>JAGVSL010000021.1:2741836-4112754 GCA_022494535.1 Himalopsyche phryganea
ATTTTATTATAAAGAAACTCTTTTCCAATAGCATTCATTAATTTAAGCAACTGATATATTTTGTGAAGATAAATTATTAAAATAAAACTTTTACCTAAAAAAAGCTAATAATCTCCATTACAGTCAACGAGGGTGCTGCATTGTATTGTCACGGCTATCAGTACTTGTTTACATATCATGGTGTAAGCGTCTGTTCCACAGTTTTATTTGTATCAAACTATACATTTGTAACTGTTGCATAAAAACGGTTTTTCTTGATTGTCAAAAAACAAGCATTGACAAAGATTCTGAGTAATGATACTAGAGCCTTCATTAGTACATGATATATAAAGCTTGACCTGATACAAAAAAAAAGAAGGCGTAATTTTTTTGTTGACGCCACCATGGCTTAAGGATGTTATAAATAAGCTCTAACAAAAATAGCTTAATATTCAAACAAAGTTGAGAGGATAGTACCTACCATTGTTTATCCCAAACAGCAAAATATTATACACAATCTGTTGGAATTGCAATCGATTTCCAACTGACCGAAAAACGACAATTTCGTTTGAAACAACCTAATATTGTCTGTGAGATTTATTAATGGCACCCTCTAATCTAGAAACCCGTGATGTACATTCCCTTAACCAAATTATTCATTATTGACAGTTTTAATATGGAATCGAAAGGTTTTGTTTGTTCGCTCTTTTGATTTCCCAATTATAATTCCACAACAATAATGCACGAAAATATCGGTTTGTTTAACGGAGTTGTCAGTGTTTGTAAAGCTCCCATCTCTTGGGGCTAGCGGCATAATTTTGCATGCGGATTTCGCTTGAACAATAATAAACTTGTGTTTATTTACTTACATAACATAAACTTTGGCTCTGCATAATCGGTACAAATAATGTTATTATTATTACCGTTACAAATATGAATATATTATACTTCCTAATCAGCAGTATTAATTTTCACATATTAATTTTCGTATTGTCGACAGTTAAGAATATAAGAATATTAAAGGAATAAAATTCCAATATGTCCTATTCCGTTTCAATTTTTGGAATCGCTCGAATTGTTAAATGGACGATTTTATAAATTATTGATATTTCAATCGATTTATGGATTTGTGCTGAATCCTAGACACCTAACGTAGAGGAGAACATTTAGCTAAATACTGTTTCTTTCATAGATCTGTGGCGAGACGTGACGCTGCAGTATACGAAATATAATACTCGCATGTGAAGAAACATTATGATTGTCATTTTCGTCAACGATATTGACTAAGCATAATTAATTGGCAAATAATATTTGACCGATATTCGATATTCTGCAGACGCTGCGTAACAGGTGGACACTCAAGAAAGTAGGTCACAGGCAGTCAACGCGACAGTATAAATAAACACACAAAGAGCAACTGGATTGATTCTGAATCGACTGCCGAACATATTCAATAATTCTCACCGAACGTGATTTCTGTCGTCACTCGCCGACCAAACTCTAAAATGCAATAATCTTCAGCCCATGCTCCATACCCGCTCCTAACGTGGAGAATATGGTCTCCTAATGGAAGTATCTCAACATAAGTTTTTCAATGAGAACTGCTTGTTTCGGATGGACGGAAGAGAGTTTAAGACATCACAAAAACCCATGCCTTCGAACAGAAGCCGATTAAAAAATCATTTAATGAAGCTGTCCGTACTGGGATTCAAGCCCATGAAATCCTTAATCGAAGCAAACAACGTCGTTCACTGCACTACGGACCATAGTACACCCGTAGCCGATTGGTAAACACTCTTAATAATTAACATTGAATCGTAGTCAAAAATACACATTAAAAATAAAATAATGTCAAAAAAAGAAACAATGTAATTTAACAAGAAATCTTATGGAAGTAAATGCTTTGCTATTTTTTACATAATCATAATTTAATGCTACTGAATTAATTCTTATTTAATCAATAATAATTAAATCCGTTTTATATGTCAATAATATTTTTTTCGTTATTGTAAAAACATTTGACAATTATTACTTTTATTTTTCTATAATGGTAATTATATTTGTAATTATGTAAACTATAAAGCAGAAAATAAAATATAAGTTTGATATGATTTTTGAGATGGCTTCTAAAATTAGTTAAATGTGTATTTCACCAATTTTTTTACTAGATTACAAACACGCTTCATAAAAAATTACTTTAAATTAAAAACAATTAAAAATGAAATTATATTTAAATAAATTTAAAGTACTTTTAACTCGTAAAATAAATTCTACCAAAGTCTAGTTTATTGAAACTCAAGCAGATGTTTTTAAGCAGAATTTTTAGTTTACTACTTTAAAAGCTGTATGCTAAAATAATAATAAAAAAACATTATTTTTATTTTAATGACTTCTCTTTCTCAAAAGTAATTAAAACTAAATTGAGATGGCACGTTTTGCAGAACAAATGTACAAATCAAAGCAAATATTGAAAGCGGCTTTATAATGTTTTATGCGACAACCGTTAAAAGCAAAGCTCCAAACAACTCAAACACTAAACTCAGCTGTCTCAGTTTCACCCTTTTTTGTCTTTGAAAATTTAATTCAACCATTCTAAATTGAGATTGGCTTTAATAAGCTTACCGGAGACCACTTGGAATGTAGCAATTGAGTCAAACTTTGAGGACCTAAACTGGGAACAAAATTAATCACTTGGGACTTAAAACAGTCCTCTCGGGTTGATTTACATTATTTGAATTAAGAACAAAGAAAAGCAGTGAATGGTCAACTTTTTTACGTTGTTTAAAAGTATTATTATAATAAGTCAATACATGATCGACTGAAGATGTTATATCATATTTAAATAAACGCATTAAAAAAAAACACGCTTAGAGAATTTAATAAAACACAACAACTTGCATTTTATTCCCATTTTAACTATTTCAGATGTAAAGAAACTCGAACTGAAATCTGACAATAAATTCATTTTTCTACACGTGTCTGCTCAATTTACATGGAACTTTCTTATCTATTATCGTAATTCTTATTGATCATTTTTTTCCATCTGTACACAAATTAAAGTTTCGATTAAAGCTAGTTTGAGACATGAAATGTTTTTTATGAATTAATTTACTAAATTACATTTTTAAACTATGTATTTATCTTACACTATGAAGATTAATTTGTTTCAAATATTATTATCGAGTAATTTATTCAGCGAAATACTTTTTTTTTATAACACAATTTATTTTATATTAGTTCTACATATTCATGTCAATCCGGATCCGGTCGTGATCATTATTAACATGTGGAAGTAGTACAAAACAAATTGTGTATTATTATTAAAATATAATATCTTTCCATCAAGAATTGACAGTTAACACATTCAGGAGAGAGTAAAAACTGTTTTTATCGAAAACATTTCATGGTGTGTTGCGTTATGAATCTTTGAGTTGCACTCCTGTAAATTGTCATGTACGAAGATACGGGACTATACGTTGGTAGTGTTGATATAAAAGTGGCTTCCATTAAGTGGCTGGGTCAAAATTTTTAAACCTAAAACCAATGTAAAATGATGTATCCCTTCAAAAAAGGGTCAATTTAGTTTTCTATTTTACGTCATTTAGCCAAGATCTGCTCTGTCGTTTTTAAAATGAGAAGTAATCATTAAATCATTTTCGTATTTTTTAAAGGTTACATCAACTGATCAAAAAACAGTCGATATTTATTACCAGCACACATTTTGAGAACCCTTTTATGTTTCCTAGTTAACAAAATATAACTAGTCTCTTATCCTTACTTAGTATCGCAGGGTTTCGCGTAATCTTGCCAGAGCGATTGTGCTTTAATTTAATTACAGATCCTTTAACGGGAGAATGGTTTTCGAAAAATTGATCCACTGAAGGAACTTATAAGTAATTAATAACGCAACATCTTAATAATCTGTTATCATTGGCAAGCAATGTGCTTAAACTGAAAATTGAACGGGGGTTTTTTAGTTTCAGTATTATTTATTATGGTAGATTATTAACTGATTATAAATATAAATATTATGGTATTTTTCTTTTACAATTTGTGGATACCATGTATCATGATATCCCCAAATTGAGTGGCACAGTTAACCCTTCTGTATTCATGGTGTAACAGTGAGACTACTTTGGCCTCTAAACCTTTAAATTATCTGTGAAATTGTTCATAAAAAAAATTTAAATGTTCGTATTTGTAAATCAAATTGTTCTACATATAATTAAAAATACAATATTGTTTACATCTTCTTTGTATAATTAATCATAATTTGTAAACTTCGTCAATCGAAAAATGCAAAATTATAGTTTAGTAACGATTAGTATAGTATAGTAACAATCCGAGATGCATGACGTACCGCATGCAACCGTTTTGCTTCAAACGACGCCGAAACACATCCAAAGCTTGTTCTGCTATGAAGAATTTTGATTCTTGCGTATTTCAATAATTTCGCATAGCTAGATATGTATTTCAGGTTTTACAGACAAAATATGATGCAAAATAATTACTTAATACATTAATATATAATCAAATTTCACCTTTTGAAAATGTCATTTTGCTTTATAAATGCGTTTATATGACAAAACCCACACAGTAACGAAAGGTGACTGCATGAGATCCGAAGGGATTTTTTTAGCATGAAAACGGAAAGGTTAATGAGGCTAGGGGTGACTGAACTCTAAGGGGGAACTTAATGGAATGGGGTATCACTAAAACGAATGTGCGACAGGAAATGTTGCAGCAATTAATAGTTGTGTTCATATTATTTGAAATAGTCAAGACGTGTCATTGAGCAACACATTTTGAATAATAAGAACAGAGATAATTATTCCTGTTCCAGCACATTTATGTGGCACGGGATTTTTTTTGATGGCACGCGCACTATGCAAAAATCACATCCGCATTCGATCAAATTTCAAATAAAGATGATTTGAAATCCTATTGATTATCAAAGAATAAAGAATTAGAATAGCATATTGAAGACACAATATTAGAAGCATGAAATATTATGCCATATACCTTATGTTATATAAAAAAAATTGCAATTTCCTCTTACATTTACTCTTGCAAAACTCTTTCCATACTAAATTATGTGTATTCAAAGGCGATGAAAAGATTTGCAGAGGGAAATTCGATAGCACATATTCCTATGCAATAAGCAACGTATCAACATGATATAAAAACTTAAGCAATTAATATGAACCAATAGTTTTTAAAAATATATAAAATAGGCATTTTTTTCATTATTATTTATTTTTTATACTAAATAAAACTGTGAAACTCTTCTAAATATTTCGCTAAAATTTTTACGAGAGTAACTGCGTATCAAGTTTGCTACTTAAGCCGATGATATAATATCAAACACATTTTTTTAAATATAACATATTTTTGTAAGTAGCAAATAAGCAGTATCTACATTTCAGAGAAAGGCTTAGGAGAGTTTTAAAACTCAATAAATTCAGTTTTATCCAACATTTCGTAAATTTTATATGAATAACGGTTTAACATTCTTCTTAAGGCGGAGTTAATCATTTGGGCTGTGATAAAATACGTAGATACGAAAATTGCAAGTTAAATGGAAAAATTATGAAATAAATACCAAATTGAAAAATTGATTTTTATCACATAATTACGCGCGGAGAAAAGGCGTGCTTTTATAAACAAGAATCGTTGGAATTTCGAATATTTTTCCGAGAATTTATTTTCTATTTGTTTGTTCGCAGACGGCAGTGGCGTAGTAGTGAGGGCGGAAGAGGCGCTTATTGTGTTGTTGGTGCTTTTGTTGTGGGTGGCAGCTATCGCCCTGTTTTTTAACCGCTGGGGGAAAATAAGGTGAGATTTATTTCGCACTTTCACATTCATTTATATTCCGCCCTGAAGATAAGAACCAAATTTTGAAAATCGAACAATGAAAATCCACATCGCTTAATTTCCATTTATTTGTGGAGATTTTTTCAGTGTGCAAATAAATAGCAAAATAGTATATCGCATTCTCATTAAAATGATGTTGTAGGTCTAAAATATATATTTTTGACATATGGTTATACTTGAATTCGTGATTTTTCGCTTTATTTTTATCAAATATGGTCATACATTGAACTCAAATAGTGTCAGAGAAAAATCAACCAATCTATTTGATCATATTTTGAAAACTGTGGAATTTTAAGTTTAAATATTTTGGTGTTGATTTATTTTTGAAAAAACTTGAACTAAAATACGTCACTGTTCTATAAGAATACGCTAAAGAGAAAAAATGACATATTGAGTTAGTTAAACCAAAATGTTTAATGTTTAAAAAAAACCTAATTTCAAACTTTACCCCATGGAAAAACACACATATTTTTATTGATTATACTTCTACTTAAAAATAGTTTTGCTCAAACAAACTACTTAAATGAAAAAGTGTAGCATTTCAACCATTTGAAAATCTGCAAAGTCAAATTACTCAAAACTAGTATTTTCAGTTAGTGTTGTCTTCCAGAACAACGACGATATATTGTACAAAATCGTGTTTTCTTATAAAGCAAACAATATTTTATACATCCAGACTTCTTTTGTAATTGCAGAAAATTTTCGAAAACTTCGAATGGCTTCCATTGTAAAATAACTAATTCAGACATACAGCTTTATTTTACTGAGGGTGCGTTATATACAACAGAGATTTTGCTAAGGAAAATTGACACTGTTCAATCCCAACCTCTTCTAATAAATATTGATAGTTTTTTGTGGTATTATTTTTTTTAGTCAAAGTTTTCTCGTATTAAGATTAAATCACGATCAGGCATTAAATTTCTACATTCAGATCTTAAAATTAAAAGGTCCTATGACGACTGCCTCATCTGCCTCTTTTTTAATATACCTCAACTAAAAACAGTCAATAACATATTTTTATACACTGTTACAGATGATATACATATCAATTCTGTGTGCGAAAACAAATGGCGTTAAGTCTTATAAATTGAACAATGAATCAAATATGCTAAAATAACTACAAAGTATATTTATGCATGTAGGAGAAAAGGTACGAGTCGAATCAATGCTGCCGAATTAGTAAATTTCACATTTTTTCTCAAATTTTATACAAACGCAAATCGTACTTTGGCTCATCTGAAAAGTAACTAGACTTATCAGCCTTTTTATTTTACCCCTAATTTATGTTTTAAATTGCTATTATATTGTTTATTCTTTTACAGTGAATTCCTTCAAAGAAACCTTTATTTTATAATTTATATTAAATTATCTTTTATTGTCCCTAGAATGTTGGAGCCATATCAGCCAAAATTCCAGCAGCAACACAGACAGAGTTGCGCAATGGTGGAATCACAGAGCGTCTTACCGGTTAGTCCTTACTTTCCATTCGCTAATTCATCCGTTTAAAACGCTTTCGTTTCAGCTAATTACAATGTAAACGTTTTGGTTAGCTTTGCAACTTTATCTACTCAATTAATCATTTCCGTTCCTTCGACGTTTACTGCGTATCTAGTGTAATAAAATTAAGGAAATAAAGTTAAAATTACCTTGTCGTTCAATTTTGCTCCTTACCAGTCTTACCACTGTAAGACATCTTAATGTTTTATTACGTGGAACGACTTGATTCCAGTTTATAGACGAGTGCATTGCAATTTCATGAGACGGCTTTACGAAACTATATGAAGACTGAAAAAACAATACAGTAAGGTAGCCGAGAGATAAATGTTTCTGAATTTTAACCCTTCTTAGTTGCGCGGTTAATGGATCAAATAATGCATTTGAACCTTCAAGAAGTGAAGTGAGTCGAGTGACAAATTATTATCAATATTGGTTCTTGGCCGCCTGCAATTGCTTAGTTCTGAGTATGTAATTGTTAAAGCGTTTGTTTTCCCAATTAGAAATGAGGGTCATTGTTTATAGGTCAGTGTTGGTATTTATCAATGTAGTACCTAAACTTAGAGATAATAGTTTGTCGTATTTTACCTTAGATATAAACGATATAAATTATTTACTGTCTGTCATTTTAAGTTCATTCGTGTATTCGAATGCCTGATGATACCGAAAGGCGAAACCCGAGTCGTTAGTGACAAAAGACATGAAAATGTACAAAATATCAACAATTCATAATTGATTTACATGTTTCAATATCCGTAATTTAAAATTATTTTCTTTAAGCAAGATATCACTCAATTTTATTTTAGCTCTTTGTCTGTTTTTATAAGATACATACCTTCAAATTCGAATTGAATAAAAATAAAAAATAAAAATTCAATCGAAAGCATAGACGAAAATATTATTTCAGCCATGTAAGCTTTGTAACATGTAGCTTTACAATAACTTACAAAGGCAGGTTTATTTTTATCATAGAAACATGTTTTGACATAAATTTACGTGGCTTTTGAAATATTTTTTTAACAACGAAAAATTATTTCACCAAAGTTCCACGAATACAATTATTCTTTGTATCACTTTGAAAAATAATGGCTGTTTCTGAATGAATCGATCTCAAGCTATTTTCAATTATACAATTTCCATTCAGTTGATAATATAAAAAGGGATTGTGAAAGGGTTCACATCAGGAATGGTGATTTGTTATCCTTATAATAATTATTTTTCTTTGTGTTTTTCAATCCCTGCATTCTGTCATCATAACATCTGACAAAGGTTTATTAGTGCTTACTGCAGCGGTTTCCAACTTTTATGCTACAAAGCCTCCCCACCTTTAATTTTGTTTATCAGTCTTATAATATAGACAGGTTTTAAATAATAAAAACCATTATAAAAAGAAAACTAATAAATATGATTAACATAATAATAAAGAGATTTTGTGGCGTAGCTAGGGGTTTTGCTGTCCCTCCACCATTTTTCTTCCAAAAATGATTCTATATTTACAATTTTATTAGATAAGCGCTAAATTTACAATTACTTACTATTTATTTTAAATCTTAAGCCATCACAGTGTAGAAATTTTTTATGAATAAATATAATTTCTTGAAAAATATATACTATATTTTTACAATTTGTCATTTACAAATGTTATATTTAATATTGTAGAGTCTCATGGCATGTTCTTGAAATATGTCAAAAAATCAAGACCTTAAAATTTTTTTTATATTTATTATTTTTATAAAAAATCATCGATGCACAATCTATTAATATATTGTACATTAAAATTATAAATTAATTTATGACAATATATTCAGCAGATTTTACCAACACAACTATTCGCAAAAAATTATTTTTCAAAATTATTTTTCCTTGCTTTGCTGTCAGCAAAATTATCAAAATCTATTTTATCTGCCAGTTGGTGTTCTATTGAAAAAAATCTTAATCGCAGATTGCTCACTGTCGAAGTTAAATAGTTTTTTTTTTTAATTTTAACCATAAAATGGTAACTTAGCATCTTGTGACTGTTCACTACTTTTTCTTTCTGCCTCGACATTGAGGCTTCATGATTTTCCTGAGATTATTTTTAATTGTTTATGACCTACGGAATTTTCAGTTCAAAAATGCTGCTTCCAAGAGTATGTTTTGTCAATGAGTAACTGAATTTTTACTGTTATATAACTATATGAAGTTTTATTTATTTGTAGATATTATGGTATGAAAATTATTTTTTAATTACAAAATTTTTTCGCCTCCCCGGTTGGAAACCACTGGTTCATTGGGTAGATTCTTGCATTGGCTATAAGGTAACAGACTAGATTTCTCCATATTACGTCAGTCGTCACAGAGAGTTATTTTCCGTAGTTATTCTTAAAGCTGTCGATTCTAAAAATGGAGAATATGAACCCCCAAGAAAAGAATTAGAGACAGGATAGAAGGATTAGGTTTGGTAAAGAATAGTTGTCAGCAGTAAACTCTACGCTCTTTTATTTATACAGACCATATCCGCTCTAAGTGTGGAGTATATGGACTCTAATGGAGATATCTGATCGAATGAAAAATTAATTTATGAAACTGTCAGTACCAGAATTTGAACCCTAGACCTAACCCATAACCTATTCCAATGACGTTAACCACTGCACCACGGACCTGACGCTCTTTTTTCCGAGTGTGTAATTTTATTAAATAATAATCTCGATAGTTTCGATAGTCTCGATAGTTTTCACTTTGGTTTAGATAGTTTTATCTCAGTACACTCAAACTTTGATTTTAATAGTTTCCACTTAGTCACGGATTCTTTTAACAAAGTAAGTTAAGTTGCAGTAGGTTATATTAAGGTTAGTCTGGTTTGGTTTGTGTAATGTATTCTAATGCGTGGAGCAAAGACAATATACGCGGCCTAATAAAGGGGAGAAGAATAAGTGACATTTCATTACAGCTTCGTTCAACTATCGATTTCAAAGGGTAAGTATTTATTTTGAGTGAAAACTATTTTAACTATGTGAAAATATTTTTTCGTAAATGTAATATATTTCATCATCACTAAAATATATTTTTTATATGGGATTACTTTATTTTTATTGAAGAATTTGTTTTCTGTGGAATGTATTTGTTATAAGTGAAAACTATTTTTATGAATGTGAAAACTACGCCACGGCAATTGATAAATACTTCAGTATGGTTTCATATTTTTTTTTGTTTAATGAATAGTGTTTTTATTACAATTATTTTTCTTATAATATACTGAAATATTCTAAAAAATATCAAATATTTTTCATTATTCTTTAAACTTTACAAAGGAGGGTCGCTGCATTTTTTCGACAGGGCTGATAAATATCGTATATATTTTGAAATTTCCCCCGACAAAATTCATAAATTTCTAATGTTTAACAGTTAAATAATTTTGTTGTATTAACATTTAGACAAAAACAAAATCTTTTATAAATTATTATTAAATAAATAAAGTTAGGGTACATCATTTTTATAATAGTGAATTTAATCACAAATTTAATGGTGACAAGCACCGAATATAAATTTTCAAGATTATTCTATAAAAGCAAGACATAGCTGGTAAATTTAGAGGGCCTCAAAGACACTATGACACTAGAGCAGTGGTCTCCAACCTTTTTTGCCCCTTCCCTCCCTTCACCAATGTTCAAAATATAATTCCCGCTTCCCAAGATAATCTAACTCTAACTCAAAAGGTGCTTTCCAAATATGATTATATTATGTTTTATTGAAAATCTTTAAAAAACGGTAGCAAATTCTACAGGGGAATCCCTCACTGGTTAGCAACCTCTGCTCTAGTGTCTCCTTCAAATACAAACTGCTCACTATAAATTTTGTAAATTCAAAACTGGAAGGGTTCATAGTCCAAAAAAATACATTGGTGGATCTAAATTCATTAATTTAATTTTGAAAAATTTCCATGATGGGCTTCAACTAAAAGCCTCTGGTACGCTAACCAGATGGCGTCCTCGTATTTTTTTAGGGTTAACAACGGCACAAATTTAATGAAAAAGGGTTTACTAAATGTGCTCTTACTGCGGGGCAACAAAAAAACATCAGACCTACTTTTTCACACAGCCACCTCTATACGCCAACAATTCTCATTAATTTTCTGTTTTACTCATGCGTAAAAAATTGAAACAATAAATTACATCCACTGTGTAATATTTAATTAAATTGTTTACATTATCTGGTTGTAAGTAAAAGCACAGCTTTTGGGCGTATATTATTTTATTTTTTCTTGAAATTAAATATTTAGCATCAATTTTGTTTGAAATATAAATCAGTGTGCGAAGTAATACAGCCTGGTCTGTAGCCGAGTTATCAATATCGTTGGTTTTGATTATAATTCACTGACTCGGATCTTAGTACGAACAGTTTAATAAATTGATTTTCAAACGATTTATGGATTTGGGTTCGAGTGGATGGATTTCTTAATACACGGATCCGAAAAACGGGGCCTAGTGAAAGCGACAAACTGAAAACTAGTTGTGTGCTAGTCCTATTCTTAGTCTCTCCGAAAGACAGACTTAGCGACTGTGTAACAAGTTGTAATAAGCTTCATTACCAGGCCATATGTTTCACAGATGTGCAGTAGATCTCAAGACAAAACGCCACTTCAATCCGGTTAATCCCTTTTTATTTAGATACAGTGGTTTATACAATTAGAACATCGGGGTTATATTTACGGTTCTAAAATTAGTACACATAAAAAAACACATTTTACATAAGACAAATTAAAATGAATGTCGCGTTGGCAAATAAACTTGGGACATTGATTGCTCTGTCCGATAGGGCGATAAAAAACACGTGCCTTTACCTAGCGACGGCAAACTCAATACTTACGAAGCAACGATTTGTAACACTTTGAACATAGCCATATGTAAACTTTTTGACGGGCATACGGCATTTCCGCCCTAAGGGATATATTTCGACTGAATGTCCTTCACAATTATTTTACCATTACTCCACCGATTGAAACAAACGAAGTTAAATGAACTAATATTTATCTGCCAAGCGGTACAACTATGTTTTTCCATATTTAAAGATGACTTTATGTACAGTTTTGGGCATGTTGCAAAACAGGAGTGTACCATTTGTTATTCCACTGGTTGTGTAACTAGATGTGAAAAGTGTTTTTAGCATCTTCAGACTATACCACAGACATTTGAGTACGAGTTCATCCCTGTAATCGAATGCCTGAAGATCCCGAAAAGTGAAACATAGTTTGTTAGAGAAAAAACGTATCGAAATTTACAAAATTACTATTCAAACTTCAAATGTGTATTTTATTTTATACACATTTTGTATTCATTTCACTATTTAATCAACTGATCTGGACTGATTGCAAGCATTTTCAACTGATTTGCGAAGCCTATACAGATAATTTGATAAAATTGTGGAATTAGTAATTTTTTTTTTAAAATATAATGCATGTCTACCAAGAGTTGACAGTTAATACCATTATAATGATCAAATTGTATTTGTAGCGACACATAACGCTGCAGATTTACGAAACTTAATACTCGCGTGTACGAAACACTATGCTGAATAATTAATTGGCAAATAATATTTTATTCTACTGGTATTCGACATGGATTCTGCAGATGCTACGTTACAGGTGAGCACACTAAAAAAAGCAAGACATAACGATTAAGGTAGAATACAGACAGCCGACGCGACAGTGTAAATGAACAAAGAAGGAAGAACCGCATTCATTCTGTAACTGCCCACCGAGCGGTATTCTGTCGTCACTCACCGAACGAATTCTGAACACATAATCGTCAATATCATCATCCGTCCTACTGTTTAATGTCGCCACGCATTCAAAATTGGAATCATGCAACTAAATATTTGTTAACATGTAGCAAAACCGGCATTTTCTCGTAAGATTAAATTAATAGATTCTAAATATGTATACAACATTATTTTGTTTCATTTATATAATAGTAATAGTTTTTACCCGGTTTTGGCCAAGATAAAGGACGCTCATAATAGGTTATTTAGACGTTGGCTTTGCTTACAAATAACCCTTCGGACGAACCACTGATTATCAATACCTACATTATCAGATTTTATTATAGATTATATATCGACACGCAACTTCTTTTGATTTCGTTTTGATAAATAATAAACGCTCCGTTTCAATTTTAAAATATATGTCAACCAAAAATAATGGATAATTTTCCGCTCAACTCCAAACAAACAATTATTATTTGTGACGTTTATCTATTACACATTTATAGTTGCTTAGCGACGTGACGATGATAATCACAGAATATTTTTGATATGGAGTGGTCGCTAGGCGATCGAGCGTTTGTTAATTTTTTTACTCTGCACTGTAAACGTCAAAAATGTAGCGTTTTCAGTGTAAGGTTAAAAGTTGTGAGTTGAAAGTTGAAAATAGCACAATTGAACAAAAAATGGCAGCTAGAATGACATGATAAAATACACCGTTTTGGAGAAGTTCTAGTAGCCGACAGTCATACAAACATACAGATTTATATATGTATTTTGTGTTATATAATAGATGTTATTAAAACTGTAATAATATTACAAACTATTTAAAAATATTCCGTATTCAGCTTTCTTCTATTGTATTTAGTGATACAATAACAGAAACACATACTGTATGGAAATTAAAAATAGGAACTCATAGATAACGTTAGTAAAAATAAATTCAAAAAATGTTAGTACATATAAGCTTGTGATCGATAATCTTGAATTACATGCTTATCCGCCTGATTATTATTTTGGATGACTGAGCATTTTCTTCGTTATCTTGTTCTGATTTGTATCATATTATCCATAATATATTATAGTAAGCGTATTTTTATTTAAACATTTTTATTATTTATTAAATATTTAAAAAACCTTGACTATCGTAATTAGAAATTAATTTATTTACTGTTATCAGTGATAGTGTTTCATTAATATATCGTCGTCACATAGTGATTTGTTACTAATTATCGTAACGAATATAGAATTAGAAAAACAATGGAATGTCAATATAACAAATTAATAGACATTATGAAGTTTTTTACTGTTCTATTTAGCTGTTTCTTTGGTAGCTATTGCTGACGCTTGTAGAATATTTATTTAATTTACTAATTAACCGTTTTACAGTATTTTAATTTAATTAAAGAACGTATGAGATGTCTCAATAGTAATAAAATTTTCAGAGTTTGCAAATTATTTAATTGAAAATGATCATAATTTTAATAAACATAATTATATAGAATTAAAATTAATAGATATTAAAATATTCAGCAAAACGTTTTTTGAAATGTATAAATCCGTTAACAGTAATCGATTATTAGGTAATAAAATTTTAAATAAGACAGGTATATCACCACTATTAAATTTATTCCCCTTGGGATTTTTATTCTGACCAAACACTAGTAATTAGCAGTGTTATGGTAAATAATACTATTATCGTTTGTATCTTACCCCCTCTCTACGTCCAGCAGAAGAAAATAAACCCACATCATACATCATTTTTATGTTGAGACTTAGAGCTATTGTTCACCTTAGAAATAAATAACCTTTAGATCTGTCTGAAGATGCTGTTTAAAGAAGTGAAACACGTGTTTCATTTAGTAACGCGGAATATAATGATAATTATGCTTACTGATCTGATAATAATGGCATCATTATTTTATATTTTGATTTAAAAAATATCACGTTTTCACGCACCATCAGAATAAGGAACAAAAAACTTAATATTCTTGAGAATGGCAGATTAATCATTTCGGTCTCGAATGAGTCAAAATATATGCTTAATTGGTACGTTCCGCATCCGGTACTCAAAATTATTAATCAAATGTGTGCGCGAGTGAAATTCAGTTCGATAAAGCCACGGGTTATATTCATACACCCTCATATAGAGAATATATGAAACCTTATGAGTCTTCAAAATAAATTCAATGATGTTAATCTAGACTCAATTCATATCAAAAATATATTCTGACATGTCGATAAGACATAAAACATTGAGTAAATATTTTCAATTTAATTTAAAATTATACTTAGTAACATTTAATTACCGAATTCTTCGAATAATTGATTGCAGTATAGCCAATTTTATAAAACTCATCTCAATTATTTTTTTTCCATGTCCGCTCTCAATGTGGAGCATATGGTCTCCTAATGGAGGTATCTTGACAGATTTTTTTTCTACGAGAACTGCTTGTCACTCAGTTGCTCAACCTCTCTTTTATTTTTCGAAGAGAGTAGGGATAGAAGGATAGGGCTATGACAGGACTAGTGGTTAGCTAATCGCTCTCCTTACGCCCCGTGAGGATGGGATTGGTGGGAGGGAGGACTCAGACTACGAACAGAAATCCATAAATCGATTGAAAGATCAATCTATGAAAACCGTCCGCACCGGGAATTGAACCCGAGACATTCGTAACCGTAGCCAGCGACGAAACCAACTGCGCCACGGACGCCGACTCATCTCATTTTACATGAAACTATCCCGTATACTCGGCTTCTTTTTGATGAATAGCATTTTTTCTACAAGTACTGTAACCATGAAACTACTTAGCCAAATCAAATGAAGTTCTTCTGCAATTTCTCGAAACAGCATAATAATTCTATTTTGTATGATATTTTTGTCAGTATATTCCTTTATGGAGAGCCATATTGCAATGTTTGCACATCTAGCGAGTCACCTTTTTTTGTTAAGCGTCCACCTTGTAAGTTCTACAGGGCATTATATTTTGTTGATACTATTGGTATGAACATATATTTAACTGTGTACTCTGACATCTTGCATAGTAGATTATGCAAAGTTCCAATTTGAAGTTCACTCTGTGAATACATCACCATGTGCTCTTTCAAAGGGCAAGTGGACGCATCAAATACGATATGATAAAATCAGTCGCTATTTTTAACCAAAACACTAATTGAATTACTTTTTTAGAATGATTCGACTATCTTCTACTGTGATTTTAATATTTTTTTCTAATACATATTGTTTAACGCCACGACTATGGCTATATTTGAAAGGCTAGAAAATCACGTGACAACATGTTTCCGTAATTTAACGGATGGTTAGCTTGTCACGTGAAAACACAGCTGCGGGACTCAATTTGTTAAATAAGTGGACCGTAATAAATTTGAACATTAAACTAAATCTATAAGAGTGCAGTTATTATTAATATATTCAGCATGAACCATAAATTTGTATTGAGCAAAATTATTAATCATGTACATTGTTAAATTAAAAATCGCTTTTTTAATAAAATAAAAACAGTAATGTTTTGTAGGTCAATCGTTCAACATAAGTTTTTCAGTAGGGCTTATCTATCAAATCAGGACTTTAATAATAATTCAATATTTGAAATAACATTGAAGCTGTTTATTTTACAATTTATTTTTAAATATTCATACTTTACCGTCAACACATAAAGACAAAGCATAAGGCTTGATTATTATTTCCAGCATAATGGACTCAAAACCGTCTTAAGTTTGGTTTCAGTGGTATTTTGGAGAACATTAACGTGTTCTGGACCGTCAACAGCACATATTTAGAACGAAGCCTTCAATAGCAATTGGGTCAAAGTGGACAGCGTGAATGAACTAGGATTAACAACCCTCTGCGTCCGGGTGTTTCCTACTTATGACGGTCAAGAATTCATAGCAGGAATTCAATTGGTCGTTAGTAGTCTATTATAATAATTACTGCGTATGCTAATGATAATATGTATGTAGCTAAATTAATTTCGTTATTATAATTATCGTGAAACTAAAAATTGTTGTTAACTTTTTCTATCATCTATTACGTATTTAAAGATGTCCACTCCCAACGTGGAGCATATGGTTCACTATCTATTTTGCGGTACTGTATTGATTTTTTAGTATCTAAAGTATTTTAATACATTGTTAATTCGTATCTAAATGGTAGATATGCAGTTTCATGGTGAATAATTGGCTAATATATCAGAAAATAGACTTTGCAATATACTAAAAGATACAGTATTTTTTTTTACCATTTCCGCTCCCAATGTGGACTACATGGCCTTCTAATGGAGTTATCTCAACAGAAGTTTTTCCATAACAACTACTTGTTACTAAATTACTCAGCATCTCTCTTCGAAAAGGGTAGCGATAGAAGGATAGGGCCCGGACAGGAGTGGAAGTTAGTTAATCTCTCTCGCTACTCTCTGCTTTTAGAGAATGTCAGATGTCACAAAAATCCATGCTTACGAACAGAAATCTATAAATCAATTTATAAAACTCGATCCCGTGAGATCCATAACCGAAACCAACGACGTTGGCCACTACTCCATAATTGCGACATTATCTCATTATCAATATATTTTTAATAATCACATAGTCAATAGATTATATATGTGTTTTTACATACGTAACAACTAGGGTCCCCAATCAAATATTCGAATATATTTAGTGATTTTTTTGTTCATGTATTCAAATGATTAAAAAAACATTTTAATTTTATTAATTTTTATTAAATCAATGGATTGATATAATGTATGTTGTTTGTTTAAACACCATAATACTCACTCAATGCATGTGCTGGCAACACGTTGGCTGTTATTAATAAATAAATCAGAACTATAAAAAAATAATGAATTCACATGATGAAATTCATAAATCATATTTCTGGAAAATATGTCAAGGCTCACTTTTAAGGCGTTAACTGTCAATTATTGGTGAAAAGACATTATATTTCAAATTTTTTATTATCATTTTATTATATTTTAATCATCAGTTTTACATTCAATTTTATATAAATAAGCCTGTTGTGTTTGTATTTTTATCAGTTGATAATGCTCGTGATGAGTGGAACCGGTCCTGATCATTATAAATATGTGGTAGTATTACAAATGAATTGTGTTTTATTTTTTTAAATATGTCAACGTTATCATATTCGAATATTTCCTTCCGTTGAATATTTGTAGACCATAAAAATGACTGATAAAGAACGCTGAATAGAATGAAGATTAATAGAGAAGTAAGGTTATGAATTAAAATAGTATGGTTTTAGTTAGACGAGTAGTTTATTAAAAGGTATTTTTATAATAAGATTCATGATCATGGTTGTGGAAGTGGTAACACACTTTCAGTGGACTGGTTGCAAGGAATAGCCCAGGGTTTATCGACGAAGTACATATGAATGGAGATGACTCCGTATGTGTCTGCGTATTCCCACAAGCAAGTTGGTCCCATGGGTGCAGTTGCCTTTACTCCACGTCCGTCGACGGCGTCGTACCAGTTCTTATCGACGAATTTCGTCTTTCCGAAGAATTGCCAACCTACTCCGATAAGGTTTCCATCTTTCACCAACAAGAAGAAGGGCTCGAACTCTGTGCACTTTGACGTAGGCTTCATATCATCGTAGTAATGGATTCCTGTATAGAAATAATAAGATACAGTTACTACTCGATTACGTAATAATTATACTCTCTTGAACAAGAAAGCAACGAATGAGTTATGTAGCCAAAAGAAAAATCGACAAAAAATAAAACAAATAAGAATGAAATTATCCAAATTACATACTTATTTCACACAAATTCTTATATCGTTCTAAAAACTTTAAAAAATTAAATGGTCCCTTACCCATATTAGGAATGCAGTTTTGCCATGTGTATTTTGTTTTACTCTGAATACTGGCCAAATCTGTTGGGATTTCTTTGTATGAGCTTCCACTCTTCAGCCAAAGTCCTGTTCCTATGAGATTTGCATTTGGTCTTCCACCAGATTGGATCACCTTCGGGTCTACGATATAGTATGTTGAGGTCCAGTAGATCACTCCGTTGATGGTCTTCTTTTCATAGACAGCGAAATTCTTAAAGTCGTAAGGAACGCCGTGTCCTTCAACTTCTGATTGGGGAATCTAAAAACATTATAATATTTATCATACTGCTGCGATTAGGCTATCAAAAACAATTTTATTTACAATACACATCAACGTAAAGCGTTTTCAAATTATTACCGAGAATGTCTTGGGAGCAATTACATAAGACTCGGTCAACTGTTGTTTTTAATCGGACGTCGTAACTTAGAAAGGCAATGCTGAAATAGATAAATTTATACAAAAATATATATACGTACAGCCAACTGCATTCCTGCGATGGATCCTTTACCATCATAAATCGGGCATACTCTGACGTCCTTTTGCGAGTAGCACACAGTGGTTGCTCCCAAAGCATTTGCGATGGTTACTTTTACCCACCCTGCTGCCAAAGCTTCTGCAAGCGTCTTCTGAACAGGCCAGAAGGCGTTTACTCCCTCATCAGCGCTTGGGGAGAACTTAACTCGGTAGTCGACCCATTTTGCTGTAAAATTGTTGAAAACGTTTTCATATTATACAAATAATATTGTGAAAAGAATATGTTTACACTTCCACTTTCGGTAAATGTATCTTGAAATTCAGTTATATAGTATCATATGGAAATATTCCAATATCTATTAATTAACACCACAAATTTATTGTTGAAATCATTTTAAAATATCTCTTTTCTAAGCGTACCTAATACCAACAGTAAATCAGCATCACATAGTAAATTCAAGAACACGTTATTTTTTTGGAAAAAGATAAATAAATTTAATGATTCATTTCAGAAATGGATATATTTACGGTAACCATCTTTTAGCCAAAAACCTTTGCTAAAACAAACAAAACACGCCGTGTTACACATTGCTACATAGCATGTTGAATAATAGTTATAAATTTTATTTAGCTTAAATTTACACAAAATCTAAAATATGTTATTGATTAAAAACTGGAACTTACATGTACTGGCATTTGCAGTGCAAATTGCCGCTGCTAACACAAGCAAAAACTTCATTTTGGACTGATTGTTATGTTATAATTTTAATTTCTGAAATCGTGTTATTTTATAGTAAAAAGATTTCTACGATAGTGTGCAAAAACCAATATCAGATAAGCGTTTTAATAGCGTGATTTTTTGATAAATAAGTTGATCTTAATATGAAAACGATCCTATTTAATCACTATGATTATAAACATACTACACTCAATCTAGTACACCAATCACTATGATTATAAACATTTTATTAGTTCAATGATTTCCAAAATATCGGTATGAAAAAAACATATGAACTGAGTCTTTATACTAATCAATACGATTATACAAATATTATCAGTTAAATGATTTCCGAAAATCTTTAGAGTATGATTGTACTTTTGCTTTGTCATCATAATAAATCCGGTCAAAATTCATTTTGAAACGACAAAAAAAATAAGATATTTTTAAAATAGAAACAAGGTAAAGGTGCGTGGAAACGATCTTATAAGAATACACTGTTGTAATGTAAATCGTTAAAAGTAAGAAATCGTATGAATTTCTTAGTACACGGATATGTTTATTAACAGTCTTTGTGGCCAACCGAGCTATGGTCAAGCCGGACGTCTCATAAATAATAATCATCATCTCCCAGGACACTGAAATCCGGATAGTTGAAATAAAATACATACAAGGAACACGGCCTAACCTTCCCGTTTTCATGCTACAAAAATTCCTTTAAAACTCTTGCAGTCACATTTCGTTACCGTGTGAGTTTTGTCATACAAATGCATTTATAAAGCGAAATGACAATTTTAAAAAGTGAAATATAGTTTTAGGTAGTATTAAGGCAAATAATTAGGTTTTACTCTCATTTCGCGAAAATCGTTACTTGCTTTCTGTCGCCTAAAAAATATGAAAAGTCAAAATATTTTTTTTTCTTTTAATAATTGCACTCACATAGTATTTATTTACACTATTGCACTTGTATTTCAATGGAAATAGTAAAATTTTCAAGTCTAGACAGGCTAATTCAATTATATTTAAATAGTGAATAGGCGCTATTTAAATATTATCTCAAGAAATAACGAGTGTGGTGTTGTGGCAGACGACAGACACCGACTTAATCACAATGGAAGGTAATAAAAACATATTCCCGAAAAATAGTTACTATTTATTACTCTTATTAATTTTTTTGAGTTTTTTTGTTAAAAGACTTATATAATAGAATTTTCTGTTGATTTATTTTTTAAAAAAAATTAATTCATTATAATTCTACTTCAAATATTAGTCAGAAAAAGTGCGAGAAAATGGACTCTTCGGTACATTTAAAAAATATTTATAGAATCGTTAAATTCAATAAATTGCAAATTCCCTTCATTTTCTTAAAAATACTTTGTTCTACGATTTTGTCTCAGATATCAAATCTCGATAACCTACAATAAACCTTAATCTAGTTACGGCTAAAGCAAATAAAAGCATCTCTTAAAAACAGTTGTCAACTCTTTGCTAGACAGGCTTGAAAACTTTACTATTTCCATTTAAATAAAAGTGCAATAGTGTAAATAAATACTTTGAGAGTACAATTATCAAAAGAAAAAAAATTATTTCAACGTTTCATATTAGTTACATTTTTAGGCGGCGGAAAACAATTAACGGTTTTCACTAAATGAGAGAAAAACCTACTCCTTCCTCTTAAGTAATTATTTTACGTCATATTATGTTCTCTGTAAAACCTGAAATACATCAAACTATGCGAAATTATCGAAAGACGCAAGAATTGAAATTTTTCATATCAGAACAAGCTTGAGACGTCTCTTGGTGCTGCTTGAAACAAAACGGTTGCATAAGGTACATCATGCTCTCGGATTGTTACTATATTATACTATACAATGTTTTTTTTATTTTTCAATGGTAAAATTGACAAGGTTTTCAAATTATGATTAATATTCAAAGAAGACGAAAGCTATAAATGTATTTTTAATTTTTCATTAAGAACTATTTTATTTGCCAATAGCAAAATTTTTAATTTTTTGAGTGACCCATTTCACAGATAATTTTAAGATCAAAGAAACTCATTATTACACCATGAATACTGAAGGGCTAATATTCATTTTAAAAAAAATGTTTGAAAAAATGTGTCATCCCAATTTGATTTTTTTATTCTTGTAATGCAGAATTTCAAAAAAAATGTGTAACCATAACTACTTTAGCTCAGCTGCTGTTTGTCCAGTGGTCTAATGCTATATAAAAAAACGTCTGAAAGCGCTGATTATTTATGATATTTTAAGTATCCGCAGTGATTCAATTTCCGCACTAACAAGTTTCTCAACTTAAAATAAGTTCTTCGCTATCAAAACTTTCAATTGGTATTCCGACGTGACGTTTTGACAAAAAGAAACCAACACGAATAAAAATAATATGTTAATAATATATTTATACCCTTTTATAATCCAAGTAAACTCTCATTTAACTGATGAACAATCGTTTTACCTTGAAGTAAATTGACATCTTTACAAGATTTCCCTACCATGCGGTAGCAACATAATTAATTTTGTAATCATAAATAAGTCCGTTATCTACAGCTTATTCATTATATTCAATAACTAATGTTGTAGCATAAAATTTTTTATGACTTGCTCTATAATTTAATAAACTAATCGTTTGTAACTTAATCAAGCGTTACGTAAGATGAATGTGTACTTTTAACCAGAGATTACACTGCCAGTATGACTGAAACTGGAATCGAGGTATTTTGACTTGTTTTTTGAATACCAAAACACCTATTTTGAATAAGCAAAATAGGTACCAGTATTTAGATACAGAAAATTAAGATTAGTAGAATTCAAATTAATTTTATTCATTTTTGAATAAACACTAAATTTCAAGAGAGCGAGAGAAATATTGTATGCCTTACAAAGATACACCTTGTATCCAATCCGTCATTACAGTTGTAATTTCACTGCTTAAATATTTATAAATCGTGTTTCTAATTTGTATTATTATAGAGATTTTAAGTAATAATAGAACGGCCGTCGACTGTCTGAAGGCCAGTTAGAAAGTATTATCGTCGATTTCTGCAGCGTTCTTCCATGATTGGCATCTCGTCTGGGTTGCTATCCGTATTGCTTCGTCCCCCACAAATATTTTTAATATTTATTATGGTTGGTTTTTTGCATTAATCTTTTATTCAGCGATTTAGGACACATGTTGGAAAACGACTTAACGTCCGTTACGTCGATTATCTGACCAATGTATTATACGTATACAGCATGCCTTTGCTATCACCAAACAAAAAATAGTCACTCTATGATTTTAACAGATGCCCCTGCATGCAAGAATATTAACGTGCTTCTCAAATTCTGCCTCGATACTATTATTTCTATTTTTTTTTTGAAAAAACCACAAGCCAAAGAAGGAAAATCAAAGAAACATATTTGAAATTCAAAAATTTGTCACACTATCATATACGTCTCCACTCATTCAGCGTATCTCAAATATATTTAATGGGAACGAAAATTTCTTCTTTTTTTATTAAAAAATATTCTTCAGTTTGTTATTTATCGTAATTCATACCATGAAACATTTTTACCCTTCAGATGGAAGAACGACTTAAGACATTGACTCATTCAAAAGGCTGTTTTAATAATACAATATACAAAACACTTATTTTTGTAACATTATTTAACAGCTGAATAGCAAAAAATGTTTTTTATAAAACAAAATATGTATGCATGGATCAGTATGGATTCTAGAGCCGTGTATGGATGCTGTGATTCTAGATCCAAGAACCAGAGTGCGACGTTATAAAGTGGTTATTCTACCTCTGTATGCGTCAAGTCTTCGCCTACTTTGAAGACACATTGATAGCCTATTCCATAGTGATACAACTAGAAATTGGTAGTTTTGAGATATGGCCGATCAAATTTTGGCTCATTTAAACTGACTGTAAAAAGTTATGGCATATTATTTGTATTACTTTTTTATTCAAATATGTGGTCGATCGTTTATAGTTTTTGGATTAAAGGTTGTTTCTTTATGGCACGCCACGATTCGCAAAAATATGTTTACACGACACGATATTTCGATATGTATGTATATGAAACTGAGAAATTATTTAATTTCCCTAATTTTCATATGCAAATATCTGCCTTTTGAGAGAAAGTTGTATTTTGTGGAACTGTAGAAGTGAAAGTAACTGAAAACATTAATTTTTTGAATTATAGTCCTATTGAACTGGGTCATCGAAAAAATAAATTGAAATCGATGTAATTATGTATTAACCAACGTCTTATTTTAAGTAAATTCTAATTATTGTATATTATTCATCTTGACGAAATTGGGCAGGTTCCATCTACGATATTGCTAAGTTGAAATATATAATTAAGTGTTGGGAGAAAACAGTGCTTGACTTCAGCTATTTTTATATTATTATTAACCAAAAAAAAACATTTTCCGTTCTTGACATAAAAACAAAAGTACGGTCTGACAAGCTAATTATTATTTTATTTTAAATGTCAGAAAATTAACTTTTCTTCCGCGGTACTTTGAATTTTTCAAATTAAAAAAAGCCGTTAGTATTCCAGATATAAAAGCAAGAAAATTATCTAAATTATCTACCCAGGATAAAAGCTAAAAAAAAAGCTGACTTCACAAATAAATACGTTTATTATATACATACTTTATAAGAGCAATCTTGAGAAAACTATCTTATTTCTTTATTATATGGGCTTTGGGTGGTGCAACTTTTCATATCAAATTAAAATCGATCAAATTGTAGACACTTCTATAAGTTTTGTCACTAACTACCCTGGTTTCGCCATTCAACATCTTCAGACATTCACGTATATTGATAAACTCAAACTGACAGTTTGTATCGTTTATATATCGATACTCCCTACGTTTAATCTCTCACATCCTCCCTACGTATAATAATATTAAGCCATTTATTTCCTTCCTCTGGATGTGGGAAGGGAGTAAGGCACAAACAAAGATAGTACTAATTAGCAGGACACTACTAATTACAAAATTAATTTCCATTGTTTGGAGTGAAAATATGAAGAGAAATAAATTTAATAATGGATAGCCACCTGTCCTATTTAAAATGTTATCTACTAATAATCGAATACTGTTAATGGTATTAATATTTTCTAAAATCTCTTAAACATTCATTTTAATTCCTTTTTCATTTAAATGATTCGAAATTCATTTTACCCATGCAAAACAACTTTAATAAAACGATAAATTTTTAATAACAATACTGCAATTAAGCAGTAATTGACTGTAGAATTCGGTAAACTTGCCGTTAGCTGCACACGGGCCTAATATTCATATATTTACTGATTACTACATAAATGTGAATCTTCAAAGTTAAGGATGTCAACGCGAATCCACGTTCTTGTGGTCATCAAAATTACAATATAAAATAAATGAACAATCCGTATAACAGCAGAACTTATTTTATTTTCAGTTTTTCATTTTCAGAAACATTTATTTGAATAAAATTAAGAGCAATATTTTTTTTCCAATATTTTCAAAATTTATTATTTGACACCACTTATAAATTATTAATATTGTTCAAAAATACCTTGATTCTAAGCGTAATACCTACTGAACATCAAATAATAAATTGTAGAAGTCGTTTTCTTTTTAAGATATGAAAGTCAAATGATGCATTTAAAATAATGAATATATTTACATGAACCATTTATTTGCCGATGTATCACTTTTTTACATAGTATATGTATTTCTCAGTATCTTATTTAGTATATACATAAAGCTAAGTTTAAGCATAGTTCTGACGATGGCATTAAACAAAAAAAGGTATCAAATAACTTGTGAAATTTTGTAGAACTTGTAGAATTTAGTAAATTTCAATCAATTTACGAAACTGTCCGTACAGTGATTTGAACCCGAAACATCCGTAACTGTAACCGATGATGTTAACCACTGCACCACGGTGCCAACAGTGAAAAATAGCAATTGTAAAAATAAATTCTTTATTATCAAACTTTCTTTTAAAAAATTCTATATTGGTGTCAGGTTTTAAGAAAAAGAAACTAACGAACATAGTAATATATTAATCGTTAATTTTTATCCTTTTATAATACAAATAAATTCCCATTCGACCTATTAACAATTAATTGATATACCTTCAACTAAATTGTGATGTCTTCAAGATTGCCCATACATGCGGTAGCAACATAATTAATCTGCAATTATTATTCCGTTATCTACAGCTTATTAATCATATTCAATTAATAATGTTGCAGCATAAGATGTTTCATGACTTGCTTTATTATTTGAGTGCATAGTTCATATCTAACTTAGTCAAGACTTACTTATAATCAATTTACTTTAAACCACATGAGTGTAAATTCAGATCAGTAATAGTTTATACTTGTATCACTATATTAAACATTATATTGGATGAGATCCAGTTTTAAGTAATTGGAAACATCTGAATAACCCAAACATTTCTTAAATTTATTGTTTGAAAACTAATTACATCACGCAAAAAAGTATCCAATGTCATTACGTGTAACAAGTGTGTTTAAATCTTTCTCTTTATTTTAATACATTTAATTTAAAAGTGATTCGGAAGTCGTTTTGTTGTTCAGTTATTTTCTAATGTCAAATTAAATACACGATACATTTAAAAAGGTGTTACTACTACTTTCATCAACATATTTTTGCAAAACGGAAATCATCTAAATAGAATCACGCTATTTAGTTATTGTATGTCTTCATACGCTTTTTTTTAAATAATATATTTATAATAATTTTTCCAGTAGACACACAAAGTGAGCTTAATTCTATTTTCAAATATAGCCACGAGAAGCGTGAAAAGCTTTTAAAATTACTTACATAATTTTAATTAATAATGAAATTATCTTTCCAAATTCAAATTAAATTTGTTAAGGTAAAACGTGTTGTCTTTTGTTAATTACCTGAATTCATTTACATTAGATACATTTCGCTAATCAAGTATAACATGTGACACAGTTTTACCCCATCTTGATCACATAAAACCGGTAGGTTAAATTATAATCATACTTTTCAGTCACATCTTCATCAATTTTATCGGTTTCTTATGTCTATCTTTATATTCACAAGAAAATTTTGTACAGCTATGATCAATTTTAGACGTGCATTATGGGGAATGTGTTCGATTTCTCGCGCTTCAAACTATAGTTTAACAGCTTAATGGCCGCATGTTTTTTTATTGAATTTCACCTGGTTTCACATTCAATTTCACTAAATTCTCCATAATTTGTAAACCAATTAATATATCTTAACCAAATTTGATTTGATGGCTTCCAGATACTTTGACGCATAAATCAATGCCATTTGAGCAGTGGTTCTATATATGTGGGTTGCATACATATGTGGTGTAGTGAAAAAAACTTAAATCTACTAAAAAATCTCTGCTTCTCATATCATCCCTGTTGCAGATGTTATAGGCTACTCCGGGACAGGACACGGTTATCATAATGACTTAATCACCATAAAGATTCCATGTGGCCTATTCAATAAATCACTACATAATGTGTAAATCATAATAACCAATACTACGAGAGTGAGAAAAAAGTAAATTGAAAAACTTTTTAGTAAAAATAATAGTTTATATTTTGATTGTATACCGTTGATGTGTATACCACCATCTCTCGTTGACATTTGAAAACAAACTCGATTATAACCCAGTACTTTTTCAATAGAATGGAATGTATGACGTAGGACTCATATATGCCTCCACGGACAGCAACCAAAGTTCTTCAAGGACTCAAATACGAGTAAACGACCATTTTAATATATGAACTAGATTAAAACGTATTAAATAATAAATTGATTTTTAAACTGTCCTTGAAGATAATTCAACAATTTTATGAATATCTTAGTAACGTTACTAAATACCCAGTCTTGTGAAAGTGCCTTTCACCATTATTTTAATCCCCGCTTAGTCGTGGATGAACGTTGAATTTGGCAAGGCATTTAGTACCACAGTGCTTAGTAGAATATAAATTATCAAACTTTAAACACCATGTTAGTGGTTATGTTATTATGTACGACCATTTAATTCAATCTTCTTGGCTTTGTATTAGGGTTATAGGCGTTACGTATTGTTTGGCGATCAAATGTTGGAATCCTCGTATATAAATGTGCACACATTCGAGCAATCGTATGTTTTATTCAAGTGTGTATAGACGACAAATCCTTTCCCAACAATATGATTACATTAATACATAACAACATTAAAAATAAGTTTGTGTAGCTAATCTACATCCAGATCTGGTTGAATATTTTCCGATGTTTCTAAAGATCAGGTTTATGAATCAAAATCGCACACAACTGTTTTCTAAATAATAAGGTAAATTAAATCTATCAACCAAGACAATTTAGGTATCGTATTATTCATTTTTTTAGTATATATATATGTATCTGCAATGTACGCGAAAATTAATTTGGTTAAAATATTTTTTTATGCAGCGACACCCTCTTATATATGTTTGTTTGAATATTACCATCGTATGTGTATTTTATTAAGCATAATTAAGTACATTTATGTTCGTTTATCAAATTGTTTTCATACAAATCAAATACAGTATTCTTTAAACTGCCCATTATTTGATACAACATTGATTTCCAATAAAAAGATAACATTACAACGAATAAGGTTTAAGTGAATTCACTTTTCCCTGCTCTGAACAAAATGATTTTTAATGCCAAAGTTATTTAAATAGTTTAATAAAACTTTATTAAAAACCTGCATTCCTTCCAGAATGGCTTTGTATTTAAGAAAAATGAACCTTGTAAATTGTAGAGATATATTGAAAATAATAATGTTACTATAATAACTCGTCAGATATACTGGTAAAATCGTTTATTCGTTTGCTGCATTATAAATCTATACGATGCTCAATTTTAACTAGGGGCTTTTAATGTGGAAACCCGTTTACCGGTTCATTTCGTGTTTTAAATATAGCCAAAACCCGGTCTTTTTCACTCGTTTAACCACGTTTTATTAAAAATACTCTCATTTTAATTTTATTTTTTGTTCTGATAAACAAAAATTTTTCGCACCGAAGTCAACTTATTTTAGAGGAAACAATGTATACATAAATATTGCTGAATAATCACCTCTGCCACAAAGGTGTCGAAATTATTGAAAGAAATGATTTTTTACGATAAATAATCATTACTTAATAAAAATACACTATGATTCTTACAAGGTGTAATACGATGGAACATTTCACACGATAGCTTTTATTGTAAATGTGACAAATTATCTGTATAAATCTTGAAGAAATCGTTGAGATGGATATTATTTGTAACTTTACAAAAGTAAGCAATTCTAAGATTTATAATATACACTTCGTTAAATATTGTCATGTCTATTTGTGCGTGTTATTTGATGGATAATTTGTATTTGTTACAAGTCATACAAAAGTAAGAAATTTATATTTTACACTTCGTTAAATATATCCATGTCTATTTGTGCTTTGGTGAACAGTTTCTTTGCTTGTTTATTAGAATTTAATTCCAAATAATCTATTACTTTTAAGTTGTATACACACATTCTTCGAAGTACGTAGTATATAAAATGTGACACGATAAACCATATAAATGAAGCTGCAAAAAAATATACAAGAGCTCATACAACATAAAAATAAATCCCCATGAAAAAAGATTTGAAGCTCATACAATTTGTGAGAATATTTTTCTAAAAACGCATAAAAGGACATAACTAATAGAAATACGTTTTTTTATTTATTTACTAATCAAAATACATAATAATAATTATGAGCATGTGCAATCACATAAAAAATGATTGCTTATTTTTTAAATATGTATCTCTTTTTAAATGCGAGGAAGGTGCTGATACTTGGTGCATCATATTAATTGTTGGATTCAAATAAATTTGACACGGTAGACAAAATGACAATAATATTCTTTTTTATTTATAACATTTAAAATTCATTCCCATATTAGATAAATTCGAAATAAATCTTAGTGTGTAAAAATAGTCATATGCTCTGTATAATATAATGATATGAATTACTATTTTGTTTTTTTTAGTCTGTGTGGTTAGTTTTTTTAAAACATTTAAACACATCCGGTCTTCTTTTTACGCGATTTCACTTTTAAACGTTTTTTTGGATGGCGGTGTTAAAAATTTTATTACAAGAAGTGCTGACCCTGTACAAAATCATGCGAATTTTTGAATCTCTATCTATAACTGTATTAAAAATCAAAAAATATTAACAATTTTATCGCTATATACTAGTTTATTTCTTCACTTTCCCAAAACACGTGGGTTATGTATTCTAACCAGATGACGTAACTTCAGCAGTTATTTCTGGAGCAGTAAACTAAAGGCGTCTTTAAACAACTCTTATTTTGCATTTGTCTACATACATTTTCAACAAAAAATTTTATCCTTTTTTGGTTCATTTTAAGGTTTATATGTAAATAAAAGACTTTTTTATAGGAATTTAAAGAACCAATTTTAGTTTTCCATACATTCTTGATACTCTTTTATGCAATTTTATTTTGAACCAATGTATAAAATTATCTAGAATTAAAGTATTTCTTTACGCGATTTATTTTTACGCATCAATTTCTGGAACCAATGTATCGCATAAAAAAGAATTGGGTGTACTAATCTTTTTATTTATGAGTTTTATTATCAACCTCTATTATTTTTATTTTGAATAGGTATATTTTTTCATAAAAATAAAAAAAAATTGGAAAATAATAAAATGAAATATTTTGCTTAACCTAGTTAGCCGGTATTATTTTGATAAAAAACCGGTTCGTATTTATGTTCGGTTAATTGGATGCCCTACTTTTAACCTTCAGTGTAACGATTTACCTGTATACCTGAACCAGTAATTCGGTTAGACCCAACCGGGTGACCTGATTTTTACTAAAATTTATAAATACACCAGTGTTAGACGTTGGAAAAAAATATACCATCAACGCAGAAATGACATTTAGTAATGGCGATTAAGTTAAAAAATCATTTAGAGTATTTTGTGATAAAATCAATTGGGTAATAACCGATCATTCTCAAACTTTTCTTGTTTGAAAAGATAGATTCAATTATTAAATACATCAATATAAAATCTCTAAAACTTTTTAATTATAAAGCATTTTATTTGAAGCTGAGTTGAATATACAGATTTAATTGACATTTTCTAAGCAGACCTTCATAAGATGTATTTTTTTCTACTTAAATTATCAAATATTTTTGACTGCTATGTGAACACCACGCCATAGAAATAGCATGATCAAAAATATTTGATAACTCTTATTCGAATCAGTGGTGCAGTGGTCAACGTCATTGGCTACGGTTACAGATACCTCAGGTTCATGTCCCGATACGAACAGTTTCACAAAATTGATTTTTCAATCTATTAATGGATTTCTGGTCATAGGCATGGATCCTAAAAACGGGACATAGCGAGAGCGATTACTTAATACTAGTCCTTTCTTAGCCCTATCATTATACCCTTAATCTCTTCGAAAAAGAGAAGTTCAGCAACTGAGTAAACTTCTATTAAGATACCTCTATTAGGAGGCCATATACTGCACATTGGAAGAGAACATGGTAAAAAAATATCGTATCAGAAAATATGTCTAAAAATACTTACTTCATAAAATACTATCATGATTCAATTTCAAATTTATTTCAACAAAGCAATTATTCATTAATTAAAATAAAATATTTTTTTTTTTTTTTTCATGTCCGCTCCCAATGTGGAGCATATGGTCTCCTAATGGAGGTATCTTGACAGAATTTTTTCTACGAGAACTGCTTGTCACTCAGTTGCTCAACCTCTCTTTTCCTTTTCGAAGAGAGTAGGGATAGAAGGATAGGGCTATGAAAGGACTAGTGGTTAGCCAATCGCTCTCGTTACGCCCCGTGAGGATGGGATTGGTGGAAGGGAGGACTCAGACTACGAACAGAAATCCATAAATCGATTGAAAGATCAATCTATGAAAACCGTCCGCACCGGGAATTGAACCCGAGACATCCGTAACCGTAGCCAGCGACGAAACCAACTGCGCCACGGACGCGAAATATTTACAGAAAATTATTAAATATTTTATTCGATATTATGGTATATGGATATCAACTTTCATTTATGGAAGTCCAGGAATTGGTGAAACGCTGTCTGTGGACTGCTTGCAAGGAATAGTCCAGGGTTTGTCAACGAAGTACATATGGATGGAGATGACTCCATATTTGTCGGCCCCCTCCGACAGGCAAGTTGGACCATTAGGGACGGTCATCTTGACAGCTTGGCCGTTGATGGCGTCGTACCAATTTCTTCCGACTACATTAGTCTTTCCGTTAAACTGCCATCCAAGACCGACGATGTTTCCATCCTTGACCAACAAGAAGTAAGGCTCGGCGTCTTCGCACTTCATCGTTGGCTTCATATTGTGATAGTAGTGGATTCCTGAAATATAAAAAAAAATACTGAGATTGTTTTCCGGGGCTATATCCAAATGGCTGACGCTCTTTTGCGTTCGTTTTATTCGGTTGCGATTTGAATGTGTTCAAACCATAGTACGGACACTGTCATTCATTGATTTTTTACCCTCCTCACCCATCGGATCCTAAAAACTGGGCATAGCAAGAGTAATTAGCTAACTACTGGTACTCTCTTAATCACGCCATCTAGCATTACGTTATCCGAAAAAAAGAGAACTTTAGTTACTGTATACTGTATAGCAAAATTCAATATACTCTACCAAAATGAATTTTCAATAATACATCAAGATGGTTACAAACTATAACAAATGGTTAATATCACTGAGCAGTATGTATGGTGCTAGTTATTCAAATAAAGAGGCAGATTTTTTCATCTTTGATTAATTCTGCGATTAATTTATGGAATACATATATTATTCCAACCAGTGGAAAAGCATTGCCAACCATTGAATTTATAATTATATTGGTCAGTATTTGTTTGGAAAATAGTTACAGCCTCACTCAGCCTTTATTAACCGGATCTCTATTAACCGGATCTATTCCATAAGCGCTTTAACGCGCTCCATTATCCTATGGATGTGAGGCCGGCCATACATAGATATCGTGTTTGAGTGCCGTACTGTAACACATACAATATCTAAGCAAGAATAATTGTTTTAATTGATCAAATATTTTGTGCGCACAGTGACATCTCTCGGAATCACGGTGTAGTACTTAGCTATTATTAACACCATGGACCCAAACCGTAAATGAACCAAAACTGGAAAACACCGTTATCTTTGCCGGAACGAAAACCGAAACCGAACCGATATTTATTTCGATTTACGAGAAAAATTTTCGCTGATAAAAGCTAGATTTTATTAATTAATCGTATTTTTATCAATTAATAATGCTAGCGATGAGCAAAACCGGTCCTGATCATTGTAAACATGTGAAAGTAGTACAAAAAAATTGTATTTTTTTTTTAATATAATGCCTTTCCACCAAGAATTGACAGTTAACACAAAGTTATTGAAATACGAGCTGAGCCGAAAACCGGAACTGAACGATATATTTCTTTACCAAACCAAAACGAAAACCAGATCGAAAAAAATAACGGTTCGGGTCCTTGTTACACTATATTGATTTTAATAATAGCTTCGTTGAACAAGCAAATGTTTCAAAGAAATATGAATACCTAGCTGCAGTTAAAAAGTTAACTGACCGCTACCCTATGCTTATGCATTTAATATAGTTACAAATTACCAATGGAATAATTTATTTATAATTAGAGGGGACATAAAATAAAAGGAATTCAATGGAACTTGCCCATGTTGGGAATACAATTCTGCCAAGTGTACGGAGTCTTGCTCTGAATACTGGCCAGGTCAGTTGGGACCTGGGTGTATGAGCTTCCACTCTTCAACCAAAGTCCATTCCCAATAAGATCAGCCGATGGTCGTCCACCAGATTGGATCACCTTGGGGTCTACGATGTAGTATGTAGAAGTCCAGTAAGTCACTCCATTGATTGCCTTCTTTTCGAAGACGGGGTGACGGTTGAAATCGTAAGGAATGCCCTGTCCTTCGACGTTTGATGGTGGAATCTGAAAGTTTTATAGTTTGATTTTTTAAACGTGTCTTTTTACATTATAGATCATAAAAACTAGAACATCTTTTCCTGTGAGAGGCAAAGAAAGAACTTATAGCCAATCCTTATTTCTACGCCCCATTTTTAGAATTGGATAGAGCTTGGGTTTTTAAGAAATTTTCTAGACGAACACTTAACCGCGCAACTGTGTAGGAGGAAAGCTCACGAAAATTGACTACTTGACTACAGAACCGACGTTATTCAATCCTGAAATAATATTAACATGTAATTTAGCTTCTGATACCAAAAATCCCAGATTAATAAAGTTTTTATTTATTATTATAAATATCAAAGGAAAAAGTCTTTATTGATATTGTAGAAGTATTCTGCACTTAGAGTTAGACCCTACGTTTTCACCGAACTTTAATACTATTGAAACTGACGACCCGTCGTCTTTTTTTTTTATAATGTAAATATTTAAAATATTAAATTAAAATTTGGATTATTGAGATTTTGTACACTTCCATGTATTTTGTCACTAACGACCCGGGTTTCGCCTTTCGGCATCTTCAGGCATTCGAGCGCACGAATTGACTCGAACTGACAATTATATAAAATTCATAACTTTGTTATTTCACAAATTATTTTACCAGGCGTGACACGTGTTTTTTCGCTTTATTTTTATTTCTGAAGCATTTTCTGTCTGAAGGTACTACACAAAGAAACAAAACACGTGTCACAGCTAGTATATTCACAAAGTTAGCAATGAATCTATTGAAAAAATGTCTTTAAATCCAGTAGAAATATTATTTATATTGTATTCATCCTAGCCGAATAAAGATCTTTTAGGACAGCCTACTTATTGGATTTCGATCTCACCTAAAGATTTTACAGTTTCTATGAAAGTTTGGTCTTTGTCTGCTTGCCCGAAATGGTCATACAAGTGTGGGTGTATTATTACTACCTGGTTTTTGTTGTCACTAGATGCATGAGTGTATATTACTTGATTTTTTAAATAATTAAAATATTTATATGTATAGTGACTGGTTACCGTGAGTTAAAAGATACTTTGACGTATTGCGCGTGGGGGAGAACGTATGTAATGCAAATGAATAATACTTACAGCCAGTTGCATTCCAGCGATGAAGCCTTTAGCGTCATAAAGAGGGCATACTCTGACATCAGTTTGCGAGTAGCACACAGTGGTAGCTCCTAAAGCATTCGTGGTGGTCACTTTCACCCATCCAGCTGTAAGTGCAGCAGAAAGGGTCTTCTGGACTTGCCAGAAGGCGTTGGTGTTGGCATCAGCGGGATTTCCTGAATACTTTACACGGAAGTCCACCCATTTTGCTGGAAATAATAAAAGGAAACATGAATATTAATTTTTAATGAACACTTTAAGAAGGACTGCTAATCACCGCTCTTAATAAACAAACAACGTGCAGGAGAATCTCCTCAGAGCGAGATGGACTAGAGGGAAGAGGAAGGTATCTATCACATTTCTCGCGCTACTCGGAGCGCCGTGGCTTGTCACTCATATGCCACGTTCCCACTGAGGGTGGGTTTTTTAAACAAAGACCGTTGGACACATTGCATCTCCACGATGGCCTTCGTATTTGTAAGGGACGGCGTTCCAGATGTGAGTGAGGCCACACCCCCCCGCGCCTTTGTCCAGTGTAGTGCTTACAAAACTCGTGACAAATTTCGTAGGAAAATTTGTCCGATAAGCTACTGAATTTACATTGCCGCAAGTTACCTCAGTTCTAATATCTTAGTTACGGTGTCGAAAGACGTCGCGATATAACAAAACGGGGGTGTGTCAACTTGTATTCAACAGTTGAAGTTTTAATAATTTCTTGAAACAAAAGTGGGAAAAACTCTTAACAGTTTGCCAACCAATAAACTAAGTGTCTCTTTCAGGAACAATTGTGTATCTATTGCATCTCTTCTGATCACCGGATTTCTCAACTTATCACGTGACAATAAGTCTACTGCCTGATTACAAGAATTTAAAAGAAAACTAGACTCAATTTAAGATATTAGATACAAAAGCGTCTCTGTTTGATTTTAGTAGATTCTGATAATGAAAGTGTAGTAAGAGGTCTGCACGGGCTCGGGCTTGGTCAACGAGCCTCTACCCGGCCCGGGCACGGGTAAGGAATTTAATTTTCAGAAAAATATTTCTTGCTTTCTTCTGGTCATGAGTCAGCCTGATAAGGTAACACTACTCATAACAAAACGTTAACAACTTAAATAATTTATTTCGCATTTTTTATGAATATCTTTAAAGATGGAAACAATAACACCTATTATTTAAAAAGCATGACGTCGTGAAATTTTTTCTTGTGAGCATGAAAATGAGAAACCCATACAATTTTGTGAGCTAATTGAAGCTAAACCCGAAACAATGCTTTCTTTATTTACAAATGACCAATAGTTATATTACTCGCTCGTAACTAAATAAAGTAAGATAAGTCATTATCTACTTTTCAGTGGTTTTAGATGGTTGATAGTTTTCCAACATTGAAAAGAAACGGTTTTTTTTCGGGTAACGGGTTCGGGTAACAAGTGTGACATTGATACTCGGTTCGGGTAATTTTATAAAATTTCGGCCAGTGCAGACCTCTATAAAGTCTAAAACGTAGTATTGAGTGAAGTCTTCGTTTTTATGAAAACGTGACCATTTCTTGTATAAAAAAACATTTTTAAATATTTTTTGTGTCGCAAACAGCATTGACGACTGCACCATGGACCCGTTATATATATATTTATAAATGTTTGATTATTGTAGATATACTGTATTAATAAAAACTTACGACACTTTTGTTTCCCATTGAAATAAATATGTTATTTATTTTTATTGATACTGAACAATTATTACAAAAAGTATATTATGTTTGCGAAAACAGTAGTTAATCAAGATTTGGGATTTATTCTTTGTGATTGTTCGATTATTTTTAATTAATTAAATATCAGTTTCCATAACAGCAGAAAGCAGTTTTTAGCAATAATTATCCCAGTTTGTAATAACTATTCCGATAACTTCATAACGTCAACATAATATGGTATGGAACTAAACCAATCACTCACTCTTATTGTGTTGACTGTCAATTCATGATGGAGAGGCATTATTTTTGTAAAAAAATGTGTTTTATTTTTATAAATAATCTAATCACTTTACTGATAAATATACTATCTATAATATTGCCAGTCATGTATACCAGGGTTTGAGCCTAAACAGAACCTAATACCGGAAAAACCGTTATTTTTATTATGGCCAAACACAAATTCATTTAAAATGATCTTACTCGCAACTACAGTTGTCGTTAAATACAAATAAAAATTAATCAACCGGAGCTGAAACGAAAACCGGAAAACCAGTTATTTTAAGAGGAAAAAAATAACGCTTTGAAGCCCTGTTTTAAATAGCCAAATAAAAAAACAAATACTTTAATAATAATATTCAAAAAGTTGAATTGGTTTTTCGTTATCCTTTTAAAAATTTAATTTTACCCGATAATAACGTTCAATTAAATAAAATCTAAAAGTGATTGAGTATCTTATTTCAAAACGAACGAACACTTTTTCATGATTTTAAAGTTTGTCACTTTTAAGAATATCACATACAACGAAATCAAATTTAGGAATGTGTTAATGTTAAATAAATGCATTTTTTTATATTACAAGAAATGGCATGTGCAAATTTCACGTCGCTATTGTACACCATTTGGGAGGAGTTATTGTGACCGACAGACATACAGAATGACAAACAGATTTATACGTGTATTTTCTGGTATATAGTAGATATGTGCAACGTAAATGAAACTATAGAGATATAATTTACATACAAATGTATCATTTAAACCAGTGTTCCCTAACCTTTTTACACCTGACCGGTAAAAAAAGGAAAACTTTTTCGCGGGCCACTAATACTGAAATAAAAATGCTTTTTTTGTAATATTTTTTTAATCTTGTCTTGTGACAGATGGACATATCTATAACTAACAAATATACATATGAAATTCTTGGAAATATATTTAGGTATGGTTTTGCATCTAGGTTCACTATCCAAGAGCAAATATTTCCGTTCTCCCCGAGTGTACCTGAGAGGATTTATGACTGTCGATTCATAGAAAACCGGCGACCACCGTGTCGCATCATTCTACCAATTATTATTATTTAACAATAAGTAAAAATACAAGTAAACGTGCAGGGGAAAAAATCCTATATTTAAAATTTTTGTATGGCGAATTTCTTGAAATTTGGCATACTGTTCGCGACCCGGAGGAAAGTTTCGCGGACCACCGGTTGGGGAACACCAATTTAACTATGTATTATTTTAAATGTTACTCTTCAAGATATAATAATTATTTAATAATCAAACACGTTATAATAATTACCCTTATAATGTTCAGTATTTTTATCTGATACTGCTTAAAATGTATGCGCCTTATTTTATTTACAATATTACACACAAAAATGGTTTCAATTTTAAAATAAACTATCAATGGTATTTCTCACTATTTATCAGTTTTGCATAATCAGGCCACTATGTATTCCAAAAAGTTCAATTCTTTCAAAAACGCTAGGAAATTTCCATACATATTTTGATAATTAAAATTTGATTCTATGGACAGCAAAATTTTTATTTTTATTTGAATCAAGAACGGATATTCACCGTTATTAAATGATTTATTAATATTGTCCTCAAATTATATTTGTATATTATACTAATATTTTTTACCCAGCTTCGCCAGGGATTGAGAGCGGTAACATTCAGACGTTGGCGTTATTATTTCGTTGTTTTGGTGCAAGGTAATGTTGAAAGTTGAAAGCATCACCATGGATCATACCTTATGTAACACTTACAGAATATAGTGCATCAATTAATCATAATTTTAAATGTTGAACGTTGAACGAATATCATGTGGACCGTACCTGATATGATACCCACAAAATATAGTCCGTCAATTAATAATAATGTTGAAAGATGACAATAGCATAGTTGACCTAAAAATGGCAGCCAAAATGCCATCTCCGAATTTCATGTAGCTACTATACACCGTTTTGGGAGGAGTTCTTGTGACACACAGACAGATTTATACATTCATTTTCTGCTATATAAAAATATATGATATCTGTCAACAAAATGTCGTTAATCCCAGAAGTGTTGTTATACAATAAGAGTGTTCGTTCATAAATCACTAACGTTTGACTGAGACCATCAAAATTCTGTTGAATTTTGAATACATATTCAATGTAGGAAAACGAGTTGACGAAAGGATGATTAAGTTTTTAATCCAACGATGAATGTATAAAAACTGCACATAGATAAACGATAATAATTGGTCAAACTTTAATTTAATTTATTCCACAAAAATCAAAATCGTATTCCGCTTATTTTGCTAATAATTTGATTAATAATAAAAAAAACTCACATGTGCTTGCATTAGCAGCGCAAATAGCTGCCAAAAAAACAATTAAAAACTTCATGTTGATAGTATTTGATTATTTTAATTCATTGGCCTTTTTATATACGAAAATATAATCATTTGACTGTGTTATCTTTTTATCTGCGAAGTGTTGGGGAACTTGAACGAAAAAAGACAGCAATCAAATTCAATTTCTTTGCTTTGTTCCCGACAAAAAGAATATACATTTTAGTCCATGAACAACTTTTGTTAAAATGCAGAATTTTTGTATAAAATAATTTAAGAAATATTATTATTCACGTTCATTCGATGTTTTGATAAAATATCCATATATAAAAAAAATTATATCAAAATAATATTTTCTAAATGATTCATTGAATAATGTACGTGGTTTGTGATATTTCAAGAATACGTAAATGAAATTTTGATATATATTATAAAACGCATATAGTAGAAAAATCAGAATGAATCTATTTTATAATTTAAGATATCGATCTAGGATGCCTGATGGAATTTTAATGAAAAAATTGAATTGGAATGATTGGGTATATCTATCTTTTCTTCAAATTGCATTTTTAAAACCATATTGAAAATGTAAAATCATTGGTAATTCAAACATTATTTGGCCACCTACAATCGCTGTTGTCTTTTTACTTTGTTAATGTGTTTGTTTTCCCAACAAAGGATTAAGGCTATTCTCGGGTTTTTGAGATTAATTTCAGGTAGCAGTGTGGGTCCTAATATTTTGTCCTATTTTTATCTAATATATATAAACGGTAGACATTGTTTACTATCTGTCCGGTCGAGTTCATTCGTGTGCTCGAACGCCTGAAGATGCCGAAAGGCGAAACATGGGTCGTTCATGACAAAATACATGGAAATGTAAAAAATCTCAACAATTCTAATTTGAATCTATTTTATTTTGAATATCCAGATGTAGAATTTTTATATTATTTAAAACTTTGTAATAATAAGATAGTCATACCTCATTGTATTGTGCACATATATTATAGGTATGTAAGTCATTTTATAGAACCATTGTTTTTCAACCGTGTCCACTCTTAATGTAAAGCATAAGGCATGACCTCGTAATCTATCAACATACAAGCAATTCCTTTTAGGCAAACTTGTTATTATTCGGTCTCTGAACCTCTATTCTTTGAAAGAGACTAAGAATTGAAGGATGCAACTAGGAAACGTTTGTAGTTAGATATTCCTCTCGTTACACCCCGTTTTGTGACCGAATATATGGCAGAGAATTTATACATCACATACATCCATTGCCTTTGAACAAAATTCATAAATAAATTAAAATAACAAATTTTTACTTTGTTAGAAGGATCTGTACGGAAACTCGAACCCAAAACCGTACACCACAGCCAAATAATAGATAATATAAAACATTCGGTTTTGTGTTTATAGGTACCTATATATTTTTTTCTTTTTACTTAGAGATATACTTAAATCAAAGCCAATATTTACTTTTCCAAAACTTAATTATTACAATCGAATACCATCCGTTTACTGTCTCAATTGACCCTATCCTACTCGATCGGAAATCAATATAATAAAAATAGTAGATTAATTTTTGATCTATCAGGAGATTAAGCCTATATAATTTGATTTCAATTTTTAGACTTCTTTTCAAATAATTATTAATTCTAGTTTGGCACATCCATGCGTGTACATGAAGTACATGAAGTTAACATATTATCATTTAAAATAGTTTATTTACTAATCTGATTACACATTGGTATTAGTAACTTCGACATGGGGTACTGACATAACCTCCCGGACATTGCCGCCCAGACACTACCACCAAAACAATTTAGAAATGACAATTTTTGTTTTTACATAATAAAATATGTTAAATACACAAATTAGAAGAAACCTCCGAATAAGGATAATAAAAAACAATTTTTAATTAAAGTACAACATGTTTTAATCTTCTTAAATATTTTTAATTAGAAATATTATCATACAAAGCCGTTAACTCTTGCAGTCTTTTGTTTAATTGAATATATCGTCGCTGTTCTGGAAGAAGACACTAACTGAAAAATATTAGTTTTGAGTGATAGGACTTTGAAGTTTGTCGCATGTTTGAAATTTTATACTTTTTTCATTTGTTTGTTTGTACAAAACTGTTTTTAAGCAAAATTATAATTTATAAAAATATGTTTGTTCTTTCATACGGTAGAGTTTGAAATAATGAATGTTTTGGTATAACTAACTCGATATGAAATTTTTTCGATTAACTGTTTTCTCCCAGAACAGCGATGATATTTACACTTTGACGAAATTGGTCTTCTGAAACCTAACCTGCTTCTTTCTATTTTAATTTCAACGTGATCCTGTCCTTGTCTTAATTGTTCCAACGACTTATAAATTTCGTTTTCTATATTTTTGTATTTTTGCGGGTGGTTTTGTCTGGGTGCCCGGCATAATCCCAAATACAATGATTGTTATAATTATTTTCGGCTATCTCAAGCTGTCATTAAATTGAACATCGTACAAATTACATTACAATACCTCAATAATTAAGTAATTATTATACCTCTGTTACAGACCTTGAGAATTATTTTAAGTGCACTATTGCTACTACCCAGTGTTCGCGTTACGCATAGGCGCAGCAGACAATCACCTTAAAATTACATAAAAAATCTTTAACGATTTACATGTTACTATCTTAAAATTTGCACCTTTTCGCTAGCTCTTCAACACAATTTTTCTTCATTGCTTATGCTGTAATAATTTGTCAATAAAATACACTTTTTTTTAAATCACCAATCGCTAAAAATCTAACATAAGATATCGAATTAATCTTGTTTTGGCATGTGCCAGATTAAATCAACATAATTATAATGAGTTCAATTAAAAATATCCATACTACTTGTAAACAATTTAATATCTTTCATTTACTCAGTAAACACTTGTGGTGTAATTAATGTCTTACGATATTAGAAAATTAAAATCTGGTTGTATTTATTAGGTGCGTTCTTAAGATTAAGATCAGTTAATAACACAAATTGATAATAATAATTTTGACAGATTATAAAGTACCTTAATGACTTTTATTTTTAATTGCCATTCATCGCACTTAAATATCTTTATCAGTTAAATAAGTAAAACACTGTAATGTTTCTCAGTAATAAACAAATGTCAAATTGATTCTAGTTTTCAGATAATAACTAGAATTACTGTGCTTAGTACATCGCATTTTTTATTGAATTAATGCTCGCTTACATAGTCGAACGACATTTTCTCTTGATGATTTTTCAAATAAAAACTACTATCAGGGTTAGATTCGTGGTTACGGATTGTGATACCGGTATTTCAGTATGACAATAAATAACGATTTTGATATCTAATAATCTGAGAGGGCCTTCCTACAGCCGGATTTATTTGCAGGAACCGATCAAGATTAACAAACTTCAGCATTGTTGGACTAGCCGCTTTGATGTCATATTTTAATTCAAAGAAACAGTAAATTTAAGTTTTTCATTTTAAATATAAAACAATTTCTTTTTTTACTACTTCGGCATTGTTATAATGATCGGAGCCATTTCCACTCCTCGTGATAATTATCAACTGATGAAAACGGCCCCGATCATTGTAAACGTGTAAGTAATACAAACAACTTGTGTTTTATTTTAAAATTATTATACAATAAATTAACAAAGCTGATCGATATATACAAATAATTTGTAATAGTGGTTAGTGAAAGACATGTTGTTTTCGATATTGTGAAACAAAACACTATTTTAGAAATTTATTATTGTATTCTTGAATAGATATAAGCTTTTTCAATGCGTTCAACTTTTAACCCATAGTAACCTTCTTCAACCAAGCTGCAACATCAGCAGTTCTATAAAGAGCACACAAGATAAGTCCCATCGGCCCAGTGATGGGTGCCACACTTTCCTTAGCTTGATCACAAGTGATCGTCCATGGTTTGTCGATGAAATAAGTATGAATAGAAATGATTCCGTACTGAACGGTCCAATCTCCCATGCACTTGGGGCCATTGGGAACTGTTATCTCTGCAGCCTGACGGTTGACACTGTCATACCAGTCTCTGTCAACGTATTTGGTTTTCCCAAAGAACTGCCAACCGATACCGTTAATATTTCCAGCTGTAGTTAACAAGAAGAATGGCTCGAGGTCCTCACAGCGGGTGTTTTTATAAACTCCGTCATAGTAATGTGTTCCTGAAAAAACAAATTTATGGAAAAGTGTTGCCAGTGCGCAATTTTAAATGGCGGATTTTTACCAAGATAAACAAAATCAATAAGTGTTTAGGAATAACTGAAGCCATATTCTGTCTGTACTGTTTTACACTCTGAAAACTCATGTTAACTATTTAGTGAGCATCAAAAACAGTTGGGTCAGTGGTGCAGTCGTCAACGCCGTTGCTGTCGGTTACGGATGTGTCAGGCTCAAATCCCGGCACGGAGAGCTTTCATAAATTTATTTATGAATTTATGTTCGCAAGCATAGTTGTTTGTGATGTCTTTAATCCCCCACCACCCATTAGATTCTTAAAACAGGGAGTATATATATATATACGTGTATATATAAAATTAAATTAATTCTTCCAACTCTTACGGGCCGTCTTAAGTGGACGAAGTATTTGTGAGCATGAGGTGACGTGGTCCTATGTGAGAGGTGACGAGAACTTGTGACGCGTCAAACGCCGCCTCACGCTCGCAAGACTTCGTCCACGTTATTCACAGTGTAACTGAAAATGTGCTTTCCAAACATGTAATATTGAAAATCTTTAATAAACGGCAACAATTCCCCTCCCCCCCCCCCCCGAGAACTCTAAAATTCAACCCTAGGAAGGAATTCCTCACTGATTGGGAGCTTCTGAACTAGAGTTTCTACACAATGTAAGAACACAATTATATAAATTACCCATATTTGGCAAACAATTCTGTTTGGTGTAACGCGCATTTGTAGAAATACTGGCCTCATCAGTGGGTATTGAAACGTAAGTTGTTCCATTCTTAATCCAGAGACCGTCTCCAAGAGTAGTAACAACATCTCGCCCACCACTAACTTTTAGTGTGTTTGGATTGACAATATACATCGTTGATGTCCAGTAATTTAGACCGTTGATTATCTTCTTCTCGTAAGTTGTGAAGTCATTGAAATTATATGGGATTCCTCTATTGTCGACATCCGTTTCTGGTATCTAAACAATACAAAAAAAAACGTAAAATTCACATTAAAAAAATTCACCAAACCTTTTGGCTAGTTCTCAACGTCGTTGGCTTTGACTACGGTGTTTACGGGTTCGAATGCCATTACGGACATTTTCAATTGATTCATATTTAACATATCGACTGTAGAAAGGCAAACAGACGTAAGACGTAACCCTTGGTATTTTCAAAACATTCTTCTTTCGATAATCACAATGCATACAATTTAATACAAGTTTTTTGTGAGCTATATGCAATCGTCCGTGTCCGGCGCCCGTGGTGTGTCGTTGGCTACGGTTACGAATGTCTCGGTTTCAATTCCCGGTGCGGACAGTTTCATAAATCTTTCAATCGATTTATGGTCGTAGTCATGAATGTTCGTAATGTCTAAAAACTCCCTCCCACCCATCCGTCCCACTCCATCAAAAACGGAGAGTAGCGAGAGCGATTAGCTAACCACTAGTCCTGTCTTCGTCCACCACTTAGTCTGTCGTTTCCTTCAATCTCTACTCTCTTCGAAAAAAAAAAGAGAGGTTGAGCAACTGATTAGTAAACAACAGTTCTCATAGAAAGCTCCTCTTAAGATACCTTCATTAGGAAGCCATATGATTCACTTTGGGAGCGGACATGGTAAATATATATATATATATATATATATATATATAAACTTATCGACTGTAGAAAGGCAAAAGGACGTGTCTCTCTGTCTTTTCAAAATATTTTTTCTTTTGATAATCACAATGTAAAAAATTTAATACACGTTTTGTGTGGGTTACGTTCTTTAGCTTTTCCACGGTTGATATATGTATATACATTGTTTTCGCTTTGACATTTAATTTTTTTTCTCTTATTATTTGCCTGTGTTGCCTATGAATAAATAAATATTATAAGTCTCTAATTTATATATTTATTCTATTAAAATACAGCCTTTTCATAATACTTAGTTAGCAAATAAAAAAAAGGTTAACTTACGGCATACTGCATGCCAGCTATTGAGCCTTTGGAGTCATACAAGGCACACACCCGAACGTCTTTTTGCGAAACGCAAGTGGTTGTAAGTCCAAGTTCGTTGGTGTTTACCACTTTCTCCCATTTGTTCGCCAGAGACATAGTGAGGGTGTTGCCAACAATCCAGAAGGCATCGACGTTCTCCATGATCCCACTGAAGGCAAACTTCACTCGGATCTGTGTCCATTTTGCTGAAACCTCATTATGATTAGTATTACTTAAATTTTGTCAACAAGTGAGGCTTGTCAGAAGCTAGATAATCGTTCTTTGTATGCCCCCTTTTAGGATCTGATGAGTGGTTAAATATTACAGACATCCAGACACGGCAACCGAAGAGAGTTACGGCCCAACAATGTTACTCACTAAGCTACAGGTCTGGCAATATTGCCAACAATGACCCTCAGTACTTTCAATTTTAAAAATTAAATATATAAGTATATTTTTACAAATATCTGTGACGACTAGTGTTGCAAAAAACCCGATAATTTTAAAATGGTAGGGAAAAACCTGGAAAATTTGGAATTCTCTGTTAAATATGATATTTATTCAACATATTGAGTGCGGATGCACATTTAAATAGGTGTTTTTCATCGAGATTAACTGCATACAAAAACACAGGAACATTTTCGTAAATATTATGTGTTGTCTTCAAGTATACAAAGATGCCAAAGGTTATCCGATGTTGAATAAGGTTCCTTACTTCCATTTATTTCATCGAACTAATAACTCAGTGTTACCTCAAATTTGTGGATGTGTAAAATGTTGGTATACGTAAAAAATAAGTGTTACCAAATGTTAAAAATTATTTACAGTTATCATTAATATCATAATTGTGTTTTCCCAATTCTCCAATGCGAGTTTATTTCCGGGTATTTTCCCGGCCTCGCATCACTAGTGACGAGTAATGGAAACAAACCAAGTTTTAATCATTGACAAATATATCAAACAAAAATCTGATATATTCTACTAGAATAAAAATGGTCTACAAAATTGTATGTTAAACGTTAGTTTCTCTATTGGGCAAAAATAAATGTTGTCAAAAAAAATTACAAAAGTTTGAAAAAATTATTAATTTATTTAAAAACTTACAGGTGTCTGCCCAAACAAAAGAAGTGAGAGCGGCCAATAAAATAAATGTCTTCATCTTGGGTAGTCGATTGAACTAATATTTAATTGAAGGTAATCTCTTTATATATGACCCAAAAACCACAAAAGAACATGTGGTCTTTCGAAATTGCTTCCTATATTTACTATAGAACAGTGTGCAAAAATACATAAGTACTATAAATAAATTCTTTGCGCACCTTTTATTTGGGTCCATTTTCAATATTGTTTTCGATCGTAATGGCATCTTTTTTTTTCATAATACAATACATAATTAAATGATTTCTTTATTAATATTTTTACCTAGCTGTTCGAATTTTTTTAGTTCCGGTTAGGTGTTAACTATCAATTCTTGGTGGAAATGCATTATATTTTAAAAATAAAACTCAATATGCTTGAACTACTTCCACATGTTTATAATGATCAGTACCGGTTTTGTTCATCGCGAGCATTATCAACTGATAGAAATACAATTTATCGATAAAATTAAAAAAATTGGATACAATCAGGTTTTTAGCAGAGAAAATTTTTCTGGTAAAACCAAAAAACCCCAAACAAATATCGTTTCGGTTTCGGTTTTCGTTCCGGCAAAAAAACGGTTTTTTCCGGTTTTCAGTTTGGTTCCGGTTCGGGTCCCTGGTAATCACTGCAACATTTAAATAATGCTTCTATCAAATTTAATTAAAAAAATAAAATTTCTTTCATAAATAATCTAAGTTTTCTCAAAGCTATATGTCTGGACAGGACTAGCGGTTAACTAATTGCACTCATTTCACCTCTATTTTTAAAATCAGATAGAAAAAAAATAAAAATGACAGTCTTTTCCTAACCTCTATCCGTCTTTCTTACACTCTCCGAAAAAAAATATGTATTTCATGAGACGAACTCTCCTGGCGGAGTCGCTTAAGGATGACAGGACCACATCTTTCAGGACAATCCTCAAGAAAAACACCAGTTCTGCTACCCGTTTCTTTATTAATAGATACAGTTGGTTACTTTACAAACACGAAGAAGTCACATGTTAAAACACGTTACACAAAAACACATAAGCTACATGACAACACCGCAAGCTTAAAACACATTTTACTTAAGAAGAAATTAAAATGAAACTTCGCGTTGGCAAACAAAGTCAAGAGGCCGCCCCGTCCGATAGGGCGAAAAACTAAGAATGATTACGAGATGGCGGTCAAAGGAATAATGAATAAAACAATTTTAAAATCCGAACCAATTTGTGACAGCTAAGTATCATTTATTTCAAACGGTTATTGCTTTTCAGGTACAGGACGTCTCCGCTCGAGGCCGTTTCACCCAACGGTTACTAAAAATGATGCTATTGTTACTAAGCAGATTCACTCAAAAGACGTTAAATGAAATAATATTTGTTTACCAAGCGCTACAAAAATGAACTGCCATATTTAAAGGCGACTTAATGTATAATATTGGGCACGTTTCAAAACTGGGGTGTATCAAACAACTGAATAACACGCAGCTATCGCAGAACAACTTCTGTTGAGATAAGCTACATTGTGTGTTCATATGCTCCACATTAGGAGCCGACATGTTTACATAAATATGACTGAACCTCATTTTTTAAATAACAAACACCTCGTTTTATAACCGGTAATTGATCTTAAATACGGTCAAAGGCTTAGTCATTATAATTAATTTATCAATAACTCAAATTGATTCAGAATTTTATCATATTTACATTAACTATTACCAAAAATTCTTTTTTTTTAAATAATGTGATTTTAATTTATTGGCAGATACTAAGCATAATATTCCTATACTAAGGTAAAACATATCAAATATAAAATTAAAATCTATATCTGGGTTATTACACTGGCTTTGTTACTAATGTAACGCGTTTCGCTTCCCTTGATCAGTAAATAACTGCAAAAATAAATAAAGGTTAGGTAAGGTTAATTTTAATGTAACAACTGACAATTTTGTATAAATATCTGATAGTTTAATAATATACAATTTTATATAAATTACTGGCCGTTTATTTTATTAACTGACCACGTATATACTTCATCGAATTATTTTCTGACCATTTTGATTAATCACGGACCATTTATTATTATTTTTTCATGTTCGCTCCCAAAGTGGAGCATATGGCCTCCTAATGGAGGTATTTCAACAGAATTTTTCTATGAGAACTGCTTGTTACTCAGTTGCTCTACCTCTCGCTACGCCTCTTTTTGACGATCTTATGAGTGGGAGGGAGTTTAGATATCACAAACATTCAGACTACGAACAGAAATCCATAAATCGATTGAAAGATCAATTTATGAAACTTTCCGCAGCGGAAATTGAACTCGAGACATCCGTACCTGTAGCCAACGACGTTACCAACTGCGCCACGGAGCAGGCACAATTTCTCACTGACCAAAAATTGAAATAGATATGTACTGACCCAATAAATGCATACGGAAGTCATTTCCGCGCTATGTAAATGTTGTTTTTGTATTATAAATTAATGTTACTCAATAATAAAATACAACAACACGTGTGAAATCATTGGAACATTGTTGACTGTTAGAAATCCTTGGTGAAAAACATCACAATGAGAAATAATGAAAGTAACTATTTATGATATTATTTTATTCCTTATTTTTTATTTACTTGATAAATGAGAATTTTCAACAGTTTAAAATGCTAAGTAACTAATCAAAACTTACCTTGGTATAGAGTATGTAGGTATTTTAGGTATTTTCACCCACCATCATTCATTTTCAACACGGCAGAGACTGTGATATAGTTTCGCTGCCCAAACTGCATTGTTAACATTTTAATATATTGAGCTTTCAATATATTTACCATTTTTTACAAAAGGTGTAGATCCAACTTCTCGTCCACTTTTATATTATCCCAAAGATAGAACGCTTTAATTACTATAATGTCAACTTTTTATTTAAGATGGCGTAATCAAAATATTTCTCGTACTCCTCCTTATTGTATTTCGATTTAAAACATCTATATATCGATGATAACCATCGTTTTAATCTTCTATAAACATGAAAGTACAATAACATAATACTAAAATGCAATTCATTTGGTTGCACAGCTGTTTTAAAAAACGTTTTTAAATGAAAATACATCACACATAAATAACGCAACCATACGCGGAAATGGCTTAAAAAACGGTTAGGCTTATCCTCATTTTCCAAATCCGTACACACTTCGAATAAGTGACGGTGTTTATTTATTACAAATTATTCTTGTAAGAAAAGAAATAACTAATAAAATTAAAAAAAATTTGTTAGACTCAATAAATCTTACGTTTGTGATAGTAATATAACCTCAGTATTTATTTCAATTTTTTTCATTATTTTAACTATTGTCTTCAAAATAACATATGGCATTTTAGTTTAGATGAAGTATTTTTATCGAGAAAATAAGTCATTATTTAACGATTGTGTTTTAATTTAATTACAGATCCCTTAACGGGAGAAAGGTTTTCGAAAAATTGATCCGCTGAAGAGACTTACAAGTAATTAATAACGCAACATCTTAATAATCTGTTATCATTGGCAATCAATGTGATTAAACTGAAAATTGAAATTTAAATTGAAAATTGGGGGTTTTTTAGTTTCAGTATTATTTATTATAGTATATTAGTAAATGATTAAAAATATACATATTATGGTACTTTTCTGATACATGGTATCCCCAAATTGAGTGGCACAGTTAACCCTTCTGTATTCATGGTGTAAGAATGCGTTACTTTGACTTTTAATCCTTTAAATTATCTGTGAAATATGTCATATAAAAAATCGAAAATTTTGTTATCTGTAAATAAAATAGTAGTAAATAAATAAAAATTAAAAATACTTTGTACGTCTCCATTATATAATTAATCATAATTTGAAAACCTCGTCAATTTTAACATCCAAAAATACAAAATATAGTTCCGATTAGTATGGTACTGAAACAATCCAAGATGCATGACGTACCGTGTGCAACCGTTTTGTTTTAAACAGCACCGAGATAAGTCTCGAGCTTGTTCTGCTATGAAGAATGTCTTTCGATAATTTTGCATATATGTATTTCAGGTTTTACACAAAAATATGACACAAAATAATAACTTAATACTACGTAAAACATATTTCACTTTTTTAAATTGTCATTTCGCTTTATAAATGCGTTTATATGACAAAACCCATACGGTAACAAAATGTGACTGCATGAGATCCGAAGGTATTTTTTTAGCATGTAAACGGGAAGGTTAAGGATGACACTGGCGTGATATCCTCTATATAAAATATAACTTTATCGGGTATAAGGTACAAGGCGTACGTCAATCAACTGAGATGTTTTACCAAAAGTCTTTGTAAATGATTTAACAAACTTATACGAATGTTTCTAAGCGATGTTTTCTGTGGATAATAATAGAAAAGTTTTCAAAAAAATGCAACATCTATTCAATATTTATTAATGTAGCTTAAAAGTAGTAACTTTTAATTTATCAGTAAATCAAAACATCAAATACATTTTAAAATTTTGAAACAAAAGATATCGGTTTCAAAAATAATATCACATCTGTATGTCGTTCCAAAGCTACATATATAATTTTTCTAAGATATTTTTGGCTCTGGGAAACATTTAACGGATAATTAACGCCAATATTTAATTGTGTCAGAACCATTTTGATCACTTAGAAAAACTCTTCAAATTTATTTTTCAATAATGAATTTGTTTTTAAATCAATCAGTTTCATTTGTATGTTACTAGGTATATATATTACGTTTTGTTCAATAAGTGAAAATGGGTTTGTAAATGCGAGCATGCAGTTTTCTTCTTTAGTAAAACCATAAAAACGTATTTCAAATGACATAATATGTTTGGTCAAATTGTTATTATCCGGAGCACATTCACTTTGCTCTTCCAAGTGTGAAAATTGACTAAAATCTTCATTTTCTACCTGAGAAATGAACAGTTTTAATTTCATTTTAAATGAACTGATGCTATTTACTTACCTAGCAAATAATTTATTTTTGCCATATAGTATAAATTCAGATTATTGTGATAGCTAGTAGCGTCAACTAAAAATTCCAATCAAACACACAATCAAAAAATTGAGCTCTTTCATCAGGTAGTTCAGTTTAATATTCTAAAAAATTAGAAACAGCATTTTTCAATTTCCAATATCTACTTAGACTACACGTCTCAATCGTCCACATTCCACTCTTTCTCATACACACACACTATTCACACTCTACAATTGTAAACTGTCAAAAAATGGGATAACCTGATGAGTAATAAGGCTGTATGATTTGGATTGACAGCATTCAGGTGTTGAAAATATGAAGATGGAGTCAGTTATGGCGCCTACTTCAAAAGAATAAGTAGGCGCAAAGATACAATGCGGCACGGCTTGGCCACGGCTGGTACAAGGTCAATGAACATATCTTTGTCAGCAACAAAAGTCTTTGCAGATGATTTAACAAACTTATACGAATGCTTCTAAGCGATGTTTTCTGTGAATAATAATAAAATAAGAGTTTGAAAAAAAATAAAAAATCATTTTCTGTTCAATATTAAATTTATTAACGTAGCATAAAAAGTATTTTACAATGGCGCATCATCAGAAGTCAATTATAATTTATCAGTAAATCAAAACATCAAATACATTTTAAAATTTTGAGAAAAAAGATATCGGTTTCATAAATAATATCTGAATTATTAAAAATACATCACGTATTTAGAAAGAATAATATGTAATTTATTTTAACCCAGAAGAATTCTCTTAGGCAAAGCTACAGCATCAGCAGCTTTATAAAGACCGTGCAAGATGATACCCATTACTCCAGTGATGGGGGCCACGCTATCCTTAGCTTGATCACACTCAACCTTCCATGGCTTTTCAATAAAGTAAGTGTGAACAGAAATGACCCCATATTTGTCAGTCCAATCTCCCATACACGGGGGACCGTTGGGCACTGTCATCTCGGTGGCCTGGCGGCTGATGCTATCGTACCAGTCTCTGTCAACAAACTTGGTCTTCCCGAAGAATTGCCAACCGATTCCGTCCATGTTCCCAGCTGTGGTCATCAAGAAGAACGGCTGGAGATCTTCGCACCGGGTGGTTTTATTCGTTTCATAATAGTAATGAGTTCCTGAAAAAGCATTACTTTAGTGATGAGCACAATAGATATTAATTTATATAATATAAGATATTCAATGTATCCGATGAAGTAAATAACTGTTTATTTCATTATTACTATAAAAACGTGTATTTATTTATGATTTTTTTTTTGTAAATGTATTGATTTTATACTCATAAATACATTTCAACTGTCACAAATTATAAGTTTATTGCTTTTTTAATGTACAAAACCGTTCAAAACGCCCACGCGGAATATGTCGACCAATTCATATAAAATTAAAATTGATAACTCAGTTATTATTAATAATTTCAAGTAAAAGTCTCACCCATATTCGGCAAACAGTTCTGTTTGGTATAAGGTGAGTTTGTAGCGATCGTGGTCTCGTCGGTTGGTACTGAAGTATAATTAGTTCCATTCTTGAACCAGAGACCGTCTCCAAGAGAGGTCACGACGCTGCGTCCTCCACTCTTGAGGGTATCCGGGTTCACAACGTACATAGTCGAAGTCCAGTAAACTACTCCATTGATTGTCTTCTTCTCATAGGTAGAAAATGTATTGAAATCGTATGGGATGCCCTTGTTTTCAACATCTGATGGAGGAATCTAAATAGAAAATGTTTTAATTTAAAATTATTAGAGTTGCAGTTTACTGTAATTTGTCTCATTATAATTGAATCACTTTTTGAGTATTCGTGGTATTAAGATTATTAATATTTTGATTTTCAATTTTATCATTAAAATTTGTTGTCAAGCCTGTAAGCTTCGTGTGACGTATCTTGACATAATTCTCATAATTAATTATTTTAAAAAATTATAGCTACGGATGTGCGGTGCAGAATAACCATTGGTTTGGCGCCGATATTAACGTAATGGAGGTTGAAATTAAACTAAAAGAAGTTACTTACAGCATACTGCATGCCAGCGATTGATCCTTTGGAGTCGTAAAGAGCGCACACTCGAACATCTGTTTGGGAAACACAGGTGGTAGTGAGTCCTAGTTCATTGGTACTCAATACTATCACCCAGTTTTTCATCAAAGCACCCAAAAGGGTATTCTGAACAATCCAGAAGGCGTCAATGTTCTCCATGTAACCACTGAAGGCAAATTTGACACGGATCTGTGTCCATTTTGCTGGTGAAAAAACGCAGAAATAATTTTATATTCCGTGAAATGATATTAGAAGGTTAATTTAAGTTAATTTCAAGAAAACGTTATGCTAATCTTTATTTCGTAAATCAAACATTGAAGTGGCATGCCTAAATTTACTTTGCATTCTAGAAATAGTTTTAAAGTAAGACTCTTAATTCTGTAAATGGTATATTTGAGTCGCTGGGTCGCTAAACATGCTCCCGAAGGTTTTTAGAGTTTTAAGTAAATCACGAAAAGCTGTTATGGGCAGTATGATAGTTTGAAGTATAGTTTAAGTTATTTTGGGTCTTCCGGTGTATAAGAAATGTAAAATATTCTTTTGAAACGAGGATCGAGATCGTGTAAAAAACGAGATTTATAAGGGAGTAAAATAGGAAGAAATGTTATACTTGCAACTGGAAAAATTAATAGATCTATCAACAAAACACATACGTACATTTACATAAATTGTTATTAGTATCCAGGGCTTTTTTTTAGAAAAAAAATTATTTCGGAACTCACTTTTGTCAAGCTTAATTTAAGGCAGCTTTCCTATGCCACGAAGCACATAAAAGACATTTTTTTTGTTTTTGAAATGGAAAGTTAATTTTTGTTAACGAATTATATGTAAGTGGGAAAATTGTTTTGTCTAATCTCTTAAATTAAAAATACCGTGAAAAAGGGTGACGGAACGCCATTCCACCACGTTACATGGCAAAAAAAGCCCTGTTAGTATCTAACAACATTTAAAAAGCTTGAAGGCCACTTTTAAGTCTTATTTGAAGAAATTTGCTATATTATCACTCTGTTTCGACGATAAGTTTGTGAAGACAACTTGTTAGTCATTTTATGTTTGACATTATTTCGCTGTATTGAAAATCATCTTCAGCCTGAATAAATTGTTGAAAAATGTGACTATTGATTTTAAATACCTTATTGGCTCTGGATACCGTATAGAAAAGAGTACAATATTTGATCGTTGCATAAATGTGATAAGTCTATTATTATGGAATTAACAATACCATTAATTTATGAATAGAAAAAATACGTAACATTATTAGAATAACTTACAAGTATCAGCGAATACACAAGCTACGATAGCAGCGAAGAAAATGAATGTTTTCATCTTGGATAGTTGGTTCGCTAACTGATGGTACATTGAAAACTTCTTCCTTATTTTATATCAAAACCCGACCATATGAAAACAGATGTTAACACTTAGAATCATTGATATTTTAGAGTTGTGTGCAAAACTGTTTGAGTAACTGCCCAACAAGCAGAGTGACAACGCAGAAATATGTGTTTGAACTATCTTTTTTTGCAATAAAAATATTCATACGTCACTCTTATCAGCAATGAAAAACTTATTTTTTAAGAGTAGAATATTAAATCTGCTTTTTGTGACAATTACAAAACTATTTAACCACTTATGATTAGTCTTTGCTTGACATATCCCGTTGAATGGTTTCCACAGGCCACCATTATGTTTTTATGCTTGAAGACTTTATAACATGTAAGAATTGAGTAACCAAATGGTAGTAGTAAAATAATCTCGTTTTCTACTTCACGTTTTCAGAGTCTGATAGAGCGGGTTCTAAGAGATGGAAACATTAAACAAAGGAGAGACTGATATAGATTTCCTGTCCAAGTTTACTGTTCTTAACATTTTCATTTATTGATTTTTCAAATCAAACATTTTTCACAAAAGGCATAACCTTTTCCACACGCATCCACCTTTATCTTATTGCAAAAAAAAATATTTCTATGTCCGCTCCCAATGTGGAGTATATGGTCGCCTAATGGAGGTATCTTAACAGATTTTTTCTATGAGAACTGCTTGTTACTCAGTTTTTCAACCTCTCTTTTTTCGAAGACAGTAGGGATAGAAGGATAGAGGTAGGACACGACTAGTGGTTAGCTAATCGCTCTCGCTACGCCCCGTGAGGATTGGATGGGTGGGAGGGGGTTTTTCAGTCAAACAGAAAAACTCAGACTACGGACAGAAATCCATATATCGTTTGAAAGATCAATTAATAAAAACAGTCTGCAAAGGGAATTGAGCCCGAGATATCCGTAACCGTAGCCAACGACGCTACCAACTGCGCCACGGACGCCGACAAATAGACGCCCAGGGCGTTTTAATTACAATACTGGAAACTTTTTATTTCAGTTGGCATAATCAAAACATTTTTCGTCCTCCTGCTTATTGTATTTCGATTTACAACATCTTAATATCAATAATGATTGTTTTTATCTTGTATACAGATGTGAGATGACACAGTATAATATCGTAGGTAGGACTAAAATGCAATTCATCTGGTTACACAGATGTTTAAAAAAACAGATTACACAAAAATAACACTTATACAACGCGGAAATGGCTTTGAAAAATATGATTGTACACGTCAAATAAGTGATGGTGTTTATTTATCACAGATTATCCTTCTTAATAGAAGCCTAAATATTTTGTACGTTTCTAGTAGTAATATAATATTTTTTCAGCTTTCTTATTTACCCATAAGTATTTGTTTTTAATTATGACAGAATTTTGTTTTGTTATTTTTAGAAAAGGCTTTTTTAAAATTTTTTGTGGCATTACTATTCTTTAAATCAAACACGACATTTTAGTCGAGATTAACGATTTTTTTGTGACATGTATTTTTCAGTGAGAGTACGAAAAAAAAATGGGACTAGGAAAGGGTTGTTAGTAAATCGCTCAAGCTATATCCCGATTTAATTATAGGATAAGTGAAATGAAACGCAGACAACACAAACACCCATGCCTCTGAATACAAATCCATAAATCAATGAAAATTCACTTTATTAAAGTTTCCGTAATGGGATTTGAGCCTGTGAATTCAGCAACCGAAGAGAACGAACGCCCACGAGTGCTGACCACTTGGCTGCAGGACCGACAATAAGCTTGATTAGCTTCTGAATACCGTAATAACTGAAACAGTTTTATGAAAATAAACTTTAATATAATATGTCAGATTTACTATGTTTACTAAGTTTACGCCTCCAAGATAAAATGTGTTTTTTTTTTTATTTCAGCACCGAACATCTTTCTCCCGAATGTGTTTGGGAGATAATGCACTTTACGCCACTGGGCCGAATTACCCATCAGTCCGTCCTAGACAGGTATGTATAAGTATCATTATTTGTTTCTACATAGTTATAATTAATAAAAGTAATCCATTTGCAACTCTTGTATTAAATTACACTTATAACCAGTACTCTTAATAAAGATAGTAATCATTTTTACACAGGTGGATCAAAATTGAGTTCAATGTTGTATCGCGGGTCAAATATTAAATTTGACTACTAAAAAATCAACCTTATAATAAAGGAGTGGTTCTCCAGGGTTAATTGGTCAAAGGTTCGAGTCCCTATACATTAATTTAATATCAATTTATGGATTTGTTTCCAAAATTATACACATCTGTGATGCTTTCATATTTTCCTTCTTATCGCATTCGATTTTGAATAATTGGCTTACTATTTGTATTTATCTACTCTGGAAAAAAAGGTTGAGTGACTGACGTTCAACCAGTTCTCGTTAAACAGAAAAATCATTTGAAATACTCCTATTAGTCCTATTGTAGTTCACATGAATGTGGTAGAGATTGATTTAAAAAAACTTTTTTTTGTGCGCGCAATTACTTTCAAAATCTAGGGCTTCTAAACAGTGTCGTCATCATTTATAAATAAGACGTAAAATACTATCTAGGGGCGGAAAACGCCTATGATACTATGACTGTGGTATGGATAATTTAGACTGATACTGTAAAAGGCCAATTACGTCAGTTGCGTAGCTAATGAAGGTGCTTAATTATAATAATTGTTGGCATTTAATATCGTTAATTTAAGTTGCTATTTATGCTCTTTAATTTGGTTGTAGAATGATAAAACATTTATATAGAATAAGATGTTCAACCAATATATGGTAAATAAGTTCAATAAATAATATTATTTTTTCAATTACAGAATTCTGTATTTGTTGGAAGTACTACAACAATGGCGTTCATCCCCGAGAATGCCCCCCGTAAGAGTAAATCAGCGATGGACATTCAGTCTCTAGTAATGGCAGAATCGTTGTCAGAATCCAGAGACCCAAGATGTCCGCGCATGATGGCCCGCTCCCACTCTCCGACCGTCGGATTCGTACCCGGCAACTCCCTCGGCGTTTCCTGCGTGGGATATACGTCGTCGCACGGAAGCTACGCTTACTCGCCGAGCCTCGGAACGTTACGGGGAAATTCGCCCAGCTTGTGCACCATGCGGGGAAACTCACCCAGTTTGAACGCCATGAGGGGCAACTCGCCCAGTTTGAATGCAATGCGAGGGAACTCCCTCGGTGGATTTGGAACGCCAGGAAGATTGGGATTATTGACTGCTTCGTCTACTGGAAGAATTCACCGGAACTCGATATGCATGGAGAGGCCTAGTACGAGCAAAGGGAATTATCTCACTGTCACTAATGTTTAAGTCGTAAAATATTGATGACGTCAATTCACAATGCTAACGTATTATTTCTAAGGCCAACGATATACTTTAACTAAAATCAGAATTAACGGTCAAGATTGTATTTGTAGTAGAGTATCTTTGTAAGATATTTTTTTTTATTTCAACCAGAGAAGACTCTGTAAAATTGGAAATTTTAATGTCATTAGAGTTTAATGATTAGACTCTCGGCCTAAAGGGCATTATATGCAAAGAACATACAAAAATAGCAGTCTATGGGCATATTGATATTAAATATGTTCAGGTACATTTAATACAAAAAACTTACACCGATGTGTATTTTTCTACGGATTTTTTACTTCAGTGAAACTAGCTGTCAACCAAACCATGCATTTGGTTTGTTTGTTTTCAAACTTGTGCTGCTAGAATATATATTACGTTGATAGCATTTATGTACTGTCGCATTATGACTTACTTCACGTTTAATTTGTACAGCCTAACATGTCGTGTAAATATGAATGTAAGATGGATTTAGATCCAAGTTCTCAAAAATATGAGTCTCAAAAATCCACTATGACTTTAACTGGTTCATAATACATTCATACATGTTTGCTTTTCCATTTATCTATTATATAATATATAAAGGATATCATTCACAGTATTTGCACAATAATATATCACAATTTATAATTTAAGACATCGACTGAGGGTGCTCGATGGAATTTCAATATCAAATTTGAATTGTTGAGATTTTGTACATTTCCCTCTATTTCATCACTAACGACACGGGTTTTTCCTTTGGGCATCTTTAGGCATTCGAGTTCACGAATGCCTGAATATGCCGAAAGGCGAATCCTTGGTCGTTATTGACGAAATACATGGAAATGTTTTTTTTTCCATGTCCGCTCCCAATGTAGAGCATATGGTCTCCTAATGGAGGTATCTTAACAGACTTTTTCTACGAGAACTGCTTGTTACTCAGTTACTCAACCTCTCTTTTTTTTTTCAAAGACAGTAGAGATAGAAGGAGAGGGATATGAGAGAACTAGTGGTTAGCTAATCGCTCTCGCTACGCTCCGTGAGAATGGAATGGGTGGGAGGAAGGGAGGACTCAGACTACGAACAGAAATCCATAAATCGATTGAAAGATCAATCTATGAAAACCGTCCGCACCGGGAATCGAACCCGAGACATCCGTAACCGTAGCCAGCGACGCTACCAACTGTGCCACGGACGCCGACGAAAATGTACAAAATCTCAACAATTCAAATCACAATTTATATACTGTGTTCATAGATATTGGACATATATTATTGCATCTTAAGAGAATCATCATGTTTTTCATTTAGATCTATTATTATATATCTGGTGATCTTATTGTATAATAATTCAGATTTTTTAATTTGATGTGCGTATTTACCAACCTAAAGGTTTTGAATGTTTATTCTATGCATATTTAATAGAAATCATTGATGTGTTAGTGTTATGCTGCGTTGGCGCATTTATTTCAGTTGTAGGTTTAGTTCCCATATCAGTTAAGCTGACATTTAAAATCTCAATTGAAATGATAAAATGAACTGTAAATAATTGAGCCCCTTCAAACAAAAATTTCAGAAATTTGTTTGAAACAATGGAATTTATCAATATAGGTACATACTACACTTTCCAACTGTGCAATCATAAGAAGGACTGCTGGTATTTAATTTCTTTTAAATAGTATAATCCTTTAATTACAACATCATTGGAGTGAAAAGCAGACTGAAACAACCATCTGAAATCCAAACAATCTTTCAACCAAAATGAAGTCTGAGAGATAAATAAAAATACTGTTTATAAACATCTTTTTTAAAGCTGGTTACTAAGTAATTTAGTTTAACATTGAATGGCATTAATCTATTCAATTTTTAAATAAATGCACATGCCAGATATCGAAATATACTAAGTGCTACATACGTCAATTCAATAAGGACATACTTATCTTACAAACAATGCTTATTTAATGTAATTTATGACTGAAATTATGCAAGTCATTTTAAAACAGATTAATAATTCCTTATTAGTCAACTTAAAATTACATTATTAAATTGTTACGGAAGAATTAACACTTGTGCTAATAGTATATTTTACATATTTTCAATAACCACCAAAAGTATGCTTGATAATAAACCACATAAATAGTCACGTCAAACTGTGTACTTTAATTCTTAAAATCTTTCTTTTGTTGGAATAAAGAAGGCATTCGTATTTTGTTTAATCTATGACAAGATATCTCTCAATAGCACAAAGTTCTTCTAACTAACTGTACAATCTTGATTGTTAGAATATTATATGTATACATTGTATACATAGGTATAACTAAAATTATGTATTTACTTTGAATATATCTGAACTGACACTGTTTTGGCCATTACAATTATTATAATTATTCAATTTAGGCTGACCATAATGACCTTGAGACAAACACGGGATGGGTTGATTGACTTACTTCTATTTGACCATAATGATGGAATCAGCAAGAAGACATGAAATCAATTATAAATATCTATTGAAATCAATAAAATATTCATAAGTGTGTTACAGCGTTGATTGCCAATACGATTTTTTTTGAAATTTCAAGACACAATTATTTAATTATTCACCAAACCATGACTTTTTGTTTTACGCCAATATATTGGCTTTTGGCATAAATGTATTATGTCCAACGTGGTTTATATTGTTATTTATTTATGAGCTATAATTTTGATGCACTGAATAATATGAATGGGTAATATATTTAAAGACTATTTTTAAGATAGGGTATTATTACCGAAACAACCGGATGCGATGGACACAACCAGAAAATGGGACGTATGGTCAGCCTAATTAAATTTCATCATATCTGCTACATATTGTGAGTACCCAGGAAGAGGTACATAAATATAAATTATATTTAATATATACTATATTATTAAAACTCTTATAGGAATAATAATATAAAGATATAATTATGCTTAATCTTTAAAATGTCCAATTATATTACTTACTAAAAGTTTTACAGACCAATTATTTACTACTAGAATGTATAAACCAGAATTTTATATGTATTGATTCATCATTATATCTGTATGTGGTTATATTACCCGTCATAATTAAACATTCAAATCATCTACTTATATAAATTCAATTCAATGTTGTGTATTATTTGTAGATAGTAAAAAACTTAGAAGACAATACCAACTCTAAGTTTAGACATTAGACTATATAAGTGATTTCCAAATGTATCTACATAATTTATTCTAAACCCAGTGTTATTAAAATCTGTTAATGTCGGATATGTATTTGATAAAGTTCACAAGCATTGCCTGAAATTCTAAATTACACAATTGATAACTCTTTATTGTACAAACTATGGTAATACTAATGAGCTCTGAACACATTAGAAAATATATCAATATATTTTTACTTCACCATTTTAAATAATACTCAGACATATAGTTTTCATAAACGTAATTCTTTATGGGATTAGAATGTGTCAAATTTAAAAATTACTATCTTTCAAATAAAGTGTTTAAAAAAAAAGCTTATTTTAACATTCCAGTTCTTTTTGATTAAAAAAATATGATAAAAAATATTCATAACTAAATCTTCAATCTAATCTTCATAGAATTCAAGTTATTTTAATGAAATCGGTGTACTTTTGCAATTATAAGTACATGGACAATAAAACAGAGTATTGTTTTTGCTTGCCCTGTAGGCGTACGTCCCTGGGAGTGGGTTTGATCCATGTGCCGCGTACGTGAAACAATACCTTGCTCTTCAGACACTCAAATCCTTACATGCAATGCACTTCTTTATCCTTCTGAGTTTCCAGTCTTCTTCCTACAAATACTTCTCTCCGGTATATGCCAGAATAGATTTAGACTCATTGTAAAAAAATAAGATTTAATGTATTGATGTTTCTAGCTCATATATTATTAGAGTTACATAGAAAAATTTATGTTTTGATATTTACAGCTTGTTGAGAGATAAATATTACAATATTCGGTATACAGTAAAGCCTCGATATTTAATATCCCATATACCCCACATCGTCCACATTAATGGATTAATGTGGACGATGTGGAGTATTCGTTAAAACCGAAAGTTCATTAAATAATAAAGTAAATTTTCTTTATCCACTTTTTCATTTATTTAGATAATAAACATCGCTATACATTTATAGAAACAACCAAATCTTGCCGATAATCGGCTGGCATGTGTCTAAGCTGTCAGAACTATAAAGACGTTCCTTACATATAATCCCGTACCTGCAAACATGACACTTTATAGCAGAATGTTCAAAAGATTCAAAACGCAGTTGCAAAGTAACGGCTGCATCTATCTTCTTCAAAATTGGAACAGTACAATTATTTTAAATCTAGTTTTCTTTTTATACTATACAAAGTTTTGGTGAACAGTTTATAGTTTTTGAAATATCACCGATACGACATTGGAATTCTGATTTTAGGTAAATGCTTTCATATAAGTGGCTAGTTACTTGTTTATACTTTACGAAAAACCGGTAAAGTAGGAACGTTTCCAAACGCTTTTTGATGCCTACCTATAGAACTGAATGCAGTATGATCACATATTTATCATATGCAGAACATTGTTTCCGGGCTGCGCCTCTTAGTTTGAAGCATGCAAATAAATACTACTACATACTATGACATTTTACTATTGTTACATTAAATTTTGATTATTTATTTAATAAGTTATCTAACTCTTTCCCATATTTTGCATGTGAATATAATCCAAAATATTCTATAAAATCTTTCTTAATCTATTGTTGTATAGATATTTTGTGTGCAGTAATTTATTCTGTAAGTAAAAAGTCTATTATCAATAGTCAATTGCTCAATTCTTGTAAATATTTAAAATTTTAAAAATCATACTATACTTTCTAACCGAAACAATTTTAAATCATCTGTTGTCAAGTATTCTATCATTAAACACTCAAATAATCAGGTAGACAAGTTAACGTAAGGAAGAATTATTTATGAAGTGAACATATTATTATAATTGTGCTTGTTTAGTAAAATCAGTGTAAGTAAAGCGAAAACTATAAGGACAAATAACCTACCACATTTCATGCAATGTTTATGCATTCATATTTATGGTGTTAGTATCAGCTGATATTACTGGACATGTCTGTATAAAGATAATTTAAATAAAAGACATAAGCTTACCATAAAAAAATACAATATCTGATTGACAATTTTATTGTATTGGTTTTGTGAGAACGAATTAATCGCGTAAGTAGATGACCTAGTGTATAATTACTTTTAGCTACTATTTTCATGATACCACTATTAAGTCGTCTCTTTGTCCTCATAGTTTTCATCACAAACATTCATAATTTATAAAAATATGATGTTTTAAACTGTAATACTATTCACATGACTGAAAAAGGTATTTTATAATTCTTTCAAGGAATCTTGCACAGATTTACTGAAATATAAAAGTACATACAATATATTTACTGAACTTTTGAGTTCTACTCAACTAAACAAAAAGGACTTATTAGTATGAAAAGCTGGTTTAAAATGAAATAATAGAAATTAGAATCACATAATTCATTTTTAGAATAAGTTGGCTCATATCTCATGATTCTGAAATCTGTGAATGCAAGAAAATTAAAGGACCATTTCATAATATCCTTTTTATAGTATATTAGATTAGCGGATACACAAATATTACTATCAATTAATTATTATTAAAGTAACCATTTACATGTGTGTAGCATCAGTGTGCGGTGGATGATTCTCTATCGTCGTCACACAGCCTCACTTATGTATGAGCAAGTAGAATATGAGAGAAAACGTCAGCATGCCCTTATATCTCGCTCACGCCCTTCACTTAATGTGTGATTAAGCAAGAAAGAGAAAAATTCACAGCACACGCCTGGTGTGTAGATGTATATTGTGGAAAATAATGACTAATTATTGTCAAATATATTTAAATTTTAAAACTTTGTAATACATACATCTGATAAATTATAATTATTCATAATAAATGCTGACTTGAATTATATTATACCTGTATTCTTTTACAATAACTTTATTTTTGGCATGTTATTAATTTATTTGGTATAAACTCATTCTCATGAATAGAATATTATCATTTTTGAAATAAATGCTTTTTAAATGAAATCGCTTAAATAATAATATATTGATTATCAATTCATAATATCAGTCATTTTGTCATAAAAATACTAATTTTGAGACAATGAATGCAACCATAAATATTATGAATCTCAAAAACCTGATTTTGAATTATTGAATCATAACTGAAGACTTCCAATGTGTTTTTTATATACTAAATTATTAATCACACCTTGAGGTCGAGTAAAAACTCAGTTTTCAGTCCGAAAATATTCAGACAATGACATATATGGTGATGAGAAAGATTGTTCATTTTGCAAACATTGATAAAAGCTAGCTTAACAGAATTATAAAAATATCTCAGTTAATTCCTTATTATTATAATACTAACGGAAGTAAAACCATAATGACTTGTTTTGACACACTTCTGGTTAATTCGCCCAGAAATCATTTAATGATTGATTTTTGTTTTAAATGAGAATCACTAATTAAATCAATTAGAGTCTTAGAATCACTAGCACTAAAACCTACTGGTTTACTTGTCACGGAAAATGGATTCAGAATCCATGAATCGTTTTACTAGTTTACAGAAAAAAATTTGCAAGAGTTCTTTTTAAGCTATGTTTGAATTTCTTTCAGCAGTTGCAGCATATATTATAAACCATTCCAGGTTTTTGCAGAACATAACTTGAGATACCCTGCTTTATTGTATAGGGTGTCGGTGGCGTGCTTAAACATTAACTTTTTTTTTATCAAAACATTAATTCATCTTAACTAAACATTCATGCAATCATTTTTCTATTTATGGATTTATTAAATTATGTCTTTGGCAGAAATGACTCATGACAGAAAAGAATCAATTTAAAACCTCATTCTTGTCAATATCATGTTTTTTTTAATTATTTATTGATCCTATCACACAAACTTACTTCTTATTCCAATTATTATATTAGATATCAGATAAAATTTTATCATATCCATGTTTCTATAATGTATCCCAAATCCTACAAAGTTATATACATATATACAATACACTATAAAACTTTTTTAATTGTTTTATTTCAAATTAACAGTATAAACTTGGAAAACAAATCCAACACATACTTCCATCAGCAAATCCACAGAAAACGTCTAAATAAGTACAAACTCCGCGACATTCAATACTAACTACTAATGTTAATTTCTTTGAAATTGTCTTCAACACTATAAGTGAATTTTGAAAAAGAAAATTTCCAGATACATTATAAACAAAAATTTACCTTCTTGCTACGCATACCACTGCATACTGCATGAAGACTAATACACAATATGAAATAAAAAGAATGACAGGTTGCTTGATTCGGCATAAACCGAAGACCAGCACCAAATAGACAAATGAACAGAGCAGATAAAAGGTTTATATTCTGAAAACAAAACTTAATCGAAAATAATAAGTCAAAATATATGCTTAAAAATTTAATAAAAACCAAGCAAGAAGCTTTTAACACACATTAATATAAAAATTTACATAACAATCTATGATCAAATAAAATAATTTCGATGTTGAACAGAATGTCATATTGAATTCAAATAAGGATATTTTGATTTCAACATCAAAATGTATTATTACATTTTATATCTAATGGTCGAAGGAAACATTTCAGAATGAACCATTCGAGCTAATTCTGGGCTAAGAAATGGAACTATCTGTGCATATAGTCCAGCTTTGGAAAGCCTTCTTGGTCTTAATGGTTTTTGTACTGAATTTTTTCTTAAACTAGAATACTTCTTCCCAGCCTGCTGTCTGAGCAAAATCTGTTTCAATTCAGAAATCTCTTTTGAATTCTTCTGTATTAATGTTAAATAATCATTATTATGAGTATTTTCTTCTTCTGCTCTTGTCTGCGGAACTCTTTGTGAAGGCTCTACTTCATTTATGGCAGATGGTGATTTATCTCTAGTGATCCTTTTTATTGCAGCCATTTGAAAACTATTCTGTTTTGAATATTTCATTAACTGTTGATGTATAACTCTAACGGGATCCGAAATGATAGTTGCATCTTTTACCAGCGGCTTCGGACTCTTTTGTTGAACAACTGGCAACGAAACATCCGGATCTACAAATAATATGGATTCATTTTCAATTGTAATATTACCTTTTCTGATATGCGTATCAGATAATATATCAATTTTCCGAGAATTATTTACAATAACTTTCGTCTCCGATTCTTCAATCTGACACTGCTTCGATTTAAGCATATCATTCATACTGTGTTCTTCTAAATTTAACTTTTTTCTAGAAATCTCTACAATCTTCAATTTGTCATCGCTTTGGTAAGTATTCTGTACTGACTTAGGTGGGGTTTTAAAAAGATCTGTTATTAAAACATTATTTGAAATGGCAGAAGTAGCTTCTCTAATTTCTTTAGATTCAATATTATAGTGACTCATGGGCTGTGGATATATTGTTTTATTTTCACTACTTGGCACCACACGCTCTGCCATACCTGATCTATAGCTTTTATTCGAGAATGGTTTAGGATTTACAGCTAATCTTGGCTTCAGTAAATGGTGATTGTTATGTTGTCTTGTCAGTAATTCAATATACGGAGCAGTGTTCTTCGACCTCTTTTCATGCGGTGGTATAAATGAAAAGCCAGTGATCGGAGAAACATTCACTGTCATTGTAGAAGCCTCTTTATCTGTCGGTGCCACGTCAGTTAACAAGGATGTATCCATTGGTTCAATATCCATATCTACCTGTTTGGAAAGTGGTACGTTAAGTGGAAGTTCACATTTGGCTTCAATATTATTATCTACAGTAGGTATGGCTGTGTGTATAAGGCGGTCATGCTGCAAAAATAAAATCAATTATTTTAGTATTCAAGACACAGAATTTTTGAATTCATTTACTTATCTACAAGGTTTAACCCAATGAACACGCTTAACATGTTAACATGTCCCAAGACTTTATAAATAGTTCAAACCTTTCGGTAGAGAAATTAAGCAAAGGATCACGAAAATGTCAAGTAGAACACAAGGAAATATATTTTTGAAAATAGCTCTCGATATTCAGTCTTTCGAAGTTCAGCTTTGAACTGCCAATACGCAATCGTCAACCTTCAATTCAATTGACTGAAAATAAATTTGTGCAAAAACGGCTCGCGCTATGAGGGTTAATGTTCCCATTAGTAACTTTGCAACAGCATAGACAGAGCTAGTAGATCTCTTATTGGTAGACATTATCCTATTAATACTCAAAATTTCTTACAGAATTACATTGTTATTATCGGTTTATAGTAAATTTTCGGAGAACATGTTGTAAAGCATATTAATCACATTTAAATATATTGGATTGGCAAAGCCAAATATTTAATGTTACCTTATAATTCATAAACATTGAGCTGAGAAAATGGTATTCACAAACGACTTTATTTTTCAGCTGCGAATTAGTCAAGCTATGGAAGTCTGGTCGATTAGCGTTTGTAATCCACTTCAAACACCTGGCTTCATCTCTCACTGGATAATGAAAGAAGTGTATTTTCCCATTTGTTGCAAATGTGCATGATCGATATGAACACCTGCATCCTCCCATCTTCTTCAGTTAGATTACTTTGATATTTCACCAGTATAAGCGATTGTTAAAACTAATAACAATCGGAAACGGACAGTCCAGTTAATGCGGACACTGTAATAGTTCGAAACTCACACACCGCCTAATAATCCTAACACACCAGCATGAATATCTTATTTTTAGAAAACAGTGTGCATTAGTGCCATATTAGTGTATTATGTCAACAAGCTACTCGCCAAAGTACCTATAGTAGTCTATGCATAGTCTATGCCATATCTATGCTACTTGCTTTGGTTTGCGAAAGTATTCTAGTCTATGGTTTACGACTTTTTGACGTTTCGATCATAGACTAGCACACCTACTACAGATCGTAGTTTTGCTGCAAAAAATCATTATGTAACAATATGACACAGTCGATATATAATATATATCGACTGTGGAAAAAAGAATGACGTAGTCCACACACCAAAAATATTGTGTATGGCCCAAACAAAACGTGTATTAAACTGTATACATTGTGATTATCGAAAAAAAAATAGTTTGAAAAGACCGAGGAATAAGTTCTTTTACCTCTCTACAGTCAATAAGTTACATATTTATATATAAATATAGTGTATTAGTACGTTTTGTGTGAGTTATACACAATAATATTGGTGTGAATTACGTCCTTTTTCCTTTCCACAGTCGATATATAACTCGGTTTTGGTCATATTGTGATTTTTTGCTGTGCTATTTTGTTATTCTGCATAAACTCAAAAAGTCTCAAGTGTCTAACAACAACCAATGTTGTCCAGTGGCATACCTTAAATGTCATTATGTTGCCTTTCATGCATATACCGTAATGAAAGAAGTAACTATGTGATTTTGATAATTTCTTTCGCAACCATCGCTTGTATACTTAGCACTCTACAGCAGTGCACCATAACCTTTTCTCACCCACGGCACACATAAGTAATCATAAATTTTTCGCGGCACACTAAGCCAAAAGTGAATTTCATAAACCAAACTTACAATTTATTCATTTATTTTTATTTGATGAATTTGAAATAGTGGTTCATATATTTTCTAATTAAAGCCAATTAAACTATTTAACTCTATCAAAGTAATAGGACACTTACAAATTAGAAAAATATCATTCGTAAAATTATAACTAAAAAAATTAACTTAACTTCACTACTAAAAATTATTTAACCTAAGGTGAGTCGATGAAAGTATCGCCGATTTTTTTTGGCTAAATCGAAAATTTTTTTTTCTGTTTTCAATAATAGTCTCATGCAGTGGCGTAGCTAGGGGTTGTGCGGCCCGGGATGGTCCAGGGGTTTGTCGCTCCCCCCACCACTTTTCCTCGAAATTTTTATGTATAAATATAATTTCTTGAAAAATATGTACTATATTTTTACAATCCTGACAAATTTTAAATTTAATATTAATATAGAAACACGAAATCATTTATTTACAATACATTAATTGATAAATATTGCACATAAAAACAAATTGATAATTAATTTAGAACAAGATATTCAGCAGATTTTACTAACAATTTGCAAAAAATAACATTTTAAAAAATTTGAAAAAAATGTTTACATAAATATTTTATAAGAGCGAAATCGTCAGCAACATTATCGAAATCTGTTTTATCTGCCAGTCGGTGTTTCATTGAAAGTATTGCAAAAATTTCAAATTTTTCCCGATTATCACCATTATAATTTAAACAGAGATTTTAGTAATCGAGTGCCTTAAATTTTTTTCTGATGCATATAATAATACTCGATTTTTCCTCATTTTGAACGCACTGCGCCGCGGCACACCTTGGATCATCTCGCGGCCCACCAGTGTGTCGGTTTAGACTTTGGAAAAATTAGGCAAGTCGGTCATCAAAAATCGTTCCTGCCGAACTTCACTCTTGCTATGAATATATTTATGATATATAGCAATGGAAGGCATTATTGAACATTCTGAGCTTGAACATGAGGTGGAAGCCGAGTAAACTAAAATCACTCTTTGCTTCATTCGTAAAAATATTGTACGCAAGAAATCACTAAGTGTGTTTTCATATTGTTTTAAATAGTAAAATTCTTTTTTAAATTTGGATTATTGAGATTTTGTACACTTCCATGTATTTTTTCACTAACGAAATTTTAACTCAGGTATCAGTATGTATCCTAGACGTATAATATTTTATCTCGTAAATAATTTTTTTCGTATTGGTATCTTCTATATAAACGTTAGACCCTGTTTACTGTCTGTCAGTTTGAGTTCATTCGTGCGCTCGAATGCCTGAAGATACCGAAAGGCAAAACCCGGGTCGTTAGTGACAAAATACATTGAAGTGTACAAAATCTCAATAATCCAAATTTGATATTGAAGTTCCATCAGCACCCTCAGTCGATGTCTTAAATTAGTAAAATTCTTCTAAATATTTTTTTTATTTAAAAACTTTTGAAATAAGTCAGTTGAATCGTTAGGAAAGAATTTCATCGATTTATTATCATTTTGTTAATGACTTTTTGCAGCAAACTGACGAGATAATAATTAATTTATTAAAAAGTAACCTATAATATAAATGATTGTATTTGTCATCACCAAAATCAACAAGAGAAAACCATCACTCAAGATTTTTTCTATGGATTCAGTGGTAGTTTCGTAAAGTATTAAACTTTGCTTAAAGAGCTGAAGTATCGATTTATAAAACATCAAGAAAATACTAAATTGTGCGTTATGATTATCTTGTTAAATTTATTAAGCAATATATTATTCCGGATTCGTTAGCATATTAGTGCTGACAAGCCTTTATGCCTTTAACCTTGGTTGTTAATGACATCGTTACCGGCGTCTTGCTTACTGAAAGTAATAAGAATCGTCCTCTTTCAAGTAATATCAAGTTTAGTACCTACCTATATTCAATAGAGATAATGCTTGCAATGACCAAAACTAGTCCTGATCATTATAAAAATATGTAAACAGTACGAAACAAATTGTGCTTTATTAAAAAAAAAAACCTTTCCACCAAGAATTGATAATTAACACCATTAAAGTGATTTCGCATGTTGTTCAATTTTAAAATAAATAATTTTGTTTATGAATTTCATTTTTCTATACTTCAACCTACCTACCTGGTATTAATTAAAAAAAAATATAAGCCGATTTGTAGTTGTTATTGTTGCTAGAAACACTCGTTTTTGATAGTGAAAGTAGTTGTCAAGTCGAACACCAGGCCGCGTTAGTGGTTTGCTGTTTTCATTCAAGATGTCAACGTAGGGTTTATTTACTTATTTTTAAATTATTTTTGAAACCTGTTTTTTTCTCATTACTTTATAAATGAAATTCGCAAACTTTGACGATTATGGATTACCAGTACACCGAATTTCGCCTCCCACCCGAAGATATCGCAAATAGTACGTCTTTATTTTACATATGTTTTATACTTTTCTATAATGTTATACGTAAACAAAGCTACCTTGTGATATTACTCGTTATAATTTTTTGCGAATCGTTTACAGGTCAATATGCACCGGAATTTGGTGATGTATTTGGAGTTAATGAGGTCAACCAAGAATACCATGAACTTGGAACAGTTCTGTCAGATGGTGGTGACATGTACGGAGTTTCTTCTGTTGTCTTTGACAAAAACGAAGAGCTCTTCTGGATGGGAAACCAAGGGGTATAACAATATTATTTTCAAAAATATTGCTCAATTATTAATATTATAATGCATTAACACTTCATGCATGAAATATTTTCAACCTAACCTATACAGTAAGTGACACCAGTTTTGTACTAATGCCAAGTGTTACTAATAATCATCTTAGGTATGAACAGTCAGTATTTATTATGAAATAATTATATAGGTTTTCGACTCCATTGTTAGTAGCTCAATTAAGACTCATCTTACTTGTTTGGTTTTGTAAATATAAAAAAAATAAATTCGTTGTAATTATTCATAATAAGTTGATTCCTGAAAGCCAACTTTTCTGAGTCGTGTGAGAAGTATTTAATTTTGTGTGACCATTTAATTTGTTGAAAGTGGGTCACTTGGTGGGTAGCATCATTTCAAAAGTGAAAGCTAAAAAAATAAGGTTACTTACTCACGATATTTGAGTAAAATTAAGTACTCTATGCTTACTAGAGGTCTGCACGGGCCGAAATTTGATGAAATTACCCGACCCGAGTCCGAGTCTTAATACTACACTTGTTACCCGAGCCCGACCCGAAGCCTAAATTTATATATTTCGGACCGAAAAAAACCCAATTTAAAGTAAAATACAGTAGCATAAAGTTGATTAACGTACCTACCCAACTTTTTCACACGTAGAAAAATCTATTATTTCATGGAATGCTTTCCGCACATCACCACAGTCACCACTTTTCAACATTTTCTTTATATCGGTGAAACTCATTTTTAACGAATCTTTTGTATTTTTTTACAATGAATTTTTCGGCCCACGGAACAGTCGACTATCTAAAACGAATAGAAAGCAGATACTGAATAATATCACACTTTATTCATTTAAGAACTATTTAAACTTACTATCGGTGATGATTAAACGAATAAAGCATTGTTTCACGTATATCAATAACAATTTTATGAGCTCAATTTCAGGTTACCAAAATATAAAATGATGTCTCCATACTTATCAAATAAAAAACTGTTGTGTCCAATGCTATTTGAAACGTAATAAATTATTTTATTTATTGCGTTTTTGTTATCAAGAGTACTCATGATCCGAACATAGTCCTAAATATTTTTCTGAAGAACAAATCTCTTGCACGGACCCGGCCCGAGCCCGAATATCAATTGTCTATACCCGCCCAAACCCAGCCGGGTAGAGCCCCACGGGCCAAGCCCGGGCCCGTGCAGACCTCTAATGCTTACATACTAGTTACAAATGTCTTTGTTCATTGAAACATTAATGATTACAAAATACGATGTTTAGATTAAGTAAAAAGGTTAATATGCTTTACAACATGCTACTATTTTTCTCCCTGAAAATTATTAAATGCAGCAAAAAAACAATGGAATTATATAGGAAATTTAATTGCAAATAGGAAAATACATAAATATCAAACATTGCAATCAAGGATTTATTTATTTATTTAACAAACCAAAAATTTATACGAATTACGAGATATTATTTATTATCTACGAAAATTCTTCGCTATGTTTCAAATTTGCTCTATGGTTTGTTGACTTGCGCTAATTTACGTGCACAGTGTGTTGTGCTTGCAAGAATGTTCAAGTCAGTACAGGCTTTATGTACGAACATTTTAACTTATTATGGTGACTTTTTTATACCGATATTATTTTCGTATTTCGCGAAAATTATCGGTTTCCCTGATTCCCATGTATATAATGATACCTAGTTTGCATAGTATAGTTTTACTTGTGTTGACTAACTTACATTTATTTTATGATATGGCAACAAAACTTCGAAAAATATTTAAGTATACTCAATGTATGTAGGCTGGTGCAATTTTTAGTCTAAAGCAGGGGTCTACAAACTGCAACCCGTGGGTCAACAATGGATAGTCCCAATACGAAAATTTGTGTGTAATTCAAAACTACAGTATGTTGGTATGATGAGCTAGCTAGGTCTTCGCCCTTGGGACTTAGTGGACTCAGTGTGACCCTTAGGCTTAAAAGTTTGATGACCCCCTGGTCTCAAGTATGTACACTCACCTGTCTTATCATGTATTTTTGCTGCGGCTTCCGTGGTGGCCCTATAATTAACAAGTACCATAGATTATTCAACCAATCTCTGAATCACCCTCTAATATAAATGGTGGCCTTCCTTATTTGAAGGATTAAGTCAGTTAGGATGGGTTGATTTACTAAAATCATTTGTCTTTTTACAGCAAGTTTATTGCACAATGTAGTGATTGCTGTGATTGAAATTAAATACTATCCTTACATGTTCTTGAATCTTCAATAATGTCACATTATGGTGTAGGGTCACGTGACATCATACTATGGTCCCTCGATGCAGAAGTACACCTCATTTCAAGTTCACGCGTCGGAGGAGGTTAGATCTCTTCTCACAATTGACGAGGGTATCTTGGCACTCACCAAAACCACGCTGAGACATCAGATTAGACGAGGGATTCCCAAATTTACACATAAGTAAAGCATTTCATCATACTCTTTATTATTGTACGAAATTAATAAATTTTATCTAGTTATTTTGCAGTGTGAGTTTGGATTTAACGTAGTGAAAGAAATGTGTGTGGTGTATCTAAAAACCAGAAGAGTTAAAGAAAATTGGGTTTTAAGACACACGCCATTCTTGAAGTAGAATCTATTCGGTCAAAATAGTGTTAAAGAAAGTCATTGATGCCCACTAATACTGAGTCAATAGGCTTTTACAGTGTTCATGTAATATGTGCTAAACATTTATTTGTATAATAATTGACACATATGCAGCATCAAAAATGCTGTAATTTTATAGCCTGTTTATCATGGGTATTATGTGTGAATAATAATAATATGGCTTCTGCACTAAAAGCATTTTTATATATATTCCAAATGAATCCACAAAAATAAGTCTTTATCCATCTTTGTAGCGGGGCGGTGCAAGGGTTAATCAATCAATTTATAAAGTGCTGAATAAATGTTGTTACAATACTATATTTTTCTGATAATTGTGATTATTTTTAGGTCTAGCAATATGGTTGATATGCAGTGCTTGATAGCTTTGGAATCGAATAGGATTGTTATGGGTGGACATCAGAATAAACTAATCGAATTTGATATCTCTCGTCTTGAAGAAACGAAACAGGTAATCTTTTCCCTCTCAATTTTAAGCCACCCTGAATAATGAGAAAACCCTATAACCTCCTCGAAAATCTTTCATTCCTCGTTTCTATAAAGAGCAATATTGAAATCCTTCAATGTTACTCTCTTCAGAGCAGATAAGCTTTACATCATTGACGACACTAGCTACTTTGTGATGCATCCGTATTTGTTGTATGCTAAATATTTTAAACAATTTCATTCATTTCAGCATTCGTTGGGATCATTAGATGCAAGATGTGCCATCTTAAGGCGGCACAGTTACTTGTTAGTGGCGGGGGATCCGAGCGGTAGAATTACTCTTCGCGATCCCGTGTCTCTAAGATCGCAGCACGTCCTCGATACACACTCCGCTAGTCTCAGCGACTTTGATGTCCAAGGCAACCTTATTATAACTTGTGGATTCAGCAATACGTAAGCATTACCGCTATATTAATACAATCAAAGCGTTGAACAAATGGCATTTTGTTTTAACCCTGTACAGTGGCATGTCTTACATTATACAAAGTATCAATGAAACGGTTAATTCATAATTTCAGTCAAGGTGCCTTGGCATGCGATTGCTTCCTACTGGTATATGATGTGCGAGCATTGAGGCCTCTACCACCTTTACCTGTATGCTGTGAACCTCTGTTGTTGCGATTCATGCCAGCCGTTTCATCTCGGTTAGCGGCCGTTACTGCCCACGGTCAAGTACAGCTCGTAGACACCATCAATACTCCTCAGCCGAGGCTTACCATGTTTCAGGTAATTTATGAATCCATTTAAGATTTATCTTCTATATACTCGGTTTAATGGTTTGCAAATGCGCATGTTGTAACTACTGTTCTATCCTATCATATGTTTGGTAATCTTGGCTTAAAAATTTGTATTTTGAAATTGTAAAACTAGGGTGTAATAGCATCGACAGCGACATTCTTTTTTTTGCATAAAATATGTTATTTCAATTCTTGTCATTTTCCGTGATGTAAGTAAGACCACACACTTTTGAACAATGAAATGTTATAAATAGCTGTAATTAATGCCTTTGTTAATTTTAAATATCTAGTTGCATATTGTAAATAAGTAACTAATGCTCAAAAAATTCATCCTACACAAGCTATACACTTCTAAACTGACAAGAATTCTAAAATGTTAGCTTAAAAAGCCAATGTTTCCCCAGTCTGATATTTATATGAAACTCTAATTGACTTCTTTCTGAATTTCAGGTTAACACACAAAACGCTGAATGCCTCTCCTTTGATATTTCCTCTACGAGCCAAGCATTTGGGTTCGGTGATCAGAGTGGACATCTACATTTGTTTTCTCCGGAACTTAACACCGAGCCAGCGTATAACAATTTTTCTAGGTAATGCTTCATGCCAATAAAATCATTAATTTATCTATTTTTTAACCCATTCCCATCTTAGCATATTGATATTTTTGTGTTTTTAACCTGAAAAGCTTTTGTTACATGAATGTGATGCCAAAGTTTTAACCATCAAGATATTTCACTTTCTGTCATTTTAATGTCTTAATTTTGATATTTTTCAAACAAGGCAAATTAAACAAAAATCATACAGATGATATCAAATTTGTCAAAACCATTGAAAATGCTATTAATCCAACATTAACATTTAATTTTTTTTTAATTTAAGACATCGACTGAGGGTGCTTGATGGAATTTTAATTACAAATTTGAATTGTTGAGATTTTGTACATTTCCATGTATATTGTCACTAACGACACAACCTTTCTTCGACCTTCCTTGTGACCTTTCGGCAACTTCAGGCATTCGTATACATTCGTGTACGACAACATACATGGAAATGTACAAAATCTCAGTAATTCAAATTTAAATTTAATTTTCAATTGGGTTGTAACCATTTGTGAATAGCAGAACATAATTAAACACAATTAATTTTTAAACTATTATAAACTTCTTGGTGCATTTTAGTGCCACATCAATTTACTCCTACATTAACCACTTAACGCTGGGTCCTGCACATGTGCAGGAATTTTGAACATGATGTCTGTCCGCGGCCTGCACGGTTGCGGGATTTTGCTTGGCGTTACATCGGGCGTTCATATATACGAGGACTTCCAATCATTGAGTGTTATAGGTCGTTTAGGATTATGAGGCGATCTGGGTGGACCTTGAAACCTTGAAGCATATGCCCTTATCCCAATTTTTGTCGAGTCTCTATTATGCTCGTTGCACTCAACTTAGCACAAAGGAACGGAGAAACAAAGTAGCCATTTGGACTCATCTCCATCCATAAAATTTGTATTGGTTAAATTGTAATTCCTATTGGTTATATTTATAAAACCATGTTTTTTCGAAGTAAATGTTAAAAAAAAGTGTTTATTTTTATTTTATACTTTTATTATTTCCTTTGAAAAAGAGAACATAAAATAATATCATTTTTTTTTGACACTTCTGAAAAAAAAATTCAGGAATGAAGTGGTTAACCGGTTAACTGCCACGACCGTATATATACGGTCGACAACTCCGCGAGCGCAGTGCCGGCAATATGAAATGACCGTATAGATATGGTCTACTTTGACACTTATTTTTACTATAAAACGACAATAATTTTAAGAATCCAAACATATGATATACACAGTTTATTTTTTAAAAAAATTCCGCAGCCCTCCGTGCACGGCCATATCAAAACCTCCCAAAGTTAAGCAGTGAATGTGTTGAGGTAATTTTATGTGAGAATGTTTTATTTATAATCCGGGAACATTTTAACAATTAGTCACACACAGTGAACTATAGGTTTTGCCTTTAGGTTCTGTATTTCGACAGGACAGAACTATACATATTGCTCATAGATGGCAATGGCTTCAAATCATTGTGTATTGTAGTTGCGAAAACATAAATACTTCAAATCAATTCTTTGACACATTTCTGGCGGCGCGAATTGAGCGTAAGTTAATGAGCAACGCGGGCGTATCCGCTTGCATAATTATTCGCGAACCATTAACACATATGTTAAATCTTTCCGATAAAAAAATAAGTAATGTAAACACTCACCTACAATATTATCATGTTTTTATGAATTAGTTTCTCATGCGCACTTAATAGTTTTTAAATATGAACTAAAAGTATTACACTAATAATATGTTGTAAAAATCAATATTTTACCAAGAGTGGTACCGTGAAAAACACTCCCCTTTATGAAGCGGAACTTTACAAAAGTCACAAATGTATCTTGTTTCCCCGCGTTTTTTATGTGCACTACAAACATGACACTTTCGGGTTGGATATTTTACGGCTTGGCTTGTGACGATTTATTCTAATTTACGTAGCTGAAAATCTTTCGAAAGTCGAAGGGGTGGCCACGTAGGTAAACTAAAAGTGTTCGAAGAACTTATAGGTACATGAAAAAATGGAATAAATCGGGATCATATGTTTTGACATGTGGTTTCTATCTTGACCTGAACACATGTGTGAGTGGGGACAGTCCCGATTTATACTCGTATGATAAATTTTCAACAAAAATTCAAAATATGTTATTGTAAACCATAAATATCGCAATATAATAAGCAGGACTGTGATCGTAGTGTCCCACTACAGCGGTAATTTTTTTGGTAATTGTAATTACAGACTCCTGCAAACAGCGATTGGCGGACTGAGGACTCTGATTCTCGTTTCCCGCCATAGATGTGTTAAGAATACTACTGATAAACATTTGAGTCATAACTGATTCTTCCTTACAAAAGATTCCTTACATTTATTTAAATGTCAATTCCAATTCAATTAACCGCTTCCCGGGCGATCACGCAAATATGCGTGATTCTCCATACAAGCAAAATTCATGATTTTAAAGACGATGTAAAATTCCAGGCAATGACGCGATACGCGTGAATAATATTTGAACCATTTTGAACCAGAAAAAACATGTTTTCAATATTAACGTAATAATTGTATTTATATATAATAGTAATAAACAATATTAGATAAAAAAATCTTCGAGGGATTAAAAAAAATTAAAAAAATATTTTTTTGTGATTATTTGATGAGAGATGATAAATTAATGACATTAAATAAATTCATTTTTTTTAACTGATTGTTGCAAAAAAAATCGCCCGGGAAGTGTTTAATAATTTTGTATCTTTTAAGAAATTTTTACAGCGTATTTACATTGAAGTAATATTTTTCCATTACTGTTCATTAAAAGTTGTATATCCATTCTGCAGGACCACTGAATTTGCAGACACCCCTGAAGAAATCCCATTTGTGAGTTATACGGATGAAACATTCCTCCCGTCTACCATTCCCCTGCCTCCTCTTGCATCCGGAGCCAGGTGGCTATCCGATTGGCCAGATCACTTCACTCAGCAGGCCTATCGGATGCCCCGGCCGATCGACCCGGAAGTCATGAGGACTATCAAGATGCAGGGACCTATCGGTTATGCTCCTAACCCGCATACCTTCCGTAGAAATCAGGTACTTTCATAATTTAAGACATCGACTGAGGGTGTTTGATGGAATGTACAAAATCTCAACAATTCAAACTTTCATAATTATTTTTTCTTTGTTGACTTGACAAAGAAACTCACAATAGTCGCTTTTAAAAAAACTTGTAGAATAAAAAAACAGGACATTGTGTCCTTGCTGGTTGGTTAGGCTGTGTGCTCAGGCTTTCGGCTTACTCCGTTGTCGTTTTGAAAATCTAATTGGGCACTTTCATATATTGATTATTTATCCGAACCCATGTATATTTGTGATTTTTTTATAACTCCAAACATACTCCTGAATGATCCTGAAAAAGATGTAGAGAGAGGGATTAGCTAACTATTTCTTTCCGCATGCTATTTTTCATTCTTTACCCCTTTCTGAAGAGAGAGGTTGAGTGACTTCTCGTTAAACATATTCTGTTGAAATGCTTCATTAGGATTGAATATATTTAGCACATTGGAAGTAGACATTAAAAAAAATGTATCCTCTACATTGGTACCAGATTCTCAATCCATGAAAGAGCTTCCATTTGGCTCGGTGGAAAGACATTCATGGTCCAGTATTCTAGAATGTGTTTAACAGGTTAAACTTCTCCGCACATGTAAAGTGATGATTGTTTTTAACCCTGCTTATATTTCATGTACCAACATTGAGTATGCCTGCAGTGTATTCTGTTCAAACTCACACTGACCTTTATGAATGCTGAAACCCTGGAAGCGCGTTCAGTGGTTCAACAATCGAATGTTTTTTTTTGAGTTATTGAGATTTTGTACACTTCCATGTATTTTGTCACTAACGACCCGGGTTTTGCCTTTCGGCATCTTCAGGCATTCGAGCACACGAATGAACTCGAACTGACGGACAGTAAACAGTGTCTAACGTTTATATAGAAGATACAAATACGACAAATATTATTTATGAGATAAAATATTATAAGTCTAGGATCCACACTGATACCTGAGTTAAAATTTCGACACTCGCCTCAATCCTTATTTTGTAAACAACGCATTAATAGGGTGGCGAATTGCCGCTTTCCAATTAATATTAGAAATTACCAGTGATTTTACAATTATAATAGCATTGTGGGTTTTGACGGGATGCAATTCGACGAAAAGATAAATATATACAATCATTCCACATTTAGTGGCATCTGTTAGGTGTTTCAACGTATAGGATACAGCAACGGGCAGTTTGGAAGATTCAGCTGTTCGTTCAGAATTGGCAAGGAATTTAACTGGGCTCTATTGATTTCCAAAATTTCTTGATAAAATAATTTATGATCCTCCATGTTTTGATGCAACAATTTAACCCCATCATCCACATTCAACGTATGGTTCTCCAATAACAAGTGATTTGCGAATGTCGAAGTGTCTTTTTTTAATCTAAAGGCAGCTAAATGTTCTGATACACTTATATCTAATGTACGTGTGGTTTTACCCTCATAGAAATGTTGGCAATCATTGCATTGTAATTTATAAATGCCAGATTTGTTCTTTAAGTGGACTCTATCTTTATTGTTGATAAGTAATTTGCCTAACGAATTTTTGCAATGGAAAGCCAGTCTAACACTATCAGCGAGTTGTTTTTTAATTTTAAAGCTTGTACAACATAAATAACTAATTCTATACCAGTTCTTAGGTTGTCCTATGTCTTTAGACAATTTCCCGAATGTTTTTTTTAAAATGTAAGTTTGTAATGAAAAATTTGTTTCAGATGCCTTATGTTTTGGAGCAACCGTCGAGTCCCAGTCACGGAAAGTGTGCAGACAATAGTTACAATTCTAGTTCTGGAGAAGGCGATGGAAGTACTTTTGTCGCTATTCCCAAACGATATAGAAAGGTAAACCATTTAATTATGATAATAGTTGCTCGGTACTGATCCTAACATCCTGGGACATGACTACATACAGTTTCCCATTTATGAGAACATAGCCTGCAAGCACAAAGTTGTGTAGGTTTATTTTTTTTGCCTTAACTGATATAACGGAATGCGATGATATATTCGAAGTTTCATTTTAAAGTAATAATTTAATGTGACATCGATAAGCGATCTGTTTAAAATCAATGAATTTAGACTCCTCTTGACCATCAGCTTTACTGAATTGTTCACAAATAATCTCAGCTAGTAGGCAAAATAATGTTTGCCAAAGAGTAATGGTAACCAATATATCACATATGGCTATATATTATTTAATTTGAAGCTTTTTTTCTTGTCATAAGTGCATCAAATTAAAATGTGTTTTACTCAAAAGATGGAGCAGAAAATTGACGATTATAAAAAATGAAAAAAAAAACTTAAAACAGTCAAAACCTTACTCTAAAAACATCAAAAAACATGCATAACTTTACATATCATAAATAAAAATTAAAAAAAAAAATTAACATTAGAGATGAAGGAGACTATAAGAACCATGACACTAACGCGCCTTAGGACTTAACGCCCCATCAAATTGATATCCAAAAAAAAATAAATAATATACATATCACCAAATATCCCTCCCTATAATAATGATTGTTGTGTAAGGCAAAATTTTTTGAAATAACAAATATAGCATTCATTCAACTTTTTTTTTGTTTTCAGGTTGAAGTGCGGTATTCGAAATCTGGCACAAACGAATTTGAGTTCGACCATTATAATAAAACAGGATTTCCCGGCCTCGAAGCTACCCTGCCTAATTCCTACTGCAATGCTATGCTGCAGGTCAGTTATTACCATATACGTGTGCTTATTTGTGATCAGTCCTTTCCCAGGATTTAAAGTCTTAAAAAAATGTGTTGCGGGAAGTTTACAATAATGATACTGTGATGCGCCATAAGAACGAATATGTGTCGTCGAAAGTGTATTGCCGTCTATTATGATGATCCAAACGTGTCAATAAAATTCTGTTTATTTTACTTACAGGTGTTATATTATATTTTTCCAGTCAAGAGAGCCTTGTATAGGCATACGTGTACAAAGGAATTTTGTTTGACTTGTGAATTAGGTAAGCTTATAATGTTATTTTTGAAAACTTCTTTTCTTTCCTTCTAATATGTTTTGAAGTGATGTTTAAATCTTCGGTTCTTTTTGTGAATACTTGTTGTATATTAATCCTTTAAGATTTTGAGTTGCAAAAAAAAAAAAAATTGTTTTAAACACTATTTTTAATGATGTCCGCTCTCAATGTGTGGTGCATATGAACTTTAATTGAGTTTGTCATAGTAGGGGTAGAAGGATAGGTCTAAGACAGGAGTAGTGGTTAGGTAATCGTTCTTGCTTCGTCCCATTTCTAGGATCAGATGGGTGGGAGGGAATTTTAGACATCACAGACATCCATGCCTTCGAATAGGAATCCATAAATTGATTGATAAATCAACTTATGAAACTGTCTGTACTGCAGCTGAAGTCAACGACATTGACCACTCCACCATGGACTCATAAATATTTAATATCTTTTAAATATCTAATTTCATAAAAAAATAAGTCATAGCGCAAAGGGTTTAAATCACAAAGAAAAATAGTCCGGTAAGTCAATGACATCCAGGGGTTAAAGATTGTTGAACACATATTTCAAATAAGAGTCAGACTGTACTGTTGAATCAATATAAATATTAATTCAACAAGATGTCGTGATTTATTTATCTATTCTGTGTAATCTGTAAACAAAATCTTTACATCTGTGTAAATTACAATGAAAGACTTGAGTACATTTAATTTATTTATCTATGTAATGAGATATTAATGGAAGACTAATGATTTTCCAGGATTTTTATTCAGGATGTTGGATACAACATCCGGAGCACCGTGCCAGGCGTCTAACTTTTTACGAGCATTCCGAACTGTCCCTGAAGCCTCCGCCCTCGGACTCATATTGAGCGACAGGAATCCAGAGGCAAAGATGAAAACTAATCTAGCTTCTCTTATACAGGTAATTTAATATATTATTTATTTAATACTAAAAAATATTATATTAATTTGTTTCATGGAATTATTTATATTAAATTTCAGAGTTGGAACCGTTTCATTTTACATCAAATGCATTACGAGATCCTCGAAACTCGAAAAAAAGAAATGGAAGCTGATAATATTGTGCTGGCTGACCGACTGTCAACTGTAAATCTATCATCGCCCTACGAAAATAACAGCGGCGATGATCCTTACAGAAACGAAGACTTCGTCTATCAACCGGACGATCCGTCGAAAGATTTTTTCAATAGCACGCCCATCGACTTCATCGGTGACGGAAACAACTCGGACAGCTATCAGCTCAAAACACCCGCATGGAGAAAACGTCGGGAAGCTGAAGAGAGAGACAGGATCAGTCTTCTGATGGTTCAGGATGAGGGTAAATATTTGTGGCTGTCTCCGACTGCATTGGACGACTCCGGGGATGTCAGTTATTACGATCGAGAGCCGAAACTATCGCTCGATTGTCGGTTGGGCGGTGTCGGGTTTGCGCCACTCGATTATCGAGGTAAAATCGTAATTTCCTTTGCGCTAGATATGTGTCCGCTGCATAATCCTTTATTTTCTGAAACGTATTGCTTATTTTATGTGCTGCTATTATCTTACACCGTTAGTTTGTATAGTTACTTGAGTTTTATTTTTTTAGCAGTTTTATCATTTTTTATACTGAAAAATTCAACATACATAAATGTAAATTGAGTTGGAATGTAATTGGTGTGTAGAATTTTATTTTTAATTGAATTGTCATTCTTTTGAATTCAGTCGACAAATCCAATTAACAGCCAAAATGGTTGACTTGTCTATTTATATAAAATGACCATAGACAATTTTCTAGGTAACTTAGTATTTTTGATCCATCTCGTTCCAGTGTAGCTCTTCGTCATTCCATCTAACTTTGCCCTTCGTTGAATTCATTAATTGCTTTTAAAAACATCCTGCTTTATATGAACAGCGTAGTTTGCAGGCCGGAATGCAAAAAAATATATGCTTTTTATTTTAGAAATCCACTGTTTTAATTGTAGACCTAGAAATACTTGGATTGGATATTTATTTCAAATAGATTTGTTATCATTGATTTAATTTTCTTCCGTATTCATCATATAAGGTTTGATTATTTTTATGGCATGGCAAACTTTATAATTTGGCAGATAATTACTCAACTAGTTTAGCTATTGGCTCTGATTATGTTTTGAATTTATTTCAATTGAATATTACTGTTAAAGCGTAAAAGTATTATCAATATGATATGTCTGTAGGAATTGAAAAACTATTATTATTTATTTAATACCTTGTTAAAAATATATTTGTATTTAATTTGTATTTCAAATAACAGTTTTAGCATAGAAAAACAGGAATTAATTACACTATAACTTCATCATTTCACTTTAATTAAAATTTATTTCAATCTTTAAAAAATTACTGAAAACATCAATTTATTATTACCATATTTTGATTACAAATTAATGTAGTTTTACTGTATTTATTTTGTGTGTACAAGAGGTTCTTGTTATCCAAGGATACCGAAGAAATGCCTTTTACATGTTCGCTGCTAATTGAATTACTATACTTAAATCCATTATGAAACTGTTCAACATGAAGTAAAGTTTTGTGCTGAAGACTTAATAGATACAATGCTTAGATTTTTCATGAAGCAGACATTGTAACACACAAGATAACATGCCTAGCAGAATATGTGCAATAGATAACGCTCAATGAAATCGATAAAAATACTCTTTAAAGGCAGCAAAATATTAAACATATATATTTTATGTACTTACGTTGGTAATATTCTCCTGTTCGATTTAAACTGACTGTTGCTATTGCGCATGTTTCCATATATTTTTTTTTATTGGATAACGAATACTCCGATAGTGAGGACCTCTGTAATATGTAATACGTTTGGTGTGTGAAATGATATTTTATTAATGAATTTGCAGGAGCTGGGGATTCAAATGTCACAGATATCAACGACAGTCAGTCATTTGATGGCTTTTCTGACAGCTACTCAAATAATGGCGAAAATGTAAAGAAGCAGAATCATGATGAAACCGAAATATCGAGGCTTTTCGGTACAAAGCAGTTGCAAGTTCATAAATGTTTAAAGTGCAATAGAGAGGTGAGATGATTAATGTTTCGTATACTGCAATTTTGTAAATTTTTGCAAATTTATTTAACTATTTTTTGTATTGAAAAGGAATTAACTGATGAATTCACTGAAAATATAAACACATGGTGGCCTAGTAAGACTTGCTTTCAATTCTAAATATATGTGAATTGTAACGAAAATTTTCATTACTTGATTCTCTTAAAATATATTATAAATATTTAAAAAAATGTTCATTTGTTACGATTCTAGGAACACAAGGAATCAATAGTGTTACTGTGCAATCTCCAATACCCTAATAAGACACCTGTTGAGCCTGTCAATTTTACTGACGTCCTCAAGAGTTCTTTATGTCCCAGAAAAACTACGCCTGCTTGGTGAGAATCTTTCACTAACGAATCTCTATCGTATTTCACATGGTGGATTTACAGCCCTTACTGGTTTTCATTTGTTCAATATCAACATATGTATCGAATATTTATCTTTTAACATTCCTCAATCGTTAAGTTCTTGTCTTCTTATTGTTATCGCTTCATTATCGTTTCTTTATTATACAGGTGTGAAAGATGCAATAAATTCAATCCAACGTTACAATGTTGTTCTGTGACTCAGCTTCCACATTTGTTGGCTGTCAACTGTGGGCTAACTCTGCCCGCTGACAAAGAATTTTGGCAGAAACAAATGGATTTTGTGAGTATTAACAGTCAAGTGTGTTATTATACTGTACGTAACCTCAAAACTAGAAACCTGTTGAACATCTATGTCATTTAAAAACAACACGGGAGCTGGTAGAATCAAGTCAAGTCTCCTGGTTTTCCTGCTCACCATATTGAAATTAAATTCATTGTTTCTTTCCAGACTGTATCCGCTGCCTTGGGCCATCCAGTTTCTTACGAAAACAACTCTGGCATTTCATCATCAGCGCCTCCAAGTAATAGACCGTGCAGATATGGAACGAATTGTTCTCGTCCTGGATGTAGATTCAAACATCCTGATGAGTGAGTAAATATTTGATAGCATCATCTATTGTCATTACAACCCTGAGCTCTTTGCTCATAATTCATTCGCTGCCCTGCCATTCTGCAATTATTTTATAAAATTAACACTTTCTGGTGGTGTACTGATGTGTGGAGTGTGTGGATTCATACTTGTGTGTGGGTGTTGACAACATGAAGCAATAAAGTGGTGATATTTAATTGGCTTTGAATTTGGTCATAATTTAGGATCCAGCATGTTTATATTATGGCGGGATATACAGGTGACAATTGAAGTGATAGTACATGAACTACAGTGAAATACAAAGTTGGTCCAAACTGCATCTTTTTTTTATTCACTCACCCTGTCAACACGCATTCGAGAGTGTATGAGCATGAGTGTTGAGTAAATGTTAATAGATAGCACTGCTATCTGTTGTATAATATGGCTAGTTGTATTATAATATATTTATCCACTGTATTGTGTTTTTTTTTCAATAAATTAATATTTAAATAAATTATTATGATTCTAACGATTGAGTTTGTAAATGGATAATCCCAAATAATATTTACAAATGTATGGTTTATTCCATACTGATTTCAGATTAAATTGAAAAAGTGTCCAGCCCATCATAGTGAATTTGCTTTATCAATTTTCAGTGTGTTGAGAAATAGAGGGCAAGCATCGCCATCCCCAACATCAGTTCCTGTTTCAAATTCAAATTCCCCAGCGCCTTCGACCAGCACCCCGACTGTTCTTCATCACCTGTATGGCCAGTATCCTTGGCTACCTCATGATATTATCGCACGACTGTCGTCCAGTGGGCAACTCACTGTCGACAAGGCTGATGCTAATGGACTTAACTCTAAGGTAACTTCATCACCGTTGCAATTTATTTGAACCGTTTCTTTGTTGGAATTATCAACAATCTGCTTTATTCTAGATAAGCTTTTTTCCTTTCCAAAAATTGTCATAATTCGATAATAATTTGCTACATTTGAATCCACCTTTGACAGAACGTGTATTTTGCTGTATATTGTAAATATGAAATAAAAGTACTTTTCAAAAAAAACTTGGGTCTAATCCCTTTCATCCAAACATGATACATCCTACTTATTGTCATAAAAACTATAATCTTCATTATATAATAATATTGACTATACATATATTATCCTACCGTTACTGAATGCGATCTTTTATGTTAAATCTAGGGAGACATATCAAACCAATATAGTAAAAGTAAGAGTTCAAGTCCACCTTCTGAGAATGGTTCCGTGAGTAGTGAATACTCGGAAAACAATCATAACTCGCATGAATGGAAGGTGCAGGAGACGAGACGGCAATATTCCCTCAGCGCCGTCGTGTGTTATGTTGATGATGCTCAAAAGAATATAGTTTCGCTTATCAAAATGAACGGAGACGAAATACCGAGTAGAGTTCCGCAAAATGGTCAGCCGCAATGGTATCTCTTCAATGATTTTTGGTACGTATCCCATATGTCGCTATTTGTGGTTTATATTATTGTTTCATGTAAATGACATCTTGTGTAATACAAGAATCAATTTTTTTTATAAATAAGTTATACCTTTATTGCACTTGTGCAATAAATAGTTTATTGCTTACATCTTCTACAGCAGATTTTTAACATTCACTTTATCCCTGTATAATTTAACGACTCGGTGCACCCTCATCTAAAATATTTATAAAAATTTGATATTGTCTGTTCCACCTGATAAATGGAAACATTTCTAAGAAAAAAATATAGTTTGTATTTTTGTCTATTCCATTTCAAAGATTAAAATCTATATTAGAATTAGATTTGACAGTTCTTTTGTTGATTATGCCTCGTATATTAATGGATGTCTTTAAGATTGCCGAGAAACATGTTTATACATTTTAAATCATTCTACTGATGTAGAACTTCTATACTTTCTTCTGTCCTTCAAGAGTGTGCAAGATGTGCTCAAAGGTGAAAAAGAGTGGTGTCATTCAATATCTCTGTGAAACTTGTGGTGTACCTCTGCCCTCTGGAATCCCTTGACAAGGATAATATATAACTGAAGAATTATTATTTGAAAATTTCACATTAATATGTACGAAATACCCGTGTAATGAAGGTACTGCACGGATTAAAAATACATGTAAACTGTAAATGTCATCAATGTGGCAATAACTAAAAAGAAACAATGACAAATTTTTGTCAATACATCTCTACAGCTGTATGGTACAGATAGAATCCAACAGGTAAAAATCAAAATTGGTAAACTCAAAGAGCTAATGTCATTTTTAAGGTGTTAACTGTTAACTCGGTGGAAAGGCATTATATTTTAAAAAATAAAACACAATTTGCTTGTATATCTTCCACATGTTTATAATGATCAGAACCGGTTTCGCTCATCACGAGCATTATTACAAATTGTGTTTTATTTTTTTAAATCTAATTTCATTTTACGATAAATCTCAAACCTCATTTTGTGTAATAGACACATTTGAGACATGTTGAGTGGAGTACATTTGCACCACAATTTTTTTTATAAAGTGAACTCTACGTTGGTTACTGTACGTGCCAAGGGACTAAATCTATTGTATTATACAGTGGTAACTTTGCATTATACTTAAATGAAATCGTTTCTGGTAGCGATGCTATAGAATTTCAGCAATTATCTTGAATGGTCACACTCGATCTGCATTGACTATTATTGGATGTCAATTCGGGTTTAGCCGCAAGCATATCTATCAGATATTGATTGTTTATTTATTTATTTGAAACTACACAGAAAATATAACATGAAAAAACAATTTATTCCAGCTAGACTGGTACATACAACAATACGGAGCACAGATATATTTTAAAAATAATTATTTTTTAAATGATAATGCCTATGTTGTTCTTGATGTGAGATGACACTTAGTAAAATCTGTTACTTGGGCGTTTTTCAGTGTGTCACCGATATCAGCCGCCGAAGTGTGCTGGTTCAATCTGGAGTGGAAGTCTCCATGTGTTCTATTCTACCGAAGTGTGATGGCCGCGTCCCATTGGTCCAGTACGCCATCAGCGCAGTCCTTCCTCGGCCGGAGACTGTCGGCGGGCAGAGTGTTCGGTGACGATAATCCCTCGATAGCACCCACTGCCAACTTCACGCCGTTAACCCCGCACGAATTTCTCAAGAGAGGTACACAGTACAAATTGTGAAGAATGTTTAATTATCGAAAAAACTAACATAAACATTTTACTGTCATAACACGAAATTGACTTAGTGTTTTCAGTAATATTCCTTTCTTCGTTTACATAGGTGAACTCGTCGGCATGGATGCAGAGTTTGTGACACTGAATCAGGAAGAAGCAGAGCTGAGAAGTGATGGTAGACTTTCCACCATCAGGCCGAGTCATCTTGCAGTTGCTCGCATAACTTGTGTTAGAGGGTATGTAGTCTCTAACTGATTGAAGTAGCTGATAAGATGCTAGATATTCTGTCACTACTGTCTCATGAAAACAAGTAACAAGTTGTTATTTCAACAACTATATTATCAAATAAATTTGGGCTGTGCAGTTGTACTTATCTGCGCAGTGGTTGTTGACATTTATTTCGACTCTTATGTGGCTGGCAATGGCAGAAAAACTGTTTAATACTGTTGTTAAAATCAGAGTTGGAGGTGGAGTGTAAGGTAATTTTATGATTAGTAGGTGTTTGAACAACTTCACAGGTCTGGGATTAAATATGGCGAGAGAGGTTGATCAAATTTGTTTCAGCTATAAAAATTTTACCTTTATTGATTTGTTTTTTTCAGGCAAGGTCCATTGGAAGGAACCCCATTTATAGATGATTATATTTCTACTCAAGAACAGGTAGGTCAATACTTTACAAGAAGCATACCAATTAAATACAAATAAACTAAATAAATTAACATTACTATAATTTTTTTATCTACAGGTTGTGGATTATCTAACAAAGTTTTCGGGTATCAACCCGGGTGATTTAGATGCGAATTTTAGTTCGAAACATTTGACGACGTTAAAGAGTACCTATCAAAAGCTGAGATGCCTTGTAGATACAGGAGTTGTGTTTGTTGGCCACGGGCTGAACAATGATTTTAGGTAATTCATTCGCAATTAATTTATTATCTTTTCCAAATATCTGTGTTGTCTTGTCAGTATTTTTTTTTTCAATTTATTAATTATTGGGGTTTTAACCTTATCTTGTTGTTTATAGGGTAATAAATTTGGTTGTGCCGCCGGAACAGATTATCGACACAGTCCAACTGTTTCACTTGCCTCATCACAGAATGGTGTCCTTAAAATTTTTGGCGTGGCATCTATTGGGTAAGAAATTTATACATTCGATTATTTAATCGTTTTCCCCCGATACATGCGTATCAAATGTGGAAATAGTTACTTCAATATTAGAGTTGAATCTTCTTTTAAATATGTGGTTTATTAATGTGAGTATGTAAATATGGCATTTTCAGACACTAAGATCCAATCAGAAACCCACGACTCTACAGAGGATGCGAGGACTGCTCTCCAGCTGTACAGGCGGTACGTTGAACTGGAGGCGGAAGGTTCCGTTAATCAAGTGCTTGCCACTCTTTACGAGACTGGCAAGATCATGCAATGGAAGGTACCTGAGGATTGATTATTTTTACATTCTCCGACTCTAGAATGATATATTCATTTTGTACAGCAGTAAGTATTTTGATTTTATATTTTGTCTCAATATGCTTATTAATTATTGTCATGTTTTGCGCTATTTCTTCGTTAAATATTATACTGTCACTATTCTGCCAGAAGTTGGTAGGTAAGGTATCGATAGATCCGAGTAACCAACAAATGAAAATTTGAGCTTTTAGAATAAAGCTTCTAACCTAGATATTTTATTTTACATAGATAATTATTATTATTATACTATCAAAACATAGATATATTTATGCAAATTACAAATAAAGTATGGGGTTAATAGACAATGAAAATTGTTGCTTGCCTATAAAACTACATTAATAATAATTACCGATAAAATGAATTGCTGTTTTCGCTGAATTGGTATAATAAAAGCACCTAGTATGTTATTCCAGATAAAGAATTGATATCCAAGAATCTCATTGTGCATCAAATTGATTTTTGTAAAATTTGTTATTTAAAAACTTCTGTCATTGACAATATTATCTTGTAACATAAAAAAAGGTACGTTTATTCTTTTGTATTTTCAGGACTGCCTATTGAAGCCCTAAAAATCTATTTTTGAAGAGTTTATAATAAGAATGACGAATCCAACGACTCTACAGAATTGTTTTGTACATTTACTGCCAGCGCACTTGGATAATGGCAATGCTCTGTGCATTGCAAGCGATTCAAAATTTTGATAATAAAGAAGTGTTGTATACCTAACAGTTTTAATAATAATTTATTTCATAAAGCTCAATACAAGGATTCAAATATTTTCTTACTGTCTGAATTTTTGTCAAATTAAACGTGTTTGCTTTCTGAGTTGCAGTGGTGTGTTGGTAGGTTGTAGTAACTTGACATTTTGACATCTGAGAAAGGTATCAGTTGCTTAACTTGTAAGCTACTTATCTACATTAAAACCAATTGTTAAAGAGATCAATGAAACTAAATAGAATATATTTGAACTAGGACACTGTTGAATTGTACGCTCTTATGATTTAGAATACCAAATAAATAAAAAAAAAAATTAAAAGCAATTAATAAAATGATGCTCTTTCCAGTATAAGGTGATGTGTTCACTCTATAAAATTAGAGACAATAAATTTACTAATAATCACAATAATCTTTATTGGATTGCCACCACCGTTCACAAAAAAATAAATATGAAAGAGATAGGTAACTATAAAAAACAAATACAATTCACTAAATGTCAGGTTACTACAATCTATAAACACCCTGTAAGCAGATAATTACGAATGGTGTATAGATTATGTATATTTTAATTACACAAAAATAATAGAATGATATAATGAAAACGCAATTATAATTAATACACATATTACATGATCAAATTTATATGACATATATCTATGATAAAGTTTAATGGGTTAGCTGTGACAGTTTGTCCATGGTCAAAAAATATGATCATATTTAATGGCATTGAGTTAACTTTGACATAATTACCTGTGACAGTTCTTTAAAACACTTTCTTTAAAAATGCTAATTGAAAAGTATAAAGTAAGCAAAACAATGTGTAATTTAATCACACCACATATTTAAATAATCTTCATTCTTCCCCTGTGGTTCATAGGATCCTTTAACTGGACTCTTGTACTACAAAATACTTGTCAAAACATAACCTATAAATGTTTCAATGCTTCGTTTTATTTGTGTCTTAATTGAAAGATATATTATAAATTTTGATATTATTTGCTGTGTTTTTTTCAAACCAATCTCAACAATTACGTGATATTAGTGAAATTATTTACCACGGATATGATGAATATTTTGACACAATGTAACATGTTGCTACGCGATTTTTGTCAAGAAAAAATATGGTCATAACTTTTATCAAAGTTGTATGACAGATATCTTTAATCATGTAATATGTTTGTAATGGATGTTTTCATTATATATTATAATATCACTCAGGATAAACAGTTAAGTTTAACAAAAATAATGATATTACTTTTTAAACTCTTTACCGACAAATATAAACAATTTTTTGATATTATAAATATATTTCTTTGACAAAGTCTCGGCTCATAAAAATACTAACATGAATGTGTTTGTGTGTAGATTTGTTTGAGGGATTTGTGAAAATCTCCCGTATTATGACGAAATTGTCTTTCCTTGATTCACATTCCAATAAATGAATTTTCTTAAACGTATGCGAGGTAATTAGCAAGATTATCGAAGAGAAGTGTTTATTAATTGAATATTTTTACACAGATGTGCACTGTGATATGCTGTCTATGTATGAAAAATCTTCATATAATGTTTAAAACTGAATTTGCTCCATATATTTTATAGAAAAATATGTTTACACTGTATTGCAGAACAATTTGAAAACTTCCATTTTTATTTCTCTGTGTCAGTTTTATTCTTTGGTATAATAATCGAGCACTTGTTATTATGTTCTCTTCATTATTGAATATTATTGAAGTATTCATAAGAAAAGGGACAAAAATATAATATATTTTATTTATAACTAAATTTCAGTGTCAACAAATCAATTGATAAATAAAATATCAAACACAAATGAGTTTTTGCAACAAAATGATTTTGTTTGATTTGATTCGAGCTCTATAGATTGAAAAATTTATTCGGTCGAACCATATTTTTGGCAGATAGTATACTGCTGTCATAAGCTATATATAGCTCAGCTAACGGTCAATGAGGTCAACTCAATGAGGATTTTTTGGAGTAATTTGAGATCAACTTGATAAGGAAGACATTGCAAACACCTATGTCCAAGATCACAAATTTGAATTGAAAAATTCTAAATTTGATATTGACCTTCCCGGGACTTGAACCTAGACCCACCTGATGGCTTGGTAAAGCCTTTACCACCAGATCACAGAGACCGACTATATATTATGTCCACTTCCAATGTGCGAAAATTATTAGCTCTCTTAGTGAAACATTTCAACAGAAGTTTTTCTACGAGAACTGCTTTTTATTCAGTGGTGTAACACCTCTTTTGGAGAGAGTAATGATAGAATATGCGACTAGTAGCTAGCTTTATTAGATTGGATGTGTGGGAAGAAATAAAGACATCCGTGCTTTCAAACACAAATCCATAAATCGGTTGAAATATCAATTTATGAAAGTGTCCATGCTTGTTGCTTGTCCCGCGAGGTCAAAAAAGGTTGGCGACCGCTGGTCTAAAGAACTTTTATATTTTTGAACAATATCCTTGAGCATGCTGATTGATTATCATTCTCCATTAATTTCTGTCTTTTGTTTCCCTCATTTCAATACGTGTGTATTATTTGAAGTTGTCTAGAAATAACTATGCAAGTTTTAAAGTTGTCCTGCAGTTTTTATTAATTCTGAAACAATTCACAATCTGTATGAAATTGACGTCTATTGCAAGGTGTACCTATATTTTGTGATACTGAGTGAAAAATCTGTCCTTCGATATATCCTCTACTCTGTCCGAGATTAATTATTTTCCAACTCTTGAAAATATATCTAATATACTTAAGATTTTTAAGAAAATCATTCCAATTTTCATGAAAAAAAATTGCAACTTTTGACCTAAGAGATTGTTGGTTTGGCTTACGATAAATTTCTTCTAAAGCCTGTTTCGTCATAAGTTTTACTGTGTAATATATATATTTTTTGTTTTCTATTTACAGAATTAACTTTTTATAAAGGACTGGGTTCTTTCGCATAAAACACTAGTTACAAGGGGATGATTTAATAATTTTATTGTTCAGTTCGCATTAATTTTTGCAAGCAAATATTAATTTTTATACAACTACGGATTTCGTTACGATCAATGAATATTTTTTTATTTTGTTTATGGTAATGTTGACAGTAGAGAAAAGTTATTGGCCATGTATATTTTCTGTCAAAATCGATAGTTCAATTTTAAACATAATGACTAGAACTAAATGAGAACATTTTAGCAATAAAAAGAAATCTTTTCATAATATTATTAAGGAGTGCAATACGACAAGACGGTAGTGATATCTTTTCTGCATAATATTTTTTTATATTCGAATAAAATCATTTGTAGAATGACTATCTAGTTCCAAATATAAATAAACAAATATTATTATTGTCATTGATTGGCTGACTGTGAAGTGAGCAATTTAACTGTCAGGTCTACTGTGAAAATGATTCAACCATAGACTATCTAATGGATTGCCAATATATCATTTTTAAATAGCAACATTATTGAATTTGTTTGTTGTCTTGAGTAAAATTCATCTGCCAAGATCCGTTATTTCGTTTTATTTTTACAGCACATAGTCCTTGAATATATTTAACACAGATATGCTGTTCTACAAATATTTTTATGCCACACTGTCATGACTTAAATATGTCGCCTTTTAGAATAAAAGTTATCATTTGCGTTGTGTAAATTAGTGTGAATTAGTTCTGAATGTTAAAAAAAAAATGTACACATAAGCAAATTTTTAAAGTCAATATACAAAATTAAAGAAATAGTTTATACATTTGACGAGCAAGATGAATATAATAAATGTAAATTATCCTCCATTGATTGAAGAATATCGATGAATATTTTTATAATTATGATTTTTATTATATAGAATCCTCGAAATACCGCTGGATATTTTGAGGTTTGGTACAATGTGTAATTGTTACAATGATTACCATGTTATAAAAATGTACTTACCGACATTAAATGTTCTTCTTTTTTCTCTCTTTGAATGTAAAATGAGAGACTAGCTGAAGTTGATGCGTCGTGGGGAAGATTTGGATTGAATATGTTTAAACGATTTTTATTGGTTTAAATATTTTTAAAAGCATCAAATGTGTTAAAATAATCTTTGTCAAAATTCCTTTCTCTACCGTTTTTAACTTTATTTAAGTTGTACTCTTTCCATAATCGAATTAATATTATTTAATGTTCGTATTTCAATTGCAAGAATAAGCCTAAATACAATATATCATTTATCTATGAAGTATACATTCAATATTTGGTAATGTTATTTGGTGAATATTGTACGGCACTGCGGCAATATACCTGGCTTGGACTTGTGCTAAGGATGCCCCAGGGAAGCCTGGATACCAACTGTCTTTTCCGACCGGAAGGTTGCTGATGACTTCTCAAAGCTCTACGGCAACCACAGCACATGTCCAAGCTAGGTTCATTGCCGCTCTTTTATTTTGGATGTAATTAGGGGCTGGTTTGTCTGCTTTCTTACCTCTGAATTCTTGATTAAGTCAAACCATCAAACGCTTAGTATTTACCGCAAGTATCTGTTTTCGAAACTTAGTATACAGTTACCCTGAGCTTTCGTGGGGTACCATGATTCGTACAGCAGCACCACAGAGTGCTTTCATTAAATAGTCGGTAATTGGTTCTGACCGAGTACAACCCTTGTGTCAAAGACTTTCCACATCGAATTGAAGGTTGCTCCAGCTATCTCTAGTCGGATAGTATACTCTTAATACCATCTCCCGTGATGTGTACCCACAGGTACCTGAAATCTTCAACCTTCTCTATGTTCTGCCCTGCTTTATTTTTGTCATACAGCATTGCACAAGTAACATTTTCAATATTGATGGTCAACTGCCATTTCAATTGAATTTAACACATAAAATTGAATTTATTGTCAATGCTAGTGATCTAGTATCTACCTCAATTAAAAAAAAATAATTTTGCAAAGATTGTCCCATCAGCAATAAAAATCGTGTTGTATTTACAAATTTCAATATTTAAAAAATTTTTGGCACATTGGTATATTATGGTGCATGTCTATTAGTTGCTGAATCCAATTCCAAACTGTACACATCATTTTGTTGCCATAATAATATTTCATGAAATTTATCTTCACATTCTGTCAAAATAGCGTATTATATAATTATTGATTATTTTCAGGTGTGAATTCATCAATGTAATTGTTTTTTTTTTTGGGTTATTATCTATCGAATTGACGGTAAAATATTATGAAATATGGGCTTATGACTCAAAAGCACCATGTATAATAATTCTCATTTCAAGAGACAAACAACTGTATGATCAGAACAAAATATTTTTATTTTCAAAAAAACACCAAACCAACTTTTCTATTGTAAGCCTGTTTTCTCTATATTTTTATTTATACAAAATATCAGGGCTTATTCTAGCTACATCGGAAATATATTTTATTTTAATGATACTTGTATGGCATAAAGACGAATTGTAAATGCTGTGATGAGATTTAAAAAGAAAGATCTTAATCTATGGTATGTATTCACTAATTATTATATCTTTTCTCTTTGTTCAATTGTATTTTTTGAACCTATTTAAATGATTTCAAATAATATAAAAACAGTGTTTAAGAGTGGTAATACCTGCTGTAACAAAATTCTTTTTCATAAACATTCTATTAATAAAAATCATCCATTTTCAATAGAGGCAGCTGTGTAAGGGAAATATTGTCTATTGAGAAGAAGACGACCATAAAGATCTCTTAATTATAAAAGAAATATATATATATGACGAATACTGTACAGTCATGTGAATCAGTGACTTGTTAGTATAAAATGATAACAAAGTGAGCTGTCCTCGCCTGCAGCCATGTTGCATTTCTCCACACTATGAGATTAATATTATATTCTATTTTGAAATAAATAAAACAAACAGAAAAAGCTAGTAAATCAGAATCATTATATTATCATGTTATTCGGAATAGGTTTTATTGTGAAATGAGATACTTAAGAATGATTTTATCATAATGATTTCAATCAGTATTTTTTTATGAACATATTTCAGTTTATATTTATTAATCTTTGTATATATTTGTGAACATATATATTTTTTTTACACAATGGACCATTTGATGTCGAACTATTTTTCCAATAAAACATATTGATTCAAACAGTTTATTTTATTTACATTCTTTCTTCTTCTTATACCACTCTTATTCCAATCTTTTTTAGTATCTCTGAATATATCCTCTGGACAGTATGAGAGACTGGGGAGAGTGATCTCTGGGAGATTTGGTACAGGTCGTTTTTTGCTTCCAGTGCTGGCAGGCTATGTTAGGGTCAGACTTTTTATCATGATCGCATCTGTCAAAAGAGTGACTTATAGAATTTGCAGCCAATTTGTTGTTTCTGAGTGAATTATTTATTATTTCGATAATGCAAAAACTGTACACTTCCATACAATCGCTCCCGGTCACATTCTCAAATACGTAAACAAGTTTAGTCTTACGTTACATGGGTATAAATTTAATAAAACAAATATTTTACCACATCAATATAATTATTTTATTCATATCAATAGTTTCCCATTGGCTATATGATCCATATAATATGGTACCAAAATCACGGGAATTGAGAGATTTACAAACATTATATCTTCAAAATTATTATAATATGTTTCGTAAAATGACTACCATAAATACCACATCCATGATACAACTATAATAAATTGGAATATTTGTAAACTGTCTTTTTAATGACATTTAAGAATAATCATTATAAAAAATCGAAACAACTACAGATGTTTAGGCAAAAGAGATTAACCCTAATTTTTATGAAAGTTCTGTTATTTGACAATTGCTATGTAAATAATAAAATACACTGTCTGTTGAAAAGAATTGAGCTTCAAATACCAAATTATTATCATAAAATAGCTTTTAATTTTAATCAGGAAAATAAAATATTACATTTTTGGTTAAGTTTTTGTTTTTGACTGAAAATAATTAAAAATATATTTTTTGTGCCTTCTGTACAATTTTTTCTGTGACGATTAATCCCTTTTATCTTAGCTCTGTCATAATTTATATTATGCATATAATACTGAGTTATTAAAACTAGGAAAAACTGTAAATCCCGAAAGAGCTTTCCTGCAAGGAGATATAAATTACATACCTGCTGGGCAAGCAATTCCCTATCAAATTCCTATAGTATTGAAATTGTAAAAAATTCACCTAACGACAATGGCAATTTCGAATGAAATCAAGTTATAAAATTTCTAATTTCATCAAAGATATTTGATAAAATTTAATTATCTGTGTAACCCACTATTTACACACAGTTTTAATGAATTTTTTATCATTGGATAAATATATATTCACTTTGTTTGGGCTTTTAATCGTTTTACAGTATATTTAATATATTTTTATCGCAGAACTCTTTGACATCACTTTATCGGGTAAGTACTTATAACTTATTTAATAACACATACATTTATATATGTAAGTTTCGTAAAAATAAAATGTAAAGAATTATCTTAAATATTACGTAATATATAAATACAATATAAAGAAGCATTCAAGGAAATAATTTTGTTCATACTGTTCATGTGAACTTTTTAAAAGGCTTAAAATCAATTTGTTTTTTATTATTGACAAAAGCGGTCAGTTATAAAAATGTCCTGAAAAAGAGATGGTTTAATAAAAGTACATATTCATTTGACAGAACAGATATATTTCTGTATGAATACTATCGTGGGAAGACACTATGTTGTGGTTGGCGATAATCACCGTATCATTATGGATGATACCACCAATCAGAGCACCTTGTCTTCCTAAGGTGATATTCATGTAGATCATAATTATGGAAACCTAGAAGAATCTAGATATATATTTCTGATTGAATCTGATGTTAAAATTAGCATTAGTTCATATTACACTGAAATTCGATGCTTACAATTGAAAAAATGTATAGATTATTGAAATTAATACAAATCTATTTATATTTATCAAAATTCCTGTCATTATGTTTTAAAAAATAATAAAAATCAGTCCTCAATTAAAATAGACCTTTCGATGGTTGTATTATATTATCTTTTATGTAAGTATTTTCAAATATCTGAATAGTATGATATATTTATTATATTAGCTGCCTTGTTCAGGTTCGATGATAAACAAATTTAAATTTTATTTGGAAAAATCCAAGCATAGGGTTACTAATGTTTCTAATATTACAAACATTCAGAAAAGGGTCAAAATTCTAGTGAGCTTGATTCTAGTATTTACACTAACATCCATTTTGGTTTCAGTAAGTGATTATTCTATGTCAAGGAAGATTTCACTTTACACTTCATTTTGACAGCAGTTATGAATAAAATTCAGAGATGGTAAAACACATGCAGTCTTATCCTCAGATATATTAGTGTCCAGACAATAACACTGCCCAGTCAGTAAGGCTCGACACCTTTGTGCTGAACATAGTGATTTTGATTGATTATTTTCAAGAGTGTTAAGTAAATTATATGTATATTTCGCGAAAACAATGTTATTACTCATTTAGTTCTTGTGATGAAAATTTATGTGATAACTGACTTTCTTCTTGTATTACAATATTGATTATGTTTATTATCAATCTAATAAGCATATTGTTGCTAAGCAAATACAAAAATCATTATGTTCAGAGTAAAGGAGTCCTACTGACCGGACACTAATCAAACTGAAAATAGGACCGCTAGTAGCTTTTGGAGTCAATCATTCAACAGCCATTATTTTATTATACAAAATGAAAATTAACTTCAAACCTTACATCATAGTATCCCAATCACATTAGAGTCAGTGCAAATTGGGTTGGACCCAGAAGTCTTTATAATTGTTGATTTTTATCACGTTTCAATTCCATCATTGATTTTTTTTTAATCACATTCATATACCAACTACGATTGTCAGCTAAGTTATTAAGAAGTCTCAATTTTGTCCCTTGGTACTCGAAAGATTATCGTTTCTTATCCTCTTTTAGCTATTAAACACATTTTCACAATGTGCTACACGTTCTGTGAATGATGCAAAAAAACATGAAAATTTGTCAGTAACTCATTCTTTGCTTTATTTATTCAATTAAAAGTATCATATTCAAGAAATATCCTTTCTTTTTACATTTCAAATGAATGGAGAGTTGATTACAACAGCAAGCATGTTGATTACCTTATATCCTATGATCAAATATACAAACAGGTGCATTGGGAAGTGAATCTCATGACAAAAATGTTCACAAATTTATATACATTTTTATTACCTTATTGTACCACGAGTGCAGTGAGTGTACCATGGTAAGTGCAAATTACATAGTTTGAAGACTTACAGAGACATTGCAGGTTAAAATTTTCATTTTGTTGGCTTGTCATTGTGCACGCCAAAAGTATAAGAATATTACTCGAGTTTCATGAAAAGTCATGGATACTTGATAATGTAAAACTGAATTATGCGTAGATAGTATTGTTGATAGTGAAAGTATAGTATTGATTTTTCAATTGATTTGTGAATTTCTGTTCGTAGGCATGAATGTTTATGATGTCTAAAATTCCCTCCCACCCATCCGATCCTAAAAACGGGGCGTACCGAGAGCGATTTGCTAAGCACTAGTCCTGTCCTAGCCATATCTTTCTATACCTACTCCCTTCGAAAAAGAGAGGTTGAGCAACTGAGTAACAACAGCTCTCGTAGAAAAAAACTTCTGTTGAGATACCTCTATTAGGAGGCCATATGCCCCACATTGGGAGCGGATATGGTAAAAAAAAATTGTTTTACACTAACGAGAAAAGTAAATCCAAATTATCTGTTTTTTTCAATGAAAATTATCAAATTTAAATTGATCAAATTTTGTACATTTCCATACGTTTTGTCAATGGGTTTCACCTTTTAGCATTGTTACGCATTCGAGCACACCGATGAACTAATATGAATATTAAATATGAATATTAAATTCCACCATCCTAAGTCGATGTTTTGAATCTGAAATAATGAAAATTATCGAGATTGCTTTTTTTTTATTTTTACATTATCAATATCATGGATTTTGAAGTTGTTTCACATAACAAATTCTAAAATCAAAAAATTTGCACTTATAAACGTTTTAAACTCAGGGTGCATAATATGATCAACAAAAAGAAGGGAGGGGTAAACTTGCAAACCTTTTAGCTACACTCTACCCTAAGTAACAAAAATGTTGTTTATCGATTGATTATGAAGCTGCTTTGAAATGTATTTAGTACAGCTTAATCAAAATTTATTATAAAGTGAGAAGCTTTTACATTTACGAATTCTAGATGAAAACAAATGTTTTAAGAACCAAAGATTAGAAAACTCTCTTAGATTCTTTTAAATATTAATATTTACATGTCATAATAATTGTTTGTATTTGAAAAAGAATTAGGCAATATAAATATCACATTGACAAAACTTAACATTTATTAATAATAATACATAAAGTTATAAAAAAATTAACCTTATTATAGCCACTTTCTGTATATCTTTGGCCCACATTTTTGGTTAAATTGGTAAGGTTAAGTATTTTCTGTCGTTGTTATATTGACCCTTTCCGTGTTTAAAATAGTCTTCCACTTTTTCATTCTATTTCTTATTATTAGATATTACATTTTATGAAATTTATGTAGCTAGCTTATATGTTTTGTATATTTACATTTTATTGTACAATTTGATATTGAAATTTAACAAACAGGGACCCGAACATAAAACTGAACCAAAAACCGGAAAAAGCCGTTATTTTGCTGGAACGAAAACCGAAGCCAAACTGATATTTATTTCGGTTTTTTTTCGATTTACGAGAAAATTTTTCCCAGATTAAAACCAGATTTAAGTAATAAATTGTATTTTTATCAGTTGATAATGCTCGCGATGAGCGAAACCAGTACTGTTTAACAATTTGTCTTATATATATAGATGTCCATCATTTTGCGATTTAAGGAGTTTTAAGGACCTGAACCGCTATTTTTATCGTTCCGGTTCAGTAAAAAACTCTCAGTTATTACTCCTGTTTTCGATTTGCGGTTCATCTCATATTTAAATCACTTTTAAGGTGATAACTGTCGATTCTTGGTGGAAAGGCATTATATTTTAACAATACAACACAATTTGTTTGTACTAATTCTACATGTTTATAATAATCGGGAACGGTTTTGCTCATCGCGAGCATTATCAATTGATAAAATTACAATTTATTAATAACCTAAATCTAGTTTTTATCAGCGAAAAATTTTCTCGTAAATCGAAAAAAAAACCTCGATAGACATTAGTTCGGTTTCGGTTTACGTTCCGGTAAAAATAACGATTTTTTCCGGTTTTTGGTTTGGGTCCCTGGTTTTAAGCTAGAAAAATATTTTTACAAACATAATATAATAAATTGTGTGAATACGCCTGAAAGTGCCATATAAATGTAATTTTTGGCAGTTTGGGAGTTACAAACTTTACACTTTAGGTTGACAATGTGTTTTGAATATTTACATTTTATTGTAAAAATGTATATCACTTTTCAAACTAGAAAAATGTGTAGCTCCATTTTAATTGAAATATGCCTTTAAATGCCATCTTGTGGCTATTGTTAATATTCGTCCTTATTGCAAATCATGTATATCTAAAAAATCTAGCATTTTTAAATTATAATTGATGTAAATAACGTAAAATCTAGTCTCAGATTTGTATGTGAAATTTGTGTATCTCTAGTATTATTGTCATAGTAGTTGACGTGTGTTAGTGACTGTGAATGTTTTATATTCACTTGTCATATTGTAATCAACTTTATATCTTCCATTTTATTTAAATACATTATTTGTAGAGTAGTATTTTTGGAGTTACACAATTTTCTGGTTTCAATGACAATATTTTATATGAAAAAGTATTTGTATTTTTACATATTATGGTAATATAATAAAAATATTTTGTTTTTTATCCTAAATACTTCAATAAGATTATATATTATTACTAATCCTAAAGATAATGCAGCATAATAATTAATATATTTAACACACTGAAATATGGTTATTATAATAAAACATTCTGATTACATGAGTCATATTACCAGTATTAATGAATTTAACTGCAACCTTACTGATTTAGATTTTAGAATCTTGCGCTTTTATATTTTAAACATTTTCGTAAAATATGTTACTATAACAAAATATTTATGGTTTGATTATTTGTTTGATATTAAGACTATGGTATTTTTGTTCAGTAATTACATCCATATTTAAATATTATATAAGTGGATGTCTTAAATTTAAACTGCCCATAACGGTCAAAAATATCATGCAAAATCATAGAAGTAGCTTTTCGGTTAAAATAAACATGTTTGAAAATTGAGTGATAATGTATATAAATCATGTAAATTATGAATGTTGAGGAGGATCTTGATATAACTGACTGACGCGGGTGAGGGGGTGTCTGTTTAAGCCAAATGTTTTTTTTTACTAAGAAAATAAACGGTACAATACAAGGCGTGCGAAATATTATCTGATTTTAAACATTGATAAACTAAGCTAAGCATGAAAATTTTAATTCACAATAAAATTTTCTGCTATCAAATACAATAGAAATAAATAAACACACCTTTGTCGTGAATACACCTTATTTGTACGACGGCATATAACAATTATAAAACATAATTGTGAATTTTGCAAAATTTTTGTAAAAATGGTGAATTGTGAATTTTCCAAAGAGCCACACATGGCTCGCGAGCTACAGGTTGCTGACCCCTGACCTAGAGCAGTCAATTATTTTTGTAAAATATTAGTAACACGGTGTTTGCAGAATCTGACATAATTATCTACCTATATGTAACAGTAGGTAAGTATTTCCCTTTACGTTAAAGAGAGTTGAAAGCCATAGAAAGAATTTGCCGTAGAAAAGTTGTAAGACATATTTATAAAGAAATAAATTGTTTGGTGATGTCATTAATAATTTAAGAACGTTTTGATATTATCCAACCGGTATCCTGACATAGATTTCGATACCAGGAAAGTTTTGAATAATCTGAGAAGGTTGTCAACACCAATTATATTTGAGAAAAAAAAATATTTGTTTTTGACAGATGACATTTTCAAATAGCTTAAAATGTATGACAGGTAATATTAGAAATTTACATTGTAGTCAATGACGATCACAAAATAGAAATTATAGAAAATGAACAATATTAATAAGACGATTACGTGGGGTACAGAAAAAATGAAAAAAGTCACAATTAATATACTACAAATGCATAAAAATCTGTACATTATGCACTTATAATACGATTATATATATATATATGTATTATGGATACTAAATATTGTGCAGTAAATATAAAGTTGTATTCTACATAGACATTAATTTCTTTTCAAAAATTTGGCAGAGTTTTAAGGTTATGTATCTGTCATATAAATCGGTATATCTCAAACTTTTTAATTTATAACTCATGAACAAATTAATTTTCGTTTACAAAATGTTGTACACCAATAAGGAAACAACTGCCAGTTTTTTTAAACATCACCATAGGCCATCTAGTTGGCACGTTAACAGCAATAATTTCAAAACCGTGCAAGTTCAAAAATTCTTTTACACCTAATACAAATACTGATTTCGTAATTAATTGATACATGAATTAAGTTTCAGACTATGAGATGCTGAGCATATAGTTTATCAGTACTCTGACCCTTAATCAACATCCTCCTCCATAATTGTATCCGAAAAATGAATATGGCCGACTCGAGTGAACTACCGAAATAATTATACTCTCTTGACATTCTGCGTATTTGCTAAACGTTCATAGCGGCCATTATCAAAAATAGATACTGTAATATGCCGTAGTGTAATACTATGCCAGGGCGACTCTGAAATGTAGTTATTTTATGTGTTCATTCAAATCTTTGTATTCAATACAGAGAACACGTTTTATTTTGTTTATTTAATGCCTGCGAATGATTCTGACTCTTCGTCTTCCGACATCAGGAGAAGAGTCGTCCTCGCTATCAACGGATCCTCGACGGTCGGCTCCATCCATCAGGGCTGATGCGGGGAATGACGATCGGCGTAGAAGAGGGGCGGGACGACCACCTGAAATCAGCATAGTATTTAACAATCACAAATAATATTACTACTCTTCTCAAATATTATTTCGTCTGACGTTTTTTCAGTTTATTGCAGTAGTTTTCACACTTGTAACAAAGGGAACTATTTTTTAAATTTTTCTAATAATATTTATACAATATAGCAGCTTACTGTTAAGCAATGAAGACATTTTAAAATTGGAGTGGAATTTTTCATACACTATGATATAATAAATTGTTTACAACTATCATAACGATATTTTTTTAATTTTAAAATTAAGTAAATATAGTGGAATGGAACGCATTCATTTTTCTCCTTATTTTAATGTCAATTCAATAATTTAGATACCTACATTAAACTGTACATTTTTTTCATACGAACTACCCAAAAAATTAGCTTATGGCAGTTTGACAACCGCTGGAGATATTTTTTCTCACAACATTTTTCATCTTGAGTTTATAAAAATATTGGGTGAACAGATAAATCCGTACAGAAAAAAACCGGACACGGAAAAACGCGGACATGGAAAAAACCAGATACGGAAAAAAGCGGACACAGAGTAGAAAAAGTTTCACATTTAAAATACATCTTATCGTTTCATGAGTTTTTCATCTTGAAAAAATGTTAAAATCAGATTTTTCATTTAAAATAACGTAAAATAACAGTTTTCAGAAACTTGAAGAAACGTTCGAAGACGAAACATTCATTTGTTTCGTTCTATCTTTGAGTTGTTGATAAATTGTATCGAGACATTTATATAGGTTATTATTACTACGCGGTAGGATAGGAAAGTTATCAACAATCCATAATTCGGGATTATAAACCATTCATGCAATTGTTAGATCGGGCGTCCTGGAGTGCATTTATTCTATATTCAAAATCCGGAGGGTCTTAGACGCACGTGCAATTCTACATTGAACTTGTCGGTGTCCTTACCGTTAAATCTCACAAAGGATTATACAAAAGTAAAAAGGAACGGCTATCTGCAACATCTAAACCAGTGAGAATCAAATAAGTTACTTAACATTTTATGACTGGAACAATTTTCTCACTAAAATAAAATATTGTGTCAGGATTTAAATAGCTTCTATTTCATATTTTTATTTATATAGGGTGTCGATACAATTTATCAACAATTTAACACTTTCAAACAAAGATAGAACGCAACAAATGAATCTTTCGTCGTCGAACGTCCTGAATTTCTAAAAATTATTATTTGACGTTATTTAAAATTAAAAATCTGATTTTAACATTTTTTCAAGCTGAAAAACTCGTGAAACGATAAGAAGTATTTTACATGTGAAACTGTTTCTACTCTGTGTCCGCTTTTTTCCTGTACGGTTTTATGATAGAACCAAATATTGTATTATTGTCCAACAGTACTTTTTCTAAATTATTCAAGTACAAATATTCTGAACAATGTTACCGACATTTTCCTTAGACTATTGTATAAGTCAACATTGATTATCAATTATTTGTTTCTACGCTTTACTTTACGAGAGCAATTATTAATTTAAATATGTATCATATTTTCTGATGAGAAACGATCGTAGAAATGAATAAATTTGATACAAACTAACTGCTTTACCGACTTGACGCTTTTTTTTTGTGTTATACTTTAAAATTAATTTACTGACATTGATTTGAGAAACCTTACCAGAGCTTAATGCACGCTTAAGCTCCTCAACTGTAAGCCACTCGGAGTAATCCATTCTTTCAAGAAAACAAACTTGTCCAAGCATAATAAGTTGTTTGACTTCTTGGATCAATAGTGATTATGACATTATAGAAAAAAGATACAGTAAACAACCAAAATTCTGTTTCTAAAAGAAAAAACAGCATAGTCTTATAGGAAGAAAATCGCTAAACCGGTAGCCAAGAAGTCAACGTTATCATCTTCGGTTACAGTATCCACGGGTTTGAATCTCTGTAAAGATATAATACATTAAAAAATTGATTTCTTAATTTATTTATTGAATTGTGTTTAAAGGCATGGATATCTGTGATGTCTTCATTCACTTCCGCCCATCTGATCCTAAATATGGAGCAGTAACAGTGATAAGCTCGCTACTATTACTAACTGTCCTAGCAATTTCTTTACATCCTTACTCTCTCAAAAGAGTTGATTTATTTAAGAATTTCTATATATATATTAATTATGAGTTTTCGTTAGAAATATTTTTTGCTACAGTACAGCAACACCGACAGAATTATTTTGGTCGAGTGCAATATAAACTTAAGAAATAATAATCAAAGATATTGATCTAACGAAATAGGAGTTTGTTTAGTATTGCTGCAAAAACGCCATTTTATTGTGTTTATCCCGTTGCTCCCTGAACATAGAGATGAACATTTTTTCTAGTTTTTCTTAGTAAATCGTGTATCTTGTGTCTTAAAAGCTATAGCTGATTTTTTCAAAATTTTCCGGAAAACAAATATTGGTGAAAATTTACTGTTACTAATAACTATCGTCAGGGAAAACGTCGTATTCTTTTTATCAGTAGGTCATAATTACATTCTATATTTTTAAATCAAGAATCTTAAAAATCGAAAAAATATTATAAATTTCACAATTTTGAATTATAAAAATATTAAAAACTGTTTTATGGTCAATATTTCATCTTTCAAAGTATCACGATTTTTACGACAACTTACTGCCGTGGTGGTATTTTACTGAACTAAAAATGGCCCTGCTGCCTAAATATGTCTAAATAAGTACTGTCATAGATTAAGTTGGAAAATATTTACACTGGTATATTTAATGACATTTATTTTGACGTGATACTTTTTGTACCGTCAGGGAGCAAAGGGTTAAAAGAAGGATTGTCTATTTCTGTAACAATGTGCCTTCTTTTGTGGCGATCTTTTACCGTAAGCCAAATTATATATGGATAACCCAAATGTTTCAATTGATAGTATTAATGTTATTACATATATCATTAGCATGGGCGCACACAGGGGAGGGGGGTGGTCCAGTAGGTATCGACAGCCTCTAGGATTTAAAAATATTTTTATCTCAATCACTTCTCTCGCCAAACTTCGTATACACTAGTTGTTCTATGACTTTCTGTTTAAAAAATAAAACACAATTTGTACTACTTTCACATGTTAATGATGATCAGGACCGGTTTTACTCATCACGAGCATTATCAATTGATCAATTCAGTTGATAATGCTCGTGATGATCGAAACCGGTCCTGATCATTATAAACATGTGTAAGTAGTACAAACAAATTGTATTTTATTTAAAAAAGAAATATTTCTCATTATAAGGAGGACCGCCAAATTTGAAATTTAAAAAAAAAACAAAGTGTATGTATACTTTTCTCTTATCACAAAAAATAAACCGTGAATTTAAAATTTATTTCGCCTGGACCGCCCCTAAAAAATTCTGTGTGCGGCACTGATCATTAGATATGTTATTTTAATTTCCAGCTAATATTATATTGCCTTGCTACGTAAAAACGAGCATAGTGTACCTACATTAGTAAAAAAAATCATTTTTGAAATATGCATAATACATCTTTGTTAACTTGCTTTGGGTAATTCAAAATATTGTTTTTTTCAACATGAAGATTAATCCCTCTTCAAATAGAATGAATGAAAACAATTTAAGAATATAAACCGCTGACATTTTACAAAAGGCTTAGATGTACACGATGTTGTGTAAATAAAATTGTTAAATAAGTAATACATTTACACAAAAATAGCTATTTCATAAAACATTGTAAGTTGTATTCATATCTACTTCTCGACCCACATTCGATGAAAGATTGACAAATGGAAGTTAGCCATTTTTATTTTATTTTAGCAAGGGGATATTATTCAAATCAGGAACAGTTGAATTGACTTTCGATCATATTTTCGAAAACTGAACGCGATTCTCAATGCCAAACATTATTTTATTGATATAATGATGTGACACCGCCCCGTACTTATGGGGCGGACAGGGTCTTCAAAACCAATCTGCCTACTCTTTCTATTAATGCAAATTTTAAATTGTAATACCCCTCCTGAGGCGTTTAAGAGTTTGTAATATTTGTTTGGTTGCCGCTGTTTGTTTACAGTTGGAAGTGAACAAAAAGCGTGCGCTGTTTAAAAAAAGAAAGAAGTCGCGTCTCGACCTTTTCCGGGGGTAGTCGTCCGCCGGCGAAGCGGCGACTTAGTCCACCGATTTAGTAAAACCACTTACAGAGCTTTAAATTAAAAAATGTGTAAATCTGTTTGTGTAACTGTCTTCAAGAAAAATATTGAAACTAATTGCAAAAAACGAGAAAGAGTATACGGAATACGACCGGGTTTTAATGGGAGACGAAGGAACGTGTGTCCCATCCTTTGTTTTGTCCTTTGTCCCCGGAAGCGTGCTGTGAAGCTTGTTGACTCACCGCGCCCCGCTTCTCCCCGCTCCACAACCTTCCTCCCTCGAGCGGCGAGACAGACGTTCGTTGTTTCTTTCCGAATCTCTCAGATGTTTGTTAAAAAATCAACAGTTTTATCAATTAGATAATATAAACTGACTGAGTTCCCGGTATGCGTTGCAATGCAACTCAAAGAAAGAAAGGATTTGTGTTTTAATTCCGTTTATTGAAGGGCTTTTGGATTAGAGGTTTGCGCAGGCCGAAATTTCATAAAATTTCCCTGTCCAAGTCGAATCATCATCTTCAGGCCCGGGCCGACCCGATCCTGAGTTTCAATATCACACTTGTTACCCGAACTCAACCCGAAGTTCAGATTTATTTTTATTAACCCAAAAAAGCCCGATTTTTTTTTTTAAATATACAAATTCATTTATATTTTTCAAACTTATAAGCTGCTGACTTATAAACCGAACATAGTCCAAAATATTTTTCTGAAAATTGTATTTCTTACCCAGGCTCGGCCCGAGCCCGAATCTGGATTATCTTTACCCGGCCAAACCTGACCCACGGGCAGGGCCGAGTAAAAACCCATAGATTTTGAATACCCAATATTTTTTTTTGTTCCGTCTGGTGCGTACACGAATAAATTAGAAGGTTTTTCCGAAATGTCGCTGTTTGTACGTTTATTTGATTCTTTGTTATAGATGTTTTTAAAATTTTTGTTTAGATATTAAATGCGGTGTGCTGTCAATAGTTCACCGAAGTTTTATCGCAATCGGCTGAATAATATAGGAGCGCATACGGGACAAACAATATATATATATATAGATTAATTAGATAAACACAGGGTCATAATTCTATGAAAGTACCTATGATGTCTTGCTACCAAGCTAGTCCATCTTGTACGGTTGACTTATATGTCCGATTGTTTTACATCATCTGAGAAAGCCCGAAAATATGTAAAAAAAGAACTTCTTTGTTAATGTATAGTTACTAACCCTTAGGTAATTGCTCCTGAGACACCCAGACAATTATTAGAAAACTTTGAATATTACTGTGTAACAGGATACGTCAAGGTAAATATGCTGTTAATACGGAGCGGGAGGTGACGGACACAACGTTGAGAAAACTGGGAAGATTAAGACTAGATAAAACATTGATATATTTTTTTGTTTATAAAAGAGATCTCAATAGAATATACTTAACATATTATGATGGAGCTTTGGGAGACATTCATGCAACTGTGTGGTATTGAAATTATTTGTACTATTGAATTAACTTTAAATACTTTTTGAAACAATAAATTTAGTTATTCGCGTATTAACTGCCCAGAAAAACACACTTCATCATTATATTGACAAATTTAGGAAGCATAATTTGAAAATTTATAGTTTACCCCAGCGGTCACCAAACTACGGCTAGCGGGCCGGATGCAACCCTCCAAAGATTTTCAACCGGCTCTCCAAAAATTCCCGATTTTTGTACACAAATTATTCATATAGGAAATATTAATTTTACAAAATTTCATCATTTGATTATGAATTCACGACAACTATTTATTTAAATTCATCGATTCCGATAAAACTATTAAGTAGTGGACCCAAAGTAAAAGAAGTTAGTCATAAAATGTATTGTTGTAGGCAACCAGATGATCGTGTACTCGAAAATTTCTCTGATATTCTCATTCATTGAAATTCTAAGATTGTAGTGCAGGCAAAATAGAACAATAGAAATGTCTGAATTATAGCCCCAATCGAAAATATTCAGTTGTATTTCAAAGTTCGCAGAATACACACCGCTTGATTTTTGTGTTTGGAATGTAAACAAATATTAATTAATATTCTGGGTTTAAATAACATGTTATGTGCCGTCCGGCTACCCAAGTTTTTAAAATGATCAATCCGGCCTGTTTCTCAAAAAGTTTGATGATCACTGGTTTACTCGATAAACTCATATCTTTGTTTCTCTAGTTACGCACTTATGACATTATAGTCCCGACGATATATAATATACTTATATAAGTGGGTATATAAAATGCGATATGTTACCTTGTCATTACTTATCGGCCGAATTATTAATTATTTGCCTGCAGTAAATTGTAGTGCCAAAGAAAATATTGATTTTGTATGTGAACTTGCCATAAAACAGGTTATTACTTATTGGGTAATAATGTTCCTACACTAAATATACAGATAAGCTATTATATATACAGGCTCTCTTAATAAATGCGACTGTACATTTTTTAGGCCTGCATTTATTGGGTCAATTTTTGGTCAAGTAATAAAAGGTTAGTAATTAATCAGAGTGGTTGGTAACCAATTCGGTAAATGGTCAGTATCCAGTGGTCAGTTATTAAATTAAACGGGCAGATATTTATATAAAACTGTCAGTTTTTTAAACCTATCCTAACCTTTATTAATTTGGCAATTATTTACTGACCAAACATAACTAATAACTTACCATTTATGGATCAGTTACTGGCCAAATGATTATTTTCCTATTTTTTATTATGAAACGATAAAAATAGAAAGTAAAAGAAGATAGAAAACATCGCTTCAAGCGGTAAATAGACTGTGAAAAGAATTTGACGATTTATGGGCTCAAAAGCTAGTGTGGGATATGAATCAATAAAAGTGGCAACACAGACGGCGCTGCCAACACTGATTTGGTGATTCGAAACCATTACTCGGTAATCGAGTTAATGATAACGTAAGATTACTGATTTTATAAAAGTGGTAAATTAGTGAATTTTTAAGATTTTTACTAATCATGAGGCTTACGTTTTCTATTTGAACGCACACGACATATTCTTACGGCGTGCGGCGGATGTTTGTTTGTCTCTATCGGAAGACCTCACTTGTTTATAAGTAAATAGGATAAAAGAGCAAACGCCAGCGTGCCCTTATATCGCACTTGCACCTTTCACTTAACACGTGATTGAGCGAGAGAGAGAGAGAGAGATATATACGTAATTAGACGTCTTTTACATTTTCAGTTCTATATGTAGGCATCAAACAACTTTAAAAAAATACCTACATACTACACTGTTTTTTTTGTAAAGTATAAACACGTAACTAGCTACATATACGAAAAATCTTTACCTAAAATCCGACGTACGATGTCGTATATGTAATATCTCAAAAACTATAAACTTTTGAGCAAAACTTTATATAAAATAAGAAACTAAATTTAAAATAATAGCACTGGCCCAATTTTGAAGAAGATAGATGCAGTCGTTACTTTGCAACTGTATTTTGAATCTTTCGACGCTCTCCTGTCAAATTTCAAGTTTGCAGAAACGGGATTACACTTAGGGAGTGTCGATATTGTGTCATAATATAAACATTCTAATACAGCAAGAGGTTGTTAGGTTGAAAGTTTACAGCAAATATGAAGTATGGATATATAGGTTTACAGCGAGCCTGTTAGTACTGAATTTACCGGTAACCTCTTTGTGCAGTAATTAAAATGCATGCGTATTCGATATTGCGAAGTGCTGCAGACATCGAAAGGTAGTTATTTATAGTTCCAGGTGCACGATAATCAATCGAGCTGCATTCTAAATGCATCCAGGATAGCCTCGTCCCTAGAGGGGTGGCAACGCAGACATATTACATGGGAAAGCAGGGATAAAAATTATAGAGCAAAAGTATTTCGATTTCAAAATTGTGTTTTTAATACAGTACCTACATCTATTCGATTTGACAAACTACTTCAAAGAAACATATTGGAACAACTCAAAGATTTGGATTTCAAATGTAAATTGATTTATAAGAAGCAATAAAATGTCGTAGCCCATTAATGAAAATTGGCGATAAATTGATGTTTTTCGAACGTACTGTTAAACTGAATAAGTAACCCTCAGAAATTATACCATACAGCATTAAGTTTCATATTTATTTTACATAAAACGGTTGGATCTTTCACGCTGTTGTTTCATGTATTTTCATGAACAAAAGTAAACGTATTTACTTATTGCACTGAAACTAGTCTCATAATTGACCGTACCGACCAGTAAAGGTTATTAATAATTATTGCTTGTAAACAAATTAATATTAAAATTTGGCATAGTTTACATGCAATTCTTTTCTTGCAACAATTTATTTGTTGAATGAATTGCACATGCAATACCTACATATTTTTCAATTTATAGTTTCATTGGAACGCCTTTGACTTAAATAGTTAGATATTTTTGATAAGAGGTTAAAAACAATAAGAATTTAATTTATATACATTTTTTTGTTATAAGAGAAACAGGGCCTCCCAAAGTGTTTAATCCACCAGTGCCTAAGGACAAATATTATGCTTTAAGGCGATTTTTAAAATTATTTAATTTAATAATCCGTTGTAAAATAGTGGTAGCATGAAAAGACTCAAATTTCTGCAGGTATATTGAATAAACCTATTTTTCAGTTCATTTTTACCAATTTAAATTTGACATATATATAATAATTTTAGCAGTCCACATTCTGCCCACTTTTGTAAAACTGGCGGGAGCTCGCCTTCGTAACTTCATTCTACTATTTGGTAAAACGAAAGTTGAGCGATTACATATTCGTAAACCCCTGTGTAAACGTACGTATGTAATACAATACATAATACATGTATAAATATTATATGTATGGCTTTCACCTTTTCGTATTAATATTTAATGAATTCATATACAAAGGATACAAATGTGCGTGTAGATAAGAGGAGGGATAGATGTCAGAGGTCAAATGAAGTGGACTGGTCTAACGGCCTATTGATTGAAAATCGATTATATGAGTTTTATATAAGCAAAAACGCCATTATCCACCAAAAGTTGAAAATGACATAATATGAATGCAAAAATAATCTCCATATTTTTCGGTATGGATAAAAATTAACATATCAAATGCAATATCTTAAAAAAACTGAAAAATAAATTTAGAAATTGTGTTTACATGTAAACCTACAATTGTCCATCACAAACTACTAAATTTAGTTACTTGGATTGTATTAATATATTCTATAACAATTCACTCAAGACTTACATGTTCTTGTGAAGTACAAAAATTACCGCAGTATCAGTTATATTTGATTCCTCACGATATGACTTTGAAAGACAGTGGCGTTTTGCTTTTCTACAACTCATATTATTTAGACGGTAGAGTCTATCTCATAATTGATAATCGATAATATATAATACATGGTAAGGTTTATGATAAAGGTTACAGTGGAATGTTGAAGAACTTACCGAGTAACTTTAGATGAGCTCTGTGCGGTCCAACAGGTGGCGTGCATGGCGTATCATTTCCTGTGGTTAGTCCAGCCATTGTCATTGGAGTAGCAGCGCCTGGTGCAATCGAGTCTCTCCTCATTCTCGTAAAAGCTGAGCCGACACTTTCATACCGGCACAAACTTGGTGCCCGACCAGCCACCGAACGGATTTGAAAACTAATCGGATCACTGATATCAACAGAAGACTCTTTCCTTGACTGATGTCTGGCCTTTGCGAATTCAGCCAGTGAACATCTCCTCAAATCATCAGAGTACGAAGGTTCTGAGGTCTTGAACAACGGGTTATTTGTGTCCTTAATCACGTCGTATATTGATATAATAACTGACACGAATAAGCAAGCTATCATAATACTCAAAACGGTTACTGTAGTGTTACTTTCTATTGGAATATTCTGTTTTATTCCGATAGCCATTTGTAAGCAAACATCACTAGTTTTTGTGTTGTGATTATCAGGAAGAAACACGTTCATTCTATTGCATACCCCGTTCGTCATGGGTACTGTGGTACGGATATATTCCAATGTTCTCGTACGCACAGAATCTGCAGCTCGTTTCGGTGTATATTCAGACCAGGTTTCATATCCTTTTATACCGACATACGATGAAACAATCGACTGTGCGGTAAAAATAAGTGAGAATGTTTTAATTTTTTCAGAGTATTTTTCTGTGAAGCTTTGTTTAGCGACTGTCTTTTTATTTTTGTCGATCATTCCAGGTGACAGACTGAAATTGAATGTTTGTTTTGAACCGTATCGCGCGACGTCTGTCAAAATTATCACCACTATCAAAAACAAAACGCGTTATCAGACGCGAGGATTAACGCGGAACCGAAATATATCACAACACAAAGTATTATAGTACCTCGACGTATATAGTTGTTACAATAATCTAAATATAATATCTCCGGAAGAGCGAGTCTGTCGGCGCGTTGACGTTTGCGAAGTGAGGGTTTTTTTGTTGAGAATCGGGTGGAGGCTTCTTCTGCGCAGGAGGGTGCGCGTGAAACTTGTTGCCCGGATGACATTTAAAGGTTGTTTACCAGGAAATGCATCGAATACATGCAGAAACGCAGGTTCATTGGATGCACTCTGACAAGATTGATTTTGGTACACGGGTGCGTTAGGCCCGGATATTCTTCGCGGAAACTATATTGAGTTATACGTACAAATATCGACTAAATTTATTGATAGTAATCTAATAAAGTATAAGCTTAATTAAAGTAATTAAACTATTTCTTTTTCTCTGTTGATAGTTCTAATACAACTGTATTTACCTACTATTTGACTCGATTTTTTCTCAATCATTTTTATATCGTTATTTATTCACCTATTCAATTTTTGACTGATTATTCATTAAATTACAATGTTCATAAATGTAAATCTTGATAAATTTTATAAAATATTTTAACATTACATGATTAAATATAAATGTACATACAATAATTGACGATTATAACCAGGTTTATATGTGTCAAGACGTTAAGTAAACACAGAACTCCTCTTTCCAATAAAGAAGAAAATAAATTAAAGTTGACAACTTTGCTATTCCACTGGCAGTATTAGTACAAGTGACATATGTTTCGCTTCTTTAAAAAGCATCTTTAGACTAACTATATCGTATATTTTACAAAAAAACAATGATTCTAATTTTCAACTTAAAAGTTTAAAAATGAAATTGTGGGATTATTTAGTAGAGGGAAATAATCCGATATTCAAACTCAACCCTGTAGAAGAAGAGAAAAATGCTTTAGAATCAAAAATGATCATCGAGCTTCAAGAAAAAGAAACGATTAAATAATATAATATATTACGCGTTCAATATAAACAGAAAACATAATATACATACTTGCTCAATAAGTATTAGTAAAATATTATTGGAGTCTATTTTTACATGTTGCGCACCGCAATCAATCAATGCCACTCGAGCTGAAATTAATAATAAATTATATTTATCGTGAAAGTAAACCAATTTTGATATTTATTAAATGGATAGACTAGACAAACTAGATACTTGAAAACATTTTCTAGATAGCTTCCATAAATAAAACTCGTGTTTTGTGTTCACATGTAACCTGTTATGCTATGCTTATTTTCGTTATTTTTCTCAGTGAGGTTATGCACCTTTTCCATTATTTTCTTTTATAAAATTCTGAAAATGTAGGAAACCTGTCAACTTTGAAGTCTCGGCACATAATTATGTCAATCAAAAATGCTTTCTTATACAAAGTTTGGTCATATTTATTTAATACTTTGAGTAGTGTCTCATGTGTAAGCTGGTTTTCTTTTCGTGATTAAGCCGCTAGAAATCTCCATCCATGTTTCAAAGGTGAAAGTTATTAATTTGAATTTGATTATTAATGACATTAAATAAGGCACAAGGACAGATTTTACAAAATTAGCATGTTGACACGGTTCAGGCGTTGATTTTCTGGCTGTTACTCCTGAGACACTGCCAGTTAAAAGAAAAAAATGTAGTCACGCTTAAAGTAGCTACGCCACTGAATACTGCTGTATAAAATTAATGGGTGGGATAACAGTGGTGGATGGAGGAGGTAAAGTAAATTTCAGACGTGATCATGTCCTGTGAACCAATAGGGAGCAGTACCGGGTAGCTAGTATGTATTTTTTGACAAGGCACTTGACGATTGATGTAGTTAATCTATATATATTAAAAATGAATGTTTGTTTGTCTGTTTGTCCTCTATGCATTCCTTTGCCATTCATCCGATTTCGATGAAACTTTGGTGAGTTGTTGTGCACACACCCGTGAAGGTTTCTGATGAAAAAAAATCTGAAATCTAATTTCTCAAATTTACGAAAAATAGTTCGTACTAAGTTCGGATCAGCCATAAGGCAATAGTATTCATAACTTATTTCACATGTGCTATGAATGTCGTAGGAAATATGAAAACAATAACATAAATGTTGTTTGATAAGAATAAATGAATAACTATATTTTTAAAAATCGGGCTTATTTCGGGCTGAGAAAAATGTATCTGGGCTTTGGGTTGGGTTCGGGTAAAAAGTGTGATATTGAAAGTCGGGCTCAATTTTATGAAATTTCGGCCCGTGCAGACCTCTAATCCAAAAGCACTTCAATAAACAGAACTAATACACAAACTCTTTCTTTCTTTGAGTTGCATTGCAACACATGCCGGGTACTCATTAGTTGTTTATAAAAGTTGTAAACTTATCGAAATATTTTCAAAATCAGACATGATTGACTTCTTTTGCTTAAGAGGTTAGGATTTGCGCTTGATAAAAGCGATGAAAAAATGTTTATTAATATTTATTGAGTATTAATAAAAAAATGTATAACTGCATGGCAGATACTTTAGTGAGCATTGTCAGCTTAAGATTATTATAAATATACATAGCTTATCAAACATATTTGTAAATTGAAAATAATCTAAAAATTCAAACATGTAAATATTTTTGATTTATTAAAAATAAATATTACACTTAGAATTCTGTCACCTATATATCAATATCGCTTGAGAAAAATAAATTATAATTATGGTACAGATTAACGATAGATAATCAAGTTAGCAGATGGCTTAAGTGCTTTGATTCTATAGACACGATACACATCAAATTGGGAGACCGATAATTATTACCGATAGACTAAATTAATATGTGTAATGTTTAAAGTATTTTTTTTAAATGTGACTTTATTTTTATTAAATGGAAAATTCATTTTGAATATATGACAGTCTTCTCTTAGGCAGCATACCGTCTTCTTTCGGCTTGCCGAAAAGTGTTGGGCCAACAAAAGTTCCCTGCAATGAAGCAAACAAAAACTTATTTTAACTAGTTGACAATATCCAATCGAAAATGACAAATCGATTTCATATCAAACATGTGAAATAAGTATTCATTTATTAACTGAGATTTAAACGTTGCAATTGCCAAATTTCTTCACATCTTGTTATAGTTGTCAATGATTCAAATATCTGAAAGGAAATTCTCATTCGTGGATGGATTTGGATGATGTCAAGACACGAGTGACTATGTGTCTTAGTTTCCCCTTAAGATCATCCTATCCAAAATTGAGAAATATATCGATGAGGTAATTGCTCGTCCTTCCCATACTCACCTTTATTTCCTCACCCTACCCTGTTAGAGTAGTTGAGCGACTGATTTACGCCTTCTTACCATTTCTCGTAAAAAAACTTGTACTAAGTTGCTCCATTAAAAGAATATATCGATGGCCCAGTTCCATAGGACGATAAGACAAAAATTTGATGTTTTGAGTTAGGGTAGCCATAATATTCGAACACCGCTCTTCTATAGTTCCACAAAAGTAGAGCTTGTAAAATCTACAGGTTTTCTCTCAAAAGGCAGATACTTGCATATGGAAATCAGCAAAATTAAAAAAATTCTAAGTTCCATATACATACATATCGAAATATCGTACTGTGGAAATACATTTTTGTGAATCGCCGCGTTCAAAAAGAAACAACCTTTAATCCTAAAACTATAAATTATTGACCACCTATTTGAATAAAAAAGTAATACAAATAATAAGCAATCACTTTTTACGAGTAAGTTTAGATGAGGCAAAACTTTGATCGGCAATATCTCAAAACTATCATTTTCTAGTTGTATCACTATGGAACTATGCCATCGATATGCCCCCAGGTTGGGAAGAGATATCGTTAATAAAAAATGACGTAACAAAATACCTTTATTACTTTAACAGTGTTCACTTTTACTGGTTCCTCAACATGAATATCGTTTATGTCTATCTTATTTGACTTTGGTTCCGCCCCTGATAAGCTTGTCTTGCAGAACAAAACTCTAATGCAACAAAAATAAATAATCTCGATTAACGTGATGAAACTGCAGCCTAGACAAAGGCTGGCAACGCCACCTAGAGAACCTGAAAATAATCACTGATTACTGGAAGAAGCAAAGATTTTTTCTTTATGCTCTTTTTAACTTTAAGAACATCGTCACAATTATATGCTTAAATAACCATTTTTTAATAACATACTATACTGTCATATACATTTAGAGCTCTATTTTTTGGAATGATACCTAATTACCAATGCGCTAAATATTGTTAATGTTTTAAATTTTTTTATATAAACTCATATCAACATTGCAAATATCCTTGTGAGCTGGATTTCAGAAAACATTGATTTATTCAGAACGGGTTTCGGTCATCGCGAGCATTTTATTTTAAAAATATAACGCGTTTCCATCCAGAATTACCAGTTAGCACTTAAACACTTATTCATTCAAATAATTTGGATTTAAGCAACATTTTATTAACTAATATACCGTGGTGACTTTTGTATCTGAAATAATATAATTTTACGCGTCGGGTGACATGTTCAACTCAAAACTGCCTTTATGCCTGAAAGGTGACAATTTATTTAAGTTTCAATGAAAAATTATTGACATTAATGAATTTTAATATCACATATCAGAGTATCACTCTTCATTAATAGGCTTAAGGATTAAATGGGTAAATATTAAAAAAAAGTATTGGTTTATATTATCGTACCAAGTAGACTTATCCAATCGGCAATAAGTCTCATTTCGATAACTTTAGCCACTTGACTTCCAAAGTAAATATGCATAACAGCTGCAGTCGTTTTATTCTCGATGAAGTTGCTGAAATAAATAACCCAAATTTATATTTATAGATATAATATAATTAATATTATACGTCTTTATTATGTTTTACTTTGCAAATGTTTTCTAAACTTTAAACATGCCTATACTCAGAGGCGGCTCGTTTTACAAGGGCTTCCGGTGGGGTTACAAGGGCCAGACCTCACCAATAATTTAATAAAGTTTTTGAAATGAATAAAATTTAAAAAAAACTTTAAATATACAACTATTTTAAGTATGCAATTTTGAAATTTACAGTCATAAAAGCAATAATTTAACGTGATAATATCAGCGACACATTACGTTTTGAGCTATTGAGTATTCTCGATACTGTGGGGCTAGCCGTTTCAGGCCGTCTGACGCGGTAAATTTCTTTGGGGCGCATGTTTTTTGTCCACCTAAAGCTTAAGGCCTTACATTATTTTATCACAGTAATCTTACTCGCATAAAATAGCATGGATTTCTGTTAATTTTAACACCTCCCCACTCACCCGTAAATGACTAATTGAATACAATTATTTATTTTGTAAATAAACTCTGTTGAGACCATTTGCTTTACATTGGAAAAAAAATTAGTTGTTCTCAACATTCAAGTGTGCTGGATTCTAACCATGCAACTAAAATTCGTGTAGAATCTAAATTACTAATTATTCTCACTAATAAACTTCATGTGTGACACAAGCTTTAGTTTTCTACGTACCTTTCATAATAGTGTCATAAATAAAAAATCTTACTAAAATCCACTTCTGTCAAATTCAACAGCATCTAATGCCATCTGTTGGTCATGAACTGTGTACTGGAAGAAGAAGCAAGTATTCCAACAGGGACATGGTTTCACCGTTTCCTCTTCATCGTGGTCATCTGTTAAGGAATCGTCGTCGTCTCCGTCAGGATCCTCTTTGATAAGTCTCGCAGAGAAAAGAATGTCTTAAAATAGGATAAAGTCATACTTTTTACCATTTTAATACAATTAAGAGGCTACATTCGTCACAGGTGCTTGTTTACTCTTCATCAGATTGAATCAAAAGCATGGTTTAATGAGGATCAATATTCAATAAATAACTAATACAAGTTTTTAATACATTATAGAAATTCTAACAACCCGTTGAGCCCTAACAGTGTCAAATAGCCGGGGATGCTATGTGTTGCCTTTCTCAATAAAAATAATTTATATTGTAATGGTAAAATGATAGGCAATACGCACATATTCATATTAAACATTCACAACCACCTTTAAATATTATCATTTTAATTTATATGACTGAAATTATTTAAAAATAATTCAGGGTCAAAAAGATTGGATAAAAAGCGATTATTGTTTTACGTCCCATTTTAAAGAAGTCGGCAAGGTTAGGTACGTCTAGTAAACATGGCAGGCGTCCGTGCTCTTGGATACAATTGCATATATCAACATAAGTGTATTCGGTAAAACTATTGGATGTCAATGAAAGATTTAATTGTCAAAGTACATATTTATTACAAGTATAAGTGATCCTTTCAAATAAGTGCTAGAGTGGAAAGAAAATGATTCTCTGCGAGTCCTTTGTTTACTCTCTCTACCTGCTATTGACAAAACAGCCTTAGAGTGAGAAATAAAATTACTAGTGGTTTGATTTTAATTTGATTTTCCGCGATAAATTTCTTTTATCACTCTGCTTGTCATTGAGAAAGTCACTTTATAGCGAGAGCGAGTGATGAATATAATATTTTCTTAGAGGTGGTAAAGGCGTATCAATCAAATTTGATTTTTGCGACCAAGCTAACAATTTAAATTTTAAAGAGAAATCCACGAGCTGTAATGGAAAATTAAGTAGGATGTAATACATTATTTATTCTTACCATAATGGTCATACAAACATAATAGATCTTCAATTTTGCAGACTTCGTCATCGTCTACTGGTGTATTGTACGGAGCACATCCGCAGACTTCCTTTGAAGCATTTACCAGGCATTCTACCATGCATGAGCCACGCTTGTAGGAAGGGAAGTATCGAAGTGGTAGTTCTGATGTCTGAACGCACTCCCGACTACCGCAAAAAATGCATACTTTGGATAGTCTCAAACTGACATATTAAAAATCAATCATAACAATAAAAGCGACACAACATGGGGTGGGGTATATAAAATAATTAAAAGAATAAAAATATTTGGTATTGCAGCTAATAATAACCAAGGCGCCAGATATTTTGAAATGCCAAATATCAAATTAATATAACTCAATTTGTTGTTGACCTTATCAAATGAATGTAACTTTGAGAATTGAATTCAGACCCATCTGATTGCTAGGATTCTTATCAGTAAGCCAGATAGGCCGACTTTGCTTTGTTGGTGATTGTTTGAATTGTTATTTACTTGGAAAAGCTTCATTTACTGTTAATGTGTATTAAGCTTTTAAGTTTGGCATAATATTCGCCGCAGGCAAATCATTTTGAATGGATTTCTCACAGGAAACTCAAAATAATGTTCAAAAATTACAATAAGTGACTAATACATTGTAAATGTCATTCCTTCAAAAATGTACCAGATAGTTATTTAAAATAAAATTGTGGCCTACCTTTCAATAGCGAGGCTCATAAGCTCATTTGAATACACAACTTTGTCAACATTGATTGAAGCGAAAGTGTTGGTACCAGCTAGAGGTGATATAGTGTATCCGGGATCCACACCTGTTTTCCAGGGAAGTTCCATTGGCCTATTAATTAATCCATTTATATAATACGTATTTAGAAGTATTGCCAGGATGCAAGACGCTCTATCGCCATTACTGACACGCCTCACAATTTCTGTGTATGCTTCCCTACCTCGAGCGCCTCTTTCTTATTGCCTCTCGACTGATAGAAATATTGTTACCCATGTTAATTGTTACGGGTCGACCAACATTTCGTAAGCGACGCGGTTCACTACTCAGTCTATGTTTTGGTTTCATACCATAGAGCCGTCAATAAATCTGTAAACTTAACCGGGAAAAATATAAACTAAATATTTAACTACAAGTGTTCTATTAATAATTTCTGAAAAAAGGCCACATTACATTAATAAAATAATATAATCGTTTACCAGTGACGCCAAACAGTGTACCTATACCCAAACTCCTCAAACTGTTACAGATTTTAGAGATACTGAACGTATCCCTTAAAAAATAATTGTTTCAAATGATAGCCGTGAGTGTCTCAGGAGCAGTTGTTCAAAATTTTCTTGACACGCATTAAAGCGTAGGTGGGTAACGCGTCTATTACTTTTACGATTATTATTTCCTAATCAAAATAAAAAGTGTAATCATTTCAATTTATTGTTTCAATAATTATTGCATCTTTGAAAAAAAATATTTTTTGCAGTTGTGTCGTTTTTGAATTTTGGTCAAGAAATGACATTCAGTAATAACACACTTCCTATAAACCTACTCGCTCTCCATACGACGCCAATAAAATGTAAAATACAAAATAATTTGTTCGTGCTGTAACCGTGTTGGCTTATTTGCGATCTCCTGACATTTATATTCTGATTCGATTAGCATTGGTAATATTTATATACTACTGTCATATTCTATCGATCAACCTTGAAGAGCTTGGCAGCAAAGCCGCAATGCACAAGTATGGTGTGAAAATTTTCCTATGTAACTTTGGTAATCGCTATTCGTCACTTGATATCCGGAAAGAATAGATATGACTACTTGCCTTTATCCAGCATTGTCCGTGAATATAAGATAGTGCAATAAAAGTTCATTGCAAAAGTGTGCAATGCTTTTTGAAGAATGGTTTACCTGTGTAAAAATATAACTGTCCCAGATCCATCTGGAGCTACTGTCTCTTGAGGGTTTTGTTGGATTATCAATGAGAGCCCTGTTTCAGGTCCTACATGCCACGATTGCCTAGAAACATTGTATTGTCATCGGTGATTGGAAAGAACATTTCGATTATTACGAATGAATTATTCAGAATGACAATCCTGAGTGTGGTATAGAGCAGTGTTTCTCAACGTGAGGAGCACGCCCCACAGGGGGGCAATGCGCAAATCATTGCGTGTTTGTTACACTTTTTTTTTAAAAAAATCTCATTTGTCAAATATTCTTTTGTTATTACAACCCTGACTCACTGTTGCCATTCCCTTCGTCATATTTAGTTGAATGCGGTTTTAGCGCTGTAAATTATTTGTTATTGAAAAAAGAAATCTTATGGATATCACAAGCCGTGGAGATTTAAGATTAAAATTGACCAAATTAACACCTCACACAAAAACTCTTTGTAGCACACATCAAGCATATGGGTCGCACTAATTTTCATTATTAAATAAATTAAAGTCAAATTAAAAATAGTTTTGCTTATGTGCATTTTTTGTCGGTGTCTGTGGCGTAGTTGGACTACGGATGTCTCGGTTTCAATTCCCAGTGCGGACAGCTTTCATAAATTGATATTTCAATCGATTTATGGATTTCTGTTTGTAGTCTGAGTGTTTGTGTTGTCTAAAAACTCCCTCCTCACCCACTCATCCTCACGTGGCGTAGCGAGAGCGATTAGCTAACCACTAGTCCTGTTCTAGCCCTATCCTTCTATCTCTACTTGATAAAAAGAGGTTGAGCAACTGAGTAACAAACAGTTCTCATAGAAAAATTCTGTTAAGATACATCTATTAGGATACCATATGCTCCACGTTGGGAGCGGACATGAATAAAAATGTGCATTTTTTATTTGAAGTAATCAGCATTTTTTTCAGAATTTGTTTACTATGATATTATGATAGTGGGGCATGGCACAAATAAGGTTAAGAAACACTGGTATAGAGGAACTCTACACTTACCAATCAGACTGACATTCTAAATGGCTCAGTTTACAAAACGCTGTCGTGTTGTGTAGTGGTCATGGTATGAACAATGAAGAAAACAAGGAGTGAAATGAAAAAATGCAGTGTTGCTTTAATGCTGGATATAGCCAGCACAAAAATAGTGAAACGAAAGGGTTAGCTAAAGGAATGGATACCGAACTGAAGATTGAACTTGATGCAAGAGATTTTAGGAACCTTTGTCGATGATGACTATAAAAATTTATTACTTTGTAAAAATTTACTGACGTCCCCAATAGAAGCTTTGACTCCTTGAGCAATTGAGCAATTTTGCCAACCCTTAATTTCTATTATTTGTATTCATGAAGAGAACATATTAAACATCAGCAGCGTTTCATAGATATCAATGAATCTTTTTGAAACGAGATCGTTGGCGTCCGTAGGCGCAACGACGGAGTTGTTAATACCGGCGGTATCCATCGCCGTCCGATCCGATCCATAAAAACGGTGATTGTGTTGTCCTAGTGCCATCCTTTCATCCCTACTCTCTTCAAAAAAAAGAGAAATTGAGCATCCGAGTAAGACGCAGTTTCTGTAGAAAAATTCATGTTGAGATACGTCCATTAGGACTGTACAACATAACATACCTGTTAGGATATAGGAATTCAAGAGCACAGCAAAAGCCATAGCCAGTTTGGATATGTTTGAAGACTTTATTACAGAGAACATCTTCACCTTCCCAGCGACAGTGCAAGATGGTCTCATTGCATGGAGTGCTTAGTCTATTGAGAACATCTCTCACCTAAAAAGAAGTTAAATAATAGAGCGATATTAATCATTGACCAACACAACAATATCGAATGACGTATTACTGTGAGGGTTACATTATTTTGATCGCTGGAGCTATTAGTTACGAAATGCATAATTCAACGATTCAACATAATCTATGTTCAAATTTTAATTGTTAAAATTTTGTACATTTCCATGTGTTTCGTCACTAACGACCCGGATTCCGCCATTCACCTTCAGGCATTCAATGTAAAACAAATCAACAATTCAAATTTGATATTGAAATTCCACCAAGCACCCTCAGTCGATATCTTAAATTAATTTATGTACATTTGTTTTTAGCATTTATCTCTGTCTGTGATTTAACGGTGATTGTTTTGATGTGGATTTTCAAAAATGAAAAAATAACTCAAACACACTGAAGGAACTAGTCGTTTGAAATAGAATATTGCTCCTATATCAACACATCGATGGCCCCCAGTTACATAGGACGATAAGTCAGAAATTTGATGTTTTAAGTTAAGTTAGTCAATATATTTTAACACCGCTCTTCTACAGTACCACAAAAGTACAGCTTATAAAATGTACACGGTTTCTCTCAAAAGGCAGATACTTGCATATGGGAATCAGCAAAATTAAATAATTCCTCAGTTCCATATACATATTTATCGGAATATTGTATTGTGGAAATAAATTTTTGTGAATCGTAACGTTCAAAAATAAACAACTTTAATCCTAAAACTATAAACTATTGACTACCCATTTGAATAAAAAAGTAATACAAATAATAAGCCATCACTTTTCACGTGTCAGTTTAGATGAGTCAAAACTTTGATAAGCCATATCTATAAACTACCAATTTCTAGTTGTATCACTATGGAACTAGGCCACCGTCATAACTCGAAGTAAGTCTTCATCCTTTAGATGCCGCGACTTACGTCACGTGTGCTCGATGCTCATACTCTAGTGAAGTTCATTTTCGGATATTTTTATAACCCATTATATTTATATATTTAATATTATAGGTGACATCTGTGGCCATGCTTTGAAAGCAGAAAACAGCGATAAATCTAATAAATTGCGGGAATAAAGGGATTGTCATTGCGTTGTATTCAACGATTTAATATATGCCGGGCGGTCAAACGGTTAATATTTCAGAGTAATATATGATTGATCATAATAAGTGTAACATTTATAACACATGTAAATAGTTTTTGTATTTATAATTGCACCATTGATCGAATGATTGCCATACTCACAGATAGTTTGTTATAAATAAGAATTGTGTTAAGTTTCTCTAAGTCTTCGTCAAGTTTTTCCAAATTTCCTCGAACTGCAAAACTTCTCCTCATTTTATGAAGTCCAGCTCGAACTTCAGATGTAGTGATATCTTCAGTATATTTTCTAAAACGCAAACAGAGACCGTCAGACTCATTAAATATTTTTAGTATGGGGTTTCCAGATAATTTATTGATGTCTTACTAGTTTGTAGTTTGTGGCAATACAGACAGATGCGGTAGAAATTTGAGACTGGAGAATTGCTCACACAACAACTGATTATCGTAAGCAAAATTGTTACACCGAAATTTGAATGGGCACATGATTTGAGGGATTTGAAAGCAAAAACCAATATCAAATTTGGATTATTGAGATTTTTTACACTTCCATGTATTTTGTCACTAACGACCCGGGTTTCGCCTTTCCGCATCTTCAGGCATTCTGTCAGTTGTCAGTTCGAGTCCATTCGTGTGCTCGAATGCCTGAAGATGCCGAAAGGCGAAACCCGGGTCGTTAGTGACAAAATACATGGAAGTGTACAAAATCTCAATAATCCAAATTTGATATTGAAATTCCATCAAGCACCCTCAGTCGATGTCTTAAAAAACCAATATGTCCAATTTGCAATATTAGTCGTAGATCACGTTTTCGTGTTTCACACAAAATTTTAATTTTTTGCGATAGTTTATTTTTCCATTGTATTTTATTTCTAATTCAGAAGAGTATGCATTGCTTATTGCAATAAATATAAGCGAAATAAAAAGGACATCGTCATATGATTGTAAATATTAAACTTATCGGATTCTGCGTGTTATTAAAAATTGAAGTATTTTATTCGTATGTTTTTGTTAGGTTTTTCAAGTTATTTAACATTAAATGTTGGGTGAAATTATCTATAGTCACTATTCCTGAAGAAAACACTAAATCGAAAAAATGGCATAGTGAATAAGATAAAAAAAAAACACTTCTGTAGAAACAAACTAAATGAAAGAGGCACATCATTTCAACCTTCGAAAAACTTCAAAGTCCAATTACTCAAAACTAGTATCTTTCAGTTTGTATTTATCGAATTTATATTATTCATAATTTAAAGAAATATCTTATATCTCACATTTCTTCTAAGAATATATCAATCCTTGGATCCGCAATAGTCTGGTCGCAAACCGAAACTCCAATAAACGGAACATTTGAAGTAGGAAAATGGGTATCCTTTATACTCATCAGCTTAGGTTGAGCTGCATAACGACTCCAAGAAAGACCTCCCAACCAATATGAACCCGCTAAGCCAAGAACTACCACAATTACCCAGAGAAACCTGTTAAAAGAAGAAGATGTCATAAATATAACAGTGAAATCTATATATTGGTGGTAAAATAATTTTTTCAAAAATTAGTGTAGTTTAGTGCTCCTCTAACTATTTCATACCTCGGCCCCCAAAATCTAAATTTATAATTCTCAGCCCACTCCAGACGAAAAATTAATTACTGTCCATTGAATGTTTTATTTGGCATCGATTAGACTATCCATAAATATATATTTCTATTGTTATCACAAACAAAATAAATGCTTCTTATAAAAACTTCATTGAAAGCAACTTAAAAAAAAGTATTAATGTGATTTAAAAGATCTCCATTACAAAATAAATATTTTTTGTTTTACTAAAATACTTCGCAGCCTCCACGCATAAGTTCCATGGCTCTCCCAGAGGTCCGAAGAGTATGTATTTGAGACGCACTGGTTTAATTGATAGAATCTAGCTAGCTAGAGTTTTGAAAACGTTTCAGTTGGTGAAGGTATTACTTATAAATATTTCAGGAAACGTCTACTCTAAAGCATTACTGGTATCCTAAATGATTGGCTTGTTTAGTTTAATTAATTACTTCATCATAATTAAAATGCCAAATTTTGTTTTGAAAACTTTGTCAACGAAAAGAAGATCATTTTTATAAAATTTAACGTTTTGAAAATACTTTTATTACGTATAATATTTGTATTAAATTTGAAACATTTACCGGTATTGCATTTTTTAGTTATTTTTCACATAAAAGAAAATAAATATTGTTAATAAATACCTAAATTTCTCATGCCCTCGAGAATTGATATAGGATAATCCATGTATTGAAGTATTATCTAGAAAATCCTTCAAATACTTCTTACACTTTTTTAAAAAGTAGGTAGTTTTTTTCGACCAACATAAACTACGAATGTTTCCAAAGGAACGATATGGTTTTTTGTTCGCAATGAATTGTGTTAACATTTTTAACACGTTGTTACTTTAACTAATATAATATGATTATTTTTATATTCTTGTATCCACTGAACCAATATTGAGAGGATTCTTAAAATACAATGCAGTTGTTATCGACTTTGTTATGGTAAAATAATATTAATTTATTATAAAGGGTAGTTCAAATTTTATGATAAAAGTTTGCAAGCTAAAGTAGAACTTCTTGCCATTCATCTACGTAAGTATAGTCTGTTTCTTCAAATTATTTAAAAAAAATTAAGAGAGGTGTAATAAAATTACAGAAAAACATGCATTTGAATATAAATATATCGCAAATATAGTGCAACAACGTCACAAGTGCAAAAAAATTTAGAACTGAGATTAATTAAGCATACAGACTTGTTACACGGTAGATAGAAGGTAAACTATCTGCGAGCGGGTTATCGGGGCTAACATACGAAATCAAAGGATACCAATGCTGCGCAGGAGCGTTTATAACGTGTAATCAAAGAATAGTCGCAAATTTTAATGAAAAACGAGTTGTCGGCAATCGTGTTATCGGGGGTTCTACTCTATCTAATAGGTCGCGCACCTGGTGTATTTATGACATAGGTATAGTTCTTATGATTCAGTTTTATAGTAACTTATAGCAATCATGTTCATAATCTCTAAATGCTTCTCCTGAAAAATAATGTTTTTTGCACTTATGACGTTATGGATGTGCGATGTAAATCGTTTAAAAAATTAACGTATGATTATTTCCGTTTGAGGATTCGAATATATGCCACTAGATATAGTAAACAAATCCAACAGGATTGGCCATTTGGATATGATATAGTATATAATAATAAATTATGTGTATATATAGAATATATCGAAATACGTAACTCTTCAGTAACTATGATGATAATATTGTATTTTATTCAGAATTTATAAATTTAATACGTATTTTTAGCATTTGCCAATAAAAAACCTAAAGTAAAATTTTAGGATTATTAAAAGAGACAGTTGATAAAAAATAAGTATTAAAATAAATATATAACGCCCCTAATAAATGGCATGTCGAAAAATAATTGATAATTTATATGGAATAGGTTTAACATTTACCAATGCAATAAAACATGCTAATAACTTGCCATGCAAGTTTGCTATCAAATATATTCATAATATATGATTTCGTTATAGCATTGCTTTTTCGTCACGTAATAAATAGTCAATGCTATACAATATATTGTAGGGTTAATAATAAAACGAGACAATTATCTTTAACGGAACCCGAAGGCCCTAGCATTTAATGTAACATCGAGGTTCTGTAGAAAATTAATGTTAGAGATAGGAATTCAGGATTTTTTAAACATAAGTATCATCAGAGTCACGAGAATTTTTAAAGCATACATTATTAATCTAAAACAATCATGGAATATAACGGTACAGGAATTTTTTCTCGCGTCTATTAATCTCTAGAGTGCCACGAGCGAGATAACTCGCCAAAGTTTGAATGTAGTGTCAACACATCGACGATTTAACATCGCGATCATCGCATAGCAAGCCATCAAATATCTATTGATTTTTCCTCAATATGTTAAATATCGATATTATCGACGCAATATTAATAAGTTAGTGTTGCAGCTAGACGCTTGAAGATGCCACATAACGACCACAAATTCGTTTGCACATAAGGTACATATGCAAACAATTTAATGTGGCATGATGTGTGGAACCTTGTTTTGAAATGTTCCATTCGTTAGAAAACTATAATGTGTAATAAGTGATAGTGGTTAGTTCGGCAAAGTGACTTAAATTATGAGTTGTGACAACCCTGTTTATGTATATTTTGGTAATAATAGTATTTTTAATTTTAATGTAAAAATATTTACGAAAATCTCGAGAATAATGTTAATTTGGTAAATATTCACAAATAAAGGTACATCATTTATGCCTATTTCAATTTTTTTAAATGATTTTATTCCAAAATAGCTGGCCTACAAATGTCGACCGAGGAAAATTTGTCTGGCATTTAAAAGGTTACTCGATAATATAAATAATGCGGAATTAATAAAACATGCTGCATTTCATTTTTACAAATATTGAACAAAAATAAACGACGCTCAAATAAGATATTTGGATTCCAGCCAAATCGTTTCGTCACAACGTGAACCAGATTGTCTTACGTCAAAGACTAGTGTGGTAAAATTTTCTTAAGATGTTGTAAAAAAAATACAAAACGTTGTTTTTGTGTCACCGTTTAATATGGAGAAAAGTTGAATTATTTCTAGTGTGTGTTCGTGTTGTTATTTATGAATACTGTAGTGTTAGCGTGTTCATATAATATTATGTAGTTTTATGAACTGATTTAGATTGGGAGACTGATATTTCAACTTAATACGTTGTGAAAACATGATAAAATAAACGTTGTTTTGGAATAGAAAAATGAATTAAATGTTTATCTCATGCATAGTTATATGTTAAAAAATCAATAATAATAATAATCCAAAATTTTAATTAATTATTAAATATGCAAACATATTCTTTAAATCCGTCATTTTCATTTACACTGTTGGAACATATTTTACTGAAAGTATAACAACAATAATAAAAGATAATATTTTTTATGAATTTCCGAAAATGTTTTCAATGGCATCTATTGATATGAATAATAACATTTCAGTGTTACACTGTAATTACCGAGGTTTCAAAGATTTTCCGCCAGAGTTCGTTGTCAATGAAAATTCGTCAATAACGGATATTTACCTCAAAGAAAACAACATTGTTGAATTCCCTCGAAATATATATTGCTTTAAGATATTGAGAAACTTATATCTAAGCGGTAATGATATTAAAATATTACCAACAGAAATACATTTCTTGCAAACATTGAAGACTCTAGATTTAAGTGGAAATCTACTGACAAATATACCAGAAGAAATTTCTAGAATGCCAAATTTGAAACACCTTATTTTGGATGATAATACAATTCAAAATATGCCGCACAGTTTGTGGAAAATGAAGAAATTGAAAACATTATCTGTCTCTGGTAAGTATTATTTTACAATGTATTTTATTTGACAAACTGATAAACAGTTTTGAATGATGATTTACTATTTAGTATGATGAAAATATCAATATGTAATATATATTTACTGAATCGAAACGAAAACCGGACAAAAAATAACGATTCGAGTCCCTGCTGTAGAGTTAATATTACTTACATGTGAAATAAACAGATGTCTTTATTTGTTCAATTCCATATTTCCAGATAATCAACTTCTCTACCTCCCTCAGAGGCCAATTTCAAATTTCTATGAGACCAAATTTGAATACTGGAGAAATATACCCTTACAGCATATACCATTTTCAATATGGTTGCATACGATGATAGATAAAGAAATTCAATATCAATTTGCTGGGTAAGAGCATGAACATTTTTAACATTTGAATTTTCTTACATATTATTTTGTAAACGACTTTTGCACAATTCCGAACATATTTCGATGATTTCATTTGCTTATGTATGTTTAACGAAAGATGTCATATAGAAAGATAAAAATATTTATTAATTTTATAAGGAACTTAATATACCAACTAATAATTTAATTAATTTTACTAAATATAATGGAATATGCAGTTCCATAACTAACAAATACAAGTGATAGTTGTAAAAATTAGAATTTAGCAACAAACAGATTACGGGAAGCTTTGCTGTATTAAGAAATATTTTCCTTTAGTACGTCCGTGATTGCACACCTGTCTTTTATTTCTCTATATTATAAAAATTGTACACAAAAGTAAATTAATTACCTATTACAAATAGTGCGTCGAACGACGTATTACGACGTCCTTCGATGCAGTGGTGGGTACGATGCTAAGTAGATTTAGGAAAATAGAATACATGTTTCTGATATAACTGGAAATATTTACTTAATAATGTGTGTATTTTAAAAAATAAAACACAATTCATTTATACTACTTCCACATATTTATAATGATCATCATCAACTGATAAAAATACAAAGATAACAGGCCTATTTATATAAAATTGAGTGTAAAAATGAAGGTATATAAAGCTGATGGTTCATGAACTAAGAGAAGAAATTACTAATTAGCAAACAAATTATACAAAAATTAAATAAAATAGTCTACAATTAAAATGTTATGGACCTCTTCCAAATCAATAAATACTAATCTGAAATCACAAATATAGCTACATTAAAAGTCCATTAGCTGAGCAAACATTTTTAATGACATTACTAATGCAATAAGAAATTGTGAACTGGGAAAATTATAAGAAAAACTTAGTGAAGCATTTAAAAACAATCAAATATTAAGTATGTAATTAATTACAACAATAAACAGCCATCTTAAGTGAAGAACGCAGAGCAGCTATGATAATTCCCCAAATTTTCACATCTGAAAAACAAAAATTAAAGAGACAGAATCAATTCTTACAAGATAAAAATAGCATTACAGGTATAATACAAATTAATGAATCGGATATAACAAAGGAGAAGATGCAAAGACGGTTTGCTCATTCAATAAATTTGAATTGGGCAAAAATTTATATCTATTTATTTATAATATCTCTTGTTTATCTAATTTTAAATATTTGTTATTTAAGTGCAGGATTTTGAAATTTTCTGTTATGTCAAACGTATGTTTATTCAGAAACAAATGGTTACCAAATGTAGACAAATCATCTCCTTTTTTAGCACAAGCTAGATGTTCCTTGATTCTATTATTAAAAGACCTTCCTGTTTGTCCAATATATCTATCTAGCTTCGAAGGAATTAGAATTTAATAGATAAATACCACTTTAGTTCAAAATATTAACTTTATCTTTAGTATTTACTAACATCCTACTTAAGTTTTGAGTATTATAAAAGGTGACATTATCAAGTTTTTTAAAGTGAATTGTGTTTTATTTTTTAAAATATAATGTCTTTCCACCAAGAATTGACAGTTAACACCTTAAAAGTGAATTTGTGTGTACTTGCTGAAATGAAATATTATTATGGAATCTTTGTTGAATTTTACTTATATTCTTGGCAGTATTATAAATAACATTATTATTTTAACTTTCAGCTGTTTTGTATATCCTTACTATTATAAAAAATACACGAAGAACAAAATTGTTGTTAAATTACGGCAGTTAATTAACAACATAACAGAAATAGTATTGCCATTTAACTTTATCGATGTACAAAAATATTCAAACATTTCACCGCCATCTTTGTTGGAGCTGTCAAAACGGGAATGTTTTTCCATTTTCGAATCAGATGAATTATGTTTTGACAAAAACAATAACGTTGGAAATGATGAAACAGAAGAAGACCAATTGATGGATGGTCGATACGATTACAATAGAGAACTGTCAGAAAGAAGTAATACTAATCATCGCATATTAAAACTACACGAAAAAGTATTGCCTAGTATTTTATATGAAGAATTATTAAATGGACCTGCAGGATTTTGTGACGTTTGCAAAGTTCCACTTTTTCGATACGCAATCGTCGATATAGCACCAAGGTAACAAGATATCAAAATTGATATAAATTCGTACAAATACTTAATACCTTTTTTCATTATAGGTTCATTATTCTATTGTAAAAATAGCAGACTATTTAGTTCTAGAAGAATAAAAAAATAAAGTTGATAGTTATTTCCGCGTCTTGCACTAATTTTAAATTTTAAAACAATTGTACGTCACACTGCATGTTCATTATCATTTTATATGGAATTAACATACTAACACACTTGGTTCATCGATTGACTGCTTGATTCATTGATTGAAACCAAATATTCTAATAAAAAACTGGTTCTGAAAATCTGCAGTGAAAACAAGTTTTTGTACATAGAATATATCGACGATGTTTCGGCCAATTAATGTAACCCTCAAAATTGAAATTTTTCAGGAGAGAAGAGGATTTAAAACTGTTTTTATCGAAAACATTATATGTTGAGTTGCGTTGACCTTTGAAATGAACTCCTGTAAATTTTCATGTTTGCAGATACGGGATTATACGTAGGAATTGTCGATATAATAGTGGCTTACATCGAGTGGCCGGGTCAGAATTTTTAAACCTAAAACAAATGAAAAATAATGTATCCCTTCCAATAAGTGGTCAATTTATTTTTTTAATTTACATAATTTGGCCGAGACCTGATCTGTCGTCTATTTAAAAATTAAAATAAACGAAATACTCTAATCTTTATCTATCTTTTTGAGATATTTTCGTAGATGTGTCATTTTATATTACGCTAGCTGAAAAACGAGCATTTTGACTTACAACCAATGTTACTTAAAATAAAATTGAAAACTTTGATATGCCACTGATTGTGTGACTAATTGTGTCACAATTGAAGTCTTGGCATAAAAACAACAAATGTAATAATATCCTTTTTTTCTATTTCCATTTTATTGCATTTCTCGATTCCTTGTATATCTCCATTCAACTGCATAAAGAAATATTAAAAAAATCGTCTCCCACATTACCTGTCAAAAATATGCCGCTTTTCTATAAGCCGTAATAATCCAGACCATTTTGTATGAAAACAGCAAAGGTCTTTTACAATTAAGGTATTATGTTTTACTCTTTCCTGAAAAAAAATGATTTTTGTGATATTTGCTGTATGCCAAGGTCTCTCAATTGGAATTTTAGCAAAGTTACCGTTGCATCCGTCGAAAATATAGTGACTATTAAAATACGGCTTAAAGTTAAATGCACTTTTGTTTAGATCATATTCACTTTCATAAAAATAGATTTCATTTATAAGAAATACATTCTTTCACTGAAAATAAAGTGTTCCCACACAATAAAATATATTTTAACATTTAAGAAATATATTACACTTAAAAAATATATTTTCAAATAGATAAAATAGTTTTTACTCAATATAAATACTCACACTTTGAAATCGATAGGTGCACGAAGCTGTAATGAAATGTCACTTATTATTCTACCCTATATTAGGCCGCCTAAATGTAATTAATTATAACCCTTAAAATACTCTGTAATGAGTAGATTTATTATATTTTGTTTTGGGAGGGTATATTGTAAGCAAACACGTCAACAGATGTATCTTAAAATTATAACTGCAACACATATTATATTTCCCTGTTTTTACTGCTTCCGAAAACTTTATTTAAGAAATGTGACATTAAAGTCGCATGCGATAAATTTGCCATTTCCGTTTCTTCAACATAATCTCTGACCTTTGTTTCCAGATCGGGATTTATTTATTTATTTTTATTTTTTATTTTATTTTATTTATTTATTGAAAATTAAAAAAAATTGAAATGCATGGCATTACAGCTGACGTCAATGCGCCATGCATTAGAGAAACATAACAACAGTAACAAAAATAAAAATATGTTTATTTTATGTTATGTTTTATTCTAATCTGGTTCTTTAAATTCTCATAAAAAGAGTGGTAGAAATACAATAGTAAAATATGCTCATTCAATTTACATGTAAGATATTCAGAATAATCTCCAAGAAACGACTATTTTAAGCGCATGTTTCTTTTTTAATAAATGGAAAAATATTTTTACTTCTTATTTTCTCAGTGAAGCTTTCCACTAGTTTTCGTTTAATATTTTGAGCTTTTCCACTACCCTTGCAGTTGAGCGATAAGTTTCTTCAATATGCATAATATAATATAATATATGATGTTTCAAATTTTTTGCGTTATATTATATACCTGAAAATGCTTTATTGTTGGTATTAATGAGTCGTTCATATTGATATTCAATATTATCGGAATACATGACCATAAAGCCTCGTATTTCGACAACAATGATAAATTCTATAATAATTTCTGGCAAAATATTAATTACCATTTCGAACAATCCATTTCCATTGAAATTGTTTCCTATTTAAACAAACAGAGCGTATCATTTATTCGAGTTTGTTTCACAAAAGTCGAATTATTTATGCAACCATACTAATTAATATATCAATAATTCAATAGATGCTGATCAGACGTGGCTATTTCCATGGAATTTTTTGTTGATATAGTAACTATTCTTTTATCGATAACAATTTTACAAAAACGTATTTTTAAGCGTGCTGTTTACGCGTACTTTCTTCTCTATCGCAATACGTCTCTTGGTTGTATTATCTATTTATGCAGAAAGACAATCCTTATGACAATAATTCGCCATTACAATAACTGCAACCATTATGTTTGATCCATCTTCGCCTGCATATATTAAGGTGCCAAGTGCATCGCTGAAAAGATGTGACAACGGGTGAATAATGATGGTGTGTAGGGCTTACAATCATGGTCAATTATTCTATCCCGGGATTTCGGGATTCACTGTAAATGCTAAAGAATATTTTATGTTTAACTTAAATAATTCCTTAATAACTACAACGTCAACTTCGGCTTTTTCATGTGCATATTTTTTTTATAATACCTCTATAATTAATAAAAGTGTGTTGTGGTTTCCCATTTTCTCAAGTTTTGTAACAGACTTTTTAACCAATTTGAAATGGAGAACCTCCTCTTAAATGTATACAATATTTTTTGAACTAAATTGAAAGACATGTCCTCTTTGTGGATACTTACTGGTAAAACCTACGTTAAATTAAATAAATACATACAATAAAATATAAAACTATTTTGACCATTACGTATATTTTTATTTTTTTCTCATGTTTTGTAAATGACTGTCTGATTTCCATTAAATAGAAAAAGCATTCCATGCCCAAAAATATATTTAATATCACATGTACATTTCAATTGAATTAACAATAAACACACATTAAATAATTACGCTTAGTGACCAACTCCCTGGGATCATAAAAATAGTCCGGTATTGGATGTCCTAATGGTGTGGGCACTGTGAAATCGAACAGCGCGTGCAATCATGACCCTCGTAATGTCACGTCTGTTTGTGCGTCGTCTTGGCTGTTAGTCTTGGGGTCAGTCAAAGTCAAGCTTCTTTTTAGCGTGTATTTCATTATGGTACAAGTCTATAGCAACGATTGTTCTAAGAAAAAAGATCTGTGGTGTGCGTATTTACACTTTTTATTTGCCATAGACATTGTATGGTGAAGAATATGTACGCAAACCCATGACTGTAATTTTTTTAATGAAGTTATCCTTTATTTACATCCTATAGAGGTATTCTCATTGATTATCTACCGAATTTATACATATCTACTTTTTTATACGAGAGTAGACTGAATATTTTGTTTTTGTTTTTTTTTTCAGACCTATCAACACCATTGCGGGACCGTTAGAAATATTAGTGTCGGCATACTTTTGTTCTGGAAAATGTTGCCAAAAATGGAGGAGCTCATACGATATTGCGCCATTTCAATGGGAGCTGGTTTGAAGGTATCGAAGACAAACAATAGTTAAATGCTGGAAAATTATCAGTCACCGAAATCATCTTCATTATTTAATAAATTTCCACTATTTTCCATTTTCATTTTATTGCTTTTCTCCATTCCCTGTTAATGACTTCATACAACTGTGCAAAGACATATTTTAAAAAAGTCCCTAAATCTCGGAATTTTAAAATTTATCTTTATTTTAGTGCCCCCCTAATAAATAACTACTAATAAATGTGATCGGTGAGTCTTACTCCTCTCCAGACCAGACAAGTCCAAGTCTCAAATCAAGACACTATTGCAGAAAAAAGTCGACGGTAAATTTAATGTAAATAAAGATCCTCGATTATGATGAATGAGATAATACTTATTCCCATATAATTTTGAATTTAAAATTATTGAATCAACTTCTTTTATAACTTTTAATTTAATCTCATAAGTAAGTAACTCTACGCCACTGTTTCTCAATTTATTCAAATCTGCAAAATTTTAATAAGTTTTTTCTTGCTTAAAAAATACCGCTGCGATGAGAAATGAAAAAAAGTCTTTTCGGATTCCCGCGGATGTAAAAAGTTGTGCTGGAAAAGTGAAAACAATTTAGACAGTGGAAGAAAATTATTGCCTATTTTTGAATTTAATTTAGCACAAAATTCTGAGAGAACAATATTGCAGAAATAAAAACTTATATGTTAGTGCGTTCTTCATCAAAATCCGTTTATCGATTCAACATCTATTGGATTCTTTGAGATTAAGTAGAATTAAAATAAAATTTGAAATCGCTTCTCAACAACCTTGCACTTAAATCCATTTAGTTACTAAATAATAAACATTCAATGTGATGTTTTTCGTCAGCTAAATTTACCGATTGAAACTATGTGGAGTGAAGCGAGGACCCAATATCCTGCTTACTTTAATTTCTGAAGGTAGTTTTCATATCCCGTTCCCACAAACATTGTAAGTACCTACAGAATTCTTTGATTGGGGAAACAATTAATGAAAACCCTTTGCGAATGCTAATTATGTGTATTAGAGGTCTGCAGGGGCCGAAATTTTATTAAATTACCCGGTCCGAGCCTGGCATCTTCAGGCCCGGCCCGAGCGTGAGCCTCAATATCAAACTTGTTACCCGAACCCGACCCGAAGCCCAGATTTATTCTCAGCCCGAAAAAAGCCCGAATTTTTCATTACTGAAATCCATTTATACTTTTCAAACAATATATTATTATTTCATATTTCCAACGATATTCTTAACAGAAGAGAAAACATATTAAAGTTATTAATAGTATTCCCTTATAGCTGACGCATGAACCGAAACTATTTTTTGTTGAAATTAAATTCCTTACTCGGGCCCAGCCCGAGCCCGATTCTGAATTGTCTTTACCAGCCTGAACCGGTCCACGCTGGGCTGGGTAACGGCCCGTGGGCCAGGCCGGGGCCCGTGCAGACCCCTAACAGGTATATAGTAAACAGAAATGTTTAATTCTTATCAAGAATTATTTTTTTAACTGAAAGAATTTCCAAATAGTATCGATGGTTCTTTTAGCATCGTGTCATAATAATATTTATTACTTATTGTGAAACTTAATCCATTGCTACTTTTGCCTAATTATTTTTTAGAGTTCTGCCGTAATACGCTCAATCGGGCAGAAACTTCCAAATACTAGTTATAGTATAAAAAATTGCATTGTATTTAGTTGTCAAAAATGTGTCATATTTCTTTCATATCTGTTTGAATTATTTAAGTATTTCTATTACATAAGCGATAAAATTAATGGATTACAGACTACGAACCCATTTAATTGGAAATTAATTATGGAATAACCGCAATTATAATAGTAATTAACATAAACGATGTTTACAGAATACGATAATTAATTGGAGCTTTCGGTTGCTTGAAGCTAGCAATGCAAGCGAGTGCACCTGAGTCCGAAGCTATTTACACACAAGTTACAATATTAAAAGCTCCCATGTAATGCTAACTCGAGTATGGCGTGACTGTGGTACAGTAGCTTCCCCAGTAAAGCTTTTGTATAAAGCAGAAGGACGTTGAAATCGCAAATAGACTGCGACGTCTAAGGATGACAAATTTAATAAGTTAACGGGATTTTATTATTTCAATGAGAAAATTGGTTTGATTGACAGAATTTTAATGTTGAAAACTATCAATAAAAATAAAATTCAAATGTTGCTTCTTTGGCCTAAGACATAATTCAATACGCAAAAGTATTGTGAAGGAACTTATTTATTACGAAGAAACTGTTTTTCGATATACTTTTCCTAAATTGAAAATGTCATGAATGGAAATACAAATACAATACCATCAATTTGGGTAAGTTTGCCCATCGGTCTAAGATTGGCCTACTATATGGAAATATGTGCTAGGTTTTTCGCAGTCCCGTCGTTTTTAAAATGTAGTTAAAAAATGGTATTAAGCGATAACACACTTCCTATGAGCCTACTCGCTCTCCATACGACGCCACAAAGATTTAAAATGCATGTATTGGTTTATTCGCGATCTCTTGACATGTAGATTCTGACTTGATTAGCATTTGTAATATTTATATACTGTCATATTCTATCGACCAACCTTGAAAAGGTTGGCAGCAAAACCGCAATGCAAAAGTATGGTGTGAAAATTTTTCTATGTAACTTTGGTAATCGCTATTCGCCACTTGATGTCCGGAAAAAATAGATATGACTACCTATCATTATACAACACGGTCCGTGAGTATAAAATAGTATAATTAAAGTTTATTGCAAAAGTAGTATCAATTTGGGTAAGATTGTCCATCGGTCAAACTTAGGCCTACTATATCGAAAAAGGTGCTGTTATAATATCATGATAATACTAATGGCATATGAATATTTTTTGCTAAGCAAAGGTATTGAATGGTGCTAAAAATACGAATTAACGTGCAAAATAAGTTGTTGTATTGTTGATTTTTTAAGATTGGAATGATAAAATACAATTTAAAAATTTATCTTAAAATAAATTGGATTAGCCATATTTACAATTTGTATTACTAATCTGTAAATCAAATGCTGCATGTTTTTTTACCATCTCAATTACGTACACAATATATGAAAGCATAAAGAAAAGTTGCCAAGACTTTAAAATCACTGAATTTGTAGTAGGTAATTACAGTGATTATTTGTCATTGGTCAAAGACACCCGATTTGGATGAACATTTTACCCACCTTGTTTTATCTATATTTATATATCAATTACAACAATAAATCTATTTATGTTAATTTTTAATTTCGTCTTAAGACATTAGTTCATTTCTATGGAGAACAATACCACATATAAATGCAATGGCGAATCATATAAATATAAAAACCCTCAGAATTAAGCCAAAGTTACCCAGATTGACCGTATTGTTGAATAAAAAACATATCCAATAAAATGTTATACAAGGCGTAATATTTTAGAATTTGCCAACCACGGCTTAGAAAATAATATTGATTTTAATCTGAAGAGAAGAATGTAGAAATACTTTAACACGTAAATAATAACGATTGGAAAATTAATGTATCCTCGAGCAAGTAATATCTTCAATAAATCTGAAAGCCTTCTCATCTTTCTATGTCGTAACAAAATGTAGCTGTCCAAAATAAATATTCATGATAGTGGTGAGTATACCCCCTCCTGACTTCATTATTTTATTTAATCGACTTAATATAAATATCATAGTTGTTTTCAGTTGTATGAATATTTTTATTATTTACACGGGTCACGTTAAGTCTCACAAAAATGAAATTCATAATGGTGAAGATTTCAATTTTGTATTCATGAAGTAAGCAATTATTTTATTTTTATTTGATAAAAGAATTTTTGAAAAATAGTCAAGAAACTTGGAGAGAAAAGACATCGCATTTTTTATGCCCTAGATCTGAGATATTAAATACCATCAGTTGATATCGACATCATCAGGACTCATAACCACAAATTACTTTTCGCTAAGCCACAGGGGCGGAGGAGACACATTGAAGATTCTTAGCAGAAGGTATTCTTATCAAGTATTGGTTGTAAGTCAGTCACAACCAGCATTTTGAGTAGATTAGAAAGAGAATCCCAGACACTCGTGAGTTTGTTAAAAAATTCATCAATCAATTGGAAACTCGATATAAATCAGGTTTTAATATGCATACAAAATATGTATGAAGTTTTTCTTGATAACCTCTGAGTTTTGCTATATAAATCATAACTGAACAGCATATGTAAAGTATTTAATCAAGAAACTACACTAATAATGGCAAATGGAGTAACGGTAAAAATGTGTATGGTAAATGCATTCCTGTGGTCGACTGGCAAAACGATAAAAGCTCCAGCAAAAATGAATTTGCGGTGACCGACGCGACTTCAGGTCGATTTGCATATCAACGCCGTAAAATTAAAATTTTACCAACGCGAATCATACAGGGTGTTTTTCTTCTTATTCGTACTTCTCACGCAACCTTGTGATCGCTAAACGGAGCTCTTACCGCCTGGCCTGGACTAATGATACGCCGTTTAGACTGTCAGTATACCTAAGGAGTTATATTACCTTAATTTAAAATTAAAATTGATAACTTATTTATTCTACTTGGTTTATCACTAACGTGACGCGTTTCGCCTCTTTAAGAAGCGTCTTCAGACAAACCATATCGTAAGGCTATTTATTTATAAGGTAAACAATGATTCTAATTATGACATTAAAGTAAAGGGTGAGGGTGGGTTTTATTCCATTCTACTGTACGTGAGGAGAGGGTAAGACATAAACAATTTGCAAATCAATTACTGGTCCTTGGAGATGAAAAATCAAAGGGAAATAAATTTAATAATAGTGAGCCGTCTGTTCTGTTTATTTACTAATCGTCCATTACTGTTAATGGTTTTATTAATTTCTACAAACTCGAAGCTATTCATTTTAATACCTTTCTTATTTACTTGATGGAGTATTTTTATTAAAATTATGATCATTTTCAATGAAGTGATTCGCAAACTCTGAAAAACTATTACTTTTGAGACATCTTATATGTTTTTTAACTCTCATATTAAAGCTTCTACCTGTCTGTCCTACATAGTAAGCTTAACAGTCTTCACAAGAGAGGCAGTATATTTCACACTGTGAAAATGATTCTATTCGATCTTTATTGTTCAATAAGATTTTACCTAAATTGTTAACTGTATAAAAAGCTGCCTGCAAGTTATCCGGTAACAGCTTTGACATTTTTAATGATGTCTCTCCAAAATAAATGATTCTAGGCCAGCTAAAAGTTCTATCATGTGTTTGGTTTTTGTAAAGATAATCTAGCATTAATTTATTTGATTGCTTTCGTTTTAATATATTATTAACTAAATCGGTGCTATAATCGTTATTGAACGCAATTTTCTTTATAGTGTTTAATTCTATTTCAAAATTTAGTTTCTATTTCTTTAACGGTTTGTCTGAAGATGCTTCTTAAAGGGGCGAAACGCGTCACGTTAGTGATAAACAAAGTGGAATAACTAAGTTATCAATTTTAATTTTATATTAAAAATGAACTTCCACAAAGTTACCGCCGAATACATTGAAAATATGTTGTATTACCTTTTTACACCTAGCGTCCACTTTTAAATTAAATATTGCAAAATTTAACGTACAAGGAAACACACAATATTGTTTCAAATTACTCTCAATAAACAGAACTTCATTTATAAAATAGGCAATGAAAAAGAATACACTGTATTCAATGACTTAATTGTTTTTCAATACGAAAGGAAAATTAAACTTCAGAAAAAAGATATGAAAAGGGATATTTTCAAGAATGGTTGAATATATGAGATACACTTAAATCATAATCATCATCATCATCAGATATACTAAACCTATTTGTTTCAAATCACAATACATCGTCGTTATTCTGGAAGAAGACACTTTTTTTCATGTCCGCTCCCAAAGTGGAGTATATGGTCTACTAATGAAGTTATCTCAACACAATTTTCTATGTTTGTTACTCAGCTGCTCAACCTCTCTTTATCGAAGAGATAAAGGATAGAGGGATATGGTTAGGTCAGGACTGGTGATTAGCTAATCGCTCTCGCTACGCCCCGTGAGGATCGGATGGGTGGGTGAGAAGGGAGTTCAAGTTGTCTTAATTTATTTCTTTTGCTTTACCATATTCAGACAAAATAAAAATCGTTATCGATTCAAAAAAGTTATCACCCTGATAATTCAATGAAGACAGATATATTCCTAAAACTTCGAAAAAATATAATGATGAGAGTGATGAACTAATGTCAATAAGCAAACTTGTCTTAAGTCACATTATGGAAGCTGGAGCTTTACGAATTATAATTCTAGAATAGAAGCAGTTAATATATACAAATGTATTATTAGGACACTCTTTACAAATACTTGTAGCTATGCTAGTGTCCCCCAGGTTTCCCCTCTACAATTGTTTATCACGGTGGATATATTTTTTTATTTCATAATGGCTGCTTGTAAAACAAATATCTGTCAAGATAAGAAAACGAGAGAATTATTCAAAGCTTTCGTTTTAAAATGCTTTCAATTAAAAACAATAATAAAATAAATTATGCTTGTAAAAGCCTTACAATGCTTTCTTATCGAAAGTATTTGTTATGTTAATATATTTTGTCATTATAAAATTCATTACAATATACAACATACAAAGTAGCCGTTTTTGTTTTAATAAATGATTGTGTATGAAGAATTGTTACGAAGAATTGATCTAAAATCTGCTTAATTCCAGTAATACTGCAAAATAAATATATTGAATTAATTTCATGTGTCTAAATACAAAAAAACGATTCCAGAAAATGATATGGTTGTTGGATTAATTGAATATAAGCACAATTTATACGTTTTTCCATGATATATTTTAATTTTATTTTAAGTTTTTTTTTGCCTTGGAATTGGATTTTAGAATAGAAAACGCATTATTTATATCAATTGAAAGTTAGCCAACTATATTATTTGTGCTAATATCGATCGTCTAGTTCATTAGCCAGAGAAATTTTCATTAAAGAGCTGGACGATTGATATAACAGTCAAAGTTATTTGACAGTAGTATTTCATATTATACAAAAAAAAACTGTTGAAATTAACTACAAGGAACGGTTTTGTTTCAAGAGTAAAATAATAATTTTCAATATTTATAAATGCATTCTTGTTTATGAAGTTGGGGAAAAATTATTATGAATATATTTCAAAATTGTATTATGTAATTTTAACAAAGGAAAAGTAACATTTTAATTAGAGCTTTATTTAATTATTTCTTAAGCCATGTTTGCTCTCAATTTGGAGCATATTGACATTTTATGAAATATTTCAAATGCCGCTCAACCACTCTTTATCAGATGTGGTAAAGATAGAATCATAGTATTAGTAGTTGGCTAATCACTATTGCTACGCTTAGTTAACCTTTGCGAGAGTAGATGAATTAGTCTTAGACTTTCTATGGGTAGTGAGTTTTTTTTACATCTAAATTGTATTTATTTTTTTTCATAACTGTATGAGTCGTGATAGCAAAAAGGATTAAAAAATTATGAAAAAAAACTTATGATTTAACTACTTTATAGTAAAAAAACTGTTCAGTTAATCCAGGAGTTACAAAACATTGGCTGTCACGAAAACATTTTATTTAAAAACTATTGTTTTTACAGCACCATTTTTTCAATACACTCCACTCTTTTTTTACACTGTGGGTAAGTTACACTAAAAACCATAAAAAACGGTTACCATAGACGATTATGACATTTTTGAATAAAGAAGCAAAATTATGTTGGCCTAATTTATGGCATTGAATCTAAAATAAAAAAATTTATTTCATTACTATTTAAAAAAAAAGAGAGATACTCATATTATTACAGATGATAAATGCTTTTTTTAAAAATTAAGCAAGGAAATGTGTAAAATAAACGTAAATAAAAAAAAAGATGTTTGAATGTTTTAATTTATTGAGATTGGGTGTTGTGAAATTACGATAGATACGGTAAGGGTCTCTACCCTGGATCTCGAAATATACAGAATCTTAAATTTATCTGATGGTAGACACAATAATAAATATTATTTATTACATAATATAACAATATTTTATGTTGCTTGTGCTGTATATTATTTAGTTGCTCGGAGTTTATAAACTTTGTAATATAAATATGTCGAAATAAAGTGTTCTATAACTGAGTACTTCGATATTTTATCCAATTATAATAGAGTTCCACGAAGTAAATGCCAAGATGGAATCTTGGAATATTATATGGACGTCTGTAACTGTACGTCTATGATATGTAAGTATTTTTTTTATGAAATTTGTTTTTTTTTTTATATAATAAAAAGCTCGGCGACCGAAATTCATTCAAAGCAATTCTTGCAGATATAACCGCATTCTCATTCTCATACGCGAGAAAAGTATGGTATTACGGGCGCCCAAAAATCCATATTGTTGCGCAAATTACAATTCACAAAACACAAAAAATCAAATATTCAAACAAAAAACATAATATAATAACTCAGATCATCATATAAAACCTTAAACATCATAAAAACTTTGATAAACCTAAGAGAAGAGAGGTATTGCGTTCGCTTGAAAATCTATAGTTTACAATATATGAAACTGTTTGAACTTGTTCATGTGACGTCATGGCAGTATCACGTGACTTACGAAAAAGTTAAATATCGTCGAATATGAAGTCACAAACTGTTTTTAAATATTTTATAAAGTTCGAAGAGGTACATACAAATAGCCATAGACGGAATTGCAATACATTTTTAAGTCTATAAGCACAGAAAGTTACACGGACGATCATTGACGTCCACACTCCTCTACGAAAATTTCGCGCGGACGATCAATATCGTCCATACTCTCTTAAAGGTTAATTGAGTCAGATAGGTGAGAGGGAATGTAAGCATCCATAGAATTGGACACATGAGTCAACTAATAAAAGTGTTCATACAGTCCATTTAAACCTGTGACCATGCAGTCGCATTGAACGGACGCCCAGCAGCGTTGACCACTCGGCTATATCATCCACCGTTATAAAACAAAAATTAACATGTTTAAACAGTTAACATTGCCGTTGAATTACTGTAAAGTGTAAATTTACCTCCCAATTCATTTACATGATTATAAAAATGCAGATTAGAATAATAATTATTATGACGTGACAAAATTTTTGGTCACGTAATGAAAAAAGCCAACAATGTAATAAACGTAATAACCGATTTGATTATACGGTTTTTAGGCTGAATTTAAATAAGATTAAAATGAACTAACGTCAGGTGTTAATGGTATTCAGTCGAGCATATTATGTTTCAATATATCTTTTAAGACTAGCAAAAATTTAAGGCTATTTAATTAGAATCAGCAATTACTTTTAAGGGTATCGTTAGTGTTTCCATTTGTGTCAAAATGTTGATTGTTTTGATTTACAATAATTTGGTATGAATGTTGGTCTATATAAAAACATAGCATTCAGTGGCATGACTGTTGGTGATTTATTCTTAATATTTATTCATTTTTGAGATGAGAATTAGAATCATTGTTTACCTTAGAAATAAATAACCTTGCAATATAGTTGCTCTGAAGATGTTTCATAAAGAAGCAAAACACGTGTCACGTTTAGTAACACAGCCAGGGGAATATTATTTTTCTAACCATTGTTTAATAACCATGGTTCAGTATATACATTTAATATTAATAATGTGTTTAATTCTATATAGTTATTTTATGCTCCCCTGAATAATTGAAGATATACAATTTGCAATGGAAACGACGATATGCTCCACATTGGGAGCGGAAATGTTAACAATATAATACAATATTCAATTACATATGATATTTAACAAATTAAAAAAATATAGATATGCTATACTAGGTTTGTGAATCGTTTAATTTTTCGAGAACTGTTTGAAATAAAGGATGTTCAGGAAAAATTTTCAGCGATGAAGCTCATTTCTGGTTGAATGGCTTCATCAATAAACAAAATTGCTGGATTTGGACTGACGAAAATCCACAAACCATTTTTGAAACGCCATGACACACACAAAAATTAACAGTTTGGTGTGCTTTATAGGGTGGTGGAATCATTGGTCCATCAAAAAGTGCTTGAAAATTGGGCTTCGAGATTGCGCTTTCTTCGAGCCAGTCGTGGCGCTCACATGCCGGAAATCATTTTTACAAGCTAATGACACTTTCATAAACTTTTTAATAAATCCAATAAAATGAGCATAACCACGATTATTAAATATTTGACAACATTCTTTAGATAGGTACAGAATATCTTATGTAAATATTTGCTAACTCAACTGTTTACAGACAGGTTACCGCAGTCGTCTTGGGGAAGGCGGTATTTTGTATTTGTAAGTAAATTATATAATGTAATATGTAATACGAACATTATCTTGGCATTTATTATTCAAAATATTACAAGATTCCAGAATTTGACATTGGCCATTCTTTTTGATTCAAGCAAAAAATAGTATTCAATAAATAATAAATACATTAAGCCAATAAATAAAACCATTTTCTCTTGTCCAGAATTCATTACGATTTAATGTTGCCTGGTGTATGATTTATTTTGTTTATCTTATGAAATATTAACTGTATATTTAGTTGCTCTAAAACTCAATAATGCCTTGTTTTATGTTCTCTATTTCTAGCACTCATGATTTATTACGAAGCTGTATCAGTCTGCGTTTACACTAACTTGGCAAGATAGTGATGGTCAACAGCTAAAGAAATTTAATAAATTGATCTTAATTTACGTTGTTACAGTTTTAGGTGTTCTTCGAAAACAAACACTAAGTTAAAACGTAACTTCGTAAAAGTTCACTTTTAATATAAAATTAAAAATGTCACAACTTTGATCGTGTTACTATTTGAGATACGTGTTTCATCTCTTTCAAAAGTATTTTCAGACTAACTTAATCTTAAAACGTAGATATTGATTCGGATTTTTTTACTTATGAATGTCATTTGGGTGAGGGAAGGGCTATATACAAACAATAACAGAACTAATTACTTATAACGTATTATTGATTGTTTTATATCAATAGGGGTAGTACCTTAAGACATGTATTTTAATGATTCAAGGATTTAATTGTTTCACAATTCAATAAATTCAAATATGCATGAACAGAATTATATTTCATGATTACAACGCTGAACTCATCTATATAAAAACAATGATTTTCTGCAATATATTAAAACAATTTGTCTGCTCGAATACAAGCATGATCATGCACACCGTAATATTTCACATGTAAAATATAGCGATGCACTTACCCCAAATAACACATGAATGTTTAATGTATTCTTGCGAAAAAATCCTGTATTTATTTTCCACTTATGAGTTTTAGGCAGTTACATATTTTTAACTTTTTTACTTATTCTACAGGAGATGAGTCCAATCAGTCTTTTGAAATAGTCAATATGTATCACATATTTTTTTATGCTCCGAATAATTTTCTTCTCTTTTCTATTTCGTTGTTAGATTGTCTATTTATGAACGATTTAATAATTAAAAAACCAGCTATTTGATTAGTTTTGATAATCGAAGTTTATTTAGTATACTAGTACAGTATAATGTTGCCATGTATTTATATATATTTTTCATGGAAGTATGTATGTTTCCAATGCAAATTCAAATAAGAATAAAAATACTCTTTGTAATTTTTATGTACAGGTATTTTCCATCAATATTTCAATGATTTTCGCTGATTTTGCTATTTGGTTCACACATATAAATACGCCACTTCACTGGTATCATAAAATGAATCAGTGATTCCCATACACCTGTTTCGAACAGAATACGCAGACTTATTTTTTTTTGTAATATGAAAAATGGTTTTTACCAGGTCTGCTGGGTCGGGGTCGTGGAATCGCGCTGTTTTGGCCGGCTTCGGAGTCCGAGTTGTAAAAAATACTTTTTTAATTCTTATTTTTGCCTCAAGCAATTTCTTGTCCTGGAATATACATATATATGTATATATTTATTATAAGTGTTATATGAAAAAACTTGCTATTTGCCGGATTGGTTGGTTGGTGTTTAATTTGAACACCAATTACACATAAATAGGAAAGGTAGAAAAAAACCTGACAAAATTAGACTTTTTTTAGTCGTAATATAAATCCGAGTCCCAATCAAAGTTGGAGTAGGGTTGTTGTGTTAATGTCAGAGTTGCGTTTTTTTTGGACGACTCCACACAGTCCACACCCCTGTTTTTACAAATATTCTTACAATTGATAAACTCTAGCTCACTTAAGTATTAAAAATAACTCAGATTATGGAATAACTTGATAATACAAGCTGTATAGAGTGGGTGTGACAACAGTGGTGCCCGTAAACGGTAAATTGTATACTATATTAGCGAGTATCCGGCATGCGTTGCAATGCCACTATCAGAAAGAAAGAGTTTATAATTTAATTCTGTTTATTGAAATGATTTTGGATACAAATTATTTTTTTGTTTCCGCCTGTTGCGTACACGAATAAATCAGAAAGTTTTGATGTCGCTGTTCGTACGTATTTAAATATTTTTTTTTAGATTTCAGAAACCGTCCATCACAATAATTCACCAAAGTTTCATCAAAATCGGATGAATGATATAGGACCGCATAGAGGACAAACAAACAAGCATTCGTTTATATATATTTGTATAGATTATGTTTGATTACCAAAATTATAACAAAAATAAAAACAAATATGACATAATTACATTTTAAATGTTATAGGGTTTGAAAGAACCTTTTTTAATAGATGTCACTGTCAGGTTGATTTTTAGCATTTTTCGTTCCCTTGCATAATACGATATTTTTTTAATGACAGTAATAAAGCGTTTAGTTTATCATAACTGAGCTCAAGTATACGATGTTACAACGGGAAACACATGTCAGGAGGGTAAGAAGGAGAAAAGCTTTAAACTCTACGTTTTAACCCACTGTTTAGGATAATGTCGAGTTCTAAACCATGATCGATGTTATTCTTGTTACTTAATATAATGCTGATAATGTTTACCAGTCATTAGTTGTTGAAAACTATGAAAATTTAAAGAGCAATTAATATTATTGCAAGATGAACTAATTATGATTAAAAAACAATAAGTAAGTTTCCGGTCCCAGTGTGGAGCATATGGCCTCCTGATTGAGGTATCTCAACAGAAGCTTTCTACGAAAACTGCTTGTTACTCAGTTGCTCAACCTCTATTTTTCAAAGAGAGTAAGGGTAGTAGGGCTAGGACGGGACTAGTGGTTAGCTCTCCGCTCTCGCCATGAATTTTTAGGATCGGATGGGTGGGAGGGAATTCCAGGCATCACAAGCATTCATGGCTACGAATAAAAATCAATTTATGAAACTGTCAGCATCGGGAATTGAACACGAGACTTCCGTAACCGTAGTCAACGGAGTTAACCACTGCACCACGTAGCTGACAAATTAATTATACGATGTATAAAAATAAAACATAATTTATTTGTGATAAGTGATAACTCTATAATTTTATGAAATGATCAGGACCAGTTTCGCTCATCGCTCAAAATTGTGTACCTTATTAATGCAAATGAATGAGTTTTATTTTATTTAAATAGATAAAATGCTTCTTCGCCAAGAACTGATAGTAAACACCTTAAAAGTTATTACTAATACTTAACCTGAGTGCTGTATCCTAGGGTCTGGGTTCAAGTCTCGGCAACGCTTATATAAAATTTAATATGTTTCAATTTGAAATATGGAATCTTGTGCGGGAAGAATTAAAATAAAATTCTATGAATGTTTTTACATATGAACGTTTCCATTGTAAAATTGTACAACTGTATTTATTGTTTTTTCCACTTTTTTATGATTATTGCTGCAAAAATCGCTTTTAAGTGCATGCAAAATAGTCCAAAATAGCACTGCTAAAAAATATTGTTAAGTATACATCATCATCATCATCAGCCTGAATCTATCCGCTGCTGGATGAAGGCCTTTTTAAACTGCTTCCATTTCTCTGCGTCCTGTGTGTTGCGTTGCCAGGTAATTTCTCAGAACTTTGTCATCTCATCGATCCAGCGGCCTCTAAGTCTTGCGAACGTTTTGTGCCTCTTGGATAAGTATACATATTTAATATTAATTATACAGTTATTTTTCAAACTGATTTTCGGCCCCCGAAAACTTGAGATTTTGTAGGTATACAATTTTGCAATGGAAATGACGTTACATTCTTTTTCTTTCGCCTATATTCCGAGAATGAATAAAATATTGGTTGGAGAAATAGTATTTGTAATAATAAATAACAAAATGAACTGATATTTCAACGTTTTAGTTAAATTCATAAAAACTTCAATAACTAATTATTCGCAATATATATGTAACTATTATAAAAGTTTTAGTGTTGCCCATTAAAATAGCTTAGCAAAATAATTATAAACTTGTTTGCTATGCTGTACTATTTGTTGGCTTAATTCTTTTTTTTAATAGTGTTCTTCATCGTTTTTTAAACCAAAGCTTACTAGCTGTCAAATATTTGCATGCTGTGGAATCAGATAGTGGCCCAACAGGAAGTCGGGAAACGATAATATAGCCTGCGAGAAGGCTTCTATGAACAAAAAAAGTTTCAGTGGCCGACCGCCAAGCACACACACACCAGCAGATGCCGCAGCGTTTGAACAGCAGTCGTTTAGCTTAGCTATTTAACGGATAACGAAAGCTTCCCTCGTTTTAAATAGTAAAAGCAAAACGGTTGAAATATAATCCTAGTTTATTGGGCAATGGTCTTGTGAATTTGTCCTACTCGGTTGCGCGGTTAACAGGTTCAAATTCACAAATGTAAAATTTTAGATATTTTTTGTTTTCAAAATAAAACTGTACGCGTTTTTGTATGAATAAATACATTACAAAATTAAATTCTTTACACTTTTAAGCCCGTTGACTTCAGCTACGGATGTATCGGGTTCCCTGTCCCTGTACAGTCAACTTCATAAATTGATTTTTCAATAGATTTTTGAATTTATGTTCGGAGGTGTGGATGTTTGTGATATATAGAAATCCCTCCCACCTATTAATTTAGCTACGTTCCGTTTTTATGATCGGATAAGTGGGAGGGAATTTTAGACATCCCACATATCCATGTCTACGAATAGAAATTCATAAATCGATTGAAGAATCAATTTATGAATATATCGGTACTGAGATTTGAACCAGTGAGATCCGTAACCAAAGTCAACGACGTTGACCACGAATTTTGAACTTAGACCAATATTATTTTAAGTGACACATTATATGCGAAAAAATCTTTTCAGCATAGGTTTGACGATGCCAAAATATCAAAACAGTTAACAACAAATAAAATGTTTGAAGTACCATCAATTATGGTGTGTTTGCCCATCAGTCTAAGATTGGCCCACTACATGGAAACAGCTGCCGTTATAATACCATAATGATACTATATTTTTCAGTTAAGCAAATATATTGAGAAGCCCCGTGGTAAAAATATGATTTCATATTCATCATAATTTGTTTTATTGTTGAATTTGTAAGCTGTCAGCTTGGAATGATAAAACACAATTTGAAAACTTTTCTTGAAATAAATCGTGTTAGCCATATTTTAAATTTGTATTACTAATCTGTAAACCAAGTGCTGTATATTTTTTACCATCTCAATTATGTATAAAATATATCAAAGCATAAATAAAAGTTGTCAAGAATTTTAAATCATTGAATTTATAGTAATTACAGTGATTATTTGTATCGTGAGCCAAAGTTACCCGATTTGGATGAAAATTTTTACCACCTTGTTTTGTCTATTTTTATATATCAATTATAACAATAAATCTATTTACATTAGTTAAATTTGATCTTAGGACATTAGTATATTTCTATGTAGAACAATACCACATATAAATGCAATGGCGAACCATAAGAATACAAAAAAACCATCAGAAATGGTCAGAAGTAACCCAGATTGACCGTATTGTTAAATAAAAAACATATCCAATAAAATGTTATACAAGGTATAATATTTTAGAATTTGCCAACCACCGCGTAGAAAATAATATTGATTTTAATCTGAAGTGAAATGTAGAAATACTTTAACACGTAAATAATAATGATTGGAAAATTAGTAGATTCCCGAGCAAATAATATTTTCAAATGTAGCTTTCCAAAATAAATATTCATGCTAGAGGTGAGTATGCCCCTTCCTGACTTCATTATTTCTAACAAACTAATAATATTATAATTTAATTAATGTATGTATAGTTAATAGTTCGCCTATTAATAATCCGATGAAACATATGCCAAACATTTTTTATCCAATGAATTAAATGCTACAAATTTCATAAGCCGTAGAGTATAATAATATTTCCTACAAGTATACGATGATGAGTGTATTGAATATGATTGTATTTGCATATTTTTTGATGGAATTCATAAAACATTTTATTAACGTACGGAAAATAGATGCCGCAAGTCAAATAAAAATTGCAACGGGTTTTCATCTAGCCACTTTGATAAACTCTTACCCGATCGCATCTATCTAAATAAAAGCATAAAGAGGCCCTCAATAAAACCGTCGTTCCATATTCATCGTTATTCTCAGGGATTCTTAAAACTACACGAGTGCAGGCAATTTATTACACTAAAAAAAACATCAATCTATACATATTTATCAACAGACTTGTTAGACAAAAACTTAAATTTTTTTCTTTCAATCGCCTATATAATTCTATACTCCCTACTTAATTCTGTTAGTACCAAATATGTAATTATTATATATTTTGCGTTTTCGTTGTCTAAGCACTCAGTTCTATGAATAGACATCAAACAACAAAGAAAATTAGATTAAAAATAGTAGCACTGTTCAAATGTTTAAGAATATACATGCAGTCGTTGCTTTGCAATTGCGTTATGAAGCTTTGAAATTCTCTAGTTCAAAATCTTGTGTTTGCAGATGCAGGATAATACATATTGAGTGTTGAATTATCACAAATACTTAATTTGTCATCAAAATTCATTTTACCATCGCTAAGAAAACAGGAGACAGCTGTTTGAATCTGGAAGATTGGAAGCATTTACAAAACAAACATTTAATGTAAATAAAAATCAAATTTGAATTATTGAGATTTTTTACACTTCCATATATTTTGTCACTAACGACCCGTGTTTCGCTTTTCGGCATCTTCAGGCATTCGAGAGGATGAATGGACTCGAATTGACTGACAGTAAACACTGTCTAACGTTTATATACAAGATACAAATACGACAAATATTATTTACGAGATAAAAGTCTAGGATCCACACTGATACCTGAGTTAAATATTCGGAGAATAGCCTTAATTCTTGTTGTGTAAACAAACTCATTACAGAGTGGCGAATTGCAGCTTTCCAACTAATATTAGAATTATCAGAGATTTTACAATTATAATACCATTGTGGGTTTTAAAATGCAATTCGAAGAAAGGATGGAAGTGTACAAAATCTCAATAATTCGAATTTGATATTGAAGTTCCATCTAGCACCCTCAGTCGGTGTCTTAAATTATAAATAAAGATCGATAGTATAAAGCGAGTAAACTACCAGTTAGGAGCTAATCGTTCTCGCGACGCTTCTTTTTATGATTGGGTTAAGTAAAAAAGTTATCGTATATTATCATCGAAAGAATTCATGCCATAGAAAAACTCCATTCGTCGATTGAAAAAACGAACCCATAGACACCGCATCTAAATGAGAAGACAAAAGAACATTGAAAAGGATCGACTGATTATGTGACCGATTTATTAAATGATGGGTATAACTGAAAATAAGCCAGTTTGTATATTTTATCGAAACTGAGTGAGCTATTGATCATGAATCTTCTTTTGAAACTGCATAACTTACAAATATCATAACTATGCAAAAAAGAATTTTGGCCATTGAAACACGACTGTTAAAGTCGATTCAAATTCAAACCCACAACTGTTTAACTAGTTGCAATATAAACATTAAAACGTATTTCGCTGTTACTGAAAAATGGTGAATAGTGTGAAGTGGTATGTTTGTATTTATAACTAGGAATGTGGAGTCGTCAAAAAAAAACGCGACTCCGACTCTGACTTCGATTACGACTCCGACCACCTTTCCTATTTATGTGCAACCAATCCGGTAAATAGTCAAATTTTTCATATTATACATATATATGTATACAGCAAGACAAGAAGATGTTATAGATATATATGTAGACATAAATAAAAATGAAACAAGTACATTAATACACTTATAAATGCAACATATTACTTCTTTGTAAGATTTTCTTGATGTTTTATCAAGTATGAAAAGTCATTATAATATGACACGTGCGTAAAAATATTTGAAATGATAGAACCGTTATTAATCACCGCAGGCTAGGCCGTCAGTCAGATTCACCTGTCCAAATTTGCGACCCCAACTTTCACATTCCAGGAAGTTTAATATAAAAAACTTCCTTATACGTTTTGGCAAAACAAGATAAAAAAGCTGTAAATAAGATATCGATTTGGAAATTTCCCCTTAGACATGATTGATGGACGCATCGTCGTTTTATTTGATAAATGGAAAATTTATCAAAAAAGCTCAGCAAAAAAGCTGCAACTTTTAAAAGAGTTTTGTTTTTTTTTCTTCCCCAATGAAATGTTAAATACGGGAGGCTTTGCATAATCAATCATTCAGGATTAGATATTGAATATAAAATTCCTATGTTACCTTCGGTACATAAGATTTTTTTCAAATGGAAGATGTTTTAATCTATATATGCAGTTATCTCAGAACATGTCTTTATACTGTATCATATCAAATAGACATACTAAAATATCGTTTAATAAATTTGTATTTGAAATGGATTTTTTGCGATACCTTTAAGCCATGTTTAATGTTTTTTTTTTTTTTAAGTTTTATGGTTTGGAAAAAAATCATTGAATTTTAAATTGTTTTTGACAATGAGGTAACAAAAGTATTTAATTCAACGAGAATTACGCAACCTATTTTGACATTATGCCATCGTCAGAACTAGTCAGAAGAGATAATGGTATTATCTCAAAAAATATCTACAACTATACTACATAAATCTTGTGCAATTAATTATTTAACTATTTCTTTAACTGATAACTTTGTATAGAATATAGTATATGTTTTACATTATAGCAACTAATTGCCATTGCACCCAAAACGAAATAAATTCTATGACAATTACAATGTTTAAACATAAAATCTTTAATTGTTTATAATGGAGATTTCGGGTACGTGGTTAAACTTCGTTGGCTTCGGTAACGGATGTCTCTGGTTCAAAATTCCCGGTATGGCCAGTTTCATATATAGTTTTTTCAATGGTTCTTTGTGATGATCAGAACGCTCTCCCTACCATCCGATTCAAAAAACGTGGAGTGGCGAGAGCGAATAGTTAACCACTAGCCCTGTCCTAGCCCTATCCTTTTATCCCTATTCTCTTCGAAAAAGTGAGGTTAGGCAACTGAGTAACAAGCTGTTCTAGTAGAGAAACTTTTGTTCAGATAATTCAAAATTGGGAGCGGACATGGTAAAAATAAAAAGTGTGGTTAGGCAACTGAGTAACAAGCTGTTCTGGTAGAGAAACTTTTGTTGAGATAATTCAAAATTGGGAGCGGACATGGTAAAAATAAATAAAGAAATTGAGCTTTATAAGCTGAAGCTCGATTAACTGAAAACGTGTTTTCCAATTTTTTTTTATACCAGGACAAAAAGCAAACATAGTTTGTTTGTAAATATCCATTCAAGAGTTTGAATATTCGACTCAAAATCGAAAAAAACGAAACAATTCCATGTATTGTTACTTTTGTATTCGGCTTTTCACAAAGCTACCGCCAAATGCATCGAACAACTGTTTTTTATTATTATTTTATATATAACTGATAAAGTTATAAAAATTGAAGTATAATCTTAAATGAATTGAAACGTATAGTTCTCTATCATCTGGATGAAAAAGTATTTCCCGAAGATGTAAGTATATGAAACCCTTTTAAGAAGCTTATTGGACAAGTTCTTTCAACTGTGCTACGTTGTATATCGTAATAATATTACGAAATAGATCTCGTAAAAAGGTATTATTGGGCTCGCTGTTTTAAAACATACCATACAACATATTTTATCTTTTTTGATAGCTCAAGTGAAATTGAACTATGAATACTCGGGGTGAGTCTTGGCCTCCGTCAACAAGATAGGGATTGCAAAACAGGAAGGATGTATCGGTACCGGTATTTTGGTGTTAAATATTAAATACTGGCATTGCAAAACTGGTTAGTAATAAGAAAACATATTATTTTTTTTTTTACCATGTCCGCTCCCAACGTGGAGCATATGGCCTCTTAACGGAGGTATCTTAACAGAAGTTTTGAAAGTCTGCTTGTTACTCAGTTGCTTAACCTCCCTTTTTTTTAAGAGAGTTGGGAGTTTAGAGTTAGTTTTAGAAAGATAGAGCTAGGACAGGACTAGTAGTTAGCTAATCGCTCTCGGTACTCGTACTCTACTTATTAACTGACCGTTTATGGAAGTAGTTACTTACCAAATAGTTTGTTGCCAAGGCAGTTCATAATTTCCAAATAAATAAAAGTTAGGTTAGGTTAGGTTAGGTTAGGTTAGGTTAGGTTAGATTATATTGACCGCTTTATTATTAACTGACAACGGGTATACTGAGCATTAATCGAATTAGTTACTGACCATTTTGATTAAGTGCTAATCGTTTACTATTTTTAACTGACCGAAGATTGAAATACTTACTGCCCCAATAAATGTAGGCCACCAACACTATTTATAAATACTGTTGTCGATATAATTTAAATGGGTTTTTAGAGCATTATCAAAAAAACCTGTTTTGCGATATGACACCTAACATTATCTCGAAAAAGTATGAGTTCTGATAATGGAATAACGCTGAAATAGCTATTGACTTATAACAAATTATTCTTGTAGAACTGAGTACATTGCCATTTTTTACCTCAACGCCTATCCTGATGATAAGATCGAATAATTTCTGAAAAGGAAGGCTAGGTGACTAACTTGTCACCAGTTTTATTGCCATACACCATTAAGAGGCCATATACTCCACATTGGAAACTGACATGGTTTTAAAATGCGAAATAAATTTTACGATCAATTTATTACCATTTTTATTATTTTCATATTTTATATTATGTTTCGGTCATTATATAAAATTGTGGAAATCCAGTAAACTCCCGACAATAGCACTATTGCTGACAACTCGTTTTCATTAAAGTTTCCGACTGTTTCTTGATAACACGTTAAAATTCTCTTACACTATATGCGTATTCCTTGATTTTGTATGAGTATGGTAGCCGAGATAGCCCGCTTCCAGATAGCTCGACTTCTGTCTACTGTGTTATCGGGGAGTCTACTGTAGTTTAAAAGATGTTTTTTTACCAATAGTGGACAGTCAGTAGATTAAAATGTGTTTCTAGTGTAATCTATTTCTACCAATTGCCAATTCAATCAGCACGAACTTCCCATTCGACCACGTTTGAATCTGGCGATCGCGGCATCATAAAAGCGATTCCGCCGTGGCCGAGAATTGAATCGAATGTCATCCCATCATTAGGCTTATCTCCCGTGCAGTAAGAAGGTAGTCGAGCGGGAGTTGGCTGGTGGTGAAAGACGTGAAGTCGGATAATGTCTTTCGGAAATCCTATCAAAACTGCGACTGACATTCACGGACGGCCTGACCAAATAAAACGATAATTGCGATAAAAGAATATCTGTAAAAAGTCCTGGCCAGATTTTGACGGTTGCAAATTAATATGATAATCTTATATATGTCAATTTAATAATATTTGATTGGTGTTATTGATTCAAAACTTTGGTTCTATTTACTTTTTCAATGTCCCCTTCCAATGTGTAACATATGGCCTCTTAATAGAGGCATATAAACGGAAATTTTCTGCTTATTACTCAGTTGCTCAACCTGTCTTTTTGGAAGAGAGTAGGGATATAAGGATCGGGCTATGACAGAACTAGTGGTAAGCTAATTGCTCTCGCTTCGTCCCGTATTTAAGATCAGATGTGTGGAAGGGAAATTTTAAAAATCACAAACATCTATACCTACGAACAGAAATACATAACGGATTTTATAAAAAAAATTGGTTCGACTCACTATTCTGAATTTTATCCCATCTGCATTTTAATGGCAATAGGTTGTTACGACCGGTTTTAATAGCAATCTAAGTGGTTTTGTGATTGTTTATGCAATTATTTTCCCAATTAAGGTTGAAAGTCATTATTATCAAAACTGAATTCAAATTTATTCAGACTTCAATATAGTTCCTAGATTTATTGATGATAAATTTTCTTAATTTGACTTATAAAATAATATATTTCGACCTATAAACACTATATATTACTCACTGTCAGTTCAAGTTTATCCATGTACTCGAATGTCTGAATATATCGAAAGGGGAATCCTTAGTCGTTAGTGACAAAGCATACGGAAATTTTCAAAATTTGAACAATTTAAAAAAACTACAGACCTGATTAAAATATTAATTACTTGTGTTGTTTTCAAGGGAAAATCTGTCAGCTTCCGTCTGAAGATACTTAAACTAATTTCAGTTTTTTATATCGTCTCTTCAGTAGCCGCGTCGTCAATGCTCTTGTGCTTTGACACTAACCAGTTGCACGGTCCAAAGTTGTAATCTCGATATGGGTACCATTTATAGTTTGATTTTTCTATACGTTTATAGATATTTATAAAAATGCTACATTTCTACCCAATTACCTCTAATCTGCCATTCAAATAGAGTAATGGCTTAAAAAGTAGGGTTAGCTAAATTTTGTGCAGTCTTGAATATTGATGATCAAATGTTCCACATTGTGAAAGGATATTATGTAAAAATGTTACCTATGTGGAAAGAAACTGTAGGATGGTTATGAAAGCAATTAGCTAGTGAAAATAATTAGCTGAGAGAAACGGGTAGTGTCATATTGATACAATTTAGAGCATATCGACGGTGTTTTGGCCAATTGATGTAACCCTCAAAATTAAAATTGTTCAGGTGAGAGTAAAAACTGATTTTTATAAAAACATATGGTGAGTTGCGTTGTGAATCTTTGAAATGCATTCCTGTAAATTCACATGTTTGGAGGTACGGGATTATACATAGGGAGAGTTGATATAATAGTGGGTTACATAAAGTGGACGGGTCAACATTTTTAATTCAAAAACGATTCCCTTCCAAAAAGTGGTCAATTTATTTTTCTAATTTGCATCATTTGGCCAAGACCTGCTCTGTCGTTTTTAAAATGAGATCCAATCATTAACTCATTTTCGTATTTTTTGAGGGTTACATCAACATTGGCCAAAACACCATTTAAATAGTTGTTTTAATTCAATCTTATATCGTAGTGTTTTACAATCAAAAACAAAACATCGACTGAGAGTGCTTGATGGAATTTCAATATCAAATTTGGATTATTGAGACTTTGTAAACTTCCATGTATTTTGTCACTAACGACCCCGGATTCGCCTTTCGGCATCTTCAGGCATTCGAGCACACGAATGGACTCGAACTGACAGACAGTAAACAGTGTCTAACGTTTATATAGAAGATACAAATACGACAAATATTATTTACGAGGTAAAATATTATACGTCTGAGAACCACACTGATACCTGAGTTAACATTTCGAGAATCACCTTAATCCTTATTTTGTAAACATCACATTAACAGAGTGGCGAATTGTCGCTTTCCAATTTCTCTTAGAATTACCAGTGATTTAACAATTATAATAGCATTGTGGGTTTCGACGGGATGCAATTCGACGAAAGGGTACATGTATACAATCATTCCACGTTTAGTGACATCTTTTAGGTGTACAATATACTTTTACAAAAAATACAATATACTTTTAATAAAACTGTCATAGTATAAAATAATGATTGTTGACATAGCAACCCAAAATAAACCATATTACAAAGTAGTATATGAGAAGACCCCGGATCGAAGAGAGGCGAGCGGCTGGTTATCCGGAGTCCTGGAAGGGCTGATCTCAGACAAACACCATTTCAGATCCGGTTAAAAACTTATTTATTTTCCATTCAAGATGCAGTGGTTTAACATTACACAAATATATAAATCTTAACACATAAAATTGATTCTACATTTACATTTACTTAGCAACTGAATTTACTTTAAGTTATAATACAAATAACACAACGAATTTAAATTAAATCCAACGCAAATCAAAACACAAAAACAAACAGTTCACATGTCACCTCCGCTGCCACGAGACCGCAGCTCGTCTCGCTCGGCGGATCGTAATCGACTGTCTACAAAAATTCAAAAAAACTCCGTGCAAAGTTGGAGCTACCCTTTTCCGTAAAAATGGACTCGTCCAGCGGCCGAAGCCGGGGGCTCTTTTAAAGCCTAACAACAAGAAGGAGCGTATTCTGCGAAATATTGCTGTTTGCCGCAGGCCGATTTCAGTTCAGGACACTAATGACACTTATACTTATGAAAAACCAGGGTGTGTCATATAATGTAATAGAAGGTCACGAAAAAGAATAAATAATTTTTCATAGAGCGTCTACACGCTCTCTTTTATGTCACGCACTAAATCTACAAGGATCTGGTAAATTATTAGTAAACTATTCAAATTCATAGCAATCTTCAGTCAATATTCGTTAGGGAGTTTTAAAAATTGTTCTTCCCATATAAAAGCCATCAGTTAACAGAAATATTTTATTAACTAGACATCATGAAAAGATTAAGTCGCTCATTATAAAAATAAATACCAGGAAACGAAACATTTCAGTTGGAATGCATAGATACCTCTATAAATACAAGCTTTTAAATGGAATACCTGGAAAAAGCGCTTGGAATACTATGTTTTGAAACGCAACTCGTAAAAGGTTGTATTTCACGTGAGTGAGCTTAATTCTATCTCTTTTGAACGACGAAGTGTGCTTTTACATAGAAGCGTGTGTATTGCTTATTTTCTCATACATAATAGCTTCAAATGATATTGAACTAGCGAGGCTACTATAAAATATATAAATATGGTATTTTTTGTCTTAAAATTAAACATAATATCCTCGTCATAGTGGCATAAAGCTATAAGTCGAAAATCAACTGTTTTGAATGTAGTACGATACATTTTAGAACGGTCCTTATCACGGTTTTTTTTCCATTTATAAAAGTAATTAATATAAGGATTATAAATAATTGCACTTTGTGTTAGATATTGTTCACTCGGTATACTTAAACTTTTATTTCGATAGTTTGCACTTTGGATTAGATAGTTTTAACTTAGTACACTCAAACTTTGATTTTAATAATTTACACTTAGTTACGGATTCTTTTATGAAATTTTGGTCCGTGCAGACCTCTAATCTAAAAGTACTTCAATAAACAGAATTAGCACAAAACCTTTCTTTCTTTGAGTGGAATTGCAACGCATGCCGGGTACTCACTAGTATTACTATAGAAAAAGAATAACTTATACTTAAATCGAAATAAATAACGAATCTCATAAAGCGGTTAGTTTAATAAATAATAGATATTTTAATAGAAAGACTTCTTAAAAGCCGATTTTCTCAAAACAAGATTGTTTGACATAACGCCTTCTGTCATTATACTGAGGATATGTCGTGTTTTAGAAGTGTTTATAGAAGCAAAATTGTATCGGAAAAGGCGCTTAGTAAAATAAATTATTAATAGATTTCACAGCTTGGCGTCTCATTTTAATATACAATTAATAACTTTAACTTTAATAATTAATTATGTTTGATAACAGTCTTGGAGCCGTTTGTCAACGATATTGAACGTACATTATATTCACGGGTTCGAATTCCGGAACTGTCAATTACATAAATTGATTTTTCAATCGATTCATGGATTTGTTTTAAAAGATAAGAATGGATGCGATGTTTACATTAAACATTTTAACTTGCTGATAAGAATAATATTTAAAAATAAATACTTCTTTATCCCTTCAACTGAAACAATTTTGAATAAAATTACACTTAGACTTATGTAATTTCTACAAATTAACATTTGACAATAGATGGTACATTCAAACGGAAAATAAGTTTGAAAATTGCCGGTGTTGTCATTTTGTTTATAGTTATTAGTAGTTTTATTGACGTACAGTTTACAATCGGAAATATGAAACTGTATAAATAATTTACCATTATTTCAATAAAACATGTTTTTATTGGCTCACGATTCTACAGAAATATAAAACCGTATGAGTTATTTGACCAAAAATTATTACAATATTTTAATAAGAAAGAGTTTTATATTTCAGTTATATACTAAAAATTAAATGTATTACAGATATAAAGAGAAGCAGACAGTTATAAATATTGTAATAAAATACACATTTTTGCGAGGCACGTGGTAAAATATATAGTTAACTTTCAATGTAAGTGCTTTTGCTTTTATATCAGTATACATAAAAGACGAAATACGGAAACTCAGGAAAGATAAAAAGAGTAAATTCACCAAACTTGACCAAGCCCACGTTTTTTTTAAGGAAAAGTGAAACCGCCACCGGATCAGCGAAAACTTTTAATCCAGGCGTTGACAACGGTATACAGATGAATTTTTATGAAGTTTTGTCAACATTTTTAATTTTAGGTAGAATAATTTTTTACTAGATCTGACGATAGTGAGATATTAAAAGAGTTATCAACCGTATTACATAATTATTGTGGAACTTAGTAAGTTTAATATGTTTTATCTAAATATAATTTCGACTCCATGGGGCAGATGGTTACGTTGCTGGCTACGGTTACGGATGTCTCGGCTTCAAGTCCCGGTGTGGAGACTTTATGGTCGTAGTCATGAATGTTTGTGAATCTTAAAAACTCCCTCCCACCCATCCGATCCTCAAAAATGGGGCTTAGCGAAAGCAATACGAAAATATATAATTTACAATTAAACAAATATTCCTGAAATTTTATTGAAAACACTCAGCTAGAGAGCATTTTCAACTGCTGTAAATTAAAAATCGAACAACAAAATGTTTCAGACTTTCCTGTACATATTTGATTTTCGTACGGGTTGACTGGAGACATCCGGTAAGGGATTTAGAATTAGATCAATCAAAATCAGATGTACAACGAAAAATTAAACTTTCTAGTTGTCGATTCCTTTTTTAAAATTTTCCCAGCTTTATCAAAACGGGTAGAAAGTTAGTTTGAAGTACGTTTTTTCAGCCCTTAAAGTTTGAAAAGACAATTTTTACGAGTGGGTAATTGGAACATAAAGGTAGGTAGGGGAAGTTTCGTCGGTTTTTTACGAGTCGAATGCTACCCCACAAGTATTTTACGATTCGCCCAGCTGACGCGGTTTCTCTGTATTTATATCATATATTTCATACGGGGGCAGGCTGTGTTTCGGGAAGTTTTTACTGCTCATTGAAATCATTTTATACGCCGGTATAAATTTTGTTTGTGTATCCGACCGATTGCCGCACAAATTTCTATTACTTTGTATCATTCGACAAATTGAGCAATTTGCTTTGTAAATTATGTGTTATTCCGTGTTTCGAATTTAAAGTTTAAATGTGTATTCACTGTTATTTGCAATGCGGGCGTGTGAAAATATTTTCATCAAGAAAACATGATTTTGTTATGTTTATCACTTAAATTGATGATAATAAAAATCTATTGATATAAATGCATTCAATAAAAACGGTGCAATTCAATGGTATTAGAAACAAACAGTTTTTATAGATAGATGTTTTCTTATTTTTTTATATTATTAGTGTTACATAATATATATAAAAGGCAAAAAATTACATGGTCAGAATTTAAATCAACTTTTGGTAACAATAAAATTCAATTTTTGGTCAGAATAAAAATATGAACGGTCTGAATAAAATTATTATACGGTCAGAATAAAAGGTTAGGTTGGCAAGGTTACAAATACTGACCACAAATTATTTATTCAGCCTTCTGTAATTCTGACTGATACATTAATATAAATTCTGACCAATGCACTAAAAATTATGACCGAAATTGAATTAAAAATGCAAGCCTGTCTTATATATAATAGCCCAGACCGGTCTGTCGGCGTTTTATTATTCAATACCGTCATCTATTACGGGCGTCCCATTAGTATTAAAGAATAGAGCAACTTTACAGAAGTTGTTTAACGTTACACGGTTGGTGCCTTAAGTCAGTGTGTCAAATTCTCTCTTGGGATAGGGTAAGGTAAGAGGTTTTCATGATCAGGTGAGTGATGAGATCAGTGGGTGGATGGGGGGAGTATAAAAACATAACAAATACGTTGTGATTCAATAATGAATGAATTCATAAATTCTTGAAATATCAGTGGTATTTTTGTTTATAAACAACTCATTTTATTTTAAATATTTGTACATATATATATTCGTCCGGTGTTGCAATTAGGAAATGCAATCCCGGAACCTTTTTATGATTCCGGGATTTCGGGATTCAGAATTTCTCAATCCCGAGATTGGGCATTCAAAATTTAATTTATGTACATTATTGCTTCGATTGGGATGATTAATTATTTTTTTTTTGGTTCGAAAGGTTTTTTTTATTGATTGGAAATCAGGCAGCCATTTGCAAACAAAGAAAAAAAGCATTGTGTCTAAGGCAGTTGTATATTTTATTTTATTTATTGTAATATAATGGTAGGTTTTAACAGATGGTATCAAAAAAGAGGGCATGTCCTTTAAAATATTAGACTACATTCATTTAAGAAACGGATTACTTTGTCGTCCATTTCAAATTGGTAAAAAACGGCTCTTACGAAATATGAGAAACAGGGAAACCACAATACATTAATAAGTATTATAAAACGATATATGGACAAACCGAGGTACACGTTATAGTTAATCAGGAAGTTTTAATTTTATATGGATATAAATTATTTACTAGCATTTACAGTGAATCCCGAGATCCCGGGATTACGGGATTGAATAATTAAACGGGATTCCGGGATTGGAAGCCCTAGTTGCAATCCCCAGAACCATGGATATCACAGCACACGTTCCATATTCCGAAAGTAAGTAGAATTTGTAGTGTGGCTATTCTGAACAAGTTTTAAACAAACATAGCTCCTAATAATGTAGTCATACCTTTTACCTACCTATATTTCCAACATTTATCGGGTTTCAGGGTGTGCTGGGATTACAACGCATCTCGAATTCCGACATTATAAGTTCTTATCTACTGTAAATATACAAATTAGGATGCAAAATGGCGTACGTAGAATACAAGCGCCATGTTTCTACAGCGAGTTTTATGAAAATGATGCCGTTTATATTAATGGTCGGCGTAAATTTCTTGCGAATCGGATTTGGAGGATAATTCTGTACGTTGAGTGAAGAAAACAAAATGAACGGAATTAAAACAAGGAAATACTGACTAAGCGTTTTCTCGCATTTTAACTTAATTAACTAAACGAGACGTCATTGCGATTCAACTAGAGACTAAATTCATTATCTAGTGTTTATGATTTATTTATAGCATGTATTAGAAAAAGTGTTTCTTTTTATCGATTAAATATCCCAAAATTTAATACAGAAATATTGACGGAACCCCAGACTATTAAAGGCGTGCATTTATTGGGTCAGTAACTATTTGAAATTTTGATAAGTAGATTTCATAAATGGTACTATAAACGTAGTCAATTATAAAAATAAACGGTCGCTTATCAAATTAAACGGTCAGTTTTTTAATTAAACCTAACCTAACCGTTATTTCTTTGGCAATTATTTATTGAATATTTGAGACTTGAAACTGGAAAAATTGATAGATCTATCAATAGAGCACATACGTACATTAAAAACTTGTTTCATTGAAAAATCGGTAAAAGCGTGCTTTGCATTTCAGCGACTCATTTATGGAATTAGTTACATACCAAATAATTAGTTGCCTGTTTTAAAGAGAAAGTCCATGTAAATAATTTTTAACAATATTTACTTTAAAATGCCAATCGTCAAAAAATGTTGAACCAGATCACAATATGTCTTGTCTCCATGTTTTATTATTTAAGTCTTGAGGATGAAACCTGCAATGCGTTTGAAACGACGGGTAATTACTACCAACCATCCATGGTAGTTCCAAAAATTATTAGTTTTATGAAAACATTTTACTAAGGTAAAAGCGAAATGAAAAATATTTGGTATATTTTAGGAACGTCTTCTGGTATATTATTTTTTTTATAATTTTCAAAAATTGTTTTTATTTTTATTTTTAATAGCTGTAAACGTCAACTTTGAAGCCATAAGTATCTATATTTTATTTCACTAGTATACTTTATGAAATATTCATAGTACACAATTGATCTTTTATTTTATAACCATATATATAAATAAGTCTTTTTTATAACCATATATAAGTCCACTTACAATATGGAGCATATGGGATCGTAATGGAGAAATCTAAACTAAAATTTTCTTACTCGAACGACTTCGTCAGTTAGTTGCTCAACCTCTCTATTTCGAAGAGAGTAGAGGTAAAAAGATACTATATAAGATATCGACTGAGGGTGCTTGATGGAATTTCAATGCCAAATTTGAAAAAGATGTTGCTTGAATATAACTAATGGTTGGCTTATTTCTCTCGCTATGCTTCGCTGACAGGGTCGGATGGGTGGGAGAGAATTCTAGACATCACAAACATCCATGCCTACGACAAGACATTGCACAATCAATTTATGAAACTGTCCGTACTGGGATTTCAACTTGTGATATCTGCAGCCTAAGCCAACGTCATCGATAACTGCACCACGGACTCAACAACCTTTTTAGTGGATATAAAATATAACACGTCTTTAATTCATGAAGGGACAATCAAAACATTGAATAAAATATGTTTACAACAACTGAAAGAATACTTTTTGTTTCGATCTTACATAAACTTTCACTAACAATACATTTTGAAAACGTATGCCACAAATGCAGTTGTTAAATAAGCCACGGCCTACGAAATTTCACCCTGCACCAGCGATTAAAACTACCATTGTAATCTCTCGTAATTAAGGCTTTATTGAGGCACTTTACCGTGCCGTTATTATTGAAATCATAAAGCTTGCCCTTCGAACTCGTTTGGACAGCTGGAATGATCACGGGGTGCACTTAAGCAAGAATGGAGCGTCGTTATAAGGACGCCGACGGCTTGGGCGTCTTAACGGATGCCGTTACGGCGCCGCCCTACGTAAGCGTGTTTGCCACATACGGTAATGTCGTTATATCTAATAATGATACGTATAATATTATTACGCTATCCATATCTGAGAATTTCAGAGCGTGTCCTTAAACTTATTGCGTGGTCTTATTACAATCCAACGTACGCTCATTTATATCGACACTCTCCACGTATAATCACGTAAGTACAAAATATGTGATTATTTTTTTGCATTTTCATTGTGTACGCATACAATTCTATGGGTAGGCATCAGACAACAAGAAAAATTAGATTTAAAATAATAGCACTGATCCAATTTTGAAGAATATACATGCAGTCGTTACTTTGCAATTGTGTTATTAAACTTTGAAATGTAATTAGTACTATCACTGTTGATGTGTTACCCCTCCCCACGTCCAGTAGAACAAAATAAAACTACCCTACTAGAATCATTGTCTACCGTAGAAATAAATAGCTTTGCAATATGGTTAGTCTGAAGAGTCTTCTTAAAGAGGCGAAACGCTTCACGTGAGTGACAAAGCCAGTGGAATAACTAAGTTACCAATATTAATTTTGTATAATCTAAGTGACTAAATTTAATGATAATGTTATTAGCAGCGGTGGGTTTGCATGTAAACGCAATTTATACGTTGGTTTTTCACAGTTTTCTGGAGATATTGTATTTGATCTGTTAAGTTGTATACATACACAATAATATGGAGAATATTTGTGAATACATATGTCATTTTCGACTTTTTGTGGACAGTGGACAACTCAATTCAAACCGTTCGTTACGCAGCCAAGAAAGAAAGTAAACGTTGACAGATATCATCTTCTGTTATGATATCACGGCATATATCACTTAGTTAAACTACAAACTTTTAATTTCGTTGACAGAAAAGGTTGTTTTAGTTTACACATCCCTTAGACGTATCCATGCAACACCCTCCTACGAAGTGTAAGTGAGGTAATAACTCCATAACTAACAGTGAAAATGAAAGACTTAAATTGTATGATTTAATACTGGTGAACAATAAAATTGCAGTAAAATTAGTGAACCGTTTTTGGAGACATCACCGCTCTGCAATATCTTAGTTGGAGCATTAAAATTTTAGCATCTAGCATCGTAACTTAGGAAAGCTGATGCATTTAATTTATCCATAATAAAATATTAGTAATTAGCGTAAGTTGGCTCCATTCAGTAAGTACTTAGCTTGTAGTTGAAAGTAGGTAGGAGTTTGCTGTAGTTGGTCGATGGTAGTTAGGAGTTGATGGTACGTGCAAGTCTGCAGCGGCCAGGGCGGTGTCAGCTGTAAACAAACTTTGGGCTAATTACGGCATTTGGTGGGACGTGGCAGTCTATTTGAGTGACGCGTTCACGATCGAATGGTGTTTATTTTATAAATACAATGTTGTAGATTCTTTCTAGTTAACTGTCGGGTGTCTGGTGAAGTGGTCAACGTCGTTGGCTTTGGTTACGAATTTCACGGAATCAAATCCCAGTACACAAAGTATCATAAATTGATTTATGAATTATCGCTCGTTGACATGGACGTTTGTGATGTCTGTAATTTATTCCACCCATCCGATTCTAAAAATGGAGAGTAACGAGAGCGATTAGCTAACCGCTAGTTCTATTCTAGCCTTATGCTTCTATCCGTGCTCTCTTCGGAAAAGAGATGTAGAGCAACTAAGAAACAGATTTCGTAAGAAAAATTAGGATAACATATGTTCCACATTGGGACATGGTGAAAAAAAATAGTAACATAGTCATTGAAGCCTAGTGGGCTTTCATTCTTTGGTTGCGTGGTTATGGATTCGAATACCCGAATTACCTGAATAACTGTTCAATATTTTCATTAAAATCCAATCAGACGACTTGGAAAGTGATGAGTAACTTCTAAGCTATCCTGCATTCATTTAAGACATCGACTGAGGGTGCTTGATGGAATTTAAATATCAAATTTGGATTATTGAGTTTTTGTACACTTCCATGTATTTTGTCACTAACGACCCGGGTTTCGCCTTTCGGCATCTTCGGGCATTCGAGCGCACAAATGGACTCGAACTGACAGTTCGAACGGACACGAATGGACTCGAACGAACAGTCAGTTCGAGTCCATTCGTGTGCTCGAATGCCTGAAGATGCCGAAAGACGAAACCCGGTTCCTTAGTGACAAAATACATGGAAGTGTACAAAATCTCAGTAATCCAAATTTTTATCCTGAATTCGTTACTCTTTCTGAAAACGAATTGTAAAACCGATTAAAAAGTTATTTTTAGTTTAAAACTCTAATGAAAATGTTTCATTAAAAGTCTATAAATGTACTCAAAGTGGAATTATTGTATGCATTTGTATAGTTAAATAGTTTTTTTCTAATACATAATGAAAGTTGTCAATCTAACGGGGAACTACAATGCTCTATACATTTTCTTTGTTAAGAAGAAATTACATTAATAAAAATTATTATGGGTTTTTCCACAATCCGTAAAACTCTAAAAGCGCATGCAAACGAGATGATTTATGGAAGTGGTATTAATAAACTTAAGAATATTTGTAATTTCGTCACCTTAGGTAAACAAGGTTCTATCTGCAAAAACTAAAACTGTTCAGGAGAAGCAATTTTGGATTTCAGAAAATGAAATGTGCATTCACATACGCGAATGAAAGAGGCAGCCACTTTAGAGACTGTGATTTCTTTCACGCGGTATTTCTAATAACGTATGCAGATGGAACCTTGATGCACTGTACAATTTGTATGTTTTCTCAAGTAGAAATTTTTTCTAATTTGAATTTGATGGATTTACGGACAATTGTAAAGTTTTTTAAATGCAGATAGAACCGTATTATGAATGCACATAAAACTGCATTAAAAAGTGATTTTGTGGAAAAACAGCTGTTGGAACCATGTTTACCCAAGGCAACGATTTACCGACTTAATAATCAATTTTAAGTGTATCTCTTCCATGAGAGTGCGAACGTATACTAGCCAATATTGACAATAAAACATAAAGCCACAGCCCTGGTTTAGTTTGGTTCAATGATCAGCGCGAGTTTACATGAAATTTATTATCTTCGAGGCAATTCGATAGTTGAAAATTGTGTTTTGATGAAATTGTTAATTTCCAATTCTCGTTCATAAATGGAAAATTATTGCTCCGAATTAACGTAATTACACAATAAAAAATTACTGTATATAAAATGAATGCAATGTACAATGTTATTATCGAATTATCGATGAATATTTAATTCGCATAAACTTTTAAATATAAACATGTTTTTGTTACAGAAAATATGAAAGCCCCAAATTTAAATGAAAAGTTTTAAATTACATCTAACTCTAAGTTAGGCGATCAACTTGTTTTTTCAGTTAGGGTTATTATATGAGATTGGGTTTGGTAAAAGACTTTGAGATAGGGTACTGAGGGTGGAAAGGTAAGAAAATATCTCAGATACCTAATACATTGGCTGTAAATTTATAAATATATAGAAAAATAGATTTATGGAATTTTCCATTTGCTGACTCGAACCCACGGAACCCACTTGACCACGGAACTGAGTTTCACGAAATTTTATTAGTTAATTGATAGCTGTTCCGGTTTCACGTCATCGTCAGAACTGTTAATGAAGTTCATAGTTTTGAATATGTTGTGAAGCAGAAATAGCTATCAACTAACTAATGAAATTTTGTTGAACTGAATACTTTGATATTTTATTATATTATTAGTATTATATAAAATAGGGTGCATAGACTTTTAAATGTACTTTATTTTAGTTTCTTATTTGCAGCTTTGATAATATACTCATAAATATGGTCTTACGACATAAAAGTTCCCCACCCGTGCTTAATCAATTCACCTCGTCGAACAGGACCATATTATTGACTGAATAATTGTAATTCTTTCCGTCAAGCAACGTTAGACGATAAATAATAAATTAAATATATTCAAGCATTGAAAAACGTTTAAATAATGGTTTTTATATGCAGAGCTGAATAAGTTTCAGTAGACATTTATATGGCTATGTCATGTTGAAACAACACTTTTTAAGAAAAGTTTATGCAATTGTGATATATTATGACTTTCTTGGAAAATTCTGTGTATGCGAATATATTTCACAGCAGTTTCAGGAAAATGTACCATTAATGTAAGATATGCGACCAAATATATATCGCAATTGCAAAACTTTTGGAAATTTACATTCTCTCATGTGACTTAGTTATCATTTACGAGTATTTTATACACTTCAAAAAGAAAATTTTCGATGGTATTTTACATTCTTGTAATGTGACTGCTATTTTAGACTTTGACAACTTTTATAATGTCTTTTCATATTCGCGAATTTTGATTTAGTATAATAATATTGAGGCGTCATTTCCACCAAAATATGCATGATTTTCAAACGATACAAGCAAATGTCAGATGCTCGCAGACGAAAGCTGTTATCAGTATAATAATATAGAAAATTTATGCAGTAAATTATATGAGTCGCTAAGTCGCTAAACATGCTCCTGGTGATTTTTCATTACAAAAGATTTTAATGTACTTAAATATGTGCTATATCGAGAGATCTATCAATTTTTCCAGTTGTAAATCAAAAATTTCTTCTAATTTACGTCGTTTTAAAAACTTTATAATGTCGTTGCTTTACAGGATTTCGATCTTTGATTTACATGGTTGATGCGCTCTAAAAAACGACGTGGTAAAAGAATATTTTACTTTTCGTTACCCACCAAAAGACACAAAACAACTAAAATTATAATTTAAGACATCGACTGAGGGTGCTTGATGGAATTTCAATATCAAATTTGAATTATTGAGATTTTGTACACTCGGACTCGAGTCTATTCGTGCGCTCAAATGCCTGAAGATGTCGAAAGGCGGGACCCGGGTCGTAAGTGACAAAATACATGAAAGTGTACAAAATCTTAATAATTCAAATTTTACTAAAATTATATTTTTAACTGGCATACTGACCATAACAATTTTTCGTGATTTACTCAAAGCTCTAAAAACTTATGGGAGCGTGTTTCGCGACTCAGCGTCTCATATTTGTTCAATAGAAAATTTTTTAAACCATATTTGATAAAGTACGCCATCAGTTGATAATCACGTCGCGAAGAGAGGAACCGGTCCAAACCATTATACCTTGTGTGAGTATTACAAAAAAATCGTGTTTTATTACTAAAATATAGTGCATTTCCATCAAGAATTCACAGTTAACACCTTGAGTGTTAAGAGTGATGTAGTATCTGAAACTCATATTATGTCAAGAACACAATTCATTTGTACTACTTCCACATATTTATAATGATCAGGACTGGTTTCGCTCATCACGAGCATTATCAACTGATAAAAATACAAACATAACAGGCTTGTTTATATAAAATTGAGTGTAAAAATGACGGTATATAAAACTGAGGGTTCATGAACTGAGACAAGAAAATACTGATTAGCAAACAAATTATACATAAATCAAATGAAAGAGTATACAATTAAAATGTTATGGACCTCTTGCAAATCATTAAATACTAATCTGAAATCACAAATATATCTACATTAAAAATCCATTTAGCTGAACAAAATTTTTAATGACGTTACTAATGTAATATACAATAATGAATCAGAAAAATTATAAGAAAAAATTAGTGAACCATTTAAAAACAATCAAATATTAAGTATGTAATTAATATGAATAATAAACAGCCATCTTAAATGGAGAAAGCAGAGCAGCTATGATTATCCATTAAATTTGTAAAATCTGAAAAACAAAAATTACAGAGACAGAATTAATTCTTACAAGTTAAAAATAACCTTACAGGTATAATACAAATTAATGAATCGGATATAACAAAGGAGAAGATGCAAAGACGGTTTGCTCATTCAATAAATTTGAAATGAGCAAAAATTATGTTATGTTTGTATTTTTATCAGTTGATAATGCTCGTGATGAGCGAAACCAGTCCTGATCATTATAAATATGTGGAAGTGGTACAAATGAATTGTGTTTTATTTTTTAAAATATAATGTCTTTCCACCAAGAATTGACAGTTAACACCTTAAAAGTGAATTGTTTACATATATATATTTATAAAGCAATGCAATAGTAATGTGACACAAAGCTTTGAAGTCATGTACAAAATCAAATCAAAAATGTTGATAATGTATTCTACAATGCAATTTCCTTTTATGAAATTAAAAAAGAAATCGTGTAATGGTTCTGTAAAGGTAATTTATTGATCAATTGAGCGGGGTTGATACAAGAAGAGGCCAAGTAATAATAAGAGTTTTGATTATTATTCTGTGCTTTATAAACATAAGCTCGAGATACAACGCTGACTTGTCATATAGCACCTCAAAGCTTTATACTTTTCTCATAAAATAAGAGACAAACATAAACCGCCAAGCTTTGAAGGCGAGCACATTAAACTTTTATGAGGAATTGGATTACCAGAGCGACGTAAAACATGACGATATTTCTTGCGTAATCTTAGACATCAAAAATATTTGTCATGTTTTCACGGTAAAAGTAGCTGAACACTGTTAGCCGAGCATTCTTTCATTAACTATGGATAATTTTATCCATATCCAAGTTTAATGAATTATTTTATCGATGCAATTGAAGTGGTTAAGGGTCTATATTTGATAACTTCATTAAAAGTATTATCTTCGAGAATAATTTAGTCGTTTTATTGAAAACTATTTTATTAAATAAAAGATTTGTATAACTATTAAAATATATCAATTATATGTAAAGAGCCTTTTTAAATAATAGGACAGGTGGACCACCCCGTTAAAATTTATTTCCCTTTGAGTTTTCAGCTCCAAAACAGTGTTATGGTAATTAGAGCTATTATCGTTTGTGTCTAACGTTCAGTAAATAGAAATAGTCCCATACCTTCTTCTTTTTCTTATTTTCCTTCCTTATTCACTTCCTATATGGGGAGTGGTAACCATATACGCGGCGTCTCCACGATTTCCTGTCACCAGTCAATCACTTTGCTTCCTCCACTGACATACCAGAGACCCTCATCTCCGCAGAGTACATGCTATGGATAGTACCCGATGGTCTTCCAGGAAGCCGGAATCCCACAGGTCAGTAGAGGAGGCAGGCAGTATTGAGGTTCTCCAGAGGTATCCACAGCACGTGACCTGGCCATTTCCAATGATTCTCCATAACCGCCGATGTGACAGGGCGTTGTCCGGTCCGTTCCCTAATCACCGAATTCCTCACAAAGTCAAACCACTTTAGCCCCAGTATCCGACGCAAGCATCTATTCTCGTAGCTCCAGTACACGGGTTTTCTGAGATTTCGTCACGTTTCATGATTCGCTACCGTAAAGCAACATAGGTAGAATGAAAGCGTTGAAAAAAATAGTATCCTATACCACCTTTCATTAATTTATAAGTTGTTAATTGAAATCATTTCTTATCTTAGAAATAAATAACCTTGCGATATAGTTAGTCAGAAGATGCTTTTCGAAGAAGCTAAAAAAGATACTTAATAACACAGCCAGTGGTATAACAAAGTTGCCAACTTTAATTTTATATTAAAAATGAATTTCCACAAAGTTACCGCCGAGTTCATCGAAAATATTATGTTTTTACCTCTCTGAAATCAATTCCGTATTTGCAATATTTAATCTGGTGCGGTAGATATTTTTCAAGTAGCAACAACATTATTAATCATATCAATAACAAAGTTTATACGGCATCGAGAAGAAAACTTACTTTCGACAAATTCAAAGTGTTTTGTGATTTATTAATTGAGTTCTGTTTTCTTTTCCGGTGTAATAAATATAAATTTCATTAGAAAATAACAATTGTGTAGCGTTTGTGTATGAACATTATATTCAGAGTAACTAATATAAAGCGATTCTGTGCCGCAATCCTGTATACCAGAATCTTCAAAAAGTTATTTGTCTTTTTTTCAAAACGAAGATACAGTCAAAAAATCTGCGTGGTGATATATATACAACAAAATATCCCTTACGATTTTAATGTTTTATATTATGTGATTAATACATTATTATTTAGATTGCTGGGGTGAACAATCACGTAAGTCAAGTTATGTGTGTCCAAACACACTCAAAATTTGTAGTAAATGACATTGTTCATAAACACACGAAATAATGTTCTTCAAATACAATGAGTATAACCACATTAGTCAGATTTTTGTGATCTGATACTCGATATATTTTGTTTCTAGCAATGATCTATGTCAGCCTCTGTGGTCTACTGGTAAGAGTTTTTCCCTAGCAATCAGCTGGGCATTGGTTCAAATCACATCAAGTTTAGATTTTTCAATTTAAATTTGTGATCTTGGACATGAGTGACTTACAACAATTCTCTTCTGAATTTCTTATTTTCAATACTGGTGTTTGTAATGCCTAAATTTTTTTAAAATTAAAAAAATGACTTGGTTGAAGTTTCTGTTCTTAAATTATTTGTTAAAAATAATAAAAAAAATGTCACCAGATATAAAAAACTTTAGCCTTAAAACTTTGCAATATTGAATGACATTTTTCTTCCTCCACCCATTTATTTATAGCGTGTAATACATTAAATCTATTTTGAAAGTAAAAAATTTCATTTTTAATAAAAAAAGCAGGAATTTATAAAAGGCTTAAAGGCGAATTTCATTAAATCGCCGAGCTATTTTCAAACTCCATAACTTTCAGAGAACATTATTTAACAACTAAATAAATAACGACTAATTTCGTATACGGAAACATTTCAGCGTTTGAATAAATTTCAAGTTTGTCTAATTTTACTTCATTCTTATTCATGGAACACTAATGCTATTTAGTTTGTCCTTCATTAAGAGAGCTAAAAGTAATTTATAATATTAGTAATTTTGTTAGTAGCAAATTATTCGATGGCTCCGCAGGGAACACCGTTGCAAATTTATACCGGCTTACGCTGAATTTCGTTTAGTAATAATATCATCGAGCCACTCTTATACTAATACGGTTAAAATTGCACGGTATGTAGTTACACTAAAATTATGTTTTTTGATGTTCATTTTAATAATAAATTAAAAAAATTAAAATCGTAATAATTTAACTAGTTGCAACTAGTATTGAAAAGAAACATCAGCTTAAATGAGTTTCTGTAAAACATGGTTACCTCACGCCACACTGGGAAAGATAATTTGTTCCTCGCCACACCAAATAAATAAAAAATTTTTTAGTGTATGTAACAATATACAATATTGTTTTATATACATTTATAATGTAGGTATACAGAGGTGGTAAAATTCTTATCAACGAGAATGATGCCATTGGTTTTCAGAAAAAAATATGTCAAAACGTCTTTCTAAATTTGATAAAACAAATACGTAACTTCTAATCCACTTATCAATTTCATTTCCAAAAACCAAAGCGTCTAAGGTCTAAGCTGTGAGTTTTTAACTTGTTTTGTCCAAAGTTCTAATTTGTCTTATTTGTCGTAGCACACCTGTTTTTGAGGATCAGAAGGGTGGAAGGGAGTTTCGATTAATTACTGACCAGTTATTATTTCTTACTGACCAACAATTGAAAAAGTTACTGATAAATTATTGGGCATTCCGTTAAATAGTAGAATAATCAAATTTCAATATAAGTGATGTTTACATTAACGACTTTGATACATATCGTATAATGACTTTTAATGTCAAATAACTGTCAATCCTTTGCGGATAGGCAATACATTGAAGATGATAATGCTCGCGATGGTCGAAACCGGTCTTGATCATTATAAACATGTGGAGGTGTACAAAAAATTATGTTTATAATTAAGAAAAATCATATATTGCATATAGCTTCACCAATATATCCACTACGGAATGCTTTTTAGTATAATCTCTGCGCTGTGGGTCTCAAACGGTTAAGATACATAAAATGATTGAGGTAACTGGATTTTATTCCAAATGTTATTATATTCCTTTTGCGAAGTTGGGTCCTTAATCTGGAATAATTCATGTATATGCCAGGATACGTTCAACGTCACTATGTTGGTTGGGTGCTCAAATTTGATTTCAAAACTTTTACTGCTGGAATTTCAATTATTCGCCAAGTTGTGTCAAGCGGCGACGGATTTATTAAATTAAACCATCTTCGCGCGTTTTCCAGGGGAGTGAACGATTAAATCATTCACAACTAACGCGAAAAAATAACTAAACACGATGTTAATTACTTTTTTTTCGAATGTTTATCAAAACCATATTTTTAAATAAATATTTGGATATTGTCAATGGACTTGGCGGTAAATTTGTCGAAATTCAAAATTAAAGTTGACAACTTTGTAATTTCGCTGACTGTGTTACTAAATGTGACACGTGTTTCGTTTTTTTAAGAAGTTTCTTCAGAATAACTATATAGTAAGGTTATTTATTTCTGAGGCAATAAATAATTCTAATTCTCAACTTAATTTTGTAATTGAGTCACTGAGTCGCTAAACACGCTCCTGGCTCACTTTTCAATCAAATAGGTTTAAATGTACGTATGTGCTTTATCGATAGATCTCTCAATTTTTCCAGTTGCATGTCAAAAATTATTTCTTATTTGATCACCTGTTCAAAATTCAAAATTTTTATAAACTTAAAAATGTCATTTCTTTACACGATCTTAATTCTCGTTTTACACGGTGATGCACTCCGAAAAAACGACAATGTAAAAGAATATTTTAATTTTCCTCTTAACTAAAATTATACTTAAAATTATCTTACTGCCTATAAAAGTTTATCGTGATTTACGAAAAACTCTAAAAACTTTCGGTAGCGTGTTTATCGACTCAGCGACTCAATTAGTAGTGTTATAGTAATTAGTACTAAAATAATTTGTGTCTAACCTCCTCTCCACGTCCAGTAAAAAGAAATAATCGCACCCCATTCTTAATTTTTAAGAGATAATGAGAAAAAATTTTCAATTAACGCAATACTTCTTCATTAATAATACAAAATCCCTTTTTGATACAATTTCATATGAAAAATAACTAATGCCATCATTTTATAGCATGATCAGAACCGATCTCACTGAGCGTTTGCATTTGATTTGCGCGTTTACACATTTTGTTGTATAATGTTTTAAATGTTTTAGACTTTATTTTCGCAATCATGGCCGTAAACTTTTCGCAGGATGTTACAGTTATACTTACTTACACCGACATTTTTTGATTGAATTTCGTGAATTTTGACTACAACTTAGTAAAAATGCCCTATCAATCAGAATAAAGGTGAATTATCTTGCTGATGATGATTAATGCCTTCACAATGTATTTTTGATTTACCATCCAAACTATCTACTTTGCAAAAGAGTTTCCTAAATTCCACAAAGTAACTTGTTAGATGTGGCAAGCCGGGAATTGTGAATATTCAATTGAAAGTTTTTGTTTAAGTTACCTTTTAAATTTGTCCGCTAGGGTCGTGGGCGGATTACTGTTTTACCGACAGTGATTTATGAAAGCGAATTTTTCAGTATCACCGTCCACAGCGCCGCGCCATCTTTTGTCTTATCTCAGAACTTTGAACAGCTGGAAGTTTTTGACTTTTTTACACCGCTTCGTAAACTTTTTTCAGTGCTGGATTAAAGATATAAAATGTAATAGATACATACGATAGTATAATTTATTCGCAACGACATTTATTTAGCGTTGTTATTTTTTACATCCTAATACATAAAACAGTTTCTACATATTATTGTCTGAATCAATTCTGTTTTGATAGATGTATTTTTTGTGTCAATTGGCGAATATAATTATTCAATCTGTCAACTTTGTGCAATATTTATGTAATATCCTAATACTGATTACAAAAAATGTAAAAAACCATAAAAAAAATTGGAATTAAGATAGCAATAAGAGTCAGGAAACTGTTGTAGAATTAATTGTTTATACTATATTATATGTAGTTAGTTTCCACGACAAAATGGGTCAGATAGTCAATAATACTTTTTTGATAAATATTGATATGGTTTTTTAGGCTTTATTTTAATATCAAAGGTCGTACTTTGTAAACATTGATTTCTATTTAGTATATCATTGACGTTTGGAATATGTTATTAAATACAAAAAATAATTATTCTTTAAAGCCATTTTTTAAAAATTGTAATAGTATAGATTCCATTTGATATTTGAGGGCTTCAGTATCATAACTGAGAATCTCCATCAATACTTAATTTTGACAAACCCAAAAAAACCATGCTAAAATTACAAATGCATAAAACAGACGCATAAATCATGATATATAAATAAACACTGGTGGCCAAGACAGTAAAATTCTGCAGTCTCTTTGGCTGGAATAGAGATTATTAGTTAAGCAAATTAAAGGGCATTAATGAATATGAGTTTTGAAAATAAACATAATTTTCACATTCATTTAAGATGGGAGTTTGTAGGTTTAGAAAGATATTTTATTATTTAAATGGTAGGTGTGAACACGAAAACCAATGCTGAAATCATAACTCTTTTTGGATATGCTGGAGATTATGAGGAACTGACGAACAACCAGTTCATATAAAAAAGCTCTTATAAATCGATATGCTCCACCTTGGTAGCAGATACAGATTTTTTTACTTCGAAAACTGACTTTTTCTTTGTAAATTCAAGGTTTGTTACTTCATTGCTGTCAGATAAAATTTTTGACATTAATTTGTAATTACGTATATTATTGTTGTTTTGTGTTTTGCCGTTATAGGTTTATAATTGTCAGGTCGATCTTAAACGGCTGGACTTTTAACGAGAATTTCAGGGTGGTTAGTGTAATCAACCCGAGAATGTTGGCAGCTAGAGTGGTAGAGGACATTTTCGGAGGTTCTTTAAATTCCCCTTGGATTGTCAGATCATCAATAATGATTTTGTTTGCAAAAAGTTATTGATGAGTTTTTTTCCAACTTACCGATTGTAATATTTTTTTTATAAAGTAAATTTTCATGTCTGTTTATGATGATTTATTCCAATTCTTTTTATGGTGAAGAAGACGATGGTAGTTTCAAGATATTTCTTTTTTAATGCCTCTTAAAGTTTTTTTTTAAATATGGCGTTTAGTTGAGAATAACTAATTTATTGACACAAAATTATAATTAATTAACGCGATATTTGCCATATCCAGCAGAGAATTAGTGGAACAGTGTAAAATAAAAAGTTATAGTTTAAAAATTAAACAATTACAACTCTATTTGTAAAAAAAATGTTTGAACATTAATATTGCACGTTGTTCAGCAGAGCCATTAAAAGCATGGTTAGGTTTTTAATTTCAAAATTTAAAAAAAGGAAAAATAAAGTGTAAAATTGTTTTTTAGTACTTCTACATTTTTTATAATGGTGAAGACCAGTTTTTGCTCATCGCGAGCATTATTATATGTTGATCGATTGACATTAAATTGCAGGTGTTAAGTGCAATTAGAAAACAGGGAATGTTGAGTCGGCAGTCACCGTATTCACCTTTCCCTCTTTACTATGTGTTAAAATGACCACGATTAACACTGCTCTTATTAGCGGTTTTCGTCTAGAATTTCATCCTTAGCTCTTAATAAGGCCTTACTGTGCACAGACATATTTTTTTCATATTCAAAATTAGTACAAGTGAGTTTTTTTATGTTCTCAAGTATTATTCATAAGCATCCAGCTGAAAGTGATATTTAAATGAATGACGCAAGCGTATCTTATTTTGTTGATCATTTAAAGTTACGCAGAAAAATAATTTGATCCACATTGCTCAAGAAATCCTCGAGCATTTCCGTATAAAGCCTTTAATTACGGCGAAAAGTCTCGATACCTCCGGGTCTCCCCATTCCTAAGGCCAATAATATTCGTCGTCAGCGGAACACAATGCCAGCATTATCAGAAAATATTGGCCCAGATTGGGGAGCGCGGGATACAATGAGACCGTCTGTTTACTTAACCAAATAATAAGATCCCTTTATGGCAGCGCTGGGAAACTAACGATCCGTGAAGATTCGAATTAGGTCAGTAATCAAGGGTCACAATGCAAATTCTGCAATTGTTGTGAAATTAGCATAATTATTGTTGTTAATTAAAGATTTCGCATTGACTAATTAAAATTAAAAAACAGAAATCAAATTCGTAAAAGCGTTTGACATTATTTAAAAATCGTTTGGCAGACGTAATATCATGATGCAAGTTGTATAGTTATATGATGATTGTCGTATTTAGACTGTTACTTGCTAATATGGCATATACAGTGGAACCCCTAATTACGCTACCCTGAATTACGCTCCGAATAGAATTATTCGCAGTAAATCCCCCAATTGCGCGGTCGCAATTTTCATATTTCATATTTCGGCCATATATATATTTTTCATTTATTATTAGTTTTGACAGTTTTGCATTTTTCGAGAAAAAACACCTAATACTTATTTTTGTACGAGATTTACTCCCCCAATTACGCTACTCCCAAGAACGCGGTCCCGGCTTCCGCGTAAATGGGAGTTTTACTATAAGCAATTCTCATAGCATAGTCTGTGTAAATTATTTTTTCCGAAAGTTAGACGAATGACTTTCAACCCTAAGGAAATGCTATGAAGAGGTTAGTACAATTTTACATTGACACTCTTTATAATACTGGTTTTAATTTTATCAGCTAAAAAGAAACATTATTCTTTTTGAACATTCAAATATACATAAATTTTACATTCAAATTTTTTTTTCTTAAGGTTCTAGGTTCTTTCACCTGGGAACTGGGCTTGCCAGCTTATAACCGTCCATGGAAAGTTCAACGGAAAAGTATTTTGTCTGGGCAATTTGTTTGAGAAGCCAAATTGCACTTGTGGATAAGACCATCGTTCTGTAGAACCCTCCAAGTTGAATGTCAAGCGAGCAGAGCTGTTTCTCTGGTCCGTCGTCGTACTGGCCCGATAGGCCACACTCACTTGATTTCAACCAAGGCTAATTTTGAGGCATTCGATAGTATCATATGGGGATCGGGATACTCTTGATTCAACTAACAGCTCGGATTCTCAGTATATGGATACAAAGGATACTTAATATCACTTAAATTAAATGGCTGATCAAATCTTATTTCCTTTTTTATCTTTATTTTTTCTTTTCTTAAGCACAATAGTGAGGGCATGGTTAAAAGATTCGTTCCGTGCGGTTTAATATCAGGCCAAGAAAATGAGGAGTTTATTTGTTTCTTTTATTGATCTTTTATTGTTTATGACAGGCACCTGTGAAACAGCTACTGCATACACATAACGGGTGGAGGTTTTGACAACCAACATGTAATGAAACTATTTGGAGCTCTCAGTTATATGACTATTTTTGATTTTTAAGTTGGGAACGGAGTGTTTATATTCCTTTCCCTCATGTATTCCAGTTAAGTATTGTATTATTACGAAGTCTGTCAGCTGAACGCTATGAATTGGAAAAACAATTAAGAAAAAGCCTTTACGAATATTGAAATCGCTTACTCTTTATCGTCCTCTTCGGAAAGAGTGAAAAAGATGGATAGAATAATGGAATAATTGAAATTGTAGATAGGTCATCGCACTTTCTACGATCTGTTTTCATGAACGGTGGCGCCCCTTTTGGAAAGGAATTTATAAATCACATCGATTGAAGAATATTACGCATTCGTTTAGTCAATAAATATTTTTATTTTAAAATTATTACTTTCAATCGCTTTAGTATATAGACTGTGGAAAGGAAAAAGGACGTAACCCACAGAAAAAAATATTGTGTATAGTCCAAACAAGACGTACATACTGTTTAAATTGTGACTATCGAGAAAAAAAATATATTGAAAAGACGGAGCGATGAGTCCTTTTGCCTTTCTACAGTGGATATATTATTTATTTATGGATACATGAAGTATATTATCACGTTTTTGTGAGTTATACACAATATTATTTGGTGTGGGTTACGTCCCTTTTCTTTTCCACAGTCGATATCTATTGTAAAACATTCAGGTGCAAACACCAAATTATTTTCTGAGAGAAAATTTCTTTGAATATTCTGAGCTTTGCAACCTCTGCTCTCTAGTATTTGATCCCTCCCAGTAAAGGGTTAGGTTTGAATAATAGGGGTCATCAACTAAGCCATTTATGCAAGGAATATTATATAATATTATAGCAGAGCGAGAGGAAAATACAATTGTTATGTGGAATGAAAATTTCCACGGTGGGTTTAGATTATTATAATAACACTAAATTGTATAGTTGTCTATTGCGTGAATAAATCCATATCTCTTTATATTTATTATCATTTCTTCGTAAAGTAAAATTTGTTGGAAAATTTTAGTTATTTTGATTTTCTATTGAATGTCATATAACGTCCAGCATTTGATTAAAATAAAAATCTTTTCGTTTGCATTGGATTTGATCCTGGTATGTTTGTGAGTAAGGTATACATAAATCGTAACGAAAATTTTTCATTTAATACAAAATAATTACAAATAGTTTTACGCTCCAACGGCAGACTGTGCTAAAGATCTTTTCTTTTAATAATATAATAAATAAGCATTTATTTTGTAAATGTGAGATTTGATGTTTTCGATAAACCGATCTGATTTCGTATTTAATATTTGATTACTACGACCTTAATTTGAAAAATATAAAAAAAAACTTTCTATTTTTATATTTTCTATGGATTCGGCGGTAACTTTGTGGAAGTTCATTTTTAATAAGTGGAATAACTAAGTTATCAATTTTTAATTTAATTTTATATTAAAAAACATTCTGTTTACATATCGATCGTCCAGCCCAGCTCATTACTCAGATATCTCCAAATAACACATATTGAGATAATTGTAAAAGCCATATTCAAATGGTTACCATAAATAAAATATTATTGATTTGTACTCGAGTTTTATAAAGTTTATAAACAGTTGCTCAGCAATTAAGTATTTTCCAAGTATAGTCAGAAAAAAGAAATTTGGAAAAAACCTTTTACTGACCCAGAAAATATCAATGTTTCGTTTAATTCTTTAAAGGGTTATCTGGATTAGCTTTCATTTGGTGGCATGTTTTGATTTCTTTGAGTACTGAATCAGATAAAGTGCAAAATTTTACATAAAAATGCACATTTAACTCAAGTATGTAACATTTTTTTGGAGTTGTTTGACTAATGAACTGGACGATCGATATGTTGATTTTACACAAACTTCTGAGATTCTCTTCTCTATACGTCGGATGAAATCACGTCGGGGTCATCACTTTAGGAGTATAATTCCTATGTTGAATGCTTGACGCGATTAAACAGTAGGATGAATGATTATGATGACGTTTACGCAGTTGAAAGTAGATGTTTCCCATTCGGCGAGTGACGACAGAATCCCCGTTCGGAGGACGATTACAGAATGATTCCATTAATGATCAGTTTATACCGATCATTATAAACATGAGGAAGTAGTACAAACGAATTGTGTTTTATTTTATTAAATATAATGTCTTTCCACCAAGGATCGACAGTTAACACCTTAAAAGTGACTTTAAGGTATCTGTGAATTAGGTTATACAAAAATTGAAAATTTTTCTATTTGTAAATAAAATAGTTCTATATATAATTAAAAATACATTATAGTTTATATGTTCTTCTTACAATTAATTATAATTTGAAAATCTCGTCAATTTTACCATCGAAAAATACCAAATTATAGTATAGTAACAATTAGTATAGTGTAGTAACAATCCAAGATGCATGACGTACCGTATGCAACCGTTTTGTTTCAAACGGCACCGAGACACGTCTCGAGCTTGTTCTGCTATGAAGAATTTCGATTTTTGCGATATTCGATAATTTCGCATAGTTTGATCTGTATTTCAAGTTTACAAAGAAAATATAACGGAAAATAATTACTAATACTGCATAAAACCATATTTCATTTTTGAAATTGACATTTCCCTTCATAAACTCGTTTATATAATAAAACCTATACGGTAACAAAATGTGACTGCATGAGATCGGAAAAAAAATTTTTAGCATGAAAATGGGAAGGTTAAAAAAAATTGACAGCATGTAGACCTTGATTGAACTCTCTCTTTCTGGTTGCTATTTTCTTTTTCTTTGCTATTTTGCAGGTTTAATCACTCAATTCTCCTTTGTTTATGAATCTTCTTAATTTCTTTTTGTTTTCCTAGTATTAGCTTGTCAATTATACATGTTACGTTTCCGTTTTCGTTGTTTATTTATGTTATCCAGCACTCCCACTGACACTGGCAGCGATACGTTGTCCGCCATTTTGCAAATTGTACATTTCATATAGACCCCTTTTCCACGTTAGTCAACCTTTCCGAACTGAGTTTGTTAAGAAACATGCCCAAATTATGAAAAAGTAAATTTCTCACGATGTGTATTTTAAAACAATAAAATCACTTTTGAAACAAATGAACACCCGATTTTCTTTTTGCACAGTCGAAGAAAACCGACCAATATTTTTTTTTTGCATATACACGGTTATAAAAGACGAAGGGTATTATTAAATACAGTATATTTATTTATATATTAGAAAAAACACTTCGGCCCTATGTGAATATTGGAATTGTCATTTTTGTTTTTTTCGAATTTTTTTCGAATTTTAATATGCAGGTGCCTCATGTTATTGTTACAGTATTGACACATTTACGTTTCAATTTTATTTCTTCAATGGTTTTTATTCATTAATGTCTGTTAACCGAAGCGAATAAATGAATTTCTCTCCAATATTGTTTTTATCAACATGTTAGAATTGTCAAGAGTCGTATATAAAGAAACAATTGTTATTTATAAATAAAAAATTAATTCTAATTATTCGAGTTCGAAAATTTCATATTTTATGGGTATTATAAATAATGAAACCTATCTCCCATTTTTATATGGGCACATGATCTTTTTTACAGGATTATTTTTTGCACGATAGTCTCTGGATCTTATCCCCCTTGCAAAAAGAGAATTGGATGTATTATATAGACCCCATTAATAGGGACGTTATCAATTATATCACACTACAAAATTATTCAATATTTGAAGCGGATAAATCTTGTTAATTTTATGTAACGCTAATATATTACCATATTAGCATATCGTCTTGAATATTGTTATAAAAAATAACATTTTAAATTAACTTTTAGCTTCAGATTTACAAAAGATCTCTAGAGAAGGGACTTGTCTTTGTATGATTACTTTTATAATAAATGCTATCTCAGAACAAAGAACGATACTTTCTAAGCGAATCCAAAAGAAAACTGATGTTTTTTTTCCGTCTGGAAAGCTCTAATAAACAAAACTCGCGATGAAAATGGAGCATAATTCTCATCTAGATATATAAAATTTTCTCTTCGCTGTATTCATGCACTGTATCTTTTTTTTTGCTATTAATAAATAAACGCTGAAATAAAATATAATTCACACTGAACTGTTCATGTGATATACACTGGAAGACCTTGGCATAAAAACAGCAAATGTCACAAAACTATTTTTTTTCAGTAGACGGTAAAACAAAATATCCGAATAGAAAATAATTGATGATTTGCTATTCCATTGGCTGTAACTAGATGTAACACGTGTTTCGCTTTTTTAAGAAGCATATTCAGACTTGAAAAATATCTTGGTTGTAAAGACCTTTGTTGTTTTCATATAAAATGACCCGGACTATAGTGATTTTAAAAATGCTGCATATTTTCGAGAGCTGATTTGTGGGATTTTTTTTTTTAAATATGTCTTTGTACAGTTGAATGAAGTAATAGACGTTGAATCGAGAAATGCAATAAAATGAAAATGAAAAAATGTGAACGTTTGAATTGCGTAAGAATAATTCTTGATTTTAGTTAACATTTGTAAATCAATCAAATCTGAATATTTATAACTTTCCAAATATGATATTACAAAATACGAGAATAAAAGTCGCAAACATAGAAGCGAATATTTACTAAAACCATGACTATTTTGATAGCCGGTATCGGTGCTAGTTTTAAATTTTGCAGATATTTTTAGAGAAATTTTATACTACACATACCTTTCTGCATTATCGACACTGATAAGAAATTGCGACATATGAGATACAACAATCAAGTGGCCGATTACATATTTTTTATTCTTCTTTCAAGCTTACAAAAATGTTTATATACGTTATTAATATAAAATGTAAAATGAAGAGAATACAGAAGGGATTATTGAAGATGTAGTAAATGGCTTATCTCTCTATGCCGTATTTTTAAGATCTGAACAAAAAAAACACACAGTTTCTATACAAATTTAAACATGAACCGAGAAGTGAAGTGATATTTTCGAAAGAAATGAATTAGGTGAATTTGGTGAATGTCATACAGTATCATGAAAGTGAACTGAGCTAAGTGAATAATGGCTCCAAAAATACATTATTCTCTAAGAAGTTAAATTAAATAATGTGTACATAAATGTTAGTAGATCATCCAACTAAAGCTTTCAATAAATAAGATTCACCATATTATAACTTGGCTCAGTTTACTTCTCGAAGGCTCATATAATATTGGAATTTAAGCATTCCAGGATTTGAGAATCTCTCTTAAATCTACCCTTTAGAAAATCATAGTGTAACGAATGCTGATTTTTTCGATGACACTTATTTTTCTTTGTTTAATATTTTAATTTTGAATTAAAATACCTACCGATGTTTTTGATGGGTTTGATAAGCAATGTGCCAAATTAATGATAACAAAACATATTTATTTTCCGAATAGATTTGTAATTGTGTTATTCGATTGAGCGTTGAAGCCAAAATAATCAATCATTCCCAGTCGAAATGCGCGTTCAATTAATTCGTTTGCAAAAAAACACGCACTCGAATCAATCAGTAGCGTGTTATTTTTAATTTAAAAGCTCCGCCCTGTTTTCTGAAAAGGGTATTTTTAATTCTGAATTCATTCACAGCGAAAGTAGAGATATTAAGCGGGGAGAGGGCATATGTTGTACGTTGTACGAGTTGGTGCGGATGAGAGCGAACAAACATAAATTCGAAGCTACACTCGCAGATAAATTACACATAAATCTCTCAAACAATGCTCCATATCGCTACAACAAAAGAGATTGTTTTCCTTTCCTCAGAGATTCTCATTGTAGTTCTGGATGACGTGGCTGGGAAACCTTTTTATTCCGAAGCATGTTTTATTTTAATTAAAATAAAATAAGTGTCTTTTCCTTCCTTACCATGTCCTCTCCCAATATGGACTCATAATTGATGAATTAACTTGTTACTCAGTCGCTCAACCTCCCTTTTCAGAAAAGAGTATGGATAGACGGATAGACCTACGATTCTGGACATCACAAACATCCATGCATACGGACAGAAATCGATTAGAAAATCAATTTACGAAACTCTCCATACCGGTACTTGAATTCAAGACATTCGTAACCGAAGTCAACGACGTTGACCACTGCACCACATAGTAAATTTCGGTTACGTATGTCACGGGTACGAATCCCAGTACAGATAGTTTCATATTTTGATTTTTCAATCGATTGATGGAATTTTGTTCAAGTGCATGTTTGTGATATCTCAAATTAGCTCCTATCTCCCTGATTCTAAAAAAGGGATGCAGCGAGAGCGATTAACCAACCACTAGTGTTGTCCTAACCCTATCCTTCTATCCTTCCTCTCTTCGAAAAAGAGAGCTTGAGAAACTGAGTAACAAACAGTTCTTTTAGAAAAACTTTTATTGAGATACCATCATCTGAGTCCATATGCTCTACATTGGGAGCGGACATGGTAAATAATAATAACCAAGAACTGTTAGAAGATTAAATCCATTGTTCAAATTATTAGATTTGTTGTTACTTTTTTTTATGACTGTAGTCTTATCCATATTTTAAATTAAAATAACTGCTGTATCGGGCACGCGTACTGCTGGTTTCCAAGTCATGGGATAGCAGGTAAAGCAAGCCTTTCTTTCAAACGTCACTTTTAAAAATTCGTTAATTAAAGCAACAAAGAGTTGCAATTACGCACAATAGCTACAATCATTCTAAATTTCATTTCATTGCTTAAGTTTTTCTTTCATCCGGGAAAACTTTTTCGTCATCATTATAAAACAGCGTTTTTTTTGTTTTGTTCATAACTGTTGCGAAAACTCCATTTAGCAATGTTTTTATTATTTCGTATGGTTTCTTCTGCTTCATGCAAATTCTTTCCGGTTGAAAAAGTCGTGCTTCTACTAAAGAAAATAAAATTTCGCCCAAGGAGACTGCCATAGTGAAAAAATAATAATGAACATTTAGTTTTTATGCGAAATAATGTTTCGCATTATTTTTGCTCGCTGAAATAGTTTAATACTTCGCGGTTGTTGAGCTTCTTTAAAAACAGCCAACAAAACAAATCGAAATGTCATTAAAATCTTGAAATGAACTGAAAGTAGAGAAACGTGGTTACTAGGGATTCAAAATATTTGGCGAATTATTTAAATATCGAATATTAAAACTTTATATTACCATAAATTTGGGTAAATTTACTCATCGGTCTAAGAATGGCCCACTACATGGAAAGAGGTGCTGTTATAATACCATGATAATACTAACGCCATATGAATATTTTTTAGTTAAACAAAGGCATTGTGTAGTTTTTGGTGATAAAAATATGAATGAATGTTCAATATAATTGGTTTTATTGTTGAATTTGTAAGCTGTCAGCTTGGAATGATAAAACACAATATAAAAACTTTTCTTTAAATAAATTGAAAAAGCCATATTTTCAATTTGTATTACTATTCTGTAAACCAAATGCTGTATATGAAAGTATAAAGAAAAGTTGCCAAGACATTAAAAACACTGAATCTATTAATTACAGTGATTATTTGTATCGTAGGCCAAAGTTACCCGAATTGGATGAAAATTTTACCCACCCTGTTTTATTTATATATCAATTAATACATTATATCTAGTTATGTTAATTAAATTTCATCTTAATACATTAGTTCATTTCTATGTAGAACATTCTATATATAAATGCAATGGCAACCCATAAATATACAAAAACCTTCAGAACTGGGCCAAAGTTACCCAGATTGACTGAAATAGAATAATTCGACATATGAATTTCATAATATTATTATGTCTGATTGAAAGGTGAGTTGCTAATTAATTTCTCAATTGACTAAGTCATTTAATTTATTTGCGCAAGTTGAATACAATGGTTTACTTTTCATTTAGAATAATAAAATGAGACGACAAAGACGAAGAATACAATCAATTAATACAGGGTATGTGATTTGATCACTGTTATATTCATTCTGCCTTATTATATCGTCGCCTTGGGTAAACAAAGTTCTATCTGCAAAGAGAAGCAGGAGAAGCAGTTTTAGATTTCAGAAAATGTAACTTTTTGAATGAAATACACCTATGTATTGACATACGTAAATGGTAAAAAGACGACCGCTTTTGAGACTGTGATTTCCTGCACGCTGTATTTATTATTATATTTATATACAGATTGAATCTTGATGCACTGTAAAATTTGTATGTTTTTCAGGTACATTTTTATAATTTGAATTTTGTTGGATTGACGGACAATTGTAAGGTTTTTTAAATACAGATAGAACCGCTTTTTTATTGCGAATAAAACTGCATTTAAAAGTAATTTTGTAAAAAAACAGCAGATGGAACCTTGTTTACCTTGAGTGACGATATTTTAGCAGAGTGCTTACTACTGTAAATTTTGACATTACGGCGACTTCAGGGTTACGCGAGTTGTGTCACATAAGCCGTTTAGTTGCAAGGTCACAATTGTGTTTATCCTTGAATTTGTTATTTTTTTGACAAGTTTCAGGTGTATTGCACTTTCGTATGAAGTGAATGAAGCCCGGGTACATAACAATATATACATGTATATTCATTGCTTTTGGTATTTTACTGGTGAGACGTATCATTGTTTAACATACATAATAGTAGCCTTCAAGTGTTGAATGAGTGTTGTGAAAAATTTTATACTCGATTAGGAGTACATTTGTTCTACATTTCGAACGGACAAGATAAAAAACAATTAATACGATACAAAAAATAGGTTTTGTTAGTATATGGTTGATCCACTTTCTGCTCCCTCCCTAAAAGAATTCAAATATTGTAAAAGCTTCAATCGCATCGCAAAGAAAATCAAAAGACAAATAAAATTGAGGGTTAGTTAAGGAGTTTTCACCGCCAGCTGACGTCACCGCGCGATCGCGAGGAAAGTTCTTCGAAAAGTTCACAAAAGTTCCAACGATGAAAAGAATTAAAATACAAGGTAAATGAATAGAAAACGTGCTTAAGCAGAAATTAAATGAAACGGTGCTCTAAGTATGACAAGCGTTAAGTAAAAAAACTTTTTATTTAGACGCAAAACACCATTAATTAAGCAAATTTTTATTATACTTGACACAGTGTGTTTTCCTTTAATGTTTTAGTTGAAGTTTTTTTGAATTATGTTTTTGTTTCAATTTATCTGACAAGTTCATGTTGCTCTTGAACTAATACGAATTATGTCGTGTCATCTACATCAGTGCTCCGCAACCAGTGTGCCGCGATATGATGCTAGGTGTGCCGCGGCACAATAAGTTCACAAAGAGAAAAAATTAACGTTTACTTATAATACTTAAGAAATAAGCACCTTTCAGGCTTAAGTGTCACTTCTTGGTCATAATGCTCGTGATGAGTGAAATCGGTCCTGATAAGAAATAAGCAATAACACATAATATTAATAATGCCAGCAAAACCCGATAAGCTCAGGTGACGTATAATTATTTTTTATATGTAGTCTAGTTTAGATTTAGTTTATTCAGATATCAATGTAGTTCTTAGGCTTAGCAGTAATATTTTTTCTTAATTCGTCTTATATATAAACAATATAACTATTTACTAACTGTCGAGTTCATCCTTGTACTTGAATGCATGAATATACTGAAATGAGAAACACGGCTCGTAAGTGATAAACGTATGGAAATGTACAAAACTTGAACGATTCAAATTTGATATTGAAACTCCATCAAGCAACCTCGGTCGATATCTTAAATTGTAATGGTTTGAGATAGTCATTGATTATAATTTCAATTCAAATACTTGAAAAGTACATCTCCACGCTTTCGACCTTTACTCTGAATACGAGATGAGAAAGCTTCTATGGAGAATTGTGAAACGAAAAATGAGTCAGCAAAAAAGTTTTTCAGTTCGAAAAATTATTGAAAGATTGCGAAAAAATCTCGCTCCCGCACGATCTGCGATTGCCTGGAACTACCATTGACGAACAGATTTACGAGAAATGAAAAAAAAACTTGCGTTTCTATTTAAATACATTATCTTTTTAATGCTGTACTTTAAACTTTGACTATTTCGGTTGATGTTAATGTTACTAAAGGTACATTGATAATAAATCCCATGTTTTTTTTTAAATAAAACAACGTATTAAGAACAAGCATTTAATACAATCTAAGTATATTTTTTGTTAGTGATATTGGTAGTGAAGTTGGTTGCCTCACCTTGACCTGTGTATACAGCCACTATTTCACGGCCACCTTCTAGAAACGAATTCACTCAGCATATTCATGTCCCGATGCAGAGATCTTTTAATTACGCACTATTGTACCTAAGAAAAATAAAGATAGAAAGAAAAAAAAGAAAATGTGATTTTCTCAGTCATTTAGTTTAAGCGATATTAAGTATCCTGTGTATCCATAAACTGAAACCCATATTATGTAAAGCCTTTGACAAAGCAGTTAGTAAATTTATGCATCAATCTCATTAATAATCAAAGTTTTCAAAACAGAAATCGTCCGCATATCGCGAAAAAGCCATTTTAATATTTATCTGTTACAAAACAGTAATATTAATGAAGCAATAAAAACTTGCGACAAAACGAATTTACTCAGTAATGATAGTGGCATATCTGCGCATCCTAATATACCGAACAACGGATACGTTAGGAATTAATACCTATCAACTAACTAATAAAAATTTGTAGAATTGAATAATTTGATATTTTATCCTATTAGTACTGTTATTGTTTGTGTATAACCCCCTCCCCGCGTACAGCAGAAAAAAAGTGCCATTCTTAATTTTGTCATTTGTATATTAAAAATAAGAATCAATGTCTACGTAATAAAAGAAACTTTTATGATAGAGCTTGTCTGAAGACGCTTCCCAAATACACAAATATATCACATTGTCACAACTAGTAAAATAACCAGTGGAGTAAGAGAGTAATCAATTTTTCTTTTATATTAAAATGAATTTTCACAGTGTGCCAAATCCATCTAAAATATTAAATTATTTGTTATTTTTACCAAACATGATGATTGTAAGCAAATGCTGTGTTTATTCTTTTTAATTATTCAAATTTTGAAGAAAAAGATCTACAGCGTTATATTTATTTGAACGTAAAGAAGTGCTGTTGAATGCGGAGCGAATCTAAGAGTCAACATTTCGTGTATAATAAAAAATATAAATTCTAAAGTTTAAAATGAATTTATTTATATTATCGTGGTGGTTGGCTTTATTCCTGTTCGCCGAAGGATGGGATCCTCAAGTGTGTTTTTAACGAAGCTTCGAATATTCGGCGCGGCCTGGATTCCCCGGAAAATTAACATCATTAAAATTTTCTTATGAAATTATTAAGTCCTCGAGGCGGTAGCCTTGAGAGACCAGTTGACGCACGACAGATTCTGTAATTATTATGCGACATAGGAAGACGCTGTAAACACCAATATTGTTTGCGAAGAAACTTTTGTGTCCTGAGGCCAGTTAATATATAATTTCATTATTTGGCCAGTGAACTAAAAATACTTGTCAGTAGTATATTAAAATGCTAAGTTAGTATTATAAATTGTCATTACAAATGATTGTATCTCTATTATTCGAATAATTTTTAATAAAATATTTTCCAAAATCGACGAAAGATCACATCACGAATTCTAAAGATTTAAAGGACAATAAAAAAAACCCTAGGTAGTGTTTTTTTTGTCTTTGCCTAACTCGGGCGCTTTCAGTATCTTATTATAAATCATTATACTTTGACGAGTTACTCGCGTTAAAAAGCCCTCCGTAATTTCACTAACCGAAAAATACTGTTGGAATAATCTGACGCAGCTGCAAATTTTAAATATTGTAAAATAATACAACGTTTTTGAAATGTGTATTTATATAATGATATGTTATTAATAATTCAAATCAAATTTTCAATAATGTTGTCATACAGAAACTAATCGAATATCCAAATAAATTCGAATAATTGGTAATGATGAATAGTTAGAATTACTTATGTATTCATGTGGTCAGTTATTAAACTAAGCAGTCATAATATTAATTAATTTGTTCGTCGAATCCGTTGCCTCGAATGAAACCTTTTATGAATTGAATTTTAAGCCATGTTTACTTCCACTGTGAATTGCCAACATGATAATTATATATAATATGAAAAGATAGTCATAACAAATTTTCCAAGACAAAGCAGAATTTATACCTCACTCAAATTTGAAATTTAATTTGCATTCATTAAGATGTGAAAATAATAAAATTTTCGCCTAATTGTTGTTAAAATTATTTTTGCGACTCTTTGTTGTAAATTATCGTATGTTTAAAATGAAAAATATTTGGCTTGAATACCCAATTGGCTAACTTTTTTTATCGCAATAAATTTTCCTTGAATTTCTACTTTTGTATTATAGTTGTTTTAACATAAAAATATTATGTTAAATGAATACATCACAGCTTATATGAAGCAAACATATTTAAATGTAGTTGCTATTGTTTTATGTTATTAAATTCCTTTTGAAATTCATACAAGTAAATCATCAACATAAATATTTTTGGAATAATTGATTTATTTTTCACTAGTGAGTACCCGGCATGCGTTGCAATGCCACGTAAAGAAATAAAGTGTTTGTGCTTTAATTCTGTTTATTGAAGTGCTTTTGGACGTACAATATTTTTTGTTTCTGTCTGGTGCGTACACGAATAAATCAGAAGGTTTTCCGAGATGTCGCTATTTGTACGATTTTGTTTCTTTATTTTAGATTTGTTTTTAGGTTTTAGACATATCTTTATTGTGAGATTGATTTTTAAATATAATAAGACCTACTGTAAATTAAAAATTAAAAAGTTGAGAGTCAGACTCGGGCCAGGCTGAGCCTGATTGTGCTATGCCTATATCCGTTGCGCAAGAGCAAGCAATAACTTGACAAAGTTTTATCGAAATCGGATGAACGGTATGGCAGTGCATAAGATACGAACAAACCCAGCCACATTGATATTTATATATTAGATTTTGATCAGTTAATTCGATTTATAGAACACTAATTTCAATTATTTTATGCTTGACGCCATTGAACAGTAGGTATGGATGATGGTGATGATGATGGCAATTATGCAGTTCAGGGGAGATGTCTCCGATAAACGGACGATGACCGGATCCCGTTTGGAGGGCGATGAAAGAATGAATGCGGTCCTTTCTTCTTTGTTCATATATATTGTCGTTGACTGACTGTGTCCTACTTTAATCATCATGACTTGCCTTTTCAGAGCGATAAACTTTATTGAAGCGTATGCAGAATCTGGGCCGCATATCGGTCACCGCTTGATTTCGCTGACTGCATTTTCAAGTGTGTTTAAAAATAAAATATTATTTGCCAATTAGCCCTTGCTGACGAATAATGATAAGCACAATGTTTCGTAAATATGCAGCGTCATATATCACTATGCATACACATTTTTATTTAATTAATTCATTAAAAATATCAATCCAGAGCATTTTAGTATAAGTCATTGAACTATTGATATTCGTTTCAATCTTTATCCGTATTCGCTCCCTATTAGAAGCAAAACCACCACCACACGTTGAATCCAAGATTACCTGTCCCCCAGTTTCCTCCCAAAGGATTCTGGCTTTGCGTAGTCCCACTTAACATCCTATGAATGGCCATCATGGAATTCAATCAGTTGCTAAAAGAGACAAGCAGAATCAAGACGGTTGTTATTTTGGCAGTACATAAAAGTCAAGAAAAAAATTTATTTCAAAGAAGAAAATAATATTCACAAAACTTAACGCTGAAAATATCGATTCCCATATTGATATTGAGATAATGGGAAAAGCAATATTCAAACGGTTGCCGTAAATGTAATATTTTTGATTTGTATCCGAGATTTAAACATTTTATAAAAATGTGTTTAGTAATAAAGTACTTTACTAGTTAAGGAATCGCGTTCTTAATTTGTATAATTACAGATATTTATTTTTATAATATATATCGGTAGTATCGTTGTCCATGCGTGTGTGAGGTAGTCCGGCTTCTGCCCGTGTCAATGTTTCTGTCATGTCATCTGGGTTGCCATCTGCATTGATTCTTTCCCCACACTATAATAGTAGTGAGCGGAAAAATATTTAGAAATACTCTCTTACTGACCAAGAAATATCAAAATTTTGTTAAATTCCTTAGAAGTTTATCTGCTTTAGTATTTTTTTGGTGGAATTTTTGTGTACTGAGTCAGATAGGGCGCAAAACTTTACATAGAACAGCATATTTAAGTAAAATTTCATTTTTTCAAAACTGTTTGAGTAATAAATTTGACGATCGACATTCACTTCTTAATGCAATGTATCGATCACCCGGACAGCTTTTGAAACTGAAATCTTATACGACAAACCCTAAGAACGAAATTACTAATAAAAAATAAAAAGAACATGGAATCATAACTGCCATGCAGACGGCAATCCAATGAATTTAAGTTTACATTCCACAGAAATTCAAAATTGTAATACCAACCTCTTTTATTAGAAATAGTAGGAGAGCCAATATTAAATGACTGTGAACATCGGTGGTTTGGCAATAAATAACAGAAGTCATAAATATATATTGCCAGTAAGTTTTTGAATTCCGATCAAGTATAAATAATGCACTTAAGAAAACGAGCAATGTTATGTTTGTAACAATTGTTCTTGTGAGTAAAAAATAAAACAGAAGCAAGTTTTGTGGAAGCCGATAAAATAAGTAGTGGACATTGGTTGAGTTTTTCTTTGTAGTAGAGCGAGCAAAGTAATGAAGATCTTGGCCTAAAAACAGAAAATGTTCATATTTTTCTACTTTAGTTTTATTGCATTTTTCAATGTCCTGTCTATGACTCTATTTAACTGTTCAAAGATGTGTTTTTTTAAATTTATAAGCCCATCAAATCAGCTCTCAAAATATGTCGCTTTTGTAAAAACAGCAATAGTCCAGATCGTTTGATATAAAAACAAATGTCCAGTAGTTCTGCAATTTTATCACCAGATGACGACTGATAGATCTTAAATATGAAACTGTCCGTTCCGGGATTTGAACCCGATACATCCGTAAGTGTAGTCAACGACGTTGACCACTGCACCATGGACTCGAAAATTGTATAGTCAATAAGTAAATCGATCTAAGACATCGACATATGATATTTTAGAGAAAATTTAAGTTTTCGTTTTTTCGTTAGATTTTAGACATTTTAAAACATGACTAAACGATTTTTTGCCAGAATACTATCGATATGTATAATCATAAAATGTGTGTAGCGTGTCACTTTCCCAAAGATTTTCAGTAGACATTTTTGACGAAAGTAAAAAATATTCCAGTCGATAAAGTTTTAATATAAGTTAGTATTTGGCCAAATAAAAAATGCTGTTAATAAAACAAAATGGTTCAATGCTCAGATTACTAAAAAAACTTCAATTTGTTGAAGAAATAATAGACACCAAGTCAGTGAGGCTTTCAATGGAGACAAAAATAGATTAATCAAATAAAAAAACTGTAACGCTTGTAATAAATCAAAAGATAACTTTAAAATCAGTGACTTAGAAACTTGCGTAGAGAGACGAATGTTGGCATAACTTTTCTCTGACTGAACGCTTTTTTCATTCGCCGGAGAGAAAATTAAAAGAAAAGTCAAAACGGTGGAGAGAAACTCATTTTGCGACCCAGTAGGAGTTTTTCTTTCCGGATTGTGAATTATTTTCTTCGGTCGACGACATGACAGCTATTCATTTTTATTCTTAAGTACGTCAGAGTGTAAGTTATTTAAAATATGTGACTTTATAAATTACAGTATTTTTAGAAATATTCGTTTCTTTACCAATCAATTATAACCATTTTTTTCTCACCAAGTTTTACATGGATTGAAAAGGTGTTTATTTACATAATATATTTTAGTATTCAAGACATATTTATAACAGCGATTTATATTCATTTTAAAATTAGGTAATCATTTTCTGTCTGTTTTATTTGTCAACTAGTATAACCGTACCCGTCATAAATGACGTCATTGAAATTTAAATACTGAATGTCTAAAGTAGCTAGTACGTTGGAACTGTGTGTGCATTGCATGGAATTTTACTTTATATATTCACTGCGAACGCTTAGGGCATGAGAAAATTTTTACACCTACATGTGATAATAATAAAACCTCTACATAGCGGTCTGGGCTATTATATATAAGATGTTAAACAATTTTATACACTAGTAAAATATCTATAAGCAATGAATATACAAGTAGGTATATATTGTTATGTACCCGGACCTCATTCACTTCATACGAAAGTGTAAAACACTTGAAACCTGATAAACTACATAAGAAATAACAAATTCAGCGTTAAACACAATCATAACCTTGCTATTAAATGGCTCATGTGACAGATCTCGCGTAATCCTGAAGCCACCGTAATATCAAAATTTAACACACAGAACTGAGACATTGTATACATGAATGAAAGTAAATTTATTGATTGAATTGGTATTTATTAGGCATTATAAAAAGGTAAAAATATCAAAGTATTTAGTTTTCCAAGAAGTATAAAAAAATATTTATAGCTATTTTTGCTTCAGGCCATCGTCAGCACTATTAAAACTTAGTTTAGTTTAGTTATATGTACTTTTAAGCTAGAATATATATAAAGTTAAACTTAATAACTTAAATCTTGTATTTCACGATGATGTGAAGTCAAAATAGCTATAAATAAAATTTTATAATTTTTGTGGATTTAAATCCTTTGAAATTTTTACCTTATAATATTGAATGTGATTCATATATTTCGCCTATTTAATTGGTTTTAATTCATTTATAAACTTTTATTTAAATTTAATAATAACATATAACTTTCTTCGGCTTCAAAGTTAAAAAAATTATAACCGCACTTTTAATGAAATGAATTTTGTTTTTTCTTTTTTTTATTAACGTAACCACTTCAAAACTTACTAAATTCAATTCAAAACTATTTAAAGCTATTGAACATGGCTATAAAGTAATGAAATATTTATAATTGTAATGTTTGTTTTTGAAAAACAAGTTCTGCTTTATTTCTATTCAAAACGTTAAAAAAGCTTATTACCCTCTTCATTTTTTAAGTATCCACTGCAAGTTATTTCTATTCATTGCTTTATCGTAAGTACGTTAAGTTTTATTTCTGCCGTAGCTCGCGGCCGAGCGTATACCATAGAATACGTCGTAGCTGCTGCGACCGGAAAATAAAGAACGTTCTACGGTCAAAAAGCCACCGAGGGTAAATTTTAAAAGTTTTTAATTTAAACAGAAGACCCGACTTGGATAGATGTAGGATGTTCGTTTACTCGATACTTGAATTTTTATATGAAACAGGGATGAATGGGATTATATAAATATATATATTATTATCATTCTCCAATGATTATTTTAACAAAAAGATTGGTTTTGTGAAAACCTTTTAAGCAATTTAAACACACGAAAAAATAAATTATGTTACTTGTAATTGATAAGTATTTATCGAAATACATATTATATTAGTTTAAGACATCGACTGAGGGTGCTTGATGGAATTTCAATATCAAATTTGGATTATTGAGAGAAACCCGGGTCGTTAGTGACAAAATACATGGAAGTGTACAAAATCTCAATAATCCAAATTTTACAAATTATATTGTTAAAATTATTAAAAGCAATTATACATATACGATAATTATTCGACTTATTTGACCATATTTGCTCCTTATTTGAAGCATATGGCCACCAGGCTGCGCTTTCATGATTTTTTGTCAAACACAAATTGCTTTGCTTTCAATGACTTTATAGAGTCGCTCATCTCTACCGATTATATCATTTGAATAGTCCCAGAGTGCTCTTCCAGGCAAGCAAGATCTACTGAGGTATTCACATCACATGACCCAACATCCCTTCAATACAATAATTAACAGTATAAATTAAATATTAAGATATCTTGCATAACAAACTAGTAGCAACAGCTGAAGGAATATTTTTCTATTTCATAGGTAATTAAGTGTACTTGTGCAAGGAAATTTGATTACAATAAACATCATAACCATACTAATTGATATCAAATTGCACGGAGTTTAAGTTATTAATTAGAAAGAATAATATATTATTAAAAATTTAAGTTAAATTCTAAAATCTGAAGAACTAAAGAAATTGGTAATCTTATAATAAAATAAAATATATTATATTTTATACTATGTATTTTTGATGGTAATTCTAGCTTGCATTTAGTAGCACTGTAGTGTTATTTTTTATCCGACATTAGTATGGATCATCTTGCGAGAAGTTGCTTAACGATAGCTAATTGTTATTCATTTACTCGATTTCTCTGTTTTGGACAGGTTATGTATGGTAGGTTAGAAATGTAAAGGTCTCATAAAACTACACTTTAGGACCTAATGCCATAAATCATTTAAAAAAACATTTTATAAAGAAACTGTCGTTTTGGGATGTGAACACCCATTGAATCCTCAACCCAATATTATTTTCATGGCTTCAAGATAAATCTAAACATTTTTTGTTACCATGTCTGCTCGCAACGTAGAGTATATGGCCTCCTAATGGAGGTATCTCAACAGAAGTTTACTATGAGAATTGGCTACGGTTACGTATGTCTCGAGTTCAATTCTCGGTGCGGACGGTTTTCATAGATTGATCTTTCAATCGATTTATGGATTTCCGTTCGTCGTCTGAGTCCTCCCTCCCACCAATCCCATCCTCACGGGGCGTAGCGAGAGCGGTTATCTTACCACTAGTCCTGTCCTAGCCCTATTCTTCTATCGCTACTATCTTCGAAAAAAGAGAGGTTGAGCAGCTGATTAACAAGCAGTTCTCGTAGAAAAAATCTGTTAAGATACCTCCGTTAGGAGACCATATGCTCCAAATTGGGAACGGACATGGAAAAAAAAATTGCTTGTTACTCAATTGCTCAACCTCTCTTTTTGTTTCGAAGTGAGTAGGGATAGAAGGATAGGACTAGGGAAAAACTAATGGTTAGCTAATCGGTCTCGCTACACCTCGTTTTTGTGGATCAGATGGGTGGTAGGGAGTTTTAGACATCACAAACATTCATGACTACGAACAACAATCCATAAATCGATTGAAAGATCAATTAAAAAAAACTGTCCGCACTGGGACTTCAGTAACCTTAGCCAGCGACGTTACAAACTGCACCACGGAGCCGATTAATATCAATAAGCATATTTGTTCCTTAAATAATGTACCTGTTACGTCCAAATGAGTATTATTAGCAATCTTAGCTATGTATATTTAACTGTACAATGAAACCATTACTAGAATTACCCCTTTTTATATGACTTGGTTAGTCTTTTTAGAATTCAAGTCTAAATCATTTATTAAATTCATCATCTGTTTTATTATAATAATATCAAATTAAATAATATTTGATGAGTGTTCTTATTATTAATTCTTCTAACTAACCTTCTGATTGAATATTTATTTGCCGAGGCAAATAATATTTCATTCGTACAACTTTCTCAGAAGAAAATATTGCCAAGCTATGCTCTTATGATAACATTTTCAAAGAAAATTCTCGGCATCCCATAATACTGCCCTGGATAGCATCATAGACCAGAGCCAGATATGTTCAACTAAATTAAATTAGACGTATTAAAGGAATTAAAGACAAAAAAAATTCATTACATTTTCTCTTAGTTATTAGAGTTTAAGCGACCAAAGAGAATTGCACTCGACCACATATTTCTTTACGCTTATACGAGGTCAAAATGAAAATATTTTCATAATTAAATTTAATGTTAAAAGAAAAAGACGTAACACGAAATTATAGCTGAAGTCGATACGCCATGTATTTCGAAAATTTAATGTTGAGGAAACATAAAAAAAAAATATTATGGAATTGAGAAAAACAGAATTAAAAAAAATATGTAAATGCATAATATTCAAATATAAAAAAAAACAATTCACATAGTTCGTTGCTGAGTATGTTCACCTCATTTAACAGCTGGAAAGCCTTGCAACACAAACGGCTCATAGGAAAGACACGTTTTTAATGATTATGTTTATAAACAATCGTAAAAATTATTTATTTTTGTCTCTAATAATAATGATACAAAAATCTTTTGAAAACATATTCCACAAACTGTGTCTAATATAGATTGAATTGGCATTTACTTGGAAGAACGTCATTATAATATAATAAAATATGAAAGCATTCACTTCTACAAAATTTTATTCGTCAGAACTACAGTTTTGAAAATGGCGTGAAGTAAAAAAAAAATATTTTTTTCCATGTTCGCTCCCAACGTTGAGCCTATATGGTCTCCTAATGGACGTATCTCAACAGAAGATTTCCATGAGAACTGTTTGTTACTCAGTTGTTCTACCTTTTTTTTTTGAAGAGAGTAGGAATAGAAGGATAGGGCTAAAGCAGAACTGGTTAGTTAATAACTCTCGCTGCATCCCGTTTTTGAGGATCGGATAGGTGGGAGGGAGTTTTGGACATCACAAACGATTGAAAGATCAATTTACGAAACTGTCCTCACCGGGAATTGAACCTGAGACATCCGTAACCGTAGCCAACGATGTTACCAACTGCGCTATGGAGCCAACAATCTTCTTGAAAGTCAAAATAATTTATACAATTTTTTAGAATTGAATACTTTGATGTTTTATTCTATTGCGTCTATTACATTGTAGTACAATTTATTCTAGGACCGAAACTAAAGCATCCCGCGAGAAATAATATAAATGTAACAGTATTTGGTCAGCACCTGAAAAGGTTAGATACCCCTGGGAGAACAAATTTATTGCCGCCTGCTGGTGGAGTTATAGATGGGCAGGTGGAAAAAATGGGGCTAGGGTAGGGGTGTAAAAATATGCCACTAATATTTTGTCTACTTGACAAACTTCATTGAAATTTCCGTGAAAGTAATGAATGGCTTGAAGTATTGAAAGCTGTAGCTAGATTGCAATACTTGACTGTGTAAATATAATAAAATTATATAGTTTTCAATCGTTTGACAAAGAAGTTAAATAACTTTTACTAGGTAATAATTTTTGTTGTTGGCTTTGAGGAAAACAGCGATTTTTTCTGAAATTTAAAGAAACGAATTGAGCCCATATGCGGAAAAACAGTGTTAGTCTTTATTTGGTTTTGTAAAATCCAGTAAAAGATTTTTTGATCGAAAAATGTGTTATTAATAAAATTACTCAAACCATCTTCATTTATTAAAGATAAATATTTTCGATAAATTGTATCTCTAAAACGACCAACTGCTATTATCTCTGAACAATGTTTTTAGTACAACACTGTTTGCATATAGGCTCAATTATTATAGTACGCAAATCTCTTACTTCCCAACGTTTCTCTTAATCTGTAGTACAAATTGCTACCATAGTTCCAAAATCTAACAACTCAAAAACAATTTTTATTATTAACATGTCCTCTCCCAATGTACAGCATATAAACTCCTAATTGTTTCTTAGTTGTGGTTGTGAATATTGAATATTTACTTGCCTAATACAAATAACCATGTACCTTCCGTTTTATTATTTTTTTAACTTGTCTTCTCTCAATGTGGAGCATATGGCTTACTGCTTATTACTCAGTTGCTAGTCCTGTCTTTTTTCGAAGAGAGTAGGCATAGAGGGATATAGTTAGACTAGTAGTTTGCTATTTGCTATGGGTAAGAGGCACTTTTAGATATCACAGACATCCAAACATACTAACAGAAATCCATAAATCGATTGAAAAATTATTTTATGAGGCTGTCCGTACCGGGATTTGAACGCGAGACATCCATAACCGAAGCCAATTACGTTGACCACTGCACCACGGACCTGACAAAAAGCATAATTCTGAGATAATAAGGAAACAATATTTCGGGCAAGTTGAATCTTCTACTGTACATCTAATTATTGTAGATTTTAATAAAATTATAGAATTATCTAAAAGATATACTTATAGTATTAATAAGATGATTTTATTATTTATAAACATCACAAATCATACCAACAGTTGTGTCTAATTAATCAAACAACAATCGAAGTTATATTCTTACATATCGTACGGTTACATTCTTACAGAAGTAATAATATTATTAGTCCCTTTTCTATGTTTATTTTATTGACAGCATCTTCTTTCAATCAACTATTTTTATATAATAAAACAAAAAAACAATCTATTTATTTGATTATTTACTTGTTTTGTTTATATACATTGGACTAACTTTGGCCTGACTTATTGTTTGTGTAATATTAAATAATAAGACATAAGAGAAACTTTCAAAAACTTTCACGAAAGAACTAGAAAAGAAAATAGTGCCACTTGACGAAATGAAAATGTAAGTATATAATTCAAGAAAACAACTAAAGAACTGACAACTATCATTAGCTTTATTACGTCTTTAACTTACCAGAAACCTTCTTTCTATGTTATTAATGTAATAAATATTACATAATATAGTGTTAGATAAGCAAAGAGCATAAATATACATACCATCTTAAAGATATTCAATTTATACTTTATAAGTTTTCAAATTGTGACTATGATCACAACGTCTGGATGCGACGTTTCTTTACAGTGCGTGCGGCTGTTTTATTTTTCTCTAACAAATAAATTTTGTTGTGTATTGAAACTAGCTTTGTGTCGTTTTAATTTTATTTCATTTCTATCAGTTTGCTTCGTATTGGATAAGTCATATATTTAGTTTGTATAGTGTTATTTATTTTTAACATTCATTGCTAATGTTCATAATTACTTTTTGAACCATGTCAGCATCCAATGTGGAGCATATAGACTAATGGAGGCATTTAAATATATTTTTCTATACGAGAACCGTTTGTTACACAGTAACTATTTTTCATAGAGAGTAGGGATAAAAGGATATGGCTTGGGCAGGAGTAATGGTTAGCTAATCGATCTCTGTATGTCTCGTTTTTAGGATTGGATGGGTGGGAGGTGGGAGGGAATTCAAGACATCACAAAAATCCATGCTTACGAAGAAAAATCTATAAATAAATTGAAAATGTATTTGATGAAATTCTCCGTACCAGGATTTGGGCACGATACATACATTAATGAATTCGATGACGTTAACTACTGCACCACGGACTTTATGAATATTCTTTTCAAATCGAGCACAAAATTTTCAGTCGGTTTTCATATACAAAAAAAAATACTTAAAAGTAACAATATTAATGACATCTTATATTCATAAAAAATACATTATTTTATTTTGTTTTCTCCGCAGTTGATATATTTCAAAGCTGTCTTCCAGCATTCGCAGCTTTTGACTAAGAGGCTTTCACGGCGGGCGTCGGCGTCGTTATTAATACGACGTCAAGTTGCATGAGCCGGTTATTGTTACCGCTTCTCCCAGATGTTTACAGTGAATAATTCTTAACTTGTTCACTCGTATTTTCTTGCCATCCAGAAGGGAAGTTTGAAGAAAAACATAATTTAACGGAAACCCGGTGGGCATACACAAAACATGACGGCACAATTATTTAGTTGTGGGTGTTTATGATTTTTTTGATGGACTTAAACTGTAAGTTATTAAGTCAATAGCTTACTTTCTCCACTCTGATAAAATTATTTTGATAAATTATTTTATATATTTATACCAAAATAGTCCATTTTTTAAGAATATGTAGCTGAAAAAACAGAACTTTTTATTGATAGATAGAGTGTGTTTAAAAATCTTTTAAGATGTTGATTGTCATTTTTTAGTGGAACGATATTATATTTAAATAAATTAAACTAAGTTGCTTACAAATTTATTGTAAAATTTTCCCTTTTGCCAGTTTTTTTAATGTATATTAAGAAAGTATTTTTAAAATGACTATATTTTTCTTACCTGTTGTCCATTTTTTTATTAAAGATTAGTAGTTATTTATTAGTTTAAATTGTAGACAATTTAGTTTTATTTATAATTTAGACCACAGGAAATATTTTTGTTCGTTCTGCATTTATCTCGAGGCAGTCCCGCAGAACGTGATTAACAACTTCACGTCAATAATTACTTTTAAGTTGTTAAATGTCAATTCTTGGTGGAAATTCATTTTATTTTCAAAATTAAGTGCAATCTGTTTTGTGGTACTTCCACATGTTTATAATGATCATCATATTATGATAGTGCCCGCAATAAGCGAAACCGGACATTTATTTAAAATATAACGTCGATAACTCTTGTTGGTTTCAATTATTTGCTATTTTTAACTAACCACTTTACCATTCTATTTGTAAACAGATGTAATAAATCCATCAAGTGAAGAAAAAATGGATATTCACAAAGAAACCGCTGAATCCTTACTTGCCAAGGTGGGATTTAGACACCTCTGGCAGTATTTAACATATCCCAGTTGAATTTTAGGTATCTATTTTTAATATTCGTTAAAATATATCTAAAAATATTAAACGTATGAAAAAAACTATGCCATACTTCTTTGTTCTTCAACATAGATGCTAATGCAAAATCATGGGTCGGAGGTTGAGCGACGTTTCAGCGTTCAATTTTCACATTTCCACCGCGAAAAAACTCGAAACGATAGAAAATTTCAGCGAGGGAAATTTCAAGAAATACGTGTAACGTAGATTCTTGTATGATTTCGTTTTCCGTTAGTTTATCCCCGAGGAATTTGCACCGCGACACAAGAACGCGGAGGTATAATATGGCAGGACGGAAAAAGTTGATGTGTGTGGATGGAAGGACAGTGGCGGATATAATTTTCAGTTAGATATCAAATGCTAATATATGTTTATAGTATATGAATACACGATTTTTTTAAAACCATACCCACTCCGTACATCGAGCAAATGGCCATCACACGGTTTCTCCAAGATTCTTTTTGTTTCTTTCCAGGTCATTCCAGTGTCCCGTAGCTCCGTCGAGTAGCTTATGGATAGTCATCAGTGGCCCTCCATGGCAGCGGAATCCATTCGGATGGTAGAAGAGACAGGCAAGATTTAGATTCCCCTGGGGCATTCGCAGTACAGGTTCATCGTTACCTTTTTATTTTGGACGTAATAAGGGGGAGATCCGTCGGCTCCCTTACCTCCGGGTTCAAGACAAAATCAAACCAGGTTGCCCCTTCTATTCTCTGCAAACATTTGTTTTCGTAGTACAGCATACGGTTATCCTGTGTTTTAGTGGAATGCCATGAATCGCAAGCGTAAAGCTGTACCGTCAGAATGAATGCGTTGAATAAGTGGAATTTGTTTCTGACCGAGTACAATCGTGAATGCAGTGCAACTTGTATCGCATTGGCCTCAATGTGCTCTGCAACAGTTTCTGTCTGAACCCAGACTGCCCTCTGACGAGCTCGGGGCAAGAGATCGAGAGAGTCTACGGCTTCAGGTACTTGGGAGTACACATTGCTTGCAATCCGATTAGGGATAGCTGGAGCAACCTCTAACTCAATGCGGAAAGTCTGGGCTCACGGTTGTACTCGGTCAGAACCAGGTGCCACTTATTCAACGTATGCATTCTGACGTTGCTGCTTTACAGTTGCAAGTCATGGCACCTCACCAAGGCACAGGGTAACCGTATACTGTGCTTTGAAAACAGATATTTGCGATGATTACTAGGAGTACGGTGGTTTGATTTTGTCAGGAACTCGGAGGTAAGAGAGCGGGCGGATCAGCCTCTTATTACGTCCAAAATAAAAAAAGCGACGATGGACCTGGATTGGACACGTGCTGCGTTTGCCCCAGGAAAGCCTGAACCCTGCCTGTCTTTTCTACCAACCAGATAGATTCCGTCGCCCTGGAAGGCCGCTGATGACCATCCATAGGATGTATTCGGTGGAGCTACGGGACGCTGGGATGACCTGGGAGGAAGCGAGGAGACTGACGGGGGACAAATAAGCTTAGAGGAACCGCGTGATGGTCATATGCTCCGAGTAGGGAGCGAATATCGTTAAGAAAAAAAAAAACAAGCGTCAGTGTCAGATTTTCGGCATTGCATTTTATTTTATATGACTGCTAAGATAAAAGTCATCATCGACTTATTAGTTGTCAGTTTGAATTATGATTATATAACACAATTTTTCGTAATACTGAATTTTAAAATAATTATATTTTGTGATCGAAGACAGTGTTTCTTAATCGATGTGAATAATCCATAATATAGATGTCCAGCTCATTACAAAGTCATCTACAATAAACCCATATTGAGATAATGAGAAAAGCAATATTTAAATGGTTAAAATAAATCAAATGTTATTGATTTGTTACCCGAGTTTTATACATTTTATAAACAGGTGTTCAACAATCAGGTACTTTCCGAATATAGTCAGTAGAAGGATATTCAGAAACATGATTTTATTGATCCAGAAATATCCACATTTTGTTTAATTCTTTAGAAGTACGTATTTATTTTTAAAATGGACAATTTCTATTTCTATTTAAAATTTGTTTCACGTGATTTGGAAGGTTAAATAAAAATGCACTGCACAGCACTGGAAATAGATGTGTTCATATGTCATTCCATCAGTAAGATTTCAACGAAGTGCTTTTTACGATATCTCGGAGCGGGGCTTCAGGGGATGGGAATTCAAGTTCTCATCCCCTCGGGAGAATCTTTTCCGTACTATTTACTTGCAATCATGAGCGATTCGTATTTATTTAATTGTATGGATTGGTAGAAGGTAGAAGGTATGTAATCGCTGGGGAAATTGGAAATGAAAATATTTGCAAAGTTATTATCTTTAGATTATCATGTCGTACCTGACTCTCCATGCTTAAAATAATATTTTAAATGGATATATATATTGGAACTTTTATCCATGCACGTTAAATTATATAACTATTATTTTTCAATGATATCGACTGAAGGTGCTTGATGGAGCTTCAATTTCAATTTTGAATCGCTTAAACTTTTGTTCTATGTTTTGTTCAAGTTTTGAATGCATTTGCATGCCTGAAAATGCTAAAATACGAATCCTAATATCTTTTATGTCATAATAAAAAGTGTAATTATCACTTGTATTGATTGTTTGGTCTTCTAAAATGTTATACATATAATTTAAGACATCGACTGAGGGTGCTTGATGGAATTTCAATATTAAATTTGGATTATTGAGATTTTGTACACTTCCATGTATTTTGTCACTAACGACCCGGGTTTCGCCTTTCGGCATCTTCAGGCATTCGAGCACACGAATGGACTCGAACTGAGAGACAGTAAACAGTGTCTAACGCTTATATAGAAGATACAAATGCGACAGATATCATTTACGAGGCAATACATTATACGTCTGAGAGCCACACCGATACCTGAGTTAAAATTTTTGGAAATCGCCCTAATCCTTATTTTGTAAACACCATATTAACAGAGTGGCGAATTGCCGAAGGCGATTGCCATATTTCGGGAACTTGTCTAAAGACATAGACCGCCCTAGAATCTGGCATAGAATTAGTTATTTAGGTTGCACAAGCTTTAAAATTAAAAAACAACTCGCTGATAGTGTTAGACCGGCGTTCTATTGCAAAAACTCTCTAGGCAAATTACTTATTAACAATAAAGATAGAGTAAACTTTAAGAACAAATCTGGTATTTATAAATTACAATGCAATGATTGCCAACATTTCTATGTGGGTAAAACCACACGTACATTAGATATAAGGGTATCAGAACATTTAGCTGCCTTTAGATTAAAAAAAGAAACTTCGACATTCGCAAATCACTTGCTAATGGAGAACCATACGTTTAATGCGGATGATGGGGTTAAACTGTTGCATAAAAACATGGGGGATCATAAATTATTTTATCAGGAAATTTTAGAAATTAATAGAGGCCAGTTAAACTCCTTACCAATCTTGAATGAGCAGCTGAACCTTCCTAATTCTCCGCTATTATATCCGATACGTTGAAACACCTAACAGATGTCACTAAATGTGGAATGATTGTATATATTTACCCATTCGTCGAATTACATCCCGTCAAAACCCACAATACTATTATAATTGTAAAATCACTGGTATTTCTAAAAGAAGTTGAAAAGCGGCAATCGCCTTCGGCAATCGCCACTCTGTTAATATGGTGTTTACAAAATAAGGATTAGGGCGATTTCCAAAAATTTTAACTCAGGTATCGGTGTGGCTCTCAGACGTATAATGTATTGCCTCGTAAATGATATTTGTCGCATTTGTATCTTCTATATAAGCGTTAGACACTGTTTACTGTCTCTCAGTTCGAGTCCATTCGTGTGCTCGAATGCCTGAAGATGCCGAAAGGCGAAACCCGGGTCGTTAGTGACAAAATACATGGAAGTGTACAAAATCTCAATAATCCAAATTTGTTATACATATGTTAAAAATGAACTATATGTCATATCTCTTCACTTGATATATGTTTTTAACAAGTCAAGCTTAGCTGTTTTTATTGTAATATATCGTCGTTCTTTTGGAAGAATAAATTTAGTGAAAAACACTAGTTTTGAGTAATTGGACTGTGCTTAAATAAAAGTATAATTTATAAAAATAAGTGTGTTGTTTCATACGGTAGAGACCAAACCGGTAGAGACCAAACCAACCCAATATAAAGTGTTTTCTTCCAGAACAACGACGATAATATAAACAATTTTTTTGGTGTGTAGATATATATTTTTAAATAGTATTATTTATTTTTCTACAACAGGTAATATGAAAACTCCCAAAAATTGACATTATTTTTTATTAAAAAAATGAAATACAATTCATACGTAAATTTTTTTTATTATTGTCAGAACTGGTTCCGTTTAACTTTGGCTCAGTTTCGACTCAAGAAATAACTCAATTTAATACGGGTAATCATACAAATTATAAGAAAACTAATATAGTTTCATCGAATCACAAAAAAAGTTTCAATAAATCAAACTGTTAACATCTCAAAACCAATTGTACTAATTTTTATTTCAAGAAAAACCAGCCCTTAACAAAATTAAAAAAGTGGAAGAGGTAATTGGAAATTGTGTTTTTATTTTTATGAGTGCAATTTCTTTAAATATTTTACTGTCCTAATCGTTGTGTCAAGCTACAAGCCTAGCGCCCCTTATAAACGATAGTCATAATCACTTTTGATCGGCTTTCAAGATCGACCAAAATGATCATGATATCACATTATTTTAACCCGTCAGAATTGGTACCAGTTGTAATGATGTCTTTTCTTGTGATGTTAAATTATATCGTCTGTCACAAACTCGTCCTGGAACAGGAGGAGGCGTGACGCCCTGACGACTGACTCAAGGTGCGTGACGAATCACTATCGCGACGCATGACGGGTTGGCTGATGCGTAGCATGACAGAATGGCAACCTAATCCGGAAGGGATGGATTGCATGACCCTGCGAAGCTAATGTGGCGAAAGCTGTGTTTAAGGGTAACTTAGAAAAGATGTGTAGTAAGTTAAACTTGTCAGACGTGATGATAACTATTTATTAAGAGATTATGGTTTCCCGTTCTCGCTAAAAAACGTGAACGCAAAAACATGTGTTTTCTGTAACAAATACTAAAATATACCTATTCGGTAAAGTAAAATGTGGAAAACCGCAGTGTAAATATTTGTTACTAACGACCCGGGTTTCATCTTTCGGTATCTTCAGGCATTCGAGCACACGAATGGACTCGAATTGAGAGACAGTAAACAGTCTCTAACGTTTATATTTGTCGGCGTCGGTGGCGCAGTTGGTAGCGTCGCTGGCTACGGTTACGTATGTCTCGGGTTCAATTCCCGATGCGGACGGTTTTCATAGATTGACCTTTCGATCGATTTATGGATTTCTGTTCGTAGTCTGAGTCCTCCCTTCCACCCATCCCATCCTCACGGGGAGTAGCGAGAGCGATTAGCTAACCACTATCCTTATATTCCTACTCTCTTTGAAAAAGAAAGAGAGGTTGAGCAACTGAGTGACAAGCAATCTATGAAAACCGTCCGCACCGAGAATTGAGCCTGAGACATCCGTAACCGTAGCTAGCGACGAAACCAACTGCGCCACGGACGCCACGGAATTAAAATTGTGTATTTTAAATCTGTTTGTGTTTGTGTAACTGTCTTTGAGGAATGTATAAGAATAAACTTTTTTTTTTAATGCGATGAACTTGTTTGTATCATATAAGAATAAACTAATTGCAATTAAAGAGAAAGTATACTGAACACGACCGGGTTTTAATGGAAGACGAAGGAAGCTGTGAATTATCCTTTGTCGCCACGCTGGACTCGGGGCTGTCGAAGGGTGTTGACGCTCCTCCACTTTCCCCTCGAGTAGCGGACATAATTTTACTCTCTCAAATATTGTAAATTGAATGTAGAACACAACACAAGCTTTATCGTTGTTCTGACAGATTGACAGATATGTGCAGCTGTGATAGTGTGTATATGTATTTTTGGAAGATTTTTAGGTTGCGTATTGCAAAAGTTATCAACTTTGTCCAAAGGTACACAATTTTTCCGCTAATAATATTCATCATTAATTAAAAAGTATTGATTCTCAAAACGATTACGCAGTAAATCTAAAGCTTATTTTTAAAATATGATATTAATTACTATGACTTTTAAATGAATATATTAACGTACTTTTTTATTAATTTATATTCACTTCTAATTTTGAGCATAAAGACACCACAGAACACTTCCAGGATACCCTGTCACCTGTCATTCGATATTCCATATTATGCTTACAATTCTTATCGTTTAAAATTTACGAATGGGCAAGTTTTCCTGGCGACTGGATTCCCACTGGTTAGAAGGACAAGCAGGCAATAATGGGGCATGGTCTTTGACGTATCAGGGTCTATTTCCCGATCCCTATGTCTTCATCGTTGGTATATGAGTAGCTAGCTTAAAATTGTTTTCCCCAAGTTTATGAATATGTTGCATTCTATCGTAACTGTTAAGTAGGTGATGTTTACGATTTTGTCAGCAAGTATAAATAATATAATAATACGCTATTGTCTGCCAATATTAAAAATATACTCTCCAACAATTATTGGGCAGGGACGAAGTCATAAATAGTTTACTTAAATGAACAACATGCATACTTAAATAAAAACAAGAAAGTCTTAGGATCGTATTAAAAGTTGTACTACTCTGTAAATGTCACCTTCAAACTCGTCTACAACAAAAGTTTCAAAACAGACCTCAATAGGGATACTTGTGTCTACGCACGCATGCCTCCTGTCACATTGTCCCGTGATGTGGCAACACTGAAAACTCCGAGCTCTGGCAGCAGGGGCATCGTGACGACGTGATGCGCCTGCAAAATGGTTTTAAGGCAATACGCACTACACAACGGCAAAACTGGTTATCTTCTTATCTTATATGGGGCGCTACAACGTATGTGTGAAAAACTTCGATTTAAAATGTATATAAGAACTATATTGAGAAAATTTTCTATCGCATTCAGGCAGTGCGATTTTCATTGAGATCGAAAAGCATACGCACGAAACACGGATGATCAATATTTTTCAAATCATGCCCGCTCCCAATGTGAAGCATATTATATACTCATAATGAAGGTATTTCAATATAATTTAAGACATCGACTGAGGGTGCTTGATGGAATTTCAATATCAAATTTAGATTATTGAGATTTCGTACACTTCCATGTATTTTGTCCACTAACGACCCGGGTTTCGCCTTTCGGCATCTTCAGGCATTCGAGCACACGAATGGACTCGAACTGACAGACAGTAAACAGTGTCTAACGTTTATATAGAAGATACAAATACGACAAATATTATTTACGAGGTAAGATATTATACGTCTGAGAGCCACACTGATACCTGAGTTAAAATTTCGAGAATTGCCTTAATCCTTATTTTGTAAACACTACATTTACAGAGTGGCAAATTGCCGCTTTACAACTTATTATGGAATTACCAGTGATTTTACAATTATAATAGCATTGTGGGTTTCGACGGGATGCAATTCGACGAAAGGGTAAATATATACAATCATTCCACGTTTAGTGACATCTGTTAGGTGTTTCAACGTATAGGATATAAAACGAATGCCAACAGAATTGGCAAATTCCTTGCCAATTCTGAACGAGCAGCTGAACCTTCCTAATTCTCCGTGTGCTCGAATGCCTGAAGATGCCGAAAGGCGAAACCCGGGTCGTTAGTGACAAAATACATGGAAGTGTACAAAATCTCAATCATCCAAATTTTATTTCAATATAAGTTTTTCAAAGTGAACTGCTAGTTACTCAGTTGCTTAACCACTCTTTTTCGAAGAGAGTAAGGATAGAAAGATAGGGCTAGGACAGGACTGGTGGTTAGCTAATCGCTCTCGCTACGTCCCGTTTTTAGGATCGGATGGGTGGTAGAGAATTTTAGACATCAAAACATCTATGCCTATGTGTCGGTAGACAAATGTTGTCGTTTTCAGCCGGGGTCAAACCACTGCTGGAAGAAGGCCTCCCCTAGCTCCCTCCACTCTTCTCGTTTTCAGCTTTATGCTACCACGTACTTCCTGATCTGACAAGTTCCTCAACCCAGCGGGTTTTGGGACGCTCCTGAGGCCGCTTAGCGCCCAGCCGTTACAGTTACTCCGGGGATTTTTAGCACCCTCTGTCTTTCTTTGCTGATTGCTGCGGTGATTAGTGTCAGGTTGGCCTCCGGACAGTAAGGGCCGAGATTTATTGTTGGTTTTCATCGGGGGGGTTTTCGGACAGCACACCACGCTGTCCAGACTGGTTGGTGTGCAGTTTTATGTCTGGGTTTCCATCCCATAGCCAAAGGTCTCTTGTTTTTAGTCGCCAGAGATTCGCCTTTCACCCTTCTCTATCAGATATGGATTGACTGCGTTGTCAAAGACTGCACATCGTCGACATTGCCCTGGATGACGCCGCGGGGAGACCAGAGATAGGACTTGTCGGTTCGTGATTGGGTAGCAACTTTATAGAAGTTTATTTATTGATCAGTCTTCTTTGGGAATTTCAATTATTGATTTATGAATTTGTTTTTATGTATGGCATGGATGCTAATGATGTTAATAGGCCCTTCCACTCATACGATCCTACAAGACGGTGTTTAGCTAACTAATAGTATTTTTTTTATCTCTATTCTTCTACCTTTAGCCTCTCACAGAAAGTGATAGTTGAGCTACTGAATAACAAACGGTTCTTAAAAAAAACTTATGCTGTGATGCTCCACATTGGATTTAAATAATACGTTTAAAATGCTGTTTGATTTAAGCTATGATATACTCTTTCTATTAAAGTAAAGAAAATACTAAACTATTGTTGGTTAAATACCACACACATCTTAACAAACTCATTGCCCTGGAACAAGCTCTGTTTGAAGTTAGCTTGAACTGAATTAGTATCAAAAAGTTTTAGTGGGGAAATTAAGCCACCGAGTTCTGGCTGATTTTCTGTATAGTTTCATCCGCAAGGGAGGATCAGGGATGCTTTTTTATTTATAAACACGCGACATTAATGACAACACATTACGATAATTGCCAATGCGCGATATATATTAAGCATAATTAGATAATATATCACACGACATAAGTCACTAATACCCTTCCAGTTTTTCCGGGACTGTAGCCGACGAAACCAACGTCGCATGATTCTGTTGCATTGCTCACAGTGTCATAAATTAATCTTTCAACTGATTTATAGATTTGAGTTCAAATGTATGGTTGTCTTTAAATTACCTTCCTTTTGTAGATATTATGGTATGAAAATTATTTTTTTACTACGAAAGTTTGGCGCCTCCCCTGAAAGGCGCGCGGAAACCGCTGCCTTATAGGCATAATGATAGGCGAAAATGATATATATTTTAAATTATAATTATTTTTTAAAATTAAATACTTTTAGAATAAATAGTTTATTTGCTTGATATACAAATGAAACACAAAGCAGACAGTGATGAGAGGTGTATACAAGCTAAGATGTACTTTTAAAAGATTTATTTTCATATTATAGCATTACATTCAAGTTACACGGAATATCGATAGTACTTGAACAATATTTATTTAACAAGGATTTAATTTAAAATAATGATTTGTACGCGCTGTACATACGAATAGCTTTTTAGGATGATGGTTTTGTATTATTGATAAACAAATACTCAACAAAAATGCCATTTTTTATTAGGTTAACTATTTGAAAAATTAAAGGAGGTCAAACTATTCACACAAGAAAGATAAACATCGTTCTGAGATAATTAGGAAACAAGATTTTATGCAGGTTTAATTTTGTACTGTACATAATACTGTACATAGTACATAGACTGAAGACTCTAATGCAATTCTAGGATTATCTTAATAATATATTTATAATATTGACACTCCCTACGAATAATTACGTAAGTGTCACATATTTTATGATATTTCTTTTGCATTTTCGTTGTCTAGGCACTCAGTTCTATAGGTAGGCATAAAAAAAATTGGCAAAAGTACCTACTTCACTGTTTTTTCGTTAAGTATAAATATGTAACTAGTCACTTCAGCAACTATTTAGCACAACTTTGTATAGAATAAGAATCTTGATTTAAAATAATAGCACTCTCTTTAATGTACATATTAAAAGGTTTCTCCAAGAATTTTAACCATAACTCGCAAAAAGGAATATCCAGTTTATATAAACACATTAATTATTTTTTTACCGGCATATTAATATAAGAAAATAGTGTTGAATGATATTTTTTTTAACAAAATTTATTTTATTTACAGAAGTAGACTAACTCACCAAAAATATACAATATTTAAGAGACGTCTACCTTTAGTTGTGGTTAGTTCTGTGAATTGTTGAGTAGATGTTAAGAGAAGCTTTCGTCGTAGTAAATAGAAAGCTCCATAAAAGCTCAAGTCGAGTTTGGGAGGTTGGAATTCTACTGAGCTTTTATTTTACTCAATTATGCCGTTTTAAAAGTACTTATAAACTGAGATAAACTTTAAAAGAAAATAATGCATACGTTTTTTTTCAATTTGTATATTAGCGTTATGTACACTTTAAACAAGAAAAGTAAATGATTTATTACAAAACATATAAACCATAGGTGGCAAATTTTTAAAATTCTTGACGTGATTATTAAGTTTTGATTTTTCAGAATTTTATTTATCTGTTTTGGTTAAAAGCACCTTAAAAATCGTGTTCCTAACATGTATTATTACGGAGGTTTAATTAAAGCATAGAGCGGGAAAGTATTGTCGTCCGTTTCTGCTGATGGTATAGTTCGTTCTGCCCGTGTCTATGTTTCTATTTTAGTATTGCTGTCTGCCTCTATTGTCCCCCACAGCAAATTTATCACTTTCTGTTTTTAATTTAAACGTGATTTTAATTTTTGTATAGTGGAAGGAGAATTAAAACATCAAATAAGCGACGTGTCACATTCTTGATCGATTTGAAATTACCGATAAAATAATTTTAATACAAGACTTAAAACCAGCGCCTCTAATGATCGCATGCTGTAGTCAAAAATTTCCGCGCCGCATTATTGATCAATCGAAAATTAGGCGAAAAATAAAAGTATGCAAGTTATAACTATTGTGCGTCTTCTACATTAAAAAGTGTAACTTGTCGACTAAATAGACTGTTGTAATCTTTTAATTTGACATATTCATGAATTGACTGTTGGTTGGATTTTTTGACGGAGTAAGGAAGCCATTGTCGGGTTCATGCTGAAGTGGTCAACGTCATTGGCTTCAGTTACGGATCTCACGGGCTCATTCGGACAGTTTCATAAATTGATTTCAAAATTGATTTTATAATTTCTGTCTGCAGGCATGGATGTTTGTGATGTCTAAAATTCAATCCAACTCATCCTATCCTAACAACAGGGCGTAGCGAGAACGACTAGCTAACCTTTCTAACTAGTGTTATATCCCTCTATCTATCTTTCCGAAGAAAGAGTAGGGATAGAGGGATATAACGAAAAGAGGCTGACCATCTGTGTAACAAACATTTATTTTGGAAAAACATCAGTTGAGATACCTCCATTAAGAGCTCATATGATTTTTTCTTTTAAAAGGAAGCAATTTATGTAAAACTTATTCTCACCAGGGTTGAGTCCGATCTTAAAAGTGTTGATTTATTAATTAATTTAAACTATACCAAATTAACCAAGAAAATTACACATGACAATCCCTAAACTAATAAGTGAGCTAAGAATTTTGTGAAACAATATAGTTACGGGACAATCTTTAAAAAATTTGAAGCTTAAAAGCGTTAAGTTAATATTATTTGTAGGTGTCAGGTATCTCACCAATATTCAATATCAAAATACTTTAGCGATCCTAGTGATTTTTTTTAAAGCTTGTAGAAACCCTTTTGTCGTCAGCTTATTGGCGATACCCTAGGGAGGTAGGTTAGTAATTTCCGCTTCCATATTTATCCGGAATTCAGGAAAGCGTTATCATTGTCATAAACACTAGGCATAGTACCATAATTATTTTTGCACGCAAGCTGGAGTCATATAGTTAAGATTTGTAAATATTTTTTAAATTTATTTTACCCGTAGTAACGAAATACATGGAAATGTAAAAGATTTTAACAATTCAAATCTGATATTAAAATTCCATCAAGCACCCTCAGTCGATATCTTAAATTAATTAAAAAACGTTCTTAATTCCAATATTCATCTTCTATACCAGGGTTCCCAAACCCTGTTCCCTCAAAACCTGGAATGGTTTTATATGCTACTACGGATGCATTTTTAACTTCATATTAATATAACCTACTAGACAAAATAAACAAGGTGTTCCGTTAATATTTCAGGATTTTCGAAGTGTTTGAAAAACTCTCTTCTATTCCATAAAATACGATGTGTTTGTCTGCCACAAGAACTTCTCCCGAGCGGTGAACAGTAGCGAAATGATATTTGCTCATGCCATTTCTGGATAATCTGTGCAATTTTCATCTTTAAATATTATTACTAATTCAAAATATCGACTCTCAGTTCGAGTTCATTCGTGTGCTCGAATGCCTGAAGATACCGAAAGGCGAATCCCAGGTCGTTAGTGACGAAACACATGTAAATTTACAAAAATTCAACAGTTCAATTTTTTTATTACTAATTGAAGAACTTTATTTTATGGATATTATATAAGGTATGGTACACAGTGTTATATTCAAATTCCATCATTCATCATTAGCTAGCACCAAAATAACGTCATAATAAAGCAGACACAAATAGTTGTATTTCCGGCGTTTGTATGTTCAATACAACCAGGGTGAAGCCAGGCAGTACACTGTTGTATTTATCAAAGAAAAACGTTATATTTATAGAAATGTGGTATTAAGCTGCCATATATCATTAAAGAGCTAAATGTGTGTGATTTGAAAAAAGTGCACGTGGTATGTACTCGTAATGAATAAAGAATGAGTTTGAATCTATCCGGGGTGAAGCCGGGTAGTGAATACGACTAATGGTATATTAAAAACATCTAAAAATGAAACTACGAAAATTATTTATTTTCATTTCTACATAAAATACTTTTGACTAAAGTCTTCTACGATTTTATTTACTTAAGCATACTTTTTATTTAGCCTGTGTTCATCTCGACTTGAAGAGTAGTATATAAAATTTTCAAGAGGAATGTCCCGGATTTAAATTACGTTTCGAGCTTTATTTGAGTTGACTAATCGGTCGGTAAATACTACATGCTTCTGAGTTTCTCTTCAAGTTCTTCAAGTATTTAAATGAATTTTTTCTTGGCTTTATTTAGAGAGAAGCTTCACCGAGAAGAATTTTTTTAATTAACCTTGTCACAATGGAATATATGAAATGTGTGCTATGAATAAATATCGTTTCATTTCGGATATTTTTAAAAGTTAAAGCGCTTAATATTTCAATATTATGTCGCCGTTACTATTTCAAAAGCCGAGATAGCTTTTCAATACAAAGTTTTCTATGAAAGTCCAACCATAGAAAGCTGAATATCACTGAATCAGTATTATCACCTCGGTAAATATCGTGCGGCGTTTTTTACACCCAGAATAGCATTTTCGACTCGTCTAGTGACAGATAGCAAATATATTGTTTCCCCTTACGTAGGCCAGCCTTTTATATATCTATAACCGGAAACGAAATTCGCTGCTCTGCTCTAAAAAATACGTTTTCGCTGACAATATACGGGCTTGTTATTTAGAGGTGGGCAACTCTTAACATAAATGAATCACTGCAATGATTTGTTCAGTTATATAAGATTCGAATCTTTTTCTGCGTACGCTGTATTTCGTAATAAGGTTATGAAGATTCTTTTTATTGTCTAATAATAATACGGCACTGATAACTTAGATGGAATAACAAAAATTGTCTCTTATTCTATTCGACGCTCATTAGACTGAGTAATTTTTAGTTTAACTTTGTTTTTAGGTATTTGAAAACTTGATATAGTTTGAAGCTTAGTATATCTACAACTATTTTCCACATTTATTTTAATGAATAAATGAATCAACAATCTTTCAAGTGAAGTGATATACGATTTAAAAAAACTAGTTTAGATAATATATTATACAAATGGTGTTTTTTTTTTGCTGTTATGTTTTATATCAATTTGAAATAAATAAAACTATCATATAAAAAGAATGACATAGCCTACGAATGAATATCTATTTTTTCCATGTCCGCTCCCAACGTAGAGTATATGGTCTCCTAATGGAGGTATTTCAACAGAATTTGTCTATGAGAACTGTTTTTTACTCAGTTACTCAAGCTCTCTTTATCGAAGAGAGTAGGGATAGAAGGATAGGGGTAGGACAGGACTAGTGGTTAGCTAATCGCTCTCGCTACGCCCCGTGAGGATGGGATGGGTGGGAGGAAGGACTCAGACTACGAACAGAAATTCATAAATCTATTGAAAGGTCCGCACCAAGAATCGAACCCGAGACATCCGTAACCGTAGCCAGCGACGCTACCAACTGCGACTATCGATTGAAAAATCAATTTATTTAACTGTTCGTACTGAGTTGAAAACCCGTGAGATACCCATTTTACGGGTTTTCCCATAACCGAAGCTAACGAAGTTGACTACTGTACCACATACCCGACATTAAAACTTGATATCCTTAAATATCTTCTGACAACATTTTTAAATAGAAATTCAGATTATGCTACATGTTGTGAGGAAACGTTTCAAAATATCGTATTTTGGATTAATTATGAATTATTGAAGAGTTTCTTTCATCTTTGAATCACATGTGATTCGAGTGATGGTTGTATGGAACATCTCTATACAGCAATATTTCAAAACTTGTTGAGGCGAGAAATTTTGGAAGAATTTCAATATTAAAATTTTCTGATACTAATAAAACTGAAGAAGAATTTCCAATAATTTTAATCGCTAACCTATACCACGTTTAGTTTTGAAAACGTATTTTGAAATATTAATAGTAAATCATTTTTTAGATCCGAAAAGAGCGAGGGAAAGCTTCTAGTGGTTAAAAAAGCGCTTTCATGCAATTTATATAAAATATCGAGTCGACACTAGGGCTTCCAATCTCGGGTCAATTATTCAATTTCGAAATCCCTGGATTGATATTTAGACAATCCCGGGACTTCAGGATTCACTGCAAATGGTAAAATATAATTCGTATTTTACATTGAATACTTTCAGCTAACTACAATGTGTACCTTAGTTTTCTCATGTACATAGTTTTTTTACAATACCTATATATAATTTATATAAATATATTGTGGTTTTTATTCCGTCCTTCTCACTTCTTAAATGAATGGAGAATAATATTTTATAGTCGAGTTAAAGGACAGGCCCTCTTCACGGATACCATAAGGTAAAATCTATCTTAATAATGCAATAGATAAAAGAAAATGTAAAACAGTTTTGATAATTACGTCTATTTCTGCTTTTTGTTACTAGCTGTCTGATTCAATAACATTTCAATGCCACCAAAAAAATATTAGTCATATAATACATTGAAGCAATAATGGGCACAAATAAAATATTAAATACAGTATAAAACATAAAATTACACGTGACATGACCAATCCCGGGATCCCGGGATTGAGAAATTCTGAATCACAAAAAAGATCCTGGATTGGATGCCCTAGCTGAGACCAAAGAGTTATTTCATAAAAACATTTATCAATAGGAAAGTAATAGTGCGAAAAAATATTTAATTAGCCACAGATGGACAAAAAAGGATTAAACCTGACGTTAAGTAATTTACGTATAGGCATGTCTTCTCCCGATTTGAACTCCAAAAACACCACTTAACAGGAGAAGTAAAAAATATTCTATAACAATTTGACAAATAGTATATTTTTATTTGAGTCCATGGTGCAGTGGTCAACGTCGTTGGCTACGGTTAAGGATGTCACGGGACGAACAGTTTCATAAATTGATTTTTCAATCGATTCATAATTCTGTTCGTAGGCGTGGATGTTTGTGATGTCTTAAATTCTCTCCCACCCAACCGATGCTTAAAACTGAACTGGCCTAGCGAGAGCTATTAGTTAACCACTATATAAGCAAGTTATACTTAATTGCGCTTCTTCTCCATTAAAAAGTCTCGCTTGCCGTCTAAATAAATTACGTTAATCTTGTAATTTGAATTCATGAACTGACTGTTGGTTGAATTTTTTGACCAAGTAAAGAAGCCATTGTCGGGTTCGTGCTGTAGCGGTCAACGTCGTTGGCTTCAGTTACGGATCTCACAGGCTCGTGTCACAGTACGGACAGTTTCATAAAATAATATGTGCTTGCTTATTTTGAAAAACAGTTCAGATGAATGATAGGGTAAATATAATATAAAATATTAGAAATTATTTGGTTGGTAGCTAATTCCATTAATGGTCAGTTAATAATTATGTTTGGTCAGTAAATAAATAACGGTACGGTTAGGTTTAATTAAAAAACTGACTGTTTAATTTAATAACTTACCATCTTACATATACTAACCCAGACCACTCTGTAGACGTTTTATTATTATCACATTTCACATGTAAATATTAAATTTTCTCATGACCTAAGCGCTCGCGGTGTATATATAAAATAAAATCTTATGCAATGCAAAAACAGTTCCGACATACAAGCTACTTTAGACATTCATTATTTCAATTTCAATACCGTCATTTATGACGGGTACGGCTATACTAGTTTTATATAGCTTACTGACTGTTTATTTTATTAACTAACTGACCTTATTTATCGAATTATCTACTGACCCAACAAATGCAGGATTTTTATTTATAACAATAGAATTACTCTAGATACTGAAGAGTGGTGTTGAAACTTTACACTACTTCTGAAACTGTATTCAGTCAAATTTGTTAACTTTTGAAGTCTTTCACGTTAAGATTCCACCACTAATCTAATCTTTTCGGTTTCAAAAGCTTACTAACAAAACAACGTTTAAGATTGTAATCGAAAGCTCCCTTAAAGTTACTGAAAGGAATCTTATTATAGCAACAAAGCCTAATACGACTAAAGCTTCTTTCACACGCTACGTTGTAAGGATTCTTTTCGATACTAAACTGGTTTTATTATTTTTCAATTCTTATATTTTATGTTGTTGGGTTAACAGTAATAATCGTGCATTTAAATTGTATTTTTTCACTCATCTTTAAATTGTTGGTTCGTTTGACAATTGGGAAGTTAAAAGCGAAAATATTGCAGTGTACTAGTAAACGACGTTTTCGCGTTTCATATTTAATTAATTTTTTTTTACCATGTTCGCTCCAAGTGTGAGGCGTATGGCCTTCTAACGGAGATATTTAAGCAGATTTTTTTCTACGAGGACTTCTTGTTACTCAGTTGCTCAACCTCTCTTTTTCGAAGAGATTAGAAATAGACGGGTAAGGCTAGGACAAGACTAGTGGTTAGCTTATCACTCCCACTATGTCCCAAATGTAATGGGTGGATTACTAGGATTGGATGGGTGGGATGAAGTTTTAGACATCACAAACATTCATGTCATTCATCGAAATTCACAAATCGATTGAAAAATCAATTTAAAAAACTGTTCATACCAGGACCTGAACCCGGGACATCCGTAACCGTTGGCATCACTTTCTTAAAAATACTTTGTTTTACGATTTTGTATCATACATCAAATATCGATAACCCATAATAAACCGTAATCTAGTCCCGGCGTTAAGCAAATAAAAACAGGTGCCAACTTTTTGCTAGACATGCTTGAAAACTTTACTATTTTCATTTAAATAAAAATGCAATAGTGTAAAAAAATACTTTGAGAGTGCAATTATTAAAAGAAAAAAAAATATTTCAACGTTTCATATTACTTACATTTTTAGGGGACGGAAAGCGATTGACGGTTTTCGCAAAACGAGAGAAAACCCTTCTAACTTCTCTTAAGATTTTTTTCTGTTCATAAATGCATCGATTTTTTATTAATCCCGGGCTGAAAATGACTATTTCTTGTGTATCAACTTTTTGATAATTAAGGCAGTAATAATTAAGAAACATGAAAAAACTTGCGTGACGCAACAGATTATATGTATATAATTCACAATACTTTTCACAATTTTATTATAATACAATAAATATTGAAAACATTTTCATATAAATGCCATTTATTCATATTTATCCATCGTGAAGAAAACGTTCAACAAACCCAGCTTTTCACGGTCCGAGATTTCCTCATCAGGTATATACATGGATTAAAACTTACAGAAGGGATGGCTATTCCGGTTAAGTCCCAAAAAGCGATCTATTTTCGCATGGGCAATATGCTTACCGAAAGCTTTCTTACATACATGAAAGCTTCGCTGATACGAAAGCCTTTGTGATTTTATTTAGGCAAGTTTTTTGTGATATACGAATATATATAATATTGATAATTTTGTTAAGACTTTTATTTATATTACTATAAGTCACAAAATCTGAATGTCTTCATCTAAAAGGTTGTAAATATATTTTAAGAAGTTATTGATCCTCACGACATAATTAATATGTACAGTGTAATACAACATATTATTTGGCTTGACTACAATAAACTTTAACGTAAGAAATTAAAATGGCAAAGAGCTAAAAGCCACACACCCAAATGGACTGTAATTTTTTCTCCCAAGATTTTTATTTCCGTAACGTTTTCACCCTTCTCCACCAACTATCAATCCGATCCTGATACACGGGGCGTTGAGGCAACGATTAACTGACTACTAGTCGTTTCCGGACCCCTCCTCTCATTCAATGTCCTCTCCGAAGAGAGAGAATGGGTGACAGACTTAGCAACTGTTTTTGTTAAAAAAACTTCTCCACATATGAAAAGAGAACGCATAAGATAAAATTGATATCATTATCATGAAATAAATATCATCTGATATTTCTATAACATAAAGATTTATTTACAAAAAAATATTGAAAATTTATAAATGCCTAGTGTTACCTCAAAAAAAACTGTGCCTCATGCCTAAAATTTTCTGACAAAAGTTATGCTTAAGTAAATATATTTAATATGAATTACGTGATTTTGATAGTTATTTATTAAACTGTTTTTATGCTCCTCTGAAACATTGTCTAGATTTTGCAGATATACAATTTTACATTGGAAACGATGAATCATTTATAAAATATTGAATAAATATGGATATTTTTGAAAATAGCCGTGTAGTAAGAGGAATAATGTCATACAAAGTTAATTAATAATAGCTGGGGCCGTAGATAATTATTGTTTTAATGATCATTATAATATAATTTATTTAAAATTATCTTTCGCAGATATTAGTTATTTATTCAAGAAAAATTATTCGGTAGCACATGTGCTTCATTTTTTAAAGTAGAATTTTATTTAAGCTCTCTATGCACTCGAAGAGATATCAATATTATATTTATTCCGAGATCTTTCTCATTTTGCCCATAATATTCTATATCAAAACAGGCTTTTGAGAAACATTCAGTATTTCTAACCTCACCATTTTAATCTTACCATACTCTTAAACTGGGACTCCAAAAACAGCCTAACTCTAGCTCAGAAGGTGCCTTCCAAATATGCATATATCGCAGCCTTGCTTCAAAAGTGACACAACAAAAAAAAACAGTTTTTAACCTATCACCATGAACGTGTAGTAAAAAAAAACCAAACCAATTAATAATTAAATGTTTATTTCTTTATCTTAATAAGTCAGCCGACAGAGAGCAGTTATGTCGCTTTTACTATTTTGAGTGGGTATGTAGATTAGTCTAAAAAACTGTAGTTTTTTGAAAACTGTATGTTTGTGTGTTTTGTAACAAGGGTGCTATATGTAATATTGAAAATCTTTAATAAGCGGTAGTAATTTCCACTCTGGAACTCTAAACTATCCCGTAGAGAAAATTTCTCACTGGTTGAGAGCTAATGCATTAAAAGGTAGCTGAGTAATCGACTGTTATACTGCAGTTGATACACATTGCTTGCGGCTCATTTGATTGACATCAGAATATGCTTGAATAAAATTATTTAACCCCTTTTTATAAATCCTGAAGCCAAGTTTTTATTTTTATAATAATCCTGGCGTGCTGATACAAAGTGCCATACCAGTATAATTATTTCACTATGACAAAATATTATATAAGCTCGTTGCAATCAGCAAAAGCGGATCATACTAAAATATTATTTCGTTATGAAATTCGCAGTGAAGTTTTATCTCGTAATCACATTGTCATTTATTTGTCATCGATGAGAGCTTTCAAAGTTTTAAAAGCTTATCGAATATTTGACTATTTTGCTGCCGTGTTTTGGATTTTCAACATTGACGTTATGTTCAATATTGCATACTGATTTGATACAATATTTATCTAGCAAGTCCTCTTAAACTCATGATAATTACTTCCCCTAGAATAATTTAAATATCATATCCGTTCATAATGTGGAGTAAATTGAGAAATACACGTTGTTTTAAATAGTTATAAGTTCAACCTTTGTTTTCGTAGAGGAGGACGATAGGAAGATCATGGTTATCGTCTGGTACTGGTTTTGGTTGATTAACCTCCATATGTTTCTTTTTAAGGATCGGATTGTGAGTGAGCGAAGGAGAATGGAAAAATTGTAAACATCAATGCTTTTGTTCATTGAGATGGAATGAACTTTGTAGAGCTTCATTATAATAAAGTGAAGATAGTTAAGTATTATGTGCCAAACGAATTTTATTGATTTGTCAATAGGTCGTCAGAACTATGAAAATTGCATTTAGTCGAAAGAGCTATCAATGAATTGATAAAGTTCTTGTGGAACTAAATAAATACTTTATTATGTTTTCCTTATTATATTCGAGGTCTATGAAGTGAAGCATAATTCAATCAATTCAATCATGTTTTATTTCCTCATCGCTCACTCACTATCCGATCCTCAAAAATAGGTGTAGAAAGCAAAACTAGCTCTGTGATAACCACCTTTATTTTATCTAATAACATACTTTTACGTCTTTAAGATGTATTAAAGTATCCGATCAAGGATTTAAACCGTTGACCGGACAACCGAGTAGGATGAAATTCTAAGAGCGTTAACCACGTGAATACGGGATTAAAGACAAAACACATAAGCGATTGATTCAAACTGGTATTCGTTACACTTAACGAAAATAGATCTGTGTATGTGTACTAGAGAAAGTGGTTTAATAAAAAGTTAAAATTTTCTGAAACGATTATTTGTTTATATTTATTGAACAGATCGATCAGCGTATTTCGAAATCCCACAGCAGCCGCCATATTGTTCGCAAATTCGATTGTTTTGAATTCGGGAAGGCACGCGAAAATTCTTTCCCGCTCGAAATTATTACATAGCCGAGCGGATTTCAATTTCCTCGCTTCCGTGTTTGCTTGCGACTTGTATTATTTATTTTATTTTCAGCGCCGTCATTTTCTTCCCCCTGAGAGCTGCTGCGATTCTTGCATTATCGACGTATGAATTTCCATGCTGTGCAATAACGAAAGGCGAGCGCGAGCACAACACATTTTTATTGATCGCGGGAATAAACCGAGATGACATAAAAGTCGTATTATGATTTTTATTTTTCTTAAACATTTGGCAGGTACATTTCATCAATATATAGAAGAACATTGCTGAAAAAATTAATTTTATCTGACCATCACTATAAATTAACTCAATGTGACATATTTTGACGTAGTTCACATCAATACCTCAGTTCCAAAGTGTAAAATCTTCAAAAGCATAGTTCTGAGATAATAAGGAAACTAGATTTTTGACAGGCTTAATCTTCTACTACATCCAATTTTAGTGGATTATAACGAAATTTTAGGAGTATCTAAAGAATATATTTATGATTGTAATAATATTATAAATACAATTTTTTTATAATATTAATAATTCGAGTTTTTAGAGGATTTTCGTAGTTGTTACAGTTTGGATCTAAAGTAATAATAACCACAGATTACCACTTGTTACATTTTGGATACAAATACTTAACTAAAAGCTGCAAGTTTTTGACTTGTAACACTTTGAAAATGAGGTGTCGACATGTTTCACTAATCTTTTGTAAACGTTCAAGGAAAAATTGGGAGGCTGTTCTTAAATTAATTTCTTTTAATATTTCAGCCCACTTAAGTTAGTAGTATCACGAGTCCTTCTCCTCTACACCCTTAGTTTCATATATTAACATTAATTAGGGACTTAAAGAAAATTCAACAATAAAGATTATTTAATTATTAATATATCATAAATAAAAAGATTGCACTTTTTTGTTTTGCATTTTGAATCAAATTAATTTGTGTTAGCGCCGAAGTTTTGCAAGTTTAGTTTTATTTATTGCAGTTGCCATGTTCCATATTCCGATTTAATTTTTAAATCTTCTAAAACTTTATACGTGTGTTCTAAAAAGCACAATAAAATATTATACTGCAAAAACTGATGTGTATATATCGTCACTTAGAATCAGACGGTAGTATGTTGAAAATAATGGTTTCGAAATAAATCAATGAAACTATTATTAATCTGTTTGACTTGGTTTCACATGTTAATAATTAAACCTTTTCATTACTATTTTTGGTTTTTTATTTTTTTTTTTAAACAGGATACATGCAGTGCATATGCCGAATTTTATAAATTTTGCGAATAGCTTGAAATTTAAACGTAAACAAAATAGATAAGGAAGTTTTACTGTAAGATTTCTATCTTTTGGAAAGAGAAAAAAGTTGTATAGTTAAATCAATACGGTCTGTTTCTAGATAGGTGATATAATAACAAGAAATATTATACAATTAAGTAAACAGTACTTAATTGTTGGAGTCTGTTATGTACAAAACACACTTATTTTTATTATGTAAAAAGATGTGGAGTCACGGAATGGTGGTGTTTTTAAAAGAGCTGGAGTAGGAGTCTAAGTACGATTTAAAAAATAATGTCAAATTGAATTTTTTCTCTACAATTTTCTACAATTTTTTACCAATATATATATTGACAGATTTGTCTATTTTGAAGCGCTTTAAAAGAGCTTTTTAGAGAGCTCTAAAAGTCGGTACTTGCATATTTTTGGGACACCTTTAAATGTACCAAGGAAGCTTAAAGCTTTTGTTAAAATTTACTAAGCAAACATATTGTCATATCCAATATAATAAAGCTATTTTCAGCTATGCCCTTCATGTGGGCTGCTTTGAAGAAAGTTCTAAGGAAGTTGGAAAAGAAATTTTACATTTTCGCCAAATAAGCAAATGGCATCTTTAAAGAGCGCCAGTTTTAGATTCTATACAAAATATCGCACCCTTTCACATTTATTTTTATTCAAATATACAATATGGAGCAGTAGTGGGTGGTTTTGGGTACAACGCTAAGTATCATTGACACTATTATATCGATCATTTTTTGGCTTATTGACGTAACCCTCAAAATTGAAATTATTCAGGATAGATTAAAAACTGTTGAAAACATTATATGGTGAGTTGCGTTATAAATCTTTGAAATGCACTCCTGTAAATTCTCATGTTTGCAGATACGAGATTATACAAAGGGAGTGTCGATATAAAAGTGGCTTACATCGAGTGGCCGGGTCAGAGTTTTTAAACCTAAAACCAATGTAAAATGATGTTTCCCTTCCAAAAAGTGGTCAATTTATTTTTCTAATTTACATCATTTGGCCGAGACCTGCTCTGTCGTCTTTAAAATGAGAGCCAATCAATTAATCATTTTCGTATTTGTTGAGGGCTCGTATCAATTGGCCAAAGCACCATCAAAGTGTTTTTATTATGACATTATTGAACTAGAAAAAACTTAGTACGTAAGTAGTTTAAGTACCATGTCCAATCCTTCAATATTATACTATAACGAAGATGTATTTAAAAATCATACATTTTTGCTATAATCGCCGTACCCTAAGATGATTTTACGAGAACTGGATGTTGTGCTGTTACTTATCCGCTACTTTTCGGAGAAGGTAAGGCTAGAAAAATTAGACTTTTAAAGGACCTGTTGGAAGGTTAATCGCTTTCGCTTCGCTCCAAACCTACAAACACACATTCATAGATCGATTGAAAAATAATTTTCCTTACGGGGATTCGAACCCGTAGATACCGGCAGCATAATATGACAAACCTCTAAGAGCGTTGACTACTCGGCTAGAGGCCTGCAATGCGTGGTATATACTTGTGTTTATTTAACAGTCAAATAAGCTTTAAATTTCGCAAATAAATATATATTTCAATTCGCAAACTCATGTGTCGTTATTAACAGGCGCGTGACGTGAAACTAAGTTCATGGCTAAAAAAATAAATGTATTATATTTATTCATATAGAGATGGCGGCTCACTAGTTATCGATTTCGCATTAGGCCTTCTGAGTATACAAAGCCGCACCAATGAACAGGTCACAGGTCGCAGACAATTTATAATATGTCAAGTGAGTTGTTAGCTTTACAAACCCCGTACGTAAATTTGCACAGAAAACAATTCGGGTTTCACCATCCGTGATAAGTAATTATACATGCGAGCGGTGATTCCCGCAATTTTTCTCTCCTCCTCTTCTTAAAAATGGAACGTTCAATAATTATTAAGCGATATCTATGATGTTTCACAGTACATGCAACTTGAACGAACTCTAGAACATGAAACAAAGTGAAATATGTGTCATGTAAAGTAAAACATTAACTTCTTATCCTTTTTTTTGTGACGCTACAGTGTTTTACCTTCCTACGCCATTCGCTGATCTCCAGTATGTTCTATGACACCTCATCCATCGAGCAATGTCGTGAGCTTCAGTCAGGAGTCGAAAATGTGAGGATCTTTTTAGGTTTCAACTAACACATGCTTGATATATATCCGAACCATCGTAAGCGTTGAGGCTTAACAAATCTGATTATGAATGGCTCACAGTAGAGGATATTAAACTCATGGTTGCTGTGAACTTTGAAATGAATTTTCTCACAAAGGGTCTAAAATTTTTCGCAGGATCTTTCACTCATACTCTTGTATTTTCTGCGAGTCCTTTGAAATGAGCGTCCAGGTCTCTGACTCATAGACCAGAACTGGTCTTCTAAGGGTTTTGTAGAGGTGAGCTTTCGTATTTCGTGATAAACGGAAGGTTTTGAATTGGCTATGTAGTCCAAGAAGCATCTCTTGTTGCTCAAAATTAAATGTAGTGAATTCACAATTATGTCATGCTCAGATAATAGCACCTTTTCAATCAAGTGAATGTAAAAATGTAGCAAAGTCGCAGATCTGAGTTATTATTTATATGACATATATAGAAAACGTCTGTGGTCTAGTGGTAAGTGTTTGCCATAGCGATCAGATGGGTCCAGGTTCAATCCCCAGCAAGGTCAATGGCAAATTTAGATTTTTTCAGTTTAAAATTGTGATCTTGGACATGAATGACTTCTAAAAATTCTCATTTTGTTTGTTTCGAATAATGTTCTAGTTTTCAAAGTTTTTGGAGCATTGGCTGTCAGCTGTAACGACAGATATTTTTTAAATTATTAATTACTATAAAAGAAATAATTGAAATCTTTTTTTTATTAAATGTTGAATACGACTAACTGACTAACTGTTTTATATAGAATATAAGATCATTCAGTACATTTTAATTGTAAAATAAGTAGTGTGACTGTAACCTGAGTGCCTGGATTATATGATCATCGCAATATTTCTGTAGTGTTTTATTCAAAGAATGTATATTTTTTTAGCCAAGCTATTGTCAGTAGAACCTTGAGTAAACTTTCACGCATCTGATTTATATTGCATTTAATTTTTGTAGCTTGACTACTGTCTCCTATGTCCAATTATTCTATTGATTTTCTCGTTAATACTGTACTGGACGTTGACTATTGATCGAAGATACACGGACTAATCGATAACAACAACTGGAAATAAAAATTACCTATATATATATTATTGATTAATTTAATAAATTCGTAACATTTATCAGTTCAATATTTTGATATATGGAACACCTTACTTAGACTTTATATTGAAGTTATTTTAGTATACAATTAACATTTTCCACCAAACGAGCAAGGTTCAAGCATTAAGGTAGTTAGAAATGAATATTTAAATTTTCGTGCATAACACATGGCGCCAAAACAAACTAAAATGAATAAACTCTCCTTACAAAGTGGCATTAGTTTATTTAATTATTGCACTTAATTACTGCATGTTTTATACACATTACATATAGTTTTAATTTAATGTTGAATATCTTGAACTGGAGCTATCATATAGGATAGATTGATTAGAAATTAAATATAGGATAATGATTAGGTAAGTTAATTATTCTCAAGGTCACAAAAGTAATTGACTCCACATGTAAGGCACATTTTAGATAAAACTATGTAGTTCTGACAATAGCGTGATACTAAAACGACTATAAACTATTTACTTTAATTAAATGGAGTTCTATCAAGTGAATTAATGGCAATTTAATCAGTAATAATTACTTAGTATCCTATAAGCGAGTCAGAAATCCGCTTAAAAATAATTTTCACAACTACGGGGTGCGAAAATAGTTATTGATATTTTTACCGCATTTTAATGGTACATACTGTGCGATAATTTATGGATTTTTTTGGCATGGATTTTGTGATGTCTAAAATTCCCTCCCACCCATCAATCCTAGCAACAGGGCGTAGCAAGAGTGACTAGCTAACCAGTATTCTTGTCCTAACCTTCTCTTGGAATACCTTCATTCAGAAGCTATATGCTCCGAATTGGGAGCGGACATGGTAAAAAAATTGAATATTAACACCCAGGAGATATGGTATTTTCAATCGAGGCAATGAATTTTCAGGCAAAAGCTTGATGTGTTTTTTATTCGCGGCAGCAAAGAGCTTAAGCTCTCCTGCTATTTGGTGTCAATTGATAATTTACTATTGATTTTATCTTTTCCGGCAATGTTTCTATTTGATTAATTTCAATAGTTATGCCATTATTTAATTTAAATATTACCTTCCTTTAGTATCTACATATAAACACTTAAATAATGCTTCTACTTGTTAATAAATAAATCAATCAATTGCTTGGCCGAAATTATTTTTGAGATTATAATTTTAGCAACAGTCCCAAATTATTTATACATCGTTCAGTATAAGGCTAGGTTAGGTTCCATTCAGTACACTTCTACATACCGATAGCTAATAAACGACACCTTGTAAGTGACAAAATAACAACTTTACAGGAAAGTGAAAAATAATTTATCTGCATACTGTGTTTAATATGGTTTGGGATATCGATTATAATGTTTCTAAGAGTAAAATATTTTTGGCTTTTGTCAATATATTCATGATGGCAGAAAAAACTTATTTTGAAAAAATTGTCACTTACGAGGTATTGTTTATTAACCCTCAATACACACTGACCAATTTAATAGGTCGCCAAAAACTTTTTTCTGACAATATCTGTTCACAAGTAGAGGGTAAATGTAGGGATAGGAAAGGAATGAACGTTAGGTAATTACGCTCACTATTCTCTATTTCAAGGATCAGAAGGATGGCAAGGAATGAAAAACCGACGAAATCCATGCCTGTGTACAAAAATTCATAAATCAATTAAAAATTCATTTTATCAAAGTGTCCGTTCAGGGATTCAAACTCGTGGTGAGACAACAACTGCCTACCTCTAGGCTAAAAACCAGTAATTGATTTTATTTTAGATAAAATGGGCTGAAACCTTTTAAATTGATTCAGATATCAGTATGTACAGGAACTTATTGGCATATTAATAATTTAAATGCATGTTAATATTTTAAACTAATGACTAAGCGACAAAGCTCAATTATTGCCATTTTTCAAATAATAACACTGAAAATTGGACAAGTTTAATTAATGTTATGAAACATTTTATCATCATCTATTGATTTATCATCGAGCTATTGCTGGCGTAATTATATGATTATGTAGCCATAATCTGTATTATAGTACTGACAATAATGAAGAACAGAAACGTCATTCCAAATAACATAAAAGTGCATCTTAAAATTTCCTCTTCGTTCCTTCTAATCCCAAAGCTCCCGTCTTTACAATTTATCAATGGGAAGCTTTTGTGGCTTTAAAATTTATGTCCAACCGGTCAATGAAAGTTCAAACTAGTACAATGAACCTACTTCGATTTTTGCCAATAAAGTCATAATAGTTCTCTCAGAATTTTTTCTAAAGAGGAGAATAAATCTATATGTAGGTAGCCTAATAACCAAAATATCTGTTTTTATATTGAGGCTATCATTTGATTTGGTTTTAATCTCAAAAGACCTTTCACGAAGATAAGGGTTACATACCATTCGAAAAGATTTAAAATCGAATTCATAACGTTACCTTCTTAACAACACCCAAACGGACGGTGGGTTACGATTATTATTATAATGTATTTTGATGAACGGTAAAAACGACTCTAGGGTGCGAATTATTTTTTAAAAGATTCTACTTTTAATGACAATTTTAATTGAATTTACTAAATGAATCTATATGTGCTTTGTCAGTGCCTATTTTTCTACTAATTGCACAGTAAAAGATGATTTGAGGAGAGTTTTGGGCAAGTAGCACAACGTAGTAATGTTAGCATGTACTGTCATTGGTTTAGCATATAAAAACGTATCTATTATACATTTGAGTTTTTTTTCGATTCAATTCAATCAATTTTAATGATCACGGTTGAGATTAAAAGTAATCATGTAAAGTAAGTTGAGAGTAAAAGTAAATACTGTTATTTTCTTGCAATGTAATTGTATAAAATTTGGATTATTGAGATCTTGTACACTTCCATGTATTTTGTCACTAACGACCCGGGTATAAATTGAAGTTTTAAATACAATACATATAGTACTCACTTCATCATGTTTAATATTATCAGGATTTTATTGCACGAGTGAGCAGTTTGATGCAATTAAAACATATTTATTTTTCGATCGAAAACATTCAATCGTTGAACAAAACTAGTCCCGAAACACAGAAAATTTGGAATAAATACTGCGTTATTGGTTTGTACATTATAGATAACTTTTTATTATTATATATTATATTAATAGCGAGTACCCAGAATGCGTTGTAATGCCACTCTAAGAAAGAAAGTGTTTGTGTTTTAATTCTGTGTATTGAAGTGCTTTACGATACACAATATTATCAGAAGGTATCCGAGTTATTGCTTTCTGTGCGTATTTGTGTCTTTTTTTTTCGATTTTTCAGGAGCCATCAGACAACTCGTATAAGAACGCATAACGGACAAACAAACATTTATTTATGTATATATACATAATGTATCTTTTAAGCTTTAAATGTTTCAAACATTTCAGAAAAATTGACGTAACCTAAAATATAACAATGACACGGGTGTGGTTCTGTCAATATTTAAAAAATCTATAGTGTTTATATAGTAGTAACTAAAAATATAATATTAACATACTTGGAAACTGTATTATTAAGTTTTGACTAATAATATATTCGAGTTAACAACAAAGCATCGCAACTCCCTTGAGAGTCTCAGTTCTAATGCAATAATGATATTAGTTTATTATCCCGAAATGAGATCTACTTTATAGTATGAAACAAGCAATGCATTTTAACAGCACTTTAGTAAATTGCATCCAAGAAAATGACTGTCTTCCCAGTCTGCTTCAAAGAAAATTTCAAGCGGGAACTTAACTTGCAAAATGTTATACTTAGCAAAAGGAGAGTCGAGTTCTTGTAAAGGTATAGTATTAAATTTCAGACATATATGAGCACTTACATTTAATGGTGCTTTGTGAAGCATATTACTTAATATCTTAAAGTTTTGCTTTACGTAATATTGTTATTACGAAAAATAAAAACACTTTTATTGCTGAGTGAATCAAAATATTCCGTAATTTCTTCATAAACATTCAGAGTCTCTGACAGAAGGGAGTGAAGTAATATAAAATTAAATTAAAAATTGATAACTTAGTTATTCCACTTGGTTTATCACTAACATGACGCGTTTCGCCTCTTTAAGAAGCATCTTCAGACTAACCGTATCGCAAGGTTATTTATTTCTAAGGTAAACGATGATTTTAATTCTTAAAAGGGTGGATGTGGCTTTTATTACATTCTACTGGACTTGTGGAGGGGGGTAAGGTATAAACACTGTTACACTATATACAAATCAATTACTGACACCTGGATGTGAAAAACTCAAGGGTAATAAATTTAATAATGGCGAGCCCCCTGTTCTGTTTAAAATGTTATTTACTAATCCTCCATTACTTTTAATGGTTTTATTGATTTCTAAAAATTCTAAGGTATTCATTTTAATAACTTTTTTATTTAAACGATGGAGTATTTTTAGGTTATTATTTTTATTAAAAGTATGATCATTTTCAATTAAATGATTCGCAAACTCTGAAAAATTATTACTTTTGAGACATCTGATATGTTCTTTAACTCTAATATTAAAGTTTCTACCTGTCTGTCCTATATAGCAAGCTTGACAGTCTTCACCAGGAATATACCACCTCTCTTGTTTTGATTTCTAAAGTTTTCTCTCACCCATCCAATCTTAAAAACGGAGCGTAGCAAGAATGATTAGCTAACCATTAGTTCTGCTCTACTCTTAGAGGCGTTGAGTAACTGAGTAATAAGCAGCTAAAAAAAAGGATTTCAGGACGTTAAAATTTTCAAAAATACGACTTAAATCACAATGACTTTAACCAGCTCAATCCAGTGAGAAAAAATCGTAGTTTTGAATAACTATATATAAAATAGTAGGTATGCTATTTTAATGAATTTATGTTTGAACCGACGACTTTGACTGCCGACGCAGTATTGTGAGGTTTCTTTTTGTGTCATTCAGCATTGAATAGAATTCATCAAATATTTCACTTCAGATTCAAATTAATAATCAGTTTTCTTAACAATATAGATAGTGCCACAGATAGAGTGGGTATACATTCGTTCCCACGAGTACCCGCAAGCATGAAAAAACTCGCACATTAAAAATGGTAATTAATTAGACAGGTAAACGAGAAAACGAAAGAAGAATGACGTGTTTCGCTGTTTTGCGGATGGGGTCACATTATTAAAACATTCATCATCGAAAATGAAGTCATAGAAAAATACTTGTTGAAGAATTATTAATATTATATCTGTTAGAATTTAGACTGTTTGTATTTTTTCATAACATAATGATAAAAAAACATTTAGTTTTTTTTTGTATCACATGACCAAAACTCAAAATGCATTTAAGATTTAAGTATGTATTAAAATTAAGCTTGGAATGATCTATGCAGATAACGCTTTTTATTTTAATAATCACGTAGTCATTTATTCCAAAAAGGGATTTTTCAGTACAATAAAAGTATTTTTACAAAAATCAGTTTGGCTAGTTTTGCACTAAGAGGACGAAAGATATTTATATATTTTTTTTACCAAGTCCGTTCCCAGTGTCAACCATATGGCTTTCCAATGGAGGTATCTCAACATAAGTTTTCTACAAGAACTGCTTGTTACCCAGTTACTCAACCTATTTCGAAGAGAGTAGGGATAGAAGAATAGGGCTAAGACGGGACAAGTGGTTAGCTAATGCCTCGTTTTTAGGATCGGATGGGTGGGAGGGTACTTTAGACGTCATGGATTACGAACAGAAATCCATAAATCGATTAAAAAATCAATTTATGAAACTGTCCGCATATTTAAATTATATTAATTCTCCGGGAATTGAACCCGAGACATCCATAACCGTAGCTCGCGACGCCACCAACTACGCCATAAATGAATTTTAAAAAAAATCGGCCTTTTTTGGGTTGATAAAAATAAATCTGTCTGGTTCGGATAACAAGTGTGATATTGAGACTCGGGCTCGAGCTGGGCCAGGCCTGAAGATGACGGGCTCAGACCGGGTAATTTTATGAAATGTACCTTGGGACATATACCTCGTGCAAAAAGAGGACTGATGTTAGTATTTATATTGAGTAAATCGACGTCAAATATTTATGTGTCCATTGTGAAATTGGAAACGTAGTTCTTTACTTTCCTAAAAGATTGTAAAATATTTCCAAACCTGAATAATGCATAGGAAAATAATAATCAAAATAAAAAGCAATTAAATGTCAAATGTAAACATATATTGCTTTTATGGCTTACTTTCGCAACGAAAAATATGTCTAATTAAAATTTCATCGAAAGCAATTAGGCATTTTATTTCATTTGATTCCGGAAGAGCGAACATTATTCCAATTGCGAAAGCTACATCATTAATTCAGTGCATGTGAGAAACATTTTAATTTGTTTTAAATTGTACTAACAAAGTTAAAATACCTTTTAGATTTTCGGAAAATTTCGGGATGAAGTTTCTACAATCAACATAATTATTATACTTGAAATATTCTTTAATACATTACTTTTAATTATATTGTTTAGTTTTCAATATTTTACAAACCATTCTATATTAATTTGTATGTTGTTAAATCAGGTGTAGAAGTTAGCTTAAAATATTCAAACAATAATTTTAAATGATATATTATTTAACGAGCTGTAATTTTATTTAAGATAACAACTGAGGGTGATTGATGGAATTTCAATATGAAATTTTAAACATTTTTATACGTTGTTTTCTATAACGATATTGGTTTCGCTTATCGGCATCTTCAGGGATTCGAGTACATGTATGAATTGACGGTATAGTTTATATCGTTTAAATTATACAAAAAATTAAAAAAAATCATTCTTACTTTGTCTAGGAACTATTTACATTTGTATCTGAATTAATTTTAATACTGATTTGATCATAATAACTTCCTACCTTAATGGGGAAAACACTAATTTACTTGGGTTCAATCTATAAAAGCAGTTACACCTCGATTAATGAGATATCACTTTTTATAGTTGAGATGTGATTTTTCTTTACTTAATAAAAGACAATTAAAAACTTAAAATAATATCTCAATTCCATATTTACGATATTCACGATCAAAAGGTTTAGGTAAATTATTTTTTTATTTATATATTTATTTTTATTTTTTATAAATAACAATTATATTAATATTCTTTTTTAATGAACACCAGGTTTTCTTTTCAAATAATATATTAATTTTACTATAAGAGCCATAAGTCTCAATTGAATTCAATGAATTGTTATTGTTTGTGCATTGTTGAATTACGAATAAAAATTATCCGATTATCCGACATTAGTTTCGATTAAATTATTCTACTTAAATTTGATCGATGGAGATGCAAGAAGAATAAATATTCGTAAAAATGGAAGGCCCACTAATCTCTATTTTTTTCATGTCCGCTCCCAATGTGGACCGTATTTGTTTCCTAATGGAAGTATCTTAACAAAATTTTTCTATGAGAACTGCTTGTTACGCAGTTGCTCAACCTCTCTTTTTTAGAAGAGAGTAGGGATAGAAGGATAAGGCTAGAGACAGGACTAGTGGTTAGCTTATTACTCTCGTTACGCCCCGTGAGGATTTTTTTAGACATCACAAACACCCACGAAATTGAACCCGAGACATCCGTAACCGTAGCCAACGACGCTACCAACTGCGCCACGGATGTCACCAATCTTATAAGCCACACTTAAATAGACTGCTTAAATAATAGTTTATAAACCCAACTATTATTAGAAAATTACCAACAAAGTTGTATTTAAATTATATTCTAAGGAAAATATACAGTCACAAAAATAGAAATAAAATAAAAATTACATTTTTATGACAGCTCTCAGACATATTACGTTTGTGTAAAAATAAAAAAAGCGTATTTTTTAAAATACATAATATAAAACCGACAAATATAAATAAACTACGTAATCTAAAAGAGCTTTTGTTTTCCAAAAGCTCTTTTACTACGGCTAAACCTTTTTAACAAGAAACATACTTTTTATATATCAAAACCACCCATAAAATTTTCCTCGTGGAATAAAATATCGCTGGGAAAGCTTGTATTGAAAAAAAAATGATTCACAAATCTTTTTTAGATTCGATTCTTCTTCTTGGAACATACGTTTCGTTCAGGGTGGAAACAGAAAATAGTTGAGGCTTTTATATAATATTAAATACAAAGAAATGTAAAAATAATGCTTTTAAGGGTTTCAATCGAATACCTACACCAAAATTCAAATACTATTGATTCATATTATTAATTTATATTAAGCCACTGGGTTAACAAGAAATATTATACGGTGTCGCTTTTTATCTTAATATAATGTATTTTTAAAATTAAACTCTATACTACTCACTCAAGACACGTGCTGCTAATTAGTATGTGGTAAGTTTACACGACAATTTTTGTCGGCTCCGTGGCGCAGTTGCTAACGTCGTTGACTGCGGTTACAGATGTCTCAAGTTCAAGTCCCGGGGCGGACAGTTTTATAAGTTGATTTTCCAAACGATTTATGGATTTTTGTTGGTAATCATGAATGTTCGTCATTTCTAAAACTTCCTACCACCCATCCGATCTTCAAAAACGTGAGCGATTAGCTAACCACTAGTCCTGTCCTAGCCCTATCCTTGTATCCCTACTCTCTTCGAAATAAGGGAGGTCGACAACTGAGTAAAAAGCAGTTCTCATAGAAAACTTCTGTTCAGATACATTGAGAGGTAATATGCTTCACGTTGGGAGCGGACATGGTGAAAAAAATTAATACCTATCGTGAGGAAAATTAAAAAAACAATGAATATCAATATATAATACATGATAAAATTGCAGAAAATGGACACCGCACGGTTCCTTCAACATTCTTTGTCCCCAGTCAGTCTTCCTGCTTCCTCTGCAGGTCATCACAGCGCCTCGTAGCTCCGTCGAGTACATCCTATGGACGGTCATTAGCGGCATTCCAGGGCAACCGAATCCATCCGGTTGGTAGAAGAGACAGGCAGGGCTCAGGCTCTCCTGGGGAATCCACAGCACATGTACAAGCCAGATCCATCGTCGCTTTTTTATTGTCGACGTGAAAAAGGACTGGTCTATCCGTTCTCTTGCCACAGACAAAGTCAAACCACCGTACGTCTAATATTCACTGCAAGCGTTTGTTTTCGAAGCACCGTATACAGTTACCCTTACTTCAGTGAGATACCATGACTCTCAACCGTAAAGCAGTACCATCAGAATACTTGCTTTGAATAGGTGGCACTTTTTTCTGAATACTATGAGGTCTTATATACCCGATGGTCGAATATTTGTAATTCCCAATGATTGTAATTAGTAGCTATTTTCAAATTAGTCATATAATTATATTCGTATGCATCCATCAACAGCTGGTAATCATAATATGATTGTATGACACTTCAACATCTAATTGCTCAAGCTAGTATTTCTTTCTTAACGTGTGTTGCCAGAAAAACAAAGTAATAATAATGTATGTGCTAAGCTTACAGAAGAAATAATTGTTTGTGTGAAGAAAGATGGAGTTAAGTCCATAGTGGGTATCATAAATAAATGAAATTCAGTAAATAATATTTTCACACGCAGATATAGCGTATTAGATTAAAATTTAATTAGCTAGAATAAAATTTGTAGTAAGATATTTCAACCGATATCAACTATAATAGATTTGCACCGAAAATAGCAATTTTTGCTTTCATTTAATTTGAAGCAGCCAGGTTGAAGGAGTTGAACGATTGGTTATCAGCATCAAGGATAGGGGAGAGGATCTCAGCACAAACGCCACTTCGGTCCAATTAATCTATTTTATTAGATGCAGTTGTTTATCTCATATCAATAAAAAATGAATTTACATTTACATTTACATCTCACTTTAAGCACAATTATTAATTAGAAAATTTAAAACAACAAAATCGGTTGGCCGAGACAACTGGAAATCAAATGCGAAATATAAACAATTAATATCGAGAAATATTTCACGAAGCCACTTTTCTTTGTTAATGCTTTGGAATGCTGCCGGTTGAGGTAATTAGCCAAAGTGGTTGACCTTTTTGATGACTAATTCTTTCTTATAAATACGGTCAGCAACGTGAAAGAAGAACGATGTATATTAAAATTGTCCCACGAAAGCTGATCGATTGCTGTTTTGGAACCTTTATGGACCTAGGTTTTACCCAACAAGATTGGACCCTGTCTAATAATCTTTCATGACGTAAGCGTTCGTGGTGTATATAAAATAAAATGTTATTCATTGCACATACAGTTCCAACGTAGTAGCTATTTTAGAGATTCAGTATTTCAATTTCAATACCGTCATCTATGACGTGTACGGTTATACTAGTTTTACATAGATAAATTAAAAAATAGTAATGTCGAGTGCTAAATGAAAAATAATACAAAATTTAAATAAATAATTCGATGTTCCACAGCAATCGGAATTAATCTAATTGTAAACATTGGACATGAAAGTAAAATGATTACATTATATTATTATCGTATGCGAAGGTTGCTTCCTCTTCAATAGCGTTGTTAACAAGTTACGTATATTGCATGTTGCAAAGCAATCTCTGCGTGCAGGTATAGAGGCGTGATGAATGCTTGTAAATATCAAAGAAACAACTCGATCGTCCAAGTCATTACTCAGACATCTCCAAATAACGTAAATTGAGATAGTGGGGAAAGTTATATTCAAATGGTCACCATAAATTAAAAGAAATATAGTTTATTTGAGTTTTATAAATTTTATAAACAGGTGGTTAACAATTGGGTACTTTCAGAGTTTAGTCAGGATAAGTGTATTTAGAAATATCCTTTTATTGAACCAGAACATTTTGTTTAATTCTTTAGAAGGTTATATGTCTTGCTATATGTTATGCTATATGCTTGTTATATGTTTAGCATGTTTTGGTGAGATTTTTGAGTTATTTGAGCACTGAATCAGATATAGCGAAAAAATTTACATCTAAATGCATTTGTAACTAAGGTTTTATTTTTGAAGTTGTACCAGAGATGACGAACCTTCCTGTCAATGAGCCACATTCATTTATTTTAAAATCAAAGAAGGCCGCATTTAAGAAACATACATAAAAATGTGTGTATATTATTTTGTAAATGAAGGAAAACAATGAAATTTATTAATTTATGTATTTGTTTATTTCAGTCAAAATGTCACACGTGGCGTTAATGCCACAGGTTTGTCACCCATGAACTGATCGATCGACTATTGAATTATTGAAAAAAAATATCATCAATATAGTATTTTAATGTAATAAAAATCATTAATTTATTCGTCATTCCACTGGTTGTGTAACTAGGTGTGGCATGTGTTTCGCTTCTTTGAGAAGTGTACTCAGACTGCTTCTGTCCTAAGATTTTCAACTGAAACGTAAGCGTTGATTCATACCCTTTACTTTTATTATAAATGAGAAATAAAGAGGAGGACATTTACTGTACGCGGGAAAAGGGAAATTGCAAACAATACCAATACGAATTACAATAATCATATTATTTATTGGTGAGGAGAATCCATTTTGTTGAAAATACTTTTACTTTACTAATAATTGATTTTATGTTAAGGATTTAAGTAATTTATAAGAATTCTAATAGAAGCTTACTGATTTGTAATCTTTTACTGTTTACTCGATGGACTATTTCTTAATTATTAATTTGATTAAATTTGCGGAAAAGCTATTACTATAAATTTCCACAAAGATATCACCGGATCCAACGAAAATATTTAAATTAGCATTGTTTCGTTAGTGTATATAAGAGCATAAAGTATGGTACAAATTTTTTAGTTTGGGATCGATTCTTTGCTTTATTTTATATAGCGTTAAATCTATAGTAAGAATTTCACTAAGTCTAAGTGGTCTTTTTTCATCGAAAATACATTTTTTTCGGATTCGAAAATTTAGCGTATGGAAATAGATCGATCAAACTTTACTTCAAGATCAACTGATTGTGCAGCTTTAGTGTGTATCCTTGATGGAATAACATAACTTTTGGCAGAGTTATTTTGGGTTAATTGAGAGGTTATTACAAATCGTCATCCAGTAATGTAAAATACTATTACGGAATCTTCGATATGCTTGTAGAGTCAAATATATTACATAATTCTTGTGGGACTAAATAAATTGCTATCATTTAGTATAGACTGTATATTATCTATGATGGGCGAAATTGTGAGTACAAGTCCAAAAATACGATTATTCAGGAGAGCAAAAACAAAACTGAATTCTGAATTAATTTTGTGAGATAATTAATTAATTAATTTTTTAATAAAATAATTAATTTCAAATAATGATTACACTCTAAATAAGGTTATCAGTTTTAGTATTCTTATCAACAGTGTTAGATATATAAAAATGTCGTCAAAACCAGAATTAATACACCTATACTTCTAGGACTATAGAAATATTTATTTATTCAGCAAACTTATGCTATTGAGACCAGTAAATAATAATAATTGCATCACATTTATTTCAGATAATTATAATGTTGTTCTAATAACCGCATAAATTTATTGTAATTTTCGTAGGGCATCTGCAACGCATGCGTTTTTTTCTTTTAAAATACTGACACTTCTTGTTTTATTCAATAAATTATTTAAATTTATAAATATCTATTTATGTCTTTGCTTATTGAATTTATCGAATGAATTTACATTTACTTGGTACGACATTTAATGAGATAAAGATCTCAATGTTTCACAGCAATTATTAGAATTGGTGTACAGCTATTTTGGCTTCAAGCCATCATCAAAACTAATTCGATATTATTGCCCCATTTATTGCATTTTCATTTAAAAACGGTGTTAAATAAATAAACAGCTAGCCGTTACTTTTAATTGCAAGATCAATTCAAGCATTAAAAGTTTGGATACCTCTTAGACATATAATATGTCGTCGTTGTTCTGAAATAAGACACTAACTGAAAAATACTAGTTTTGAGTAATTGGACATAGAAGATTTTCAAATGTTTAAAACGCTATACCTCTTCGTTTAGTTTGTTGGTACAAACTGTTTTTAAGTAAAAGTATAATTTATATAAACAAGTGTGTTCTTCCATACGGTAGAGTTTAAAATAAACAATATTTTGGTATAACCACTTTTAAGGTGTTAACTGTCAATTCTTGGTGGAAAGACATTATATTTTAAAAAATAAAACACAATTCATTTGTACTACTTCCACATATTTATAATGATCAGGGCCGGTTTCGCTCATCACGAGCATTATCAACTGATAAAAATACAAACATAACAGGCTTATTTATATAAAATTTAGTGAAAAAATGATGTTAACACCTTAAAAGTAATTAGTGAAACGGGTACGGCTAAACTTACTGTCTTATATAAAAAATATAAACTTGCTTAGCATCGCAGCACATTTGGTTCAATCGCGAATGCATTCGCCGCAGAATTGTGCCCAAATATGTGAATTTAAAAACCAATTCTAATTCTCATATAGCCTTAAAAGCCCTTATTGTAGATTAGTATTTAATGATTTGCATGAGGTCCATAACATTTTAATTGTAGACTCTTTCATTTGATTTATGTATAATTTGTTTGTTAATCAATATTTTCTTGTCTCAGTTCATGAACCATCAGTTTTATATACCTTCATTTTTTCACTCAATTTTATATAAATAAGCCTGTTATGTTTGTATTTTTATCAGTTGATAATGCTCGTGATGAGCGAAACCGGTCCTGATCATTATAAATATGTGGAAGTAGTACAAATGAATTGTGTTTTATTTTTTAAAATATTTTGGTATAACTAACTCAATATGCTACTTTTTTGATTTAGTTTTTTTTTCCAGAACAGCGACGATATTCAAACAGATTCATTCACTGTATTAGAGGTGGCGTATATTATTTAGGTGATAAAATTATATAGCCAATCTTGGTAAAATATTGGTAATAAACACCCTTGAAATAGCCATACGGACAATGTACGGTCTATCCCACACGTCAGCAATAATTCAATTTCTCTCCTCCGTTCTGTTGATAATGTCCACGGAACAGCGTAGAGATACGAAGGTATTGTTTTTTATCGACCCTTCTGCTTTTGCGTACCTGAGCATCAATCTACCCTTCCCCACCACGAGCTTTCAACCAATACGCTCGGAAGCTTTTGCCCCGGAACAAAACGCTTCGTTCTCTTTACGAACAGTCCAATAAGAACGCAACCTGAACTGGTTTGATAAAATTCCAGTATGAAACCAACCCGGCTATGTTCTCTTTTTAGTACCAAACGTAGCGCGGCTGCGTTAGGTTGTCGGTTGGGTTGTATACGGCCAGTGTGTTTAAAAAATCAGCTGATCGAATTCAATAATACATATCGAGGCTTAAAACACTAAATGATGTGATTATGTACTATATAGTGCGCATATTGTATTCAATATCATTTTTTTAGATACATATTGACATATTTAATCAATAAAAAATGAAAATACAAGTGATAACGAAACATATTTGACATTTTACTCATTTGTTTTGATTACAAACATAACCTATGTATTACTGATAACCTGATACAATATCTAATATACGCTATAATATTTGGCGGGAATTTTTAAAATAAGAATAAAATTCAAACTGATATTATATCAAGTAAAATTCGAATGTTAGATCAATATTTTCACTTTAAAAACGTACTAATTGTGCGAAAGACGTTTAGGTTCCTACTTGTACGTCGTTCTAAGTTGTGTTTGTTTGTGCAATTTTGAATTAATACTATTTTACTATTTTCAAACAGTGATGTGTTCAGTGAGTTGTTGTGTGTTTGTTTAAGATTGTTGAATGGCAGGTCGCTAATCCGGTTGTCGGGAATGTCATCAAATGGCCCATGAAATACAATTTCAATGTCCATGAGAAATCATCACCTCAATAATTCGCGCACGTATCAATCAAGGTAAGTGACTGCGTGAAGATGTACCTTAACCCGAATAACCCATTATATTCCAAAGAACACTTTATGGTTTTTAAATAAATGTAAACAATACGTTTTATTTATTAAATTATTCCTTCAGTGATAACAGCACCGAAGGTAAAAACTGTTGAATTAATTTGAGATATTTCTATGTTGATATCTTTTTTTTTTCCGTGTCCGATCCCAATGTGGAGCATATGGTCTCCTAATGGAGGTATCTTAACAGATTTTTTCTATGAGAACTGCTTGTTACTCAGTTGTTCAACCTCCTGTGTAATTACAAAAAAGTTTTACCGTGGTCAACTACTATTTTTACATCCAAAAAGTACGCGAAATAAAATGTTTCAGGGTAGAAAAAACCAAACAAAACCTAACCTAACACATCATTTTGGGTATTTATCGTTGTAAAAATAGCAACTTTTAGGTCACGTCCGGTAAAACGAAGAAAAGTCAAAAATTTTCTAATTATTTGTGTGATTATTTATTCATCTTTTTAGTTAATTCAGTAGATATTAAAATAAATTCAGATAGATAGTTTTCGTAACTATTTTTTTATATATAAACTGGTAGTTGTGTACTAACTGTTTGTTCAAGTTCAGTCCTACATTATGGCTGAAGATGCCGAAATGAGAAACCTGGTTCATAAGTTAGGAAACTTACAAATGTGTACTACATTTGTTTCATTTAAATTTAACTAAAATATTTGGCTTTTTTTATTAAGTTTGCAATAAAAGTGAAAATAAAAAGTCAGAGCAGGTTTATCGTGATGTGTTTTTAAAACTAGCTTAAAAGCCATTTCATTTTTTTGAAGTCTAATGTTGATTTCAAAATGGATAAAGTGTGGCGTTATAGTTAACAAACTAATTAATTGTCAAACAATATCGTTATTGTGTTATGGACGACGACGGGAAACAGCGGCTGCATACACATAACGGGTGGAGATGGGGCAACCAACTTGTATTCTTTAGTCACTGTAAGAAATACCCTATATATTATAATGTAGTATATTAAAAATAATAATGTCGTATGAAGCTTAAGTAGATCAATTAAAAATGACCTTTCATCCAAATTATTTGACTGACAATAGAAATTATCAGTAGAATATATCACTGAAAACATTTTACAATAATTAGAATAAAAAAAGATATTTTTACATTATCCGTTCCGGTTCAGAAATGCCTTTAAAATATAAAAACAAACATGAGACAAATAATATAAATATAATTAATTACTTTTCGTCTAGTAGTGAAAGGGTATAGACAAAAAAATAAACTACTTATTGCTACTATAATCGACTGCGATTAGGGAGTGTATTACCTGACTAATATACCAATACCGGGTATGACAAAAATTTATTAAAAAGACGGCCAATTGACATCACAATGATTGCGATTTTGACAATAGGTACAACTTTTGCATGGAACAACGCCTAACTGAAAACAAGTTATAAAAAAAAATACGGGTGTATGATAAATTACCTTCAAGAACAACATCGATATGTGATATCAATAACGTTTAGGACAGGAACTGGTCGTATGGTGGTTCATAAAACTGCACCCCAGAATTTTTTTAAACATTTAACAAAAAATGTAATTATGTTAATATTTATACTTTGGTAATTTTTCAATATCGAAATACCAGTATTTCGGTATTAAAAAAAATACAAAAATCCCGGTCTTTGTTATACCACTATTACAATCCCTAAATGCAACAGTGTCACTATAAATTGGCAGTTGATGAGGGCACCGATGTATTTAGTTCACCGAAAGTTTATTTATATAAAGCAGACTGCATCAACTGGTGGCATCAGATACAAATATTGTATTTTGATGGCTAAATAAACACTCTTATAACCGTCATAATAATTGGCGGAATTATATTTTATCTCTTGTATTCTATTAAATATTAGTAATTAATTTGCATCGTGTATCTTTTTTTGTATTGTTTAAAATTTTGAAGCAATTATGACACACTTGTTTTTTTGGTACGATTGACTTCTAATAACGCTCTATACATAATATATGATTTCCAAAATTAACGTAAGAAATTCTAGATACACTTCATCGCAAGTATCGTTAAGATTTTTATCAAGTAAAGGCTGAATGTTTTATAGAATGGTTACCTTTGTATACCAATCATTACGCACCCTGGTTTCAAGAAATGCATAATGTAGTAAGAGTTGAATTAACCATTTCCTCTGATAAAAAAAATATATGCATCACATGAAAGTAGATAATATAAAGAAATTGACCAGCTATGATTTTAAAGCCCACATAACGACCGCGCTTGTATTTTTCTCCTGAGATTAACTACCCTGATAAGTAAAAAAGCAGTAAACGGTAAAATACATGCTTTGGATTATAAATAATATTATAATTTCATGTAATTGTCAGGTCCGTCGTACAGTGGTAAGCGTCGTTGGCTACGGTTACGGATATCTCAGGTTCAAGCCCTGGTACGGACAGTTTCTGTTTGTAGACATGTATGTTTGTGATGTCTAAAATTCCTTCTCACCCACCCGGCGCGAGCGATTAGATAACCATTAGTCCTGTCCTAGTTCTATTCTTCTATCGCTACTCTCGTCGAAAGAGAGGTTGAGTTCTCATAGATAAATTCTGTTGAGATACCTTCATTAGAAGGCTATATGCTTCACATTGGGAACGAACATGGTAAAAAAAATGTCAAAAATAGTGAAAAATATTGATTGTTTTATATATTTCTAATACAAGTATGTATTCAATAAAATATTTTGTAAAAACTACTGTGGTTAAAATCACAAATAAAGTTTAATTGCCCAGAATATAAAATAGTATATTTTTTGCGTAGCTGTCTTTTTACGTATGATGACTTACTTTTATGATTTTTTTAAACATTTCACAAATATATTTTTATAAATGTTCTGTTGCTATGTAGTAAATGGTTCTCAACTGCTGAAAGCATCTATGGTGGAATATTGCCACCTGTCTACTAATAACGGTGGTATTATAGTCGTGAAGAAAACCGCTTTCTATCACTGATAAAGTGCAGTACTAGTTGGTACATGCTCTTCACATTTTTTAAGCTGTAAACGTCTTCAAATAATAATGATTTTTTTCTTCAATAACTATTTTCGTACAAGTTTTAATGAACTTTCAAGCGTGTCACTAACGACAAGTTTTGAAGATGAAAAATTAAGTTTTTTTAATCACGTTTGCTGCCAACGAATAGCAAATAGAATCCCAATGGAAGGCAAATTCAACATAAGTTTTTTTAAGAGCACTGATTTTTATTGAGCTTCGCAATATCTATTTTTTAAAGAGGATAATTAGGGAGTAAGAATGGGGCTAATAAAAGAGTTGGCTAATCGCTCTCGTAACGCCCCGTTTTACGGATCGAACGAGTGGTAAGAAATGTCGACATCCATGTTTTAAGTACAAATCCATAAATCAATTTATAAAAATGGCCCTACGCGGATTCGAACCTTTGGATACATCATTTGGAAGTGCATTCGCTTACTACTAAACTAAAAGAACATATAAATCGTTTTTCAGTATACTTGAATTTTTATCCAAGGTTGTCTCCTCTTGGAAGATAGTAAAGATAGGGCTATAATAACAAAACTAGTGGTTAGCTAATCGCTTCGCTACTTACGCTTTTGGTTTGGTTCTCGTAGATTCGACGTAGAAAAGTCTCGAAAAAATATTGTAGATTATTAGATATTGTATACAATTTTAGATCCGTTTTAATTTTGCATTTAAATTATTCAATTATAAATTTGAAAACAAAACACGCATAACTGGATGGCATGCGGATTTCGCGGTATCGATTTCAACCAGTATTAAAAAGTAATTAAAACTCAATTCTCTAGAAAATACATTATAATGAAGTGTATATACATATTTTGCTTGCCGGCGCCAATATAAATATTAACTCCATACGTCCGGTATTTATTTTGAAAAAAGAACATACGACACAAAAGAAATTTTAAATTAAAATTTTATTCGTTTGAATGAAAATATGAATGAAACATGGAGTGAAACATGAATGAAACATGAAATATGAAGAAATGATGAAACAGTATTTATTCACCAATTAATATTACCTCTTCATTAGCAATGTGAAACTGTATGCTGATAGTAAATCAAGCTGTCTAAGGTGATCACTGATGTCATGAAGTGTATTTTATAATCAACCTGCCAATGGTGTTTTTTTTAAGCCATGTCCACCTCTAATGTTGATCTTATGAACTCCTAATAAAACATTATAAGATTTGGTGTTATAACGAGATCTGGTTTTTTTCGGATACTCAATTTATCTTTTTCGGTGATGGTAAGGATGGAAGGATGGGGATAAAAAAGGACCAATAAATGGTCCTTATTCAGTATCAGATGTGTAAGAATCACAGACTTCTATGCCTTTACTTAACTATGAAAACTTAAGCGTTGTTTAACATTGTTCTGGGTCGATATGGAAATATTCTACTTGCATGTGATTGTGTTAAGAGATTAGAAATAATATATGTATATACCACTTAATTTTTCGGGTCCGTGGCTCTCATGTACTCAAATCCCACTACGGACAGATTGATAAATTGATTTTCAATAAATTTATGGATTTTTGTTTGAAGGCATGGTTGTTAGTGGTATTTAAAATTCGCAATTAAAGTAGCGAGAGTAATCAGCTAACAACATAGTCCTGTACTAGCTCTATCTTCATATCTATACTCTCTTCGAAAAAAAGAGTTGTTGAAAACTTATATATCCGAGATAAACTCTATTAGGGTTTCACATATACCACATTGGGATCAGAAATGGATTAAAAGTGTGATATTAAATTACTAAACGAAAGCCATAACCGTTATTTTAATTAAACCAACAGTATGGAGATAATTGAAATCTGAACATTCCAAGGAAATACATCAAGTCCATGGTGAGTGGCAGCAGGTTGACCAACCTGTGTTAAACAACTTAAAACAATGGTTTGTAAACAGAATTGGTGTTTGTATAGATGTAGAGTTTGAACAATGACACTGCCCGTATAAACAACTGTATATTGGCATCTAAATGAACTGTCCTGAATTCAGAAGCAGTTACTGCAACCGTAGTCCATAGCGCGTCATGTAAATTACTCTTTTCTTTGAAAGTTGTCACAGACGTCGATCAGGCGCGTATTGGTAAATCAATATAAGTCAAAATCACTTTAAAGTGTTAACTGACAATTCTTGGTGGACTGGCATTATATTTTAAAAATAAAACACAATTTGTTTGTACTACTTCCATTTTCCTGTCCTGATCAATATAAACATTTGGAAGTAGTACAAACAAACTTTGTTTTATATCAAAAAAAATGAAGTCGTAACTTAAAAACAGTTCAGCATATATTTCTGCAAGAATAATCATACGATAATATTGAAAGCTATTCCGATTTCATGATATTGACAGTACTGTGTTGAAACGGATTTTATGAGGTGATTTAGAGCAAATGCGGATATGAGTCAGATAGTATGAAAAGTAGAACTATCCCATATTTGTCTAAATTGACCTAATGCTACCACACTATTCTACCGGTCATAGTGTATGGCTAGAAATAAAATTCTGGTATAAAAATCATGTGCATGTGGTATGAAAACGTAGAAGAAAATGATGCTTGCCATCAACATCAGAACGATTAACAGCTTTGAAAATTAATTGAACGGTTTGGTAAATCATATTTTCGACCAATCACAGAGTTACCCTAAGTGATGTCACAATATGGCCGCTCATACCAATTTAAACCTTAAAAAAACTTAAAAACTCAAAAACGCTAACAAAACGTTTTTCGCGTTTATTTCGAAACTTCAAATAATGGATAATTCTAATGTTGATACTATACAACTCATATGTCCACTTGCAATGTTACTAGTAAGCGACGTCGTTGATTTTCACGCTTAAATTTTTAGTTTTAAAGATTATTTATTTTTTCGATTGTATTATACAATATTTCCAATTAATGCATATTTTTACTAGCCAGTCAACCGCTGATTACTATTTATGTATGTGAACACAATAAAATCCAACGTAGCGGTATATGCTTGTAACTTTTGAATTGATCGGATTCTGCATGTCATTAATATTTTACACATTTTTTTTCGTATGCTTTTGTCAAGCTTTGATTTTGAGAAAAGGTGAATTTTTTAGTGTTTTAAACGGTCAATTTTTGGTAAAAGGGTACCAATTCTAAAATTGTATGTAATGATTAAAGCCGATTTCAATTCACAACTGATGCTGGCGATTAATAGATTATGAACAAAAAATAAAGGAATAAATGTAGTTTATCAAACAATGTAAAAGCAAACCATCTCCTCAAATAAATAGTTTGAAATAAATAATTGATTAAATAAATACGAACAAAAACCATATAAGGAATAAATTTCATATGGATTGTGTAGGAAAAGAAAACGACACTGTGTCTTAAGAATTTAATAAATACCAAAATAACTACAATGCGTATAATTACTTACGCGTAAAGAAGAAAAGGGGCAAGTCGAATCACCGTCGTTGGATGTGTAAATTTCACATTGAACACCATAGATTTTAAAAACTTCTAAAAAACGCAAATCTTGCTTCGTCTCTGCTGAAAAGTACCGATTTTAGCCTTTATGCCCTTTTCGTTTCACAAACAGAAATAATCTAGAGCAGAGCTTCTCAAGCTTTCTCTGCGATGGAACGTGATGTGATATCAATATGACGTAAAACATAGTTGAATTTTTTGCAGCTGTTGCAGTATATAAAACCAACAGAACACAAGTGTTCCACGGAACACAGTTTGGGTAACCCTGATCTCGGGTAATCTATTGATTTATTAAAAAAATAATTACCAATATTACGATAATTTATATAGCTTTTGAAATTAATAGTCATTATACTATTTTCCGCTAATAGAAATTAATCGATAGCAACCTAATTCATTTTATCAGTCATTCGATCAAATTTCTTCTAATGCCACTCTGCCCAAGTACCTACCACTACTTGGAACGAAGAATTTATTTAATTGAATCGGTTGATCGATATGGTTGCTATTTTGACATACCTACGTTTTGTCAATCAATAAAGATTAGATAGGTAATGCATTGTTTAAGGTCAGCATACCAACTGACAACCATACGAATAAACATGGGTATTGAAGATTCTTGTCGTGTTCCGCGTTGAATCTAAGGTGAAATCAAGAATATCCCGTTTCCTGAATAATGTAAGAAACCGGGCCTTCGTGGAGATCGAAAGGAAGATGATATAATATAATATAATGTAGTATTACCAACATTACTTGGCCGCCGCCGAATTTGGAACTAGAATTGTCAATATATGCAAAATAAATATCTTGTTTACTTTTAATAACCGCCGTTAAAATATCAGTTTTAGAATTTATTGAAATCTTAGTTGTGGTTGAGTTAAATTGGTACATCTATACCTATTCTAAGTTATTAAAATTGTATGGATAAACCAACATTCGTTAATGCATAGCTGTGAAGATGACTAGAAAACGAAATAGGTATCCACTTTTCCTATAATTTGATGTTTTAAACTTATTACAATGGAATTCTACTAGATGCCAATTCGCTCAATAGCCTAAAAATATATATTAGAAGCATAAGCCAGGATTCGACACGGCCTTTTGTATTTATGAATTTAATCTTTGCAGGATAATTTAATTATTTAAACATTTTCAAAACAAAGAGAGTCAAAAAACTCATCACGAATTCATATATTAAAATTACATCGGATTATTGAAGCTTTGTTCATAAGCTGGTAGTCAGTTAATACGTATTATTAAGAATTTAGTATGAAGCACCTAAATGAACAAAATCGTGAAATATTAATAATTTTTCGAGTCTAATATTAGTAGAGTAAACCACATATCCAGTTGATACATTAAAAGGGCGTATGGTAAAATTAGGTGAAAATATTTTGTTACTTTCTATTTTTCAGATACTGCCAAAAGGGCGTTAGTAAAAGGTATTCCATTAAGACTTAAATTATCAATTACTTAATACATAATTTCAGAATATTTTTTTAAGTCATCGTAACTTTCAATGTACAGAAATTACAAAACCTTGCTTAGAGACGTTAGGTCAGTTAACCTATCTCTTTGGAGAGAGTAAAGAAAGAAGAATGATTTTTTTCCATATCGGCTTCCAATGAAGAGAATATTGATTCCTAATGAAGGTGTCTCAACAGAAGTTTTTCCACGATAACTGCTTCTTAATCAGTTGCTCGCCCTCTCTTTTTTGAAGAGAGTAAGGATAGAGGGATTGGACTAGGGCAGGACTTGGATGGGTGGGAGGGAACTTCAGATATCACAAACATCCATGCCTACAAACATAAATCCACAAATCGATTGAAAAATCAATTTATGAAACTGTCCGTATCGGGATTTGATTCCGGGACATCCGTAACCGAATCCAACGACTTTCACAACTGCACCACGGACCCAACAGAATGTTAGTAGATACAAGGTTCTATCTGCAAAAAGTAAAACTGTTCAGGAGAAGCGATAGAAAATGTAACGTTCTGAATGAAATAAACTTATGCATCCAGATAGTGAATGGAAGGGACAGCCGCTTTAAAGACTGTGATTCCTTCACGCTGTATTTCTAATTGTGTATGCAGATGGAACCTTGATGCACTGTAAAATTTATATGTTTTTCAGATAGAACACTTTTTAAATTTGAATTTTGATGGATTTACGGATAATTGTAAGGTTTTTTAAATGCAGATAGAACCGTATTTTTAATGCATTAAAAAGTGATTTTGTGAAAAAACAGCATATGGAACCATATTTACCTAAGGTGACGATTTATTATCAAGGAACTCAATCAATATCTTAAACTACTGAATTTATTATTTATGAATTGAATTCAAAAATGATACATTCAATTATCTCAAAGTATGATTTCATGGAGTAGGTCCATTGTTATTCTGAAGCATTCATATTATGAAAGAGAAAAAATCAGGACTCGAGACGTTAATAACGAAACCGTGAAACAGGTTTTACATTCTGCTGTGCATACATTTTTGAATTTTCCTTTACGACCTTTTAACATTCCAACTTCGATCAGTATGGCATCCGTCAATTATTTTGATAATAATCGTATTAGTTGATTTACGTGTACTGAGCCATTTTGTATCGATTTCCCTGAAGTAGGTCAAAATGGCCTGTAATACTTGTAGTTTACTTGGTTGACGTATTTAATATTTTAAATGGACATTTTTAAGGGATGCATTAACTGTGAGAATTTTTGTAACTCTTTTTCGAATTAACGTACTGTTGGTTCACTTTTTTCAACTATAAACGAAATTGATCTAAATTATTGAGTTCATACAAGTGAAACCATCTTTTGTCGGATTGAGAAACAAACACATCACCATATTATGTCATTGCTTGTCATAGTGGCCATACCTTATGCAGTAAATATTTTATTTTGAATTTTTAAGAGAATTGTTAAGGGTATCAGTGAATGTAAGCAGATGCTACTTGATTCAACCAAGAGTGGTCTTACAGGAAGCTCTGAGGCAACTATGATGAAAGTTTGTCATTAAACACCCTGATTACACTGAAAAAAAGTAGTCAACTACCGAAACATTAACATGGTTGCTAAAAATTGAATATAATTTTTTTGTAACAGAACCTTTCCAAATTTTTGGTTTATCATATTAATTAAGACATTTGATCCATTATGAATACACTTGCTTTGTCATCATCCGATCTAATGCTAAATGTTAATCATAATTTTTACTGGTACGTTTACCAATTGATGATAAAATGGAGTAATATTATTTTGACTTAATGCTTTCGATTCATTCAATGTATATTTGGGGGAAATTAATTTTCAACATAAAACCTACATTGTTTTTTTTTCTTCATTAGACTGGTTGTGTAACTAGGTGTGATGCATGTTTTGTCTCTTTGATCTTCATGCTATCTCTATTGAAAGATTTTAAACATCGTTTCTAATAAATTTGTACGTAAATATTTATCATTTTCCTTATCCTTTGGTCTTTCTCCGAAAAAGTGAGATTGAGTGACTGAGTAACAAGCAGCTCTCGAAGAATAAATCCATTAATTATGTTAATTGGAAGCCGGCTAAAAATCCAGATGACAGTAATACCTGTCAACATTCGCTCATTGCACTTGATGCAAACGATAAACAGCCAGAGAGAGAGAGTGTGGGTCTGTGTGGTTATGCTGCGCTACACTCAAATTAATTACGACAAATATATATAATATATTGTAATATTTCATTCCATCGTTGTATACATAAGTTGTAGTTTATTTTTATTTCTCCTTAAACTACTGATTATTATTAAAATTTGAATATTTCATATACATATAAGCATTGTCTTTCGGTAGTATTATTTATACATGTTCTCTAAAAAATAAAGAACACAAAAAATAGTAAAAAATATGTGTGATATACCGGCATAAAATATGTACAAAAAACATGTTAAAATAATATATAATTTCACACTTTTGTGCTACTTCTTGTGCCTCTTGCACTCAAGATTTATGTTTATTTTTTATTGTCAAATTCAGTGATGGTGAACTCATAAACCACGAGACATTTGTTTTTTGCTAAGCAAGTGAATATTAAGAAAATATTATTTGTTATCTTAAAAAAAATAAAAGAGTTTACACAACATTTGAAGAATTAATAACAATCTGACACATAAATAATTACCTGTAATCAGCTCGAAATTTGGTAAAAAAATATTTAAAACGAAACAATTAAAAGTCTTCTATTAGCTGAATATTCCTGATTAATATATTTAATAAATATATTAAAACTGTTTTATTAAGGTATAACAAGAAGAAAGAATTATATTCAAAATATTAAAACAGGCTTTATTTCGACAATGTTTGGATATACTGTGAGTTAATCGCTCGTTCCCTTTTTTTCCGTTCCCGTTTTTAGAATCGGATAGCAAGACTTATTAATAATTTTTATTAATTATTGATAGATTCGTTGGTGTCCGTGGCGCAGTTGGTAGCGTCGTTGGCTACGGTTACCGATGTCTCGGGTTCAAATTCCTGAGTAGTCTGAGTGTTTGTGATATCTAATTCTCTCCCACCCATCCGATCCTCACAGGGCGTAACGAGAGTGATTAGCTAACCTACTGTTTTACCCTTTTCCTTCTACCCCTACTCTCTTCGAAAGAAGAGAGGTTGCGCAACTGAGTAACAAGCAGTTCTCATTAGGAGACCATATGCTCCAAATTGGGAGCGGACATGAAAAAATTAAAAAGTTAATAGATTCACTCGAAAATCATAAACGCGTACTCTAAAAACATAGACGTTACCACTCGATTACACGGCGATTGAGATTTTCTGTATTTTCCTTCAGATGTATGTACAATTAACGGTTGGTTGTCGCTGGTCGAGTATGTAGTTTTCCTTGACTGACTTTTTCGATAGCCGACACAATGTCGTGATTTGAACATCTTATTTAAATAAGCACAACATTTCGTTGAGTTACATACAGTTGGAATGCAAAACAGGTGCTAGTTTACGACATTCTACAAAGTATCGCGTTTAAAATTAACACCTAAATAATAATAATTCGCATGTGTACTGTTTTTGCCAGTTATTTAAAAAAATATTTAGCGCGTGATACAGTTTGAAAATGTGAATCAATTGACATGAAGAATTTAAATAAATATTAAACATCGATAATTTCTTGTTGGGCCTGGTTTCCAGTGATTAAAATTGTTTGTTTTGGCTACGTAGCTTAAACGTTTGGAATTTTCCAACCAGAAGTTTGTGGCAAATTTAATCATCTAATTATTTTATTTTTTTAACATTTCCGCTGCCTTCTCGAAGCATATGACTACCATGCGATTTTTTCTTTCTTGGTTCCTCTCCAGTTTCTTAGTTTCCTCCCAAGCATTCCAACGTCCTGTAGCATTGCTGAGTACATGTTTGTGATACTAGTCAGTGACCTTCTTGGTCGACGGAATTCATCCGGTTGGTGCGGATTCTGCAGCACATACCCAAGCCAGATTCATCGTCGATTTTTTAATTTGGAGATAGTTAGGGGACATGGTCCGCACTCTTATCTAGGATTTCCTGATATTGTCAAACCGCTGTACCACAATATTGAACCCTTTTGTCGTCTTGCCAAGTGAATTAAAGTGGGGTCACCATTTTGTGTGTTTTACTAACTGTGACCACCAATACTAGTAAATAGTCAGTGGCGTCACTTCTCAATCCATGGCATCCCACGCCCTGTACTGATGTTCGCCTTTATAATTGATTACTTGATGTAAATGTTTCTTTTGTCAATGCTGTGTTTATGTGATTCGGTTAAAAATCAGTGCTCGTAAATGACATGTGGCTTCTGCACCTCGCTGGGTCATTCAATCCATCCCGAGGCTACCGATTGTAACTGATTTGAGTGTGGGAGTTTGCCCAATTTAATTAAAATTTATTAACCGGGGCTACCATGTAGCCTTTGTAACTACTGCTGTTTTCTGACGCTTCTTCAGTAGTCGTTTATGAGTACCGAAAAAACACAAAATATCGACCGCAATTTATTTCACTTGGTCGGCACGGCAAGAGACAGATGGGGCTTAATTTACGACCCATATTTACCATTTTCTACAAGTATCTGCTTTAGAAGCACATCTAGGAATCGTGTTCCTAATTTTGTATACTTACAGAGATTTATTTTAAGAATAATGCGGCCGTCAACCTGTCTGGAAGCAAGTGTAGACCGGTGTAGCCGACAGCTAGTGAAAGAGTATTGACGTCTTCTCGTCCGTACGGTAGTGCGCGTTTTGGTACGTGTCTATGCTTCCTGTCAGTATTGACAGGCCATCTGTGTTTCCATCCTTATTGATTAGTCCCCCACACACAGTATTCCAATTTCTTCATGAAAAGCTTGGAGCAACTTTATTGTGACACTGTGGATATGTATGTAGCAATCCGGGAAATACAATGATGTTATTCTACACACTGCGATAAGGGCAATGAACGCAGTGTGTTGTTTTTCAAAAATCTTCTTAAAAATGTCAGTAGGTTCTAATAAAAGAAATATTTATTGCTATGTAAATATCTTGCTCCCTTTGAAAGACTTTGCGGTCAGTTGAGACGTTGTTTTCGATGGGGGAGCTGCTTTCTTGAAGCATGTCTATTTTTTTTATTTTTTGTTCGTCAAATTCTCCAACGTTTAACCAGTTGTTATTTTTAATTAAAACCGAAGATGGGAGCCGTTTTGGAAAACCAGAGCCGCTCGCAAAATGATAATCTACGGTACGCGATCCGTCCTTTCTAAAATGAAATTAAACGCTACAGAATATGGCATGCGGTAGGATAAGTAAGCCTTTTCAACCATGATATTACCAACAGTAGTAACGTTGCGAATTTATTTTTCAATTTTATTCTCGAAAAATGTTGTAAATTTCAAAATTATAACAAAATGAATCATTTTGTAGCAATATAAAATATAATACCTGGGACTAAACTAAATTGCCAATGCACCATTTTAGTATCATGTTACTTAAGATAAACCAAGAATAACAAAACGATGTCATCTGACATTTAAATCAAGGAGACATCACAAACATCGATGCCCAAGATCTAAAATCAAATTATCAATTTATGGAGTAAGCATCCATTATTTTACATTTCAAGAATTGAACCGCGATCCACCGGTGTCTACTTTTTATAAGACAAATTCTGCGGTGTCATATTTTCACATTTCGTCACAAAATTTAATCGCCAATTTAATAATCAATCTCCTCATATCATCTTCGCCACTTATCTAAGTGGCTGAGTAAGTTACGTTTTCTTTTCTTAAGCACAACAGCGCATGTTTACAAAGATTGGTCATGATTGACCAAGAATATGATGAGTAAACTAGTTTCTGTTCTTGATCGTTATTGCCTTATGGAAGGCGGCCGTGAAACAGCGGATGCACAGACATAACGGATGGAGGTAGGGCAACCAGCTTGTGCACCATCTTCTTAACAAATCATTACATTAAATCGTATAGATCAGTGATCCCCAAAGTGGTTCCTACGGACCCCCAGCGTGGAAAATGTCTGGGGTCCGCGAGAGGCTTAATATAATATAAATATCCGTGACACATTTTCATTATTATGAATGTTGAAATAAATAGCAATAAATAAATTGGTAGTGATTTGTTGCGTCTTGGACCCTTTTGCACGCATACCCACAAACTTAGATCTATCTTTACTAATACAAGAGACGTATCCATACTTGAATAATCCACAAATGAGGAGCGAAAACCAATTTCTGAACAAGATACCCCAAATTTTGGTTACAAAAACAGATACCAACTTCAAATCCTACATTATTGGTCACTGTACAGAGACTGTTGTTGCTTTTCCGCTTTCCTATTTAGTAGAACATGGATTTAGTACAGTTATGAACCTCATCATACTTTAGATATCAAAATGCTTTATTTTTACATCACCATTCAAGGCATCAAATTTAAATTTAATATTTTTTTTATTATGCAGTTACTTAGAGTTATTTTACTTAGGGGGTTCAAGGTCAGGTGTTTTCTTTAATAAGGGGTCCATGGGCATAATATGTTTGAAAGCGACTGGTAAAGCTTATAGCCTTCCTCCTGATGACGTTATGTCTTATATGAATGCCTCGTAATCGATATATACTATAATATTTTTTGGATAAAGAAAGTCTAAAAGTGTCAAACTCGCTTATAAGTTACAAAAACTACTACCATTGACAAAGTAACTTTTCATTTTATATCGAAAATGAATTAACTTAAAGAGTACTTCGTAATAAAATGTTCAACATGTATGGGGGACTAATCAATATGGATGGCAACACAGACAATCTGGAAATACCGACAGGCTGCATAGACATGCACCAGAACGGCACTACCATTCAGACAAACAGGCGTCAGTACTTTTTCATTGACCGTCGGTTGTACGGGTGCTTCCGTACTTCCGAGCAGGTCAACTATTCTCAAAGTAAATCTCTGCATTTTATTCCTACGCGATCGTCAACCAAACCAAATTCAATGTGTGTGATTTATCTTTGCATATACTTTAACCAATGGAATTGGTTTATTCAAAAAATGATTAGCGATATGCGTATCTCGACATCCATCCCTCTTTTATAATATGCATATTCAGGGGTGAAATGGTCCCATTGTGTTTTGAGGCGGATAAAGGCCTCCTCGACTTTATTAGCTGCGGTGGGATTAAACAACTGCTGGTTGAGAGTTCCGTATTATTATTTAAACGGATACAGAGAAAAAGCGCGAAATCCATTTTGAGAAAGTGCAACAAAGTTTAAAAGTATTTTTTAAGCTTTAAATTAAAAGTGATAACGTTGCTATTGCATTAGTTTTGTAAACTAGGGCGTGAAAGCATCTACAATTGTCAAGTTCTCAATTTTATAATTTAAGATATCGACTGAGGTTTCTTGATGAAACATTAAAATATCGATTATAATCGTTCAAATTTTGTACGTTTCTATGGGTTTTGCATCGAATTTTGGGTCGAATACATCGAAAATGGTGAAATGCTTACTATGAGCGAAACTGGCCCTGATCGGTACAAACACGTGGAAGTGGTACAAAATAAATTGTGTTTTATTAAAAATATATATAAACCTATATATAATATTGCTATGAGATTTTTGCTAAATAAATACGGTTTCCTAACGTTTGAATTTTAAATATGTATAATGATTATTGTAAAAAAATGTTTTTTATAAATTGTAATATTGGTCGTTTTTCTCATCGGCGGTTTCAATTCACTCGAATAGCGAGAAAGCACTTCCCGTCTATTTATTCACATCCCGGTAGGTCCGCCCCAACCAGCAACATCTCAGGCATTATTGCTTTTTTCTACTTGTTAAATGATTAATTTTCTTATCATCTCAGCGAGGATATTAATCTCATTTTACATTGAAACGAGTCGCTGAGTCTTTGTGATCTATTGACATCAGTTATGAAGGCGCTCTCCTTGTCAGATCAGAGGTGGGCAGGAGAGGGCTTGGAAGCGCTCGCGCGAGCTACTTGTTCCATTAACAAAAACGCAATCAGATCAGATCAGTACCTAACTACCATTTATGGATGATTTAAATGTGCATGTATACATTACGCTGTAGATTTACGACTCGTAATACTAGAGGAAAAGTTTTGTTTTGTGCAGAGCAGAGCAGCAACGAAGCAAAATTGACAAATAATAAGAACACCAAACATTGCTATTAAGTCAAGTCATCACTTGACATAACAGAATTACGAAACGTGATATTCCCAAATGCAAAAATAAATAAATATGTAAAAAATTTGGATTATTGAGATTTTGTACACTTCCATGTATTTTGTCACTAACGACCCGGGTTTCGCTCTTTCGGCATCTTCAGGCATTCGAGCACACGAATGGACTCGAACTGACGTTAGTGACGGGTCGTTCTCTCAATAATCCAAATTTGATATTGAAATTCCATCAAGCACCCTCAGTCGATGTCTTAAATTAAATAAATATGTACTTTTAAAAGAAAACATTCTGCGAACATGACATTTATCAAATGTGGTTTTTTGAAAACACGATATGACAACTTATGTGCAATACGAATATAAAAGAGGACACGAGTGAAGAATAAAGAAAGATGACCATCATTCTGTCACCACCCGTCGGACTGATAACATTTACTCTGAACTGCATAATTGAAAACATCTCCTCTGAACTGCATAACTGACATCATCATCATCATCCATCGTACTGTTTAATTGCGTCAAGAATTCAATATGGGAAATACATTCCTAAAAATGTGTTATGAAACATAAGATTTTATTGTGTTGGAATTAATAAAAGACACCTAGCCGTTTTTTGAATATATTTAGTCTAACGATGCTTAAAACTTTATCGAATTTAGATGTTATTGGATGTTCAACGCAACATTTTTGTGAATGATGTTTGGTACGATTATCCTTCATATTTCACGCGTTCACATTTTTTTCTCTTTACCGTAATTGTGCACAGTTTTGAGAAGGACACTTTCATGACATATATAATATTTACGACAGCTTAGGTATGACATCTGGAACATGAAATTGGCTTGAAAAGAATAGTTTCTATGTCTGCGCTAATCATAAAACTTTTCACTAAGCTATTGATATTAATTATTTTACGCTATATTGCGTATAATTTTAAGAAATCCATCTCTTCCCCGGAATACTGCGAATAGCTCTGAGATAAGCGAGCCCTTTGTTAACGTATTGGCAGCCCACCGCTTTGTCAGATGGGTACGTTTTAATAAGCTTCAGGTTATTAAATGTGGTTACAGGATGTACGCCTCTACCTCCTCCGTCTTGCGTAAGAGTAATTACGAGGTTACCAGTTTCCATGGAAACTCCCCCACAATTTAAGGAAAATTAAAAATTCTTTGTTTATAATTATTACTAATTGAAAAGAGTTGATTCCATATGTGAGATTTTAATGCTCTTGTGTTATCGTCCTATCGATTGCATGATGGACTGGTTGAATTCGCGAAGGAATAATTTATAATATTGATTTTAAAAAGGCATGCATGTATTTTGACTGACCTCCTATCCGATCCTGAAAGCTGCCTGTTGACAAAGCGACTGGCTTACTTTATTTTTTAACCCATATTTCTTATCAAAACGTTTCAGAAGATCGAGGTTGAACTAATAACTAGCATCAAATTCACGTTTAAAAGCTTATGTTAAAATGTTGCATTAGGTGTCCTTTAAGAACTTGAAAAAGTACATACACGATAAGAAATGTTTGATAAGAAAAGGTCATTTTGTGACGAAAACCGATACGAATAATAAGTATGTTCTTGGTCATTTTTTGGGCAAATCGTGAACATTACGCCCAGGACGTAAGTTAATAATTCTCCTCTGAAAGTGTACCATCAGCCTGCTAATAGTCATGCCAATTGGAAGAGCTTTAACGTTTTTTTATCGGCATTATTTTGGATGTCGATATATTCCATATAAACGTGATTTATCTAATATATAGATTAAGGTATGTAAAAACATCAAATTCATAAGTAGATTGATGGATCTATTTGAGGTGTGCAGTCGAATACTCTACCACTGAGCTATATCCCCAAGCTGTATTTGGCCAAGCTTGTAGCCGTGTAATCAACGTTGTTGTTCTTTGGTTGTGGAGTTCGCTGACTCAAATAACTGTACGGACACTATAAATTTATTTTTCAAATGATTGTTGATATCTGAAGGCTTGGCCTTTGATGACTATATTCCCTCTTATCCAATTCTATACACGGATAGTAGTGAGAGCAATCAGCTTACGGCTATTCTTGTCCTAGAGTTCCTCTATTTCTCTATTCCTCTCCCAAAATAAGAAAGTTTAAGCCAGTGGTCTCCAAGCTCAATAAGGATGTGAGCTACTTTCAGTAATTAAAATTGTCTGGTGAGCTACTTCATACATATTCCTTCTTTATAATTTTTTATCATCGTCCTTTAACATACCTTACATAATATTATTATATTACCTAAAATATATTATGACACCGGGCTTCCAATAAAACATAAAATGCGTACTTTAATTATTTATTTATAAACAAAATAATAATATCTTAAAATAAGTGTGAATTAAAGTAAAAACAAAATAGTGAAAAGAATGGCATTCACTTTTCTCCACATTTTTTTCAATTCTCGTTGAGTACCGTGTCACTCCCATCCGAATGCAATTATCAAGGTGTACATCTGTGAGTTGGTTTCTATATTTACTTTTAACCACTTTCATAGTGGGAAACGGTGATTCACATAAATAGGTAGAACAAAACAATACCTTCATTTTGAGCGCAGTACGATCTAAAATCGGATACTTTACTGTTGGGACGAAAGGTCATACAGATTCTACAGCAGCACTCTTAAGCGACAAATCTTATTGAAATTCTATCAATTCCATTTCTGATAAAGGGCCATCTTCTTGAAAATTTTCGACGATATATGATAAAATATCTTACGCGAGCTACCAATAATGCCACCGAGAGCTACCAGTAGCTCGCGAGCGACCATTTGGCGATCACTGATTTAAACGAATGAATGAGTAACAAGCAGCTTATCGGACATGGCTACAAAAAATAGGATTTTGAACACTTGACCGCGCGACCAAGCAGAATGAAAATCCAAGCTGCGGGAATAAGAAATGCAAAGAATATTATTTAATATCAGCCATCATCTAGATTCTGGAAGACTCATCGTTTTTGTTTGAAAGTTTTTCTAGCTTTAACGGAATTGTGATGTGAAAATCATACGCTCGATAGATTAACTCTTTTTATAGTCTCGCCGAACGACATGTTCACGAAACGTGTTTATTTTTAATTTTATACATTAGAGTAGGGTCTTCCAAACTGTGGTGTTCCGTGGAACATGAATAGTGGTCCACGAAAACCTGTAGTGGTTTTATAAGCTGCAACGGCTGCAACAAATGCAAACATGTTTGACTTAATATTTACAGGAGAGTGAGAAAGAAGGACTATCTGGAATTAGAAGGGCGAATCTATTAGAATGTTTTACTTTTCCACTAATACGTCATATATACGCGAATCAGCATTATCTTAACATGCTGCAATTAATATGAGTCCAGAAACAGGCTTGTTGCCACACTAGATAACATAAATTCAACTTTTCTTTAGTGTTTTCCCCACACAAAGCCTTTTTTTTATTTCCCATGTCCGCTCCCAATGTGGAGCATATAGTCTCTTAATGGAGGTATCTTAACAGAATTTTTCTACGAGAACTGCTTGTTACTCAGTTGCTCAACCTCTCTTTTTTCGAAGGGATAGAAGGATAAGGCTATGACAGGACTAGTGGTTAGCTAATCGCTCTCGCTACTCCCCGTGAGGATGGGTGGGAGGGAGGACTCAGACTAAGAGCAGAAATCCATAAATCGATTGAAAGATCAATCTATGAAAACCGTCCGTACCAGGAATTGAACCCGAGACATCTGTAACCGTAGCCAGCGACACTACCAACTGCGCTACGGAAGCCGACAAAGCCTTTAGCTGACAGAATATTTTATATAGCATTACTCAGCTAGCTTACATGCGGGAAAAGGATATAAAGACTTAGTCTGTACCTACCCTAGCAATAACGTTAGTCAGGAAACTAGGAGCCCGTTTCGCGGACTCCACATAATAGTTTCAGTAGAAAAGATAATATAGGAAAAAAATCTAATGTAAGGCTTGATATCAAGAAGATTTGCATTTCAAAGAACCAAAATCATCGAAGTCATTTATAACTTAATTCACGTATGTGTTATGTTTTAAAAATAATTGTTAATTAACTAATTAATGTGTTTTCTTATTTTTTTAAATATTTTTTTATTGATTATGTATAACCTACGCTACAAATTAAATATGGTGTTAAGATTTAAGAAAAGTTTGGGAAACCCTGAATCAGAGGTTAACTTTTAGAAGGTGCTGAGATCCGCCCGAGGTCATTGCTACCGATTTAATAACTGTTTTGAACTATTTTCATTAAAAAAATATCTAAAGTTTTGACAATGTCACGCTAGGTTTAAATGAAAGTCTTGGTAATAATACTAATCAATCTATCTGTCTTTTTACTTGGAATGTATAATATTTCAAAAATTCAACTATGTCCGTTCCTAATGTGGAGCAAATAGACCCATAATAAACATAACTGGCTGTTAATAATTCGCTCAACCTTTCTTTTTTCGAAGAGGTTGAGTTTGGTAGAATATCAATATTAAATTGACCATGAATAACTAGCTCTACAGGTGACTGTAACACCGTGTCTTGCCTGGATGAAGTCAGTGCGCGGCGATGTCGGTGTGATTTGAATCGATATATGACGAAAAGTGGCGAGCGGCAACGCTGTTCTACGTGCAACCGCACCACTGCGCTAACTCGAAACAAACACCGCCACGCTCACTTTGCATGAAAATATAAAATGAACTGATCGTGTCCCACAAGCGGCGCGCCGCATCTTTTCGTTAGCTCTTTCGTAGGACACTCCCATTGGCGGAGAATGTTTTATATTTTTTAACTACGCCACGCCGCTTCACGTTCGCGAAAACTTCGTCCACCTAAGACCTGTAGTCCCGTAAGACGATGGTCGATGTTCTAGCCGTACCCAAGTATATTTTTCTAATGCACTCGTATAATTGACATGAATTTAGGTTGTTCAAATCTTAGATATATAGATTTATAAACCTTCAGATCATGATGAAAAGAAGATTATTCATGAAGTTCCACTAAGCTAGTTACTCATTAACCTCTAGAGTGCCATGACAGAGTTAACTCACCAAATCCTTATGTAGCGTCAAGTCATCGACGAGTTAGCTCGCGATCTCTTAACATCGTCATAGCAAGCCATCAAATATTTATTATGACTTTTGTAATAGTATCATCTGTTGATAAGTAGTAATTTTTTTTGACTCACGTCAAATAGCAACACTATCTAAATAATCCATAATCTTGATAAGTGTTGCAGCTTGTAAATGCCACATGGGTACTACAAATCTGTTTGCACATAAGGTACACACGAAAACAATTTAATGCGGCATTATGTGTGTTACCTTGCTTTGAAATGTACCATTTGTTAGACAACTATAGACCGTTAAAAGTGATAGTGGTTAGCTAGTCAAAGTGACTGAAATTGTGAGATTGTGACAAGCCTGTTTATGTGTATTTTTGAAATAGTGTTTATCTACTACTTAAATATTTTATTAATGCCTTCATATTTTAAGCGATTTATTTCAAAAATAGCTGGCCTACAAGTGTCCACCCAGTAAAATTTGCCTGGAACTAAACAGGTTAATAATCAATTGGATGCAAATTTGAATATGTTAAAAGGTTTTGATAACACGTTATCATACGTTGTCGTTAATAAGTTATATCTCTAATATAACATATAAATTAATGTATTAACTTTTTATATTAACATAACTCTAGATAAGTAAGGATTATAAGTTATTAATTGCGTTGAATGACCGGTAGTCTAAATGTTATATACCACAAAGAATCTAGTCACGGAATCAAAGATTTACGCACTTGAAAAACGATGGCTATAAATTTGACATTTGCATTGGACTAAACAAGTTTGTTTGACAACACAACAGGTGAATGGCATTGAGGGTGAAGGTTCTTTCATTAGTATTAACAGCAGGTAATAATTAAAAAAAAACTATTCACTGAATACCACAATATAAATAATGTTTCACTAGTTTTCCGATATAAAAGAGAATATTTTGAATTTATATAATTATGATTCTTGATTGCTTTTAAATTGATTCGGCGGTAGATTTGTTGTATTTAATTTAATTTTGTATGTGGTACTTAAAAAGTAAATATCTTTGGCGATAGTCGTTGAGTGGTAATGATCTAGAGCTTGAATGCTCATATTCAAATAATTTAATAATATTTAAGAGACAAAGATAGACAACAATTGAATACAGAAAAGAGTATCTATATTTAATGTATAAAAGTAAGTTAATATTTGAAAATCAAAAACACAATTGTATTTTTTTTACCATGACGGCTCCCAGTGTGGAGCAAATGGCTTCCTAATAGAAGTATCTAAACAGAAGTTTTCTACAACTGGTTGTTACCCAGTTGCTCAACTTCTGTTTTTCGAAAAGAGTATGGATAGAAGAATAGAGCTTAGACAGTACTAGTGGTTAGATAATCGCTCTCGCTACGCCCCGTTTTTAGAATCAGATGGGTGGGAGAGAATTTAAGATATCGATTAAAAAACCAATTCATGAATCTGTCCGTACCAGGACTAAAACCTGACATATCGTAGCCAACGACGTTGACCACTGCACCACGGACCCGATCAAACAAAACTTAATATACACCTTCTGCAGTTATTAGTTTAAGATTGTTTCCATTAAAGTAATTAATTGACGTCTCCATTGGCTTAAGAACATTTGCATATAATTATGTAAAATAACACTTCCGTACTATTAAAAAAATCATTTCACCGTGGTTATTTATTATTTGTTAATATCAGCGAGTATTTTTTTTAATAAAATTAACATAATAGCTATCAAATTTGAATCGTTGAGATTTTGTAGATTTACATAAATTTTGTCACTTACGACCCGGGTTTCACCTTTCGGCATCTTCAGGCATTCGAGCACACGAATGAGCTCGAACTGACAGACAGTAAATTGTTTGACACCGCCCCGTACTTATGGGGCGGACAGGGGTCTTCAAAACCAATATGCAGACTATTTCTATTAATGCAAATTTAAAAATGTAATATCTCTTCTGAGGCGTTCAAGAGTAGTTTATCACATTTGTTTGGTTGCCGTTGTTTGTTTACAGTTAGAAGTAAGCAAAGGGCTTGCGATCCTGCAAGGCATTTAGTCGCCTCTCGGCCTTTCCCAGAAGGAGTCGTCGACCGACGAAGCGGTGACTTAGTTCACCGTTTGCTAGTAAAACCACTTACAGAGTTTTAAATTAAAAATGTGTAAATCTGTTTGTGTAACTGTCTTCAAGAAAATTATATAAACTAACTGCAATTAAAGAAAAAGTATACTGAATACGACCGGGTTTTAATGGGAGACGAAGGAACCTTTGAATCATCTTTGTACCACGCCGGAAGCGAGCGTCAGTGTGTTGACACCCCGCACCCCGCTTCTCCCCACTCTCCACATTCCTCCATCGAGCGGCGAGACATTTCTTTCTTACTCTCTCAAGTTTATATATAAGATAAAATAGGACAAATTATTATCACTAAGTCTAAGAACTACATTGACACACGAATTGATCCCAAAAATTACCCTTAATCCTAGTTGGGAAAACAAACGCATTATGGGTGGAATGTAGGGTTTTAAAAATGCAATTCGAAGAAATACCTACTTATTCCATATTAATTGGTTTCGTCAGGGTAACCATGGAATGATGTATTAATATGTACAAAATCTCAACATTCAAATTGCATATTGAAATTCCATCAAGTACCCTCAGTCGATATCTTAAATTATAATAGGTTATGTCAAAATATAATGCAACACAATTTTTTTTAACCTTGTGGCTAAACAATATAATTATTTTGAACGAATAGTTTATCAAATATTCGAATATACGAATGCCAAAAAAGGTGCGAATATGTTCAAATATCCGATTGGTATTCCTGATACTCAAAAAATTAAAATGGTGAAATTTCATGACTGGCCTTACCACTGGCTATTGCCGACGTAAACAGTTGATGGCATATTGACATATGTACGCCTACGATTGCTTTTGAGAACTGGTTTATATTTGACGAGACAGGCCGACGAGGAATTCGTTTTAAATAAATTCCTGACTTAGTAATATTGCCCATTTTATTATTGGGCGATCGTTATCGGCAAAAACACCGTGTGTGTTATGCCATAGTAACGTCTTAGCATAACAATGTCGGCCAGGTTCAATGTTCGTATGCATGGATTTCTGATCATATCATCAACATTTTTCTTTCGTCTACTGTTGGGTGAATGCCTGTCTAGTAGAGGTCTGCACGGGCCTGAGCTTGGTCGTTAGGCCTCTTACCGGCCCGGCCCGTGGACCGGATACGGACGGGTAAAGTCAATTGAGATTTGGGCCTGGGTAACGATTTTATTAACAGTCGTGCGTCAGTAAAATAAACAGATTTTTTAAAAAATATCCCTACAAGTAACAACATCTATTAATTAAATCTATTATTAAGATCATCTCGTCATCATAAATATTTTTCAGGAACTTGGAGCTGAGAAGCCCATAAAATTGCGTGAGCTAATAATTGATGATCAATTTTTTAACAATGCTCTCTTATTTACGAATGACGAATAGTTGTTCGTAAAGTATACGCCGAATAACTTTGCAATTTTTACTACGCTGATATGCTTTCTGTATACTACACAGAGCGTGTCAGTGTATTAGTATGTATGGATACCGTGATCCTAGAGCAGTGTATAAATCCCATGATCCTAGAGCAGTGTATAAATCCCATGATCCTAAATCCTAGAGTGTAAAATTAAACGACATGTACTCTACAAAATAATTCAAGTTTGGATATTATTCAGTATCTGCATTCTATATTCATATTTAACAAAGTTTACAGTTCATTGATAAATAAATTTTATTTGTTAATGAGATTAAACTTCTTTCATAATTACCAATATGATATAAATTCATTTAACTGTGTTTTTTTTTAAATCAAGCTTTTTTTTGGGTTGAGGAGAATAAATCTAGGCTTCGTGTTGTGTTAGGGCAGCGGTTGGCAAACTTATTCGTCAAATATTTACATTACAACGATTAAAAAAAAATTTGAGAGCCACATCTGTTAGGTTAGTTAAATTACGGGTACACTGAATAAAACTTGATTTCATACTTAATAAAGATTGACAATGACTGACAAACACTTAATGCGAACAATATCCTTGCATCTCTTTGGAAAGTTTGAGTATGTCAGGTTTGTATGTTGTTTGAGTCATGATTCCAGGTTCTCATCAATAAGACGACTTCTCAGCTTACTCTTGATAAAATTCATGCTTGAAAAAGATTTTTTGCATGCATATATAGAACGGAAGGGAGAAAAACAGCAAACGCGAGTTTTTCCAGCTGATCATAAGAGTCAGAAATACTATTCCAGGCGTTGTTGAACATGATCATGTTTTCCTTCTCCATTGTCTCTTCACTTGTGTTGTGAACTAAAACTCACATTTGTTCTTTTCCAGTTTTTTCAAATCAACATAAAGACATTTAAATTTAGAGCTCCAGATTAACCGATACCCTTGGCGCGACTTGCGCGCCTGCTCGTGGATATTTGTACCAGAGCCGCACTTTGCCGACCACTGGGTTAAGGTAACAAGTGTGATATTTAGACTTTTAGATATTTAGAAATTATGAAACTGTCTGTACCGGGATTTGAGCCCGTGACATCTGTAACCAAAGCCAACAACCTTGACCACTGTACCACAGACCCAACACTGATACACCAAGGCAAATATAACATAATTATATAATACCAATTATTAATTTACTCAGATAGGAAATAAGATATAAGAATAATTTATGATGGGTTGCCCAACTATGAAATTCTATGCTGAAAATATATACTATTCCAGTGTTAAGCCAAATAAAGTTTTTTACATTAGGCCTAAAATATATATACATTATTTTAGGCATTTTTTACATTTTAACAGTACCTAACATGCATCGGTCGTCCAGTTCACTACTCAAACATCTCTAAATGCCCATATTGAGATAATGGGAAAAGCAATATTTAAATGCTCACTAATAACCAAATATTATAAATTTTTACCCGGGTTTTTAACATTTTATAAAAAGGTGTTTAGAAATTAAGCATTTTCCGAGTATGGTTAGTAGAAGGATATTTATAAATATCATTTTAATGACCAAGGAATATCGACATTTCGTTTAATTCTTTAGACAGTTATCTTCCTTAGTATTTTTGAGTTATTTGATTAATGAGCTGAACAATTGATATATTGTGAAAAAAATTTAAGCTAGAGTGTATATGAATTATACATTATTTTGACGTAATTTAAGAGTGTTCCTCAAAACATTATATGTTTTTCATCTAAACAGAATTATCAATTAAAATAAAATAAATCAAACTAATTAAAAAAAGTATTTTACTGTAAAAAGCCAGAGATTACCTGGCATTTGCATTATTGCAGTATTAATATGTAAATATTATCTTTGGATGCATACAGGAAGGACAAATACAAGGAAAAACTTGATGAAAAATATTACTAAAACTATTTTGAGAAGAATTTGTCACTTTATGACTGTTTATTTAATTCGTATATTCAGTGTGACGAAACTGAAATAATATTTGATGCCAAATAACTGTCCGAGGTCGTTAGGATATATAATAAAAAAGGTAAATACATAAATTGCGAAACTCCATGTAAAATTAGTATGTTTCGTGTACATATTGTTGAAGAACAGTAAACTCCCGATTATTCATGAAGGGATTATCCGGTTTGCGGTATATTCGTTCATGAATTCAATATGTATTAAAAAAATAAACAATTTTTAAATCAGCATTAACTCTTCCTTACGCATGGTGTAACAACGGGTTACTTCAGCCTTTAAACCTTTAAAGAAAATGTAAATAAAATAAGCAAATAATTGAATATTGAAAATGAATTATAATTTACGTCTTCTTTGTATAACTAATCATAATTATAACCTCGTCAATTTTACCATCGAAAAATACAAAATTATAATATAGTATAGTGACAATCCGAGATGCATGACGTACTGTATGCAACCGTTTTGTTTCAAACAACACAGAGACACGTCTCCAGCTTGTTCTGCTATGAAGAATTTCGATTCTTGCGTCTTTCGATAACTTTGCATAGTTTGATATGTATTTCAGGTTTGCACACAAAATGTGACGTAAAATAATTACTTCATACGACATAAAACCATATTTCACTTTTTGAAATTGTCATTTCTTTATAAATGCGTTTATATGACAAAACTCACACGCTAACAAAATGTGACTGCATGAGATCCGAAGGAATTTTTTTAGCATGAAAACGGAAAGGTTAAACTAATGCCTGCTTTGCCACCCTTGCAACTGGTTTCTCATTTGTCCGACGTGAAGAACAAGTTAAAACTATAAGTGTGTAAGTTAATGGCCTTGATAACTTTAGGATTGTAAATTCAGCTTCTTAGAAGATGAGAAAAATATTTAAAATGAAAAACTATATTTGGGCTTGTGGACAATAATTGGGTAATAAATACTCCTTGACTGAGTTATCGAAAGTAAAATATTCACAAAATCTAACAGTTATAAATAAATAGCTGATTGTGGGTTCAGTGCGGAACAATGACACAGTGAGCCATATTGCAAATAAAAAATAAATCGTTGTTATTTATGTACGCAAAACATTTATTATCTTGGCACCAGAATTTGAATCACGTAAAACAATACATTTTTAAATGTGGTCTGCTACGTGAAGAGTTTATTTAAGAATTGGCCGTTCGATAAAAAACCGCAATAGGCAATATATTTCTCATGTGTGAAACGCGATATGAATAAAATTATCAGAAAACATACAGCGTTCGGAAACTTCTGGCTGGCGAGAAGTATGCAAGGCTCTGGGAGCTGATTTTAAGCACTGGAGTCGTAACTCCTAGACATAAGTCGTGCTAGAAACATAATGAATGTAAAAAGAGAAGAAGGAATGTGCAAGTGAGGCATCTTAACTTAACCCCGTTTTTTGAACATAAGATTTATTGTATATGTTTTAACGTTGCGTAATTTATTTGTTATTTGTAACGGCAAGAAATCAATAAAAATAGAGAATTTTTTGAAACGAGTAAAATATTACTTATTTCACGGGAGTTGGCACTGTTAAAAGGAAAACATTACAGTTATAAAAGAGATCATACAGATATAAAATTTTTCTTTTGGTGGCAGATATACATTCTTCTTTCCTTTATATTTACATAATGCTATGAGCGTGACGTATACCTTAGGAATATGGATGATGAAGAATCGGAAAAATCGTTGAGATGCGTCATCCACGGGCGGATAAACTCGTAAACTAGCCAAAAAACTATTGACCATGATCACTTTTCTGCCATGCTCTACCAGCTTGGCAGGCTAGTAGATTGTCAAACACATACATGCAAAAATAGTAATCAGGATGCTGATCACATCCTTTGGTAATGTCCAAATATGGACAATGAACGCGCAAAGGAATTATCAATACAATCATCAGTTAAAGAGTTCATGACTTTCCTATTGAGAGAGAGAGTGGAACTAAAGCCATAAAAGCTTTTTTATTTATACAAGCAAGTCTTAAGTAATTTTCTTTGGACATTCCTGGCAAAAAATAAAAATTCTGATCAATTAATATAAATTCTGACCAAAACTGAGCTTAAATTCTGACAAGAGTCAAAAAAACAGAAGTCAGTGCCGTGTTGTGACTAATGCGATGGACACTTTCTTCTTGACTTGCATCCTGATTCCTTTTCTTTTCTGGTTGACTACGATTGGAAACAATATCACACAAACGCTGAAAACCCACATCATGTGAATTGAAGCTTCAAGCCGAAATAGCTATCAACTACCTAATAAAATTTTGTGGAACTAAATACTTTGTTATTTTATTATAATGGAGTTCTACCAATTCAATCAATAAATAATATTATTATCACTCCAAATTAGTTTCTCTATCTACATTTTGAAAACCTTATACAATAGCCAATATTTCACATATTATATATAATATAGAATCCGAAAAACTTTTTTCTACATCTTGTAGATCTTTTATCTACGAGCAAATGAGTTTTACTGTCTTTATTTTGAACCAAGATTTAGTTACTCCATGTATCGCATCCAGTGTCGTCATTATTTTCCAGAATATAATCAAATCGTCATCTTCGTTACAAAGGGTTTTGGTTATGGTACGGTAAAATCGTACCATCAATGAAGCAACCACTTGATCCATAGGTTGAATTTATGATGTAACATTAATTCAATGCTTCAAACATGTGAACACGAGTTCATCTTTAACTTTCCCGTTTTCATATTAAAAAAAATTCTGTATTGTTTTTGTCATATAAACGAATTACGAAAGCAAAATAATTGTTTAAAAAAGTGAAATATGGTTTTACGTAGTACTAAATAACTATTTTACGTCATATTTTGTGTGTAAACCCGAAGTACATATCAAATTATGCGAAATTATCTAAATATGCAATAATCGAAATTCTTCATACCAGGGCAAGTTTGAGACGTGTCTCGGTGTCGTTTGAAACAAAACGGTTGCATACAGCACCGTCATGCATCTCGGATTGTTACTATACTATATAATTTTAAATTTTCCGATGGTAAATTGACGAGGTTTTCAAATTATGATTAATTATACAAAGAAGACGTAAAATATAAAATATTTGAATTATAAATTATATGTAGAACTATTTTATTTATAGATAGCAAAATTTTCAATTTTTTTGTATGACCTGTTTCACAGATGATTTAAAGGGTTTAAAGGCTGAGGTAAATCATTGTTACACCATGAATACGGAAGGGTTTATTGGTCATTCATAAAAAAAATGCATTGTTTCAGATTTAGCTTCAAATAGCTTATACAATTGTATGGGCTCCTCAGCCCCAAGTTCCCTTAAATTATTATGATGGCGTTATACTTTTCAAACAAAATATTTAATCCTTTCCATCTTTCCAACAATATTCTTAGCAAATGTGAAATAAATTATTTAATTATCAACTATTTGTTATGAATAATATTGCCGTATAGCTGACTCACGACCCGAACATAGTCCGTAATATGTTTCAGAACATTAAATTCTTCACCAGGGCCCACGGGCCAGGCCGGGTGGAGGCTCATGGGCCAAGCCCAGGCCCGTGCAGACCTTTAATCGTATACAATACCTATAAATTGACGTATTGTTTGTAAATAAAAAACTGTACAATAATAAATGTTATATTTTCATGTTAAAATAGAGAAAGGTATGTTTGTAAAAAAATGACTTCCATTGATTGATTTATGAGCCCTTCAAAAAATAATTTTTGCTTTCTGTACACGAAAAATTGTTCTGACACCTTCAGTTTAATTACAATTTTAAAATCCCAACTAAATTTACAGCCGTAGACCAATTATCTTTAATTAAACGTCGATAAAGTTACAAAATTATTTTAATGCGTGGTCTTATCAATTGAACAGAGGCCGGGCCCCTCTGTATAATTTGTTTACACAGCCATTAAGCTGATATAATAATAACAGTGCCGACTGATATAATTATTATTTATGTATGGAATGTGTTTTATTTGTAAGAGTACATACTTTCTCTGAAATAAATTTAAGCTAGGGTTGCCACATTTTTCTGGGACTCCCTCGGGAAATTTTTCACAAAATAAAATATTTTGTCTTTTAATTTAGTCAACTGCCATCATACTGTGTGCCAGTGTTTTTTTTTGATTTCTTACATTAATACTGATGATTTATTGGTTTACCTATATGTTTATGCGAAAATGTTTAATTTCCTTATTATTGTGTAAATTAAATTTACGTATTGACCTCCAATCGGTTCCGTTCGTGAGTTCGTTGCAAGGATATTAATGAAAATATGGACTCAACCAGTGCGTCATGGCCTGGAATATTGAAAATTAATTGAAAATTTTCGCCGTGTGTCGGCGAAATATACGGAAATTTTCTTGGTCATCGGGATTGGGGCATCTAATTTCGTATCCTTTTTACTCTTTCCCGGGATTTTGTAATACAATTTTCAACCCCTTAAGCATAATTTCATGTTTTATATTGTGTATTTTAATTTAAAATTGTATTCATTATTGCTTCAATTGTAATGAATTGTTGAGAAGATTTCATCTATATACAATAGCAATTGATTTTTTCATAAAATAAAAAAATAAAATATTGCCAAAATTGTCTGTTCCTGTTAACATTTGTTACGAAATATGACAAGGAAGGAGACCATTATGCGTATATATTTTTTATGTAGGTATTATAAAAAAGTTCGAACACACATAAAAAGCCGATGTATAGTTAATCAGGAAGTTTTTGATTTAAAATATTAATTATTTTTTGATATTTATAATGAATCCCAAAGTTCCGGGATAACAGCTTTGAAAAATTAAACACGATCCCGGTTTTGGAAGCTCTTATGGCAACCCTAAGCTAAGAGCATGTTTGAATAACGTATGGCATGAGAGAGGTTAAATTTAATACATTTCACAATGGTTATTAAATGCAAATACTAAGAAGAGATTGTCTAATATTGCGACCATTAAAGAAGACTCAAATGTAACGTAATAAAATTATGCTGATTCTTATAATATGAGAGGGTCTCGCTGATTATATGATATATATTATTTATGCTCTAAGGAAACGCTGGAGAATATTATTCAATGGGAGGAAGGTTTATTTAATTGCTTTTATTTCTTGTAACATTCCCTTGACGTGTTTTAATATTATGTCTAATGTAATATTATATTCCTACATCTGAATGCACATAGATTAATGCATTCGATTGAATATATTTCTCAACTTATGATCATAAGCTGCCTTCAGCACCACAGAATCCACTGATGTCGATAATCGAATGTATTCAAATAGAAAAACACATACAAGATAACATGTAGATTTAAAATCATAGAAACTCCTCTGTTATTAATGAATATAATCTTTTACATTCTGTGTACTTAGTCCAAGTTCTTATAATCAAATTGCAGGTTAACTAAAAATTACTACTTCACTAGTACCCACTGTTTCATCTATTTTCAAAGCTTGGTGTATATGGGCACTCTGATCAGTTGCTATGAATTACAGCCGTAAGACTGTTAAGACTGTGTGTAAGACGTATATTGAAAAATTGGCAGTTGATTCTGAGCGAGTATAACCGTGAGTCTCGGAATTACCGTATTTTTACAGCTGTTTACGCGAATCACCATCTCTCGTTTTATGATTACAATTCAATATCTTCCTCTTTATTCAATTTACAAATCGATGTAACTTTTACTTTTCAGCACGTTTAGACAAAAGACGGATGTAATACCAATATTTAAACAATAATAAGTAAGATAATTGTGTAATCACTTAAAACAAGAGAAGATTTAATTTATTAAACACTAATTTATTTCATAGTATAGTATCCATAAATCAAGCACATGCGTTAGTGCTATGAATAGAACCGAAAAGTAAAAGACTGGATACGTTATGCTAAGTCATACATTAAATCAGAATTATTTTTTGAGTTCGTGGAGAAAGTATTAGAAATTAAGTTTGCTTTTTCAATTGGCAAAGCATTCAGACTATTGACCGGCATGATGCACTCACAATAATTATTACCGAGCAAACATTGCTTTGTCTATTTGTTTGTTTAACGATTCCATAGCGTTTTCTCTTCGCTTTTTAAAGAGTCTCGTGATATAACACCATTGGCATCAAAACTCAAGTGATGTTTGCAATTTCAATGAAAAATTGTTACACAATGCATCGTTTTCAAAGTTTATTTTTCGACCGATTGCTTTATTTCTCTCCCGGCTTTTCTGGTCTAGTACTACTACAGTACTCCATAACCTTTTCTCTCCCACGGCACACCTAAACACTGTGTACAATTACACGGCACACTCCAAGAACAAATATTTAATTTTCATAAATAGTACATATTTACATTTCTTGTTGTTTCATTTTATTCATTTAAAATAGCGTCCATTTTTTTAAATTGCAAGCAATTAAACCCTTTTATACCTGTTTAGGTTGTTCTCAATCTTTTCTTCCTTTACTCAAATAAGTATTTTTAAAAATCACAGATTGTAAAGAAAACATTAGTAGCTAAAAAAATTAACTAAGCTAAACAACATACCTTCAAAACAATATTTATATACGTCAAATGAGCTTATAGGTTTTTGCTGATTTCAATCATATTAGGTATAATGTTATGTGACATTGCCTATTTGTTGGTTGATATTATTTTAATTGTACAATAGTAACTGTAAAAGTAAATGTTAATTTTTTCTCCTTTTGGACGCATTTAGCACACTCTTAGCATCGTTTTTCGGCACACTGGTTGCGTAACACTGGTCAAGTGGTATTTGTGATGTCGTCTCTTCTCAAATTGGTCTCGAGGGACTTCAATGTTGTCATCGAGTTATATTTTTTGTTATGTTTGGTGCATTACAAAATATTAACTGCTCAAATATTAAAAAAATATATATTTTGTTATTTCCAATATTCATTAAGAGATCGTTACATTGCTCTAGCCTTAATATTTTATAGTTATTTTCATTCAGTACTTATCACCTTTCGATGTATATACTTTCCGGTCGTTGTGGTCAATTGGTAAAAGCTTTATCCTAGCGATCACTGGCTACGTGTCAAGACGATATTATTTTTGAAATATTAAATTTGACATCTTCTTCATTGGTGCTTGTTACTTAAAAGCTTTCATCGAGTTTATTTCATGTCGTTTTTTTTAATATAATGTGTATTGGCAATTATTAAATTGTATGCCAAATAATTAAATAAATGTATTTCAATACTATGTCAGCTCCCAATGTGGAGCATATGGATTTATAATAGACTTATCTAAACAGAACTTTTCTAACCGAAGAAAACGACGCTGACCACTGCACCACCAACCCTACCGTGATCTTCTAGTGGTTAAGACCCCATCTCAGATTATGATTTCATGATTAAGAAAAAAACTTTGAAACTACATAAGTTGATTATATTGCAGATTGCAGTAAACTGCAGTTACTTCTGCATAGTATTACAAGGCGACATTGATATTATCAAAGATTTAGTTTAGTATCGTACAGTTTTACGGCATTCTGCCGTGTTTCATCAGTAAAGTTAGTAGACACCATGCAGGGTTCGTTAACTAGTCTTAACGATACCACGGAGTGTCGTTAAGTGGCAGCAATACGCCCGGCGTGGTAAATAAGTGTATCATTAAGTCCCAGGAGTTAACACTAAGCACGCACGTTATGCGAGCTGGATTGGCTTGGCCAGCACCAGAAACGTGTTCCACATTCTTATTTGGACCATAACTATGGTGTAAACACTGTCATCGATCAAAAATGGCAGTTAAAACAATGCATGTTTTTTGTACCATGTCTATTCTTTTCAAATTTAAAGTATATGAGTTTCTATACTACGAAACTTTTCTTTGCAAAGATATTGTATGTCTAGTTTTTGTCATACGCAAAACGTTTGACTCCATTGTCATTGTCAGCCTCTATGGTCTAGTGGTAAGTGTTTTCTCTAGCGATCAGGTGGGTCCTGGTTCAATTCCCAGCAAGGTCAATATCAAATTTAGATTTTTTCAATTTAAATTTGTGATCTTCTAAAAATTCTCATCGAGTTTATCTCGTGTGATTTTCTAATTTTTAAAAATTTGGTACATTGGCTTTCAGCTGTAATGCCAGATATTTGGGTGCTTCCTTGTTTACCCCCGGGCGGAAGACACGTAATGAGCGAACGGTCATCGCTGCACGTCACCATCCACGTGGGGCGTTACACGACCGATTTAAAAACATAAACAACACATATATACCTACCATCGGCGTGCGGTTGATTTATCTCTATCTTTATCACACAACCCAACTTGCGTATACGCAAGTAGGTTGTAGGTTGTAGTCACTCGGAACCTTCACTTTACAAGTGATTGAGCGAGAAAAAGAAATACACGGCAAGCGCATGGATCATCATTTTCGCATAAATGTATAATTTGTTTAAAAATATTACCTATCAATATTCATGCTTAATCGAATACCTAGTTCAAACCTTCAGTTGAGCGATATTTATATAGTCGTAAGCATGAAAAACTTTAAAAAAAGGTGCGGGGTGCGGAAACTGCAGTACGATTGTTACAATCGCACAATATAATAATGGACACTTAATGAACCTTTATGTGGAGGACGAGGTTGGGCAGTCGGGATGCATTCACTGTCATATTAGAAGATATTGCCGAATTTTTGACGTTTATGGATAGTCAAAATCGCGATGATTGACAAAAGTTGGTAGCGTTGGAGCGGGGCATGAAAGCGGGAGGCGGGAGCAAACATAACTATACTCGTGCATGCAAGTTTGGAGAAATAGTTTTTGTGAGTTATGTGACATGTCATATGTCATATTATGGATCATTTCGTGTCTTCCGCCCGGCGGTAAACAAGGAAGCACCGATATTTGTTTAATAAATCTGTTAAAAATTAAAAAAAAAAAAAATATCTTTATTATTAAAATAAAATATCTGTAAAAATATTGTATGTCCAAATAGGGTAATTGAGAAGATATTATTAAGTATCCTACCAAAAAAGTAAAAATAAGTAATATTAATAGCAAGCTTAAGTAATATCTTCAAGAGCGACCTTCAATTATGCCTGAAGCGTAAAATGTTCAACCAATGTGCGCTACCAGTGTTAACGTATGCCTGCGAAACATGGACTCTCAATACACGAGAGTTTCAAAAACTAAGAGTGGCGCAACGTGGCGTGGAATGGTGCATGTTGGGCCTAATGCGTAAAAAACCAATGGATAAGGAAACAAACAAGAGTGAGATATGTGATAGAGGTCACCAAATTGTTGAAATGGCGGTGGGCCGGACATGTCGCACAGCGAACAGACACCCGCTGGACAAATGCAGTCACTCAGTGGTACCCGAGGGGCACTAAGCGGTCTCAGGGGCGTCTAAAAACCCGCCGGATTGACGAGCTTGTCAGGTTCGGTGGAAGTACGTTGTAGCGTAAAGCTAGGAACTGAGAAGACTGGAGGGAGCTGGGGGAGGCCTTCATCCAGCAGTAGATCGACCACCGTGCATGTCCAAGCCAGGTTCACCGTCGCTTTTTTATTTTGGTTGTTGTAAGGGACGTATAAAATATATGAAATTAAAACTAAACACTCGAAAACACAATTGAATTTTTTATATACGTCTTTTAACAAGAAAAAATATTTATATGCCATGGACTCATGTAAAACGTGTCAACTATTGTTTTAAAATACTCATTAAGACTTATAAAATCAACGAGCCGATGTTTTAGAAATGACATTAATGTATATTAAGCTATTCGTTATTAGCAGCGATAGCTTCTTTGGTGGCAATTATTTTTTTAATAAACTTAATTATTATTAATATAGGTTGCATGTGGCCTCTTAACTTTTTCATGCACCATAATAAATTTTAATAATCTTTGAACTTTATTTTCGTTTAAACATCATGTCCCGCATGAACGTTTTGAAGTCAATCGTTTTTGATTTCTTTTTTTAATTTACTAAATAGAAGAACACATAAATGTAAGTAATAATTATTTTTATGTCTGTCTATATTATTATGTTCAATTATAAAATGTTCGTTTTTTGACAATCGGCCACTGTTGTAGACTTGCAGTAAAAACCTTGCTTGACATAGATATGATTCATGGCAATTTTGTGGCTACGAAAATAACTATTAAATATTTAAATTAAATTATTTATTATAGTGTTTGTGAAGTCTTTTCTCGTTGATGTACTCTAAGTGATGATAATCTTATGTAGCTAAAATAAATAAATTTACAAGAAAGGTGTAACGCGTTTAAAAAAAATGTTGGCTAAAAAATCCTTTTTTGTGGTGTACAAATTTCGTAAAACTAATACAATCTAAAATATCTACATCATGATAAGAAGAAATGCGTTTAGAATAATTATATTAATTGAAAATTAAGCTCAGTCTGTAAAAGTTTAAAAGTATATTGAAATCTTATTATACTGAAAACATTTATGTAAGAATACAAATGCGTTTCCATATATAATAGTAACCTTTTGCACATTTTGGCGTTATATGTGTTATTCTTGTAGTGAACACCTTGCGATTGAAAATTGTACGAAAATATACTTTAAGTAGATTTTCAAAATTTCTTAAGCATTGTGTACCGACGAATTTAAAAACAAAGTTTCCTGGTTTAGATGGAATAAGAACTTAACTATGCAATATTACATTGATTGATGATATCCGAGTAGGTAAATTAATACTAACCTTTAGCGATTATCCGTAGAAACGAAACACTTCCGTCGACATTTAATGTCCAATGACCAATATAAAATGAAAGTCATCAGAATAGCGCATTATTTTTTCAAAACGTTATCGCTGGTGACCTGGTACCTTATCAAAGCGCTCGGTCGACAAACACTGCGTCCTATATATTTTATGAAAGCTGGTGCTTTTTTGAATGACTATACTCAAATGATATTTTATGCCAAAACATGAAGCGATTTCGGTATAATATCGACTGTATTTTGGCCAATTGATGTAACCTTAAAAAAATACGAAAATGAGCTAATGATGTGATCTCATTTTAAAGAAGAAAGACCAGTTCTCGGCCAAATGATGCAAATTAGAAAAATAAATTGATCACTTTTTGGAAGGGAGACATCGTTTTACATGGGTTTTAGGTTTACAAATTCAGACCCGGCCACTTGATGTACGCCACTATAATGTTAAAAATCCCTACATAAAATTCTGTATCTGCTAACATGAGAGTTTTTTTAGTGTGTGCATTTTAAAGATTCATAACGCAACTCACCGTATAATGTTTTCGATAAAAACAAATTTTACTCTGCTGAATAATTTCAATTTTGAGGGTTACATCAATTGGCGAAAACACCATCGATATATTGTATTGTAAACCACGATTCCTCGATGCTTTTTGATTACAACTGGTGATATTCAATTTTCTTCCTTTATATTGTCACATTTTGTCTCTTACATTAATAATTTATCCTCTAGACTAAATTACGTTACACTTTTATTTATTGGAAAACTTTAATAATATTAACTTCATATATATGGGATAGTACCCTGCAGTCATCCAGTCGCTGGAATCCCAGTCGTCAAAAGAAGAGGCAATATTGAGATTTTCTGGATGTATTCTCAGCACCTGACCCAGTCAGTTCTAACGTCTCTCCATGACCACTGACGTAACAAGGCGATACCTGGTACATTCCCTAATCTCCGAGCTATTCACGAAGTCAAACCACCTCACCCTCAGTATCCGATACATGCATCTATTCTCAAAACTCAGTTTACGGTTTTTTTACGGAGTCTTCGTCGGGTGCCATGATTCGTTATAGAACAAATTCTGGAAAACTGCGTGTCTCAGACGGTTTGCATTGAGTAGAATGTGACTCGAGTTATTTTTTTTTCCATCTCCGCTCTCAATGTGGAGCATATGGTCTCCTAATGGAGGTATCTCAACAGAATTTTTCTATCAGAACCGTTTTTTTTATTCAGTTGCTCAACCTCTCTTTATCGAAGAGAGTAGGGATAAAAGAATAGGGCTCGGACAGGACTAGTGATTAGCTAATCGCTCTAGCTACGCCTTATGAGGATCGGACAGATGGGTGAGGTGGGAGTTTTTTAGACAACACAAATACTCAGACTACGAACAGAAATCCATAAATTGATTGAAATATCAATTTATGAAAACTGTCCGCACCAGAAATTGAACCCGAGACATCCGTAGCCATAGCCGACGACGTTACCAACTGCGCCAGCAGACACCGACGTCCAACGCCAGTTATTCCTAACCAAAAAACAAGATTTTGTGTCACCTTCTTCCAGGATGTGAAAACCCAAGTACCTGAGTCTGTAGACGCTCCCGATGATCGCTATTTCCATTAATGCACTCACGACATATTTTATTTTCTGTAAAATGAGTTAATATTTTGTTAATTGTGTAACGTCACATTATCAAGACCCCATAATATCCTCTTCCGCAATGTCACAAATTATTGCACTGTATCACTCCTCTGGTGTGATGTAATAATTAATAATGATGTTAATTCTGGATACATATTTTATATAGAGACAATTCCTCTTGATTGGGCCACCAATTCATTAGGGGCCGCCATTTATTTGAGCCAGAGCCAGGGACAGAAATCAACACCTAGGAACGAACTGCAATTACCATCGTTTGATTGGGACTAAATTCAAGATCACGATGCATATTATATTACACATATGTTACGAGCAAAGCGAAGATGGTGTTGATATAATTTATTCTTGTTCTCATTAAATTGAAACAAAAAAGATTATAATATGAAGTAGACAAAGACGATCATTTTAAATTAGACGTTATTTTATATAGGAAGGCGATAAAGTCAGCCCTAATTCTTTACTGAATACCTGAACTGATTGTAGAAGTGCGAACTTGCAGTTGCTTGAGTGAAACACGGCAGATTACATTTATTTATTACTAGTGAGTACCCGGCATGCGCTGCAATGTCACTCAAAACAAAAAATGTTTGTGTTTTAATTCTGTGTATTGAAGTGCTTTTGGATACACAATATTTTTTCTTTCCGTCTGGTGTGTACACGAATAAATCAGAAAGTGTTTCGGAGATGTCCCTGTTTATACGTATTTGATTCTTGTTTAGATGCTAGATTTAAAAAAAAATTTCTTCAGAAACTTTCACGGGGTGCGCACAACTCACGAAAGTTTCACTTTTAAGGTGTTAACTGTCAATTCTTGGTGAAAAGACATTGTATTTTAAAAATAAAACACAATTTATTTGTACTACTTCCACATATTTATAATGATCAGGACCGGTTTCGGTCATCACATCTGAAAGTAGTACAAATGAATAGTGTTTTATTTTTTAAAACACGAAAATTTCATTGAAATTTGATTAATGGTAAAGGAACACATAGAGCACAAACAAACATTGATTTTTGTATAATATATAGATTATTTAAATTCAGAATTCATTACTCGCCTAGCTATTGTATTGCTTTGTTAAATTTGATGTGGAGTTGGTTGGTTGGAGTAACCATTTAATTGAACAAAAATGCCTTAGTCCTTATGTGTCACAAAAATCGAATATATGTTATATTTTTATTATTAAATGGCTGTTGAGCGCTACGCAAAAGAGCACGTGTTGGTGGTCAATGTACGTGTATACTCGATGCTTAGTGAATAATATGCCTTGTACATAAGGGTCGCTTTTATCAACTTGTTCATACTTTGCATTCTATCACGTTACACTTTACTGAGCACCCAGTAGACTTCCGTGCTAAACTGCATTCCTTGCATAATTGCGCTTCCCACGTCTAATCCTTGAACTATATTATTATTAATGGTAAAATTGATAACGTTTTATAATAAAAATAAATTAATATACTTCACAAATTAATTTGTAAAAGTTTTGTGGTATCTTTGATGTTCTGCCTAGTGTATTTAAATCGTAAATAAGAGTAGTGAGTAAAACTTTGTATATTTATGCATTAATGATATAGATTAAAAAAAAAAACAGTATGCCGGGTCCGTGATTGAGTGATCAACGTCTTTGGTTTGGTGCTAACAGGTTCGAATCCCAGTACGAACAACTTCAAAAATTGATTTTTAATTCCACCGTCTTCCTAACTTGCGACTTCCTAACCTAATTATTCCAGAAATTTAATTTAAGAATAGTGCGTCAACTCGTGCCGTCGACGGCCAGTGAAACAGTATTGTCGTACGTTTCAACTGACGGTATTGCGCGTTCTGACTGTGTCTATGCTTCTGTTAGTATTGTCATCTGTTTCAAATTTGGATTATTGAGATTTTGTACAATTCCATGCATTCTGTCACCAACGACCTGGGTTTCGCCTTTCAGCATCTTCAGGCATTCGAGCACACGAACGGACTCGAACTGACATTCGTGTGCTCGAATGCCTGAAGATGCCGAAAAGGCGAAACCCGGGTCGTTGGTGACAGAATGCATGGAAGTGTACAACATCTCAATAATCCAATTTTGATATTGAAATTCCATCAAGCACCCTCAGTCGATGTCTTAAATTGTCATCTGTCTTGACGTCCCCTACATATGTATATGTTGTCTCAAATTCCCTCCCTCCCATGTGATACCAAAAACGGAGCGTAGAGAGAGACTGACTAACCACTAGTCCTGTCCTAGCAATATCCTTCAATCTCTTTGACTCTACTCTCTTTGAAATATAGAGGTTGAGCAACTGAGTAATGAGCAGTTTTTGAAAAAAAAAACTTTCTATTGAGTTAAACTCCGTTCGAAGTCCATATGCTCAACATTATGAGTGGACATGCTAAACAGATAGTTATACATATAACTATGTGACTTGTAATAAATAGCTGTAATTAAGTGAGCACCTTGAATTGTTTTAATAATGCTGACGCAGCAGATTGTCGTTTTTCATTAAAATTTGCAACTGCTTCTTGGTTGGACGTTAAAATAATTTTGCGTCGCATGCGTATACTCTAATTTTTTATGAGAATCGTTACCACGATAGCCCACTTTCAGATAGCTTGCTCTCTATCTACCGTGTTGTCGGAGAGTATACTGTACAACGATATTGATTTGATTAATTATTCAGAAATTTGTTGAATTTGTAGTACGGAAATCCCGATATTAATATTTAGACGATCCCAGGATTACGGGATTTCCAAAATTGACCGGGATTGGAAACCCTACTCACGACAATATCTGATGACAATTTGCAAATTGTTAAAGATATGCGGAAACACGCAAGAAGTTATTTAAACAAAGTTATGAATTCATTATATTAGAATAAAAAAAGCATCGTGTTGTCATAGGTTTTATAACAGCATGTTTAGCGTAAGAACAAAGTAGTAATATAAATATTTATTTCACACGGAAATTGTATGATTCTCATCGAGTCAATAATAATGAGAGTAAAATGTTTTTGCTAATCATAAAAGACACTTTCATTTTTATCCCGCCATTGTTCTATTCGAGAATGACGCTGAAATTAAAATAGAATTATGAGCTTTATTATGTATTTGTTGCATAGCAACATTTTGCTTTTTACGAACTATATGTCTATTTAATGACGCTTAATATTGCAATTGAGGGTATTAAATGCAAAAGAGCCACTGATTTATTTATATATTTATTTAAAATATGTGGTTAGCCATTAAATAAAGGACATATGTAAACCCTAAAAACGGAGCGTAGCGAGAGTGAATAGAATAGCTAGCCACTAGTCCTGTCATATCACTTTATTCATTATCTTTCCGAAAAAGAGAAGTTGAGAAACCGAGTAACAGTTCTGGTAGAAAAACTTCAGTTGAAATACCTCTATTAAGAGTCCATATAATTCTCATTGATACCGGACACGGTAAAAGAAAAAAAGTGTAAAAAAATCATTAAACCAAATTATACATACGCTCTTTTCACCCTATCATAATGGAGTTCTATCAAGTAAATGTCAATTCAATCAATACATTTGTACTAAGTTGTTCTAGGAAGCGTTGTCATAAAAACAGATTGACAACTCGGCTATAAGAGAAAAAGAATGAGATATAGAACCGGGACCTTTGAGTGTACTTCCTTTGAGATACCTCTATTAAGAGTCCATATGTAGCGGTTTAAAAAAAGTGTAGCAAACGTGTTACCTAAAGCAGTCATCGTTTTTTTATGAAACAGTAATCAAATATTTTATAAAAAAAAACAATTTGAAATATGTTGAGAGTTACAAATACACCACTGTTCAATTTCAACCAATCACAGAGCAGCTTTTGCTTAAAATTTATGTGAATGTGCGGTGTCGTTATCGTCGCTTGAAGTCATTTTGTAAAAGTTGGATGCAAACCCAAAATTTAAATAAAACCTTTCTTAAATATTTACTTATCCGATAAATTTATTTTGATTATATCTTTATAACCGATTAGTTGGAGTACTTTATTAATAAAATCTCCCAATACTATCGTTTTATATTGATAATGAAAATTTACAAAAAGTAAACGGTGGCGCCTTTGCATCTAGTGCCCTCAAATTCATTCACGGAATCTACGAAAAACTATTATTATACAAAGTTACAAAAAAGGTAAATATGACTCACATCAGAAATAGTTCGAGAACATGAGGCTCATTTTTTTTACTTACTAATTCAATAAATTTCAGAATACTTAATGACCAACCCAATGTCAGTGAGCTAGCATTACTGAAACCAATTTCAGAAGCTTAATTAATTAGTCTCAGTATTTTGAATCGTCTAGATCTATTTTTATTATCAATTCAAATCATTTTGTTTTGTCTTTTCCTGGAACAATTTGAAGCGTAAACATCATTAATGAATTATTTTCAAAAGATGTTTGGTAAGCAGCATCACTGGAATGATTATTATCTTTTTTATACAAAATATTTAATTTCTGTTTAACTTGTTTACAGTATTATATACGTGGAGTAGATTAAGATATCCATGATTAAAAGGTCGGTCCCCTGCAGCGCTATATCTGATCAAGAACATGAGGGGTAAATTCTTGTTTTTTATTTATCGTTTTTACCTTATGAAAGGTGGCCGTCAAATAGCGGCTGCATACAAAAAACAGGTGGAGATAGAGCAACTGACTTGTACAATATAATTATATCTAATATTTTTACAAAGTGTAAGTATAATTTCGTAAAATAAAAAATTACTTTTTTAGAAAAGGGGGTTGAGCGACATAATTACAAGTTCTTTTAAAAACGATTTGTATTGAGGTGCTCTACTAGAATTTCATAGTCTCCGCATTTAATGTGTTCATCCTAAAGCATCGTCAATTCCATTGAAAAAATGTATATTCAGGGGAGCATAAATAAATAAAAACAGTTTAAATGATAACTATAAAATTAAAACAAAAATACAAATCATAGACTCAACGAGAATTTTTGTTATGTTGCATGCATTTAATGGTGATTGTTGCAGTATTAAATAATACAAACAGTTGAAAATGCATATGCAGATTTACAATTTTGCAATGGAAACGATGACATGTCATAATATGTAATATTGAAATCAAATTCTTACTCTCAAGTAAAAGAATAATAGTTATCTAGAAAAAAAAATATGCGAAAATACTTACTCAATGATTACGTTTACAAAAATAAGTAAGTATTACAATGTAAAAAAATATCATTCAAACACTTTATTTCTTTGTTTATTTCGTATTATTAAATTCTTTCGTGGCATTCTCTTGTTAGGCAACACTAAGCGATTATTGTTTCCCATGAAAAAAATCATTTACAGAGCACGATTTTTTAACAATGACTGAGAAAGCTCTATGAAAAGCTTTAATATTTGATGTCAAAAGAATTTTACTTGTTACATAATAGTTTCTTTCAGTGAAACGCTAAATTTTAATACCCATGTTGCTTTCATTTCTCCAAAAATTATGTTCAATTTATGGAGCATTTGTCCGCTTAATGAGGTTTTTTCAAGAAAATACATATCGGTCGTCCAGTTCATTAGTCGGAAAACTCCAAAAAAGTGGAATTTGAGTTAAATATGGAGTTAAATGTAAAATTTTGCGCTCTATCTGATTCGGTACTCAGATAATTCAATAATGTCACCAAAAATGCTCAGGGGGGTAACCTTCTAAAGAATTAAACAAAGTGTTGATATATCTGGATGAGCAAAAGGATGGCGTTGGCTACGGTTACGGATGTCTCGCGTTCAATACTCGATGCGGACGGTTGTCATAAATTGATCTTTCAATCGATTTACGGATTTCTGTCTGTAGTCTGAGTGTTTGTGATGTCTAAAAAATCCCTCCCATTTATCCGATCCTCACGGAGCGTAGCGACAGTGATAAGTTAACCACTGATCCTGTCCTAGTCCTATCCTTCAATCCCTACTCTCTTCTAAAAAAGAGAGGTTGAGCAACTGCGTAATAAGCAGTTCTCATAGAATAATTCTTTTGAAATACCTCCATTAGGAGACCATATTAGGAGTCCACGTTGACATGAAAAAAAAAATATTTCTAAATAGGACTATACTAGGAAAGTACCTAATTGTTAACTACCTGTTTATAAAATGTATATAATGATTTATGGTAACCATTTGAATATAGATTTTTCCATTATCTTAATATATGTTAATTGGAAATATTTGAGTAACCAACTGGACGATCGATATAACGAGCACTGATATTTAGTTTATTGATAAAGAATAAAACACAATTCATTTGTACTACTTCCACATATTTATAATGTTCAGGATCGGTTTCGGCCATCACGAGCATTATCAACTGAGTCATCAGTTGATAATGATCGTGGTGAGCGAAACCGGTCCTGATCATTATAAACATGTGGAAGTAGTACAAATGAATTTTATATGTTTTTTTTTAAATATAACGTCTTTCCACCAAGAAATGACAGTTAACACCTTAAAAGGGATTATTGATAAAGGGTTAAATTTTTGAGTGTTTGATTGCTAAGTGTACCTTGGTAACCAAATCGAATACAATCAGTGATAAAATAAAGCAAACAGTAGTAACAGTAATTCTTTTTTCATATCAATGTCTGCTCCCAATGTCGAGCATATGGACACGTACGAAATGTAAGAATTAGATGTTATTCATTCGCTTAATCTGTATTGGATGGGGATAAGAAAGCAATAGTAGTTACCTCTTTGCTCTTCTTACATTCCGATTTCAGTATCGGATGGGTGGAAAGAAATGTATTTGAATAAATTTATAAATGGGTATTAAAAACAATGTGTTTATGCGCGGGTTTGAACCTGTGGACGCAACAGAATCATATATTAGTTCGATTAGAACCAGAAAAATGTCTTCTGTTGATTGAATAACACTTTTTTAATTTATGTGAAGTTATTATTACGATTACAAAAAGACTTCGATAATAAAATGTTTCACAAACATTGGTACAAACATAGTTAAACATTTGATTCGCATAATAATACCTTTCTTACAGATGTTTCACAATATTGCAATAACACAATGATACGTTTTCTAAATCTTATTTTTCTCGTAAACTGACATTTCATCAAATGCCGACTAATTTACGGATTTAATGGATCGACTGTGTTAAGATAGACTTCACAGTGAGAAGTGGGAATTTTCTGTGTAATTGTGAGTTCATTTTTGAATATTATATTATACCACAATAAACTCACTTAAAATTAAGTATGCTTGTTGTCGAAACTGTATATTACACGAACAATTATGCAACGAAAATCTATTACACAGCAGATTTAAAACAACGCTATCAGATGAAAACACATGCATGTTCCTGTAATCACAATATATATACTATTATGTAAGGATCTTCGTATGTGCAGTAAGCTAGGCTCCGAGCAAGGACTTTCTCTACAAAACATTATACCATGTCATGATGGCATTCCAGTTTTGTCATGAGTTCGCTCCGTCACTTTTCTACGGACTTTGAAATATTTAAAATGGACTGTGGTTGGAAACGGTTAATATACTCTAGCTAACATCTGAAAATAATAAGTGTTGAGATCGAAAAAGCAAAGCGAAAATAGCTATATCCTATAATTCTTGTAGAATTAAATACTGTAATATTTTTACCTTATTAATATGCAGTTCAAACAAGCAAATACCAGTTCAATTAATTAAGTCTCCAAAGCTTGATTGATTGATTGTGTATTTCCGCTCCCAATATGGAGCATATGAACTCTTAATGGACGTATTTCAACATTCTACGTGAACCTCTCTTTTTCGAAGAGAGTAGGGATAGAAGGATATGGCTAGGACAGGATAAGTGGTTAGTTAATCACTATCGCTACGCGTCGTTTATATGATCGAATTTATATTTTAGAAATCACAAACATCCATTCCACGAACCGAAATCTATAAATCGATTGAAAAATCAATTTATGAAACTGTCCGTACTGGGATTTGAAGTCATGAGATCCGTAAGCGAAACCAACGACGTTAACCACTGCGTCACGGATCTGTCATTGATTTTATAGCACTGGAATTCTTGTATAATTAATTTCAAATAGGACTTATATGAATATATTTATTTATCGTCAATATAAATGGGCACTACGTACAGCTGATGTCAATAATTCTGCATACATTTTGAACGAAAAAAAGGAAACATAAATACTATTTACCTAATTAATTAAATAACTAACCATTTTTTAATTCAGTTCCTATTGTAACAAACTTTTCATTTCATATTAATAATAAATTTCTGCATAGAGACAGCCGTTTCATAAAACTTGGACAAAACTGTGCTGCTTGTATTAATAATGGTAATCAAATAGCTTTTTATTATTTCCACATACCACAGAGGCACATAAGTATATGTTTGTTTTAGTATTGCTGTAAATATCACAATAAAGCAGATTTTATCTTGAAATCTCGCAGTGTTGACATAACACGCAAATATATTTACTTGTTAAGCAGTTAGGATAAAATTCTTTACTATTTAAAAGGGAGAATATTTAGTTTAAGACGTTTTAATAGGTGAAATACATGAAAATTAACGATAAAAATAATTTATTTTTCACGTATAGACTTTCTTCTTATAACATGCTTAATGCATATTTCCTCAATAAACATTGTGTGAAACCCAACAATTAATTTTCATTGGTTCGATAGTTGGTCGTAGACAATTTAACGCACTGCCCAAACTTATTTAGAAAGATTGAAAAATATAAAATTTTCAGAATGGAACTAATACCCATGAGTGATAAAAATATGTTAAGATGTTTGATGTAAACATTTAAGATGGGTACAAAACACCTTTATCAACTTTATTGTCTTTTCTATATATAGTCACAAAACACCTCCATCCTCACGTGTTTCTAATTATAGATTGACCAAAAGCTTAGCATAGTTTCCATTGAAAAAATTGCATTTTTCAGGAGAGTAGAAAAACAGCAACTATTAAATATATATCTAGATATACTAATTAGCTTTTTTTATTGTTGCTTTTTTGTCGGCTCCGTGTTACAGTGGTCAACGTTTTTGGCTACGGCTACGGATGTCTCGGGTTCAAGTACAGGTACAGACAGTTTTATAAATTGATTTTTAAATCGATTTATGAATTTCTGCTCGTAGTCATGAATGTTTGTCATGGCGATTAGCTAACCACTTTTCTTGTCCTAGCCCTATCCTTTTATCCCTACTCTCTTTGAAAAAAAGAGAAGTCGAGCAACTGAGTAACAAGCTGTTCTTGTAGAAAACTCCTGTCTAGGTACCTCCATGGTAAAAAAGAAATTGTTTAAATTCGATTTATGTATTTTTTAAATGAAAACGACGATTTATGATCTTTTAATAGTCCGTTATTTTAACGCCCTGGCTTCAAGCCAATTTCATGTCAGAAATTTGCATTCATGAAACTACAGTAAGAAATACTTAAAAAAGTATAAACGTTATTTTATTAATGCACTAGTATTTTCTACTCGGTTTCGCCCAATATAGAAAACGCTTATATAAGGTTATTAATATAATTTAAGACATCGACTGAGGGTGCTTGATGGAATTTCAATATCAAATTTGGATTATTGAGAGAACGACCGTTCACTAACGTCAGTTCGAGTCCATTCGTGTGCTCGAATGCCTGAAGATGCCGAAAGACGAAACCCGGGTCGTTAGTGACAAAATACATGGAAGTGTACAAAATCTCAATAATCCAAATTTAAGGTTATTAAATTTAGACGTTGGCTGGCTAATGTTGAACTTTGGTTAAAATTTGAAAATCATCTGCCTCTTTTGTTACACCCACAAAATATAGTCCACCAATTAATAATAATGTTAAAAGTTGAAACCAGTTATAATAAAAGATGACAATTTTGCCACCTGCACTCTTGTTACGGCACCGCAGAACTTCTCGATAGACAGCTTGTTGATCTGCATTCAATAATGGCTCCTGCAGTGCCACAAATTAAACATACGATCAGAGTCATACGCTTATTCTCGATGATGATTCCAGATCTACACCAAGTTGTACGAATTTACGAAACTCACTTTCTATCAAATCGCAAACATGAAATTCAGTTTAATTTAAGACATCGACTGAGGGTGCTTGATGGAATTTCAATATCAAATTTGGATTATTGAGATTTTGTACACTTCCATGCATTTTGTCACTAACGACCCGGGTATCTTCTATATAAACGTTAGACACTGTTTACTGTCTGTCAGTTCGAGTCCATTCTTGTGATCGAATGCCTGAAGATGCCGAAAGGTGAAACCCGGGTCGTTAGTGACAAAATACATGGAAGTGTACAAAATCTCAATAATCCAAATATGAAATTCAGTATTTGACACCAATATTTGCGTTCGCGTTTCTATCTCAAACGTCACTTGCAGAATATATTAGAATTGAGCTGTTGTTAGGCGACTATTATTATTACTTTTTTCATCCCGCATTGAACCGTCAAAAATATAGCGATTTCACTTTTAGGTTAGAAGCTAAATGTTGAGAGTTGAAAGTTGAAAATAGCACAGTTGAACTAACAATTCCAGACCGAAGGATGTGTGAAAATCTCACGTCGCTGATGTACGCCGTTTGGGAGGAGTTGCTGTGACCGACAGGTATACGAACATACAGATTTCTACATGTATTTTGAGCTATATAGTAGAGATGATAAATGTACAGTTTAGATTCAAAGTACCACGCTAGAGTATGGTGTAGGATGCAGATTCCCCACCTCCACAATATACCAATGTGGATATAATGGTGATTGATTTTTCCATTGTACCTAATCATATCTTGCTCTATTTCGTATATCAGTTTGCCCACGATTGACCTAGACAAGACAATTACTGTATCTCAATTCACTCGACCGTACTATCCCTACAACAAATAAGATCGTGTTTCCAATAAAATTGTTGACGTCCTTGATTGGTCGAATTATCTTTCAAATATATTGTCAACTGATTTGCATTGCTAAATCATCGCCCAGGTTCTTATTGCATTGATTTATTAGAGTGTAGAACGAAAAAATAATTCGTTAATTGATTTTCATTGAGAGCAGTCCAGATTTAAATTGTTCCAATTGCCACACAAGTAATTATTCTCAGCCAAAGAGTTTTTTTTATTTAGATCAAAGTTACATGACATGTTTTCTCATAGTCAAGTTATATTATAAAGTGAAAGCATAACAAATGAACAATAACATTATATTTTAGTTTATGAATTAACTAATTATGAAATGTCACGTACATTAAGCGTTGTTCAAATAATAGTTAAAACTTGTTGAACGTAAAATTCGATACAGATAATAAACTAATAAAACTTTATTTCCTAGTAAATATTTTATGGCTCTGAATTAAGAGAATGGTATAATTCTATTGTGTATTATTTCTAATAAAGTATTGTAGTATTTTATAGTTAATTTGAAAGGCATGACTCTTTTGAAGCACGTCGTGATTTCTAAAAAAAACTATTTATTTGACATATTTGTAAATAGGTCCAAGAAGAGATACTTAATGTTGATTGAATTTTATACAATCACAAATCACAAGAATGATGGCAATAGGTATAATATTTATCTGCTTGCCTCTTCTTCCGACCAGTGGGATTTCGGCATCCTGGAAGACCATTGGAAACTAGCCAGAGAATGTACTCGGCGGAACTGAGGGACTCTGGCATGTCATGGGAGGAAGCTAAGCGATTGGCGGGTGACAGGAAATCATAGAGGCGCTGCGTGGTAGCTATATGCTCCATATAGGAAGAGAATATAGTCGAAGATACACACAGATTATTAACGTATTTCCCTATTATATGCCAGTATGTGTTTATTTGGTGAATAGAGTGGAGATATGTTTTTAGAAGATATGATTGAATATGTGGTGATGTTCTACATGAACTTAAATGATATTACATGTAGGAGTTATGTTGTTTTCTTGTCTAGTCTGCTAATCTTGTCGTTTTTTGAGATAAAAAGTACTTTGATTTCATTCTTAAGAAACATGCTATATTATCACTTTTCATCATTTATTGAATTGGTATTTACTAGGTAGAACTCCATTATTATTTTATCCTATTACTTTCCATCATGCCTGAAAAGAAAAAATATTTCCGCTGAGTAAAAATTTTGTGTTGGGTCTTATTCAATATTATCCTACATTTCGATAAGCCATATCTTTAAGTTGCTTACTCATATTTATTTAACTTAATTGTTCTATCCTTATAAGTATTTAAATATCAGTGCAAACTAAGTATTTCATATGTGTTTGCATTGTTTTTCGTCAGTAGCAATGAAAATACATTTTTTTGTTTGTTTCGAAAATGGTATATATGGCATCTTGTTTCTGAGCTGATAATTTTTTCATGATAATAAATTCAAATTATTTATGGAACCGCAGAAAACTATGACAAATTTGTTAGTGTCATTGTTCATTTAAAACGCGGCCATTTTAAATTTTTTGTAATAGTGTTAATTAAATCTCTTTTTATAAGTCATAATAAAACATCTTGTTTAAATATAAAACGATATATTGCAATACACATATATGTTGTTAATATTGTAACATTTTCCTGAAATCTCATTAAAACGGTTTGGTATTTTCAGTGTTGCGGTAAATATGCTGAGTGGCTTGCTGATTTTGGTAGTAGTGTACAGGATACGTTTTTCGGAGAGGATTAATATGCAGTCAAGGATTTGTAGCGCTGGCATAGTGGCAGAAAGCGATAAGTCAAAAATTTGCTGTTTCGAGTTACTAATGGCGGTCAATCGTCTGAAAAAACAAATGGTTACGGTATGTAAATAGAAAAACTCATATTTCAAGTGTTTCTTATGAGACGATTATCTTAAAACAAAGATTTTTGACTTTACGCCTTTTACCATTGTATCGACAAATAAAATAGTTATTCTCAAGTGAGTAACATAAATACTGACTCGAATATTATAAATATATAATATTTATAAGGAAATTTAGTAATTTTATATCACTAGGATATCGTCAGTACTTTTTGAGGCATACTGGAAACCGGTTTCCAAACGGTTGAAAAACTGTCTTTAACTAGGTATAGTCCAATAGTTGCCCGTACCTATTGTAGGATATTTCAATATTGATCGTCGTCATAATAAAACATCATCCAGTTCAATTTTGTATTTAAAGAAATTTAGAATGCAATTTTGTCATTGACAAACGTTATAGAGGACCGTATTCGAGTAGGCTTTCGTTATACTTGGTGGCGTGGTCAAATTTTTGTGAGAAATGTCCGAGGAAAAATTTCTCAAGACTTGGTTACATGCACTGTTGTGTGCAAAAAGGTTAATATAAAAGACAGATAGTGTGTATATAAAAGTGAAAAACGAAATTTGCAAAAGAAAAGTTTGTGAAATAAACCAAAAATATCATTATACGCTTACACGTGGCCCGCCACTGAAAATTTAATTTCCTTCTCGCGGTTTTCCTTCGCATCTCCGACTTGACACGGTTTTAATACCCTGACGTTGAACCTGTATGAAAATATATTATTTATTCATTAGAATATCCCAAAAAGTAAATTTCAGTTACGCTTGGAATGAATCTTGCTATTATTATATATATTTTTGGTTTGGGGAATTTTTCAGTCAACTGCAGTAACATTTGAATGACAATAATATTATCTATATCCCGGAGCAAACATGATAAAAGCTTCTGTCAGCTGTCTTCTTGACACTTTTTTTTAAGTTTTTTCCCCACACAAAGCCTTCAGCTGACAGAATCTTTTTAGATAGCAGTACTTAGCTAGCTTAGATGCGAGAAAAGGATATAAAGACTTAGTCTGTACTCACCATAGCACTGACTTTAGCCAGGAAACCAGGAGCCCACTTCGCGGACTCCACATAATAGTTTCAGCAGGGAAAAAATCTTCTTAACGGATAACATAGCGTATTTGTTATGTCCATTTCTTTTAACAGACGTAGACTTATGTAGATATTGTTTTCATATTAATATCTGTAAACTTGTAAAGAGACTCAGATTACCCTCTGACGAGAGCAAGGTAAGACATCGACAGAGTCGAAGGCTTCAGGTACATGGTTTTACACATCACGGGAGATGGTAATCCGCATAAAGGGCTCGCAAATCCGATTAGGGAAAGCTGGAGCAACCTTTAACTCAATCCGGAAAGTCTGATACTCACGGTTGTACTCGGACAAAACCAAGTGCCAACTATTCATCGCACTTTGCAACGAACACTAGGGGTGCGGTGGTTTGACTTTTTCAGGAACTCAGAGGTGGCAGAGTGGTAGGACCAGCCTCTTATTAGGTCCAAAATAAAATAGCGATGACGGACCTGGCTTGGACATGTGCTGGGGATGCCCCCGAAGAGCCTGAATCCTGCCTTTCTGTACTACCAACTGGATGGACTCCGTTGCCCTGGAAGGCCGCTGGGATTCTTCGGGAAGAAGCAAGAAGACTGGCGGGGGACAGAGAATCTTAGAGGAAGCATGCGATGACCATACGCTCCGAGTAGGGAACGGTTATGGTTAAAAAACTTGAATAAGTTACCTCATTCAGTGGAAAGATAATTTATTTAGATAGTATTCAATTTTTAAGCATCGCTCATTTCTTAAGGCTAAGCGAACACTTTTTACACGAATTTTTCAACGCCCTCTTAAAACATGACGCACGTGTAAGTGAATCTTTACAATGATGGATCGTGTTCCGTGGCGTGTAAACACAAACATCTCCGCTCTTCAATTTCACCGAGGAGTCCACGAAGTTTATTGTGTGCGTTGAAGATGTGTGAACACTCCTTTAATAAGTCGTGCTTGTTTATTTGTTTTCATCTCCAAGCTCGATGAAATGTACCTATCTGTATAGCCAATGTTCCAGGTTCTATAATTCTTTATTTCATTCTTTTTTTTCTTAAAGTTAAGTGGTCAATATGTTTTTATAACAACTCTTTCTAGTACAACGTAGTATAAATGTATTGATTGAATTGCCATTTACTTGATAAAACTCTACTATAATAAAGTGAAAATAACGTGTTAATAATGTGGTTTAGTGACTTTCTTTTTCTATTATCATGTCCATTTCTAATAGAGGTATCTCATCGGTAGTATTTCTACTTTCTGCTTGTTACTCAGTTGCTCAACCTCTCTTTTATGAATAAAGTAGAAATAAAAGGATAGGGCTAAGACAGGACTAGTGGTTACCTAATCGTTCTTGCTACTCGCCGTTTTAGGAGAGGATAGTTGGGAGCGAATTTTAGACATCACAAACATTCATGTCTAAAAATCCAAAAATCAATTTATGAATCTGTTCGTACCGGGATTTTACCCCAAGATATCCGTAATCATAGCCAACGACGTTGACCACTGCGCCGCGGTTCCGACATATTAAATTTTGTTTATTTTTTTATTACAGATTAGTAGTTATTTATCTGTAAGAGGTTCTTAACATTTTAATTGAATACAATTTAATTTGATTTATTTATTATTTGTATGATTATCTGCATTCTTGTCACATTCATTGTAAACATGTTTACCTACATTTTATTTTATAGTATACCTTGTCATTAGTTATAATCAGTTTTGAATTTATTTTTCATTATTCAATACTGCTGGCGATGAGCGAAACCGGTTTTGATCTGTATATTATTTTTTGAATTAGTACAAAAATAATATTTCATATAACTAATATAAATCTATGCATAACCCGTGTCTTCCTGGGTGTCTTAAAAGAAATAATTTAAATGAATCAAAATTTATTAAAAGCATGCATTAAATCGTTACTAACCCTGATTGAACAGCAATTTCTTTTAGAATGAGAAAAATCAGCCGGACCAATATATCTTTTCATACATCGTATATGAAAGGAAGTAAGCCCCGTTAAACACTTGTCAGTGGCATACACATTACAGCCACTATACCCAGGTGACGATTGATCAATAAAATTGCTAGCACGCACTATATACTGTTACAAATAATTTCAACTGTACTGTCTTCACGCGTGAATCCGAAGGTATGACATACTATAGTCACACCATAAGCAAAGGGGCATTTGTGACTTTGTGGCACTTTGGAGTTATGAATGTCGTTGTGTTCGTAATTTTTTTCTTTACGTAAACATGATAGGCAAAAAGATATTTGCGAAAACAAAACAAAAGAAATAATCTCAATTGAAAATATAAATCTAATTAATACCTTTCCTCCAAATTGACAGTTAAAAGTGATCAGTATAATATAATTATTATTTCGGTTCCGTTAATTTTCTGTTGTATTGTATTAAAACATAATATCGACGGAGTTTTGACTAATTGATGTAAGCGTAAAAAAATACGAAAATGCGTTAATGATTGGATCTCATTTTAAAAAAGACAGAGCAAGTCTAAGCCACTATTATATCGACACTCCTTACATTTAATCGCGTATCTGAAAATATGAGATTTACAGGAGTGCATTTAAAAGATTCATAACGCAACTCACCATATAATTCTTTCGATAAAAATATTTTTTTCTCTCGAGAACAATTTCAATTTTTAGGATAAATAAAAGCTATCGTAGCATGTAAAACTGACAACAAAGTATAAAAATTGTCATCACATACTGCATCCAAATTATCATAAATTCTGCAAAAGTTTTGGTATTAAAAGCTCAAAAACGTATTTTCTACTTAACGTTTTGTTTTTGACGTAACAGGGACTATATAGTTTTTCTAAAATGGATAATTATCACGATAATTTATTGATAAAAATAGACATAATTTTAAATTAATAATTACATTAAATTTAAAACATCACAAATAGCCGTGCCTACTCTAAGAATAGAGAATTTTTCAATACAGGAGTGTGTTCTTATATATAGAGTGTGTGTTGATACCTGAAGCGCTAGATGAAAGCAATAAATTTTTCTCACGCTAAATAATGTTACAAGGGAAAAATAAATAAAGGTTAAGGTATATATTTCGGCGATGATTTTAAACGAAGTATTAACTGGAGCGTTTGTGAGAGAGGTGTTATTATATGGGCTACTTTAGAAGCATTTCCTGCTTTTTATATGCTTCATGGACAGGTACATAAATCGCATTAAATGTTTGGTATTTTTTTTTGCATAATTTCATGTGATAAGTACTTTTTTATATACTTTTAATCCGAAAACCACCATTAACCATTTGTAGTTTTTTTGGCTTGAATATAACCACTTTGAGCTTTTCTGGTGTTATAACATTTTATAAGGCAAAGCGCGAAAACGTCCAATATATCAACCACCTCCTTTAACGACTATAATTCATACTGTGTTCATAGAAATGTCAACCTTAATACCTAAAAACGATATCGATAAAGTTCTTTAGTGTATTTAACTTGAAGGGTGCATCAATCACTCACAAACAATTTTTGTAAGTAAGTGGTTGATAAATCGACCATTGCGCATTCGGCCACAGCTGGAGCAGGATTTGTGTAGAACATTTGATTTACCAAACCATATTTTTGATGGTTATATTGTGTGTTGAGGAAAAAGCTATTTATTTATTTAAAAAAATAAAACAATTCATTTGTACTACTTCCACATATTTATAATGATCAGGGCTGGTTTCGCTCATCACGAGCATTATCAACTGATAAAAATAAAAACATAACAGGCTTGTTTATATAAAATGAAGTGTAAAAATGATGGTATATAAAACTGATGGTTCATGAACTAAGACAAGAAAATACTGATTAGCAAACAAATTCAAATAAAAAAGTCTACAATTAAAATGTTATGGACCTCTTACAAATCAATAAATACTAATCTGAAATCATAAATATAGCTACATTAAAAGTTTATTTAGCTGAGCAAAAAAAATTAATGACATTACTAATGCAATAAGCAATAATGAATCAGGAAAATTATAAGAATAAATTAGTGAACCATTTAATAGTGATCATTATAAATATGTAGAAGTAGTACAAATGAATTCTGTTTTATTTTTTTTAAATTTAATGTGTTTCCACCAAGAATTGACAGTTAAGACTTTAAAAGTGGCTATTTATTTAACTATTCAATATGCATTTATTTATCGATTTACTATATTTTTTTTCAACAAATAAACCAACAAAAATTACAGTTTTTTCCAATTTAAGTATTTTTTGTTTTATGGGAAAATCAATGTTCATTACACAATATGTAATTCGAAATAATATAGTTCGCAGTTGATTTCGGAAAAACTAATTTGCCCTACAAAGGGTTGAATTGTGTTATTGTTTGTGGTAAATTTGACATTTTAATTGTATTTTATTTAAATAATTTGTTGGATTACCTGTAAACTCTTCTCATAGTTCATGAAACAACCGTTTTATATACCTCAATTTTATATAAATAGCCGTAATATTATTTTTATCAGTTCATAATGCTGGTGATGAGTGAAACGGGTCCTGATCATTATAAACAAGTGAAAGTATTACAAACAAGTTATGTTTTAAATTTGAGTTATTGAAATTTTGTACACTTCCATGTATTTTGTCACTAACGACCCGGGTTTCGCCTTTCATTCGACTCGGCACTCGAGCGCACAAATGAGCTCGAACTGACAGACAGTAAACAGTGTTTAACGTTTATATAGAAGATAAAAATTCGACAAATATTATTTACGAGATAAAATATTATAAGTCTAGGATCCATACTGATACCCGAGTTAAAATTTTGAAAATCGCCATAATCCTTATTTTGTAAACAGCGCGTTAACAGGGTGGCGAATTGCCACTTTCCAACTAATATTAGAATTACCAGTGATTTTACAATTATAATAGATTGTGGGTTTTGACAGGATGCAATTCGACGAAAGGATAAGGAAAGGACTTATAATATTTTATCTCGTAAATAATATTAGTGGTATTTTTTATCTTCTTTACTGCCTGTCAGTTCGAGTTCATTCGTGCGCTCGAATGTCTGAAGATGCCGAAAGGCGAAACCCGGGTCGTTAGTGACAAAATACATGGAAGTGTACATAATCTCGATAACTCAAATTTGATATTGAAGTTCCATCAAGCACCCTCAGTCGATGTCTTAAATTAAATTATAAGTTTTGTTTTATTTAAAATAAATTAAAAGTGTTCAACTTCAAAAAATCTATTCTTTAGAATAGGTAATTATAGTTTCATAGTTGAAACTTGTCTACTGTGTTTTTTAACTTTACAGGCCTTTAAATTATAAGATATATATTACATAATAGGTATGTACTTGTATAAACAAACCATATTTATTCTGAGAATGCTATCGTTTCAATCACTTGAAGATTCATTCTACAGTTTTTGTGGAAATTATTTTTATTTATAAATATTTGATTCTGTCTTAACCTTAATAATTACATGTGATTTCTGATATGAAAAGAAAAACTTGATATTATCGCACACTATAAAACTTAAAAAACATGATTTTTATGAAACATAAAATAATGTAATTTTTATCATCACTTATCTTCGGTAAGTTGAGCTTAAAAAGCTCATTTGCACTTTTTATAATGATGTGAAATACTGTAGTAAAAAGACTCACTAGATACTTAACCTGATTTAATGAGAATTTCTAGAGCTTTTTCATTTAAGTTCTTTGCATAAAATAATAATGAATTTCAGCATAGCATATTATTGCTCAGACAATGTGGCGATTATTTTAAAATACGTTTAACAAAGGTGTCAATGCAAGGCCATTGAATATTGAACGTAAAAATAGAGGTTTTACTATACGTAATATAATATTATCAAGCAATTGTGAAATGAAGCTTTGTTTAATTTTTTTCTGAAAGCTTTATACTGTGAAGTTTCATTGTGTACCCGATATTAACATTCTCCTATTATAATAACTGCATATATCTGACAATAACAGTATAAAGAGAAAAAAACAGAAATATGTAATAACTTAAGACATTGACTGAGCGTTCTTGGTGGAGTTTCAATATCAAATTTGAAATGTTGGGATTTGGAAATATGTAAGTTCAAGATACATTCATATACACCAAATTATCTTTATGCACGGGTTTTTTTTTGCACGGATTCGAAAAAGCACGGTCAAATAAAAAGAACCAATAAGTTTTTTGACATCGTTTTTCTTTTCTTTTACACGGCTTTAAGCTCAAGAAAAAATCACATATTGCACTGCGTTGAATGGTTGTCAGATACGCAACGGTCAAATTGGTCGTTGACTAGTAGACTGACAGTATCATGAAAGAGCTGTGCAATTCCAGCGTGATTTAAAAATGATTATGACGTCACTTTTAAGGTGTTAACTGTTAATTCTTGGTGGAAAGACATTATATTTAAAAAAATAAAACACAATTCATTTGTACTACTTCCACATATTTTCCACATATTAAATATGTGGAAGTAGTACAAATTAATTGTGTTTTATTTAAAAAAAAAAAAATGATTATGACGTGTTATGAAAAATCATACAAAGAACTTAAAAAAATTAAATCACAGCATCTGATAACTATTTTTTTATTTAAAATCAATGAGACGAAAGATGGAAATTTTATTCAAGATACAATTGTAGATAAACCGCCAGTAGAAATTTCCAGTGACGAGAGTGATTTTTCGCCATAAAAAAACAACGAAAAACGGACACGTTATATTGTTATATATATATATATTGTTTTGAATCATACGTTATATGACAAATTACCGTTAATTCATTGCGTATTATTAGTTGGAACTAGGGCATCCAATCCCGGACCCTTTTTACGATCCCGGAATTTCGGGATTCAGCATTTCTCAATCCCGGGATCCCGGGATTGGTCATTAAGTTTAATTTCGTGTGTTAAATTGTGCATTTAAAATTTAATTTGTGTTCATTATTACTTCAATTGGAATTTATATATGATTAAATATTTTTTGGGCATTGGTATGATTTTTTTGTGGATTTAAAATCAGTCATTTACAAAAAAAGAGAAAAATATTTGAAAAAAGACGTAATGATCAAAATAATATTATTTTATTTATTGCATTATTATGGTAGGTTTTAACAAATTTATTCAAAAAGAGGACATGTCCTTCAATTTGAGATATTGCCTTCCATTCTTTTAAGAAGCGGTAATTTAAAAACGGCTCTTAGGAAATATGAGATGGAAGGAGACTACAATAAATTTATTTTAATTCTATAGGTTTTTTTTAATAAAAAATGTTTGTACATGAAAAAACTTAAGTACACGTTGTACTTAATCAGGATGTTTTGATTTGATAGATGATTTTTTCGCATTTACAATGAATCCCGAAATCCTAGGATTGTCTGAATCTCAATCCTGGGATTACGGGATTGAATAATTGAGATCCCAAGATTTCAGGATCCCGGATCCCGGGATTGGAAGCCCTAGTTGGAACCTAGCTACCATTTTTTTATGAACACTTTATATTGTTTGCACAGTAGTCCATAGTCTTTGGAACGTATCCCCGGTACAAAAAGAGAATTCGGTGTACGTAAATATATTTTGGCATTGTTTGTACTATCCTTTGTTCACTCTAATTTTCCGTGAAATAATTTCTTTTACTACGTTGTCTTTTAATCGTTGACAGCTGTTTGAAATTAAAGACGAGAAGAAATTATATCCCAAGTATTTTTAACGAAAGACATGACTATAATTAATCAATGTAATTACTAGAGCATCCAATCCCGGACTTACTTAATTACTCTTAAACATTAAAATTTCAGTGTATCGACATTTAAAATAAATTAGTAATACCATACTTGGTTTGTTTTTCAAGAAAAACTTAAGCCGAAATTATCGCAAATGAAAGTTTGAAAGTTAAAATAAATACGATAATATATTATTTAAATGCTTACCTTTACTAAGCTTCGTATAAATATAAAGATAAAGTTCATTTAAATATTCATAGTTTTAATGACGGCGATTGTTGGTCTTGTGGAACTAAATAATTTAATAGTCTTACTTTAATGTAAGGGAGGTGCTAATTTAACCATGTTGTCGGCGTCCATGGCGCAGTTGGTGGCGTCGTTGGCTACGGTTACGGATGTGTCGGGCTCAATTCTTTCGGGTTTTCTTAAATTGATCTTTCAATCGATTTATGAATTTCTGTTCGTAGTCTGAGTGTTTGTGATATCTGAAACTCCCTCCCACTGGGCTTAGCGAGAGCGATTAGCTAACCACTAGTCCTATCCTAACCCTATCCTTCTATCCCTACTCTCTTTGAAAAATAGAGGTTGAGCAACTGAGTAAAAAGCAATTCTCGTAGAAAAAATCTTGAGATAACTCCATTAAGAGACCATATGCTCCACGTTGGGAGCGGAGATGGAAAAAATAATTAACCAATTAAAGACTTGACGTTTGATAATCACTCTCGCTACTCCAGGTTTTTGAATATAAATTTATTGAAGAATAAATTAATGAATGTGCCCACGGGTTTGAATTAGATAATATACCCGGCTTTGCCCTGGATAGATTCATACTCATTCTTTATTCATAACGAGTACATACCGCATCAGTCCCTTTATTGGAATATGGCAGCTTATATACCATGCTTTAAATATAACGTTCGTGATCTATAAATAGACTTGGTAGATTGTACTGCCCGGCTTCGCACTAGCTGTATTGAACTTCCAAACATATACACCGGAAATACAAACATTTACGTCTGTTTGCGGCAAAACATTAAGTCGAGGTATTAATATTAATGCTAAAAATGATATTTTAGCAATGAGCATTATCAACTGATCAGTTGATAATGCTCGTGATGAGCGAAACCGGTCCTGATCATTATAAATATGTGGAAGTAGTAAAAATGAATTTTGTTTTATTTTTTGAAATATAATGTCTTTTAAAAGTAAAAATGATAGTTGAAAATATCACAGATGACGTAGAAATGGTAGCCAGAATTACATGTGTAAATGTTACGTCGTTACTGTTTACCGTTTGGGAGGCGTCTTTGTGACAGACAGACATATGTATTTTCTGCTTTACATTTTAGAGCAGGGTTTCACGAACTTTTCCTGCTATGGAACACTTCGCAAATCAGACCAAAAGATAGGTTTATAAATGAATTTTCTGCCATACAGTAGAGATTATAAATTGTGTTTATTAATTTGGAATTTCGCAGTTCCTGTTTAGATTATTTATGTGATGCATAGTTTAAGTTGCCACTGTGACTGTTATTATCATTGGCATTTGGAAATTAATATTCTGTACGAAATGCCAATTAAATGACGAGCACCCTTCCGCTGCGTTGACCACAATGTTGTAATATTGCCTGTAAGGTAATATTGTGATGAGCTTAGAGCTCCATGAAGTCCATCTACTTGTAATGGAACTACTTGCCAATGGACCAACAATATAAAAAGATCATGGTGTTGAGTGAACTTTAATTTTGAATGCCAAAAGTAAGGCACGCACGTTTATCGTTTACATTTAATTTAAAAAAAAATAGTATTTCTGCTGTTGCTAATTCTCTACATACCGGTTTCCCAGCTATTTTTTTATGATACTACATATCCTCGTTTTCATTGCAAACCTGGGCATCTGTAAAATGTAATTTTTTCATGGGAGAATAAAAACAGTTTAACAAATAACTTTATTAAATTAAAACAAAAACAAAAAACACGTAAATAATATTAAATACATACTTAACCATAATATTTGTTAGTTGTGTCATTTTGCATACTCTTATGGATAATTTTTGATGTACAATAATACAAAAAGTCGAAAGCGCATATGTAGATTTACAATTTTACAATGAAAACGACGATGTATAAAAATAAAAATCTTTTATAGTTCTTTTAAAGTGACTGTTGATGGTGAAAAATGATTTGTTTTTAGGGTTGGATCGGTGAGAGGGAATTTAGACATCATATTCATCAATACCTTTGGACACAAATCCATAATAAGCAGTTTTCGTCGTATAACTTTTGTTGAGATAAGCTCTATTAGAAAAATATGTATACCATGATGGTAGCGACTATAGTTATAAAATAGCCAGTTTGATATATAAAACATGCATCATAAATTTGTGGAATGCGTTACAAAAATTTGTTAGTTTTTTTTACAAATATTACATTTCAATATTTAAATTTGACAGTTACCACATTCAAAATAAGGCAACTAATTGTTTGGTTATTAAATAATTCCATAAATGGTCAGTAACTTATTCGATTAATGGTCTGTAAGAAATAATAAATGGTCAGTATATAATTTCCAAATGATCAGGTTAGGTTAAGTTTAATTAAAAAAACTGACCGTTTTTACAAATATCTGAGAGTTTATTTTATCAACTGACCACGTGGATACTGACCAGTTAATGAATAATTTACTCATCATTTTGATTAATTGCTGACAATTTATTATTTCTTACTGGCCGAAAATTGAAATAGTTACTGACCCAATAAATGCAACGCATTTAAACATCTTTAAATACCCGTATAATATCAATAATGAAAGCCGGAGAAAAAAAAATTACGAAGCGTATACTTTAGACCTTGAAATTTATAAATCGGCAATGAGTTTCTGGTACACATGACTTACCTGGTTAAATCAGTCCTTAGGACTTAACTTTCTATTAAATTATTTTGGTAAGAGAGATTCAAATTTATTCATTGTGAAAAAGCATCAACTCCTATTTATTTTAATATGTATTCATTTTTTTTATTAACGAACCTGATAAAAATATGTTGAATTTAGAAAAAAATAATCCTTCATTATACTATAATTCACCTCTAATACAAATGCATTTCTGAATAAATTTGTATATTTATTGCTCCATTTTTCACTCTACGGTCGTTAGATAGAAGCAAATTGGGTTTCCTTTCAACCGTTCAAACCCTATTCGTTTATCATTTAAGAACCCTCTCTTGGGTACCATAAACGGAGCCTTAAAGCTTGGACGAAGGCTATATTGACCTTATCATTACACCCTTGTGGTACATAGTTACACGGGTATTGCAAAGTGATGAGATTTTTGGGGTGACTTTGTCGAAATTTAGTTGATAATTTAGGAATAAGAACCGGTTGTAATAAAACATGAACTTCTTAGTAGAAACATTTCTAACATGATATGGAAACAATTAACGGCGTTTCTATAAATGGGGTGTCTACAATATGGTTTTGATACCACAGGGATAACGTTTTGATGCAATATAAAAATATTGCACCGAAAATTAAATCGTCACTTTGCATTGAATTGGACTTTTACGGTGTTTTATTTTTTTACAATCGTGCACTGATTTTTTATTTTACCATCTCAAATGGCCTCCTAGTGGAGGTATCTGAGCAGAAGTTTTCTATGAACTCAGTTGCTCAACCTCTCTTTTCTTCGAAGAGATTAGGAATAGAAGGATATGGCCAGGATAGGACTAGTGGTCGCTTTCGCAGCGCCCCGTTTTTGAAGATTGGATGGGTGGTAGGGAGTTTTAGACATCACAAACATTCATAACTAGGAACAGAAATCTATAAATCGATTGAAAGATCAATTTATGCAACTGTCCGCACCAGGACTTGAACCGTAGTCAACTGCGCCACGGAGCCGACTTAAATGATTAAATACCCTAAATTTACAAAATTAAGTAGAGGGCTGTTTTAAAAATAAAACACAACTCGTTTGTCAGAACCGGTTTGGCTCATCACGAGAATTATCAACTGATCATTATAAACATGTGGAAGTAGTACAAACGAATTGATTTTTATTTTTAAAACATAATGCCTTTCCACCAAGAATTGACGGTTAACACCCTAAAAGTGATTAGAGGGCATTTGTTAATATAAGGTTTTTAATTTGGATTATTGAGATTTTGTACACTTCCATGTATTTTGTCACTAACGACCCGGGTTTCGCCTTTCGGCATCTTCAGGCATTCGAGCACACGGATGGACTCGAACTGAGATGTCTTAAATTAAATTATAACGTTTTTAATAACATTTGCAGTCTTTATCTGTTCCGTATATTTGAGTGAGCTGTTTCATTGGTCACAGCTTTTGTCAGTGTTGTGATAGTCTTTGAAAAAAGTGAAGGAAAGAACAATTAAATAAAAATTCTACAAAATATTGTCAAAACGATGTGTTTAATAATACTTCTGCATGTATAAGGTAATAAAATTAATGTTGCTAATTATTTAGTTTTAAATTATACCAGTGGAAGTGGTATTCAATCTCGTCCAAGGCTGTGTGCTTAAATTGAAAGTGAAAGTGACTAAGGCTTCCAATCCCGGACCCTTTTTATAATCCCGGGGTTTCGGGATTTAGAATTTTTCAATCCAGGGATTGGTAATTAAGTGTAATTTCACCTGTTAAATAGTACGTTTAAAATTTAATTTATATCCATTATTGCTTCGATTGTAATGTAAATATGATTCAATATTGTTTTGGCTTTGTAAAGGTTTTTTTAATTGATTGGAATTCAGGGAGCCATTTACAAAAAAAGAGAAAAGAGACATGATTAAAATAGTGTTATATTTTATTTTAGTTATTGTATTATTCGGTTTCACTAGACGGTGTCCAAAAAGAGGGAATGTCCTTCACTTCCACTTTAAAATATTGCCCTCCATTCATTTAAGAAGTAGTCCTTCTTTGCACTCCATTTCAAATTGGTTAAAGACGGCTGTTACCAAATATGGGAATGATCAAGACCACAATATGATTAAAAGTATTATAAAATAAAACGTATAAACTGAGATACACGTAGTTAATGAAGAAGTTTTAATTTAATAAATGAATTAATTTTTAGCATTTACATTGAATCGCGCGATTTCGGGATTGATATTTGAATGATCCCAGGATTGAATAATGCAACCGGGATTAGAAACCCTAACAGTGATTTTCAAAATGAAAATAGGCATCATACAAGTATCGAAGTGACGTGTTTAAAACAAAGGAAGAGTAGTTGAAATGTTAGATAAGCCTACCAAGATTAATGACATAAAAAGCGATTGCAACAAAGCAGTTACATGTTTTACAATATTGAAACAATAATTGAAGCCTTAAAAATGTAATATTTTTTATAGAATTAGCACTACTCTACGTTTTTATGAAACCTTATGATCGTATTTAGATAAGATATAATCAGATTATTGATGATTGCATTCAAAGAACACTGGCCATTAAAAATAATCCTTATTTAAAATTTTAAGAAACAAAACTTGACTAAGAGTCAAACTAGTTTTTCCATATTTAAAATGAATTAATTTATATTATTGATTGGCTAAACAACAAACTTACTATTCAATTGTAACTAATCCATTTTCTTTTTGCCATTCATTGTCTCTGAAAATAAAATAATTATTTCCTTGAAATTTTTCTCCCCATGCAAATAAACGTTTTATTTACTTTTTATAAAGTTATAAAACACGCCACGTGGGACATATATAATATTTAAACGGAAATTATATAAGTAAACGAAATAAAAATGTCATATTATTTTGTCGCTAATTGTTCCACTGAGTTAAATAAAAAAATACACCCGATGACTCATTTGGGAATCACTGGAATGGAAAAGCTTTCTTCCCCCTTAAGAATAAAGTTTCATGCACTTGAGCGCTTCCCAAATAAACATAAAGTAAACTAAACAAATGATATTTAATTTTGAAACTTAAAAATGTAGTAAAGTAAAACATTTAATTTAAGAAACAAAAAATTATACAAAATATTGAAACTTGCAGTTTATTATAATCATTTATCAATAATCACGTAGTGCTCAAATATGTTAGATTGTTCTTTAAGGGGGTGTTTTAACGATTGTCGGCTTAGCCTTTTAATTATCTTTTTTATTGCAGTTTCCATGTTTTGTTTGGTGTTTTATTTATTTTTTATGTCGCCTGTTTAAATATTTTAACCATAACGTATAATTTAAAATAAGAAATTTTCGTTTGGAGACTACAATGGCGAAGCTTTTTTACTTAGTTAACATTTATGTATCCAGGAAATGAAAAGATAACTCGGAATACATTATATAACCGTACCATGATGGCATAAAAAAATTTTGCTTTCCGAAAAAAAAAACTAATTACCGTATTAGCCCGACTATAAGGCGAGGTATTAATTGAAAAAAGTGACACGAAAGTAAGGCGTCACCTTATGGTCGAGTCTTAAACAAATGAACGATGAACGAGATAACTATATTACTTCCATCACAATATATTTTAATGAGGCAATTTTTTCAGCAAATAGGTGTATTAATAAAATAAAGGTCGCCTTACAGTTGGGCCGATCTGGTAATATTCATTATTATTCGCTTTCAAGATACAACCGAATTAAGTGGGCTTCCAATGACTGAATGCATGAAAATCGTCGCAGAGATTTTCCCCAGATTATAGCACCAACACAAAAGAAGAAGAAGAATTATTCTGTTAATATTGTCTTAGAGTTAGCCTCTTTGGTTTTGCGGGAAGAGTTTTAAATTAACAACAATAGCGGCTTTGAAATCTTATCGTCGCTGTTCTGGAACAGAAAACACTCAATCAAAAAAATAGCATATTTAGTTAGTAATACCAAAATTTTTCTTATTTCAGACTCTACCATATAAAAGAACACACATATTTTTATAAATTATACTTTTTACTCAAATCAGCTTTGTCCAATTACTCAAAAACAATATTGTCGACTCTCAGTGTGCCGCAGTTGGTAAAGTCATTGACCACGGTTGCGGATATGTCGGTGCAGACAGTTTCTAAAATTGATCTTTCAATAGATTTATGGATTTATGTTCGTAGTCATAAATGTTTGTGACCTCCCTCCCACCCATCCGATCCTTAAAAATGTGGCAAACCGAGAGCGATTATCTAACCACCAGTTCTGTCCTAGCCCTATCCTTCTACACCTACTCTCTTCGAAAAAAGAGAGGTTGGGAAAACTGAATAACAAGCAGTTCTCATAGAAAACTTCTGTTGTTATATCTCCATTAGGAGGTCATATGCTCTATGTTGGCAGCGGATATGGTAAAAAAAAAGTATTCAGTTAGTGTCTTCTTCCAGAACAACGTCGATATCGTCTAGTATGAAATGGGGGGAGACTTGTTTATGTGTGTAAACTATTTTGAGTTGCGAGCCCACGACCAATTTGCGTGCAAGCACGTGCACACGTGTCCACTTACAGTTATCGCTGGTTACGAGCATTATTGTCGCAAAGCTGCAAACAGAATATTGACAGATATAATTGGCGGTGTGGCACTCGACCACAGACGGACTTGTATAAGCCACGTACACATATCGCACTTTCAATATCTAATAATTATGCCCAGACCCCTTCAAACTTTGCAATAATAAATAATTTCATGAAACAACCACAAAATAAAAATGCTTTCTAAAGAAGCGAAACACAGCCAGTGTTACTATATGTGACAAAAAGCTATCAGTTTCAATTTTATATCAAAATTATTATTTTTTTTTTTTTTTAATTTCGATAACTTTCGTCACTAACTACTCGAGTTTTGCCTTTCGGCATCTTTAGTCATTCAAGTACATGGATGAACTCAAGCTCTCAGTTAGTAAATCGCTATATTATACAATTGAACCCATATGTGAAAAAAACAGCATTGTCCTAAAAACATTGATCAAAGATAACAGCGGTTGGTTGTTGTGGACATAGCCTTTATTGAAAATATTTATCTTTGATGAATGAAGATGGTTTTGGTAATTTTATTCTTTTGTTTTGGAAAAATGTGTTGACGAAAAATAAAACCAAATAAATACTGATGATGTTTTTTAGCATATAAGCTCAATTAATTAACACCACTTTTTTTTTACTTCCTAGACTTGGTAATAATATTTTTTCTTTATTCTTTTTATATATTATAATATGCTGAAATGCAAAACATTTGAACGATTCGTAAAAGATCTTGATATTTTTTAGCCATACTTTTTTCACTTTAGTCTGTCGTCTACGCTTTAATTATTTTTATGTTAAAGTTATCTACAAATATGTTTTTGTTTATTACAGTTAAGATTGTTGATTTTTGCATTCTGATTGTATTTTAATATTAACTTAAACATACTTTTGTATTCTGTTCAATATAAAATTCGGTAAGTTTGTGAAATCTTACTAATAATAAAAGAAATAGTCGGCACTTATTCAATATAATATCAACCACTACCAAAATCTTCTATTGGTGCCGTCTGCTATTGAATGTTGACGACTGAATTGCCGTACGTCTCTCTTTATCATAAGCTGGTCGTTTTAGTTCGCCAACATTTCGACGTTGAGCCACTTAAGTAGGTTTTGTAGCCAACAAAATTTGGTACCAAGAAAGCTTCAGCTAATCTCTATATTTTCTAGCAATATTTTTTTTTATTACAAGAAATGTGACCGAAGCATGACTTTTTTTTTCGCACAATGGTTTGCTATTAGATCTATTTATTTTTGTTGGCCAACTAATTATTTGCTCAGTAGCTTATTCGATAAATGGTCAATAAGAAATAATAAATGATCATTAAATAATTGCCAAATGGTCAGGCCAGGTTAAGTAAAATTAAAAAACTGACCGTTTTATATAAAATACTGAGTGTTCATATTATTAACTGACCAATGGATACCGAACATTTATGATACTGACTGACCATTTATTAAATTTACTCACTAAAAATTGAAATAGTTACTGACCCAATAAATAAACACATTTTTTCTGTACTACTTCCTCATGTTTGTAATGATCAGGACCGGTTTCACTTATCAAAAGATGATAATCAGTTGATGATCATGTGAAAGTAGTACAAAACAAATGTGTTTAATTTTTTAAATATCGAGCCTTTCCACCAAAAATTGACAATGAAAAAGTGATTAAAAATAACAATTATGTATTTTTTTAACCATGTCCGCTCCCAACCTATCGATATCGACGTTTTTCTGGAAGAAGACACTAACTGAAAAAACTTTTTTTTTACCATATCCGCTTCCAACATAGAGCATATGGCATCCTAATGGAGGTATTTCAACAGAATTTTTCTATGAGAATTCCTGATAACTCAGTTGCTCAACCTCTCTTTTTTCGAAGAGAGTAGGGATAGAAGGATAGGGCTAGGACAGCACTAGTGGTTAGCTAATCACTCTCGTTACACGTTTTTGAGGATCGGATGGGTGGGAGGGAGTTTAAGACATCACAAACATTCGTAACTACGAATGCAAATCCATAAATCGATTGAAAGATCAATTTATGAAAATGCCAGCACCGGACATGAACCCGGACATCCGTAACCGTAGCCAACGACGTTACCAACTGCGCCACGGAGGCGACAAAATAATGATATTCCTGCTCATAAATTACAAATGTTTGAAAATGAATATTCTTCAATATCTGAAGCAAATAAACTTAAAGGTGTTCGGTTTTTAATTAAATTAATAGAAAGATTTCTCTATTAATTTAACGTTTGGGAGCTCTGCAGCAAATATGATATCATAGTCGATGAATTCATTTGTATGCAATTAGTGGAATCCACATACCTTTGATTAAATTGGTGTAAACACTGTTAATATTGCAATACGACTAGCGGAAACGTATTCTCAATATATCATGGATGTTTGTACAACTTTCTATGCAATATTTACCTTCATCGAGAATATAATTACTATTATTTAAATTTAAAGTAGTTGCAATAAAGGACAATATACGATAAGTGTTTGGTAATTTATGTTTTTCAACTTATGTCATTAATTAAATTGATTCTTCTTCTACACTTATGTCAATGAAGCATATTTCGATGTTGTTTTGGTCAGTTGATTGAAATTGTTCAGAAGAGAGTATAAACTGTCTTTACCAAAAACATTATATGGTGACTTTTAATTCTTGGTGGAAAGGCATTATATTTTAAAAATAAAACACAATTTGTTTGTACTACATTGACATGTTTATAATGATCAGGACCGGCTTAACTAATCTCGAGTATCACATCAGTTAATAGTGCGGAAGTAGTACAAAAGTAGTTTTATTTTTAAAGTTATATGGTTAGTTACTAATTTCACATATTTATAATGATCAGAACCGGTTTTGCACGTGGTATTTTTTTAAAACATAATGTCTTTGCTCCAAGAATTGACAGTTAACACCTTAAAAGTGATGGTTAGTTACGTTATGAATATTTGAAATTCACTCCTGTAAGTTCTCATGTCTGCAGATACGGGATTATACGTAAGGATTGTCAATATAATAATATAATAGTGGCTTACTTCAAGTGGCCGGGTCAGAATTTTTAAATGTAAAACCAATGTAAAATGATGTTTCCCTTCCAAAAAGTGGTCAATTTATTTTTTAAATTTACATCATTTGACCGAGAATTTCTCTGTCGTCTTTGAAATGAGATCCAATTATTAACTCATTTTCGTATTTTTTGAGGGTTGCGTCTAGTACTGCGGAGTCGCAGTTGTGGAGTCGCGCAGTTTTAGCCGGAGTCAGAGTTGTAATAAATGGGCGACCCGACTACTTTTTCTATAAATTGCATTTTTGCAACTCTGCGTGTATTAATTTGTTTGTTTAATTTATGTCTATAGCATCTTTTTGTTGTGCAATATACATATATACGTGTATATTAGATAAATACGAAAAATTCAGCTATTTGTCGGATTGGTTGGTTGGTGCTTAATTTGAAGGCCAATTACACATAAAATTAAAGTAAGAAAAATACCTGATAAAATCAGACTTTTTTTAATCGTCATCTGAGTCGGAGTCAGGTTGTTGGTCAATCACACCCCTGGATACATCAATTGGCAAAAACATCTTCGAATTATTTTGTATTGCAAAAAGAGTATCTTCAATATTAGTTAATTTTAAAACTATATATTGTAAGTCAGTTTCTCAAACCTTTTTTGTTTTAGATAAAGTCAAGCAAAATGAGATTTATTTTGAAATATAATTAACTGAAAGCAACTACAATCTTCCTTTATTACTGGCAACTAGATATAAAATTTTAAAATTTATTATCGCTGGTTGTAAATGCACGAAACAGCTGAATTTCCCGACATCGCTCATCCCCGATAGGTGTCCAAATGCAATTTTCCGAAAGAAACCATTGATCTGACGAACTGGTAAATAAGTCCAATAACTAGGATAATGGCCCGGTCCCATACGAAAATCATCTCAGCGAGACTTGATTGAGAGACGTATCCGTAATCGACTTACGTACTCTTGCACTTTTATTTAGAATAGCAAAAAATCGTTATTTGAAGAAACTCCACTCGAAAATAAAACATAACAACCATGAAATTCAGGATTGTTTTAAAATAGGGTTTTTGCTTTCCAGTTTCCAGGATAAGATAACAGAGCTGAATCGTGGATTTGTTGACTCTAATTTATTCATTTTTTGACCCTTGTCAATGTTTGACTAGTATTTCAGCTGACTTTACAAATTCTGCGCATGCAATACTTAATATAAATATCTATTATATGGGCATGTATACAGTATGGGTTAGTTTGATTCGCTCTTCATAATAATCTCTACATAATATTAAGTAATTATCATATAAGCTTGCATTAAATAGTTGTATTTTATAAAGCGTTTGTTAATATTGGTAAATGTACGATAGTTTGAGTAGAGAACCCACGAATGAAAGAAAGTAATTAAAATTGTGAAATAAATTTCAATTATAATTAAAAACAAAAGTTTTTAATTGTACAAGAGTCATAGGACTAAGTTGAAAGCTAATTTAGCTTGACAACTTCGTCAAAATTATATTTAAATACATAATCATACATTATAGTTGTTTTAAATGCAGATATATAACTATTATTGAATAATTTTGATTTATTGTTTTCAACAAGAATTAGGTTTAAATGAATCCTCTTTTTCAGGGAGGATAGGGCTTTGAAATTTGGTTATTAAACAACTAGTAGGTTTCTGACGTCTTGAGAAGCTAGTGTCACAGATAAACATGCATTTGGATGCAAATCCATAAATCAATGAAATCGCCCATTGAGAGATTCAATACTTTGATTACACAACCGAGTACTACGAATGCCTTGGAGTGTGACTGTGGCCTGCAGCTTTTATGTTTATTTAAATTAGAAAACTCCATATTATATAATATTAATACAGCTACAATACTTTTCTCGCTTCACATCACTAAGGGGACACTAGGAAAATGGAAAATTGCATAGTATATAAAGATTCTGTAGGTTCTGGTCAACCTATGAATTCATTATTTCAATAAATAATCAATATTATGTCTAATTAGAAGATGCCACTTGTTGAATTAAAGAAGTATGCACTGTCCGTTCAATAGGCTAAGCATATGCTGAAGCCTAAGGCACGGTATCTCATGTTTTGCATGAAGAAGCACAGACCTGTATACCTTACGACACAGGCACATGCGTCTGTCCTGCGCTGTGCTTCGCCGAAGTGCCGGCACAGATTCCTGCGTGACGCGTGCATGTTTGTACCAGGACTAATGACCGTCTATACGTTCTGCGTTATTGTATCTGTGTCACTTGCGGAACGCAACATACCGTCGTTTCCATTGAAAAATCTTTTGTTTTCCGTAGAGCATAAAAACAACTTTAACGAAGTAAAACAGTAATAAAAAACACGTTATTAATGTATATTAAATATATATACGTAACTATAATAAAAACTAAACTAAGACTTTCGAATTTGGATTATTGAGATTTTGTACACTTCCATGTATTTTGTCACTAACGACCCGGGTTTCGCCTATCAGCATCTTCAGGCATTCGAGCACACGAATGCACTCGAACCGACAGACAGTAAACAGTGTCTAACGTTTATATAGAAGATACAAATACGACAAATATTATTTACGAGGTAAGATATTATACGTCTGAGAGCCACACTGATACCTGAGTTAAAATTTCGAGAATCGCCTTAATCCTTATTTTGTAAACACCACATTAACAGAGTAGCGAATTGCCGCTTTCCAACTTCTTTTGGAATTACCAGTGATTTTACAATTATAATAGCATTGTGGGTTTCGACGGGATGCAATTCGACGAAAGGGTAAATATTTACAATCATTCCACGTTTAGTGACATCTGTTAGGTGTTTCAACGTATAGGATGTTTAATGTGGAGAACCATACGTTTAATGCGGGTGATGGGGTTAAACTGTTGCATAAAAACATGGGGGATCATGAATTATTTTATCAAGAAATTTTGGAAATCAATAGAGCCCAGTTAAATTCCTTGCCAATTCTGAATGAGCAGCTGAACCTTCCTAATTCTCCGTTATTATATCCTATACGTTGAAACACCTAACAGATGTCACTTAACGTGGAATGATTGTATATATTTACCCTTTCGTCGAATTGCATCCCGTCGAAACCCACAATGCTATTATAATTGTAAAATCACTGGTAATTCTAAAAGAAGTTGGAAAGCAGCAATTCGCTACTCTGTTAATGTGGTGTTTACAAAATAAGGATTAAGGCGATTCTCAAAATTTTAACTCGGGTATCAGTGTGGCTCTCAGACTTATAATATCTTACCTCGTAAATAATATTTGTCGTATTTGTATCTTATATATAAACGTTAGACACTGTTTACTGTCTGTGAGTTCGAGTCCAATCGTGTGCTCGAATGCCTGAAGATGACGAAAGGCGAAACCCGGGTCGTTAGTGAAAAAATACATGGAAGTGTACAAAATCTCAATAATCCAAATTTGATATTGAAATTCCATCAAGCACCCTCAGTCGATGTCTTAAATTATAAGACTTTCGATTTTGTAGATTTACAACTTTGCAATGGAAACCACGATACGCTTGTCCCACATGTCTGCTTTACCTGTCCTGTTACCTGGCAAACATGTGCGGCACAAATTAATATAAAAATTAATTATACCTACATCTGAATATTTTTAATAAATTCAAATAAATGACCTTCGGAAACATCGATAATAAAAATCTTGAATATTTGTTAGATTATATTTCTATCCTTGAGCTAAATTTTAAGAATTTATTATTCCACTGTTATTGCTTTTTAAAAAAAAAAAATATCGAATATTTTGCATATTGACATAGCTTTGATGTCGAATATTTATTAAAAAATAATGCTCGTTCCATCCGATAAACAAAAAAGCTCTGATAAAAAAAGCTTTCAAACTAATGAAAAAGAAAACAATTTAAATTATTGACTCAATAAACAAGTGCTACGTTAACGATTATAGCTTTCGTGAATAATAGATGGGCCGACGATTTTTTTTCGACATTTTTTTTCTTCGGTGATAAATAATGATTAATATTTTGCCCGCCGTAATATTTTGTCGCACATTACAAGCACTGGCATTTTTCATTTTATGCCTTCCTTTTGTGATTTTTTAACATTGATATATTCAGTATTTCAGTTTTTTGAGTAAAGATAATAAATACTGGTTTTAATTTGAAATTTTATTTGAATTTTGTAAAAAGAATAAAATATATGGATTTTCGAGAACTAAGCAAAGATTTGATAACAATATTTCGTGTTACGAGGGACCAGTTTTGAAATTCGAACAAAAAAAAATCATAAATAAGTCATCATATATCGATACCTCAGTTCCGTAGTTTGACAAGTAAAAAAAACAGTTTTGAGTTAATTATGAGGAGATGCTTAAAATACCGATATCTACCAGTCCCAAAATGTAACAAGTGGTAATCCGTGGTTATTTTAGATTGACAATGGTTAAACTACTTTCGATTGAAACTGTTACATCGACGAGAATTATGTGAAAACCACTGAAAAAAATAAAGTTATGTTTATAATATCATAAATATACATATATTTTTAGCTAATCGTAAAAGTTCATTAAAATCTCCAATTGTAGATGTAGGTAAAATAAAAGATTAAGTCTGTCAAAAATCTTGTTTCCTTCTTATCTCAGAATTATGCTTTTTGGGTTGTTACACTATGGAACTGAGGTATCGATATATTATATTAAAATCGTAAGGGACATTTCGTGGTATATGTAACGTCACGCATGTTTTTTATTATTTTCTCTGTAAAGCTTAGACCGTTAGTGTTGTTATTTTTAAATGATTGGTTATTTTGAGTTGAGTAACTCTACTATGACTGAGATGATGGATGAAAAATATACGATTTTATTATTTTTGACAATTAAATAATTTATTATTGTTTATCTTTGGTTGCTATGATATCAAACTACCACAATTAATATGAAAATAATTAGCGTTGCTTTGATGATATTAAAGATGTCAGATAATATAACATTATCTCTTATATGTTATGATTCAACCTGCAGTCATTTAACAGTGATCTGCAAATCAGTACAGTATGGAGCAGTGACTTAAACATAGTTTGAGTTATTATTATGACTTCATTTAATAATGTCAGGATATGTGTACTTAGATACGACTACGGCTATTACATACTATTTTGCTCCTGGTGATTTCCCTTTAATGAATCGGCCTTCAGTTATCTGCCAGTGGTCTCTAAGTCTAATTTCAAAACGTGATAGTTCCCAGTGACTATGAATGGCTGTACTAGGTGAAATCCCGTGATCCTGTAGACAGCGGTACCAGGCAGCCAAAACCAAAGGAATACCAAAACCTTTGTTCGTTTCAATCAATAAAACTTTCTTATGAAATAAATAATTCAATATTTTTATTCGTGTTAAGTGATATTAAAAATAACCTTCGTTGTTGTGTGTATAATTATGTAAATATAAGTGTATATAACTGTAATATTAGGTTTTAGATCTTCATAAGACATATTTATGCCAATTTGGTAGAGATGTATAGCCTAACTTTAATGTCTCGACGCTGTCCGACCCTTGCTGTAATGGCATCATCTCTAGAGTGTTAATTTGAAAGCTCTATTGAGAAAAGCTATACCCGGAAGCTGGATGCTGTAAAGCTCGACAGACATATGTTTGGTACTACATAGTAATTAAATTATCGGGAAAAAATACTATATTTTATTACATATATTTCAAACATTTTCAGAAATTAATGTTTTTTATAACGGGCACTTATAAATCAATATGATTGTATTGATGTACCACAAATTTGTCTTCTGAATTTTATCTACAAGTCAATTTTATTATTTAAAAACTTTTAAAGCCATGACCGCTCTCAATGTGGAGCACGCGGACTCGTAATGGAGCTTATCTCAACTGAAATTATTCTGTTAGATCTACTCGCATTCAGTTACTCAACCTCGTATTTTGAAGACATAAAGATAGGGCTATACAGGGTTAAATGTGATACATATGGTCTCCTAGTGGGGCTTATCTCAACATAAGTTTATATATGAAGACTATTTGTTACTCAGTTGTTCAGAATCTCTTTTTCGGAGATGGTAGTGATACAAAGATAGGGCTAGTATAAGAATAGTGGTAAGTTAACCGATCTTGCTACACCCGGTTAATAGTTTCAGATGGATGGGAGGGAATTTTAACTCTCCCAATTTTCATTTCATGAAGAATAATAAACATCAGAAATAATATTTAAATTTTAATAATAATAATCTAACTATAAAACATGTGTGACGACCCTTCTAAAAGAGGCGAAATACGTGTCAAAATTTGTAGTACAACAAGTGAAATAACGGTGTTATCAATATTCTTTTAAATTGTGGATGAATTATCATAAATGAGCTCATCAAATATATCGAATGAATAAGGTATAACCTGCCTTTGTAACTTTCAACAATTTTTCACAAACAGTACAACAGTAAATTTTCATTTCATTATTTCTAAATATACAATTGTGTTGTCTGCTATCGTAATTGGTGAAATCTATTTATAGCAAATCTAGTCAAATCCGAATTGGCCAAACACATTCACCAAACGTGTCACTTAGGCTTAGTTCATAGTCACCTTTAAGGTGTTAACTGTCAATTCTTGATGGAAAGACATTATATTTAAAAAAATAAAACACAATTCATTTGTATTACTTCCACATATTTATAATGATCAGGACCGGTTTCGCTCATCACGAGCATTATCAACTGATGATTAGTTCATGGTAATCAACAGTATTTTAAAAGCTGTGTATCAAAGATAAACAAATCCTGACGACTTTGTTTCAAAAGTGGTCAAATCCAAAATTAAATCATTTTTAAAACAACAAAAGTATTTAATATTAATTCATTTTACGTGTAAATATAAGTTTCTTTACATAAAATGTAGAAGAATAAATGAATAGTGGTTCTCTTAAAACTTTTCGATTTATCTCATTTTCTATAAAAATTGATTTGATCACTTTTGATACCAGACAGCACAATTATTCATATTGATTGCAAAGTCGATACACAGAGCCTAAAATAGTATCAATTAGTTTGTAACGCAGATGTAACACGTCTCCCGTTTCACAAAGCGAGACAGCCGTCGGTCATCGATACTCGTAGTCGATAGCAAAATGTTAATTCCGAAGTGTATCCTGATTGCTCTATTTGCGATGCGCTCTATTGAAATTTAAACTCTAGCGCTAATTTTAAATATTTAACGATGCGTCAAAACAGTGCAATACAGATGCATCGATAATGCAGTTGGTACATCATTTAAGCGTTATATAATACAGCGGCGTTGAGTGTTTAATATTTCTTGTAATGTCAGCACATCCGAAAATAATATAAAATTACTCAAAAGTCTCTCACCATTTTTGCACGCCCATGAAATCGATATGACTTCCAAGCAGGGACGGCTCTTGTAAAGGAGCAAAGGGTGCAATGCACTCCAATAAGTCCCATCAAAATATTCCATTAATAAACGATATTCAAATATAATAATTATACCAATTCACTAATTTTAAAATTTCCTCGTGTTTCCCATAGGAAAATATTGCAGGAAACGATGATCAATAAACACGACCAGCAAACGTATTCTGCGTCGATTCAGAATACGCATGAAAGTCGGTCGATGACGCGGTAGGAGCATAAATTCTTTTGCACTCCTTAGACGTCTGAAATGTTCTATGTATTTTGACATATCTGTGACGTATGAACCAGTATGAACTACGCGTTATTTGCATTTTGTATGGACTGTTTTTGCTGGCCCTTGAGCAGCGATCCTCCTGGCGGAAATTCCCGAACGTACCCGAAAGCGATTTGACGTTTGAGTTTACAAGCCTGTAACAGTCATTTGTAAGAATGAAAAAGGGGCAGTGGAACAAGCGTAGTAAGCTCATTTAATTTCAATATGATTCTTTAACTATACGCTCTTCAATAAGAATAATATTTACCTACCATTATAACTTTTGGAGTGATGAATACAATTTATAAAATTATAACTATGATCGTGTATAATACCGAGTAGAAATTATTGAATATTTAAAATAGGATAGTTTCGAGTTTTTTACCTGGCTGGCCTTACCTATTCCATAATATTCAACTGTGTATTTGGTTCAGTTTCGTTATACACCTTCCTCTAATATTTTTTAAATTCTTCAATATTGAATTCTACAAATTACTTTCCCCAAAAAATACTTATGCGAAAAATTTCCGGTTTAATACAGAATTATTCCAATTGCAGACATTAATACGGTAACCTTAACATACGATTTCATGGAGGAATTTAAACTTAAATTGAACTAACTGTCTTATACAGCAGAGAAGATTTTTACGATGTTGTTGGAGCCCTGTCTATACTTCAACTCTTCACGAATAAAAAATACATGTACTATTTAGCTAAACCGTTAAGCCATTACAAATAATTTATACAATATCGATGACTTCCGTCGAAAGTGAGTGTTACTTCTAAAATTTAAAAAGGATCAATTCATTTTGAGAAATACCACGACTAAAGACAGACAAGGTTTCCCAAACTATCATCCGCGACAACCTGGAATGGTTGTATATGCTGCTAGGGCTGCAAAAAATTTAGACGTACTCAAATTCATATTGATATTTCCTACCAAAAAAAAGAAAAAAGGTGGTCCGTCGAAATTAATCCGCAGGAAAGGTTTGGGAAACCGTGGTGAAGAGAAACAGTTGATATCGCCAATATCAGACTTATATTTTTGTATATGTCTAATAGTACTTTCAAAATCCAATATGTGGAGGATGGATTTCTTACATAAATATGTGAATCTTTTTTTGCACTCCCTAATATTCCTGTCACCGGCCGTCACTGCTTCCAAGCAAGGGTGTGAAGTCGTTAAAAAAAACGTAAAAAAGTCTAATTTTGTCAGGCTTTTTTCCTACCTTTCCTATTTATGTGTAATTGGTCTTCGAATTAAGCAACAACCAATCAATCCGGCGAATAGCCAATTGTTTCATATTATACATCTATATATATAAAAATGAATGTCTGTTTGTTGGTTTGTCCGGATCTTATAGGCTCCTAAACTACTCAACCGATCGCGACGAAACTTTCAGGAAGGAGTTATTGTGATCATGCCGGGAAATATTATATAAAATAAATGTGTGTTTGTCCTTTACGCGTTCCTTTACCATTCATACGATTTCGATGAAACTTCGGTGAGTTGTTGTGCACACACCCGTGACGGGTTCTGAAGAAAAAAAATTGAAAATCTAAAATTGAAAAAAGAATCAAATACGTACAATCAGCGACATCTAGGAAAAACCTTCTGATTTATTCGTGTACGCACCAGACGAAAAACAAAAATATTGTGTTATAACAAGTGTGATATTGAAACTCGGGTTCGGGTCGGGCCAGACCTGAAGATGATGGGCTCGAACCGGGTAAGTCTATGAAATTTTGGCCTGTGCAGACCTCTGATCCAAAAGCAGTTCAATAAACAGAATTAAAACACAAATCCTTTCTTTCTTTGAGTGGTAAGTTGAAATAATTGATGATTGTTAAAGAAATGACGTCTTCATATTTCACCCGCCCAATTTGAATAGCGATAATTCTTTAAAAATATGTTTTTGAATCTACCTACGCTAAGTGTAGCACTAAAGTGTTAAACTATTGCACGTATATATGTTTAAAAAATATTAATATAATACGGTAACTTGATAAACAACCCTTGATATTTTTTGTTAAACAATAACACATGTCCATTAAGTAATCGTTGGATAGAAGTTAGCTATACTGTACTGTTTACAAGACTAACATGAATTTAAAATACGAGAATAAATTAAGCAGTGTTACCTATCAATTCTTTTAGAAAACATGCCGCGTATTTTTAATTTTTTTTTTGAAAAAAGGATTGAAATATATTCGAAACAAAATTAAAATTGATTACATTGTTATCACGCTTGTTGTCTTACGAAGTGTGACACGTGTTTCTCCTATTTGAAAGTATTATAGTGAGACATCGGTTTGAATTTTGACAAAAAAACGTACGAATCATTTGAAACTATGGCATATAAAACTACATACATGTATTTTGGAAATGCAGAATTAAATTTTCAAAATATCACAGAAAAATCGTTATAAATAGAATCAAATTTATCTGTAAGAAGCGTTTTTCATTAATAGCGAAAGAATATATATTATTTTGAGGAAACGGAAAAGGATGTTGCTATTTATTTGATTATGTAGGTAGAGATATTTCTATGTACAATGTACATAGCACATTTTACAGTGGAATATACTCGATAATGTACATTGGAAATTATTGACGCCAAGCTCGCTTTAATTTGAACATACACTATTACATGTATCACTTTTAGGGTGTTAACTGTTAATTCTTAGAGTCTAAGAGTCTTAGTTCATGAACCATCAGTTTTATATCCCTTCATTTTTACACTCGATTTTATATAAATAAGCCTGTTATGTTTGTATTTTTGTCAGTTGATTATGCTCGTGATGAGCGAAATCGGTCCTGATCATTATAAATATGTGGAAGCAGTACAAATGAATTTTGTTTTATTTATTAAAATATTACATGTATTGTTTTTTTTATATAAAATGGCCAACTATTACGTTTATAGATACATATTTTACTTCACCTATCTAAATCTATGTTAGTACACTGCACATATTTGTCTTCAGTTCCTGGTGCGACGACAAAATATCCGTCCTTCTCTTAGTCGTCGATATACACCGTCATCGGCTGTCTGTGTTCTGCTTTAGTCATAGTGATTGGCCTTCTCCAAGGTATTCAACTTGATCATCGCGCCTGCAGAATTGCCGTCGTATATATCGGTCATCGTTTAATTTCACTGACTGCATTTGCAAGTGCGTTTACTTTATTTTACTGTTATTATACAATTTTTAAATCTGAATCGTCATACTAATGACTCGCCACATATGAGTAGAGTATTTTTTAAAACGAAAGCACTGTTTGCAATAAGCTATATTATGAGTTGTCGTGAAGTTAACAAGTTATATTTGAAGGTGATGTATCTGTGTTTTTTAATTACATAAAGAAAATATTTAGACTTATCAATTATCGCTAAATTTATATTTGCATACAGTATTTTATTTATGGATGAATAAGAGCCAAAGAAAATAAATATAATGTGCAAACATTACGGAAACAACGCACGAGCTTTTGTTTCAAAGCAGACCTCACCGGATATTGCCTAACTTAGTATAAAATCAAACTTGGCTTATGCACGTGTTCACAATGGTTCAAACTGGCTGTTATTTTAGGTTCCATAATAACTTTCCCTATATAGGTCTCGTCTTGGTATACTAAATTGGATCCACAATAACATATCACGATTATAATGTTATTTCAGAATAGATTTACCCTTTATACTCGTAATAATTTAACTTTTCTTAGCCGTGAATTATGTCTATCATAACATATTTTTGTGTAACATAACATATTAACGTGTGCTCGAATGCCTGAAGATGCCGAAAGGCGAAACCCGGGTCGTTAGTGACAAAATACATGGAAGTGTACAAAATCTCAATAATCCAAATTTGATATTGAAATTCCATCAAGCACCCTCAGTCGATGTCTTAAATTACATATTTTTGTGTTATTTTTTACAATAATTTTCCACACTCTTCGCAAAATTAACAATGTATCACGTTACTTATTCAAATTTAAAATTTAATTTTCATCGTATGAAAATTTAAAACAATTTTCAACTGAAATAAACTAGACTTTAAAATACTAATGATTGTGTTCGCAACACAATAAATTCGCCCATCTTCTTAGTACTCTTTTTATTTATAAACTGTGAAGAAAAACAATAACTACAAAATGAATGTTGATTTATTTTAAAAATAAAATGCAATATGTTTTGGGCAACTAATTATTTGGTCAGTAACTAATTCCATAAACGGTCAGTCAATTCAACTCTTGGTGGAAAGGCACTATATTTCAAAAATAAAACACAATTTGTTTGCACCACTTCCACATGGTTATAATGATCAGGACCGGTTTTGTTCATCACAGGAATTATTGACTGATCTCTCGTTTTTTAGATGATCGTAATGCTCGTGACGAGCGAAACCGGTCCTGATCATCATACGCATGCAGAAGTAGTATAGACAAATTGTGTTTTATTTAAAAAAAAAAAAAGGTTAATAATTATGTTTCGCCAGTAAATAATGGCCAATTGATCAGGTAAGCTAAGGTTTTATTAAAAAACTTATCATTTATTTTATTAAATGACCACAGTATACATAATAATATCAGTATACATAATTCATAATACTTTCTGAACATTTCGATTAATTATTGACCATTTACTAAATTTACTGACCAAAAATTGAAAAAGTCACGAACCTAATAAACGCAGGCCATTGTTTTATACTACTTCCACATTTATATAATGATCAGGATCAGTTTTCCTCATCTATAAGCTAGTTATAGAGAATTGAGTGTTAATAATTTCAATGTATGTCAAACAATTGGTTAAAGAACTGTGACAAGAATTTAAAGATAACCAAACAAATAACACATAAACGAAATTAAATAGTCTACAATTGAAATGCTAAGGACCTCGTACAAATCAACAAGTACTGATCTGAAATCGAAAATTAGTCCACATTAATACAGAATGCTTGTCATGACCGAAACCGGTTCTGATCATTGTAAAAATATGGAAGTAGTACAGAACGAAGTGTTTTTAATTTTTAAAATATAAAGCCTTTCCACCAAGCATTTTATTTGAGTAAAATCTACTGAATATCTTGTTCTAAATCAATTCACAATTTTCAATTTTGTTTTTATGTTGAATATATACCTATTACTGTATTGTAAAGAAATAATTTTATATTTCCATATTAATAATAAATATATAATTTATTTAAACGACTTATAGATTTTTTGACATATTTGGATAACAAACTTGTGAAACTCTACAAATTTAATTTTAAATATAACATTTGTAAATGACAGGATTGTAAAAATAAAATAATGATTTCCATGAAATTTTATTTAACATAAAAAAAATTTGTCTGCAGCGCAATCTTTTTCGTCTTAGTGTAAATAAAAAAAAATTAGGTAGTTTAAAAAACAGCCTTAACCCAACACTATTGTCAATATAAAATCAACATTTTAAATATTAAACGTTAAATTTGCTAGGGTTGTAGAAATGTAGTATGTTTTTCAAGAAATTTTATTTATTCTTCAAGGACCGCTCCGGGTGCTACAAACCTAGCTACGCCACTGATAGTGCCTTAGCCCTATCTATATATACTTACTGTGTTCAAAAAGGGAAGAAACAGTTCTCTTAGAAAAATATCTGTTGAAATAAGCTCCATAAAGGGAACCAGTATGGTTTAAAAAATCTTGAAGGCACAGTTTGGTTACTGTATTCACCAACTAAAGAATAATCGTAGCCAAAGAGAAAAAAAAGGGTATTAAACAAATACCTAGCCGGTAGATCAATAACACGGGTTAACGTTACTCTGGATAACCAAGTGGATTGTGTAACAAAATCTTCCCTCCAGTAAACATTGTTCCAAAATTGATTTGAAATAATTAATTCAATCAAAATGTATTAATAAATACTGCATAAACTGTAACAGGGTGAACCCGCATAAATTGAATGGTCATATCTAGGATTGGGCTTAATTAAATCTTGACGCTAACTTTCCGTCGATCGTATCAAATATGAAGTTCCATCAATAAAGTACAATCTGACCCAGATGGAATTTAATTGTTTACCAAGATTACTTTGAAATACACAAGACTATTTGTATGGGGCTTTTGTACTTGTTCAATTAATGTATTATTTTCCATTGACAATTTATTTAAATTCGTGGTCATTCATTTTGGATATCAAAAAAAAACTCGTAACTTTTTAAATGAAACACATTTTATTTTAAAATTAAAACGCAATTTGTTTTAACTACTTTCACATTTTTATAATTATCAGGACCGTCTTCGCTTATCGCAAGCATTATTGTCAGTTGAAACCAGCCGTGATCAATATAAAAATGTGGAAACAGTACAAAACAAACTGTGTTTTATCTTTAAAATATAATGCCTTTCCACCGAGAATTGACAGATAACACCTTAAAGCATTTTTCTGTGTAAACTGGTTTTTTAACCACATCCGCTGTCTACTCAAAGAATATGGCCGTCACGCGGTTCCTCCAAGCGTATCTGTCCCCGGCCAGTATTTCTGCTTCCCTCCCAGGTCATCCCAGCGTCTCGTCGAATACATCCTATGGATGGTCATCAGCGGCGTTCCAGGGTGACGGAATTCATTCGGTTGGTAAACGAGACAAGTAGAATTCAGGCTCCACTGAGGCATCCGCAGCATATGTCCAAGTCAGGTCCGTCGACACTTTTTTATTTTGGACGTAATAAAAGGCTGGTACGTCCGCTTTCTTACATCCGAGTTCCTGACAAAATCAAAACACTGTACGCCTAGTATTTGCTGCAAGTATCTGTTTTCAAAGCACAGTATAAAGTAACCCTGTGCTTTGGTGATGCACCATAACTCGAAACCATAAAACAACACCACCAGAATCAACGCGTTGAATAGGTGGCACTTGGTTCAAGCTTGCCAATAGTGATGTCACTGTAAAGAAATTTAACATCGTTCAACGTCAGTAATGTGATAGCTTACAACTGTTGTAGATGATTGTAGACAGTATAAGCTGGGAAACAACTGGTCTTGTGTGCATTGCTGTTCACCCAGCTCGCTGTTCTATGAAATAGTTGAACTGATGATTTGTTAGAAGCAATAGATATAACATACGTGGATTTTTTAATGAATCAATTAAAATTTTTATAATGACGCCATTTTGTGGTTTTTTTCCACTAAGGGTGATTAATTATTTACGGTGCCGATCGTTTCATGTTCGGTATCACAAGTTTTAATTGCTGTGGAATTTAAATGTATCCAGAACCAAGCTGACGAAAATTTAACGCGAAAAAAAGCGTTTCGAATTTCATAAAGATTTAAAAAAATATACGATATACATCTATCTCGCCAAAATGTTTTTTTCAAACCGAAAGCTGAGACTTAATTCAATTAACTGTATTAATTACAATGAAGCATTTTCATGTAACCACAGTTATATTTGCAATGATCAGGACAGGTTTCACTCATCACGAGCATTATCAACTGAGATTTTAAAATATAATGTCCTGTCAGCCAAAAATTGACATTTAACACCGTAAAAGTGATCGATTATATATACTGTTTTTGATGAGTTATACAATACTATATCATCTCGCTTATTCCGACATAATGAAATTTATTTAAAAATAAATTTTTTAGTTGTTCTAGAAAACGGAATATACACGTTATATTTTATTGATTGTCAAAGTAAATGGAGTGAAATTGTACTGATTATGCGTAAGTACGTGAGTTTATTGCTATGGTTTAAGTAAGGGTGATAAGTTAATATTCGTTTGGATTATTGAGATTTTGTACACTTCCATGCATTTTGTCACTAACGACCAGGGTTTCGCCTTTCGGCATCTTCAGTCATTCGAACACACGAATGGACTCACAGGTCAATGTCACAGGACTCGATTGACAGTCAGTTCGAGTCCATTCGTGTGCTCGAATGCCTGAAGATGCCGAAAGGCGAAACCCGGGTCGTTGGTGACAAAATGCATGGAAGTGTACAAAATCTCAATAATCCAAATTTGATATTGAAATTCCATCAAGCACCCTCAGTCGATGTCTTAAATTATAATATTTCTTTATTCATTAAGTAAGCTATCACCTTGATCAAATTTATTAATTTACAGTTGTTCTTAGTAGTTATCATCTATCAAGAAGTAGTTATATCGGTTGAACAGCTTTCAATAAGAGATGTTATATTTTTGTGTAATTAAATTAAAATATAATATATTTTGACGGAATATTGTAAATGTAAAAATACATTTTAATAACGAAACTTTTAGAAATAACTATTTCCCAAAGTTTCAATGTTATTTTACTAACTAATTTTCTCAATTGTTTCAAAGTTGAAATATTACAGTCTGTCGCATTCCAAAATGGCACGTATAAAATCTTTAGTCCGTATTTCCTTATTTGAATAGAACTTCACACACATTTAGTTTGAAACTTTCTCTTAGAAATAGATTATGCAAACTTTGAAGCAAAAACTGATTCAGAATTCAAACCAACAAACCGATCGCGTTTTGTCAGACTTTTAATAATTCTGTCATTTATATCATTGTCACGAGTTTCGTGTAATATTTCATTTGAGATTGTAACTAATTATAACTCACCCTGTCCTTAGTTCTGGAATATACAAAACTTTGTAGCAGCCAACGCTCGCGCCTTGAATAATATTCTGTTCGCTGTTTTGCCGTGTACTTTTCTATAAATGCTGTTTCACGGGACGCTACTTAAAACCCAAATAAATCGGCGTCGCGACGTCGGATAAATCTCCGGCCGAGAAGTGGGAGGCTTCGACAATGGGCGCCGAGAAGCCTCCCACATCCGCCCACTGCGTTTTGTTCTTGTAAATAATTGTTTTCGGCGTTTTCTTCGGCAAAGTTTACCACTCTAGAGAGGAAAAGCTTGGAAAGTTTATTCCATGTCTGGGTGGTTCAAACAGCTTTAGGTTTATCCAGCCTGGAAAACATAACGTACCTGATGCTTGCGTGGAAAATCAAATTAACGACAAAATTTTTTGATGTCGCACAGACGCTACGCACAGTTGAATAAACATTATCACCATATAAGTTATCTTTATAATCATTAAAATTTTGTTTGTAACAAACGGAACTTTTTTATGCAAGCCAAAAAGTAAATAATTATAAAAAAATCATTTTTAAAACAATGCAGCACAATTAACCTAACTTTTTAGAGAATAAAAATCATAGTCACAAAGTCTTGTCTGGTGTTTATCAATGAATAATTTATATCGATAACTTTGCCGATATTATTTGAGGTGGGTAATGTACGCCATATTTATCTAACAACTTTAAGGCGCTTCTACAAACTTAATTATTCATTAAGAATACTTTCAATCAATATTTTGGTTTCATCAATCTTATGTATACAAAATAATTATTAACGGGAACACACATATTTTTTTAACATGGCAAGTAGAATGAATAAAGTAATATATATTTTTTTAATAAAATAAACAACCGTGTTTGAAGATTAACTGACAAGAGTAAAGAAAAATTTTGTTTGTATATTGTTGCAGGATAATTTTATATAGTGTTACAAAAAGAGTGATGGCAGTGCGACGAGAATTCTAATACAAATCTTCAATAGAGTACAATGTAGCTTTGTGGAAATTAGTTTTTGTCTTAAATAGGTGTCCAGATGTTATTCAACGAGTGGTATAACAATGTTATCAGTTGGATGTAGCTATGCAGAAAGTAGTAAGTTCATTAACAATAAAAAATAATAAAGATCAGGTGCATGAAGGTTTACTCTTTGCTGAAAATAGACTGATTGCAAAAAAATATTCTTGAATAAAACACTTCATACAAGCCAGACACTCAGGTAATAGTTACTTTATTCTAGAGTCTATTAAAACTATGATAAATAATCTTATATTCTTAATAAAACAGTAAAAGTCAGTTGGTCATGTCCTACATTTAAAAGAAGACTAGAAATAGTATTAAATTATCGCCATACCTAAACATAATAATTAATCATAGAGCTGCGACTATCTTTCGTTTTTAATTTCATGCGGTTTCAAAATTGCCACTATCTCAACTTGATATTATTGCAGATTGCTAAATTGGTCAGTCAGGGTAACTTTGGCCCAGTTCTGAGGGTTTTTGTATTTTTATATTTCGCCATTGCATTTATGTGTGGTATTTTTCAACATAGAAATCAACTAATGACTAAAGATGAAATTTAATTATCATAAATAGATTTTTTGTTATAATTGATGAAACAAGGTGAGCAAAATTTTCATCCAAATCGGGTAACTTTACCCACGATACAAATAATCACTGTGATTATTATAAATTCAATGATTTTAAAGATTTGGTAATTTTTCTTTAAGCTTTTATATATTCTGTACATAATTGAGGTGGGAAAACATATACAGCATTTGGTTTACAGATTAGTAATACAAAATGATAATATGGCTAATAGAATTTGTGTTTTATCATTCCAAGCTGACAGCTTACAAATTCAACAATAAAAGAAACTGTGTTGCATATTTTTAACACCAGAGGCTACTCAATACCTTTGTTTAACTAAAAAATATTCATATGTCATTAGTATTATCATCGTATTATAACAGCACCTTTTTCCATGTAGTGGGTAAAACTTAAAACTTACACAAATTGATGGTTTGTATATTTACATAGAATTTTCATTACATATTCCAATAGATACTCAAAGAAAATCATCGTCGTTTTCTTACACTATAATTTTACCAAGAATATTAAGAATAAATAATTATAAATTTCATTACCTAATAAATATTATTTCTAAGTAGCTACACAACAACAAAACATTAAGTAATAAATTTAAAGCAGTGTTGCCAAAGTTAAGCATCTTAAAATGCTTTTACCCTTTCAACTTAAAAGTAAGTTGGGGGAAATCAAGAGGCAAGAGCTTTCGTTATACATAATAGGTTTTCCCTTAGCAAACCTTGCGATTGTTTTCCGAATGATTTCAAACTCGATTTATAGAAAAAATGGCGCTTACTAAAGTTCGCCTCTAACTCCAATCCGTGAATGTTTAACTTTCGTTTTGTTTATTGCGAGAAGATCAGGGGGCGTGGATTGTTTTATTGTAGTGGTTGCGAAAATTTCGTGAGATGTTTTGTATAAAATAGCAAAAGATATGCCATATCTACATAGCGCTATGGCGTGTGGATTTGAAAACTTTGTGAATCCTTGAAACCATAATATGTCATCGTCGTTAAATCGGGAATACGAACAAGAAAATAAATCACATACGATCTAATGTTAAAATAAAGTTAAAGTAACAACTGTTGAGAAATGAATACATTGTTATCTGGATATGAAAAATGTATTACAGTGGGACTCCAGTTTATTGCTTTTTACGAGCCTCTCAAAAGAACGACGAATGCGGGAAACGATAAATGTGTGGTCTTTTGAGGAATAGTGTTTCCCTGGGCTGAGAAAAAAACGATGAACACAAGAAAACAAGAGATTGCCACTGTATTCTGGAGTTTCTAAATTATTTTTGGCACATTTTATGAAAACAAAATTGACGTGTTTTAACGTGCAAAATAGTTGCATTCTAAGGAATTCTATTTTGTCTCGGGTTCAATTACCGGTAAAAACAGTTTTCATAAATTGATAATTCAATCGATTTATGGATTTCTGTTCGTAGTCTGAGTGTTTGTGTTGTGCAAAACTCCTGTCGGCGTCCGTGGCGCAGTTGGTAGCGTCGCTGGCTACGGTTACGGATGTCTCGGGTTCAATTCCCAGTGCGGATGGTTTTCATAGATTGATCCTACAATCGATTTATGAATTTCTGTTCGTAGTCTGAGTCCTCCCTCCTACCCCTCCCATCCTCACGGGGCGTAGCGAGAGCGATTAGCTAACCACTAGTCCTCTCCTAGCCCTATCCTTCCATCCCTACTCTCTTCAAAAAAAGAGAGGTTGAGCAACTGAGTAACAAGCAGTTCTCGTAGAAAAATTCTGTTAAGATACCTCCATTAGGAGACCATATGCTCCACATTGGGAGCGGATATGGATTAAAAAAAAAAAACTCCTTCCTCACACACCCATCTTATCCTCAAGCTGCTTAGCGAGAGCGATTAGCAAACCACTAGTCCTGTCCTATCCCTATCCCTTTATCCCTACTCTCTTCGATAAAGGGAGGTTGACCAACTGAGTAACAAAAAGTTCTCATAGAAAAATTCTGTTGAGATACTTCCATTAAGAGACCATACGCTTCACGTTGGGAGTGGATATGGAAAAAATTGACTGAGAGTTTAAACAAATTCAAGAATCAAAGAATACATTGTTATCATTATTGAAAAATAAAACATTTTTATGCTGGAACAGGAAAGTTCATGGGAATGACGTAAAATGCAATTCATTTACACAAACTTTTAGAAATTTTTGATTCTGATTATTGTTATTGAATCTTTACAAGCGTCCTGAATGACAGTCAAATGGAATATATAGTAAGAAATATGATAGGAAATATGAAGAATAGATGACAGGGGGTTCTGAAGTTAACCGGATGCAGGTCTAATGCTACATTCCAAAAAGTAAGCGGATATGATCAAACAGTAAAAAAACATCTTTGTTATCCAAGCAGCCTTTGAAACGACCCAAGACTCAAATCCTCTGTATTTAACAAAACATATTTATTTTATTCTTTGTGTAAGATGTATTTACAAAATAATTGAAACAAACGATTCAAAAGCTCCAGTTTGAAACGGGTGTTGTTATCTACCTATGTAGTAATGCACTTTGCCGTAGAAACGGACATAGGCTGTTATTACATTAGAAGCTCTCTTGAGTGTACTCACTCTGTAAATCTATTTACCTGTACTAAAGGAGAATTCAATTATTATACCTTTGTGTGTTTGTGAATTGCTGTTGTGCTCAGATTGCACTAGCGTACATCTATGATTGGATTTAATATCTTATATATGGCCGCTGCTGTATGTTACTAAAGCAGAACACATAGTAGGGAAAAGCGAATCACAAACTTTCACAAGTGAATCTAATTTAACAAGTTTTTCTATCACTGAAGCTTAATTTACTACACATTGTATCCTCGCTAGATTGAAGTGTAAATAATCATCTATTCAAACATCGTTATTTTACTATATGAGAATAGAAAGATGAATCAATCGACTTGCAAATAATCTTCATAAAAATACCATTTATTGCCAAGTTCATCATTTTCTAAGCCACGTCCGCTCTTAAACTGAACTGTATGGGCTTTAAATGAAGTATCTCATATCCACCTTTTACCTATCTCAACGGTGTGAATAGGAAAAAAAAATTATCCCAAACTTACAGAAGTGTTGTTTAACCATTCGAACTCATGAAAACCATTTATTACTTCACTGCGGGATCGATGCAATTACCTAATTAACTACTAGTGCAAACGTATTTTAATCTTTAGTCACTTTCTATTATTTCTGAATGATGTGAAAATATAAGTTTAAGAAAATATTTTCCTGTTTATCATGAGCCACTATTTTCAAATATTTTTACCTATTTAAATATGGTCCAGATAAAAAAAATAATCACAAAAACGTTTTTTTTTTTTGTTTAACTTCACTACGTCATTGAGTTATGGTTATAGAACTCGAAGACAGTTCAGACAATGCAACGAAAACGTCATTATTTGGTTATCAAGCCACTGCGAGACACAGACGTCGCGACGCTCGGCGTGAATGCGTCGCCGTAATGAGTCGGCGTCGTAACAAAAGAGCCTTCGACGTTCATGCGTTTGGTGGTCCCGTCTTTGTGAAGAGGAACGGTCTGTTTTTAATGGTACACAGCCCGAAATCAAAGGCTCTTTGTCTGGAAATCTTCAATAGAATTATTGTTATTATTATGATAATACAACACATTAAACAAAATTTATGGATTTATGACTTTGCACACTCAAAAAAATGGACAAATCGTTTTTTATTCACACTATACACAAGCAATATTTTTTGTCAAAAAATACTTGGGGCATGTCAGTAGAGTTGCTTTACTGCTACCAATTACTCATCAATTGATGTAACCCTCAAAAAATACGAAAATGAATTAATAATTGGATCTCATTTTAAAGAACACTGGGCAGATTTCAGCCAAATGGTGTAAATAAGAAAAATAAATTGACTACTTTTTGGAAGGGAAACATAATTTTTAATTTATTTTAGGTTTAAAAATTCTGACCCGGCCACTTGATGTAACCCACTATTATATTGACACTCCCTACGCGAGAAGATGAGAATTTACAGGAGTGCATTTCAAAGATTCATAACGCAACTTACCATATAATGTTTTCAATAAAAATAGTTTTCACTCTCACCTGAACAATTTCAATATTTAGTGTTACATTAATTGGCCAAAACACCATCGATATATACTTATGTTACGCCAAATGTGTGAAATTGATTATTACATGAAATGAACAAAATGTTGCCCTAATCATGAAAAGTGTAAGTCCATTGCCTCATTAATGAATTAGGCAAATTACCTGCTGCCTGGATTCTGGGATGACCTGGGAGGAAGCAAAAAGGCTTGACAGTAAGAGCGGGGGACAGAGAATTATGTTGGAACGGTGTGATTTTCCATTTGCTCCGAGCGGAGAGCGGATGTGCTTAAAAAAAATAGGGAGTAATGTAAACTGAATCAGTGAAATCAAAAGATTTTATAGTTTATAGCCTTGCATATTCTCTATATAACTGATAATTACAAATAATAACAGATAATTAAAATTACGTTTTTCCTATCTTAATAATTTCAGTTAAAGAACGGCAGTTGTTTTTTCATTATCATTTCATTATTTGATATTTATTATTATTTCCGAGTAAATTTTTGTTTGTAAGCTTCTCTGTGGCTTGCAACATTAAAACAAACAGACTTTATGATCATTTCGTGAACTATAAACAACTGTAAAAAGCTTTCGTGACGTAGGGAAATTATCTAAATAAGGTAGTATATTAATAGGTAAACACCTACCCTTGTAGCTGGGCCAAAATGGCGCAAAGAAAGTTTTACAGCTTGATAGGTAATTTATTTTTTTAAGAAGATAGGTTTATTAAAAAGATTTTTTCATATTTTGGATTGGCATTTACTTCGTAAAACTACATTTTAATTCCGTAAAAATATACAGGTATATGGTAATAATGTTACAAATTTGATAGCTATTTTGACATTACGTTATAGTCAGAAATATCTTAGTTATTGGTTTTTCAATTCACTAAAAGATCACACGCAGTCAACACTCATCAGTCTACGATGAACTACCTGATAAAATCGTTTAACTTTTATTTTTTAAGTGCCGATAGGTATTAATATGGCGGTACTCGGTAATATGGTATTCCAAAAATTTCTTTGAAAACTTTGCTTGTCCAATGAAACTCTTTTTAAAATCAATATATGTTCAATAATAATTTCAGCCTGATTCCGAGAGATGCTACTGATTTTAAAAGTATTAGATTATTTAAAAGAATCAATCTTGTCTAGACATTGAGTGTTAACATATGCTATATTTCTATGACCGGTCTCACATGCACGGGATTATGGAGCGCGTTAACGCGCTTATGGCATATATTCTTTTAATATGTTAGATGTTAATAATTACTGATATGAAAGCATTATCGACCTCTGTGTTCTAGTGGTAAATGTTTGCCGTAGCGATCAGGTGGGTCCTGGTTCAATTCCCAGCAAGGTCATTATCAAATTTAGATTTTTTCAATTTAAATTTGTGATCTTGGACATGAATGAATTCTCATCCAGTTTATCTTGTATGATTTTACAATTTTCAAAATAATTTGCGCATTGACTGTGAGCTGTAATGTCAGAATTTTTTTTTGAAAAATCTAAAAATTAAAAAAAATAAACTATTTTTATAAGAATTAAACATTTGTTTTTGGTAAAATTAGTGAAATTTATGAAATAATGCTCGCAATAAGTGAAATCGGTCCAGCTCATTTCATAAAATGGTGGAATGAGAACAAAAAAATTAAATTAATTTTATAAAAACACAATTAACGACAGACAGCGCTAGCATTTTTCAATTTCAAAATTCATTTCTATTTTAAAAGATTTTTTCTTTAGTATTATAATTGACCAGTCTGATGGCGAGTAGTCAAAGCAAGTAACCACGGAATCGAGTCCCTTCACGGACACTTTCTTAAATTGATATCTTTTAAATTAGGCATAGGAACAACTAAGCTACGACGACATGCTTTAAAGAAAGCTATAAGATTTATTCTTTTGAAACGAATACTTTGCTATTTTTAACTTTAAATAAAAACTGTATATATTTTTACTATAATCTACAGTGAAAATTTCTGTTACGCCATTTTGGCTTAGCAAATTTGAATCTTGGCTATAAAAGTTTTCTGCAAAAAATCAGTAACGATAATTTACGTTAAGGCAGGTATTGTTAACCAATATTTCATAATACATATATCAACATTTATGCCTTGGCCTTAGATTTATTAAACGAGCAAAGTTGGTTTGTAGAGTAATAACAAAGTTTCACTAATGTGAAATGACAGGCGAACAAAATATTAATTTGAGTATTAAAATATTTAATATCGAGGTTAGAAGTTTCAATGGCACTATAGAGAGCTAGTATTTTTACGTATCCTAACAAATTCAATTATAGTTTAAAAGTACTGAAACATGTAAAGCTTAATGACAGGTTTTGAGTCCAAATATTTGGTTATTTTTTAAGTTTTAAAAAATAAAACACAATTTGTTTGTACTACTTCCACATATTTATAATGATCAGGACCGGTTTCACTCATCACGAGCATTATCAGTTGATAATGCTCGTGATGAGCGAAACCGGTCCTGATCATTATAAATATGTGGAAGTAGTACAAACAAATTGTGTTTTATTTTTTAAAATACAATGTCTTTCCACCAAGAATTGACAGTTAACACCTTAAAAGTTATTTTTTAAGTATAACGACAGAATTCTTTGCTCATAATTCGATATGAAATGTATGTAACCAATTACAGAATATTGATTGACTTGGAATTTGCTTGTTAAGACTCTATTTTAATAATGTAAGAATATGAAAAAAATAATACATAAACTATCCATAGTTCTTAAGATAGCGTCAAGCAATTTTTTTAACCTATGTCCACTCCTTATGGTGGTACCTCAACAAAAGCTTATTTTTTACAAGAACTGCTTACTCACTTAAACTATATTTTTTTTAGATTTTATGTGGATAGAAGTTGGTTTTTTTTACGGTAGGTGACACAATTCTACCATTCATAGTTTTACTTTTTGATTCATCAAAAAACTGACGTTTATCTGATTATATATTAATCGTCTAACATTGTTGTAGGATGAAACAAAAGAAATATTTAACTTTTAAGGTGTTGTTCATTAAAAACATGTGCAAGTAGTACAAAAAAATGCGTTTTATTAAAAAAATAAATATTTATCGAGACTAAAAACAAATTTATGTTAAGTGTTTTAAAAGATTTTAATTAAGTAAGATTCTCATTATGTATAAAGAATTGTGATGCAATAATATTGATTTAGTCATTAAACAGGTTATTCAAGTTAATTTACATGTTTTCTAAATTGCTAATTGAATTTAAAATATCTGTCACTTAGATTATTCTGTAATTTATATCTTTGAATTAAACGCTACTGCTATAAAATTTTAATTAAATTAATTTAAACAAACGCATTCAATTGTCTAAAATTCTGACTTTCATTTTGATTTCAAAAGTCGCTCCAGCTCACCACCACACTTCCAAAACACCATGACAAGTATCAAATTATCAGAGCAAAAGCGTCGCGGCGCCGAGATTTAAACGACGCCAGCTTTTAGGCTTTGTGTGTCACATTACGAAGCCTGAGACGCCTTTACCTTACCGACGAGAATTTAAGATATTATTTAGATGAAAGACAAACTGTCTCATCAAATCGTTTCATATTCCATTGTTTGGTGGTGTAATCTCCGTTTTAGAATTTATATAATGAAGCTTCTTGGGATTACATATATTGAAATTAATGAAATTTTACACACAAATTATATATATGGCATTTCTCCATAAATTGACATCTATGCGCTATATAAGCCGATTTAAATGACAATCTACAAAGAATTTCAAATCGAGATACTAATGTAATATTAAACATTTATAGCTTTTTGATGTTCACTTTATACACAAGTTGATAGAGTGTTATATTATGGTGAAGAATGAATGAATAGATCTGTGGAGACTGTAGAGTTATGGCACAAGTTAATATGGCCGTTTTGTCATTTTTGGTTTATTCTCACAATAAAATATTCGCCAGTATTTGGTAGCAAAATTCAGTATGCTAGTCATCATCCATTGAATAAGTTTAATGTATCCATTTAATTTGATTTTTTGATAACTTGCCAAGGTTTATATTTCTTTTACTGTAAACTAAGATCAAATTGACTTCAGACTTCAACCTTCAGATATAGAAAAGGAATAATAGTCGTAAGTTAATCACTCTCGTTACGCTCAGATTTAAGGTTAGATTTAGGAAGAGAATTTATTTTAGATATCACAGACACCCATACCTCCAAACAAAAATCTATAAGTCGATTGAAAAATCGATAAGTGAAACTGTATGTACTCGGATTCGATCCCGTGAACACCCAACGATGTTGGGTGTGATCGCAGACTCGATTTTTTTTATTGAACAACTACGTTAAACTATCATAGATGTATTTCAGCTGACGATATTCAGAAAATGCTCTGCAGTCTGAGCTTAGTATGCATTAAAACGACATGGTGATATGATTACATCTACATGTATTTTGTTTCACTAAAATGTAATCTACAGAATTACACCGTAGCAAATTATCCACCGTCGTAGTACTGTCCGCCATCTACGACATTCTCACCTGTCCGGTTTCGGTGTAGTGGAAAATCTCGATGTAATCCTGGGGAAATGGACAACGATACTTAATACTTAATGGTTTGGTACATTGTTTCACAATTAGTGACTATTGAATTTGACTGCAGTTCAAATTGTTTGATTTTCATAATTAAACCAGAGTAGTACAAACTTTAATGACCGATTCATAATGTTTTTGTGCATATTCATGAATTAAAATTACGCCTGGTTCTATAGGTACACGTTGTCTTACGATTTCATTACCAAGTCTTCTTCAACTGAACTCTTGATGGAAACATTTTACAGTATTATTGATTTATAGTGAACTGATATATACTTTCTTACTCCAGAAAGAGTGTTAAAAAAAGTATTAAGTACATATGTTAGAATTTGGATTATTGAGATTTTGTACACTTACATGTATTTTGTCACTAACGACCCGGGTTTCGCTTTTTGGCATCTTCAGGCAATCGAGCACATGAATGGATATTTCTCTTCCAAAAAGTGGTCAAGTTATTTTTTTAATTTACATAATTTGACTGAGACCTGCTCTGTTGTCTTTAAAATGACATCCAATCATTATCATTTTGGTCTTTTTTGAGGGTTTCATCAATTGGCCAAAAAACCGTTGATATTATATAATCCTTGAGGAACTATATACTTTCTTTTTACATCATGAGGATGATTAGGTTAATTATGGCTTTCTATGCCTTCTTTTTTTTCTGATAATATAGATAATGTTTGGCAATATATATGACATCATCACATTTATGCATACTTTTCTATATTAGTATAATATTGATCAAAGAAATATTTTATAAAATTTCTTATCAGGGCTCAACTCTAAATCCTAGAACACGCAATCGAGTAATATGAAAAGACGTTCCTACTCAATATTAAATTAGATTGCATTCCTAATTTCAAGTGTTATTAAAACGAGATGATTTACATTGAAATTGTGTAGTTTTATAATAGACTAGCGAGCAACCTTCATGCGTATTGCCACTAAAAAAAAAAGTGCTTTTGGATACACAATATTTTTTGTTTCCGTCTGATGCGTAAACGAATAAATCAGAAGGTTTTCCGACGCGTGAGTAAGCCACATACAGCTGTCCATGTGAAAAGCATGGATTTTCCAAATTTAGTCACACACTTATACCGATTGCCTCTATGCTTTGTCGATGGTCATTGCAAATGCGAGTTTCGCCGGAAACTGCAGACGTTTGAATTTGACTGGCATATCTGTCGTAATCATTGGGATAGTTGCAACGTTAAAATAAATGGAATATTAAATATGTAATTAATGTTAATAATAAACAGCCATGGTAAGTAGAGAATGTAGAGCACCCAGGAGCTCTAATATTTCATTGTTTTTAAACGGTTCATATATTTCTTCTTAAAATTTTCCCAATCTGCTATTTGCTTAATGCATCAGTAATATCATTAAAAAAATTTGCTCAGTTAATGGACTTATAATGAAGCTATATTTATCATTTCACATTAGTATTTATTGATTTGCAAGAGCTCCTCAACATTTTAATTGCAGAATGTTTTATTTGGTTTATGTATAATTCGTCTGATGATCGGTAATTTCTTGTCTTAGTTTATGAACCAACTGTTTTATATATCTTAATTCTTAATATTCAACTTTATATAAATAGCACTGTTGTGCTTGTATTTTTATCAGTTGATAATGCTCGTGATGAGCGAAACCGGTCCTGACAGCTATAAACATGTGGAAGTAGTACAAATAAATTGTGTTTTATTTTCTAAAATACATTTTGCCTTTCCACCAATAATTCACATTTAACTCCTTAAAAGTAAAACAAATTAGCAATTAAAAAATAATACGTCATTTTCTAATTACAGTTTGGGATGTTTATATGCTGGATTAGTAAGTGGTTTAGAGCTAGAGAATATAACGAGAATCATCTCCATTGTAATCCAGTTTCAATCCAAACAGTATTTTGTTTAATGTGATTACCTGAGTGCATCCATTGTGTGATGCGCAATATTGCATAACTTAAATTACGGCATAATGCAGTTAGCAAAACTACTGCTATCCAGATTAAAATCATTAAGGTAACTGGTTGTAGAGAATACTTCATACAACAGAAGATGTAGATGCGCGTGTGTGCTATTGTCATTGTCATTAAAAACAGCTTATATTAAAACAAAGGTTGTTACCAGGGTTGTGGAGTCGGAGTCGTGGAGTTGCGCTGTTTTGGCCGTAGTCAGAGTTGTAAAAAACTCCAACCACTTTTTCTATAAAGTGAATTTTTGCAATTCTGCGTGTATTAATGTACTTGTTTTATTTTTATTTATGCCTATAACATCTTCTCGTTGTGCAATATACATATTTACGGATATATTATATGTATACTATGAAAAATTCGGCTATTTCCCGGATCGGTTAGTTTATGTTTAATTTGGAGACCAATTACAAATAAATATTTAAAGTAGGAAAAGAACCTGACAAAATTAGACTTGTTTTTAAACGTAATCTGAGTTGGAGTCGGGTTGTTGGTCAATGTTGGAGTTGACGACTCCACACCCTTGGTTGTTACATATATATCATTAGCTGGTATTTGTAGTAAGAATCTTTCAGATTGTGTACATTTCCATATGTTTCAAGACTTACGACCCGGGTTATACTTCTCGGTGTCTCCAGGCATTCAAGTGCAGGCATGAATCCGAACTAACAGTTATTAAACAGTTTATATCGTTCATATAATAAGACAACTTAAGAAAATGTTTATCTGTAAATTCTTGTCACAGCTCTCGAATCAATTGATTGTTACACTTTGTAATTATAAACCCTGCATTTTATATAAAAGGCCCTGTCAAGATTTGTTTGTACTACTTACACATGTTTATAATGTTCATCACAAACATTATCAATTGATATGATAATGCTCGTAACGAGCAAAACCAATCCTGATCGTAATACAAATGTGAAACTACGACAAGACAAATTGTGCTTTATTTTTAAAATATAATGCCTTTCCAAGTATTGACAGTAAAAACATTAGTGAAATACTATATTTACAATATAAATACGGATCAGTCATTTCGGTCATGACTCATGCAGCCTTGTGCTAAGTGTAAAAGTGCTAAAATTTATTATAGATTTGCGTGCAAGTCCAAAGTTATAGATGTTTATCGAACGCTTATTCTTTTCTGTCATTCTTTTACACTAACCCATTCTGAAATGATATATTGAGCAACTAATACACTACTTTAAGCAACTAATATACTACTTTTTACCATGTCTGCTCCAAATGTGAAGCATATGGACTCCTAATGGAGGTATCTCAACAGACGTTTTTCTACAAGAACTGCTTATTACTCAGTTGATCAACCTCTGTTTTTCTACAAGAACTGCTTATTACTCAGTTGATCAACCTCTGTTTTTCAAAGAGAAGATATATAAAGAGAGAAGCTCTTACTTAAAATACATTGCATTAACCTGATGAAAAATGAGTCAATGGTGCGGCAAATTGCGGACGGAATTGGTTAAAAATGATTCTGAGATGAACAATATTATTTTTTATTTACATGAAAACAGTGAACCTATATCAAATACTAAATAAGGCCATTCGAAATCTAACTGTAAACATTATACGCGTGTATTTCCGATTTGCGTATCACACTTGATTTATTCAACAGGCAATCAACGTCACTTGTAAATTCTCCATTGGCCGCTCGATACCGCGTAATCGCGCATTCTAGCATTGTGCGGGTGATCATCTGTAGTGCTAGGAGGCGGGATTTGACTCCCCGGGGAGACTCCGCATTAGCGCCTGTCCAAACTGGCGGTCTGGCCATCCCGAGGGAATCGATGCTCCAATCGGATATTCATTAGACTGACCAGCATCGTTCAGGCTGTGTTATTTTGAACGCTTCGGGTATTTGAGGATTATTGTATTGTAATAATATTTGTTTTTGCGATAACCTCAAGGTAAGGTATCGATCCGTCCGTAAATTGTTGTTTCCCCAACGATTAGCCAGTAGAGAAATTTCACCGAATAACTTATATAAAAACGATAAAATGCGTAGTATACGGTGACTCTAAATAACATGACTATTTTATAATCGTAATACTACAGTATGACTGGCAAGATAAATTATCACAATATTCCGTTTGTCAAACAACATGTCGCGAGGACACATATTTTAATTTAAAATAAATCAATAAATAATAAAAGTCTTTTATTTGTATCTGATACTTAGATTAACTTGTATTTATTGCTCAACGATTGGAAGTCTGTACGGGCCAAAATTTTGTAAAACTACCCTGTCCAAGCCTGACATCTTCAGGCCTGGCTTGGCCTGAGTCAGAGTTTCAATACCACCTTGTCACCCGAACCCAACCGAAGCCCATATTTATTTCCTCCTCGGCCCTAAAAAACTGGTTTTTTTTCTATACAGAAATCTATTTACACTTTTCAAACAATATTTCCAACGATATTCATAACACATGGGAAAAATATTTAAGCTATGAATAGTATTGCCTTATGGCTGACTTGCAACCCAAACATAGTTCGAAATTTTTCTGGAAATTAAAATCCTTTCTTGTCCCCGCTCGAGACCTCTTACAAATAAAAAATTATACCATATTAAAAGTAAATTAGGTAAGAAAAATATAATGAGTTCATAAATATTCATTCAAGTATTTAAATTGAGAGCCACTTAAATAATTTTAGTAACTAGTAAATAGCAAATAAGCAATGATTCTAAATAGAAAATAAGTAAATTCCGGTCAGGGACAGATCGTCATGTTTTTCATATTTTTGTGAACAAAATTGTTTTATCAATAATTATCACTAAAACAGTAATATTATATCGGTAAAAATAAGCATTTTTTATAATTTACGCTCTTCTCTCATAGAATTTTAACAACCGGCTTTCCAGTAAAAATCTAACCTAGCATACAATATGCATATGTAAATATATTATATCTTGCAGAAGGAAGACTAAATATGCTTACGCAGTACCTTATGTTCGTCCATGTTTTTAACGATAATGTTAATCCAGAGTTGGTAGATTTCTACCCCGCACTTACCCGATACATTAATGCTAGCGTAAAGTTCTACATTTCAGAGACTGGTATCTCGAGAAGGCTTAAAATCAGGCATTTCTAATCGCATAAGCCACAGATAATAGCCTCCTTTCACGGCAAGCAAAACAATAGGGGACATACTCCTGCGCAGGGATCATCGTAATATATTAATATCATTCTCTATAGAAAGCAACTGAATGTACCATTATCAGTATGTATGTTATATAAGATACTTCGCATGGATTTTTAACGTTGGAATACACTCGAGTATTATCATTATTGTACTAAATTTATGCCAGAAATGAAATGAAAGCTGTCATGTGTACTCTATTGAAATGAAACAATGCCGTCATAATGAAATCACCACGCTTCATTTCATATTCCGCTGTTTGTTAATTCTTTATAGAATTTTCTTATTCAATATTAATTTTAAATTTTTATGGCTAGACCTGACGCTGCAGGTTTCAAAATATGAATACTCGTTGGCGCCGAAACATTACGCTTATTAGTAAGCATTATTTGAGAAGACCCCGGATCGAAGAGAGGCGAGCGGCTGGTTATCCGGAGTCCTGGAAGGGCTGATCTCAGACAAACACCATTTCAGATCCGGTTCAAAACTTATTTATTTTCCATTCAAGATGCAGTGGTTTACATTACACAAATATATAAATCCTAACACATAAAATTGATTCTACATTTACATTTACTTAGCAACTGAATTTACTTTAAGTTATAGTACACATGGCACGACAAACGATTTTAAATTAAGTCCAACGCAAATCAAAACATAAACAACTCGCATCGTTACCTCCGCCGCAACTCGCCCGGCTCGGCGGATCGTAATCGACTGTCTACAAATAATTAAAAAAAACTCCCTGCAAAGTCGAAGCTACCCCTTTCCTTAAAAATGGACTCGTCCAGCGGACGTAGCCGGCGGCCATTGAACGCCTGGCAACAAGAAAGAGCCTATTCTGCGAAATATTGCTGTTGCCGCTGGGTGATTTCAGTTCTGTACATTAATGACACTTATACTTAAAAAAAACCAGGGTGTGTCATATTATTTGCCAATTAATAATGCTTACTAATAAATAATATACCTATGACAAGACACGACGTTGCAGATTTCGGTACGCTTGCAATAATATTTGATCGACATGCGTTTTTCTGCTGACACCACGCAAGAGGGCAGAGGGGGTGTCGAAACTGGATCACGAACACAGTATAAATAAACAAGTAAAAGACTACTAAGAGATTCTGTATCGACCGCCGTCCACGACACAATAACCTCTGGATAGCGTCAATCGTTACCATTACCAGAATTCGTCTCTACCACTTACTCACGTCAATCAGCAGCTTTGGAATCGTATTCCTACATGTTTATTAATGAAGACATACCAAAATGCGTCTAGTACGATTGTTGGTTCACTCTATATGATTATTTTACGTCATGGAGACATGAACTCTAAAAGCAAAAGACAATTTGAAATGTGATGCTGGAGACGGGTGTTCTGTCGTGTATACGTGTGCGATCCGACTACAGGCGTGCATTCTGTCCACCTGAAACCCGGTCCCGTAGTTGCGTCGTACACGTGCTGTGAGCGTTTTGCTGAACTACGCAATAGTTAAATTCCTTGGCGAAGCCAGATAACGGCTCGCAGATTAGGTGGAAACACTGGTTGCCTAGGTTGGACTCTCCTCAGAATCCAGGCACCGCCCCGTCTCCTCGCCTAGTGGTCGAGAGAAGTTTTTCGAGAATGCTTAATTTTCCTCATCTAGTTTTAAATGTATCTGTGTTTGATTTTATGTGTGATCTCCTATAATAAATGTGTAGACCCCGGGTGGGCATTCACGTACAAACTGAACGCGACTTTGTGGAAAGAAGACTCTTGCTTCCATTTCCCCTCTCTATATCTCCTTGAGAGGTAGAGGCCGTCTCTCTTTTGTGACTAGTGAGTCCTTCTCACTTTTTTATAAATATAATAATACACTACCGTGAATTTCAGTTACTACCAGATTTAATGTCAAGTGTTGGCTTATTATTAATCTTTTGTAAGGTTTGCTGAAAGCAAACATATTTTCAGGAAAATAGACTTGATAAATAAATATATTTGATTGGTTTACTAAGAAAGAAAGAAATACGACCCATAATCGAAGACGTTTCGTTAAAAATAACGAGGGTAATTAGTTGTACAAGGAAACAATAGACAACAATACAACAATGAAATACGCGTTACGAAAATTGGAATTATATCTGACGCTTTTAGAATAAAAATATTTCCCTATATAGAATAAATAATATTCTTAGTTAGTACTATGTATTCATTATTTCTATTAATTCATTTGTTGTTTGCAAAAACGTCTTATAGAAATGATGATTTACGCTTTGTTTTTTGTATGTACATGTGTTGTTGGTGCATAGAGAAACCTTAATTCAGCTTCTATCTTACTTTATCCGAGTGGACTCCATCTTTCTAGAAGACTCTCGGTGACGCTTTCATTTATTGAGAGGAAGTAGAGATTGATGTGTAATGGAACATCTTGGAGACACAACATATTCATTATGTTTCGAAGAAGAAGGCTTTATTTATTTCAGATCACGTCTGATTCAAATATGATTATAAGAGAATATTCCCATAAAAAGAAAATTCTCAACAAATAAAGGATATAATATATAGGTATGTATTTTATAAATTTTTTTTATTTTATAATTTTTTAAGTGGTTAACGATCTTCTTTCAGTTACGTTGGCCTCAAATTCAGTTCCCCGAAAGCACTATTTTATTAATATATTTTTCATCCGATGTATAGATTTATTTTCAAAGACACGGTTATCTGTGATACATTTCCGTTGATCCAAAAAAACCAGAAGTAGTGAAAGCAATTCACTTATTAATATTCATTTCCAAGCATTGTATACATTTTACTTCTCATAAAAAGAGTGACTGAATAGCAACGGGGTGTGTAAAAATACTGTTCCATTAATAGTCCATATTAATAGAGTAGGATAGTGAAAAAAATACCTCAAATTATCAAATACCATGACTGTGTTTGACATAAAGGAACATTAGTTGTCGTTATAAATACAAATAAAATGGGAAAAAAGCTCCGTTATAATAGACCAATGCAAGAAAGGTAGAATCGACGGAAGAGCGGGATTACCCCGTGAAGCGCAATCAGCGAGGCAGAGAAGTTCGCTGACAGTCGCAGTTAGAGAGATAAGGGTTGACGGGAGACGGTTTGCAGGTCTGACGTCGACAATGCTGGCGATGTGACTAATGACTCGTCAGTCTGCCAATATTCCAATCCTTTCCCTTTACGTGACGCTGGAATATTATTTACCGAATGAACGATTCGGTATAGTCTCATGACGGTAAAGCACGAAAAATTAGCACATCACCAAATTATTTCACGAAGATCCGCAAATTACTTTCTGTAAATCTTATAAATAAGATTGTACTTTATAGGTTAGATAAAATATCAATAGGCATCGTAAAATGCCCATTAATTTCTGCAGCACTTTAAATAATTTAACCTTCAAAAATTCGCCGTCTAATGTTTATCATATCGATACTTCAATTTAAATGTATAAGAAGTCAAAAAATTGCAGTTTTGGGTTATGTACATGTGAGAGAATTCTAAGAATACCGATATCTACCAGTTCCAAAATGTAAGTTTAGTGTTCGTCTGCGGTTATTTTAGAATAATATTGGTGGTAACTACTTTAAATCCAAGCTGTAACAAAGTTACGAAAGTCCTGTGAAAGCGTGTGTTATTAATATTAGAAAAAAAGAAATTATGTTTATAATATCATAAATATAAATATATTTTTGAGATAATCCTAGAATTTCATTAAAATTTATGTGGGGTACGAATCAATACAGATGGCAAGCCAGACAACATGGCAATAGAATTTTTGACACGGGCAGAAGAGTCTTTTAATTTTTCTATCATGATCAACAGTGTTATTCAAATACATAAACTTTTCCGTAACGATACATATAATATTCTGTATTTTAATTGGATTGTTTATGGATTTACAAATACACGAAGTTTTGATTTTCTCTCACCAGTCGATTTCACTTATTAGTGTTACAAATTAGTATGTATAATTTGACTAATCTATTATAATCGAATGATGCCTTTTGCCCTCAAAACTACACCCAACTATAACTATTATAATTAAAACTTTATTTTCTTTAAGTTTTATTAAATTTCACCACGTTAAAAGACCTTCAAAATGAAGTAAATAATACAAAATGAAGTCACGATATTTAATGACATTCCAACAAAGCTTTAGTAGGAATTCTGAAATATTTTTACTAACACATTTTACGAATTAGAGTAGGCACCACATTCATATCGTTCCAACGTAAAAATACTCTAATCAATAACGTCGGGCACGAATCCTAAATCAAGCCTCACCCTTTTGGAATGACACATTTCCACTGTAAATTCCTTACCAAACGTCCCAAGAGTTTTCGACCAGAACATCATTGACATTTTTCCAACATTAAGAGAAACTTTTACAGTCGTTTTAAATAAATGGCTGCAAGTAGAAGTTGTCACTTTGCTATGCCAGCAGCCGTACCTAGATGACCACGTCTTGTTGTGAAGTAGCATTCCATTGGGTTTGAGTTCCAAAACTAAATAAATGTCGCTCACTTTTATTTAATAGTCTAGGCTCTAGACTAATTTCTCATTCACTTTTCAGTATCTAAAATTAGTATAATACTTTGGGTACGATCAATTGAGTTTATTTGACTTTTCTACTATTTTTTCTTAATCGTAGACAGCGTTCCCTCTAAAACGAGAGGTTCTCAGATTGAACAGCCAAACGGTAGAGCAAGCCAAGCCAACAAACGCCCGGAAAACTTTTACCTGGTTAGACATCGTGTTTGTTTATGCTAATCTATATAAATACAAATATTATGTTTGTCTTATTTATAAATTTCAGTTCCCATAATAACCCTTCCGTAATCATATACAAAAAATTTGCTATTTGTAAATTGAAAATTGAAGATACATTATATTCAACGTCTTCTTTATATAATTAATCATAATTTAAAAACCTTGTCAATTTAACCATCGAAAAATACAAAAGTATAGCGTAGTATAGAAACAATTAATAGTTAGTATAATAAATAACAATCCAAGATGCATGAAGTACCGTATGCAACTGTTTTGTTTCAAACGGCACCAAGACACGTCTCGAGATTGTTCCGCTATGAAGAAGTTCGATTCTTGTGTCATTCGATAATTTCGCATAGTTTGATATGTATTTCAGGGTTTACACACAAAATATGACGTAAAATAATTACTTAATACTACGTAAAACATATTTCACTTTTTTAAATTGTCATTTCGCTTTATAAATGCGTTTTTATGACAAAACTCACACGGTAATAAAATGTGAGAGCATGAGATCCGTGTGATTTTTTCAGCATGAAAACGGGAAGGATAAACACCACCTCAATTAATTTCTTTTTTTGTTGATTTAGTGACTTCACGCCAGCCATTGATTAGTGCATAGCGGCCCAAAATTGCTACGCGGCCGCGCACTCCCTAAGCACATCGTGAAAATTTACTGTAGATACGTTTTTGATTCTCAAATTAAGTCAACATTCAAAGGCTTTGTTTGTATTTGTGTACTATATTATTTCATAAATTTGCAGACATTACTATAGAAAACCTTTTTGAAATATAGAGAGTGATTAGTTATTAATATTTTAGACTAATGTACTAATAATTTATTTCAACAAAAATTCTGTAGATAGTCAATTCGGTATCATCAATATTAATGGTTTCAATGACGGTTAGATAGATGCTTTTAAGACATTATCATTACTTACAAATCTTACAAACGAAAAAAATTATGGTTTTTAATCCTATAATGAATTTAAATATATCTTCATTGCACTGGAAGAAGGAACAGTTGAAAAATACTGGTTTTAAGTAATTGGACATTGAAGATTTTTAAAAGTTTGAAATTCTATACTTACCTTTTTCATTTAGTTTGTTTCTAGAAATTTTAAAAGTGTAATTTATAAAAATAATTGTGTTCTTCCATACGGTATAGTTCGAATTAAGGAACATTTTGTCATAACTAACTCAATATGGTTTTATTTTGATTTAGCATTTTCTTCCAGAACAGCGACGATATGTAGTTCTAAAAAAATTATAAACCTAATACTTTTTATTATAACTCTACAGGAAGAAAAGCTTTGTTCAAAAGTATGTTGAAATAAAAAGACAAAGTATTTATGTTAAAATTTTTCCGTTGCTTAAAATTTTTATTCACATAGTGTCACTTTTACCGACCAATACGACAAAATGATTAAATTGGAAAATAAGTTATCGATGAATTAAAACGAATACCATAATAAAATCTGGAAAGATATCATCTTGTAGCAGTAATTGATTTTGCATTATGACATTTTCTCAAAGTACGTAACCCAAACCGTTAGAAGTAAAACTTCAATTATGTCGATCTCCCCCAAATCAGATTGGTTACCTAACCCTAAAGTTGGCAAGATTAAAGAAAAAAAATAATTTTGATGTATTTTTAGATCAATAAATTTCAATATTTTTTAATTAGAATATTATTTGTTAAAGGCTTAGTGTCTTAGTGCAAGGAAGTAAAAACATCGACGTACTTGAAAGAAACGTTAAAAACGTTTTTTTATTTTTAATATTAAGCCTAAAGGGATGGATAAAATTAGGTTTATTTTCTAATTTTTTTAACCATGTCCGCTCCCAATGTGGAGCTTCCAATACTCCCAATGGAGGTATCTTAACAGAATTTTTCTACGAAAAAAGTTTGTTACTCAGTTGTTCAACCTCTATTTTTCGAAAAGTGTAGGAGTAGAAGAAGTGGGTTAGTACTGGATTATTGGTTAGCTTATCGCTCTCGCTTCGCCTCGTTTCGAGAAGTGATGGGAAGGAAAAAATTCTAGACATTACAAACTTCCCTGCCTACGAACATAAATCATTTTATGAAATTGTCCGTACCGGGATTCAAACCCGAGACATATGTAACCGAAACCAAAGATCTTTACCACTGCACTACGAACTTGACATAATTTAGATACATGGGCATATTTTTAAAGTTCAATTGTAAAAATAAATAGATTTTTGTGAATACATTTATTTCTGTAATGTATCGATATACTTAAAAAAGCACATTTTACGGCTTATTAAAGATCGCATTAACTGATTCATAGCTACAATAAATAGTAAATTGTTTTTTTAATCATAAATATTTAAAAAAACACACACAAAAGATTTGAAAAATTGTTGAATTGCTACAATATTAATAATGATAAACGTCTTTACGTCAATAAATGACAGTTATCACCATATACGTAGTTATTTTTTGGTACAAATTTAAATCTACCCTATCCAATATTAGAACAATCAACATACCTAGTTGAAATTATTTAATGATAGACTTAAATGCAATATCGGGCGGTGGTCAACATAAATACACGTAGAATAGTTCATTTGATTATTTGAACACCGAATTTCGTAGAATTTTCCTCATTATTTCTGGGTCAGATTTACCCCACCCGAGCACGGCGGTGTTTATTCAAAGACATTGTAATTTAAACTGAGCTTTTCTGTGGAGAGAAATAACTTGGTCAGGGATTAAGGAAAACGCGTCCGACTATTAATTGGGTTTAACCCGGGAGCGACCTGAAGCCAAATAATATATTAAGGGGTCACGTCCTACGCCAATTATTGGATTTAAGTTATTTTGGGACAAATATAATTAAATGTGTCAGTTTTCGTTCTAAGCAACGTAAATATGAAAATAAATTCAACCGATTCTATCAGTATCATGTTTTGTATGTTAAGATATTGTTTGTTTTATTGAATTATTTTAGATAAGCAATACATTTATTTAGAAGAAACATTAGTTTTCAAAAATGTTGATTTCATTATCTACAATTAATTAATATGACAATATAAAATAACACAATCCTATAATATTGTAATTTTAAGATGAAAGCTTATGATAATTGGCGGTAAACGTTAGAACCTTAGATATCATTACACATTTTATCAATAATGGTAATAAACGAATTATATTTCTTGGGCCTAATGCTGGCAAATCTATCGATTGTTCAGTATAGGAGATTGTGCATTTCTCAATAACAATATACATCATTTTCTTTCACATTACTGTTGCAAAATACTGTGGTGACAAGTATTCATTTACACTTCTTGTACTAGTAAATCCCAATATCTGAATCGCTTAGTTATATAAAATTTGAATTGTTGACATTTTATACTTTTCCATGTATTTTGTCACTAACGACCCCATGTTTCGCCTTTAAGCATGTTCAGAAATTCGAGCACACAAATGGACTCAATTGACAGACAGTAAACAGTGTCTAACGTTTATATACAAGATACAAATACGACAAAATATGATTTATAAGATAAAATATTATAAGTCTAGGATCCACACTGATATCTGAGTTAAAAATTCCGAGAATAGCCTTAATCTTTGTTGGGAAAACAAACGCATTAACAAAGTAACAAAATGCCGGTGGTCAACTGATGTTAGAATTACCAGTTTCACTTCTAATAGCGTTGTGGGTTTTAAAATGCAATTCGAAGAAAAGATAAATATATGCAATCATTCCAAATTTAGTGAGTTCTGTTAGATGACTATGAGATGAATTTATTAATATGGGAATATCAATATTTTTCGATTGTTAATTTATGTTTATTACGATATATCCAAGGATACATCCAAGGATACAGCAACGGGGAGTTTTGAAGATTTCGCTGTTCGTTCAGAATTGGTAAGGAATTTAACTGGGCTCTATTCATTTCCGAAATTTTTTGATAAAATAATTTATGATCACCTATGTTTTGACGCAACTTTTTAACCCTATCATCCGCATTGAACGTATGGTTCTCTAATAACAAGTGACTTGCGAATGTCAAAGCATCTTTTTTTAATATAAAAGCAGCTAAATGTTTCGATCTTATATTTAATGTACGTGTTGCTTTATCCATATATAAATGTTGGCAATTACTGCATTGTAATTTATAAATGCCATAATTGTTCTTTAAGTCGACTACATAGAAATGTACAAAATCCATCAAGCACCTTCAGTATTAAATTATAGCTTAATAATATGTCAATATAGGTTTTTCTTGGTGTAAAATATGCTGAAATGTTATTTTGAGTATAGATACAGTATAGATATTTTCTTATTTCATTCATTGGCTTACATAGGGATTTCAACATTTAAAAGTACTTTCTGATTCTTAAGTCAAAATGGTCTAAATCTGTCATTAGACTCTGATTTTCTTTAATAGACAATGCTAATATAAAATTTAAGACATCGACTGAGGGTGCTTGATGGAAATTCAATATCGAATTTGGATTATTGAGATTTTGTACACTTCCATATATTTTGTCACTAGCGACCGGGTTTCACCTTTCGGCATCTTCAGGTGTTCGGGCGTACGAATGGACTCGAACTGACTGGCAGTTCGAGTCCATTCGTGCTCTCGAATACCTGAAGATACCGAAAGGCGAAACCCGGGTCGTTAGTGACAAAATACATGGAAGTGTACAAAATCTCAATAATCCAAATTTGCCAATATAAAAGTTTCTTTGTGTGATTGTTGTTTCATAACAACATCTGTTAATGTAACCTGCAATGGTTTTGGTGATAAATATCGTAGTTATCATTTTCCCAAAGTAATTAATTGAAATACGTATGGTATGTTTTATAGCGACCTAACTGACAATACGGTCTTTGTTCAACAAAACTGGTTGTATATTTATTTTTAAAAATATGCCACAATTTTTATTTATCATTTAAGCTGTGAAATAGCATACCACATTATTACAATGCACTTCTAAACTATATGTTATAATACTGAATATTACATATTGTATCAGTTTATATATTGTTAAGCATAAGAGCTCTCATCACGAGCTAGTGAACATCAAGTCCTTAAAGCTTAGATACTACACTCAAAATAAAGCTCAACGACAATTTGTCATTTCTCGCATTATTTAATTGTGCTATTTTTATTTTGCTTAAATGTGCTTTTCTTTTTGATTTCAGGTAATTAAATGCAATGCGAACAGTCCCTGCTTAATATGGTATGAATAAATGAGGGTTATAAATGCAAACGTGTCACTTTACAGTTTTCACAATTTTTCAGTAACAACGAAAAACACTTTAACGCTCTATTGTAACTAGTGAAACAGTGACAGGTTCAAATTTCACTTGGCTTTTCAGAGTATTTTTTCTATCGTAAAGAGTCACTTATGCATATCGTCGTTGTTCTGGAAGAAGACACTAACTGAAAAATACTTGTTTTGAGTAATTGTACTTAGAAGTTTTCTAAATATTTGAAATGGTATACCTTTTTCATTTATTTTATTTGTACAAAACTCTTTATAAATAAAATTATAATTTTTGAAAATAAGTGTGTTCTTTTCCATACGGTAGAGTTTAACGGTGCAGTGACCTATAATTTTTTTTAACAATATTCATAAATAACAATTAAAACCAACAGTAAAAACACGACGGTCTTAAATTTACATTGAAAAAAACATAAGAAAATAAAAAAAAATATATCTTAAAAGCTTTAATCAAATACGTGAAATAAGAGTTGTAAGAAACAATTAAAAAAATTTGTACATTGAAAAAAACATTGATATTTGAAACATAATCTTAAAATATTATAAACACAAAAATAATGACAAACAATTTTTACGTGGTGGAATTATTTTCTTATGATCCTTATCTTATTATTTTTTTTTCCAATCGATAAAATTTTCTTTGTTAGGTCTGTAAAAGTACTAATTAATTTTAAATAATATGTAATTTTTACAGAAAAGTGAGCAGTTAATAATACAAAACAATCTTATATTGCATGCAAAAGTCGGAGTGCCGAGTTAAACACAAGGAACATTTTGGTATAACTAATTCAAATGTAATTTTTTAGATTTAGTGCTTTCTTCCAGAACAGTTTGTATGATGTTTTAAAAATTATGCAATTTGAAAAAAAGATTAATAATCAAGAACTTTGGTCAAATATGTAAAGCGGCGTGTTTGCAGTTTTTAAATATCAAGTCACCATGATCACGTCGTATGATGTCGACTAACGAGCGTAACGTGCTTGTAAAAGCGGATATTTATATACCTTTAATAATGTGGAATATTTTCAGAATTGAATTTAAACCTCGTAGCTTCAAAATATACAATTATAATGATGAGAGTAAACACGTAAGCACTAATTAATTAATTCCAAGTTTTCCGTAAAAGCTTCTAAATATAAACATCATTGCTTTTATATTATTTACGAGTTATGTTATTGTATGATCATTTAAATGTGGCATAGGGTGCTTATCTAACGACTGATATTCGGAAAACCGAAGACTTGTTTGTTTTCATACAAGAAGGATGAATAGTAGCTAGTTATATCTGAATAGCTTGTGGAAAACTGCTTAAAATATAGTTGCGAAAAGAAAACTATGATTTCTTAGTTGGTAGACGAATAATCATCAAAATATGTTAAGATTTTTTATTCCTTTGATATATCGATACGTCAATGCAACAAACAGTAAGATATATTGTAAAATCTGGTTCTGAGATAATGGCTGTTTTGTGTTTTGCTAAATCTTAAAAATCTTTTCTTACACACAGTTTAATAACAATATTATATTGTACAAGGAAAAAAATTAGCTACTTAGATGTAATTATATTTTTTTAAATTCTACAGAAATAGTGTTAAAGAGATTGTTATTTTGTTGAGTGATATAGTAAGTTATGTGTTCGTATAGTTCAAGTTTTAAAGATACAAAATATCTGATTGTTGCATTGGATTCGTCATATTTATCTCAAAACACGATTTTTGCAATATGTCCTACTGTTGAATTGACATAGCATTATTATATATGTATATATAACATACTTCCAATAGTCACAATGTGGAGCAAGTGGACACCATGGAGGTATCTCAACAGAAGTTTTTCTACGGGAAATACTAGTTACTCAGTTGCTTAACCTCTCTTTTTCAAAAAGAGTAGGGATATAACTATAATGATAAGGTAGCACGAGTGGTAAGCTAATCACTCTTGCTGAGATCGGATAGGTGGGTGGGAATTCTAGACATCACAAACATCCATGCCTATGAACAGAAATCCATCGGTATTGGCATCCGAGACATAACCGTAGTCGAAGCCAACGACGTTAACCACTGCAAAACGGACCCGACAGTTATAGAATATTTAATGTCGGCTTCTGTGGTCTAGTGGTAATAGTTTTGACCTAGCGATCAGTTAGGTTTCGAATCAGGTCCCGGCAAAATCAATTTCATATTTAGATTCTTTCAGCTTAGATTTGAGATCCTGTACGTGGGTGTTTATAATATCACTTCTGCTAGAGTTGATCTCGAGTGATTTCACATTGAGTTTATCTCATATTTTCCAATTGTAAAATATTTTAAACTTTAAAATTCCAAATTTAATGAAATATATGCTTCAAAGTGGTATTTTAAATAAGTTTTGTTCTGGGTAAACTTAATTTAAATTATATACACCTGTTTTGATACCTTTTTTTACAATTCTCTATGCAGATAAATTAGTTAACTGTGAAGGTTAATATTGATTATATAACCAAGGCTTACATTTTAATATCATATGGCTTCTCTTATATAAAAATCCAAATGTTTTCGATTACCATGTAGAGTGGTGTGTGTTAATAGGATAAAGAGGAGGGTGTGTATTTAATTTATATTACATATTACCACCGTACTGAATTGAATACTTTTACACACATACTTTTTAACTTGTAGGTCACGATCACTAATGGATCATTAAATGATTATAATGCTGAGCACTTTTAAGGCTTTTTTTGATCAACTATTGCAGACTTTCTAGGATACTTTTATTTTTAATCAAGAAAATGTTATTCAGGTTATAATATTTTATATAGTTCTAAAAGATATTTGTACATTTTTTGGTATCACCTCATCATGAATATTAATAGACGGAATTTTGTTTTTTTATATATTTTCGATGAACTTGGCGGTAACTTTGTGGAAACTCATTTTTAATATGAAAATAATCATAATTTTAATAAAAATAGTAACGTAGAAATAGTCCATAGAGTAAATAAAAAGGTAATGAAATTAATAGTTAAGGGTTCTTAGAAATTAAAAAATTGAGAGTAATCGGCGTCTGTGGCGCAGTTGGGAGCGTCCTTGGCTACGGCTACGGACGTTTTCATAAATTGATCTTTTAATTGATTTATGAACTTCTGTTCGTAGTCTGAATGTTTGCGATGTCTAAAAACGTCCTCCCACCCATCCAATCCTCACGAGGCGTAACGAGAGCGATTAGCTAACCACTAGTCCTGTCCTAGCTCTATCATTCTATCCCTACTCTCTTCGAAGAAAGACAGGTTGATCAACTGAGTAACAAGCAGTTCTCATAGATCCTGATGAGATACCTGCATTAGGAGGCCATATGCTCCACGTTGGGAGCAGACATGGAAAAAAGTAATCGATTATAACTAAATTATATTTTGAGCAGGACCGGTGGTTGGTTCACCACTAGTAATTAATTTTTAATTAGTAGTGTTATGGTAATTTGTAATATCATTATTTATGTCTTACCTCCTCCCCACGTCCAGTAGAAGGAAACAAACCCACCCTAACCTCTATTTTTAGAATTAGAATCATTGCTAACCTAAGAAATTAATATCCCTACTTAAGTCTGAAAATGCTTTTTAAAGAAACAAAAAGCGTTACATTCGTTACAAAGCCAGTGGAACAACTAAGGAATTTTGTTTACCTGTTTATTCTAACAACCTGATGAGATAGATATAAACTAAATACATAAACTTACTTCCTATAAAGCTTTAAATTTTGTTGATTCGTATCATGGTAATAATTAGAAACTCAGTTATGTTCAGTAAGATACATGACGCATTATCATCACTATTAAAGAGTAAGAAAAGAAGTATATCTTGTCTTCTAGTATAACTCTAAAGACAAATTTCCACTTTGACGCTGTTACTATTCAATCGATAAGAGGTTCTCGTACCACAAGGCTACGTTTTCACTTATTGTATAGAATGTGTGGGGAACGAATTAATACGAATGGTAATATAGACGAACACTGGCAGGAAGCATTGACATGGGCAGAAAGCGCAATACCTTCAGAGAAGCCGGACTACTTTCGGATAGTAAACAATATTACTGTACAGACCGTTGGGTGCACGGGTCTGCCCGTGCTTCTGGACAAGTCGACGGCCGATCTATTCTCAAATTAAATCTCTGGAATAATACAGAGACTGGAAACATGCAGAATACAGAAATGGACTGAAATATCAGTCCTGTGAACCACTACAACGGTTCAAGAGCGGGTCAGATAAATTTTAGCGTTTTTTGTTGATCGTTATTACATCATGAAAGGCAGCTGTAAGATCAGATACAGCATACACACAATTGCTAGTAGGGGAAAAACCACTATCAAAATATACTCATAAATGATTTGCGCAATAGTGAGTCGATTGAGCTTCAATTTGACATGTCACTGTCAATAAAACGATCATTCAATTTTGTTTATATGAATCTCTGAAGATTTGAAATATCTGTCATCATGTTTATTTTATTGATTTATAACAGAGTCTTGTTACACTCACCTAAATGGCCACTTAACGGTTCGTAATTTGCTTTTTGGTTTATATCACGTGCTGTTAGGGTTACCAATTCTGGGATCAGCTCTAAATACCGGGATTTAAAACCTATACCGGGAATGAAAATTTATTGAAAAAAATATTTTTGAGAATGAAGCAAAATTTAACAAAACAGATTGTATTTAATTTCTTGTTTGCGAGTTACAAGGAATATTATCAAAATCAATCTTTTCCGATTGACTGTTTTATTAAAAAAAATACAGTTTGTGTGTGTGTAAGAAAGAATTTATACGTTTGATTTACTTTATGAAAAAAAAAAGAAAATGTAAAAAGTAACATCTTGAGGATTTATATGCACAAAAATAAAGTTTATTAAGAAATAAGAATCCAGAAATGTTTTTCAATTCTTTCGTATCATAGTTGCGGGGTCACGTGCTTGAGTTCTCGAAATGGAACTTCTGTAAATTACTTTTACTATCGATTTTTGCATTTGTATTCAAAGGCAGATATGTTAGTGTTGATTAATTTCACAAGAGCAATAAGCTTACTGGCAATCATCTCTTAAATCCATCCTTCTTTCCTTAAACAGAAGTTAAGCATATGATATTATGATCTCATCCATCTGTCTTGTATAATACACTTTTTAATTAGATCTATAATTATTAATACATAAGCGACTTTCTAAAATTCCTTGGTCATTTTCATATAGCCGGGATTACAAGCCCTACGTGCGGTCTGTTTTATTGGTGGTTATGTCTTATTAAGTGAACGGCGTTGTTGCCTGTCAGTTAGCGGGCGCGTAAGTACATACAACTTTTTAATGTATTACTTCAAAAGGTTTTATATGAATCTGATTCTCACATAACAAAATACGTTTTGATGAGAAAGTATAGAAAAAAGTCTTTAGTACAAATTACAATGGATTTTATATCTGTAATTGACTGACAGAATTCTTAATAAAATTCAACAAAAAAAAAACAGCTGATACGCCAAGTAATTTTAATATTACATAAAGGTTTACTGTAATGTGATTTTCCGAGAAGAACAAATGTATATATATTTTTTTACGTAATACTATAATACAATATACGTCTTCTTAATAAATCTTTAAATTATATCTGTTTGACATATTAGGTAAGCTTTTACTTGTAAGCATTACAGCAACCAATAAATGATGATATTTAAAACACAATACTGTTTCAATATTGTTTATAAATTAATGGTAGGTAATAATCATTTACGTTTCTGTGTAAGAGTCGTAACAATATTGTCTTTATAACTCGTAAAGATGTTTCGTAAATATATTTGACTATAGGTCAAATTTTAACTGCTCGTAAAAGTCATTTAACTGAAGTTAATTACTTAGGTTTTGTTATTTAAAATTGGAATGAAAAGGTCATTCGTTTGACATGTATTTCAATATCATTACTTGAACATTTTGATACAGTTAAAAACTAGCCGAATATATCGCCGATAAGGATTTCAACACCGGTATTTCAATATTGAAAATAAAGCAAAGTTAAAGTTTTATCGTTATAAATATAGCATATTTAAGTTAAAATTAAGATGAAAATGTTCATATTAGTAAACAGCTTAACGACCGCATGTTTTTTCGCATTTTTGCAAAAAAGCTGTCATTTCACTAAATTCACTATAATTTGTAAACCAATTGATATATCTTAACCAAATTCGATTTGATGGCTTCCAGATACTTCGCCGCATAAATCAATGTCGTTTGAGCAGTGGTTCTATATTTGTGAGGTGCATACTTATGTGGTGTAGTGAAAAAAACTAAAAAATCCCTGCTTCTCATATCATCCCTGTTGCAGATGTTACAAGTCACCCCGGGACAGGACACGGTTATCATAATGACGCAAGCACTATAAAAAGTGCCACATGGCGCGCTCAATAAATCACTAAGCAATGTGTAAATAATAATAACCAATACTACGAGAGAGAAAAAAGTGAACGTATATCTTCTAGGTGTAGTTTTACAAAACTGTGTGGTAAAAATATTGTTTATGTTTTGTTAAATAATGCGTTGATGTGTATACCACCATCTTTTGTTGACATTTGAAATCAAACTCGATTATAACCCAGTACTTTTTCAAAAGAATGGAACGTATGACGTAGGACTCAGATATGAGTCCGCGGTCGTTAAGCTGTTCATAATATTTGAGCACAGGCCTTTTTAGTGTCATATTTCAGACAAACAATATATTTATGTATATATGAAAATGCGCCTTTAGTATTACGATCGTTACTTGCTGAATTTTCATTTGCTCATTTTCACCTAGTTTAGGAGTGAGTGATATGAGCGAGATATCTCGCTAAAGTCTGTATGTAGCGTCAGGCCATCGACAAGCTAACTCGCGGGTTCTTATCATCGTCAAAGCATCCCATCTACTTTTGTAGTATAAAATTGTATAGTGTCATCCCTTGACAAGTAGTAATTTTTTGCCTCGAGTCAAATATCGATATTATTGATGTAAACTGAAATCTTGTAAATAGTGCAGATTGACGTTTGTAGATGGCACAGGCCTATCAAAAACTCGTATGCACACGAGGTACACATGCAAGTGACTTATGTTCTGAGGTTGTGACAACCCTGTTTATGTATATTTTGAAATAGCATTTATCATTTTAGTGTGTAAATATTTACGAAAATCTTGAGAAATGTGTTGATTTGTTAAATGTTTACAGATGTACAACATTTTTTAAGCGATTTATTTTACTCCAAAAACAGCTGGCCTACCAGTGTCCACCTATTAAAATTTGCATGGCATTGAAAAAGTTAATATGTAATAACGAAATGACGGTATTTATTTATTCGTACAGTATTCCAATACCTAATCGCCAACCATTGGTAAAAATAGGATTGAAATGTTGAAAGAATATTCCGTAAAACCTTTCTAGATACCATACTTACTCATCTCAGCTGTTATAAAAACATCTTTTAGCTTTCTCTGTCCTATTAGTAAATTGTCGCTCGGAATATACAATAATTGGTATTTTATACGTTCCGTACGGTGTTATATGCCATAATTGGTATACTTATAATCTCTGCTTTCTCTAAGTAATTTCTCAAGCAATTTGTGTGATTACGTGACATGTTATCGTTTTACGCAGTTTATGATATTTAATCATCAGTTAACCATTAAATTTGCGTTAAGTCACACATATGACGTGGTAAGAACTAAGTATCTGGTCTTAAAACTAGTTATAATAATGACGTTAATTCATGTGCTATTTAACGTTATGTTGAGAATAGTAAATATTGATATATTAAAAGAATTTTTCCATCATTTCCTGATTTTCTTAGAACCAGGCAAAACAATGAATGCGGGAAAACGACGGTTAAGGAAAAATGACAAAAAATTCAAGTTTCTACATCTTTTGAAGATTAGTTTTAAAATGCAATGTTTTTGTATCCTGATACTTGTTCATTAGAATTGGAACTAAGATTTATATTTACGTATATCTATAATTTTTCATAAGACAAGTAAAATTAAAAATATGTTTCGTATTCCCGAATAGACATTAGGATAGATCAATTTTTATAGTGTGCGAACGTGATTTTGAAGGCCGCATTTCTGTGATTTTTTCATTCGTTACTTTGTCAAACAATAGCCAAACCGATTGTTAAAAGAAAGTCAATATTTACCAACAAGTCTGTCTTAAAATAATCTTTCTTTAAAGGCTGAATTGAAATTGACTTGGTACAACTCTAATATTATGGAGTGAAGTATTTAGCTATTGATGTACCAATTTAAATTGGCCGCTAGTGAGGGTGTCACCGTCACGTTAGGAATGCTGCCATACTAAATCAGAACTAAAATTTCACTAAACTCCAAAACTGATGTTTTAGCGACGGTTATTAAAAGTAGACAATATATTTATTTTGCGTAAAATGGCAATTGGAGAAATTCATTCTAGACTAACAATTCTTGTTCCAAATTCGGCGGCGGCCAAGTAATTTTGGTAATACTACAGTAATATGGTAAAGATTTTTAGTGACCGTGATGCAGTGGTCAACGTCGTTGGCTTTGGTTACGGATGTCTCGGGTGCAAATACCGATGGATTTCTATTCGTAGGCATGGATGTTTATAATGCCTAAAATTTCCTCTCACCCATACAATCCTAGCAAGAACGATTGACTAACTACTAGTTCCACCCTATCCGTATCCTTCTATCTCTGATCTCTTCGAAAAAGAGAGTAGCAAGCATGTCTCGTATACAAACTTCTGTTGAGATACCTCCATTAGGAAGCGGACATGCTAAAAAAATATGGTAGACAGATCATGGCGATATCGTCAGAACTTTTATGTAAATCACAATTTTTGTGGAAATATATAACTTTCTATTTTTTACCATACAATAATCTATCTTCTTTATTTTTATGTAACGGGATGTCATGTAAACGTCTTACAATCAGTTCTATTGATATACTCACAGTTGGCTGTGGGTATATATCAAGCATGAAATTAACCAGTGAAAAAGCAAAAAAATACTACATAAAATTATGTACTGCAACAATAGTGAAGTCTCCGTCACATACATTAATCGCCCGAAGAGACAATATTCCATACCAAGCCATTTGTGATTTAATCTGTTCTTTTATTCGACGCTTGTAAACTTAATTTGTAACGTCAATATAAATCCAGTAAAACAAGTGCACTTCCGCTCATCGTTTATTATGCCTAGGCCAAGGCAAGTATACACTTTTACATAGAGAGGTTACTTAGTTTATCAGAAGTCAAACACCGTGTGCGTAAAAACGTAATAATTGAATTCGCTAACTTTAGTATATTTCCGCGTCCGTGGCGCATTTGGTAGTGTCGTGGGCTACGCCTACGAATGTCTCGGGTTCAATTCACCGTGCAGACAGTTTTCATAGATTGATATTTCAATCGATTTATGGTGTATGGAGTGTTTGTGTTGTCCAAAACTCTCTCCTCACCCACCCACCCATCCGATCCTCACGGGTCGTAGCGAGAGCGATTAGCTAACCACTAGTTCTGTCCTAGTCCTATCCTTCTATCCCTACTCTCTTCAATAAAGAGAGGTTGAGCAACTGAGTAACAAACAGGTTTAATAGAAAAATTCTGTTGAGATACCTCAATTAGGAAGTTTCATACGCTTCACGCTGGGAGCGGACATGAAAAAAAACTAAACTAGTATAACCGTACCCGTTATGGATGACAGTATTTAAATTGAAATACTGAATGTCTAAATTAGCGAGTACGTTGGAACTGCGTGTGAATTGCATAATATTTTATTTTATATACACCGCGAACACTTACGTCATGAGAAAATTTCATATCTAAATGTCATATGTCATTGGAATTTCCACGAACAAGAATTTTTTTTCAATGGCGCTACACTGTTGTGACACGCTAAAAGACCATTCTTAGAAAAAAATATTGTTATATTTGGTTTTCGTTATTCATTTACATGAATCTAAATAATCAATAAGTATATTTTTGGAATGAAAATCACAATTGTTGAATTACACAACGATCGTCCAGTTCATTACTAAAACATCTCCAAATAAGCCATTTTGAGATAATTGGAAAAGCAATATTCAAATGGTCACTATAAATCAAATAATATCGATTTGTACCCGAGTTTTATACATTTTATAAAGAGGTGTTTTAACAATAAGTGACTTTTCGAGTATAGTCAGTAGAAATAACCAATTACTGACCCAGAAACCCGCCTTAGCATTTTTGAGTGCTTTTTTTACATTTATCTACATATTTAACTCAAAAAAAAAATTGGGGTTGTCTGACTAGTGAATCAGACGATCAATATACCTAATATTAATTGTATTTTGGCCAATTGATGTAACCCTCAAAATTGAAATTGTTCAGGAGGGAGTAAAAACAGTTTTTATCGAAAAAATTATATGGTGAGTTACGTTATGAATCTTTGAAGTGCACTCTTTCCGATACGTGATTATACGTAGAGATTTTAGATATATAAGTGGCTTACATTAAGTGGCTGGGTCAGAAGTTTTAAGCCTAAAACTAATGTTAAGTGATGTTTCCCTTCCAAAAAGTGGTCAATTTATTTTTCTAATTTACATCATTTGGCCGAGACCTGCTCTGTCGTCTTTAAAATGAGATGTAATCATTCGTTACACCAATTAGCCAAAACACCGTCGATATATATAAATATTATATAAGTCAAACGCGATATTTTTCAATACAATTATTGTGTGGATTATTAATATCCTGAATTATTTTATTTTCCGTATGTAACTGTTTTATTTTGTTGATCCGTGATTCTGAGATCCCGGGATTCCTGAATTTCGAAATCCCTGGATCATAAAGAGGGTCTGGGATTGCATGCCCTAATTACAAATGCTTAGAAATTATTTACGTGATAAGATAAATAATTAATTTAACTTAGAGCATGCAATATAGAAATTTGTGTATACTATAATATATCATTTCTGTTAAATATATTAAGCCACGACCGCTAATCTAGCAGTTCAAATCTCCAAGGGCCAGCTGCGCGGGCAGGAATCCCGCGTCACGCGCGAAGGGGCAATCTCGCGGTTTGCGGCGCGACAGATTTATTCGGGAACGTACCCCGGTTAAGATTTTGCGATTGCTCGCCAAATCCGGGCAATTTATGCCAGCCGAGACTAATCCGGCCCTGGTGAGATGCCCGACTTGCGGCCGTAGGACGCGGATAGTTTGCGCTTTGAGACTTCTAATACCACATTTAGCTTAAGGTGTATTTACTGTGCATTGTATAACATTTTGTAAAAAAGTGTATTATTAATTTTAATGTATTGTATATTTCTTTTACCATGTTCATTTCCGATAACTGCGTGTTACCCATTTGCTCAACATCTCTTTTTAGTAGAGATAGAAGGATAGGGCTAGGACAAGACTAGCGATTAGCTCACCACTCTCGATATGCCCCGTTTTTAGGATCGGATGGTATGAAGGCATCTAAGATATCACGAGCAACCATATCTTCAAACAGTAAATTTATAAGTCGATTGTAAAATCAATTTATGAAACTGTCCGTACTGGGATTCGAGCCCATGAGATCCGTAACCGAAGCCAACAACGTTGATCACTGCACCATGAACCCGACAATGTATTATTCATATGAAATTATATAATTTATTTATCTGTTTAATAACACAGGCAAATAATAACAGCAATAAAAAGTGCCAAGCAAAATTGCTTTTTCGGAAAGAATATCACATATTTGTACCTAATTTTTTTAGACAACGTCTGCTCCCATGTGCATGGAGCATATGGATTCATAATGGAGCTTATGTCAGCACCCGTTATCTACGATAAATGATTGTTAGCCAACCTCTCTTATTTCGAAGAGAGTAAGCATATAAGGATATGAAGCTAGGGTAAAACTATTGAAAAAAATACAGTAATTATTTATCAAGGGTGGGCAAAATTGACATTGTTTGCCAAATCGAATTCAAAGATATTTTTTTACAAATATTCTAATTTTACGATTTTATCAAATGGCAAACAAACGGCTTCGCTCATCGCCAGCATTTTCAACGCGCAATATATTTTTGTAAACTATTTACATTGAAATAATTACTCATTTAACATCAAAAGAACTGTTTAACATCAATTTAGCTGTATACCTAATACTTCAAGTATGTTAAATTTATCAATTGTATTGTACATTCGATTGTGTATTTCTCAATAACAATATATATCATTATCTTTCACATTACTGTTGCCAAATACTGTGGTGATAATGTAGAGCTGCCCATGTCAAGATAGACACTTCTTGTACCAGTAAGCACCAACATCTGAATTGCTCATGTCAACATAAACATTTCTTGATGTAAAAATATGCCTTCACAATATTTTGGCATACACGTAATATAGTTTTCTCTTGTTTCATTTATTTTCAATCGGCTGACATAGGAATTTCTACCATTAAAAGAACGAACGTTTAAAATTACTTTCTGTTGCTTAAGTCAAAATGGTTATATTCTGACATAGGCAATTCTAGCATTAGGCCCCAGATATATATCGATCAACTTAGTTTCAGTTACCCCATAACAATAGCACGTGTATGTTTGTCAGTGAAATGCCATATAAATAATTTAACCAATGTATATACTGCTAAGGTAACACTCAGAGATTGAATATAATATTACAATTATCTACTATTCATGTAAATATGGATACGTTAATACATCATAACTATTATTGTGATTGGTGATGTCTTCCCCTTCTCGTGAGGTAGTCCGTAATTCTCTAACCCTTAACCTTCCCGTTTTCATGCTAAAATAATTCCTTCGGATCTCATGCAGTCACATTTCGTTACCGAGTGGGTTTTGTCATATAACCGCATTTATAAAGCAAAATGACGATTTCAAAATGTGAAATATGGTTTTATGTAGTATTAGGTAATTAGTTTACGACATATTTTCGGTGTAAAACCCGAAATACATATCAAAATATGCGGAATTAAAGACGCAAGAATGAAAATTCTTAATAGGATAAATAACAAAGTATTTAGTTCTACAATTTTTTTATCAGTTAGTTGATAGTATGTTGAACTATAGTTTTTAAAGATACTTCTGACGATGGCGTAAAGCCGAAATAACTATCAACTATATGATAAAAAATATGTAGAACTAAATACGTTGTTATTTATCCTATTATAATGGAGTTCTACCAAGTAAATGCCAATTCAATCAATAAATCAAAATTCTTCATTGCAGAACAAGCTCGAGACGTGTCTTGGTGCGCTATACCTATCCTATACTAATTGTTACCATTTATACTTTACTATAATTTTGTATTTTTTTATGGTAAAACTGACTACGTTTTCAAATTTTGATTAATTATACAAAGGAGACGTAAACTGTAATGTATTTTTAATTATATGTTATAATTATAAGTTATAATTGATCTTTCAATTAATTTATGGATTTTTGTTCTCAGTCATGAATGTTTGTGATGTCTAAAACTCCCTCCCACCCATCCGATCCTCAAGAGGCGTAGCGAGAGCAATTAGTAAACCACTAGTCCTGTCCTAGCCTTATCTCTCTATTAGGAGATTAAATGCTCCTCGCCGGGAGCGGACATGGAAAACGAAATTACATATCGAACTATTTTGTTTACAAATAGTAATATTTTAAATTTTTGTATGACCTATTTCACAGATAATTTAAAGGTTTAAATGCCAAAATAACTCATAACACCATGAATAAGGTAGGGTTAATCACCTTTATAGTTCGTTCAATAGTTAATAAGGCTTTCGAATATAAGAAATTTTAAAAATAAAATGCATTTAGTACGGAAAACATTTAGTTACAAACAGAGTAGCAGAGTTATTATTTTTTAAATACGTTATTGAATAGCTCTTATATAAAATACATATTCACGCTTCATTTAAAATGTAATCATAATAAAAAATCTCAGTTTAATATGATTGGTATTTTAAATTAGTTTTTAATGGTGTCGTAAGCCAGATTGGTATATTAATTTTGTGGGAAACTGTCAAGAGGTAAACTTCGTCGATCATTTATAACATAGAAACCATATTCAAAATGACGTAACAGGAAACATTTAAAAATGTGTTTTGACACCGTGTTCACTTTGGTTTTTTTATTTGATAAATAACCATGATGAATAATGCGTGTGTTCATAAATGAACGCAAACAAAAACGCTTCGAAATAGTGATCATTATTACTGTGCTCTCGTGAACACTTGATGCATCACGAATTGACAAAACTTCTTTATTATATGAAGTTTTTTAGTAATAAATAATTCCACCTTGGTATTACAAATTTATTTAACTACAAAATTTTTAGAGAAGATAAAAAGCTATTTAAAGGATTAATCTTAGAAACAATTTCATGATTATAATGAATGACATTGGAGAATATGTGCTTTAATGCAATCAAAGTATATTCTGGTTTAAGAAAAATATATAAGTAGTAGCATATAAAGATGAATTTGTTTTTTTTTTGCAGTGGTCAACGTCGTTGGCTTCGGTTACTGTGCTCACGGGATTGAATTCTAGTACGGCAGTTTCGTAAATCGATTTATGAATTTCGAAGGCATGGATGTTTGTGGACTACATCCACCAAAGGGCGCCAAACATATCTATTCTTCCCGGACGTGACCTAGAGACACGAGTTAAAGTGTAATTTACCTGAATGCTGTGCTTGCCAGTTTATAACCGGCCATGGCAAGTTCAACTGTTAACTATTTGGGCTGGGCAAGTTAGTTAAAAAGCCGGATTGCACTTGTGCATACAACCATGAGGACGCTAATCACGTTCTGTGGGACTGCTCCGAGATGAATGCTGAACGAGCAGAGCTGTTTGCTGTGGTCCGTCCTCATACGGACCCAATAGGCCACGCTGACTTGATTTCAACCAAGCCCAACTTTGAGGCATTCGATAAATTTGCAATATCATATGGGGGGCGGTATATTCTCGAGTCCTCTTTAGATTCCACGAGGAGTCGATTAAACTCTTGCGCTACGGCGGATTCTCAGTATAAGGATACACAAGATACTTAATATCGCTTAAACTAAATGGCTGAACCAGTCACATTTTCTTTTTTTTTTCTTTCTATCTCTTCTTTTCTTAAGCACAATAGTGCGTAGTTAAAAGATTGTTCCCGTGCAGCTCTGCATCGGGCCAAGAATATGAGAATATGAGAGTAAATTCGTTTCTTTTCTTGATCGTTATTGCGTTATGGAAGGCGGCCGTGAAACAGCGGCTGCATACACGCTGCTAACCATTAATCCCGTCATAGCCCTATCCTTCTATCTCTACTCTCTTTGAAAAGAAAGGCTTAAGCAATTGAGTATCAAGCAGTTTTCGTGGAAAAACTTATGTTTGGATACCTCAATCAGGAGCCCATTTGCGTCGGATCGGGAGCCGACAACACTGTCAACGGAAGTTGTTTTTTGTAGAAGTTGTTAGGAAGTGGTTAGAAAAAAATGTTAACATAACAAACATCCATGTCTTTTGACACAAATCCATAATTCAACTGAAAGGTTACTAAATAGAAATGTCCTTTGCAATATTCGAATCAGTGGCCAGATCATTCTTGTATCAATTCAGAATATTAAATAAATAAATAAGTACCCAAATCCATTTACATTTTATTCCTTAAAAATGGCTCTTGTATAATATTATGTTTATTATAAGTCAGCATCTGTAATCTAGTGTTAAAGTCTTTAACCCTTCCGTATTCATGGTGTAACAATGAGTTACTTCGGCCTTTAAACCTTTAAATTATCTGTGAAATAGGTCATACATTTGTAACTAAATGAGTTCTACATATTTTTAAAATACATTATCGTTTATATCTTCTTTGTAAATATAATTAATCAAAATTTGAAGACCTCGTCAATTTTACTATCGAAAAATACAAAATTATGTTACAGTAACAGTTAGTATAATAAATAACAATCCAAGATGCATGACGTACCGTATGTAACCGCTTTATTTCAGAAAGCACCAAGACACGTCTCGAGCTCGTTCTTCTATGAAGAATTTCGATTTTTGCGTCTTTCGATAATTTCGCATAGTTTGATTTGTATTGCAAGTTTTATACACTACATATGACGTAAAATAATTATTTAATACTACATAAAACCATATTTCACTTTTTGAAATTGTCATTTCGCACACGCACACCACACGCACACCAGACGGTGACGAAATGTGACTGCATGAGATCTTAAGGGATTTCTTTAGTATGAAAACGCAAAGTTTAATCTAGCAATTAGATGAGTCAGGGTTCAAATCTTGTTTTGTTTGTCAAATATTTAAGATTTTGACTACGGGTGTTCTTTCTCTTACTCGATTTCTTTTCACCTGGAGTTGATCTGAAGTGACATTTTAACAACTTTCGAAAATAAATGATTTTTTTTGAATATCTCATGCCTTGGCACACTATTTTTATTAGCTTTGATGCTCTGTTTTAATTTTTCCTATTCAATATAATATAATCTTTCGTTAGGTCGTCAACTAAAATGAGAGTTCATCTGTAAAGTAAGCCTTTAAAAATAAATCTTAATTAAGACAAAATTTATAAATGACATTATTAACTTCAAACACGTAAAAATAATTAAAATGAACTCTTACACATTTCAAAAAACTTTGGTAACAGCATGCTCTTTAATTAATAATCTATGTCATTTTTCATGCACGCCTGTCATAGATTTTCTGTCCACTACTTTGAGTTTGACGGACATCTACAGCGATAATATTCTTTTTCACTACAAATTTTACATGTACCAAGAACCCATTAATTCTTCAAAGAAAGAAAAATGTACCTCTATATGAAACATATTGTATAATACAAAGAAATGTTGCCAGCTTTCACGAAAACCGACTGAAAATCGCTGACAATTAAATATGTAACACAAATATTATGTTTACAAGTTTAGGAATATAATTCCAATTATTTTATGATAGACGAAATTTAACTGTAAGTATAAGATGATGACGACGTGTGACAATTATGCAGTTCCAGAGTGTCGGTCTATGAGTGTCTTCAGTTCAGCAAGCGACGACAGAGTCCCAGTCGTTTTCTTGTTTGTCCACTTATATTGTCGTCACTGTCTGTCTTCCACCTTAGTCGTCATATTGATGACTCATCATAAATAGTATTTAGGTATCAAATATTATATTTGATAAATATAATATTATTATGTTTTGTAAATCTGCGCTGTCTTAATGGTGACTAGCCATACCGTTATAAAAATAATGCAAACATAAATACATATATTAATTTTGCAATCCCGAGGGTATTCAAAGCTTCACATCTTTTTTCTTTCAGGATGCATCGCTCAGCTTATATATTGCTCAGGAATTGCACAGGGTGCGCATAATGCAGTGAAATATGTGATCTTTAGCTTAAGCCGTGTTAAAGTGAAAAAACAAACAATGTAAAAACACTTATCGCTTCTTTTCTTGGACTGTGTTATTTCAAATCGGTGCAAAAAGAGAATTTGGTGTGTTTGAAATGGTGAATGCATGTCGCGTAAGAGTTCTGGATGATTGAAGCTGTAAAGAGGAACGAATCAACTTTGACCTTATGAAACACCAAAATACCATAGGAATATGGAAAGTTATATCATAGCTATACTGGCAACACCAAGCTCACTAGGTGGTCACGCAATTGCTAATTGCCACTCTGAGTAATTGTATCGGGCGAAGTGAAATTACGCTCAATTTATTAGACGTCCTCAGAGATTCAATTATAAACATTATTTTAATAACGTGTTGTGACTCGGGAAAACTCATGTTTTTTTTTACTCGAAGTATGTTAAAAAATAAACCGGTGACATTAGTTAATTCAGTAAAAAATACTGATTGAAATTTGTTACTTTATGAAAAAAAATAAAAAAAACAATGTTATACTGACAGACTGCATCAAGTCAGTTTTTGATAGTTTTCTGTTTTAGATCTCAAAATGTATGCAATTCAATACTCTCCGTATTGGTAAAACTTATGAAGTCATAGGTTATAATAGCTTTGAAATGAACAGTATTAATTCACAGTAATATAAAATTAAACACATAACTTAGTTATTTCACTGGCTGTGTTACTAAATATAACTCATGTCTCGCTTCTTCGAAGAATAATCTTCAGACTAACTATATCGAAATGTTCTTTATTTCTAAGGTAAACAATGATTCTAATTCTTAACTTAAAAATAAAAGTGGGGTCGGTTTTAGTCGGTCCTTCTTCTGGATGTGGGGTGACAGTAAGAAACAAAAAATAATAGTAATATGAGAGGACCCGAATCGAAGAGAGGCTAATGGTCGGTTATCAAGGTCCTGAAAGGTCTGGGATCTCAAGCAAACACCATTTAAAATCCGGTTCAACTTTTATTTATTTTAATCGAAGATGCAGTGGTTTAAAATATACGAAAATAATACTTACACATAAAATTGAGTCTACATTTACATTTACTTAACACATGAACTTACCTTTGACTTATAATGCAAGTGACACGACAAACGATTTTAAATTAAGCCCAATTTCAAAACAAATACAAACAATCCACAAAGTTAAACGGTGCCGGCCACGTGGCCTGTGGCTTTCCTTGGCTCGAAGGCTGGCAATCGACTGCCTGCAAAAATCAAAAATCGGACTGCCCGCACCGTCGGAGCCACCTCTTTCCGTCAAAGATGGACTCGTCCAGCGAACGTATCCGCCGGCGATTGGCCGATCGCCCTTCATGACAAGAATCGGGTCGACTTCTACGAATCAATGCCATTAACGCTGGGCGCTGTCAGTTACCGACCCTAATAAAACTAAAACTCAACAAAAAAACCAGGGTGTGTCAAATAATTAAAAAACACAATTAAAAAATTAATTACTGGTGGTGGAGGTGAAAATCCTGAAGGAAATACAATAAATAATGATAAGCGACCTATCCTACTCACTGACAATAATTTTCAAATATTATATTATAGAGTGCCAAAAAGAGTTTGAATAGAATATGTCCAAGGATATAGAGAACGTTTAAAATGCTTATCGTAAGACATAGCACCAAGTACCAAAATATTAATGTTTCGTAGGTCACAGCTTAAATGGTCGGTATTATTGTAAAAATAATAATTGTGCAAACGATGTAATTTTAAGCAAAAATCTTCTAAATTCTATGATGTTAAATTTCGTCCAAGCAACACCTAATTTTAAAATGAAATGGAGTCATCTGAAGCTTAGGGTCAATATGATAAGTATAAAGCTTAGTCTTCTTCGCCGTTCTGAACTTTTTACAAGGGCGTAAAAGGAGCTTTGAATAAACTTACGATTGCATGCTTCGCTTGCGTTTTCCATGCACTTTGCAATAAACTGCAGGCTGCGGTGTGAAGGTGACACTCATATTATATTATTTCTGCCACCTAAGGTGCTTATTTCTTTTTTAAAATGGTATATTTAAATACACAGAATTTATAAAAGGAAGGACTTGCAGTATTCGTGGTATTTGGTTAGAAATGTTTGCTGAATATTCACGTGAGCGTTTTAATGTAATTCTGTATTGTCAAATATATTAAAATATATAATGATTTGAAAATGTTGATTTATAATTCACATTACATTAATCCAGCCATAACGCCACAAACTTATGCTATAAAAGAATGGTTTGAATCCTCAAATGAACATTTGTAGCATAACAAAAAATGAATTTGTGTAAATAATATTGTTGATTTTTCATTAATTTTTAATATACTAATGAAACGTTTGGAAAAATCGCATTTATACATTGGCCTAATATAGGAAATAATATGACAACTAGAACAAATGTCATATGTATAGTCTAAACTAGTATTCTAAAATTTCTCTAATTTTTTTTTCTTTTTTAACCATATTCATTAACAAAAAGAATCAAGTCAGCCTAATAGATTTGTTAACTATGAACTGTTTTAAATAAGTCATTTAAACTTTCTTTCCATATACAGTAAAGATAAAATGATGGGGTTAACAAATCTCTTGTAATCAGCTTATATAAGCCTCGTCTCACACATATACTATATCTTTGGATTAATGGATGAAAGTATCCATTCCAATAATTATTCCGAAAAGTAATCCCAATTATTTTTTTTAATAATTTTGTGTTAATATTAATGGCATCTAATTAACGATTTTTTTTTAAATAAAAAATTACATACGCTGCCAAAATAAGCCATGTATTTGATAATTATGTCAATACCCATAGCTGCCCAATGACAAAATAAACCAGACCACATAAATTTAAACAAATAATCAATTTTCTATGGTATCTAATTAGTGTAATTGAAACTATAATATCCCTACACAGTATTATAGTTAACATTTGATAATCTATTTTGTGAATGCAATTGTGTTATCAAAAAGAACACTCGTTTGCTTTATCAAGTGCTAGTAAAAAATAAACAAACTAGATAACGATTTAAATATCTATATTACCATAGTAACAATAATCGAAATTATTCTAATGTAATATGTTTGTTGGTCTATAATCTTTCAGATATTTATGAAATGAGTTTGAGGAATACTTACATATTTAATTATTATTAAAAATATATTTTTCAAGGTGTCTATTTAATAAGGAAACCAAAATTTCATCGTCTTGGAAACGAATATAACCATATCATATTTTCAAAATTTAGAAATATGGGTGCTGTAATGGTTTCAGTAAGTTACAAGAAGCCCATGTAATTACGCATAATCAGTAAAATTTCAATACACTTATTTTAACGACTAATTAATGACACCACGTAAGCTCCTTTTCTAACAACACAATTATAACCATGAATGATTTAATTTTAAAATAAACATTATGATGTTTGAATACGTGAGATGACATGATATTGTCTATCTCTTCTAAACAATATATATATATCTAAGCAAAAATAAGTTGAAGTATAGTTCTGACGATGGCGTAAAGTCGAAATAGCTATCAACTACCTGATTAAAAATTTGTAGTACTAAATATTTTTTTATAATGGAGTTCTATCAAGGAAATGTCAATTCAATCATTAAACAAGCATTCATTTTATTATATATATAAATAAAGACCTTAAATTCATTAGAATGTAAATCACAGCTCACATCTCTTAAAATATATTTTTTCAATTTCACAATATGGGATGAAAATTCGATTCACAGGGTGTTTTTTTATTTATCGATGTCATTGAAAGCAAACAGTCAAAACACATTATGACGGAGAGCCTTTGTTCAGTTCGGAAATAAATTATTTTTGAGAAAAAAATGAAATGACAGGCTCAAAGATTTTTGTGATAATTATTATTATCGACTGGGAACGTACATCGATTAATCATTTTCCAATTCAATTGGAAGCGGCAATAAAGTTGTTTAGATTTCTAAAGAATGAGTATTTTTCGTTTTCCGCAAAACGTGAGAGAATGACATTTTCATGAGACAATGTTTTTACTCTATTTAATTAAATTGTATTACGGTCCTGAAAATATGCTTTGATACTAAGTATTTCGTGATAATTAATGATTATTTTTTTTTAATTTCCATGGGTACTCAGCGTTGTACCCACCACTACCTATCACGGCTTCACGCTCTTCTTCTATTACGTATTCCGAAGCATTATAACTTTATGCATGTTTCAAATTTTTTACCAGAAATGTCCGAGGAGAAATTTGTCAAGGCTTGGTTGTATGCACTTTAGTGTGTGGTAAGTTAGATAATAAACAAAAATAAAAAAGAATTTTAACAAGTTATGTTCTATTTTCTTTCCATAGAACACCGTAAGCTCTTTGAATGCCTTGTAATATGTCAGACATTCAACCAAGTTGGCATAACTGACGGAGCCGATAGATCATAAAGTCTGACTGATCGTCTCGTCTTGATCCATTTTCCCCGTTCGTTGTCTGCATCTGAGCATTCCCAAAGGATGTGATCCAGATCCCTAGTCATATTACTGCATTTCAATAAATATTGAATTACCTACCAACCGGCCAAGATGGAAGAGCTTGGCAACGAAGTGACCGCACTCAGTTACGAATTGGCTCGTCCAGAAATTAGTGGTCAAAACTTTGCTTGTCTCTAATAAGAATTTATAAGTTTGTCTTCCCTTAGAAGAATTATCTCATCGATTCTGCTAAATCCGCAAAGCAGACTCTATTTACACACTACAAGATGCAATTTTATAGACAAATATTACTTGAGAAGACCCCGGATCGAAGAGAGGCGAATGGCTGATTATCGAACGTCCTGAAAGGGCTGGGATCTTAAACAAACGCCAATTCAAATCCGGTTCAACACTTATTTATTTTTAATCGAAGATGCAGTGCTTTAAAATACACAAAAATACTATTCGTAACACATAAAATTGATTATACATTTACATTTACTTAACAACTGAATTTAACACACACGATTTTAAATTAAGTCCAATTGAAAAAAAAACAAACAATTCACAATTTCACCGGTGCGGCCACGGCCGGCGGCTAGTCCGGCTCGACAGATCGTAATCGACTGTACAATTAAAAAAACTCCCAGCATCGTCGGGCTACCCCTTTCCGTCAAAAATGGACTCGTCCAGCGGACGTGCCCACCGGCTATTGAACCTATAGTGCCCTTGGCAACAAGAGTCGGGCCGATTCTCCGAATTATTGTCGTTACCGCTGGGCGATTTCAGTTATGGACCCTAATGAAACTTAAACTTAACAAAACAACCAGGGTGTGTCATACTATTATTACAAACTTTTATTTATCTTCAGTTGGTACTTTATCACTTAGCTAGTTTTAATTGCTATGTAAGAAATAGAGTGTTCACTGACGCTACTTAACAGTTTAAGTATACTTCTTTTTCTGAAAATAAAACATTTTTTTCCGAGAATACTACAAATTCTTAGAAATTTTAATATAAAGTAAATATTAAAATACGGAAGTGAATTTGGGAGAAGAGACATTATTTTAAGTTAGTAACTAACCACATAATTTAAAAAAATGTTTTTTTTTCATCTAAAAACTGTCTTTTGAAAAATTGAAGAGGAACTTCGAAGGGAAATTCAATCACTTTCATATGTTTTAATTTAAAACCATTGGTATTTATATCGTCATTGTTCTGGAGAATAACATGTATTATTTATTTGTCAATCATATACGATTAAAAAAAATATTCGTCGAATTTCGTTGACATGACTGTTGGCAGTGTTGACGTGTTGATTAATGAATGCACTAGTTGTAAGATTAAGATTGTGAGTTTATTTACTAACTGAAAATACATTATTTTCGCATTTATGTATTTTGACAGGCTTATAAATAGCCCAAAACAAAAAAATTTCAACGTAACAAAACAAAATATTGGGAAATAAAGAAATGTAATTTAATCATTGATATAACATAAGATCACCTTATATCTTTATTTGAGTGCAAACCATCAGCTTTCATTTTCTCAAAACACTGACAAATTCAAAATACGTAATATATTCAAACTATTTAGGTATTTCAGATGCTTATTTTACTAGTTCTAAAGCAGTGATAGTAAACCTAAAACTGGCACTTCGTCATTTCTACAAACTAGAATTAGCTAACTTAATGATATAAAAATTGATAACTTTTTTATTCCACTTGTTTTGTATCTAGATCTCGCCGTGTGTCATCTTTATGAAAAAACAACTAAATTTACTTTATGTTTGAGAAATATTCCAAAGAGAAGACATATTTGTAAGAATTAATTAGTTACACAAGTGGAGGAACAGAGTAATTGATTTTAGTTTTATATTTAAAATGAATTTCTTCAAGTCTGACGTCATATCAATCGATAATCTTGATTTAATTATTGCTATCTTTGTATGAAATTTGTTTCCTCGTTTAGATTAAAAAAGAAGTTTAGTACATTATATTCATGGTCAGTCCTGTAGTCAAATGGTGGGTTTTGTGTATTCATTCTTTTTTTTATGATGTCAGTGGCTTCGAATCCATTTAAGAATGCATTCATTAATTGATTTTCAAATTGATTTATTGATTCCATCTCATACATAACTATTAGTCATTCTTTGGCCGTGTTTTTTTATTCTTACCTTTTAAAAATAAAACAAAGTTTGCTTGTACTACCTACTTCCTTAATGCTTATAATGATCTGTACCAGTTTCGTTTATCACGAGCATTATCAACTGAATCAGTGTTAAGCGTGATGAGCGAAACCGGTCATGATAATTATAAACATGTGGAAGTAGTTATTACAGATTTTGTTTTATTTTTAAAATATAATGCCTTTCCACCAAGAACTGACAGTTGATACCTTAAAATTATTCTGACTTTAGCCACAAAATAGGTTGAGCAACTGATGCAATAAAAAATCACTTCATGTAAAAACAACTTCCGGTAATAGGCTGATTTAAGTAAGAGTCCATATGCTCCACATTGGCAGCGGCCACGGTTAATATAATTTTAAATATAAGTAAACGTACAACATGTGTATATAATATCATTTTAAAATTCCGTATTAATTTTTTCTGAGGGCCCCAAATAGGTTTGTGCTTAGGGGCTCTTTCAATCCATAATTCGGCTATGTGCCAATGGTTTTCTATCCAACGTTTTACTCTGCCAACCATGTGTGTTGGAATATATATTGTGAGTTAGTCTCATAGGACCAATTTGCATAACCTACCCTACCGGGTGACTGCAAATGGGTTCTGTGAAGACTTGTGCAGCTGAATTTTGCACTTTGCCAAAAGACGCTCGAGCTGTCTCCGTTGTTAACTAATCTACGTGTTACCAATTTCGTCAACTGCTTGGTGACTAAAATAGTGATTTTCCAGGCGGATAGCCTCATATGTACACTAGACGCTTCGTGTAATCCGGTAAATTAGGGTATATCGATGCATTAAAAAATTTATTTCATTCATGAAAATCTGTTTAAAAATGGTTTATTACTGAGCAAAACAAACATTTTTTTATATAAAATTGAGGCTACTCACTAGTCCTTTCCTAGCCCCTATCCTATCTTCGAAAAAAGAGAGGTTGAGCAACTTAGTAACAAGCAGTTCTCGTAGAAAAATTCTGTTAAGATACCTCCATTAGGAGACCATATGCTCCACATTGTAGCGGACATGAAAAAAAAACTCTAATTTCTGAGCTTTTCGGAAAACACATACAATTTGCTTGGTGTACTCGCTAAAATATTCCTACTGAGTTCAGGAAGAAGTATCTATATTAATTAGGTATTTCTCTTTGGTATATTGCGATTCCATATGTATTTGCAATCAATTTAACGTCTCATATGGATGGTATAAGGAAATCACAGAACTACGTACTGTGAATATGTGATTCCGTTTGAATAGACATTTACTTACTGATTGGGGCTTGCTTCATACTGAATCGTTGATGAGCCTATATCAAGCATCAGAGGTTGTATTATGGTTATAAATGATTTATTTGGTTTGATGCACGATGCGAAGGATTATTTGATGGCTGATTTAAAGAATACAAAGTGAGCTTAACATTTTTGTATTTTGAATATTGTCGACTTATCTCGTAAGACAAATAATTATATGTGAGAAAAAAGAAGTCAATGGAATTTACTCTCACCAGTAAATTTATCACATTAAAGAATAGCTTTTAAATAAATATAAAATTGAATTATGTAAAATAAACAAACGAATTATGTATGATCAATAATTGAAAGCGTTGATTTTTAGTTCGAAGCGTAATTGGCTACGGCTACGGATGTCTCGGGTTCAAATCCCGGTGCGGACGGTTTTCATAAAATTGATCTTTCAATCGATTTATGGATTTCTGTTCGTAGTCTGAGTGTTTGTGATATCTTAAAAATTCCCTTCCACCCATCCGATCCTCACTGGGCCTAGAGAGAGCGATTAGTTAACCACTAGTCCTGTCCTAGCCCTATGCCTCTATTCCTACTCCTTTCAAAAAAAGAGAGGTTTAGCAACTGAGTAACAAGCAGTTCTCATGGAAAAATTATGTTGAGATACCTCCATTAGGAAACCATATGCTCCATAATGGGAGCGGGCATGGAAAAAAAAAATTTTTTTTTCAGTCTAATTACTCATGATTTTGCAAGGTAAACTGACAGTTCATTATGTATACTGCTTGATATGTATCATGTATTGGAGTGGTCCATAGACGCATGAACGTTCGTATTATTCGACTACCATATTCACGGGCTCCAATCACTGAAAGAAAATTTTGATAAATTGATTTTTCAATAAATTTTTGCTAAAAAAAAAAGAAAATATGGGGAAAACAGAAAATTTGATATTAAGTATCCTGTGTCTGGTTTCAATATTCCGTAGGGTACTCAACGTTGTACCCGCCATCACCCAGAAAAGCTTCACACTCTTCTTCTCCGTGTCTGGTTGTTGAGATGATTCTTTGTTTTGTCATATGCTCTAAATTAGAAGCGGATATATTTTATCAAAATTGTATATCCCTATCATAAAAAAAAGTGGAGATTAACATGCGTTGCAATAAATTTCTTTAATAATAATTGAGGAGCTGGGTAAATGAACCACTTAGCCCCCGAAAACTTGTTATGAGATATTCAGTGGTAAACATTTCAAAACTTTTTATTGCTACCATAGAACATGTTTATATTTTTGCATTATTCAGCTATATGCAAGATCAGCTTGTGAGTTGTGCCAATTTAAATGACTGTAGAGAGCTCTATTAAGTCAATACACGTACAATTTTTGGAGACCAGGTAGCCAAGATATGAGTCTCGCTAAATACATCATTTCTAAAAAAACCACTTAAATGAATTTTTGTTATGTTTCCACCAAGCTTCTCAATTGCCTTTTTACTGAAATACATTTTTTTGCTAAATTTACGACATATCTACATAACCCTTACAACTTACAAGAATATAATAATCATTTTCAAACCTGTTAACATAAAACAGTGTTCACTCTTAAAGTAGACTTAGTATGTTTTCTGTGGTTGAAGTCTGATCCGGAACCGATGTTGCAGTGTGCGTCTTTTATGATAAACCCTCCCACCGATTGGCGTCGGGATTAAGACAAGGGAAGTCGGGACGCCGGGCATAAAATCGACGACAGACATCAATGTTGTACGTGTTTCAACCGGCCAAGAACTGGGGGATGTTATTTCGATTGTTACAGTTTTTCAACTACCGTGAATGAGACATAAAACCTTTATAATCAGATGTGATTTTCGCCGACAACCGTGGAAGACTGGTAACGCTGTGCAACGCAAAGTTCTTATCTCGGAACGGAAATTTGCATGTACAGGCGGCATTCTCACAATTCGCTACTTCGCCATTTTCTTTATATATAGAGTTTTGCCGTTTCCATGCAGTCGCTATTCTTTCATCCGCTTCCCGTCACCTCCTCAAATAGGTAAACAAGTTGCCGATGAGTTGTGTTTTGCCAGCTTACTTGTCTATGTGTGACATGTCGTCATATTAGAATTGGTTTAAGCCAAGTCATTATTACCTGTTTAAAGAAAATCTGGTTTTAATATTGAAATGTCGTATTCCACACGTAAGATTATATTAATAGTAACTGAATTAATTCGATTTGATCGTCGAGTTGAATATAAATGAAGTCTTCATGTATCTCGACAAATTTTAGCACTTCTGTGATGTTAACAACCTTGTTTATTCTGTAACCATGTCCACCATCAATATGGAGCATACGGGATGAAGGTTTTCTCAACAGAACAGAACAGTTTTTTAAGAGAACACTTATCATTCAGTTAGACAGCCTCTCTTTTTCGGAGAGTGTAAAGGTAGAAGGATAGTGCTAAGGCAAGACTAGTGGTTACCTAATAAGCATTGACCACTTCACTCTTTTTCAAATTGCTAACGAATCGTTATCAACCAATATTCAGAGTAGTGTAGGATTTAATGTTGTGCCTTTTCAAAAATAAAGAAGATAGAATGATCTTTTTAAAAATAAAAAGCTAATACCGTAAAAGTGATAAAATCGAATGCGCTTAAACTAGTTTAAGTCAAACTTCTTTCTTTTGAACGATTTTGAACACATTTTAGCGAACAACGTAATCTTCCAAACTCTTCTTTATTGTACACTTTATGTGAGATGAGTTCGTAAAATAAACAAAAATTAACAATCAAAATAATGAAATTCCCATATTAATATATCATCCCATAGTCACCCTGACAAAACCCACTAATTTAGAATAAATAGGTATATCTATGCTTTTTCGATTTGCGTTTTCAAAACACTCCATTCCACCCATAATGTGTTTGTTTTTCCAACTAGGATTAAGGGTCATTTTTTAGGTCAATCCAAGTGTCAATGTAGTTTCTAAGCTTCGTGATAATAATTTGACGATTTTATCTTATATATAAACGATATGAACTATTTACTGCTGTCAGTTCGAGTTCATTCGTATGCTCGAATGCCTGAAGATGCCGAAAGGCGAAACCCGGGTCGTTAGTGACGAAATACATGGAAATGTACAAAATGTCAACAATTCAAAACTTCATTCTGTTGAAGTACAAAATGGCTTCCGGTTACAAGACTTAGTAAAAATCTTTTATATATAGTATTTATATATTTTATATATAAACAGTTTTGGGATATAAAATATATTTTATTGCTTTTCCTAGACCCTTTTTACATAATAATATAAAATGACAAAGCATTACATGGTTTTCAAGCGTTAAGGAAAACCTACTTGTTCCTTATAAAGTCCTGCATAAGGACAGGATCACCCTACAACCCGCTTAGAAATCACAAGCACTTGTCCAAGGATATCGTCTCTTTGAGATGAGCATTTTTTCTACGTATACCGGATGATCCTGAAAAGGTACGACTCTATTTTCAGTGGGAATATAAAGTGGTTGAGAAAAAAATATATTGAAAGCTTCCCTATAGCCTTCGTATTTTTTAGAGCCTTAGAAATTTTATTTATATCTTTTTGAGACGTACCCTATTACTTTCAAATGGTTCTAAGAATTTTGGCAATTACATGATATTCTAGATGAAAAAGACTTTTTTACATTTTTCGGATTGAGGAATTGTATATTGTTTACTGCCAATTCTTTGTTCACTAACACAATAATTATTTGGGTAGTTACATATCGCTTAAAACGCCAGTTACTGACTGAATATCATAAATGGTCAATAACTGTTTGTGGTCAGGAAAAAATCACTAACCGTGAGAAAATTAATTTACTAGTAAAACCGTACCCGTTTATTATTTAAGTATTTATTTATTAATTTACTAGTATAACCGTACTCGTCATAGATGACGTTGAAATTGAAATACTGAAGTACGTCGGAACTGTGTGTCCATTGCAAAACATTTTATCTTATATTATACACCGCGAACCGCGAAACTTAGGGCATGAGAAAATTTCATAACTACATGTGTTATGTGATAATAAAAAGTGTTTGGCCAGAGTCAACGCGCGACGGCAGAGCGAGCGCGGCGTTTAATACTGAAATGCATTACATGCTTTTGCGATGTCCGTAGTTAATATACAGCGACTGGAAGTTCGCGCGGCTTGTCTTGAGCAATTTCATTTATATTAGAGACCGGATATTAATAATACAATCTGACCAAATTATATATCACTGACTTTGATGTTTAAATGAAAATATTTGAAAAATAGTTCATAATATAATATTTGTAATATGTATTATAACAAAAATTACATAAATATATGCAAAAGTCATACAATAATGTGTAAATTTCTAGTATTCTGTATTCATTCATTCAGTCAACCCTTGTTAGTGCTTTTATTACCCTCATTCAGATTCTAGAAAATGAAACGATGAACTATATATTTATGCATGCCAATTCACCCATACAGGAAAGTGGGGAGGGGAGAGGATGTCACAATTTTATTTATTAAATAAATTTTTGTACATATTAATAATATTTTATTATAATTTAATAATTTAAGACATCGACTGAGGGTGCTTGATGGAATTTCAATATCAAATTTGGATTATTGAGATTTTGTACACTTCCATGTATTTTGTCACTAACGACCCGGGAGTCCGTCAGTTCGAGTCCATTCGTGTGCTCGAATGCCTGAAGATGCCGAAAGGCGAAACCCGGGTCGTTAGTGACAAAATACATGGAAGTGTACAAAATCTCAATAATCCAAATTTAATATTTTATTATTTATAAATTAGATATTTTATTTTTCGTGTTTCAGAAATGTTCAATAGTTGGATAAGGTTTTCATATACGAAAAGTCATATTAAAATACGTGACATTAAAGAAAAAAATATTTCTTACAAACCCCACCTTCTCCAAATTATAATACAAACTAAAGTCGACGAAATCTGTTTCAAATTTAAATTAAAAAATACGAAATGGATTACATTTCGTCGCTGTCCTGAAGGAAGCACTAAATCGAAAAATGACATATTGAGTTAGTAGAAGAACATAATTATTTTTATAAGTTATAATTTTACGTTAAAAAAAATGTGTAAAAACTAAATGAAAAAGATATAGTATTTCAAACATTTCAAAAACTTTCAATTACTCCAGACTAGTATTTTTCAGTTAGTGTCTTCTTCCAGAAACAAGATATACTCTATGGGATTTTTTCTGGTGTTATTCGAAATCAACTCGTGGAGAAAAGACATCTCAAACGCCAATGCCAAATATTGATATTGACTTTGCCGGTAGTTTGAACCTGCTTACTAACAGTTGCTCAACCTCTCTTTTTCGAAAAGAGTAGGGATAGAAGAATATGGCCAGAGCAAGACTAGTGGTTGGGTAATCGCTCTGGCTACGCCCCGTTTTTTAAGATCGCATTGGTGGGAGGGAATTTTAGACATCACAAACATCCATGCCTACGAACAGAAATCCATAAACTGTTTTATGAAACTGTCCGTATCGGAATGAGAACCCGAGACATCCGTAACCGTAGCTAACGACGTTGACCACTGCACCACGGACCTGAGAAAGATATATGTATATTTTTTTATAAATTATTTATATCTTATCAAATAAAACACGTCAGTGTCATGGATATCAACTCGCATGCTCTTCCATCTCTTATATTAGTATCGCAACCAACTCTAAAAAATAGTTATTAAGCAGGTTCAATTGTGGTTTTTGCTGTATTGTGAAATCATAAAGTAACTTTAAGTACTGAAAACCTGAAAGTTTTATGAAAGCATTGAAACGTCTCCGACAGCAAAACAGTCTCCAGAGACAATAGCATATTATTTACAAGAATTAAGAGCCTGTTGAATTCCGTAAAGTTTATTTTAATCTTCTTTGTTACTTGTTACTTTTCTGTAAAAAAATTGGAGGTCGGAAACTTTTAAAGTTAACGTCTGCACCAAAGCGTAAAAAATACGCCAACTGTTTTTTGCCAAAGTTTTCGGCGTCCACTTTTTTTTGTTCTTGACAACAATTGATTTTAAAGTTTAAAAAATAATCATAATTGATAATGGGTATTATAAAAAGTGATATTTATTATTAATGATAGACTTATTTTGGATCCAAGGCAGCAGTAGTTGGCTTTTGCTTTTTGCCATTGTTGGTTGACAACAGTTTTCAATCGATTTATTGATTTCTATTCGTAAGCATGAATATATGTGATTTCTAAATAACCTCCCACCCACCCGGTCCTAAAAAAGGGGCAAAGCGAGAGCGATTAAAATATAAAGAGCGGCCTAGTATAAAGTAGAAGAATAAGTGACATTTCATTACAGGTTCGTGCAAATATCGATTTCAAAGTGTGAGTATTTATATTGAGTGAAAATTATTTAATACTATTATAATGGAGTTCTACCGAGTAAATGCCAATTCAATCAATAAAACTATTTAACTCTAATATATTTCTTCAATGTTAAAATGTATTTTGTTTATTATTATTATGAAAGTGAATATGAATATGAAAATGAGCCTTTTTTAAATAGGAAAAATCAATTTGTGGAATATTAATTTAAATTTTCTTATTACTGAAGAGCTCGGAGATTAGAGAAGGTACCGGGCAGCGCCTTGTTACGTCAGTGGTCATGGAGAGGTGGCCATATGCTCAAAAAAGGAGCAAATATGATCAAAGAATAAAAATAAGTATTACTGCCCAGGATGCTGTGTTTTGATTAATTTTAACAATCGACAATAACCTACATAAACTTAGATAGAATAAAATAATATAATATCATGAACAATGTTATAGATTTTGACGATGATGTAAAAATATTCTACCGTACCTTTTATAAACTTGAAGACGAGTTTTACGGTTGAGCCTCCGGATAGCCGAGATTACTTTTTGGTCATTTTTTTAAGGTTTTATTCTCCGGCTAGCTTTCTAAGCTAAAAAGCCCTTTTCGGGCTTCGAAGATATACTTTTTTTACAAACGATCACCTTAAACAATATAGCGGCTCATCTAAGGTTACAACTTATTTGATTTCATAAAAACTGAGGAAATAAAATTATTCTTAGAGTAGCGTGTTGCACATTTTTTTCTCTAATCTATTATAATATTTTGTGTCCAGTAAAAAACGTTTCTTTATACTTTGATAATGAGGTAAGTAATCAATTTATTTTAACTAGGTCTGTAGCCGAGTACTCTTGAGCGTCCCTCCACGGATTCGAAGCTCCAATTTTCAATATTGACTTGTAAAACGTGATTTGCTCATAAACGTGAATTTCACTCTGTATTGTTTAAAATTATCTATAATCTTTAGGCTCTAATGAAAAGTACCTAAAAAAATAATAATCTATGAAAGTGAGTTTATCCATGAAATCTGGAAATGATGCTATTGTATATTATTAAAATACGTATATTTTTCAAATATAAAATAAAGACGTAAGCATGTAGGTACCTTGATATTATTAAATTTGTTGTCCCATTTTTTGTTCATCTTCTTTGTATTTTTTGGCATTCCGTTCCGCAACAGGTCATTCAATCTTTGACGGGCGGTCATGCGTGTGTTGAAGATGACCCTCTGATGTTCAACAAAAATAATCATTATTTTTTCGGTTTTTTATACCAAGGCTTATTTTTTTTACCATTTCCACTCCCAATGTTTATCACATGGCCTCCTAATGGAGGTATGGAGGTAATAGAAGTTTTTATACGAGAAATGCTTGTTAATCAGTTGTTTTCTCTTTTTCGAAGAGAGTAGAGATATAATAGGGCTAAGACAGAACTAGTGGTATGTTTTTAATATCGGATAGGTGGGAGAGAATTTTCAGACATTACGAACATGCGTGCGTACAAAAACCCTTTAATTGATTGGAAAATCAATTTATGAAACTCGCCGTACTGGGCTTTGAACCAGTGAAATACGTAACGGAAGCTAACGACGTTGACCACTGCAGTACATCCCAGTACATCTAAATTGAAATTGGAAGGATGGTCAGACGATAAAACAATGATTGAAATCTTTGTAAATGGATGCGTTAAAAAAATACTTATTTCATCCTTCCGTATGAGAACAGTCACAGCAAACAGCTCTGCTCATTCGGCATTTATCTCGGGGCAGTCCCACAGAACGTGATTGGTGTCCTGATGGTTGTGTCCACAAGTTCAATCCGGTGTTTTAACCAACTTGTCCAGAACAAATAGTTTACAGTTTAACTTGTTGATTTTGATATATTTTAAACTTATAAAAACACCTCTTGACATTGTTTCCATTATTAAAATCGCTTCGTTCTAAGCGGTTCTAAGATTGGGCTCTAGATCGACTATTGTTTTATTTTTCCCCTGCGTTGTTTTGTCACTGTTCTGATTTTTCCAGTTACCAAAATATACATAAGATAGAATTCGATATTATGTTTGATTGAACAAAATGAAAGCCATAGACAAAGAAAAGCAACCTCGATTAAATAAGATGTGACGGGTTATTGTTATTGTGACGAAATTCACCTTAGTGGACAGTTTAGGATTTATTGCACACTTGTAAATTATTAAAAAAAATATATTTTGTTTATTTCTATAGTTCTGTCACTAAAAGATGAGTTACAAGTAGTCCAGCAATATTTGATTGTTAAAAACATTGTTTTTGTATTCCCAGTTTTTCACCTTATTTGTTATTTTTCAAATCCTGGGAATAAAATTTTTAATTCAAAGGTTCAACCTCAAAATTTTGTAATATTAAAAATAACCTACAAGCTATTTGAAGAGGTTGTTAAAGTTATTGTTAAGCTATGTTTTGTAAAAGAGATAAAATAATGATATTTTAAAAGGAATTTATAAAAATACTTTTGATGAAAATATAGCAGAATATTAATGTATAATTATATGAACGTAACATAGTGAGAGTGATTAGCTAATAACTAGTCCTTTCCTTGCGTCTTCGAAAAAAAAAGATTGAATGTCTAATTAACAACCAGTTCTTGCAAAATACAACGTGTGATGAGGTGTTTCATTAAGAGTCCAATCATCGCTGAAACTAAAAAAAATTAGAACTCCATATTAATCTAAAAATGCTTTGAATTTCATGTTGTGAAAGTTGTTAATATCTACTCAAGCTGCAAATGATACAAATTTAAAAAGCATGTAGCTTTTATTAATCATAGATGATGCAAATGACTTAACTTGAGTGGTTGACGGATGTGAGTGGCTGTGGATGTTTTACTTTCACACACCTAGTTGTAATAATCTCTGTGCGTATCTTCCATTTAATTTAAATACATAATTTGCATAACAAGTATGCTTTATGCTCTCCTGTAAGGTAGAGTTTTTGGAGATGCACAATTGACTAGTTTGAACCACAATATCGAGCAGACACATTGGTAACGATAATAATTGGTTAGGTCTATAGTTGAGTGGTTAACATCGTTGACTTCGGTTGCGGTACTCACTGGTTCATATTACATACAGACAGTTTCATGAGTTGATTTTTCAATCAATTTATGAATATTTGTTCAAAGTCATAAATGTTTAAAGTTCCCTTCCATCCATCCGATTCTAAAAACGATGTGTGACGAGAGAAATAAGTTAACCACTAGTTTTCTATTCGTACTCTCGTCGAATAAGAGATGTTGAACAATTGAGCAGCATAGAGTTTTCGTAGAACAAAAAATTATTGAGATAAACTACATTATGAATCCAGAAGCTCCAAATTTAAAGCAGACACCGGTAAATAATAAAGTCATAATAACGATGAAGTCATCCTTCACTGTTCATGGCGCTTCCTACAATTATTTGTTATTTAACTCGTACTCATCTTTGGACAGCCTCAATTCGGCATTGTGAGATGTTACTATAATCTGTCTATTATGGAATTACGATTGTCATTCTTATTTTATGATATTTTTAAGTTGGGCAACACCGATGTCTAACTGTACATTAATGTCTCGAAATTTGTTTGATTGTGTATAGAAAGAGTTATTATGAAACGATTTAGGGTGATTGAGGCAATGGGTGATTTCACAAGCAGAAAAAATGACAAATTGAATAATAACAATTGAGCAATCTTACATTATTTTATAAATCATATTGACCTTTTAACAGCTATCAGGAATATGTGTTTTATGTATAAAATCATTTTTAAGGTATTAACTACTGTCAATTCTTGATGGAAAGGCATAAATTATATCTAATAATCACGATTAATTTCACCCAACGTCAGCATTAGAAAAGTTGAAAATCAAAAAATAAAAAAACATCTTTCGATATAAGAAGTAGTGATACACTTTAAATGAAAAAAATAAAATTGTCACTACTTTTATACAGAAAAACATGTTTTTATTTCTAAAATGAGTACAGGTAAAGTCGTTATATCCTTTCTCGCATATAAAAGAGCTAAGTTCTATCCAACTGAACATTATGTCAACTGAAAGCTTCAAATAGAGAAATAATGAAGGTGATTTATTTTATAACCATGTCTGATTTAGTGCTGAGCATGTGGATTTCTAATATAGCTTATCTGAACAGAAGCTGTTGTACAAAAACTGCTTGAAACTCAGTTGATCAACCACAGTTTTTCGGAGAAGGTCAGGATATGTCTATTAATAACTGACAATACAAATGGTTAGCTAATCGTTCTTATGCAACTCTGTTTTAAGAATCGAGTGGGCGGGAGTTAATTTATAAATCACATTCCACCAATTGTTTGAACACGAATCCATAAATCGATTAAAAAATAACTAAACAAACTATTCATACTGCTATTCGATCCCGAGAACGCCCAAACCAAATTCAACCACGGTGTCCACTCAGCTAAACGCCCTGATACCGATTTTACGAAAACTGATTGATTAATAAAGACTCTTTGCTTTTTTATTTATTTAATTGTGAAACCATCATTATAAATATTATTGTTTTATTGGTAATCATTAATTGCGTACTTAGATCTATGTCTAAATAGGATCTCACGTTTATTTAGTACATGATGTCATATTGGCTACAGCTAGACACGAGATAGTGTTTATTCCTAAGATCTTTAGCACAAATACAATATAATTCGTGTTACAGCATTCCTCCGTATCGTTAGTGATAATTATTGTACAAGTAATTGATTACAATAGACTCAAACACCAGCTATTTATGAACAATCAGTGTTTGAACAACAATTCAAACTATGCAAAATTCTACTATCTTCTAGTCTTATTCTTACTACTTCAACTATCATATCGACTGAAGAAAGGAAAAAGGACGTAACACACACACAAAAATATTGTGTATAACCCAAACAAACCATTTATTAAATTGTATACATTGTGATTATCGAAAATAAAATATTTGGAAAAGACGGAGGAATAAATCTTTTTACCTTTCTACAGTCGATATATTATATATTTGTATTAAAATATAGTGTATTAGCACGTTTTTTGTGAGTTATGCAGAATATTTTTTGATGTGGGTTACGTCCTTTTTCTTTTCCACAGTCGATATCAAACTATCGCAAGAATCGAAATTTTTTACTATACTCAATACTTTACATATTTTTTTATTTTTCGATGGTAAAATTGAAGAGGTTTTCAAATTTTGATTAACTGTACAAATAATACGTAAGTATTTTTAATTTTTCAATTTTTTGTATGACGTATTTCACAGATAATTTAAAGGTTTAAAGGCCGAAGTAACTCATTGTTACACCATGAATACGGAAAGGTTAAAATGAATTCAGTTTTCCGCATTTGATTTGTAACGATCGATATAATGTATTATAAAAACACGAAAAACCAATGCTGAGGATTGCCGTTGCCATATTTTTTTTTTACTTAACAAACGTAATTGAAAATACAATTTATTTTACTGTCAATTGTTAAATGAAAGTGTAAATTGATTTAAATACAACCGTCATAGAATGCAGATTTTGTAATTCTTTTATTTTGGTTTTTTCTCGTTAAAAGCAATTTGATTTTAGTGCGGAAAAACTGCATTTTCACGATCAAGATGCGCGCGCGTGCTGCCGAATCGTTCATTATTAGGTGACTTTTTTTCCAATTTCCCTTTCAAAGCCGCGAGCGTCCCGCACGAACGCCACCGAACAATGCGTCCGATCTCCCACGCTACGTCGTAATTTCACACAATCTATCGTCGAGTCAACGTGATTGGCATCTGGCTCATGATAATATGTGCATCGTCGTAATTTAAAAAAATATATAATAGGTTTATGCAGCCGATGAAATATAAAAAAAAATGTTTAGATAATTTTACAAAAGCCAGGTTAAAGGGGCGGTGAATGATTGGTCTTCAGCATCCAGGGTGGGGGGAAGGATCTCAATACATACGCCACTTCAGTCCGGTTAATCTCGTTTATTCGATGCAGTGGTTATTTTACAATACAAAATGGAGTTTACATTTACATTCGCATTCACGTTTCTGACACAATTATTAATTAAAGAATTTAAAACAACCAGCACAGTTAAAAAGAGAATCGTTTGCAAAACGAATTTAAAAGATGATGACCCAACCCCGCCATCAAGCCCGATCGGCTCCTCAAACCACTGTTTGAGAACGCTGCTGGAAAACGAGTGACAAACATTTAAGATGCAGCCTTTCTAAAAGAATGCGGAAAGTAATTTGCTCTCGGGCGATTAAAACTATCGACAACTGATTGTTTCTTAAGACTGCGCTATGACATGCAAAAGATGAGCAATACAAATTTAAATAACCTCGGGAAAGATGATCGATGGTGGCTTTGTGCGTATTTTTAATGGATTGGCTTCACCTTACAAGATTGGGCAGTGTCAAACTTGAAAAAAATACTTTTTGATTACGGTAGTTTTGATTTCGTGAGGAAATCAGATACTAGTAAACGAAAAATGCATCGGTCTGTTACATTACTGGTTCTGTAGAGACGATGGAACTGACTGGTTCGGAGCTGCGGATGCCTCTGGAGAGCCTACCGGTGGTATTCCGGCGCCCTCTAGTAAGGTTTGTTACTAACTTGGCGGAACTAATGGATGCTGACATGTCATATGAGGAAGCAAAGTGATTGGTGTCAGACAGGGAATCCTGGAGGCACCGCCATATGGTGGCCATATGTTCCACGTAGAGAGCGAATATGGTCTAAGAAGGCAGTTGTCAAATAAGGCAAAAGTGGCGATCTGATAATGTTCGGTGATTATGACCAGTGCAATATGATAATAAATATCGGGCGTTAGTATTTTTTAGTTATTGTAGCGTACATTTTTAGCTGTGATCTGCTCGCGCGAAGTGTCATCATCTGAAGTTTTTCTTACTTTTTATTGGTTGGTGTTAAAATGGCGGAAGTATTAAAGTGAATATCATGTTAGGCGCTTAGCTCACGGGTCATGAAACTATTTTAATTATTCATTCAATGCAAAGCTTCGATACCTATAGAAAGACCTGTAATCAAGATGACTTCAATGTCTTAAGACGTATGTCATAACAAAGTCATTACAAATGATGTAATAATCGTAAAATCAGACATTTCAAATAATCTAATATGTAATATTTTAAATTAGTGAACTATTTAAAAACAATGAAATATGTAATTAATATTAATTACAAACAACCATGGTAAGTGGAGAAAGCATAGCAGCCAGGAGTGTTACATGTGGGAGTAGTACAAATGAATTGTGTTTTATTATTTTAAATATAATGGCTTTCCACCAAGAATTGACAGTAAGCACCTTAAAGGTAATATGTAATAAGATAATAAGAAGCGTATTGCAACCTTAAGTCAATGAATAATTCATTAATAGTTCAAATATTAACTGGGAGGGAAGGGTTAAAGCTCAGAAAGTAAGTTAACTACAACTCATCAGTTTACACGATTACTAGAACTTTATAAATGTACATACTCCATGAGATAATACACCCAATACCTATTTAAACACTAAAGTTATCAAAGCACACAAGACACGATTAAATACGCCAAGCATTTGATTGCTATAATTGAAGCTATGCAAACATAATTAACTCTTATTCCGGTCTGCAATCCGAGGCTCGATTCAACGAAAGGTGAGATTTTATTATTTAACAAATGATTTTCTATTTTGTTTAAATTTTTTTTTACGTCATTTCCGCCACCAATCTATTTTACTTTGGACTCATGATGCGGGATCTCGTGAGAGCTAATGTCCTTTCATTTAACTTTCCCGTTATCATGCTAAAAAATCCTTTCGGTTCTCATGCAGTCACATTACGCTACCCTGTGAGTTTTGTTATATAAACGCATTTATAAAGCAAAGTGACAATTTCAAAAAGTGAAATATGGTTTAATGTAGTATTAAGTAATTATTTTACGTCATATTTTGTGTGTTATTTATTAAAACCTGATATACGCGAAATTATCGAAAGACGCATGAATCGAATTCTTCATAACAGAACAAGCTTGAGACGTGTCTTGGTTCCGTTTGAAACAAAACATGCATCTCGGATTGTTACTATACTATAATTTTGTATCCGTTTTTGAATGTTTGGATGAAAAGGATGATTATCTAAGCACAGCTGTTTGTGGAAACTTTTTACTTTTTAAAAAATCTCTCACTTGTGGAACCCATTTGGTTTGATCCAATCTTCAAAGATCCTTCTATTATATTTTCGATGGATTCGGCGGTAACTTTTTGTAAATTAATTTTTAATTAACTTTGATAACTTTACTATCCCACTAGTTGTGTTACTAACTGTGACACGTGTTTCACCTCTTTGAAAAGCATCTTCAGACAAAAAATAAAAAACTAATAAAATACAAAAATTCCGAAAGAATACAAAAAGAAGGCCGGGGTGGGAATAATTCAGTGTAACGAACGTGGGGAGTGTATCGGGAGCAAATAAACTTAACTAAGAAATTAAATGAAATACCTACATTAACTTATTTTTTGAATTATTTTTTATCAACAGATGTCACTGTCTCTAGAGATTAACGTTGATATGTAAACTTGACTTAGTAAATTATTTACCACATTGTATTGATATAAGTATTATATTCTTATCTAGAAATAAATATTTTCTTTGTTAACTTTGAACAGAAAATGAACACGTCATATATTTATTTGCATTATTTTTACAATGCCATGGTAGATTACAGTAATGTCATCGAATGTTTACGTTACGGGGAATAATAGTCGTACGTTTATAATATTGAAAAGAAATTGATTTTTAAATATCAATAATATCATAGTAATATTTGCTGAAAATAATTTCTTTTATCATACCTTCGCTGACACTGTCGGTAAAAATTGAGTAGCTAGGGATCAAAAATAACCAAATCCACTATGTCCTTAACAGATATAAACACACTGTTCATATAAAAACTTATCCTCGTCACAAACTATTCATGTAACTGTTTAATTTGGTGTATTTCTTCTTATTTATTCATTTTACATTGAAGAAGACTCTACATATGCAGTATTTTTGGAAACTCTTAAATTCACACATTTACAGCGCATTACTTCACTTGGGTAGACTAAGTGACAGCTGACTGAGTTGCTGGCTGATAAATGTAAGCACGCTATTGGCTGATTTAGGATTTTATCAATTATGATACATAAATTTATACTTTGTCTTTAAATTAAATGCAGACTACAAAGATTTGAGCAACATTGAAAATACAATTCTGTTCTTTTGAATTTAACATATATAATAATACAGTAATATTTAGTTTTGATCCTAAGCTACCCATGCATTTGATTAATTGTCTTGTCAAATATCAAACGAAGATGGATTTAGTTGAACATTTAAGGGGATATTTATTTATAATTTAAGACATCGACTGAGGGTGCTTGATGGAATTTCAATATCAAATTATGATTATTGAGATTTTGTACACTTCCATGCATTTTGTCACTAACGACCCGGGTTTCGCCTTTCGGCATCTTCAGGCATTCGAGCGCACGAATGAGCTCGAACTGACAGATAGTAAATAGTGTATAACGTTTATATAGAAGATTATATAGAAGATTTCTTGCCAATTCTGAACGAAAAGCTAAACCTTCCAAACTCCCCGTTGCTGTATTTTATACGTTGAATCACTTAACAGATGTCACTAAATGTGGAATGATTGTATATATTTATCCTTTCTTCGAATTGCATCCCGTCGAAACCTACAATGCTATTATAATTGTAAAATCACTGGTAATTCTAAAAGTAGTTGGAAAGCGGCAATTCGCCACTCTGTTAATGCGTTGTTTACAAAATAAGGATTAAGGAGATTCTCGAAATGTTAACTCAGGTATCAGTGTGGATCCTAGACGTATAATATTTTATCTCGTAAATAATATTTGTCGTATTTCTATCTTCTATATAAACGTTTTACATTGTTTTCTGTCTGTCAGTTCGAGTCCATTCGTGCGTTCGAATGCCTGAAGATGCCGAAAGGCGAAACCCGGGTCGTAAGTGACAAAATGCATGGAAGTGTACAAAATCTCAATAATCCAAATTGGATATTTATTTTTAAGATATCGGAAACATTTTGATTGTAAATAATTTAATTTAATTTATTTATATTCTGTATGTCATTAAATTCCTGTAATTTTTCTCTTACCTATTGTTTCTTATACCATTTCATTAATCATATTAAATTTTATACAAGCAACGCAGAGTGAATTTTTACTCGGGAATGTATATGAAGAGTAGAAAGTGTGTTTTATTTTTATAAATAAAATAAAACCATTTTGTTTCCAACATCACAATAATTCAAATGTGAAATTATCAGATGTTAAAAATTGTTTTATAATTTAAATGTTATTCGTGTGTGCGCAATTACGTACGCCACTCGCTGGGCTCCAGTTCATTGGCATTTCCTGCAGCGTTCGCGTCAAGAGCTGATAAGATTCATGGATGCGTTCCTCCCACATTATACGGATTGTGAATAATATTGTTGTGAAGTGCACCAGCAAAGTGCATGCCTACTATCTGCATAATTTATTGCGTGTGCCCGGCTCCGTCCGAGGTCTCGCTTCAGCATCATTAGAAAATTTGTTTATCCCAACCTCACTTTCGAGCCGCCCCTGGACTATTATCGATGTCTATAAATGTGCTCGAAATACGACCGGATTAATTCAGTGGACTAGCGGGGATTTGGATTTGCTGTAGAATATTTTATCCGGAATCCGGTGTTAACAACTAAACACAATTTTAAATGGCCTGTATTTATTGGGTCAAACCATTTCAATTTTTGGTTAGAGAATTTAAAAAAATGGTCAGCAATTAATAAAAATAGTCAGTAACTAATTTTGACATATACTTAGTATACATGTGGTCAGTTAATAAATTAAAGGGTCGGATATTTTTATAAAATGGTCAGTTTTTTATTTAAACCTGACCTTACTTAGTTATTCCGCTGGCTTTGTGACAAACCAATTTAAATTGTATATTAAAAATGCATTTCCACAAAGTTACCACCGAATCCATATAATAATATTAACCTTACTTAGCCTGACCATTTAGCAATTTTTTACTGACCATTATCGAATTAATTACTGGGCTTGAAATTTACTTTAAAATACTGTTGTCGATATTGCTTTTTGTCGTGATGTGAATGAATAAAAAATGAATTGTAATTAGTTGCAGTCGATCAATTAGCACATTGGTTAATATATATGCTAAGACAAATGAGTAACAACATTTCTCTTAGAAACCTACTATTGAGATACCTCCATTAGGAGTCCATATACTCCAGAGCGGACATAGTAAAAAAATATAACAATAGATGATAAAGATCATGACAATTATTGAAATATAACAATAAAATATGCAAAAAAAAAAATTTAGAAGATTTATTTTACCGGAAATATTTTTAAATAAGCTGTTTGGCCATTTGTTGACTTATTTTTATTAAAAATTAATTGTTTAAACATCCATTTAAAAGCCTCATAACTTTTTGCAATTTCCCCATCTACAAAAGCTTAGCTATTGGTGATTCAACTTTAAATTCAATTTGTACGCCTCTCTGAAGCAGACCGTTTAAAAAGAAAACAAAATTTTAATTAACTATTGATGAATCAATTAAACACCAGTTAGATTGGGTTCGGAAAGTAATTAACTCTACAAATACCCTTTTTCCTTGTTTTATAATGCCACTAGAGTTGTAGGGCAAATTTAAATGGAAGACAAGGTGGTTTTTTTTTAACGTTCGAACACAGTAAATGTTGACTTGAACTGTATTTCCGGATTTGTCCTATAATTTTTTCCGTTTTACTGTTGTTGTGAATAGCGATACACATATTTAATTGTCTGATAAGTCACATTTGAAATATAAATAATAATATATTATTTAATCTCGACAAAACAATAATTCATCTCTTTTTAAATTATTATTCTAATGTAACACTTTAACAGAACGTGTTAAACAAAAACTAGATTTAATCTAGTCCAGTGGTCGGCAACCTACCACTCGCGGGTAATTGTGTCACTCACAGGAACATTTTGAGTTACCCGTCAAGAATATATGATTATATATTTTATCAAACTTTTATTGAAGCATTTGGTCGAATATATTCTTGTGAGCAAACATTTTCTCAAATGAAATGAGTCCAGAATACTTTGCAAAATAGACTAACACCAGACAAACGCTTCACCAACAAGACCCTAAAAACGCTTTTCTGATAATTTATAATAAAATATAATTTAATTTGTCCGCTCCCAGTGTGTAGCATATGAGAACTGATTGTTACTAATTTGCTTAACCTATTTTTTTTAATAGAGTAGCGATAGAAAGATAGGGCTAGGACAGGATTAGTGGTTAGTTAGTCGTTCTTGTTATCGCTGTGACCGGATGGGTGGAAGGGAGTTCAAGACATCATAAAATATTTTTTAATTGATTTATGAATTTCTGTTCGTAAGCATGGATGTTTGTATAAACTTATAGTTTCTTAAAAAAATTTCGAATTTGTCTATGAAATGGATAATTTTTAATTAATACTGAAATCTTCAAAGAAAGCTTCATTCGTTACGCAATTGAAAAGACTAATTAAAATTAATCCCGTAAAAATAATATTAAAGTAATATTTTGATTTGGATTATTGAGATTTTGTACACTTCCATGTATTTTGTCACTAACGACCCGGGTTTCGCCTTTTGGCATCTTCAGGCATTCGAGCTCACGAATGCCTGAAGATGCCGAAAGGCGAAACCCGGGTCGTTAGTGACAAAATACATGGAAGTGTACAAAATCTCAATAATCCAAATTTGATATTGAAACTCCATCAAGCACCCTGAGTCGATGTCTTAAATTATATTAATATTTTGATGTTTTGAAAGAATCTAAATAAAATGAATTCGAAGCTTAATAAAATTGTCGCCAACGTGTTCCAAAAATGGTTGCTAATTATTTTAACGATTAATTATTACTCGCGATGGCAACCAAAAGCTCCAACTGCTTCCCAGGAAATCGGTAAATTATTCAGAACAAAGCTCTGCACTTTACCAAAAGCCTTCGTACAGCCATTGTTCTAAGTTTCCATCGAGCGAAAGCTTTTTGACTTTGCGAATCTACTAATTTCAAATTATTATTTACAAACCTTTTCATCATGTTATTCTGCGCAAAGAAAATATGAATCAAACCTTTGATGAAAATGCAATGCAAAAGTTTTCTACGTTTGTCCTAATTGGCTTAAAGCTTGATTTAATACCTCTACTATATAGCAGAAAATAAACGTATAAATAAATCTGTCTGTCTGTCTGTCAAAAGATCTCTTCCCAAACGGTGTACAGTAGCAACGTGGAATTGGCACAGTTATGTCATTTTGGCTGCCATTTCTAAGTCAACTGTGCTACTTTCAGCTTTGAACTTTTGACATTATTACTAATTGATGTATTGTATTTTGTGGACGTTATATGAGATACGTTACATGTTACATTAGGTCCTCAGTAATATTTATTTTCAACTTTAAGCTTCCTACTTCTAAAGTGGAATAACTAAGTTATGAATTTTAATTTTATATTAACTAAAATGGCTGTAAAATAACTCCAACGTGTAAATGGTCAAATGTTGACACCCTGTTCCTTGTGCGGGTCAGGTATGTAATAAAGACTAGTAAAACCTATTATAAATATTTAATGTTAGCATTAAATAAAACTTCTTCCGCTATTTTAGAAAGCATATTTTACGCTTACCAAACAATGCCATTTATACAGTCCTACGAGATATGAAAACAAGACAAATGCACATAATACGGATGCGCACAGTGACAAACGCGCACAATGATGGTTGCACACATACTAATACGTGCAAATGAATGTATTTTTTCTCGTTCATAAAATATGCGTAGTTTTTCAACTACAAAAATTTTTATTCGTATCCACTGTATTGATTGAAATCATCTGTAACGTTACCAAGCACTGACTGCAATACAACATATTCACTTCTTAAACTGTTTGGAGAGTTTTCCCAACCTGAAGCCGATTGCTACTGTCAATGAGAGAAAAGCTGTATGTTTCTCATTTAATCTCTACCCCCTCAGGAGTATCATATTATTACCATTATTTAATTTAAACTTATATATATATATTATTATATATATCTTTTTGCTACATCAAATTTACTTAGCAATTTTGTTTGCCTGCGTTGCAATTAATTAAATAATTACTGTGCATTTAACATAAGTCCACATTGACAGATACTATAATTTTAAATGCTGATCAAGTACGTAATAAAAAAAAACATTTTTTGTCTTTTTTGTTACAGAAGGTAAGCCGCATTTATACCAGCCAGTTACTAGAGACAAGTACTCGCTACTTACGACACAGTATTAGTGGCTTTACATTGAAGTCTGTCATTGAGTGAGTAAAAGGTGCCTCACCTCGCTGGACGTTTCGTCGGCCATGGAAACTCGTCTTCAACTACCTCTCTGCTCATATGGTTGCCCGCGGGCAACTTATACGGGTAATATACCTATTACCTACTTGCACATGCATCATAAACAGACTTTCCCAAACGTGAAAGAATACTTTCCATCGATTAACAACTGTTATATGAGTCGGAATACAATGAAAATCTTCCTTTAAACCTCTTTTTACTCATTGTGTACATCGCAAATCGCTGCGTTAGTCCATTCAATTAAGCCATGCGTACCCACTGCATTGGACATTTATTTTCGTTATCATTGATAAATTCCAAATATGTCAGCATGACAAACATTGCTTTCAATGTGTGTCAGCATGGTTCAAGTGTTGACAAATTTAACTGCTCTAAAGACACCCTTGGGAATCATTTGAAAGATTTACTGCAGTAGGATATTTCAGGAGCGGTGAACCTTTTCCTGTCGGAACCATTCAAATTTATTGTGGCCGTAAATTATGGAATATAAAGGTTTTAAGAAATGAAAAATATTATTTTTACATACATACATTGATTTCAAAATTCCTCACAATTTTATAATCTCTGTACACTTATACTGACAGGTTCATGACTATCCTCTTTTCGCTATATCAGTTCGCATGTACTCATAAGAATTTAACTAACTGAGTACTTATATAACTATTAAAAACTCTTATGAATATACATTATGACTTGTGACATTGTTTAATTATTTAACGAATTTTTATTGTTTCAATGCTGTGTGAAAGTATTGAGGAACAATTCACAAATAATTGTAATATAACATTTTTTACGAAATACTGTAGCACTCACTAGATAATATTGCCCAAAAGAGTGCAACTGCATTGCGCGCGCACTACAGGTGACCTCTATTGCGTCATCTACCTCATTCAATTGAATTGTGTTTTATTTGGCATTTTAAAATATTTATATGTGGCAACACTTCGTTTGATCTACTTTGCAAAACATTTAAAACAAAATTTCTTCATTGATTGAATTTTAACGATACATAAGAAGTATATTTACATATAGGTGGGAAATAAAATTAATTTCTAGATTGAAATAGTAGGTTGAACAAGTCTGCATTTTTTCAGACAGCATGGTGTTTTGAGTCTTGTCCTTAAAAAATAAATCTAAGCCAAACGTTGTCATGCACGTGGGATTTTATAGTGATGAAAATCATCACTCACTATCGAGTTCTAGTCAAAATAAAAATGTGTTGTAGGTGTATTTAATGATTAATTATTTATATTCAGTGTAATTATCTTATTGCATGAATAATAATATTTCTCTTGAGTCAGATTACTGCAAGAATATTGTCATCTACTCTCATGTCTGATACACAGTTTTGTAATAAAAATACAGATAATAAAATCCATGAAATTTTGTAATTTATTTATCTTCCGACATTTTAAATTTATCGTATTTAAGAAAACAGTAGGAACCGCTTCGTTTAAGTGTTAATATTAGTAAGGCAAATTTTTTTGACCTTGGTATCATGACCTATCCAATGAAGTATTTATGTTAAAAAAATAATTAACATAACTTGTTGATAAACTATATTTTTCAATTAAAAACAAAAACATGTCTCAGCAGGGCTTCATGTTATATTTTTATTTTTATACAATACCTTCTTTATTGATGAAATCGACATCAAGTGACTGATTATTTTTTTTTTAAATGTGAGCGTCTTTAATGAATTTTTGAAAAGGATAAAAATCTTTGGTTATGAAATAAAAATTCAAATTCAATTGTCGAGCATGACGTAAAAAAAAATATCTTTTTTGACCTTCCGTGATTACGAATTATAGTACTTGAATAGAAATTGATATAGATTGACATGGATTTCAGTGAAACTTCGTCCTTTCCTACCCAAACCCAATTCAGCGCGATGGGAGTCTGAACAGTTTAGGAGGTTAACAGGGGGACTAGTTTACAATCACACTCATAGTTAGTCTAAAACTTCCTCAATTCTTCCCAAATTAGGAAGATTCTGTTTGGGCGTCAAAATAAAAGCGAAAGACGTGAATTTTCCCTTAAAAAATGTATTTAAATTATATTTAACGTTAGCTAATTTTAAATATCCCGTGATGTCGATTAAATTATTACAATAAATAAAAAATTTCGCAATACCTGTTACAGGCACACGACGACATTACGCGCTATTCGCTCAGAGTAATGTGAATCTTCACCAGCGAGTAGCGAGTTACCATAAAGTACTTCAGTCGGTCTTTGCTCAGTGAGCGAGTTGGACGTGTTTTCTGTGTCGAAATAATCAACTTACGAATACGTACGATCGCGATATTCTTTATCATGCTAAACGAAAAAATAACATTTAATACTATCATATTAGACAAAATTGACTGTTATTAAGAATATTTTGTATATTTACTGATAACATTAAAAATATTTGTGAAAATTGTGTTTTTTAATATTTATTTTCAGTTATAAAATACAGGATTATATTATTGAAATTAATCTACAATAATTGGAGCTGTGTATTTTTATTAAAAAAACTCTGTGAAAAAATTGGAGTTTGCTTGTTTACGATTAGTATCAGTGTTTCCTAAGTAATAGTGTTTTTGTGCAGTTTTGTTTCAAAAGTTATTGTGTATTTTACGGTGGCATTCCTGATATACGCATCTCGCATGAGACAACCGCTGAATTGAGAGGTAATCGCTGGAAAAATTGTTTTTTCTTGGAGTTGCCTTGTTTTTTGTGGAGGTTTATTACCGCCAGCGAGTCATCAAAAATCGTTTCCGTGATATTTTTTTTTGTAAGATGAATATAGGTTCGTGTATTGCGGTTATAACATTTCCTGTTTATATTGCAATAAGTGATATATCTACAAAAAAAAATGCCACGTAATAATCAGTTAATATACTACCGCAAAAACAACATATGAGCAACTCTTACATACATTCATATAAAACAAGTATTCGGTATTGTTTTGAAAGACGATTGAATAGAAAAAAAATTTCATCAACAACTAGTTTATTTTTAATTGTTTCCGTTATTAATTTATATAGAAAAAGATAAAAAATATGTAGTTTGTAATATCACACTATTTAAACTATTAATTGAACTCCCAAACATCCCCTCACAAGACCATAATTTAATTTAAAAAAATTACCTTTCCAGGTATTAAACCTATATTCTTATGATCGATAAGCATCGCAAATTATAAATGAAAATGACAATACAGGCCGCAAGACTCTCCCTTTGACAGAGGGTAGAGACCAAAACTATTATAACCGCTTCAACAAATACTGATAACGCTAATAATTATTTGTCAAAAACATAATCATCCCCAAACTCTTATATCGTTGTTGTTCTGAAAGAAAACGCTAACTGAAAGATACTAGTTTTGAGTAGTTGGACTTTGAAGTTTTCAAATGTTAGAAATGCTATGTCGTTTTCATTTAGTATGTTTGTTTAAAACTGTTTTTAAGTAAAAGTATACTGTATAAAAAAAAGTGTGTACTTCTATACGGTAGATTTTGAAATAAGGAACATTTTGATATAACTAACTCAATATGTCATTTATTCGATTTAGTATTTTCAACCAGAACAATGCCGATATGCGAGATATTAATTTGATCAAACATACAAATGTGGATTTGCACCGCAAATTTCAGCATATACGCATAAAGTTAGCTATTGGCTGACAATAATTATTAATCTATATTTTAAAAAATAAAACACAATCCATTTGTACTACTTCCACTGTTTTATTTTTTAAAATATGTCTTTCCTCCAAGAATTGACAGTTAACACCTTTAAAGTAATCTATATTTATAGTAATGCTTGTTAAAATTATTATGCAAAACAATGCAATTATATTATAATGTACACGGTGATTAACAACCGGGTGCGAAGTTCTCTTTGCATCTGTTTGTTAATCGATAATTTTTCTTTATAATTAAAAAGTAACAAATCTATTGAAATATTTTAAGATATTTCTTTGTTGATAAAAGTTTTTCAGAACTGCTTGTTACTCAGTTGTTCAACCTCTCCTTTTCGGAGAGCGTAAGTATAGAAGGATTGGGCTAGGACAGATCTGTTGGTTGGTTAAGCGTTCTCGCTCCCCAGTTTATGAATATATATTGTGAGTTTATTCAAGTAAAAACCACAGTATCTGTCACGTACAAAAGGGTTGTGCAGCCCTACGTGTGTTAAATACAACGTTTTTAATTTCTATAAATATTGTAGAGTAATGTACTTATTTATTTTTTTATCAATATTTGAAACAATAATGCTCTTGTTGTCAGTTTATAGACAGGAGAAATCAAAAAAACCGTTTTTCACTGTGGGCGTAGAATTCATTCAAGTCAGTACAAAATGCCGTTTCACATTATTATTCATATTTCAAAATAACTTTTCGACAAATTGATATATTTTACCTTATTACCAGCTTCATAGCCGGGGGCGTAAGACTCCTGGACGTCTTTATGAATGGTTATTTAATAAGGTTTGATTGTTCCGTTTTTTTTAGATCTGGTATTCATAGAAAGAAGAAATGTTAAAAATTAAACACGTCGGTGAAAATAAGAAATTTATTTATAAAATACTGATGATACCGTGTGACTGCAAAAGTTAATAATAGGTACATTCATTTTCAATTAAAAATCAAAAAAGTTAAAAGCTTGCCACCGTAACCGAAATTTTACGCTCTTGTAATCATGAAATTTTTCTACCTATCTTAATCAGACCATTATTATAACTATTAACCTTTCCGTTGCTTTTTATTTTACAAATTATGAGCCCTCAAGAAGTGAAGTAGTGAGCCAAGTGATAAAATGGTGAAACTTGTTTAAGTGCTGAAAGTTTTAGTTAAATGGTCTTCTTTCTTTAATTAATGCGTTTTTTAATTTGACTTCTTACAGAATAAAATACTTTTGCACTCTATATTTTCTTAGACCACTTCACTTTTATGATACTTTATGACAATCATGTAGAATACCAAAACGCACCAAACTTATTTTTTCGTAAATATCAGTTGGCTCACTTCACTTCTCAGCGGTTCATATCAAACACTTAGAGTGAGTACATATTATATTATTACGTAGCTTGAGTGTATCATTGAGAGGAGTAAATGTTGTTCTTGGTTATAGTACAAAAAAAATTAAATAAAAAAAAATCATAATTGCAAATTTTTGTAGAAATTAAAGAGTTTTTACAAAATTAAAACATAAATAAATCGTTGAATCTAGCAAATAATGGAATTAGGCTGATTATGATTCAATTATTTTTAATTAATAAATCAATAATCCCTAAAACTACGTCTCTCAATTTGTGTTTAAAATAGTATTTTATCTAATTTAAGACATCGACTGAGGGTGCTTGATGGAATTTCAATATTAAATTTGGATTATTGAGATTTTGTACACTTCCATGTATTTTGTCACTAACGACCCGGGTTTCGCCTTTCGGCATCTTCAGGCATTCGAGCACACGAATGGACTCGAACTGAGAGACAGTAAACAGTAAACAGTAAACGTTACACACTGTTTACTGTCTCTCAGTTCGAGTCCATTCGTGTGTTCGAATGCCTGAAGATGCCGAAAGGCGAAACCCGGGTCGTTAGTGACAAAATACATGGAAGTGTACAAAATCTCAATAATCCAAATTTAGTATTTTATCTATTGAAACTATTTTGTATAATATCAATATTGGCTGTCCGCTACTGCTCCCTATGGGTTTACCGGACATCAATATTAAATTTCTATTATTCATAGACAGATCCCAAAATAGCCCATCATTTAAAATGAAAACAATTAAAACGGTCAATATTTATTTATACAGATTTATTTTACACTGTCCACAAGAATTCGAACATATATTCAAATATTCTCCATATTCTTGGGTATGTACAGAACTTAACAGATCAATTGCAATGTCACTAGAAAACTGTGAAAAATGAATTTATAAAATAATTTTACATGCAAAATATATGCAATAATATTACCGCATTATAGGGTATGTTTGATATTTCGCGAAATGACTTCTTTGGACTTTGGTGTTTTTCCTTTAAACATCGTCATTAACCACTAAATACCCCAAACGATTCTATTATAATATAATATGATAACATATAGAACCTTCATGGTGACTAAGAGCATAAAACGTTATCTGATATGCACTAAGATTAATTATACTAGATATCAAAAATAAAACACATATAAATTACACGACTAAAAAATATTGATTAACATATCGGCGCCAATGTTCAAACCATTATCATTTATTCTTGTAATATTTCACATATCTTTGTATAAATAAACATTGATTAGATGATATCCTCAGTATGATTTTATTCAATTAATATTCAGCATCAAAAAAAATTGTGTCGCTAAAAAATACGCAAACTCCACAAAGGACGCCGGAGTTAACAGGTTTTCTCGCCTATTGTTTATTTTAAATATTATTTAATTGCATTTTTATTGTGATTCTGCTAGACATCATTACTATGGGAATCGCTTAAACTTTTTTTTTGTTTGTAATTAGATATTATCATTGTTATCTACTTTTTAATTTGCTGTATTTCTCAAACTGTGGAGAGCGTTCATCAAAAAAATACATCACTTCCGGAGTCGTAAAAATGTATATTATAAAGTTGACTATGTGGATCATAAATTGAAAAGTCTATAAAAAAATATTATCATCTAAGGACTCAATTATAGTAAAGTAAAAGTATCAAAGTATTTATTTCTACAAGAATTATAGTAATTGGCTGATAGCTATGTCGGCTTAGCGCCACCTATTAGATTTTAGTTTATCTATATTATAATACATACTAGCTTAGAAGAAACAGACGCTATGTCATCTTACCTATAATTCTAAATTTTATTTAAAAAAAAAATATGTAATGCTATAATTTTCGTTCGAGTTTAAACCATACACAGTATTTTAAAATAATTGTTAATTCAAATACGTTGATGATCAGTAGTTATTATATAATTTAAGACATCGACTGAGGGTGCTTGATGTAATTTCAATATCAAATTTGAATTATTGAGAATTTGTACACTTCCATGTATTTTGTCACCAACAACCCGGGTTTCGCATTTCGACATCTGAATATTGTGCGCTCGAATGCCTGAAGATGCCAAAAGGCGAAACCCGGGTTGTTAGTGACAATATACATGAAAGTGTAGAAAATCTCAATAATTCAAATATGTATAGTTATTATGTGAAATTCTTATGATCTTGGTTTAGGTTGCGTGAAGTTATTTTGTAATGGCCAAGATGACATACACCCAAAACAAATTCACATCAACCAATTTCTATAATTCTTGTAGAATTAAAGATTTCGATATTTTTACCTTATTAAAATATTTTGTATTTCTCAAACTGTGGACCATGTAGAATGGATTGCAAGATTTGTCAAGAAAAAATCGGCATGTCATGAATTCAAAAAAAGAAAACTATAAATTTCATAATCCGTTAATCAAAGCAATGTATCATTTGAATGATGCGTTATAAAATTTTTTATCGAAACACATTTTAGTTGTGGAAATAAAGCAGAATTTGTGGTACTTAGTATTAGATGATGAAAACTGGCTCAACTCGACAAGGGAGCATATTATCTTTATACATAGTTGTTTACACTGGAATACGAGCAGTGTCTATAAAATTGGAGGTCGGTAGAGCATTTTAAGTAAAAAAAAATACAGTACAACTTATAGTATGAGAAATTGCTACTTCATTCAGTTAAAACGATCCACTCGCTGAACAAAACTTGTTGAACCGAAAATTGCTATAAAGTATAAGTATAATCTCTTTCCACCAAAGATTGAAGGTTCACACCACCAAAATTATTTTCACAGTTTGAGAAGCAATGATACAGCATCTTGTAGTTGAGAATAAATATTAACTATTATAGTAAGCAGAAAAATACTGGGAAACCTTCAACTACTGAAAAATCGGTCGCTTATTATGCAAATGTGTTAGAGAAAAATTACCATAATTTTTGATGTTAAAAAAATATTTCATTATTAGCGTTGTCATTATGTCACCCAGCGACACTCCTTTATTCAGGTAGCTTGTCAAGACATAGATATCAATTACATGCAAATATTTTTGAAATCAGACATAAACTCTTTCATAAATAATTGTGTAGTATCTTAGTATATACATTGACCTTACTATTAACGATAATTGTTCAAGAACCAAAAGTGTTGTTGGTTTGATTTGATTGTAATTCAGCTGCTAGTTCTCGCATTTCAAATAGCATGCAGCTAGAGAAAACTTGTGCTAGAGAATCACTCGTTTTAAGATGGTTGTGGTATTGGCGGAAAACTGATTACCGTCATGAAGAACAAAGGCAAACAGAAAATTCCAAAGAATGAAGCTTAAACTGCAGTTTTTTCTTTACAATCGATTGGGTTAACGATGGTATGTTTCGTTTCTACCATTTCCACTCCTGTGAATTGGATGTTTTTAAGTCGCCCCTTTTATCGGATGAGATAAGAATGGAGATAAGATAAAACTAGTGGTAAGCTAACCTCTTTCACAAAGCTCCGTTTATAGGATTGGATTGGTGTGAGATAATTTTTTTTTTTTTTTAATTAGTGTACATATCTCTGAAATCCATGTCTTGAAAAATAAATTCGATGGAATTGTCCATACGGTGGCTTGAACCAGTGGACGCTGCAAAGGAATAATGTAGAAATGAAGAATGCTTAATTTTGTTAACCATTCGGCTATATGAAACGCAATAATGTATACATATTCGATACCTCAGTTCCAAAGTGTAACAAGTCAAAAAATTTCAGTGTTTAATAATATACATGGAAATACTTAGAATACCGATATCTACCAGTTCCAAACTGTAAAAAGTGGTAATATGAGGTTATTTTAGAATGAATGTGGTTATGATTACTTTAGTTTGTTGACGATGCAACCAAGTCGGCATGACCGAGGCGGCCGACGTCATGTCATCTTGAGCATTTTTTCCCCATCGTTGTCCATGTCGGGACATTCCCAAAGGATATGATCAGCATCCTGAATCATATTGTTATTACTGTTGTGTATTATTACTTATTCAGTCATGAATTGGCTGATGTAGAAATCAGTTAAATGATTGGTTATCTCCATTCGCCACATCATTTTTGAAAAGAATCTGTAAGTTTGTCCGCCCATCGATTCTGCCAAATCCGCATTGCAGCGGGTGTTGCCACACTACGAGATGCAATTGTATGGACATTAGGAATATAAGGATCTAGTCGACGAGGACGCAGAAAGCAACTCTCCCCTAACTTGAGATATGGCACCCTTATGCGTCATCACTCATATTATAGCCGCTCTTTCACGTCCGACTTCCATAACGCAATAACGATATATTGTTGAAATTCGTTTCATTACTCAAAATATTCTGCATTTTCCGTTACTTGTCTTTTTACTTATGTCGTCAGTATAGTAAGCGGAGCAAATTAAGTATTACAAAGCCCAACCTTTTAACTGGGTAATAGCCTCATTACGTACTTGACATTAGCCACCACGATAAGCCGGCATTCTTAACCGATAATTTCTTTCTTTCCAGACGGAACTAGCAAAACTTTCATCGGTTACTTATGTTAGTCTGTACCTAGTTACTTCTCCGTCTGTTGCAGTTATAGTCAACTGATTGTTAATGACGCATCTATTCTTGTTTGGCATTAATAACGCGTTAACTACATATGTCTGCTCCATTTTGGCATGGATTGATTTCCAACAGAGCATCGCACGGACAGAACGGGAACTTGGTTGGTAATTCAGTCACTCAATCTATCACTGAAAGCATAGTAGTTTGCTAATGGCTCTACTAATTACCAGTTTTAAGCATCGAATCAGCGGCTGTTGACATAATTAAACAATTAAAACCACACGTCATATGTCTTGTGTTAAATATCCATTAATCGAGACTGAAAAATTTCCATTCAGGGATTAAAGCTCTTGAATGCGAAGCCAAGTAGCAAGAAAGCTCAAGATTATTCATTGGCCACTTGGCTATTTTTTTTTATCATTTTCGCTCCCAACGTGGAGCATATGGCTTTCTAATGGAGGTATCTAAACAGAAGTTTTCTATGAGAACTGCATTGTTCATCAGTTGCTCAACCTCTCTTTTTTCGAAGATAGTAGGGATAGAAGGATAGGGTTATGACATGACTAGTGGTTTGCTAATCGCTCTCGGTACGCCCCGTTTTTAAGAACGGAGGGTTGGGAGGGAGCTTTTATACATCACAAACATTCACGACTACTAACAGAAATCCATAAATCGCACCAGAACTTGAGCCCGATAAGGCATAACTTTAAAAAACACATTTTGTTTTGTACTACTACATTTGTATAATGATCTGGACAGGTTTAGCTCATTGCGAACATTGTGAACTAGGTTGAACAAGTTCCTTATCATTTTAAAAAATGTAAAAGTAGCACAAAGCAAATTATGTTTTACTATTTTTAACTCTTAGGATTACATGTGCCCAACATTTGGACTGCATGCTACGGACGCAATGTTATCAATCACTGTCTAGCAGTTTAGTCTGCTACAGATTTCCAATCTCTGCTTAATAACCCACAACGCACTGAGACCATTCTTTAATCTTACTAATTTTAGCCAAAATTCTTCTATTAAAAGTTTTCCTTCTGCTTATTTCCCGCCCTCCTACCTACCCTAACAAAAAAAAAGTTCCTTGCATCTTTAACAAGATTATTTTACAAACATTATTATTTCAAGTGTATTTTTTATACATCTACCAATTCAAAAATTAATTAAGCTACCAGTCTAAAAAATGTATTTCTCAAGAGTAGGGTTTTGTATTTTTCTTACGGATTAAAAAGTTAAAAACGTTTTTGGGTTCTAGTTAAGTGCTGATAAAATTTTCGTACGTCATATTAATGTTAAAACATGAACCGAATTTTTTCTATCAAATCACTTTTTCATCCAAATTTTTACTTAATAGAAATATTAACATAATTTATTTTTCCAATTTAATTTTTTGGATGGCACGTTTTGAATTAGATATTATATTATTATTTTGTATTGTTTTTGAAAAAATGTTTTTGTTGTTGGATAATCGTATTTAAACACAATTTTTACTGGCAACTAGTTTTTTTATTAAGATTTCTTATATATATTAGGCCAGACCGCTCTGTAGACGTTATATTATTATCACATATCACATGCAGATATGAAGTTTTCTCATGACCTAAGCGTCGCGTTTCGCGGTGTATATATAAAATAAAATGTTACGCAACGCACACACAGTTCCGAATTAATAGTTACTTTGGACTTTCAGTAATTCAATTTCAATACCGTCGTCTTTGACGCGTACGGTTATACTAGTTTAATAGAATTATGAATTCATGAAATATAGTTATTACATTTTGTTGTTATTTTAAATAATAAAATTATATCAAAATCAATTAACGACTAATGAATAAACAATAAAGATACTATAAATAGTTATAGTATAGTGAATACCATGGAGTTATCTCAAAAGGTGTTGTTCAGTTGTTCCACTTTTCTTTTTCGAAGAGAGTATGGTGTAGGGATAAAGCAAAGGGCTGGTACTGGACTAGTGGTTGGCTAATTGCTCTCACAAACATCTATGTCGTCGATAGAAAAATAAACTATCTGTACTGTGATTCGAACCGGAAAGAACCGCAACCGAAGCGAACATATTTGAGACTTTTTCCCCTCACATTTATGTGATAAGGAAAGAACTAATAGTTAACTAATCACTCTCTCTACGCCCCTTTTCTATAAACAAATGACTGAGAAGGTAAGTAAAAATTTCATACATTCGTGTATTGGAACACAAATCCATAAATTGAATCTTAAGACTATATATCGAGGGTACGGTAACAACTAACAGAACGCATTATGTCAGTTTCTAATGTTTTAAGTGTCAAAATATATACAATTTAACACTCTATTTACTGGTAGGACGCATTAAGTCAAAGGATATAATAGCTTTGAAAAAAAATAATATTAAGTCATATTGCTATTTTAATAAATAAAACACAATTCATTTGTACTACTTCCACATATTTATAATGATCAGGACCGGTTTCACTCATCGCGAGCATTATCAACTGATAAAAATACAAACATAACAGGCTTATTTATATAAAATTGAATGTAAAAATGAAGGTATATGAAACTGAAAATGTCATTAAAAATTTTTGCTCAGCTTATGGACTTTTAATGTAACTATATTTGTGATTTCAGATTAGTATTTATTGATTTGTAAGAGGTCCATAAAATTTTAATTGTAGACTCTTCTATTTGATTTATGTATAATTTGTTTGCTAATCAGTATTTTCTTGTCTTAGTTCATGAACTAACTGTTTCATATACAGTTATTTTTAACATTCAATTTTATATAAATAGCCCTGCTATGTTTGTATTTTTATCAGTTGATAATGCTCGTGTAAAGCTAAATCGGTGCTGATCATTATAAATATGTGGAAGTAGTACAAATGAATTGTGTTTTATTTATTCAAATATAATGTCTTTCCACCAAGAATTGACAGTTAACACTTTAAAAGTGATCATATTGCTATTTTTTTATTCTGAAAATAAGCATGTGACACACCCTGGTTTTGTTAAGTATAAGTTTCATTAGTGTCCAGAACTGAAATCACCCAGCGGCAACGGCAATAATTCGCAGAATAGGCCCAAACTTGTTACCAAGCCGTTCAATAGCCGCCGGGTACGCCCGCTGAACGAGTTCATTTTTGACGGAAAGGGGTAGCTCCGACGATGCAGACAGTTTTTTGAATAATATGTGTGGACAGTCGATTACGATCTGTCGAGCCGGGCGAGCTGCGGCCTCGTCGCGGCGGAGGTGAAGATGTGAATTGTTTGTTTTGATTTGCATTGGACTTAATTTAAAATCTTTTGTCGTGTCATTTGTATTATAACTTAAAGTAAATTCAGTTGCTAAGTAAATGTAAACGTAGAATCAATTTTATGTGTTGAATTATATTTTTTTTGTTTTGTAAACCACTGCATCTTTGATGAAAAATAAACAAGTTTTGAACCGGATTTGAAATGGTGTTTGTCTGAGATCACAGCCCTTCCAGGACTCTGGATAAACAGCCGTTCGCCTCTGTTCGATCCGGGTCTTCTCACATGATATTACTAAATAACTCATCGATACCAAATCTTGTGATTTTATGCCAAAAACATTATTTTTTATAATGTACAAAGAATCTTTTTCAAAAAAACAAAACAATTTTAATTAGGAGAAAGAGTACTTTGACAAAATAACAATGCGCTATATACGATTATCTCAGAACTGTCTTGTCAGTATAATTTCGATACAAAAGTGTACGAATGGGAACTCAAATCCCTAGCAACAGCATATGAATATGACGAAGGCCCGAAAGCGGTGATCGGCGTTAAATAATATAACCTTTCTTTATCAGAGTGTACCGAATAAATTTGGGCACCTTTCATTATTGTTTTTCAATTAAGTTGGACAAAAGAAGTTAGTCGTATTCGCTTCATTGTAAGATGGCATTTGTTGTTTTTCAGAGTCTAAATAATTTAATATACGGTCTGTATAACTTTCTCTCTCCGAGAACCGTCCGTCCGCTTGTATGTCTGCGACCTTTAACTTTAACCCCGCGGGAACAAAGTAATCTAGCGTTTCGTTCATTTTTAAAACATGAAAAACATAAAAAAATAAGTATTTATTATTTTGGAAACAATGTAAATTAGAAAATTTGTTTATTACATTTCAACGATAACTTTTTACGATCTGTGACACCGAACTACGAATAGTAAAAGTGTGTATCTCTCTTCTTAACTTTGATATTGTAAATTAAAACTTTTAAAATCTTTTATGTTTTTTTTACCGTGTCCGCTCTCTATTGTGAACCACTTGGCCTCCAAATGAAGGTGTCTCAACAGACGTGTTCTACGAGAACTGCCTATCACTCAGTTGCTCAACCTGTTTTTTTTTTAGAAGAGAGTAATGATTGAAGGATAGTGGTCAGTTAGTCGCTCTCGCTACGCCCCGTTTTTCGGATCGAATGGATGGGAGGATGTTTTAGACATCATAAGCATCCATGCCTACGAACAGAAGTCCATAAATCGATTGAAATAATCAATTTATGAAATTGTCAATACCATGATTTGAACCTGAGACATCCATAACCGAAATCAACGACGTTGAACACTGAAATGTACCCGGCTAATAGTTTAAAATAATAAAATCTTATGGCTAAGACAGGACTAGTGGTTTGCTAATCTCCATACACTGAAACGTCTCCATCTCAATACTTAAGCAGAATTAATTTCGTATTTGTTCTATGCATCTTTATTATGTTTTTACTAAGCATAATCAACATCGTTATGTAAGAAGGAGGTTAAATTTACATTTTTAACCTCCTTCTTCTTATAAGTTTTCGCTTTTCAACGATTTTACACACACGTATATAGCGTGGAAAACAAGAAGTATTATTGCAATCACTCTAACACGTAAAGTAAGTGGACAGGACCAATCAGATTTTAAAAAACTTGAAAGAATAAAACAAAATTCATGCTTATTACTCACCTCATACCTTCAACTACCGACATCGTTGAATTTTGATAGATAGGATAACAACAGCAGTGAACACAGCCGCGATTAATACCGCATTTAAATAAAGGTCTACAAGACCTTATAAAATTTTTGTAGAGTCAATATAAAAGCCTGGGTTTGAGAAAGGCATTTTCCAGACAAATGTTTCAGACTATGTTCGGGTCATGAGTCAGGCATGCGGCCATACTATTCATAATTAAAAGAGTTTTATTATGAATATCGTTAGAGATATGGAAACAATATTTTCGGAAACCAATAAAATTGTATGAGCTTATTAAAGCGTATTATCTAAAACTGGGTATGCTCTCTTTATTTACGAATGACCAATACGTACTTATATTATTCGTTGGTAAATAAATACATCTTCTTTTCATTAGTTTTAGATGGTTGACAGTTCGTTGTGCCAGTAAATTCTTTATTTATCAGTAAAATTGATTCTTTAAAAATAGTTTCAACAATATTGTAAATTTAAAAATGGTACTTTGGGTTGGGATCGGGTAACAAGTGAGATATTAAGATTCGGACATTGAATTTTACCAAATTAAAGTACTGTTTATATTATAGACTCTGTAATAAATTTGGGACATTACCGCAAATATTTTTAAACCACGTAAGGGACTGAAATGGTTTTAACTATCTGCGCAAGTGAGTGCTCCCAGCGGACATCCGCCAGCGAATATTTCCACAACGGATGCCACACAGTTGTCATAGTCATTCCAGCACAGGATCCAAGCTATCGGATACTCGCAGGATATCATTTAAATAATTCCATATAATCATGGTCTTTTCACTTAAGTAACGTCATATTAGACTCCAGGTAGTTATTACAATTAAAGGATACGTACAATTTTAATGTTTTGCTGTATCCTATTGCAATTATTTTATCGTTACAACAGTCCATTGTTTGATGCTTCTGTATATCGTCGCCGCAGATGTCAAGGGAGTTAATTCACAAAATCATAAAGCTAAAAAGTAAAATATTTTCTATAGATTCGGCGGTAACTCTGGGGAAACTAATTTCTAATATAAAATTGGTGACTTTGTTATTCTACTTGGCTTATCACTAACGTGACGCATTTCGTCTCTTCAAGAAGCATCTTCAGACTAACTATATCGTAAGGTTATGTATTTCTACGGTAAACAATGATTCTAATTCTTAAATTTAAGATGAAGGGTAGGGTGGGTTTGTTTCGTTCTACTGGACGTGGGGAGGGGATACGACTTAAGCAATAATTAAATTAATTAGGTACTTGTGTTACATACTGTTAATGGTTTATTAATTTCTAAAAACTCTAAACTATTCATTTTAATACCTTACTTAATTACGATACAGTTAGTCTGAAGACGCTTCTTAAAGAGGTGAAACGCGTCACGCCGGTGACCAAGTCAGTGGAATAATAAAATTATCAATTTTAATTTTATACTAAAAATTAACATTTCTTTTGACCTTTTTGTTTTTAAAGATAGAACGGTGACTCTTTGAACATAGGAACATAGATACTTTATGATGCTATCTTTTTATTAGCGGTAAACAGCGTTAAGCCACGTAACATGAAATTATTCGGGAAACAAAAGACTTATGCGACTTGCCGTCATCAAAATACTCAAAACCAAAGACCCTTTTATGGCTCGAATATATTGACCGAGGTATCTTTTAAAAAATAAAAGTATTTTTACCAGTTGACAATGCTCATGATGAGCCAAACCGGTCCTGATCATTATAAGTATGTGGAAGTAGTACAAATGAACTGTGTTTTATTTTTTTAAAATAATGTCTTTCCACCAAGAATTGAAAGTTAACACCTTAAAAGTGACGAGGTATCTTTGATTGTTTAAAATGCTTTTAAGTACTCAACTTATTTTCGCAAAATTTGTGGTTTAACTCTCTTGACATATACGGCAATGTTACCTACATATTTAAAATTATACTTGATACAGTTGATATTTATAAAAACAACAAATGATTTATGTAATTCATTGTTAGTACACTTGGTATAATAATTCTTACTTAAATTTAATTGTTGTTATATTACATTTCTATGTTTCCTTCCTTTCTAGTTCTAAATAGTTATTATTTTCAAACAGCCTTTCCTTGGCTGGGATGTCATCAGAGTTCACGGTTATTTACTTTTATTTATATTAAATAATTCCCTTAGATAATTTAATTTTAACAACCGGATGACTATTATTTGATTATGTATATTGACTAATTTAAAATAAATTAACTAAGCCGAAGTCTATAATTATTTTACTATTTGTTGACGTTTGTATCATTATTTAAGAAATCATTTTAATGTGAGCCTTTCCTGTCATTTCATTTCACTTATTTAGTCTCACGTTTAAAGAAATATATACCGTCATTTTTTAAAATACGCACTAGCTGATCGAAATTATTTATGTGCATATATAAAAATAAAGGTCACTGCATGAATGTTTGTTTCCAGAATAAATACATAATAGATAGCATTGAAATATACCAGAGCATTAGAGCAGAATACCTTGCTTTTTAAAATTCGTATCAAAGAGCAAGAAAATTCACCTTGGTATAAAGAGACATCTAACTCTCAATTTGATTTCGGTAACATGCAGATCATTGGTGTTGTTGAAGTTCTTTGTTATCACTATATTGTCGGCCTCTGTAGCTAAGAGGTTAATCCTCTGTTTATCGATCAGAGGATTATTTAACGAGGAAGAAGAAATTCATTGGGGTTATACCACTAGACTACGAAAATGGAAAATTCCGGTATTAGTGTTATTATAAAAGCAGTTAGTCAGTTAAGAATATTTTTTCATACCAACTTTCGTAGTTTCTATAATTCATAGCCATAAACAATATCATTTAAGTTCATTGTATATATTTAGCTAAATAATGTTTTTTTTCCCATATCCGCTCCCAATGTGGAGCATATGGTCTCCTATTGGAGGTATCTTAACAGAATTTTTCTACGGAAACTTCTTGTTACTCAGTTCCTCAACCTCTCTTTTATTTTCGAAGGGAGTAGGGATAGAAGGATAGGGTTATGACAGGACTAGTGGTTAGCTAATCGCTCTCGCTACGCCCCGTAAAGATAGGATGGGTGGGAGGGAGGACTCAGACTACGAACAGAAATTCATAAATCGATTGAAAGATCAATCTATGAAAACCATCCGCACCGGGAACTGAACCCGTAACCCGAACGAATTGAGGCATCTGTAACCGTAGCCAGCGACGCTACCAACTGCGCCACGGGCGCCGACATAATGTTATTAATGTTACTAACAGATAATGAAAACTGCACAAAGTCAATTCTTTCAATATTAAGTCGGTAACTTTAGATTTAAGAATATTTTTCCGTATTTTAGGAATATTTAATTAATATGTCTTTAATTGTAAAAGTAATTGTAAAACTTTTACTAAAATTATTAATTATACATCAAAGAAGCCGGAAAACAAAATGAATTATTTGAGTAATTAAGAAAACACTAATTAAAAGCGAGTTATTTTGGGCTATTTCACCCACCTGACTGAATTATTCATACTTTTATTATTGACCTTTGCTTTGAACTCTTCCAACATTATACAATTTCTCTCATGGGTTTTTTGGATAATTACATGTGTAAACTTTAAATTAAAGCCTTCCTTTGAGATATAATCTTTATTAATATCGTAAAGAATTTGGCGTTGGAAACGGTTAGTTTAAATCAGTTCAAATGTTTTAAATTAATGGCAGGATGCGGTGGCTCCCAACATTTTATGATAAAATGAATACTCAGCTGCACAGTAGCCTCGCATGATTTATAATGCCCTCTAGACATTGTGATAAAGAATAAACGGTCTTGACTCCCGAATGTCTTATATTGTAACCACATTGTTTGTCAGTCCATTTCTTTTTGTTTACTGCCTAGATAGAGTAATACGAAATATTTTATTTTGAGGTTATATTGGCACAACGCATTTAGTCAGTTTTTGCTAATTTTATGTTTCAGATCTCAAAGTTTATGCAATTTAACTCTCTAAGTACTGATACAACGCTTGGAATCATAGGATGTCATATTTTGAATAAAGGAAAGTTCATGATATAACTACAATTCATCAATACCAAATCTTATGATTTGTATGCCGAAAAGATTATTCTTTATAATGTACAAAAAATCGTTGTCATAATCAAAAAATTGTACTTGGGAGAAAGATAAGTTGATAATTCTTTAAATGCGATTATCTCAGAACTTTTTTTTTTGACATAATGCCTTCTGCAGTATATCCTCAATATAAAGTCATTAACTTCAAAGCAAATATGTGAGACAAATGACTTTTGTGTTTCTGATTCGGTTGTGACGTCATATACAAACTATGTCTAAGATAATTGAAATATGAGTTAATTAAGTTTAGCATAATTTCATTTCAGAAAATCTCACGAGTTGTTTTTTAATCAGCCCTATTATTCTCTTCTTTTATAAAAGATTACTAGCTGCCCGTTGCTGCTCTCTATGGGATCACTGGACATTTATATTACCAATAGCCGTATCCCAGTGCACAGCCCTCTCCCTCATAGCATAGTGGCGCTAGTAATACTTGGGGTTCAACCCCTTCAACTGCAAAAGCGTAATTTAATTGTGTGTTACAATAATTTGATTCTTCCCCCTTTATATTAGCGAAGTGATGGTAGTGACCTGGATACTCTGGATTCAATCACAGACAAAGTCTAAATCAAGTATTGATTTTTTTCACTACAATATTTCGTGAAACGACATCTTGTGAAATGTATTTTACTCAATTATCCATATGATCCACATTGGGAGCGGACATGGTAAAAAAGTAGCATCTATCAATTATGAAGTGGTGATTAAAATTGTTTAGTTATAAACAAGTATTAACCTTTTAGCTGCCGGTAGGTGTATGTACTACTGTACCTTTCACACCGTGAATTTTTTCGATGGCCACACCACTCATCTCTTCGTTGGTTGAGCTTTATTGTTGTTGTGTTGTAGTTATCGTAATGTCTTGTTCAACATATTTTCAACATATTTGTATGTTTTAAATAATTGATTTACGTTAGTAATATACCGCTTAAAACGGAACGTTTAAAGATGTCATTTTTGTATGAGCGGAGTTCCGTTCACGGAAAGTTACGCGTCTTAAGACGCTATTGGCAGCCATCCGGTTAAGTGTAATATTTGTTGCTTTGAAATAAGTTAATGTATGCTTTATTCTTTTACTTATACTTTTCAGTTACAAACACTATTAACTAATTTTGTAATTAGTAGTGTTATGGCAATTTATACTATTATCGTTTGTATATTACCCACTTCCCACTTGCACTAGAAGAAAAAAAAATTCAACTCACCCTTCATTTTTAAGTTGAGAATTAGAATCATTGTTTACCAAAGAGATAAATAATCTTTTGGTATAGTAAGTGTAAGTTTGTAACACAGCCATTCGAATATCAAAGTTATCACCTTTTATGTATGCTTGTTTTGAATGAAGATAATGTAAAAACTCCACAGACCACCATTTGGCGACTGCTGTCTCATAAAAAAACTTTTGAGAATGGTTTGTAACTATAGAGTATCATTCAAGTAGATAAAATTTATTGTGAGAAAATCATTCATATTAATTGGGATTAAATTCAACGACTACCTGCTGTTATGAGCTTTGTAAGACTTTTATTTTAAAGAAGCACAAAAAACGTGTTAGATTATTAATGGACCTGAATTTGCTTGAATTTATTAATCGGCAGCCTTGAAGTGTTGCCGTCGAATAATATGGAATGCATATAATTGAATCGTCGTGGTTTATTTGTTACCTTTAGGCTAATCCGATAGAGTGATCAATGGTTCGAATCCCGGAATGGAAACATGAATGCATTTATAATAATTTAAGTTTACTCTCAGTTCGAGTCCATTCGTGTGCTCGAATGCCTGAAGATGCCGAAAGGCGAAACCCGGGTCGTTAGTGACAAAATACAAAATCTCAATAATCCAAATATGAATGCATTTATTTTGCCATTAAATTATATATGCTTCTGGCTTATTCATCTCTTCCAACTAGTGTTGCAAAACTAAAAAAACGTAAACTGGGAAATACCTGTTTATAATGATATGTGCATCTCGCTGAGTTTAACTTCATTAATAAAAACAGAAACTTTTCTTTTAATTTGTGTTGGGTTCAAATATACATATATGGTACTGACAGATATTGAATAAGTTCTTTACTTCCATCCATATCATCGAACTAATAACTCATCATTACCTCACATTTATGGAATGTTGGCGTACAAAATACCACACTAAAATAAGTGTTACCAAATGCTAAATATTATACACAGCTATTTGTCCCATATAGCCGGTGTACACCAATTAAGCGGAGTCGACCACATATCAAAAACAAACAATAACACTCAAAAGGATATATTTACAATAAAAAATAAAACTGTTCCTTAAAAACTGTCTATGTAGTCGTTATTTAAAAAACAAGTTTTAAAATTTTTCGATGCTACTAATAAGGCCATTGTTTGCAGTGATACAATCCGATTCCCACGAAACGTTAAATTCGTCTTCCTATTCAATATCTCACTGCTTTTTTTTATACAAAGAGTCTTTTATTGTGATCCTCTGATAAAACAGAATTAAGTTTGTGAGTATCCATTGTTATTTTCTTTTTATCACTCTATCATCTTCAGTTAAATCTAATTCTTTTTTACCAACTATATGTATAAAATCTTATCTTCTGAATAAAACTGTTTCATAAGGAAAATAAAATAGTTTAGGATGTTAATAATCCACACAATAATAATTGTATTTCAAAATGTATTAGATAACTCAAAAATGCTAAAACGGATTTCTGGGTCAGTAATCGAATATTTCTACTGATTATACTTAGAAAATATTTAACTGTTAAACACCAGTTTAACAATTAAATACTTTCTATAGGAAATATAATACAATGTATAAAACTCGGGTGCAAATCAATAATATTTCATTTATAATTGGTGAACATTTGAATATTTCTTTTCCCATTATCTCAATCATGGGTTATATAAGTATGTTTGAGTAATGAACTGGACGATCGATAGATATATTTAAATTATTATGAAAAATAGTTATTTTATTTGTGTCCCTTATTTATTATTCAAATCTTGTTTTAACATTTCACTCTCTCATAAATTTCTTACACCGGAATGTCTCACAAAATCTAACAATAATATAATTAAATATCAAATTTGAATTGTTTCGATTTTATACATTTCGATGTATCTCGTCACTTACGACCCGGGTTTCGCATTTCAGCATCTTCAGAGATTCGAGCACACAAATGAACTCCAGTTGTCAGTACGTCAGTGACGAAATACATGGAAATTTACAATACCTCAACAATTCATATTTGAAGTTAAAATTCCATCAAGCACCCTCAATCGATATCTTAAATAATTTATTGATATTTTTTGACGGCAAAATTAAATACAAGATTTTGGTAGAGTAAAATAATTATTTATTCAGTCTATGTTATTTTGAAATACATTGCACTATTGAAATTCTTCATATCCAAAAATGTGCGATACACAATAATCGCCGAATTTGTAACCGAGTCTCAAATCTCAGAACGGACACTTTAATAAACCGATTATTTAATAACAAAGTTTTTTTTAGTTCGACGGCATGGATACAATATATTATATTAAGATATATTTAAAACCTCTTATTATATCCAAAAAATGGAGCATAACGAGAGCAATTAGCTAACAACTAGTCCTGTGCTACTCCTATCCTTCTATCCCTATTCTCTTCAAAAAACATAGCTTGAGCAATTGAGTAACAAGCAGTTCTGGTAGAAAACTTCTGTTAAGATACGTTCATTAGGAGGCCATATAATCCACACTGGGAGTGAATATGGTAAAAAATATAAAATATATCCTAGCACCATCATTATATCCATCCTCTTCCTGAAAAATTGATGTTAAGCGACTAAATAACAAGTAACTCCATACGAATTTCATTATGCTACACTATGCAGCGAAAATAAAAAAAAACACATATGGAATATGCATGGTTATAATTTTCAGTTTTTTATATCCATTTTACCAAATAGCTACTATTCACTTTTAGCAATAACATATTTATTCACTAAATTGAGCCAAGTATCGTGATTGTGATCATTAGGTCTTGAAGACAGCCTTGAGGGCGACCTTCGAGGAACCTCTCCTTAACCTTTTCCAAAAAGTCGTGCACTCATCATTAAGGCTTCAAAGGGTTCCATTTATTTAATGGCCCTCTCTGTAAAATAATAACATTTTAAATTACACTCGAATGAAGTCACCGTGAAAGATGTAAAAAACAAATGGAAACAAAAAAAAAATATATTCGTGTTACATACACAGTATTTTTTTCACAACATGTAATATTATATTAATATATAAACATAAAATTTTGAATCAATTGCTTGATTAAACAAATTGTATTGATATTGACTTGGTAGAACTCCATTATGATATGGTAAAATTAAGTCAAAAAAATGGGAAACTATTTTGGCTTCACGTCATCATAGTCATAAATGATATATATTTATTTAATTATTATTATTTATTCGTCCGGCGTCCGTAACGCAGTTGGTAGCGTCGTTGGCTACGGCTACGGATGTCCCGGGTTCAATTGCCGGTGAGAAAAGGTTTTCATAAATTGATCTTTCAATCGATTTATCGATTTCTGTCCGTAGTCTGAGTGTTTGTGATGTCTACAAAAATGAGTTTGAATATTTTTTATTACGACCTTTATGAAAACACAAATAATAATTCAAACAAGAAAATAACTAAAGCTCAACGACAGCCATAAAAATCTGAAAAGGTCCAATTTTGCCTTTTCTTGGAAAAACAATTATAAAGAAGCTGTTCCCTTTGAATTGGCACGGCGCTCCTCAAACTATTTTTTAATTACAACATATTAATTTAAAAATATAATTGTATTAAAAAGAAGATTTGTTATATGCATGCTACAAGCTTACAATTGCTTTGTCATATAATAAGTATTTATTTATACAAAATATATTCGAATTTGATAATAAATGGAAGGGAATCATAATAACATTTTTTTCATTTTACAATAATTTCATGACCTGTTACATTGCTGAAAGAACATATTGAATTTCTTAATTATTAAGGTTTTTATTCAAATTATACGTATAAGATAAGCAATAATTAACGCTGATATTACAAAATGTATACCAATCGGCATTTTTATTCAGAAATAGTTAATTATGTTCATCAAAATTCATTCTCAAAATCACATCAATGTAGAATTAATAAATTTCATTCATTAAAATTGTTGTTTTATTTTAACATTAAAACAATCGTGTGCAATATTCTTTTCCGTACATTAAAAATACTATGCGATGTTAAAGGACGCTGGGATGAGTTGAGTGAGGGAGCAAGGAGACTGACGAGGGACAGAGAATCTTAAAAGCACCGAGTCCATATGCTCTGAGTCAAGAGTAGATATGGTTATAAAAATAAGGATAACAATACTGCCTTGCTAAGTAAAAACACAGTTATTACATGCTCAACGATTTGTCAAAATCAGACCTTATATTTAATTTACCTGTTACAGGTACAGTAATATTTATATATGGATAGTGCTTTTTTGGGATAATGTACAAATGTGCTATGTATACAATTGTAAGTAAAAACAAAGTGTTTTCAAGTTAAAAAAACTGTTTTTACTTACAAAATCCTGCTAATTTTCAATAATTTTCAAAAAAATTGACATTTTTTAGTACGAAATATAAATTTTAATATGGTTTTTCTTGCGTAAAGTATTCCAAATTCTCCACTTACTTTGATTTCGACATTTTCTGTGTTTTTACTTAGCTGTGCAGAATAGTATAATAATGAACCTAGTACTAATTTCGTATAACTAACTAAGCAAAAATATAACGAATTCAAATTTAATTTATTCTATTATCTTAGACCAATAATATGGTCCAATACACAATCCGGTTTGTAAATCTAGTCTTTATAAAAACATATTAACGCAGGGTTTGCAATCTTGATTAAAAAACAGTCACGGATAGAAATTATTATGTTATATTATTTAATTATAAAATTTTTCATCCGTATCTGTTCCTAATGTGGAGCATACGGTCATCTAATATATCATTACAGCAGAGCCATTCCGTCGCGTGGTCTAACGTTTTAGGATAGGGATAGCATAGATCTGGTCGCATTTCCTGCGCCTCTATCTTGGGATCGGATGGGTTCGAATAAATGTATGTCGTTTATCATATTGAAAGATTAAGTAAAAAGTGTTCGTTTAAGAATTTGAACCCATAACCACCACGTATATGTTGTTGTATACGATAATGAAATAAAGAAGGTACTCCACATTCGTTCATTCTACTTTCGTGCAATTCGCTATTTCGTACATTTATTAAAATTGATTTTTTTTTGATAATGCCAAAAAGGGTAACATTTAACTATCTCTTGACAAGTTTATTAAGAAAAGACCTGAATGCTTATATGCCTTATTAACTGACTTTTCGTCGATGCCCGCTTGTACGTTATGGTGGTAGATCAAAGTATCACGGCTTTGAAATCCATTGAAATATCAATTTATGAAATTGTCCGTACGCGGATTTGAACCAGAGACAGCCGTAACTAAAGTTAAAAACGTTGACCACTAAACCACATAATAATATGAAACTTTGATAAAATCTTGTTGATGTTCTCATCCCAACAAGAAATAAAATAGACAGCAATTGATTGTTAAATGATTAATAAAAATATTTAACGTATTCACATTCTTCGTTTTATTAAAAATTCAAATATCTTGAATAGGCAATGAGGTGTGGCGCCAATAATATCTTTTTTTACATATTTTGTGAATAGGCCATGAATGTTATTCATTTATCTTGTCTATGATAGTAAGTTGAACATTAAAATTTGACGCCGTGGAATATTGTGTATGCATTTGAAAAATTTAATAAATAGAATTGTTAGGTGGTAAAGAACCCACAATTTTATTTTAAACTGAAAAAAACGAGAACATTTTGTTTTCACTTATTTATCAGCAACGTTAAGTATATCATTTGCTACACTTCTCATTAAAAAGGTGGAAAAAAATACGTAAGATGGGAGAGTTTTATTTATTATCAAACACACCATTACTCTTTGATTATAATGATTTAAGACACTAGCCCAATTATGGTGGACGCTACTCCGGTATGGACTTATGCTCTCCACAAGCATCTGAAGACTCTTCAAATTATTCAAAATAAATCACTGTGACAAATATGTAACGCTCCGTGGTACGTACGTAACTCTACGTACGTACTAAACAGAGACTTAAAAGTACCTGCAATTCGAGAGTTCGTTCGCGAAATGTCTCAAAAGTTTCACAGTGATGTAGGCAAACATTATAACCCAATGATCTCTTACCTACAAAATTATGATGAGAAAATACTTAAGAATCGGTTTAGACCGAAAGCAGTTCTGTGTTCAACGACCCCCCATAGATGTAAACAGGGATTTTCTTTGTTTAAATTAAATAAACACGACCCCTTCTAATAGAAAATGACTTTCCTCTGGATGCTTATTTGCGTATTGCATGTGCATGTGTGTATGTGTGTATGCGTTTGTATATATATATGTATATCTGTGTAGGTGCGGTATGCGAGGAGGTATATTGGTGTCCACGTGAATTGGCTTCATTGTGGATTGCTTAGCAGCGCAGTGATCACGCCCTTTTATCTGCAACGATGGAAGTTGGAAAAAAAATTAACATTAGAGATGAAGGAGACTCAAAGAACTATGACGCTTACGCGCCTTAGGACTTAATGCTCCATCAAATTGATATAAAAAAAATAATGATTTCAGAAAATCAATACCAGTACAAAATGGGATTCACATCGTTTTTGTGATCTATTGGTAAGTAATAAAAAATGCTGAACTTCAGTTTAAAATAAGAGATAGCTTTTTTTAATTTTCCATTCAGTTTGATTTTAATATCGTCATTGTTCTGGAAGAAGACATTCACTGAAAAATACTAGTTTTGAGTAATTGGACATTGAAGTTTGTCAAATGTTTGAAATGTTATATCTTTATCATGTTGTTTATTTGTAGAAAACTGTTTTTAAGTAAAAATACAATTTATAAAAATAAGTGTGTTCTTTCATACGGTTGGGTTTGAAATAAGGAACATTTTGGTATAACTAACTCAATATGACATTTTTTCGATTTAGTGTTTTCTTTCAGGACAGCTATTTTTTTAAATATATATCTGTATAATAAGATGTCGACTGAGAGTGCTTGATGTAATTTCAATATCAAATTAAAATTGTTCTTATAATAATTTATATATATATATATAAGAAAAATTATATTATCAGTTAGGCGAGGAACCACATTGATATTTGAATTAATTTTAATACTGATTTGATAATAATGACTTTTAACTTTAATTGGAAAATAATCGCATAAACAATTACAAACTTAAAGGACTTAGCAATTGTAGGCGACCAAGAATCCTCTGTAAATTTGTGTTTTAAAGATGATTATTTATTGATAAATAAATGTGTTGTTCCTGTTCTGTTTTTTTCTTGTTAAATTAAAACGTGACATTCTGGTCTGAATGTGTCTTATATGTTAAAACAGGTTGCTGACCCCTGAATCAGACTATTCGGAGGATTAAAATACGTTGAAATTAATTCAGTAATTTTGAAATTTACATATTTACAAAAAAAGACTAATTTGCTGACAATGAATATTATTCATCGAAACCGCCTAAATAAAATTGCGTGCTTGGTATTTTTTTCTTTGAATTTTTCCTTTTTGTTTAGCTAGCAATAATTTTATTTCATAATACTTTGCCTAATTTCATTCAAATACAATTTACGCGTAATTGACTCATTCATAATTTTTTCCGCATAGCAATTCGAGTTATTCAGTGTTTTTGCGTCATTTTTTTATTTATTTTATTCCATTGTTAATAAATCCATTTATTAAATTTGGATTTTATGCTTGGGATTTATTTGAAAAGTCCATGCTCGAATGCCTGAAGAGTACAAAATCTCAATAATCCAACTTATTGAAATTCCATCAAGCACCCTCAGTCGATGTCTTAAATTAAATCCATTTATGTTTAGGATTTATTTGAAAAATAAAAAAATAAGTATAATAACACAGATTCCTAAATTAGCTGGTATTTCTTAACCATATAGCATTTTTAGAATAAAAGACTAAAGAAATTTCGTTCTTGTAGCAGAGTGGTTGATGCTGTTTTGTCTAACTCAGAGTTTCTCAAACTATGTTCAACAAAGTCTTGAATGATTTTATATGCTGCTACATTTTCAATATGTATTTGAATTCATATTCGTGTAAACTACCCAACAAAACCTAAGTTCGTAGGCATGGATGTTTGTGATGTCTAGAATTTCCTCCCCACCCATCCGATGGGATTTTCTAACCACTAGTTCTGTCCTAGCCTTATCATCCGATCCCTACTCTCTTGAAAAAAATGAGTAACTGAGTAACAAGCAGTTGTCGTAGAAAAACGTCAGTTATGATACCTCCATTAGGAGTCCATATGCTCCACATTGGAGTAGACATTAAATAGTCGACAAAAAAGTAGTATTCTGTAAAAAGATTCTTTTTAAACGCATTATTCGCAATCTGTGTGCTTTAGATAAGGAACGGAAACAGCTTTATTTTAATTTAGTTTATAAAATGAAGCTACTTACTTATTTTATTTTCCTGACACTTATCTTTACTATACTTACCATAAACTTCTAACCTTACCTTCTCTGAAGAGACAGGTTGTTAGCCAACGTGTTTGCGCGTCAGTTATCTTTAAATAACTGATACAAAAATATTCCATAAGGTGTTAAAATCATCCACATAAAAACCATGTCTTAAAAAAGTTAAAATGTCCGGTAATTGAAGGATAAATAATTCTCATTTTTAACGTAACTTTAACCAACAATATCGTTTCCAATATAAATAGTAACCTTAACACCACAGGCTTCGTCTGACATTTTAAATGGTAATATATTTTGAAGAAAATCTGTGCGGAAGACATCTCTCGATAAAGAAAATATCATTACTGCGTGAAAAATGAACGCTTTTCTGGAGTTTTGCAAGGGTTTTATTTCATTGAATTCTTCACTACGGTTGTTATCTTTTGAGATGTTCTGGAAAACACGTTTTTTAAATATATGTCGATGTCAGCGCCTGTATAGGTTACGCTTTTAAAAATAATTGACAAGTTTGTCAACCGAGAGCACGATTCGAACGATATTTACATTTTAGGCAAAAGCAACGTCTGCCTAAACATGTTCGGAGACTCCTTGACTAAATTTTAAGGTAAACGTACCAGTAGTTGACCGCCCGAAAGAGAAAAAATTAAAGAAAAATAACAATTTACGTTTTGCATTAGACCGAATCATAACAAAGCATGTGTATTCATAATGGATCAAATGTCTTCATTAGTATGATAAGACAAAAATTAGGAAAGGGTCTGTTAATAAAAAATTGTTTAACGTTTTAACAAACATGTTTATGTGTCAGTAGATGACCATCAAAAAAATTGAAAGATCCAGTAGTTGATCACTTTTTCTTCAGTCTTATCACAGGGTTTCATGATGACCTTTCATCGGAGTTGCCTCAGAGCTTCCTGTATGATCACTTTTGGTTAGATCAAGTAGCATATGATTACATTCACTGATGTCCTTAAAAATTCTCTTAAAAAATTCAAAATAAAATTCTCACTGAATAAAGGTGTTGTTTTCAAATAGCCGCTATGACACCCAATGACATAGATGGTGAACTGTTAGTTCCTCAATCCGATAAAAGATGGTTTCACTTGTCTGAACTCTACAATTTAGAGCAATCCCGCGTCTACGTTTCTTATTATGAACACTTTTATTGAAAAAAGTCAACTACCGTACATGGTCAACTACCAGTAAATTTACCTTATATCTAAAAGAGACAATGATAGTATTCGTTTCTGTCTTCAAAAGAGACTTGAGATATTCAATATTTCATTAATTGTTATTAAAATATTAAAGTTCAAAATATTATTTAAAAATTTTGGATAATGTATATTAATGAACTATTTTTAAACTCATTATATTTTTCTCACATCATTGACTTTCAATGTTTCTTAATATTTGATTTCAGATTAGTAGTTAACGATTTGTAAGAGGTCCTTAACGTTTTCATTGTAGACTATTTCATTTTGTTTATATGGAATTAGTTTGATTATTTTTAAATTCTTGGCATAGTTTTTGAACCAATTGTTTGATATACCTTGTAATTATTAACATTTAATTTTATATATCCTTGTTAAGATTTTATCACTTGATATGCTTGCGACGAGTAAAACTGGTTGTGATCATTATACTAATGTGGAAGTAGTACAAAAGAAATTGTGTTTTATTTAAAAAATATAATGTCTTTTCACGAATTGTTAAACAGTTAGCACCTTAAAAGTGAATAATTTTAGAAATTGATAAACGTTTTTTTTCTTTTACCGCTGACGAGGGTCATTGATTTTTTGAGAGGCAGCACGGTAGCGATAGTATAGTCGACGGTATTTCCAAAGAAGAATGCTAAAATTCCGTCAATCGCTGTTAACACTATAAACCGCGGTTCAATTTAGATGAAACTATCCCGTGTATCCGACTTAGTTTTGAACTATATAACTATGAAACTGCTCAGTCAAATCAAATGAAATATTTAAAGATTGTTTGAAAGACCATAATAATTCATATTTTTATATTACTGTAAGTTTTCTTCTTAATGGAGGGCCATGTGACAGTGTTTGAGCATATAGCGAGTTTTTCAATCATTATTTTTGACCAAAATACCAATTGAATTACTGTGTTAGAATGATTTAAGCACCTGATACTATGGTTAAGGTGAAGTTTTCTAACAAACTCACGTTACCAAATACCCTAACCTATGACACGCCAAGACATTTTGGATGACTCGCATAGTTTACGGATGATATTCGCCAAATAACACTAAATGAGAAAGATTAAATCAGTTTAGAAACCTGGAGAAGACAATTAGTGTAATTAAATATGATGGATGTAGTAACATACAGACGGTTGAAATTAAAAAGTCTCCATTGCATGAAATTTGATGATTTGGAGATGCATCATGTAAAATTTCAAGACAGCATCTGTGCTCAAGAGTTTGTTGACTTCATGTCCAAGCTCATGAAGAGTAAATAAATAGTTCAAAAACATGTCTTTCGTTTACAAAGGCCGCTAAAATTATTGATAATTTTTAGATGTAACACGGCACTCGGGTTAAACTAGGTTTTTTATTTTTTTTTATTTTCTGATCTAAAAAGGTTAGTTATCCCTTCCCTAGAACATCACGTGAAAATACGTTTCCGAGATCAACGCATAGTCAACTTGTGCTGTGAAAACACGGCTCCCGGATTCAACGTGTTAAGATAGATAAATGAAAAAAGCATATTGATAAAAAAAACATTTCTGTTCTACATTCACAGTTATGTGATCATTTTTTTTTGTATATAGTTATTCGCGATGACCGGTTGGTCAGTACCCATATGACGAAACCTGTTTCGTTATGTCTACTTTATTAATAATATTTGAACTTTTATGAAACTGGTTTTGGCAGGTTGTTTCCTTCTGCGTCGCAAACGTAACAATAATAAAAATTAGATGCTGTTTCTTAATACAGAACTGCCATCACACCAAAGGATGTTTTCCCCGTGACGAACGTAACGCATCCGGGAAAAATAATGATTATATTTGGTTAATTATGTTATAAGTTTTTACATTTTTAAAAGATAATTTTAATGAAATTAAGAAACAATTTGTTTATTACTCATGCCATTTTTATTATAAAGATTACTGATCTTCATAAAAAGTGTGGAATTAGTCACTTGACTTCGGTTAAAGATGTCTACGGACAGTTTCATAAATTGATTTTTCGATCGGTTTATTGATTTCTATTCAAAGGTATGGAAGTTTGTGATGTCTTAAATTCCCTCCGTGTTGTCTGATATTAAAAACGAGACAAACCACCGGTCTTGTCTTAGTCGTATATTTCTATCTCTACTCTCTTCGAAATAAGCAGTTCTGGTAGAAAAACTTGTTTTCGGATGCATTTTTTTTTGAAAGAAGTAAAAAAGAATTGTGTTTCACTCTTTGTAAACTATAATGGCCTTCCACGAATAATAATTAAGATGTTAATTGTTAAATTATTAAATGTTAATATCTTATGTGTTTAATAAAAGTTAAATTATTATCGAGATATCGATTGAGGGTGTTTGATGGAATTTCAATATCAAATTTGAAATTGTTGGAATTTGGTATATACCCATGTATTTCAACAATTCAATTTTGAAATTATTAACTTCTATCAAAAGAAAAATGGATTTTTTGTAAATTCCACTAAAGTCTCCGGTTCAGATGGTTCCGGGTTCAGTCCTGATAAGGTGAATATCAATAAAAGATTTTTTAAATTCAACGTTTGACATCTTGGTCATGGCTGTTTATGATGATTTTTCTCCTCGAGTTGATGTCGAGTGACTTAAAAAATCTCATCAAATTATTCTAATATTATTGGAAAATAACAAAAATATCTGGTGCATTGGAAATTATTAGCTGCACTACCAAATGTTAGTTGACTTTTATTTGTATTGAGAGCGCCACTGGTACCCTATTCTATCTTAAAACAGACGCACTACTATACTACAGTTTTCCTAATTGACTATCAACCCGTCCTTGTGAATATAATTCAGCTTTGAAACAACATACTTACATTTACAGCTTTACTCAGTATTAAAAAATATTTATTCTTTAATATTGGAAAACTTATGTATTTTACCGATACATGTTGTTTTTCAATGTTTGGTAAAGTCTAGAAAAGATTTATTATTATTCTTGCTGAAACTTTCCACGTCATGTAGGATTTCTGTCTGACATTCGCAAAGGTCTTTCGTTGTTATTTTATCTTCAAATGAGCTTTTCTTTATTCTCATGGACATTATTTTTTAAGTTTTATATTTCTACTTGTTGCTATGGGCACCTATAACAAAACATATTATATAAATACATCGATACCTCATAGTTTATAAGATAATCAGAAAGAAGATTTTGAGCAGTCTTAGTCTTCTACTGTATACCTGTTTTTTTGTAGATTTTAACGAAATTCTGGGTTTATCTTAAAAACACATTTATATTTATAAAGTGTTTTCGTGTTTGTGTGCTTGTGTGGGCACTCATACGCCGAAAACACACTAACTGCCGCTAAAATATATGAAATACAGTTGAAACGACTTACGCGTCACGTATTGTAAAATGGCTGTACTAATTCAGAAACCTCGGGTGTGCGCACATCAACTCACCAAATATTCATTGCAATCGGATGAATGGTATAGGGACGCATACGAATAGAAGAAGAAGATGAAGATCCAGTACTAATCCAGAAACCTTCACGGGCGTGCGCTTTCAATGCTTTTATGTACGCCATAGTATATTCATCCCGTATAATAAGGAGTACGTTACCCAATCTAGACTTTTAGTTTGTAGAAACCTTCGCGAGTGTGCGCATAACAGCTCACCAAAGTTTCATCGCAATCGGATGCATGGTATAGGAACGCATATAAGACAAACAAACAAACAAAGAAAAAAATTAAGATATCGACTTAGGGTGCTTGATGGAATTTCAACAATTCAAATTTAAACAAAGAAACATTAATTTTTATATATATATAGATAACGGGGCGAACCACTATTGCTGTCCCAGCCCTATCTTTCTATGCCTACTCTCTTCGAAAAAGAGAGGGAGAGCAACTGAGTAATAACAAGTAGTGCTCGTAAAAAACTCCTGTTGAGATACCTCCATTAGGTGCCCATATACTACGCATTGAGAGCGGGCATCGTAAAAAAATAATAGAAATTGATTAAAACACATAAGCTAAGTTATACATTTAATCCATCTCAGTATGTAGTTTAACCATGTAATCTTTTTTAATCATAGATAAATCAATAACTTATCTATTTTATCAATTTTTAGCGTAATGTACACTCTTGATTTTAGCTTAGAATTAAATTAACTCTGATTAGATTGAAGTAACTCAGGAACGTAATATAATTTTATTATTTTTATCGTCATGTTAATAACATTTGTTGTCGGCCTCTGTGGTCTAGTGGTAAGTGTTTGCCCTAGCGATCATGTGGGTCCTGGTTCAATTCCCAGCAAGGTCAATATCAAATTTAGATTTTTTCAATTTTAATTTATGATCTTGGACATGAATGACTTCTGAAAATTCTCACCGAGTTTATCTCATATGATTTTCTAATTTTCCAAAATATTTGGCTCATTGGCTGTCAGCTGTAATGTCAGATATTAAAAAAAAAACAGTGATAGTGTTTCCTAATCTCAGAAGTCTGGCTTTTGGAGCTATCTTTTCTGTATATAATTAATAATATAGTAAAAATAATAAATGTGAAATTGGCTTCGCCGATAAAAAAACAATGATATGATAACCCAGGTAATCCAGATTTTCTTCGAAATATTAATCAATTACAAATCTAAAACGCTGTCTTAATAAATCTTAATGATTCATTATCTTTTTCAGTAGACCCAATAACACTTATTGTAAATATTCTCTGAGAAACGCAGTAATAATTCGTTTAGTGTGGAAAATCTTATCTTTAATTTGTTCAATCTTTCATATTTTATTTGAAATTTTTTGCTGTGTCGAACTGTCAAACGCAATCACGTGTTATAAGTAAGGTAATAATCTTCGACATCATATATTAAATGAGTCGATAAACATGCTCCTGGCGATTTTTGAATAAAATAAGTTTTTAATGTACGTATGTGCTATATCGATGTATTTATCAATTTTTCCAGTTGTAAGTCTAAAAGTTTTACGTATTTCGTCCCCTGTTCAAAATCCAAAAATTTTCCAAAATTAAAAATGTCATTTTTTTACACGATTTGGATCCTTGTTTTACACAGTTGACGCGCTCTGAAAAAACGACATCGTAAAAGAATATTTTACTTTTCCTTTTATTCCGGAAGACACAAAATAACTTAAATTATATTTAAATCACTATCCAACACAGTTTTTTGTTATTTACTCAAAACTCTAAAAACCTTCGAGAGCGTGTTAAGCTACTCAGTTATATTATGAAAGTTTAAGGTATCTAATGTATATATGCTGTAGCGTAATAAATACAATTATCACTTTTAGGGTGTTAACTTTCAATTCTTGGTGGAAAGGCATTAATTATACTTTAAAAATAAAACAAAATTGTTTTGTACTACTTCCACATGTTAACAATGACCAGGACCGGTTCCACTCATCGTGAGCATTATCAAAAAAAAATACGATTATATATTTTATATTTTTTTATAAAACACACAATGCTCATGATATTGCCATATTTATTGCCCCACGAAAAAGAAGTAAGCTTTACAATATTATCATATTCGAGAAAAAAACTGGATTTCTTGATTGAATTATTTAGCATTTACTTGGTAGAACTCTATTATAATAGTTTGAAAATAAAGAAGTATTTAGTTCTACAAGAATATACCAGTCTGTTGATAACTATTTCGGCTTCACGTCATTGTCAGAAGTATGTTTTAAATTAATTTAGCTTAGCTATATATGCTGGTTTAGAAGAGATATACAATATTTTAAATATCATCTCATTTATTCCAACATCAAAACGTTAATTTAAAATTGTTTCGCTACTTTGGAAAAGTAGCCAAATCCATGTTTAGGTATTTTCGCTTTCGAACTACTTGTTTTTAATATTACTGTATTTGAAAACTAACCCAAATTCTATTAAATACTAAGTAAATCAGTATTTTTATAATCTTCGAACATTGTGGCTGTGTACACGAATAAACAGAAAAGTGGTTTTTCTCTAGTTCATCCATTTTGGATATGATTTCTTTTGATAAGTAGCGACATAATTAAAGTATTTATCCTATGTACTAATTGTGTTTTTAAGTGGTTCAAGTAAAATGCATTTTTCCTTAAACATTATATGTCGCCAAGCTAAATTAAGTTTAAGCAAATTTATGATGATGGCGTGAAATAAATAGGCTAACAGAAAACTGATAAAGTTCTTGTAAAATAAATCCTTCGTTTTTTACAGATCAAAAATAGAGCCTTAAACTCCCACCGCGGATGTATTAAACGTATCATCCGATATGCAGGATATTATAAATGAGTAATCAAAAATATTTTATATTTATGTCATCACTTCTAATTCATTCTTGAAATTCTGGCTGCGACAGGATAATTCGCGTTCAGTAGCTGGGCAGGGAAAGGGTGAAAACTCGAATCATACACTGAACGGTTTGCATAGTGCCACCCAAATTGTAAATAACTAGTAACTTTTTTGAATAGATTTTAGTAATAAACTCAAAGACCATAAAATCTCTACAGATGAATAGCGGCAGACATACTCCAACAAAAATAATCACTCCGTCGACTTTTGAGAAGAATGCTGATGGTAAACTCATCATTAAATTTATGTAAGTTGTTAGTTACGCTTAATATAGACAAGTCTGTGACGTATGTGTCACTTTTCTAATAACGTGTCTTCGTGGTCTCTCTAACGGTGACTTGAGTATAATAATTATTACTGTTAACATTCACGCAACGGTAGGGTTACATAGATTTCAAAAAGTAGTCCTACATATTTTTAATTAGTTACTTTACAACTCACTTGAATTGTGCTATACTTAATAATTAATATTTTTTTTTACAATAATTGTGTTAACGTTATAATATTGAATTATACATTACTAGTATTTATTATTCAACTTTGGTAAAATAAGGTCATTACGACATTTGCATTATTTTGGTGTTAGTTGGTAATGTTGAAAGTTGAACCTGATGTAACACCCACAAAATTTTTTTTTTTAACGATAATGGACATCACACGGTCCACGTCACATCCCCCGCCAGTCTGCTTGCTTCTTCCCAGGTAATCGCAGCGTCCCGTAGCTTCACCAAGTACATCCTATGTATGATCATCAGCGGCCATCCAGGGACCTTTGACGGAATCCATCCGTTTGATAAAAGAGACAGATAGGATTCAGACTCCCCTGGGGCATCCGCAGCACATGTTCAGGCCATGTCCAAAAATATACTCCATGAATTAATAATGTAAAAGTTTTATCTTGAAAATATTACCGTAGACCATACCTCACAGGACCTAGAAATGGCAGCCAGAATGACATGTGAAAATTTCACGTCGCTATAGTACACCACTTGGGAGGAGCTGTAGTGACAGACAGAAAGACTGCTTTATGGTACACTTATGAGATGGTAATTTTCAATTTTTTCAGAGTGAAAATACTCTCGCTAATGAAACCGGTCGTGGAATAAATGTAAATTTAGCATTATTATTTGATTTGTATTTTGTCTAACACGTGTTTTACCTCTTCGATTACTATCTTCAAAATAATATGGACATTAATCTCCACTTATTTCACATAATATATTATGAGAAATTAACAGTGGCAGATGTGTTTTTCGATTGTATTGGTCAAGCAAGGAAAATATACAAATATTATTACTTGCGTGTATAGAGAGAGACCTACTATGAAATGAATTTAATTGAAATGATTCACGCGTCTTCACTATTATCAATCAAAGATACAAAAAAATTAATATTTTATAAAAATAAATTAACTTTTTTTTCATTTATGTAAATCCTTATCATAATTGGCCTGTAACCGTATTTCTTATCATGTAATTTTAAATATAATTTCAAGATAGCGTATTAATTTCTATTTGAATGCAGTGTTCTAATCATTTTTATCAGTCTGAGGTAATAGGAAAAATGGCAACATGTAATCCCTATATTTAATTCCATATCAGTTGGTACTTAATAATAATCATACTTAAGTTGTGTTAGTCACAGTCAAATTTATCTGTAAAAATCTAAAAATATTGTAAATTATTACACTTTTCCAGTAACCTTGTATATAATATTTATAAAGTGTGTTTTTGGGGGTCCCGACAAAACAGCCGGAACCGAAACTGACTAGACATTACCGTAGGGACATTGCCGCCGTGAGATTGCCGTCGAAACATAGCCGCCAAAACCAAACGACCAATACAATTTAGAAATAAGACAATTTTTATTTTTATATTCTATTATATTTCAGATGCATAAATAACCTAGAAGTAAAATATAAAATATTTTAAATTAAATTATAATATGGTATTCTAACGTTCTTAAATATTCTAAATAAGAAATACTACTGTACAAAGGCATTATCTCTTGTTTTTTCTGGTACTAAGTGTTAAAACCTGTTGATTTTAAGATATTACTCTACTAACAGCTGCAAAGGATTAAACCTCAAATTTCACTGATTATTGTGAGTAAATAAATATTGATATTATATTAAAAATTACGATAAAGAAAATATATTTATTTTAAATTAGTTTAGTAAGAATTATCTTAAGCTATGGCGAATCTTAAATGAATATGAAAAGTGTCTTTAAAACCAATTTACTTTAAAATTTTCAATATATTATTTGTATCAGAATCAATCTATTTTTTGTAGTTTATTTCATAAGTTCTGTTTTATTCAATAGGTCGCAATATCTGTTTCAATTTATCACATTCTCCCCTATTTTCCAGGACTATTTACATCCATTCCTCAAGAAATAGTTAACAAATTTTGTTATAAATGTTAATCATAATATCATTTTCCATGTCCGCTTCCAATGTGGAGCATATGGCCTCCTAATGGAGGTGTCTCAACAGAAATTTTCAACATCTCTTTTCCGAAGGTTAGCTAATCGTTCTTGCTATACATCGTTTTTAAAATTGGATGAGTGGGAAAGAATTTTTAGACATTGCAAACATCCATGGCATCGAACAGAAACTCATAAATCGAATAGATGACTTTTTATTACATTTCTTTAAATTACTTTTTTAGCTTTCTATTTCAATCACATATTATAATTTTTATTTTATAATAATGTATCAGTAACTGACAATGAAAACGGTAAATGAAATTGATCTGTATTTAAATAGAATTTTATCATTTATAATAATTTTAAATTCACCAAAAGAAACCTCACTTTTCAAAAAAATATTTAATGGTATAGAATGAGTAATGGAAAAATCTTGAAACTGCATGTTTTTTGGAGAGAAATAATGTTTTTATAATTCATATTATATTATTTAATAGCCATTGTAAATTTTATTAATGTATTCGCGATAAAAAACAAAATCGTAGGAACTAACGGAACATTCAGTCAATTATATAATTCCTCTATTATTACGACTGGTTTTTTGTAACCCGAAATTATAAAATAAACAATACAATACAATTTAGTGTCTAAATATTTCCTTATATAGTTAAAATGATTTACGGTACTGAATATTAATTTATTTTCTGATTTATAGTAGATGATGCTTATTACAAGAAACTGTAAAAATATCTTGTTTATTAAATGAAAATAAAATACTAGTTTTGTATCATTAGTATTTTTACGGTACTAATGATATATTTTTCCGATAAAATGGATTTTTTAAAACAGTAAAATAAATCACAAGATCTTTTTATTACTTAGCTTGGAAGAAATTATACAGCAGTTGACGTTAAAATTATTCAAATTAAAACAAAACTGTTTATTTTCTAAAATTAGTTTTCTTTGGAATGTTATTAAAACTGATATTCAAAGATGGTAGACTATGTTTCTGAATAGTAAAATAATATATATATATATAACAATTCAATGTACTTGTTTGTTAATCCTTCATGTAAAAACACTATAATAAAATTTAATTAAAAAAACTAAATATACAAAGCACATAGTCTTTATAGGTAGTACTTATGTTGAGAAATTATAAGTGTATTTCTATTAGTTGATACTTTGTATAATTAACAATGTCATCATTTAAATCTATTTATTATTTTGTTTGATATGGCTTATCATGTAGTTCGCCATTTTATGTCAAAAATTGTGACTATTCAATATTTAAATATCTACGCTTTCTGTCTCTTAGAGCAGTGCTTCTCAAACTTTTTGACCATGCCACGTCCCTCTAAATCTAAAAAATAATTCGCAGACCACCGAAAAAAAAATATATTTTAGTAGTCAAAATTTTTATTTGACATTAATTATTACTATTAATACTTAGGTGTTTGTATTTTATCACAAAAAATGATAACTCAATTTTTAAAAATTAAATAAAAAAACTGTCCATAGCATGAAGCTTGCAAAAAAATTTAATGAGATGGATGCGGTTGCGTGTTTTTACACAACAAATCAATATCTGTTTCAATGTCAGAAATGCTAACTCGCAAGAAATCTTCCAAAATCTTTAAGGAAATGCATGACCTGTAGTTATTTTTTATTTGAAGTAATGACGAAAATGCTGTTTCACATAGGTATGTAGTCGCAATTAGGATTACCGAGGCTTCTTTTGCAATAGACGGATAGTCTTGCTGTGGCCTTATCCGATATTCTGAAATACTTGTTTCATTAAATTCGACTTGAAGCAAATTATCTGATCTGATATCGATCTCCCCACGTAATGCGATTATATTTTAAGAATAGACAATGACGTTCTTATCCAATTGTATTTTTGATCCTCATTCAAGTTTGTGTATGAGGATCAAAAAATGTTCATAAACAATTATTTGTACTTTCCACTTAAAGTTTCCGCGAACCCCAGTTTAGGAAGCACTGTCTTAGAATAATGTCTCTTCTATTTCAAAATTTTTAAAATGACGAAATCTAGCTTTTCTTCAGAAAGAAGAGGATTTTTTTAAAAACAAAAATTGTCATGTAATTTAATAGTACTTTTAAAGTTGACTTAAATTCTTGTTTCTTTGAACTGAATACAAACAATAGAAAATCAATATACAAAAGCATTATAATTAGTTTTGAAATCGTGTCCTTACCTCCAATCAATATTGTCAATGTCACTATTTACTCCAATCGGTGCAGGTATAGAGAGTATCTCGTATTTTATACTGAAGTTCGTCGTATTTTATACTGAACACCACCCCTTAAATCTTAAAGGATCTTTAGTGCCTGTATTATACAAAAGGAATCGTATATGTATTTAGAATTTGATAAATGTAAGATACCTTGTATTTTGTAATGTATAGTTTGTGTCATATCTCTAAACTAACAAACATTAACCGAAATTTGAATGCTTGGAGTGTAAGAGGAAAGTTGACGAAACGAAAAGATGTTGAAATGCTGAATATTTCTTTACAAGTGTGTGATATGATAATTAAATTGGGAAGACATCGTGTTTTGGTTGATGGCAATCACCCTGAAAAACAGAACATGAAAACCTTTATTAAATGTTTGATACATTATCAATGAATATAAAACTAGTTTTGTCCGATACTAAAAGTTGCGATGCAAACACTAATAAATAATAAACTTTTAAAGTTCCAACAACTGCCAAGTCTTTGTGGGAAGGGATTATACTAAAATAAAGCAGTTTTGGTAGACTCATTGTACAATTTTATTATTCAATTAATAAATTACCAAGTCATATGTTCATTTTATATTCCACTCGATCTATCGAAAAACATATTGCGTTATTTTTTCTATCGCAGAGGATTAACGCAAAGGATTATAGCGGATCATTTTTTTTATTGCTCCGTTCCGATATCAAAGTGCTTACTCCAGGTGACTCCATGCTATACATCGGGTTTTGAATCAAAAGTATTGATAGGAATTATATGTAGGAATAAAAATTTTTATCAAAAGATAGTTTTAAAACACGCTTTATTCACTTTTTATAGCCGAAAACAAATCATCCTCCGTCGATAGACTAGTGTCGATTAGTAATAATTTCAGCTTAGAAAATAGTCGCTTGAATATTGGGCAATAATTCCAGTTTTACGAAATGCCAAATATAGTAACTTTTAATAATAAAATAATTAGTATTTTTAAAGCACTCTCATTGTTATTTAGCAGTGGAACACTATAAGATATAGTTGCTCCAACTCCGCTTTTTCTCAGGGCAAAACCTTATTGCTCCACTGCTCAGAGCTCTTGCTCCAACGCTTTGTTAAAGAAAGCTTTTAATTATCATGAATTATTTCCTCGACAAACATTACTTCTCAAGGGAATATATCAATTTGATGTGTTTTTAAATAATTTATCAGTAATATGAACACTTTATGTTTTTTCAATCTCTCCACACGCCGACCTTGTGATTACTACGCATACTAATAATATTAAATTACTTAATAATGTCAATTTCGTATGCAGACATTCTTTCACCTCAACGTGAAATTGAGGTTAATTGATAAATTATACTTTCAGTGTGACAAATCATTATCGATACCGGTTTATTTGTTTGTGACTGAATCTTTTTTAAATACGAAATATTTATAACCATCATCATCAGGTATCGCTGGATATTTACTGTAAGACAACAAACCAATGCTCGTGAATGAATAAACATTGGCAATCATTTATTTTAATTACATCGTCCGTAAGGAATTGTCGAAGGCTTCGGCTAAAATGAAACACCCTTTCTCAATGTGGCATCATAGAATGTGGCACCATTGTCTACTTCAAATAGTAGATATCGACGGTATTTTGGCAAATTCATGTGACCTTCAAAATTAAAATTGTTCAGGAGAGAGTAAAAACTGCTTTTATCGAAAACATTATATGGTGAGTTGCGTTGTGATTCTTTAATATGCACTTCAGTAAATTCTCATGTTTGCAGATACGGGATTATACGTAGGGAACGTCGATATAATAGTGGCTTACATCACGTGGCCTGGTCAGAATTTTTAAACCTAAAGCCAATGTAAAATGATATTTCCCTTCCAAAGATTGGTTAATTTATTTATCTAATTTACATCATTTGGCCGAGAGCTGCTCTGTCATCTTTAAAATTAGATCCAATCGTTTACTCATTGCTGTATTTTTAAAGGGTTACATCTATTGGCCAATCAATATCTTCAAAAGCGACAAGCGACAGGTCAAAACATGATGCGTAACAAATTCAAATTCATTGAAAACCATTGGTAGGGTAATGCCGCAGACATTGAAGAGGTACCTTTAGATTCATACATTGACATTAGCCACTGACCACTATGAATGGAGAGCACGCTAATCTTGTCATATTTCGTAGTATAAGAGCGAGAAGCGATTTATATGATTGCCAGGAGTGTCTCAGAAACGATTTATTGCGTTGCTATACACTTAAGTGTTAAAATTGTTCATTAATATTTACCCGATTATTTTTTTTCCTCACGTTCCTTGCTACTAAAGCACATAATACTGACATCTTGTTTTCTACGAAGCGCTTTAAGTTATTGATTAATTAAGCTTCCGTTCACTTTAATATAAAAATCTTTCATAAGATTTAAACCATTCGTTTTTTTTACTCACGTTGTCTTCCTGTAAGGAACATAATATATATGTTCTTCCTATTTTCTAGGAAACGTTTTTAATGATTGCCAGGATTGTCTCAATAGCAACAAAGTGCGATTCTGTCCTCTTGAAATGTTGGCGAAGAGAAATGACTCCTCTCTTGATTTATTACAGTAAGGATAGAAAGATGGCATAATGACTGGTAGCATACCAATGGTTGTTTCTAGAAGGAATGAAGCACAGACATCTGCACTTTTGATACAAATCCACATACCCATTTGAAAATAAAGGTATAGAGTGTCTATTCAAACATACCAAAACACAGCCGCGTAACCGAGTATGTGGAAAGACCAATAGCGCTTACCACTCGAATCTTTATAATATATCCGAAGATAATATCGCACAACGATCCAATATTCGTACCAGTTTTATGCCTTTTTTGCGACCAACATAAATGGACCACTAAACATATTGCCGTGTTCAGTTGGGCTGACCAAAGCCAACGTAAATATTTATTTCCCGAAAAAAAACTATAAATAAGACAAAAAACACAGATTTTTACGAGCCCGATTTGCGGATTTCTTTTACGGCGTTCTTTGAAAGCGTTCTCGTGTAATTTTACCCCCCCATAAATAAGGGATGATATGTTGGTGGGTATCGCTGTTTGCTGCCATTTTCCTCCCTTTTGATATGTGCGCCCAATACATTTTTATATAAAGCTTCCTATTCACAAATTCAAAATACGCTTTTTTCTGAGATTTTGCCATTTCTGTAATGAAAGTAGTTGCGTACATGCATAATAAATTATTATCCTCATTGCTTGGCTTCTATTGGTTCTTAAAATCAGCGTTTCTAAAAAGGTGGTTCAACGGTTCCGCTACGTATGATGTAAACAATGATATTTGGTCTTCAAAAATCAAAAGACATTGTTCACGCTTAAAACACATTCACTGCGAAACTAATTACGTTTAAGACATTGACTGAGGGTGCTTGATGGAATTTCTATATCAAATTTGAATTGTTGAGATTTTTTACATTTACATGTATTTCGTCAGTTCAAGTTCATTCGTGTGATCGAATGCCTGAAGATACCTAAAGGCGAAACCCAGGTCATTGGTGACGAAATACATGGAAATGTACAAAATCTCAACTATTCAAATTTGAAACTAATTTATTTTTTCCATGTCCACTCCCAATGTGGAGCATATGGTCTCCTAATGGAGGTATCTTAACAGAATTTTTCTATGAGAACTGCTTGTTACTCAGTTGCTCAACATCGCTTTTTTCGAAAAGAGTAGGGATAGAAGGATAGGGCTAGGACAGGACTAGCGGTTAGCTAATGGCTCTCGCTACGCCCCGTGAGGATCGGATTGGTAAGAGGGAGGACTCAGACTACGAACAGAAATCCATAAATCGATTGAAAGATCAATTTATGAAAACCGTCCGCACCGGGAATTGAACCCGAGACATCTGTAACCGTAGGCAACGACGCTACCAACTGCGCCACGGAAGCCGACAAATTAAACTTATTATCTGGTAATTATTGCCGTACCGGTTGTCATACATTTGATAATTACAACAACGCGCGTCGCGCGTGCTCCGCACTGACTGAGTTAAGTAAGGTGTCGAATCAATTTGAAGGCTGTTGAAGGACTGTTAAGTTTTGTAGCATATTGATCAATATTGCACGGCTTTGCCCTACTAAGCTGGGGTTCAAAGACAAGAAAGAATAATTTTATTAATAATTAGTGAGTACCCGGCATGCGTTGCAATGCCACTCAAAGAAACAAAGGATTGTGTTTTAATTATGTTTATTGAAGCGCTTTTGGATTAGAGGTGTGCACGGGCAGTAATTTCATAAAATTACCCGGTACGAGCCAGAATCTAAATTGTCTTTACCCGCCCGAGCCCGTGCAGAACTCTATTTCGGATACACAATATTTTTGTTTTCCGTCTGGTGGGTACACGAATAAATCATAAGGTTTTTCCTGAGATGCCGCTATTCGTATGTATTTGAATTTTTTTAAGATCTTTTTTGATTTTATATTTAATTTTTTTTTCTTCAAAACTTTTACGGGTGTGCGCACGAAAACTTACATGGTAAAGGAACGCACAGAGAACAAACAAACAAGCATTCATTTTTATATTTACAAATTGATTAATTCAAATTTTAATCTGAAGACTCCATCCTTTTCCACCCATATAATATTCTTATCGTGCGTACAGAGTGTACAGAGAATCTTACTATTACTGATTTCTTAACCTTATCCAACCCCTTATATTCTTGTTATAACAACTTCATTTGAGATCCACAATTAAAAGTCTAAAAGTCAAAAATAGATTTCTCAAACGACTTATGGATTTATGGTGGAAGGCATGCATGTCTGTGATGTCCAAATTATCACCCATCCATCAAATTCTTAAAACGAGCCATTGCGAGAGCGATCGGAAAACCTAACGCTATAATTCTATACTCAGTCTCTTGGAAAAAAGAGGTTTAGTGAGAAACAAGCAGTGCTTGTAGAACAACTTCTGTTGGAAAAATCTTTTATTATGTGTAAATATGTTTAATATTGAGATTGTACATACATGGCTTCAAAAATATATATAAAAAGGCTCCGTGACTAAATACAATTGAGAAACACTTGTTTGAGTAGCTTTTGCATTAATGGTTACTGAATATTTGATAGTAATGTATACATGACCCGATTAATGATTTATATTATAATAGTGACTTTAGGGTGGTGGATAAGCTGCTAAGCGAAAGGCATTGTCATGATTAGCAGTACGTGATGGATAAATAATGTCCGAAAACGTATGATACTATCGTGGAAGCTAAGTTATTACATAATGGCGAAGTTGCGTCTATTTTCTTTTTGTTGTCATGTCGTCTCCCAATTATGAGCATCGTATTATGGACTCCTATTAGAGATTATTTTAACAGTAGTGTTGTTTTGCGAGAACGTCTGATTACTCAGTCGGCCAACCTCGCTTTTTTGGAGAGAGTAAGGATAAAAGGATAAGAGGTGTTAGCTAATGAATCTCGCTCGACTTTAGACATAACAAAAACAATCCATCCATAGTTTTGAACAGAAATCCATAAATCAATCTGAATACCACTTATCATCAAATCACGTATACATCATCAAATAATAAGTAATACATCATATCGATGGTGTTTTGGCCAATTGATGCAACCCTCAAAAAATACGAAAATGAGTTAATGAACTTTTTTTGTTCTCATTTTAAAGACAGTAGAGCAGGTCTCGGCCAAATGATGTAAAGTAGAAAAATAAATTAAACGGCTAATTACTCAGTCGACTAATCTCGCTTTTCCGTAGAGGCTAAAATGATATGCCTAAGATAAGACTGGTTAGCTAATGAATCTCGCTACGTCTCGTTTTTAGGATCGATATGTCAGCTCAAATCGAATCAGACATAACGAAAACCATCGTTCCATGCTTTTGAACAGAACTCCATAAATTAATCTGAGTAACACTTTATAGATCATCAAATAATAAGTAATTCATTATATCGACTGTAGAAAGGCAAAAAGACGTAACCTACCCTAAAAATATTGTGTATAACTGACACAAATTGTGGTAACACACAATATTTTTTTTTATTATATATCAACTGTAGAAAGGCAAAAGGATGCAGCCTTCTGTTTTTTCAAACTATGTTGTTTTCGATAATCACAGTGGATACAATTTAATACACATTTTGTGTGGGCTATACACAATATTTTTTGTGTGGGTTACGTCTGTTTGCCTTTCCACAGTCGATATACAAATATACCCTCAAAATTGGGTAATGATATTATGTAATGTAATTTTAAATGTAAACCGTCAATCCTTGGTATAAAATGATCAAAACCGCTTTCATTCTCGTGAGAATTTTCAACTGAGGTAAGATTTTCAATACTTTATGAAAAGCTGTATATTTTCATAATTGTCACAGTGCGTATTTGTCTCAAACGTGTTCGTCTGGTCACCATATTATTTTATTACCATCGGATTTACCTGACCAATTGGCAGCGGTTCGCAATTTTAAAACGTAGGAAACTTTTCAGTTATTGTCCATCAAAATTATTACAGTAAATAATGACTGACGATCGTCATTTGACTGTACAAATAAGTCACGCAAATTGCTATTGATATGCATACCTGCATGCTATGAGTTATGAAATTCTCTTTCTGTCACTGATCTGTTTGTCAAATTACCGTAATTATTGTTGACAGTTGTGAGCCGACTGTCATTTATGATTACCGTTGTTGTCAATGCTGGAATGCACTCACAAACAGAAAGCGGATTTGTACTCCAGTATTGATTAGATAAGTAATATGTTGTGGTAAATAGAAACAAATTAAAATCACTCATTTATATAGAAACACGCATTTTGACCATCTATTTTTATCAATTTAAGCATTTTTATTATCAACTATAGCGCTTAAAATTTTTCATTTTGGCAACTATTTTTATTAGACATAAATTTAAAATGATTATCGATATCAATACATTTTAAAGATACAACAATACAAATTAAACATGCAACATTTTTCTACAGATGATTCTTTCAGATTAGTGTGACGATCGATTAAAATTAAATTAAAAAATCTCGCGTAAAGGAAATTTAAAAATTTGTAAACGTTGTACCTAGCTGAGCCCTATCTATTTCCAAAATTCCTGATAAAATAATTTACGATCCCCCGTGTTTTGATGCAATGTGTTAAAGTTATTTGTTTCACTTAAATTGTAGTTATTATCTCTACATGTTCTTAAAATGGAAGCTTTAATTTCAAAGAACCAGCTTTATATGCAATCGAGTGATTTTGTGCAAAGAATACGAGAAAGAGTTTAAGTGATGTTCTCGTTTTAAAGCACACAAACCACCCGATAGCGCGTGGAAGCGTCTGAGTAGAAAATCGTATATTTTGTGCATTTTGTCGGATGATAAAGCTTGAAATATTGGGTAGAAATAACTGACACATCACGTTTTTGTCATAGTGGGTGTAGTAACTTTCTATTCCGATTCTAACTAGAACATAAAAATTGAAATTAAATACTTCGTATACCTGGCCAGGCTGGGGTGGAGATAACGAGAACTACACAGCCTCTTCAGTTGACTTCATAACAGGATAACACCTTCCAGGACAGTTCACAGTTAACACCCCAGTCTTTCCAGCGAATATCTTTATTGCAGTTGGTTTCATTCACAATTACAGATTTTTACAGTAGATTTCTTTACAGTTGAGATTTATTCTATGCATATTTAGAAAATCTTCTAACGTATTATGTTTTCGTTTGTTTCAGGTATGCATCGCTAATATCCGAAGATACGATTGATAATAAGCCGTTTGAGACTCAAAAACCCCTTTATTTATAAGGTAATTTAATCAAAAATATCAGTTAAGGTGTTTGATGGCTACATGCTATTTTCAAACTAATATTTACGAAATATTGCAATAATATTTCAGTTTGTAAGTAGCGTTTCTATGCAGATAATGTAGAGAAGTTCTAATTTGTTGACCCATACATGTAAGGACAAGTCAATCATAAGGAAAAGCAGTTTTTTAGTGGCTTAAGTTGATAAGCTGGTATGTATCGAAATAAACTATGATTTTTTTACAATTTTCATTTTCAATGTGGAGAAAATTGACTTCTAATGGAGATAAAGTTTTTCTTCAAGAACTGCTTCCCCAACCACTCTTTTTTAAGAGAGTAGGGATAAAAAGATAGGACTAGGACAATCTTAGTGGTCAGCTAATTACTCTCGCTACACCTCGTTTGCAGGATGGGGTGGGTAGGATGGAATTTTAGACAACACAAACATCCATGCCTATGAACAGAAATCCATAAATAAATCCGTATTGGGATTCGAACAAGTGAGATCCGTAACCGAAGCCAACGATGTTGACCACCGCACCATGGAGTCAACTCGAACTATAATTTTATCGAAAAACAAGCGATTATTTTACTTACCCGGAAACTCTTGGATCACATACTAATGTGGAAATTTCTTTTCTGAGGTAAAAGTCATACGTCGACGTTATAAAAAAATATTGCCACCATTTTGCGTAACAAGTAGTCATTTTTTAATTCTATATTGTAGATTAATTAATTTATTTGTGTTACTATAACAACAGAGACCATTTGTATTGTAGAAACAGTTTGTGACTTCACCAATACAGCATCCTCGTATGCTTCATGAAGTATACGCAGCTTATTATGATTAACAAATCTACATTAATGTAACTATTTTCAGTTCACTACGTCAGTCAATCATTTTGTTAAATTATCTGTTCAATGATTAGAAGCCTCGGTAAAGAAACGGATAAAAACTCAAGCTCAAGACGTTTACTATTAGAAGATTGGTGATTAATCAAATATTAATTGTTACTAAATATCGTCTGTTATATTTAATATAATAACATTCTCAAATATCCTTCTAAGAACGATAATATTCTATTACAATATGGGATATACAAAATGAGTAACATAATGCTTGTCAATTAGTTATTATACATTTAATTGGCTGGCGGTGATTGATAATTATTATATTTGCTTTATATTATAATAATACTCAGAGACCTTCGTTAATATCAAAGTGATAAAATTATTATTATCAATTTCGATAATTTTGCAGTGATAACGATGATTGCAAAATAATTGATTTCATGCGAATTTATTCAATTTTTATAAAAACTGTGTCATTTTGTAATAAAATTATTCAATAACGTAAGTGGGTTTTACTGCATTATTACATTCTAAACCTGGGTTAAATGAAATATTAATATCATCCCTTTTGTTGCCGTGTTATTTTCATGCAATAGCAAGAGAAAATCTTACATAAGTTTTAAAAAAATCGTAGAATAACATTGGTTAAAATCGATTTTATTGACACTGTTTTGTTGAAATGTTGGTACGCGGTTACGATATATTCCTTTCCATCAATAAATATTATGGACAGTGAAAATCTCAAAAGCGACACTGCGCATGGGTCTATTATTGAAATTAAAATAGTGGAAAATGTACGAATAATTATTTCATTAAATCAAATAGTGTCTCCAGGGATTAACAGTAACAGTGTTAAATGTTTCTATGGATTCGGCGGTAACTTTGTGGAAGTTCATTTTTAAGATTAAATTAAATTAAAAATTTATAACTTAGTTATTCCAGTTGGTTTATCACTAACGTGACGTGTTTCGCCTCTTTAAGAAGCATCTTCAGACTAACCGTATCGTAAGGTTATTTACTTCTAAGGTAAACGATGATTTTATTCTTAAAAGGGTTGGGGGTGGGTTTTATTACATTCTACTGGATGTGTGGAAGGGGTAAGCTATAAACATTGTTACGCTACGATACGGTTAGTCTGAAGATGCTTCTTAAAGAGGCGAAACGCGTCACGTTAGTGATAAACCAAGTGGAATAACTAAGTTATCAATTTTTAATTTAATTTTATATTAATATTAATATTAAATTTAATAAAAAAAATACAATATTCGTTAACGTGTAAGTCTTAAATAAAACTTTTTTAATGATTCAAATAAAATATTCGCGTACAATATTCATGACCTTACCGTAGAAATATTGTATCTAATATTATGTAATAATAACGGTAGATTTATCAATTCATTGTACATTTTATGAATGGTTTTATTTGCGATATGTATTATAATTCTACTATTCATTGACCGAGGTAAGCCCAACTACACAACAAGTGTATATCTGTAGAATCTCGATAGCGGAACTGCAACTTCCGCGAACAAATTGTTTTATACAATACAATAAAATCCATTTCAATGAGCAGAAAAAATAATATTTATAGTTAATTATAGTCCTCTGGATATTTTGAAGACTTCAACGCTGATAAATATGCTGAATTCAAGCAGACTTTTCCATTTGAGAGTAGATACGCAAATGTAGATAGTATAAGTATAGTATAATATGTTGTCATTTTAGCGAGGGCGCTAGTGTCGTGTGAGAAATGTTGTCGTACTAAATTACATTAACGTCCACCACGCAACTACAGAACTATTAGTTGTAATTATCAATTCTTTCCGAGACTCTTCGTTTTCACAGAACTGGCAAACTCCTAGCATTACAATAGGATAAAATAACAAAGTATTTAGTTCTGCAATTTTTTTATCAGGTAGTTGATAGCTATTTCGGCTTTACGCCGTCGTCAGAACTATACTTAAACTTATTTTTGCTTAGCTATTGTTTAGAAGAGATAGACTATATCATGTCATCTCGCGTATTCAAACATCATAATGTTTATTTTAAAATTAAATCATTCAAGGTAATAATTGTGTTTTTAGAAAAAGAGCTTACGTGGGGTCATTAATTAGTCGTTAAAATAAGTGTATTGAATTTGGATTATTGAGATTTTGTACACTTCCACACATTTTGTCACTAACGACCCGGGTTTCGCCTTTCGGCATCTTCAGGCATTCGAGCACACGAATGGACTCGAACTGACAGACAGTAAACAGTGTCTAACGTTTATATAGAAGATACAAATACGAGGTAAGATATTATACGTCTGAGAGCCACACTGATACCTGAGTTAAAATTTCGAGAATTGCTTTAATCCTTATTTTGTAAACACCACATTTACAGAGTGGCGAATTGTCGCTTTCCAACTTCTTATGGAATTACCAGTGATTTTACAATTATAATAGTATTGTGGGTTTCGACGGGATGCAAGAATATAAATTTCCTTGACCTTAATATTGATATTAAAAACTTCATTCATGAATTTAAAATTTATCGAAAATCGACGTTTTCAGATGCTGTCATCGATTTTAACTCAGACCATCCTTTCTCATATATATTGGCTGCTTTCCATTCTCAGGTTCACAGATTAGTCACTATACCTCTAAGTAAATTTAATTTTGTAAACGAACTAAACATTATTAAACAAATTGCCATTAATAATGGTTATGAGGCGTCTCTTATAGATAGTCTTGTATCAAAAAAACAACGTAAATTAGCAGAAAAGATGCTATATTTCGGGAAATTGTCTAAAGACATAGACCAACCTAGGAACTGGCATAGAATTAGTTATTTAGGTTGCACAAGCTTTAAAATTAAAAAACAATTCGCTGATAGTGTTAGACCGGCGTTCTATTGCAAAAACTCTCTAGGCAAATTACTTAAAAAAGTCTAAGGCTTTTTTCACACAAATGTAAGTATATCGGAGCTCATTTAGCGGTTATGTTGTGGGTTTCTTCCAAGAGGTGGTTAGCAAATTGAGAATCTGTTTTATTATTTTTAAATGATCTTACATGTTCCTTAAATCTAGTTGAAATGACTCCTTTGAGAATTCTTTCGGTCTGTCAGATATAGATCGAATCACACAGGCCGCAGTTAAGTTTGTAAATTCTAGCATTACCTTCTGTGCATTGCCATGAATTATTTTTAAATCGTTTACCTATCTTATTTATGTCCACAGTATATTAATACAAAATAAACTATCATTACAGTTGTGTATGAGCTTCCGTTTGACAGGTACTAGCAATATATATATTATTTTAGTTCCAAATTCCGCCGGCGGCCACGACATAATGTTTGATCAGTATTTTTCATTTAAAAATTTAATGAACAAAGAATCAACTTTACTTGACTCTGAATCTGTTACCAGCTTGATATTTGAAATAGCGCATTGATCAAATGAAATATTATATTATACTTGTAACATAATCGATTTTCTAAGCATAGTTGATTTATCAAATGTATAACTGAATCAAATTATTGTATAGCGAGGTTCAAAAGAAAATGACGTTTATTAATTAAAATTAAGATTTTTAAAATAGAACGATATTAATCTTTAAAAAAAAAAATTTGAACGGGGTGTGGCAAAAAATTTACGTTATAAACATGTAAAACGAAATTTCCGTTAAGATTTTAGTATTACATTGATTATAAAATCAATGATTCTCATATATTTAATATATCGGATGTCTTAATAATAGCGGACTATGACCAATTATTATCGACAGTACGGAAGATGAAGAAATTTTAGTTACTAAATATACAGGAGATATTAATTTTAATAATTAGATATTATATTGTAATACCTTTCGCTAACATAAATCATAGAATAGCACAAAGTGGCTCTTAACATGAATTATTTAATTATTATTCTAAAAAATTCAACACAGCATAATAATTGATTGAATGATTGACACCTCTCCAATTTTGACAGTTGTAGCCTTCGTATTCTTAAAACTGTAATTCATTATATAATATTAGAATACGTGATTAGAATTCGATCGATTATTTTTGTTTAAATTATGTCCACAACACATTGTTATATCGATCTACCAGTTTATTAGTCAGACAACTCAAAAAAAAATAATTTGAGTAAAATATGCAGTTAGTTAAATGTAAAAAATTGCATTCTATCTCATTCAGTAACTCAAAAATGCCGCGTAAAGAGCTTGCAGTCCGATTAGGGATACCTGGAGCAACCTTCAACTCAATGCGGAAAGTCTGGTACTACCAGTTGTATTAACGGACAAAACCATGTGCCACATATTCAACACGTGCATTCTGACGTTGCTGCTTTACGTTTGTGAGACATGGCACCTTGCCAAAGCACAGGGTAACCGTATAACATGCTTTGAAAACAGATTCTTGCGGCAAATACTAGGGGTACGGTGGTTTGATTTTGTCAGAAACTCGGAGGTAAGAGAGCGGACAGACCTGCCTCTTATTATGTCCAAAATAAATGGACATGTGCTGTGGATGCCCCAGAAGAGCCTAAATCCTGCCTGTCTCTTCTAGCAACCGGATAGATTTCGTAGCCATGGAAGGCCGCTGATCCACCATCCATATAATGTATTCGGCGGAGCTACGGGACGCCGGGATGACCTGGAAGGATGCAAAGAGACTGGCGCGGGACAGAGAATCTTGGAAAAACGGTGTGATGGCCATATGTTTCATGAACGGAGTGAAAATGGGTTAAAAATGCCACCAAAAGATACTAACGCAGATAGATGGCCGTAGTAATTTTAGATATTTCTTTTTTTAAACAAAACAAAATGTTAATATTTTTGGATATTATATCTAAATATCCTTCTACTGACTATGCTCGGAGAGTCTATAATTGTTAAACTCCTGTTTATAAAATGTATTAAACTCGGGTACAAATCAATAATATTTGATTTATAATCATCATTTGAATATTACTTTTCCAATTATCTCAATATGGGTTATTTAGAAATGTATAAGTAATGAGCTGGAAGATCGAAATCTACAAAATAAGTAAATGTTATGTGTAATCTGTGTTCATATCTACTGTTGGACCGTCGGAAAAAATAATGTCTACCTTTTTTCGTCAACACTTGACAGCCACTGGTAAACCTTGATTAAATAACAGCATTGAGATTAAAATCACGTATCTCAAAAAATTAGTCTCTATTTACCATCTTTTTTCTGATAACGAACGCTTTGCAGGGAGATGTCTTAGCAAATATTGTTACAGATTTATTTATCTTGAGAGGTGTATTAATAAGCAGTAAAAATGAAAGCCAGACAAAAAATAGCGTTTTTCATGTTCATTAGTTTTATGATCAAAAAAAATCCTTCTTTTTTTGTAGTATAAATTTGGTGATACACATCAAATATTTTTTTTACCATGTCCGCCCCCAATGTCGAGAATATGGCCTTCTAATGGAGGTATCTCAACAGAAGTTTTCTACAAAAAATGATTGTTACTCAGTTGCTCAACCTCTGTTTCTCGATGAGAGTAGGGATAAAAGGATACGGCTAGTAAAGGAATAGTGGTCAGTAAATCGCTCTCGCTACGCTCTTAATTAAAAATTAAATTCCTTCTCACCCATCCAATCCTAACAACGAAGTGTAATGAGAGCGATCAGCTAACCATCATACCTGTCCTAGCCACAACCTTCTATCCCTACTCTCTTTTAAAAAGAGAGGTTGAGTAACTGAACAACAATCAGTTCTATTAGATCAGGGTTCTCCAAAGATTTTAGTCTAAAATCTACACTGACTCCTTCACTAAGTCCAAAAAACCAACATACTGTGTTGATACTTACGGGCAATTGTCAAGGACAATTCATTGCGGCGGAGATATCCGATAACTGACAAGGAGAAAACCAGTTTCTGCCTGATTAATTTACTAATATTGAGTCCTTTTGACAAAAACGTTGGTTAATAACTCACGTATGGTTGGACGTATTTTTTTATTAATTTTATCTTCTCGTACTACCGGTATTTATATTGGTATAACCGATATTTAATATGAAACACCGGTATTGCCACCCCTAGTCATAGTATGTGATAAGAGAGGAACTGTGAATTGATATTATGTCAACGTGTGCGTCTGTCATTTCGTTGTATCGCGGAGCATTATCAGTTATTTATTATCCCCAAATATAATTCTGAGATGCGTTCGGCTTACCGAATATTCAAAACACTTTGTTTGTTTGGGAGAGCGTTTCTTAGGGAACGTTTTGCATAAATATGTTATTTCAGATAGTAGACGTTAGCATTTACGACAGTGATGGTCAGCTTGCTTCACTTAAGTGCCAGTAAAATTTTTCAAATTCTGCAGCGGTGACAATCAATGAGAAAAAAGCAAAACTTTTTATCGTTCATTTGAGGCGATTAAAAGAAAAGCCGACCAGTCCACATTTTATCAAATATTTACTGATAAAAACATTACAAAAACTGTTTAACTGTAAATTTTTTAACTTTTACTGTCATGCAGAATCCGAAATTTTTTATAGTTACAATAAAATGTCAATATGTGTCATATTTTATTCGATTACGTCGTCCTTAAGGACAATATAGTATCTGCGTTTTCAATAGCATATTAAATCCGAGGAATATAAAAACAAAAGTAGCTTTCTACAACAGAAGTAGTTTTGAGATAAACGTCAAAAATCATGATAAATTAATTTTATTCATGTGTGCTATACTTTACATGAGAATATTGTTATTTGAAGACCCATTTTAAAACCCATTAATTTTATTGCATTACAAAAGTACATTTATTTATTTCAAGATGTCTGACTTTGTTTTTACAACTAAGAAAGCCGTGTTAGCTTCTGAGTTCTAAGCCAAATTTCATGGGCGGCCATTTTGTCGCGTAACGTTTAGTAGGGGAAGAAACATTTAGAACCAAGAACGCTGGGTTTGCTTTTGTAGTGAATTTTAAGGCACGATTTGTTTTGAAATAAAAAAAATGCTTGTGAAATTTCAAATTTTTAAGCTCTTGTTAACTTTGTATAAAGACCCGTGTCACTTTAATGTTAAATGAATGTACTTTTTAATGCATCTATACGTAGGGTTGCCAACAGGTATCTTTTTAGGAGAACATGTTCTCTTTTTTAACACAATTCTTTTGTTTTCTATATTATAACTAGAATGTCCTCTTTTTCAATATTGAAAATTTCTCCTTTCTGAGGTGTTTTGAACGTAGTATATAATTACAAAAATATTTCATGTTTAGAATTTTATAAAGAAATAAAATAAAATAAGAAACGTTTGCACCAAATTAGCTGTGTAGATAAGTATAGTAACAGAGATGATGAAATTGATAATAAGAATGAAGATGATTAAATTCAACAATTGATTTTTAATCGCACTTTTCATGTTCCTTACTATAATTATTTACACATGTATGTGCCGGTTATTATAAGAGTGGAATAAGTCATAATATTTCGTTTGAGATAATTGTACTTTCGCGTAAATTTGTTTTATAAAGTAGTTTGATACTATAAAAAAATATGTCCATACATTATGATTTTAAGTCTTATAGATATAATATTTCCTATACTGGTGAAATTTTACGATTACCTTGTAACATAATAGTATGTTTTGTACCTTAAATGACCTATTCCACTTTAATAATAGCCAGCACAATTATAAATAAAATTGTTCAAAATAAACATTTTTTTGTCCATAACACTTGACAAGCCTATCTATATGTGAAGAGACTAGGTCTAAACGGGGCTTTAGTTTGTTTATCTTTATAGACAATTTAGAGAAGACACAATAAACATAAAATGTATCTTACGTATACAACACTGGTGTTTCTGATAAGATAATTGATAAGCTAAGTGCATGTTTAAGTCGACTACAGTAGTTGTCAAAGTGCTTTATTACGAATCCTCTCACGTATTTTTTGTATGCATAATGCATTAGAGATGTGTTCTTTAAAACCACTTAAAACATTTATTGTAATATTTTAAAATAAGCATTATTGTTAATGTAGTCATCTTGTACAAATAAAATCCTTGAAAATCAAAATGTTTATTGTAAAAACAGCTTTTGTTTATTTTTTTACATTGCCAATCTTGTTGTTCGTTTCGTTAACGTTAACCAAAAATAATATTTATAATTGACGAATTATTTTACACAGATATCATGAAAATACTATTAATGTAAAGTTATGTATTGATTATATACACTAACAGATGGCGTTAAGTCATAAAAACAAGTTCTGATATAATCGCATTTAAAGCATGATTTTTTCCCAACTGCAATTGTTTGTTTTTTAAAAAGATTTTTGTACATGTAATCTTTCTGGCATACATATCATAAGATTTGATATCGATGATTTATAGTTAAATCACGCTTTTTGCCAGGATAAAAAATAGCAATATGACTTGATACTGTTTTTTTTCAAAGCCATTTTATCCTATGACTTAATGCGTTCAACCAGAATAAATAGAGCGCTGAATTGTGTACATTTTGGAATTTTAACAGAAAATCAGCAAAAACTGACTTAATGCATTGTCAGTACATCCTCGATATACAAATGGGAAATAAGTCACATAGGCGTGTTTTGAAGATGGATGTACTCACCGATTCGTAAATTTGATTCATTTTTTTACCAAGTCTGCTCCCAATGTGGAGCATATGAACTTTTAACGGAGATATCTGGGCGGATTTTTTTTCGACGATAACTACTAGTTACTCAGTTTCTCAACTTTTCTTTCTGGAAGAGAGTAGGGATAGAAGGAAAGGCATAGGGCAGGAATAGTGGTTAGATCGTTAGTTGCTCTTGCTACGTCTCGTTTTTAGGGTGGGTGAAAGAGAGTTCTAGATATCACAAACATCTGTGCCTACGAACAGAAACCGATAAATCGTTTGATAAATCAATTTTTAAAACTGTCCGCAACCGAAGCCAACGACGTTGACCACTGCACCGCAGTCCCGGTAATTCAATTCATAGCACTGTGCTTAGTTCAATGCTCATTTGATTCTCGGTGAGTCATTTATTTTCTCACTTTGTCTACTATTGGCAAAATACTATAAGGACAGGAAAGCAAATAACCCATCTTGATTTACTAGTGATGTGATTTTTCATTGTGCCTGATGTTGACAAGCAATGCAAGAGTAGGAAAGCAAGTGATTTAAGATCATTCCCATAGCCTGATAACTATACAATATTTATTGAATGGCAATTCAAACAAATATTGAACCATAATTAAATAATTTTGTTCGAGTTCGAGTTAGTTCGAAGATGCCGAAAGGTTAGTGACAAAATACATGGAAATGTGCAAAATCTCAACAATTCAAATTAAAAAAATATATATAAACTATTAAATAAATAAATCAAAACGAACAAATCGTAATCAGATTTTCGATTATGCCACCAATAATGGAAATACATAATAATATTAGTTTTCAAAAGTTGTTCAAACATTAATTATTGAAAGTATGGACTTAACAACGTGTCAAAAATGAGTTATCAGGTTTTTACTAATCAAAACTGATTCTAATATTTACATAGAAGTGACTTTTGTTCACTACAAAGATAACGTTCTTTCGCAAACCACGCATTTTGAATAGATTTCTATAATTATGATATTATTCAAAAATAAAAGTGTGATTATTGTTTGAAGCTTGTATGCGCACTTATTGTACTAGATAAACAATCTTTCTTTTATCAACTTATTGGTTTTATTTGTAAATTTGTATAGATAACGATTATCTAGTCGTAATTCGAGCATCAAAATTAATCCACATTGCTGTTCTGCGCGTATACGCAATAACCCACTGGTCGTCAACCTGGTCCCTACCTATAGTGAGCGGTGGGTAATTTAGTTTTTTTTTGGTCTCTTTTCATCAACATCATCTGTTAAACTCTACTCGTGGCTAAGTTTACTTGAAGACAATTTGCTACGCTAACCCAACGTCTGAGGGTAGGGATGCATAGGTATGGGGTCTTTACATTTCTTTCTCACTTATTCTAATTTGAATAAAACAAAATATTCTGTTCTGAATATTTGACTTTCGACTTGTTTGTTTGTAAACACTAGATTTGTGAGAGTAAATGTCACCTTTAAAATTGCGTTTTATCGTGTATTAAATAAATTGTGGTAAAAATAGTGTACCCATGTATCAAAAGAAGGCATACGCTAGTGGCTATTTACCCGAGTATATGCAGAAAACAATGAGGTCGGTATTTGTTAAGGATTAAAAACGGTAAAGAATGATGCCTTTTATTTGGCAGATATTTTCATGTTGGTGGGCGGTAAAGAAATTTAAAAAAAAATATGCAAAATCGGGCAATAGGTATAAAAATGTTGATGACCACTACAATAACCTATTGAATGACGAACCTAATATCGGTGCATCACCACTAGAGATTCCAACTAGAATATTGGGTATTTTTTTAACTATTCGATATTCGAATATTTGGGTTATTCGAATAGTATTCATAATAATTTTTAATGAAATATTTTATAAAATCGACCAAAAATCACATAGCAATTTTTCCAGATTTCAATTACAATAATAACCAAAAGAGTAAGGGTTCCCAACCAGTGGGAAATTCTTCCCTGGGGGTTGGGGGGAATTGCTGTCGATTATTTAAGATTTTCAATATTATAAATATCCATCTGGAAAGCACCTTTTGAGCTAGAGTTAAATTATCTTGCGAAGGGGGAATTTTATTCTGAACATTAGGAAAAGGGGGAATGGAGAAGAAAAAAAGGCTGGGAACCCCTGCTTTAGAGTTTATAAGTTAATAATAAAAATTTTGTTTTTGAGATATAAAAATTTGATGGATACTCATAGCTGCTCTGCGTTCTCCACTTAAGATGGCTGTTTATTGTTAATATTAATTACATACTTAGTATTTATTGTTTTTAAATTTTTCACTAATTTTTTCTTGTAATTTTCCCAATCCACTATTGCTTATTGCATTAGTAATGTCATTAATTTTTTTTTGCTCAGTTAATGGACTTTTAATGTAGCTATATTTGTGATTTCAGATTAGTATTTATTAGTTTGTAAGAGATCCATAACATTTTAATTGTAGACTATTTTATTTGATTTATGTATAATTTGTTTGCTAATCAGTATTATCTTGTTTTAGTTCATGAACCATCAGTTTTATATACCTCCATTTTTTACACACAATTTTATATAAATAGGCCTGTTATGTTTGTATTTTTATCAGTTGATAATGCTCGAGATGAGCGAAACCGGTCCTGATCATTATAAATATGTGGAAGTAGTACAAATGAATTGTGTTTTATTTTTTAAAATATAATGTCTTTCCACCAAGAATTGACATTAACACCTTAAAAGTAATATAAAGGAGACTAGAATTCCGTTTAAGCATAGTTTAGTCGATATTATATTACTATCGTGGAATTAAATACCAAACAATTAATCTACGGAGCTATGATAGAGTATCAATTTTTTAAACCATTTCCACTCCCAGTGCAGAGCATAAGGCTTCCTAATGGAAGTATTTCAACGGAAGTTTTTTCCACGAGAACTACTCGTTACCAAGTTGCTCACCTCACTTTTTTCGAAGAGATTAGGGATAAAAGGATAGGTCTAGGACAAGACTAATAGTTTGCTAATCGCTCTCGCTAACCCCAGTTTTAAGGATTGAAAAATCAATTTACGAAACTGTTCGTACTGGAATGATTCGATCCCGTGAGATCCGTAAACGAAACCAACGACGTTGATCACTCCCCCACATTGATTAAAAAAAATATATTGTCATCAAAAGCCCGTTGATAACACAGTATATTGTAATTCAATAAGCACAGAATGACGTCAACAGACGCAAAACTGGCGACTGGTATTTTTTATCCAGCTTACATATAAATACTTCTTACACGAAGCCCATGACTATGAATAGTGAATTTGGTGGTTTTCAAACATTATTGGTCTTTTAGGTATCATTGGTAACTACTAGTAGCATCGTTGCTAATGACCCACATTAGTGGAATCGTCAAATACGATTTTTTATGTGTATAAATTATTTCTTATGTACTTTCACCATCACTCAGTGGCACAAGGTATTAATTTAATAATTTATTATGCAATATTATTTACTGCCACCCACACTTGTCATATATGACATAATTATATCTTGATGGATAATGTGGACATATTGTTACATGATAAACAATTGGATCACTTACGCGTTTTTTTAACGAATTATTATTACAGTCTTTGTAATATAATAGTTACAGAAAATGACAGTGTCACCTATTAACATTCATTCACCGTTTATGACACACACAGAAACTCTCTCCTACTCTATCCTTGTCTGTGTATCTCATACATCAAGTGTATTGAGCGAATGCTGCTAGATGGCACTGTTACCTGATAATTAAGTTCCAGTTCTAAAATAATTGAACGAGTCGAGTCGAGAACGAATAAGCATCGACCTTTCAAGTAATAAAATCCCGAACCTTTTGATCGCTAAGCGTTGGCCGATTTATGTTAACCGTGAATTTATTAAAACTTAAATTATATTATTTATATACAATACGGAAGGGTAACTTTTTCCACAATAAAATTCGATTTATCTATAAATATAAAAATGAATTTTTGTTTGTCATCTTTGCGTTGTTGTGTGCGCACAACATCGTAAAGTTTTTTGAAAGTGAAGTTTTTTGGAAAAAAAATTAAAACCTAAAATCTAAAAAAAGAATCAAATACGTACAAACAGCGACATCTCGGAAAAATATTCCTATTTATTCGTGTACGCACCAGGTGGAAACAAAAATATTTTATTTTAAAAAATATTTTTTAAAATATAATGTCTTTCCAATAATAAATGACAGTTAATACCTTAAAAGTGAAATAATATTGCGTATCCGAAAAATTCCAAAAGCACTTCAATAAACAGAATTAAAACATAAAATCTTTCTTTCTTTGAATGGCATTGCAACGCATGCCGGATTTTCTTATAAAAATCTACAGATTTTATTTTAAGCTGTACGCAACTGTGCACGTTGCGAATCTCTGTAAAATGTACACCGTCAAAATACCCGCAAACTAAACGTGTTATTATAATATTTCCCTGTGAATAAAAAAAGCGAAAAATATTACTCGTAAAACACAAAGCTAATTGAAATTTAATTTTCCCCCATTACACTATTTTTTTATTTCTTTTGCAGTGAATTACCATGCATATTAAATAAAACTACACAGTCACGGTTCGTTTAGCAATACTGAGCAAACTTAAACAAAATTATCTTGCATTCTATGTAAAACCGATAGAAAAGTGTGGAGACCGAAATGGGTGACAGTTTTTATTAACAGTTTAAAAAAAAGCAAGACTACTTCAATATAAATGCTTAGCATTAAATATTGATTTAATTGTTACTAACTTGTAAGAACTTCATTACAGTTGTGTATAAAAAAAGTTATTTATTTATTCCTGTAATAATTACCTTAAATTCTTGATGGTTATTTAGACATCACGCCATTTTCGAAACTATTGTACATTTTGTACTATACAGTAATTAACTATTTTTTGAACTACGATTTCTCCTAATATGGAATCGGCTTCTGTGATCTTTACCTTACTCATCAGGGGCACCATGTGGGTCTGGGATAGGGATTCTAATTGGAATATTCGAATATTCAATATCCGAATAAATTCGGCCCTTTTTTTAACTATTCGATATTCGAATATTTGGGCAAGTCACGTCACAATTTCTCCAGATTTTAAGAACAATAATGAATACCACAGGAGTGTTTTTTTGTGCCTTAACCCAACTCGGGCGCTTTATATACCTTATCATAATACTTGGGCTTGACGAATGACTCAAAGGCTAAAAAAACTTTTATTCATGTCGAAATTTCAGTAATTGAAGAAATAATACCCTCGCAGCTGTAAATTTTAAATATTTGAAATGGAACGTTATTGGAAAGTGTAATATGGTGTTATTAAGTATTCAAATCGAATTTTTAATATTGTTTTCATACTTCAGAAACCATTCGAATATATTCGAATAGTTTCAGTTTTACTATTCGATATTCGACTAGTTGGTAATGACGGATAGTAGAAAACCTTGGATCAAGCCCAGGTCAAGTCAGTATTAAATTTAAATTTGAGATCTTGGACATGGATGTTTGCGATATCTTTTCTCCTCGAGTTGATCTCGAATGACTTTCCTAGTTCTTGTTTAAGTTCAACTCATGTGAAATGTTAAAAATATCTGGCGCCTTGGTTGCTAGCTGTAATGCTAGACTTTTTTTTCTAACACAATTACTATTTAAAATTCAAAATTAAAGCATCTTTCAAATTGTTATGGGTGTTTTTTACTTTTTATAGGACGTCAGTTTGAATTCATGTATGTTTTAATGGAGGTTAAGATACCGAAAAGTGTATCTGACATGATTAAACAAAAAAAAAATTATGATACGTTACACAAAATGATTAAAATTTCAGTCTCAGATTATTATTAGTGGATTAATTAAGCGAGAGTGCATTGTTGAAATTTTCATAGATGGTTAAGAAAAATAGACAAATGCACTAAGCATAATTTTAGTCTAGCATGCATTCTTGGAAATTGTATACTATTATTTTGCATGATGTAATCTTAATTATTGACAAAAGACATTTACTACAACGTTACATATTATTACGATGTCACTATACTTCTTGACCACTATATTTATATAATCTGCTCATGAATAATTATTTCGTATAGTTGAAAATATTATCATTATACGTTTAAAAGAATTTAATAAATGGATTCGTATTTAATTGAATGAACTCCATTATAAAACACCAATTGAAGACCGCGGTGAATAAAAAATATTTTTTCACTCACAACCCCACCCCATCCACCATCTGGGAAAATGAAGATACTGACAGTGTTTTGGATAATTGATGTAACCCTCAAAAAATACGAAAATGAGTTAATGATCGGATCTCATTTTAAAGATTCCAGAGCAGGTCTCGGTCAAATGATGTGAATAAGAAAAAATAATTTATCACATTTTGGAAGGTAAACATTATTTTACATTGGTTTTAGGTTTAAAAGTTCTGACCCGGCCACTTAATGTAAGCCACTATTATATCAACACTCATTTCGAAGATTCATAACGCAACTCACCATATAATGTTTTCGGTAAAAACAGTTTTTACTCTCTCCTAAACAATTTAAATTTTGAGGGTTACATCAATCGGCAAAAACACCGTTGATATAGTGCACTGACCAGTAGAAAGGTTGCCGACCTCTGGTATGAGGTATTGTCAATTTTGTTGACACTCATTCATCGAGTTATTCCTACAATACGTGTCACAATATAATTATTAATTTATATTGTTTTAAGCCCCATATGCTGTAATGTATAAATTATTATATATACATTAGTCGTTATTTAAAAACAACGCCGTATGTAGCAAATTTTCAAAAAGAAATTACGCAACTCATATTACCGGTCTTTTTTCGGATGTTTGTTCGCGCTGATTACGGCGGGATCAATTAAATTATTATGTCGTGGGCACAGTGAGTACAATCTGCGGAATTCCGCTCTTCACTCAAATTAGCGGATTTGTTACGGCAATATGAGCAAAAATAAATTGTTTGATTGCCTTTGATGAGTCCAACTCTTTTGGTAATAGTAATTATTACCGTCTATTGTATAACCGTCAAATTTGCTTGTTAATCTACATCGAAATAACGGATCTATATGAAGTTATTGTGAAGCCGTTATTATTAAATTTGATAATATTGTGTTACTTGTATAATTTAGGCGTACACTTAATTATTAATGGTTTCCACACAGAATAATATTTTTCCAAAGTCAGATTCGTGATATTCAATTTTTAACAATTATAAGCTACCAAAAATTGATTACCGGACAGTATAATCTCATTCATTCACTCAACAACCATGGTCTCGAAGCCCCGTACGGACAATTTCAAATAACATATTTTTCAATCGATTTTGGATTGTGCTCAAAAGCACACAATGTGTCCATATTCCTCATAGAGAGACAACACTTCTATCCCCAACCTTCTACCCTTAACGTTTTTAAAAAAATGCTTGACCTACTGAATAACAAAAGTTTTTGTTAAATAGATTCTTTAATCACTTTTACGGTATGAACTGTCAATTATTGCTTGGAAGACATTATATTTTAAAAATAAAACACAACTCTCTTTTGTACTACTTCTACATTTTTACAATAACCAGAACGGATTTCGCTCATCGCGAGCATTATCAACTGATAAAATGTTAATCACCATTTTTATGAAATTGAGTATTAATAATTATTATGCGTATATCAAACAATTGGTTCATGAAACATGATAATAATTTACAGATTCTTGTCATAGTTCTGTAAATTCTCCTTTCTGTTTTGTGTTTCAAATTGTGTTTTATTAATACAACTCCGCTTCTGTTGAGATGCTAAATTTTGAGATCAAAAGTCAAAAAGTTGATGTTTTGGGTTAAGTTGGCCATTATATTCAAACACCGCTCTTCTACAGTTCCACAAAAGTACAGCTTGTAAAACGTACAGGTTTTCTCTCAAAAGGCAGATATTTGCATACGGAAATCAGCAAAATTAAATAATTTATTTCTCATATACATACATATCGAAATATCGTATTGTGAAAATATATTTTTGTGAATCGTGGCGTTCCATATAGAAACAATCCTAAAACTATATACTATCGACCACTTATTTGAATAAAAATGTAACACAAATAATATGCCATCACTTTTTACGTGTCAGTTTAGATATGTTAAAACTTTGAACGGACATATTTCCAAACTACCAGTTTCTAGTTGTATCACTTTGGAAGTAGGTTATCGATATGCTCTACGTTGGGAGCAGACATGGTTAAAAAGAAATCTAACTTCGTCCTACAATATCGTAAAGTCGGATGGTGTTACAAATAAGTCTCCACGATGCTTCAAATCATATAATTATTCACATTTTCGTATCTTCTTACTGTTATCAACCACTTCCCTATCTTAACCAAGGCTACTGTCACTTCTCTCAATCGTTTTATTGATACCACCCACTTCAGGGAAGTAAATCATTTTAACATCCACTATATGGTCTTCCGCTTAATTCACTGACAGTGTTTGTTTATTATTCTGTAAAATGAGCTGAACATATATGCTATGATCCAGATTGCAGTTTGTAAACATCTTTACTACAAAGCTATTCTGAGCGGCATATGTATACATTAATATCGGAATTTCGTAAACATCCAAACGCACATTGCCTGGTAAAGATCACATGCGTATAATATCAGTATTATTTCAGCTGGAAGATATCGGTTGCGAAAGTTATGCAGTCATGCACTTACCATCAATTGAGATATGTTTTAGACCGACTCCAACCATCTCCATTGAATCTATTGAATCTTTGTATTATAACTACGGGGCTAGTACAATATATTGCAAAGTGTGTGTACATAAATGAACGGATTGAACACGGTTGTGAGGACACAATGATAGAAAAGAGATGGTGAATGCAAGACATTTTATAATAACGTAAAAATATCAAAGTATTTAGCTGTATAAGAATTTAAAAAAATAAAACAATTCATTTGTACTACTTCCACACATTTGTGGAATATGTGGAAGTATTACAAATGAATTGTATTTTATTTTTTAATATATAATGTCTTTCCACCAAGAATTGACAGTTAACACCTTAAAAGTGTATAAGAATTATATGAATTGGTTACTAGCTATTTCTGCTTCAGGCCATCATATTCTTTTAATTTTTGTAAATATAATTTAGGATGTTATAGTAAGAAAGGTGATAATATTTTGTTTTTCTCTTTTTACCAGTATATAATCTATATATATATAGAGTTGCTAAGCAACGCATGCCGGTTACTCGTTAGTATGAGATAAGTACGAATTATCTTTTTAATTAGATATCGTTAGGAAAAAAGTAAATAAATTTTCATGTCATCAAATTCTCAAGTCACCATTAATTACAAATCGTACCCCGTGTTTATTTCCCGGTGTTTGTCTGCTCATTATACGGAGCATATGGACTCATAATGGAGCATTTTAACAGAAGATGTACATCGAGAGTTAACAAAAATGACACGTACTTTCAAAATAAATATGTAAATTACTTATTTTCTGACTCCTTTTATAAGAATTTTGCAATAAACTTGGACGGAAAAAAATAAATTCATCACAGGCATACACACCATTCGACATTAATCCATGAATCAATTTTAAATCCACGTGTAAAAATATCCGTTTGGGCATACGAGATCTTTATTACGCGAGCAAGTAGCTTAGACGGGTGTTTCACTGGGTTACGACATTGGCATCGTACTTTGCATAGCAATGGAATTATTTTCAATACGGATATAAATATTTCCATTTTAATTGTGTCATATGAAACCGCATTATATTTGTGGGTATTTTTTCGGTAAAAACGAGCACAGATCAACCGCAAAATACGATGTGAGATATTACTAGTTTATTCATATTATTTTTGACTAAATAAATTTAGCAATTATTGATACCAACCTTTACATTTTTCTTTTAAATGAATATGCCATAAAGTTAATCTAATTCTTCAACGCATTTCCTAAGAATTAAATAATGTATTTTTTTGTATAGGTCATTATAAATAGTTTTCCTGCAAAAACTAGTTCATGTATGCTAAAAATATCCACTTACTCTTGGTGTCTTGCAATTTGCAGTAGGAATTACAATCCAATGGGGTTCAGAACAATATCCTAGGATTTTCGAAGTCCAAAGTAAAATCGAAAAATGATGATTTTGTCTTTGATATTAAATGCCGGAAATGTTGCGGAGTGGCCTTCGGTTACGCTGCGCTTGGGATCAAATCTCAGTAAGGATAGTTTCATAAATCAATTTATGAATTTTTGTTCGAAGACACTTTCACTCCCACTCCCTAAAAGCAGGCGTAGCAAGATCGATAAACTAACCACCAGGTCCAAGTCATATTCTTCTATCCATACTTCTTTCCAAAAAGATATAGTAATATCAAAATGGATAACATTGTTTTTTCACTGGCTGTGTTATTAAATGTGACACGTATTTCGCTTCTCCAAGAAACATCTTCTGACTAACTATATCGCAAGGTTATTTATTTCTAAGATAAATAGTGAGATTCTTTTTCTCAATTTAAAAATTGAGGGTTGGGTGGGTTTATTTCTTTCTACCGGACGTGTAAGGGGAGAAGGTAACACCCAAACTACTATTTTTTTATTTAATGATTTTAATTAATTAATTTTGTAATTAATAGTGTTGTGGTAATTAGTACTTCTTTCATTGTTACATTGTTTACCTTAGAAATAAATAACTTTGCGATAAAGTTAGTCTGAAGATGCTTGTTAGCCCCTCCGTATTCATGGTCTAAAAATGAGTTACCTGGACCTGTCAACCTTTGAATTATATGTAAAAGATTTTTATTTGTAAATAAAATAGTTCTACAAATAATTAAAAATTAAAAATATATTATAGTTTACGTCTTATTTATACAATTAATCATAATTTGAAAACCTCGTCAATTTTACCATCGAAAAATAAAAAAAATATAGTATAGTAAAAAGAGTTTTGTTTCAAACGGCGCCGAGACACGTCTCGAGCTTATTCTGCTATAAGGAATTTCGATTCTTACGTCTTTAGATAATTTTTCATAGTTTGAAATGTATTTCAAGTTCTACACACAAAATATGATATAAAATAATTACTTAATACTACATAAAACCATATTTCAATTTTTGAAATTGTCATTTTGCTTTTTAAATGCGTTTATATGACAAAGCCCAGGCGGTAACGACATGTGACTGCATGAGATCCGAAGAGATTTTTTAACATGGAACCGGGAAGGTTAAAGGAAAAAAATAGTCAAAAATAGCGGCTTCAAGATATTGCATTGAACTATGATATTTCGCGAAAAAGTGATCATTATTTATAGTATTGCATATTCATTTAAGTCACATGGACACGTATAACAAATCAAATTCCCACATATAACAATACGAAAAAGTGACTGTATCAACACGACATCTGTGAGAAACTCGTTTCTGCACAATTTACAGTTTTCAGACAACTTAAGCTATTTATATGCGAAGTCTACATTTTTCATAACATTATTTACGTCAATATTTTTTGAAGAAACTGGAGACACTTTAATGTTTTGTTTTATTCCCAATTTAAAAATAGATTCAAGTTATTCAACTAAACAAAAATCGTTTTTTAATACAAAATTGATAACTTTGTTATTCCACTGTCTGTGCTGCTAAATGTGACACGTGTTTTGCTTCTTTAAGGAGCATCTTCCGACTACCGATATCGCAATGTTCTTTATTTCTAAGGAAACAATGATTTAAATTCTCAACTTAAAATTGAAAGGTGGGTTGGGTTTAATTACATCTATTGGTGTGGGGACGTTGAATTAAAAATACTTTTATTTCATTTACGAGTTCTTCACCCTTTGATATCATATGAATTGGAAAAAAACGTTTTATTACGAAAGATTACAAATATTTATGAGATTGTTTAAGCGTTTCATTATTATCCACCATATTATAAGGTGACAGATAAGAAATCACTAATCGCATTCATATTTATTTATCTAGATGAGGTTGAGGGTGACATCGAAATAAAAAATAAACTCAAAACACTTCTGTAAAATAAAATCATCATTATTTCGTAAAATATTGCTGATTTTAAAAGTCCTATAAATTTCCAAGAACTCTAGATGACTTCTGGAGATAATGCATTTCATATATTATTTTATCCTCTATTTACTGACTTCTTGTTCTCGTACATGGCGAGTGGTAAACGCTCTTGGGCCTTTGTTCTATCCGGTTTGAATTATCGTGCAGACAATTTCATACATTGACTTTTCAATCTATTTATGAATAAGAGTCCGAAGGTTCATATCGACGCCTTGTGTAAACAAGGTGTTATCTGCAAAAACTAAAACATTTCAGGAGAACCAGGATAGAACCGTATTTTTAATGCGAATAAAACTGCATTTAAGAGTGGTATTGTAGAAAAATGGCAGATGGAACCTTGTTTACCTGAGTTGACGATATGTCGTGACACCGCCCCGTACTTATGGGGCGGACAGGGGTCTTCAAAACCAATCCGCAGACTCTTCCTATTCATGCAAATTTAATATGTAATATCTCTCCTAAGGCATTCAAAAATAATTTGTCATATTTGTTTGGTTACCATTATTTTGTTTACCGTTAGAAGTAAACAGAAAGCTTGCGATGCTTAGGGAAAGAAGGACTTGTCACTCGGCCTTCCGTGGAAGGCCGAGTGTGTCGATCGCCGACGAATCGGCGACTTAGTCCGAGGTTTATGACCCTATCATAAAACCACTTACTTAGTTTTAAATTGAAATTGGGTATTTTAAATATGTTTGTGTTTGTGTAACTATCTTCGAAGAATTTATAAGTGTAAACTAACTGCAATTGAAGAGAAAGTATACTAAACACGACCGGGTTTTAATGGAAGACGAAGGAACCTGTGAATGATCCTTTGTCACCACGCCGGACTCGGGGCTGTCGAAGTGTGTTGACGCTCCTCCAACCTTCCCCTCGAGTAGCGGACTTTAATTCTACTCTTTCAGTCGATATCATAATGCAAAGGTATATTGTATGTCCAGCTTTTGACGAAATGATAAAATACATAAAATGTTTGTCTTCATCATTTCTTTATGGTGTAAAAATATTGTACCTCCAAACAGGGTATTTCAGGAAATACTTTATCTTTTAAATGCATACTATGCCGATTTTGGCTATATTTTTAATGCATCTCAAATAAATAAATTTTCTCAGAACAAGCAAAACTACGCATACAATATCTTTGCACTAAAGTATATCGACTGTGGAAAGGAAACAGGACGTAACCCAGACCAAAAATATTGTGTACAACTCACACAAAACGTGTTAATACACTATATTTATATGTAAATATATAATATAACGACTATAGAGAGGCAAAAAAACTCATCCCTCCATCTTTTTCAAATATTTATTTTTCGATAATCACAATATACACAATTTAATACACGTTTTGTTTGGGCTATACACAATATTTTTTGTGTGTGTTACGTCCTTTTTCCTTTTCACTGTCGATATATGTTTTAAAAAAATACACAATTCTAATTTATTAAACACTTTAGAGGTTCATTTAATATTAAAGTTAGACAGTGTACGTTGTATTAAAAAAACCCTCACACCTTAACCTTAGCGTCACACGTAAGATCGTTAAGGGATTTTTTTAGATTTACCCATCTGGCTTGTTACAGCATAGTGCTTCTGTGACTGCTCCTCTCGTGGTTTATTGTTACTTAATAATTTGTAAAGATATCCGTGTCTCCATCATAGTTTACGAAATACCATTCAAGAAGACATCACGATTCGTATTATTTTGATGACGCGCTCGTCGTCAACATTCATGGAAAACATTTTATCAAAAAAACATTTTTTTTCAATAATTAAAAATTGGTGCCTTGAGCATCCGTTTGGACGAAATTAAAATTTAATGTACAAAAATCATTAGCCGGCTTGTGGCAGAGTGTTAAATACTTTTGTGTGTTCGTGATATTCAGTTGATGAACATGGCTTTAAATCATTGAACGGACATTTTTAATCTATGGATTTATGTTAAAAAGATTCAATCAATATCTGTAATACTTACATTTTCTCCCACATGTTCAATACTAAAGACATGACGTCAAGAGAGCGATTAAATATAAACCCCCTTATAGCGTAAAGATTAGAACTACGCTATAGGAATATTACGTTATAGGGGACTACGCACCCATACAAAATTTGAAGCAAGATTTTTTTCAATTTTATTTCGTGAACCAAATCAGCAAATCAATCTTTGCCATATTTTTTTATTAAAATGCTATAAGGGGCTTACTGTAGCTTATGGTAATTTCCTACACCCATCCTATTACGCTTACCATTCATCAAAAGGGTGCACTAAAAAGAAATGAAAATATTTATCTGTCTAATAATTGTGACGTTCAGTATCAAAATGTGACAAAACACAGCTTAATAAATAACAATTACAAAAAGAAATAATTACGAATAAAACTAAAACAACAAGATGCAACAGCGTGGAAAGGCAAATGAATATTTCACGTTCAGTGCACAGTAGGGGGAGGGGGTAAGACACCAGCCAACAACCGACGCGATGACCATTACGAATTGACCAGGAATCTCGAAAGGGCAACCTTTTTGTACTCTGCCGAGTACCTGTGGGTCAGTCAACACGATCATTATTGAATAAAAATGCACGAATCTACAAAACGAATATATATTGCAATGTCATTGCCTATCTTTGTTGCTAATCGCCTTGGTGAGAGGAGATTTGAGGAGATTCATGGGCACAATTCGCACCTAGGCCGTACAATACACGATTGGATCATGTCAGATTTTATGATAGGCTTAACTTAAATTTTATATTTTACAAAACTACATTCATAACTCATTTTGTCCGAAAAGGAGATGCCATAATTTGATACTTAACGTCACGATACAATACAAGAAAAAATTCTCAACAAAATGTAAATAAAAATAATTAATTGTAAGAAAAATAGTTTTGTCATGCAATTATAAAATAATGGTTTTGATTCACTGCGCTGCTGGGATGCTGCCTAATGAATTGAATGAACGCCGATGACACAATACCCTTTCGAGACGAACAAAAAGTATTTTGTCATAACCTTATACAATTTGTTATACAAAGTAAGGTCAAAGTATTACTTATTATTATGTGTAATATAATATTTTTATATTCCCGTACTTCTGTCAGTCATTCATGGGGTCGTTTTGTATTCATTATACAGAACTCGCGTCATTCATCGGTGACCTTTCAAAACGTTTGATTTTAGTTTTCATTTGTTACTTGGATACATTAACTGTTAATTTATGCAATAAATAGATAAATGTTTTGTGTTGATCTTTCATAAACATTTATTGCAAGAATATATTAACATACTTAAAATACATCAGTACATATTCAGTACATCAACACAAAAAGACCGTGAGGTATTAGTTGAGAATCATTTTTCATTACCGGTGATTAGCCAATCACTATTCTTGTCCTAGTCCTATACTTATATCGTTTATCTCTCTGAAAAGGAAAGGTTGAGCGAGTGAGTAATACGCAGTTCTCGTACAAAAACTTCTGTTGATATAAATTTCATTAGGGGTACATATACACCATCCACACCAGGGAGCGGACATGGCTATATAACAAAACCAAACATAAAATGTCTAATTTTTTTTACCATGTCTGCTCCAAATGTTGATCTAATGGCATCCTAATGGAGGTACTCGACATAAAATTTCTACGATAATTGCTTGTTACTCAGTTGGTCAACCTTTTTTTTCGAAGAGAGTAGGGATAGAAGGATAGGACTAGGAAAGGACTAATGGTTAGTTTATAGCTCTCGCTACACCCTGTTTTTAGGATCGGATAGGTGGGTGGTAATTTTAGACATCACAAACTTCGATGATTTCGAATAGAAATCCATAAATCCATTGAAAAATCAGTTTATGAAACTATCTGTAGTGCGATTCGAGCACGAGAAGTCCGTAACCTAAGCGAAAGACGTTGACCACCGCACTACGTAACAGACAATCTGTAACTGTCTTCTTTACTTAGTTAACTCATTACTAATTGCTACTTTTGGGATTGTTGAATAATAAAATTGTTAAAATAATTTTAACAGATTTTTAGTAATTATTACAGAATTATAATATTCTGTTTGATAAAACATTTCATTCGAAAAGTAAACTAGACTTCTGAATAAATATCAATAAAACGAACAAGCAAGCCATGTTGAATTTGTTAACAAAAACAAATTTTGTATAGCAAGTAGAATCTTCTGTAAGAATAGTTTTATTAATTATAAACAATTCGTGTACGGTATTAATATCGTACTTTCATTATCAGAATAATTTATTCTAGAAATATTGTGTATCTTACGATTTCCAACGTTTTAGTAAAATAACTTTTAAAATTAAAAGGAAAATAAATGTGTTTATCGTGTTAATTTGTATTAGTTTTATTAAATCAACTGCCGGAAAATGTAATTTTTTGCAGCTTAAATTTGCTGCCGAGCTCTTTGAGCCTGCTCGGTTAGTGTATATTTACGACAACATGTAAATGTTACGATATAGAGCAGGATGCTGAACACATCCCATGGGAGTATCATTCAATGCATGAAGAATGGGAATAGCAGCGCAAGTCAGTCATACCTTCCACTGGAGCAATCAGCCCACTGACTTGGTGGCGAATAAATCTAACTACTATACGGAGAGAGAGTAAGCCTCAATTCATAAAATCTTTTCGTTTATCTACTGGGATTGATTTTCTGCAGACTTAAGTGCACGCTACCAAGTCTTGTGCAGTTGCTCCTAAGACACTCCTAGTAAAGGGAAAAAGTGATATGCTCATCGTTTGCTACGCCACTAGCAGTGGTGGGCGAAGGAGGGCATGTAAGCTTAGATTCTTATGTGAAATATTTAAAAAAAAAATGTAATATTGAAAAATAGAGTAAGTTAGTTTTAAGTTTGCTATCTATAGTAATTATCATTGCAATTTTCCATTACTCAAACCATCTTAAATTAGAATATTATTTTATTTTTACGATAACTGTAAAATTGTCTTACTTTGTTTTTTATTTTGTTATTTTGGGATTTGATTATATATATTGTTATGTACAAACAACTTGAATTTAACGATTTCACATTCGTAAAATACATAATGTTTTAACTGTCAATATTCTTAGTTTGTTTTATAGAAAACAAACCCATTCACAATTTTTTTTGCACTAATTCAACAATTATATCAAATGATAAAGACTGGTCATTAAGAAGCTGCAAAACTTGTTTGCTTTATTTTTATTAAAACGTAAAATACCTTAATTCTTGAAATACTTTATAAGCCAGCAACCGCTGGCAGCTAGAAGCACATAGATGTCTTATTTACTATTTCAACAGTTTTGAACACGATCAGGTTTTAAGCGAATTGCTCAACCACTTTCTTTTCATTTAAAGTAAGGGTAGACCGATGGGGTTAGGAAAACACTGGTAGAACGGTATTGAGCAGAATCGATATCATAGCCATTGTTTTGAATTTATACCAAAGATATGTTACAATTGAGGGATCTAGTATCAAAACTCATAATCTCCAGCATACGCAAAAAATGAGTTATTGTTTTTCGTGTTCACACCTACCATTAAAATTATAAAATATTTTTCTAAACTTAAAAACTCCCATATAAAATGAATGTGAACATTTTGTTTATTTTCAAATTCATATTCTCTAATGCCCTATATTTTTTTAAGCTAATAATCCCCATTTCAGTCAATAAGAGTGCAGCATTGTACTGCTATGGTCACAAGTGTTTGTATCAAACTCTGCATTTTTAACTGTAGGACGAAAACGGTTTTTTTTAATTTTCCTAAACAAGCACTGAAGGAGATTCTCAGTTATGATACTACAGTCTTCAATCACTGGATGCTCTCTTACAGGCCGTTTTACGTGGACGAAGTCTTCGCTAACGTGAGGCGGCGCGGTGTAGCTCGAAAATATCAATTGTTCTCCGCCAAAGGCAGTGTCCTACGTGAGAGGTTACGAAGAGATACGGTGCGCCGATTCTGGGACGCGATCAGTTCATTTGATATTTTCGCGTGAAGTTAACGCGGTGACATGTGTTTTGCATTAGCTAGCGGGGTGGCGTGAGAAGAACGTGTGAAATTTTGGAGCGGCGCGCTTGCACGTAGGACAGCGTTGCCGCTTCGCTTCTTTTTGTCATAGATCGATTCCAATCGCACTGACATCGCCCCGCTCTGACTTCATCCACGCAAGACACGGTGTTAAGCTTTTGTGGGTATATGAGTAATGCTATGATAACTGTTTGTAGTCCAATAAGTGGTATTTAATGTTATGAGCATAGAAAATATTAAAATGTATCAAATATAAACACTACAGAAGGTGTTCATAGCAGTTTTGTAATCATATTATTATACAGAATAAAGAACAAGTTGTGGAAATAAAATAAACTGTTACCACTTGGTTTTTTACGCAAGTTTTGCGGTTGCGTTTTAATTTAAACATGATGAAAAAATCCAAGTGTTAAGTAATCTCTTACAATCTCATCTAAATGTTTTGGTTTCGTACTGCGTTTTAGTAAATATTCTCTTAGTTTCGTTGTGTCGCTGTCGTTCTATGAGTAACGCTTTGGGCTGCCATACTGTGGTGCGAAGTTCTAATCTTTACTGAAAATTTGCCTTACTAATTTTTTTTAAATATATACCTATAATTTTTTTCACCACTTATCACTTTTAAGGTGTTAACTGTCAATTCTTGTTGGAAAGACATTATATTTTTTAAAACTTATATTCTTAATACTTTTTAATCTACTCCTGAATTAAATACACAAAGAGTTTGTTAAACTAAAAGTTTTCATTACCTCATCATGCTGTACTTTATCGTATTCAAATAAAATAACAATTTTAACAATGGTAGCCTTTCGTTACTAAATTGTAACGTTTTTTATTCCTACACGTTTGAATGTTCAATCAAAGGAAACTTTCATATCGATACTGCCTACGTATAATCACGTAAGTGTCACATACGCGATTATACGTCTTTTGCATTTTCATTTCCCACTCACTCAGTACTATATTTAGGTAGGTATTAAACAGCATTGGAAAAAGTATATACTTCACCTTTCGTTAAGTAGAAATACTTAACTAGCCACTTATACGAAAGATCTTCACCGAAAATCAATATCGTATGTGTAATATCTCAAATACCATAAATTTTTGAGAAAAACTTTACATAAAATACGAAACTAGATTTAAAATAATAGCACTGTCCCAATTTTGAAGAAGACAGATACAGCCGTTACTTTGCAACTGCGTTTTGAATCTTTGAGACGCTCTCCTGTAAAATGTCTTGTTTCCTGATATGGGATTATACGTATGGAGTGTCGATATATGAATTTATTTTTCAATAAATTAATGGATATGTATATTATAATTGTGTTTCCCTTCCACTCACTCTATCCAATCCTGGAAATAGGACCGACATAGAACGATTTTCTAACTACTATTATACTACTTACTTAACCTCATTCTTGTATCAATTAAGTCACACACTAACTCCTTTTTTTAACGGGATTACTGTGCGTAAAAAAATGAACTTTCTTATCCGCAATATTGCAACATAAGTAATCATTCAAATTGTTTTATTCATAACTAACTTCAAAGTAACATTCGTGAATAACTTACGCTATACATATTTACGTTGGCTGTATTTATTCAACGCGAATAATAACAGGCAGATAATTTGTAATGCAATCTATTGTTTTTGATACGAGAGGCGAAAGAGTGACCCAAATTAGGTACAGTAATCTCAATATCGTCGTTTACCTGAGTGGTGAAGAGATTAACCCTTACAGCGCGAGCCATTTTCGTACGAATTTATTTTCAGTCAATCGATCTGTTAAAACGCTCACCTTGGCTAAAATAGAGAATTGTGTGAAATATATTTTATTTATCCCAAATACATCAAGAAGTAAACTAAACTCATCGCATTCTCGCTAAAATAAATCGAAGAAGATGAAGAAGCTGAAAAATATTTTATCTACGATTTTGCACGCAAAATGGCTGCGGCCAGTCTGCATATATACCGCCAACACGTACACAAACAAGCATTTAGCCGCATACATATGTGTAACGATTAATGCTGCGTATCGGCAGTTTAAAGCTGAATTTGGAAATACTGGATATCGAAAGCTCTTTTCAAAAATATAAATCCTTGTTTTCTACTTGACATCTTCATGATCTGTTGCCTAATTTCACTACTTAAAGGTTTGAACGATTTTTCAAGCATATATCCACAAGTTTTCTTTCTAGTTCGGTCGGAGATACACGATAAAGTCTTGGACATGTAAACATGTCCAGCGCGTTCATCAGGTTAACTGCGTACAGAAATATTTCAACACTTTAATCAGCTGTGTTTTAGATTCATTAACTGCTATGGTTTTAAATTTGGATTATTGAGATTTTGTACACATCCATGTATTTTGTCACTAACGACCCGGGTTTCGCCTTTCGGCATCTTCAGGCATTCGAGCACACGAATGGACTCGAACTGACTGATTCGTGTGCTCGAATGCCTGAAGATGCCGAAAGGCGAAACCCGGGTCGTTAGTGACAAAATACATGGAAGTGTACAAAATCTCAATAATCCAAATTTAATATTGAAATTCCATCAAGCACCCTCAGTCGATGTCTTAAATTATAAATGCTATGGTTTTACTTTCAGAAAACAAACAGTCAAAAATCCTAAGTTGATATACAATTTTAACAGTGAGAACTCCTGTATTTTCAATATCGTATATTATATGGCAACAAAAGCGTTGATATTAATCTTCTGTAAATGTTTGCACACTTATAATGGCATGAATAACAAACTGAGTGACGTTTGAGTTACATTGCGTGCATCTATGCAATCGCCGATAACCTTTTCACGAAGGTCAGAAAATGCAAGTCGTGAAGCTGGATTTTATTGGATTCATTTACTTGGATTAAAAACTCTGTACCTAATTCAAAACGAATCAGTGAATACACTTATTCATTGTATTTCGTATATTTATAGAAATTGGTAATTGAAGTATTTAACTAATAAAAGCTTTATACATTCACGGTTATTTTATTAATAAATATTGTAATGAGAGAGACCATATTTTGGAATTGCTGCAAACTTTATCTTAAGTTCATTGATAGAAGTGGCATTTAATTGATACAGTTCCATTATAACAATAAGGTAAAAATATCGAAATATTTAATTCTTCAAGAACTATATGAATAATGGAGTTATAAATTAAAAAAAATGATTTTTGAGTTGAAAAAATAATATATTTAGTTCATAGCTGACGAACCTGCGGTCTTATACGGTCTCAAGTGCGGCTTTTTGACTGAGATAAACAAATACATTAATGAATAAATTTCATTGTTTTCCTTCATTTACAAAATAATGTACCAACGTTTATATATATGTGTTTCTTAAAAGCGGCCTTTATTGATTTTAAGATAAATGAATGCGGTATTACGACAGAAATTCATGTTATATTATAACGTTGGCCGTAGAAAGAATGAGTATTGTGTTAATAATTTCTTAGACACATCCATATTTTGAATCGTTGAGTGATTATCACAGAACAAAACACGCTGTCTTACTAATATAGTATTGATACATAAATCTAGATTCTAGGATATAAAAAAATAAGTAACAACTCTTTTGAAAACATTACAACTTGAACTCCACTGTAAATCAAATGTAATATATCATACGTTTCCATTCAAAAAACATTATCTTAATGTATCCTTTGAACCCGAAATGATAAAGTGTTTAGATGTCGAGAGGCGATACGTAGTCGAACACACCGTGAATAGCCACGAAATAATTGCGTTCTTGAATATTTTAAATAACCCAAAAATGATAAGCAAATATTTATTCTACAAGACTGTGAGAAAACAATGAGAGCTCCATAAATTAATTTTTTACTTATTGTATTTGGGTTTCCCTTCGGCATTGAATTAAAAAGGTTTTGATACATCCTAATGGCAGTGATAATATTGTTATAAATATGGTTTATTTAGAAGGCTTTTGGTCCATGTTATGTAGAGTTGTAGAGTAAACGCCGCATAACTTTGCACTTTTTACTACACGGTTACTGTTACTGTATTAGTATATTTGGATATCGCGGTCCTAGACCAGTGTATAGATCCTAGAGCCGTGTATGGATCCTAAATACTAGAACAGGACTTTGAACTGGAGTGCAAAGCTATACGGCGTACATTATATATAATAGAATCATTCAAACATGTAAGTGTCGATCCTAAAAATATATAAAATTCAAGTTAAAACCATGGTGTAACTAGTGGTGGTTTTTGATTCTTAGTTAAAGGTGAAATCTTGTCATGGAATTCCGCTGTTTTTAACATTCATTTAAGTTCTGAATACATACTATTCCTTTCTGTTGCCCATGGTCTAACACAGTGCTCCGTAACCTTTTCGCACCCACGGCACACCTAAGAACTCATTAATATTTCGCGGCATACTACAAGTCAAAATATGTAAATTTCATAAACAAAACTTACAATTTATTAATTTGATTTTATTTGATGAATTTAAAATAGTGGCTTACATATTTTTAATAAAAACCAATTCAACTATTTAAGCCCTTCAAAGTGATGGGATACTTATAAATTAGAAAAAATGCATTTGTAAAAGTGTATCTAAAAAAATTAAGTTAGCTTCACTATTGAAGATTATTTAACCTAAGTTGAGTGGATTGAGGTATTACCCAGTTTTTTTTGGCCAAATCCAAAATAATCTTTCTGTTTTTAATAATAGTCTCGTGTAGTGGCGTAGCTAGGGGTTGGCCATTCGGGAGGTTTCTTTGAGTTTGCCGCCCCCTCCCCCCACTTCTCCACCAAAACCTTTTTTAGCCACCATGTTGTCAAAGATTGCGCCGCAGGTAGAAAATTTTTGTGTGTAAATATAATTTATTGAAAAATATCTACTATGTATTTCCGTATAATATTATCCGTGCAAACACTACTGCAATTATTCTATTAAATATGAAAATAATTAACCTTTAAGGTTTTTAAGAGCGCAAGGAGGCTTTAAGTTTTTTTTGATACATCTCATTATGGTCGCATTGCGTCTAGGCACACCTTGGATCGTCTCGGTAAACTGGTTACGGAGCACTGGTCTAACAGGCTCGATGCCTCAAGCGGATGCCTTTTAAATTGTTATACATTATAGGTGAAAATACGTGATGTGTGTAATTTTTCAAATCATACAACGAGTGTATTGAGAAGCCAAAAAACGGTGACAACATAGATTCATGCCTAAGGTAAAAAATTGCATACTGAAAACTTACATTAAAGTTGAAAATAAATTAATCAAGTTTGCTGTATCATACGTAAAATTACTTATTAATGAGAAGCCAAAAAAACTGCATACTGAAACGTTTCAAAGAAATACAAACATCTTGTTTACAACAGTTTTAATAAACGCATTTGTATTTTATGCATCACAGTCCTGTAGCCAAATGGTTTGCACTATTATTATTATTAAAGGAAACCCGTTTAATATAGTATAATATATAATAATACACAAATACGTTTTTCGTTTTATCAATTCAATTAAATAAAACGTATTTGTATAAATGTGTTTATGTATCTGTAAAAATCTATATCACTGTAATGTTTATATATTATATTTGGCTGTTTTGAAGTATGATTTTGACGACTCCTGCACTAAATTTACAATAAATATTCATATTTTCAACGTTAACAGTAATGATATGCTCTTACGAAAATAAAAAATATGGAAAGTTCTGTGCAGTACAAGTTAATCCAATGAAGAAAAACCTATTTTTACATTAAAACTATTCAAATTTTATCTCAAATAGTAAAAAAATACAGAAATAATTGTCGTTTCTCTCGACTTTCTATGTAGTTAGTTTAATACTTCGTTTTACAGACAATAGTAGTACTGCAGACCATTTACGTCTTACAAAAGAATAATTACAAACATAATGAGTTACCTGTCGCTTTTTATGGCTTCTGGTCAGTCTAAATAAAATGAATTATTTAGTATGACTTATTCGTTACAATGTACACCACAGGTAATAAGGAAGCAAAACTAAGAAGCTTTTGTAACAAAGTATGTTTTATTATTTTACGTAAAGACAATTCTTTGAGTATTTATGGTAATTTGTTACAGCGATTTATTTGTATAATTTTACACGAATATAAACTTTAAATGTGTTTGTTTATTTAACACTGGAAAACCTTTTTGTTACACTGCTTTGAAAATTATACAAATTAGATACCCTCAGGGGTAAACACGTATTACCTGTGAATGTAAAAGTTATGTTTTTATTTTACGACCACTAACATTGTACATTTTTCATTCAATGGTAACTTTGCCAATTATCTGCACATATAAATATTTATTGCATAATTTCATTCACAATATTTTCATTATTCATAACATAAAATTTAACCTTTCCGTACATATTTTTTTTAACACAATAATGTTGATTATTTAAGATATCGACTGAGGTTGCTTGATGAAATTTCAATATCAAATTTGAATTGTTGTGATTTTGTACATTTCCATGTATTTCGCCACTAACGACCTTTCGCCTTTCGGCATCTTCAGGCATTAGAGCACACGAATGAACTCGAATTGACAGTTAGTAAAAAGTTTATATCATTCACAAATAAGATAAATAATTTTTTTTTTTTCTTATTTTATCTAACTATTTACTAACTGTCAATTCGAGTTTATTCGTGTAATCCAGGTTGTTCGTGACAAAATACGTGAGAATGTAAAAAAAAACAATTCAAAGAATAATGTTACATACTAATATTTTTACTTAAGGGTTGGAAGGTTTCATAAGTGATAAGGACTGGTGAGCAGTGGGTGGAGATATCAGTACATTAGTAGTTCTAGAAGTATAATATAATGCAAGCGTTAAACAAATGGCATTTGGTTTTTTTGATTAACACTTCCGTACTCATGATGTAACAATGCGTTACTTCGGCCTTCAAACCTTTAAATTATCTGTGAAATATTTCAGCCAAAAAATTAAAGATTTTGTAAATAAAATAGTTCTACATGTAATTAAAAATTAAAAATACATTATTGTTTATGTCTTATTTGTATAATTAATCATAATTTGAAAAGCTCGTCAATTTTACCATCGAAAAAGACAGCATTATAGTATAGTATTAAATATAATATAGTAACGATCCAAGATGCATGACCGTGCCGTATATAACCGTTTTGTTTCAAACGGCACGAACACGACTCGAGCCTATTCTGCTATGAGGAATTTCGATTCTTGCGTCTTTCGATAATTTCGCATAGTTTGATATGTATTTCAGGTTTTACACACAAAATATGACCTAAAATAATTACTTAATACTACATAAAACCATATTTCACTTTTTGAAATTGTCATTTCGCTTTATAAATAAGTTTGTATGACAAAACCAACACGGTAACGCAATGTGACTGCATGAGATCCTAATGGATTTTTTAGCATGACAACGGGAAGGTTAACTGGTAACTTTTAATGCAAGTTGTTCCCCCCTCATTGCCTGTTCAACCGTAAAATAAACGGTAAAATTATTCGAACTGTAATCGATGAATATTTTTTTATAATGTACCCATTAATTAAAAAAAAAATTACAGGTTTCTCAAGTGAGTAGTTTTTATCTCTTAAATAAAAATTACAGTTGAGGGGGCGTGTCTACACATATTTTGGATGATGCATTGCATTTTAGTTAATTATCAAAATTGTTACTGTAGTATGCACTTCAATTCTGTTAATGACAGGTAATCTAATTATATACGTAATTAACGATAGCGTGCAGAAAAGGCCATGTGTAATATTAAATATTGTGGTATTCACTCTGTAGTTATAATATATTATAATAGATAATATTCGTTAACCTTGATCAACTAACTGCATAAGTGACTAGTTTTTTTTATACTAACATATCTTTATGCAGTCTAGATTATTTCTTTATGAATCAGGTAAAGTCAATGATAATAAAACTTCATCATATGATAATTTACCAATAAATCTTTTCCCACTTCTGTCAAATCCCATGCAGAGACAATATAGATACACATTCCAATACCGTTCCGTTGTATTACAATATTTAAATTTTCAACTACGTCGGACTACTATAACGGTATTCTTTCAATCACTGAAATTACCTATTGTTCACCTATATTGCCTTTGCTCCACGCATTAGAATACATTACACAAACCAAACCAGACCAATCCCAATATAACCTACTACAACTTAACTCACTTTGTTAAAAGAATCGGTGACTAAATTGAAACTATTAAAATCAAAAGTTTATTATTTATAGCCCTTGTTAAAACAGCATTACTCAAAGTTAACTTCACAGCTCTGCCTTGCACCAAAAATCTGCTCCACCCAACAATAACAGCTAAAATGCCACCTTATCAAAAACCTTGATACTACTTGGTTTCGCTTTGTTCTTCGATCTTTATGATAAAGCTTCAAGGTCTTCTTGCATAGAATTATTTGAGGTGGCCGGTACAAATTTGATTCCTATTTTGGCAACACATTCCGGCAGGTAGGAACGCGTCCAAACATTCTGCCGCCTGTCTGTCAGTGTTATTAACCTCTTAGCGGCCGGCGATCTTCAACTTGTCGGTCACAGTTGATTTCACGCACCTTGTGGCCGGAACAGTGTTGCCATACGGTTTAATCTTTAATCCAATTCAGGTAACCCATATATATAAAATTGTTTGTATGCTTGTTTGTTTGTTGGTCAAGAATGCACTCCTATACTCATCCGATTGCGATGAAACTTTGGTGAATTGTTGTGCACACACTCACAAATAATACTGAAAAAATAATCTGATAAAAAAAAAAACAATTAACATAACAAGTGGTGTTAATTGTTTAATTCAAATTTCAAAATTACATATTCAGTTAGTTATGTTTCAAAATGTTTTTTATTTCAAACTCTACCTTATGGAAGAACAAATGTAATTTTAAAAAAAAAGCTTTTATTTAAAAACAGTTTTGTACGAAAACACACAAAATGAAGAAGGTTTCACATTTCAAACATTTAACAAACTTTAAAGTACAATTAATCAAAACAAGTATTTTTCAGTTAGTGAGTTCTTCCAGAACAACAACGATATCTTAACAAATATTTTTTGCATGAACTGCTTTTTTCTCAGATGCTCAACCTTTTTTTTTCGAAAAGCGTAAGAATAAAATGATAGTTCTAAGACAAGCCTAGTGGTTAACATATCACTATCTCTACTGTGCGTTTTTAGGATTAGATATATGTAAGGGAATATTAGACGTCACCTTCGAACAGAAATCGATTGAATAATCAATTAATGAAACTGCGTACTGGCATTCAAACCCGCGAGTACTTCAAAACTTTGTTTTGTACAACTTTCACATTTTTATAATGACCAGGACCGGTTTGACTCAGTTGATAATCACTCGCGATGTTCTGATCATGGTACAAAGCAAATTGTGTTTATTTTAGAAATTAAGAATATTTAATGACTTGAGTGAACTTGGCAATACCTTCATTGCCAACTCGACCAACCGGGTCATTGCTGTATCTCTTGACGTGTGACGCAGTGTCGTCCGTCGTCCGGCGAATTGTGATCCAATCGATCTGGTATTTGCGCAGTACCCGATTGCTCACTTTGTCATTTAAAAGGTATTTATTTCTTTGCGCGGTGTTTTTTTTTTCGAGGAAGGTGTGGTTGACAAGATTCTTGACCGCTCGAGGTTAAAATTAATTGCATATAACACATTATGTTAATACTTTGTGGTAGACCAGCTGAAGTATTATTATGTGACATGAGATATTGGATCCACTTAATTAAAGTCTCTCGTGCATATTCAATTATATTATATATATACATACTTATATCCAAACTTATGAATAATAATATACGACCTAAATCAAAAAGCACTACATAAAATTATTATAAGAAGATAGATATAATGGATAACACTGTATATCCTACTGAGCCGGCTATTTTTAAAATGCTCACCAGCTGAACGAAAACAGTCAGGTGACTCTTTTTCAATGGCCACCAGTATTTGTTTTGTTTAGGAGAGAGTAAAAACTGTTTCTATCAAAAACATTATATGGTGAGTTCAGTTATGGATCTTTGAATGCACTCTCAAAAATTCTCACGTTTGCAGATACGGGATTATACGAAAGGATTTTCAATATAACAGTGGCTTACATCAAGTTAAACCTAAAACCAATGTAAAATGATGTTTGCCTTCCAAAAATTTTTCCAATTTACATCATTTGGCCGAGACCTGCTGTGTCGTCTTTAAAATGAGATCGAATCATTAATTGACTAAAACACCATCGATACCATGGTGTAAGCGTATGCTCTACAGTTTTATTTGTATTAAACTATGCATTTGCAACTGTAACATGAAAACGGGTTTTCTTGATTTACCAAAAACAAGCTTTGTCGGAGATTCTGTGTTATGATACTAGAGCTTGAGGGCTCTGGTATAAAGAATAAATACTTATGTAACATTAAAAAATGCAAAGATTAATACTTGTAGGTATATTGGAACATTGTCGACGTCCGTGGCGCAGTTGGTAGCTTCGTTGAATACGGTTACGGACGTCTTGAGCTCAATCCCCGGTGCGAACGGTTTTCATAAATTGATCTTTCAATTGATTTATAGATTTATTTTGGTAGCCTTAGTGTTTGTGATAAAACTCCTTCTCACCCATCCGATCCTCACGGGGCATAGCGACAGCGATTAGGTAACTACTAGTTCTGTCCTAGCCCTATTTTTCTGTCCCTACACTTTTTGAAAAAAGTGAGGTTGAACAACTGAGTAGCAAGCAGTTCTCATAGAAAAATACTGTTGAGATACCTCCATTAGAGACCATATGCTCTACGCTGGGAGAGGACATTGAGAAAAAATATTTTAACATTTTGGAGTCCATAGTTTAGGAAGCACTGGATTAAAGATTTTAAGAGTTTCGTATTAAGCCGACATAATATATTATACATTTTGCTATGTGTGCGTTGAAAATTCCGATCAATACTTCTCTATTATTGCGATACTAATACTGTGACCTAAAGTAAGTTTCATTTGAATCAAAAAAAAAAAACGTTTCAATCTTTTATTTGATGGAGGTTGACTGCGTAAACGCATGACGAATCGACAAAACATCCGTTTAGCTTTTTTGACTACATTGTTTACAACGATGAGATGGATTTGAAGAGAACGATAGCTTTGAACAACATCCGTGAAAACGACATCCCTTTTTTGGCTTACAATGCGATCCGATCTGATCCGATCTCACGAACTCGACGCATGAGTGACTTTTGATCTTATTCTAAGAAGAAAATCTGGGTGGCATGCACAGATGCGATGTTTATAGGAATCTTGAATCAGAATCGATTACTTGATAGAGTTAGTCAGTTGATTCGTAAACTGTAATTACTTCTGCCAATCAACTCTTACATGTAAATACTAATCAAAAAAGAAAATTTGTATTTTAAAATATACCTACAAACTAACGAGTCATTTGGTATAATAAATTATATGCCAAATACGTGTAGATAGAATGTTTGTTTTTTACATTAGTCTAGAAATGGTTATATGTATTCTTCTTGAACCATATTCGCACCCTCTGTGGAGTATATCGTCGTTTCCATTGCAAAATTGTATATTTGCAAAACCATTTTATATAGAAAAGCATAACACATTTTAAAGACCAACGTATATAGTTATTTATATTTTATATTAATTACCTATTTTTTATTATTATCATTTTAAAGCTAACGTTTGTTCTACTCTCTACCGTTAGATATACTTATATCGACTGTAGAAAGGCAAAAGGACGTATCCTTCCGTCTTTCCTAATTTTTTTTTTCGATAGTCACAACTTTCCTCAGTCGATATGTATATACGCTCCAAAATGCGATACGTTTTGGTAAATGTTTCGGAAGCCATCAAGTGCATTCTAACCCTTGATCGTGAAACAACATTGGTTTGCGTTACTACTCAGCCACGATGATGGCCAATTACTAATAGCTATGCAGAGATATCTAAAATCCAACTTCATTAATAACCTAAAATACTTCTTTGTTTATGACACGATCACTTATTTAAAAAAAATCCAAGCTATGTTATTTCGTGATGTACAATCAACAGCATCGCCCTTAGCGGATAATCCTGCGCTTTGTGTGCATCATTAGCCTTGCTAATATTATATTGAAATGAGTCCATCTTACAGACAGTAGCAGCGGATGACGCCATTCACGTATTTCAAGTTAAGCAATGTATGATATGACTCATTATTAAATTTGAAAGCCCTTAGGTCTTAAACCGAAGGTCATATTATGATTAACACGGATAACGCTAAATATACGTACCATTATTATATTGTTTAATAATAGTTCATAGGTAGTTTAAACATTTAAATTTCAATATAATTAATTTTCAGTTTTCTTTGGGTACACTATAACTTCTCTCTTCCTTTAGAGTCCGTGTAATAATTTGTTTGTGGTCACTGGCAACTTAGTAATATACAAGGGTCGCTGTATATATTATAAAGGTATACAAGTGGACTACCCCTGCTATATTATATTTGAAAGCAGAGAGTAATATAGTGTTTATTTATATATACCTCTTATTTAACCTTTATTTATAAAGATAATCCTTTGTTTTCGTCAATATGACATATAATATTAAACAGAAACAAAGCCGTGGAACTTTAAATGATAATATCGACCCTATTTAGGCAACAGTGAGTAAACCTCACATAAAACCTTACAAAAACGTTTTTCAAACAATTTTGAGTTCAAATCAAAATAACTTTACACAAATATGAAGTGCACGGTAACCAGGAAATTGGTGTATTAACTTTGTGATCTAATATTAATTAATTAATTTATCAAAGAAAAATCATTAATATTTATGCTTAGTGCTTCTTTTCATGCCAATCATTTTGAATTCTGTTAGATTTTTTTCAAATTCAAATGCTGAGTTTCGATAATTATTTGGCGTCCTTGGCTAATTTCTTTTCACAGAATGTGTATTAAGTTGTGTAAATTGCAGTTATCAAATAAAAGCACATTTAAAAAAATTACGACCCACTCTCTTTTGTCTAAATACAGTCGATACATAGATAAGCTAGTAATAATCTGGTGACAAATTGCTGAGGGGACAAATTTGCTTGTGATAAGTTTTTCATGCGATTAGTTGTCCACGTTAGCGATGCTCCGTTAACAATTTTGTAAGATCAGCATTGTAGAAGAGTTTCGTTAAAATATGTTATTATTATTTCCTTTGCTGGTTCACGTACATGTCTTTTGTCAGCAAAACATAAATTAACTTAAAAATATTTTTTTTACCATGTCCACTCCCAACGAGGAGCATATGGCATCCTAATGAAGGTATATTGACAGAAGGTTTCCACGAGATCTGCTTGTTATTCAGTGGCTGAACCTATCTTTATTCGAAGAGAGTAGAGATAGAAGGATAGGACAGAACTACTAGAACACTCTACCACGTACCCGACAAAATGTAGTACAAGTCAAAATAAACGGTGGCAGAGGGGTTTTGCGAGATTTTCTTGGCTTCCACAAATGGCGCCTTGTCCAATTTTATGACGATCTAATATATCAGACGTATTGACACAATTTAGTTGTCAAACTTCAACAGAAAACGTCATCAATAAAAGAAGAACTACTCAAAACATAGCCTATTTAAGTGCCTTTCCACCAAGAATTGACAGTTAACACCCTAAAAGTGACTATGTAAGTACCTTAAGTGTTTAGTAACCTTTTAGTAAAATCATATTTATCCCTTTCATGTTGAATATAGCTGAAAATGTTTTTTAATATCGACAATGTTTTACCCAAGTGGTATAATAACCCTCAAAAAATACGAAACTGAGTTAACGAATGGATCTCATTTTAAAGACAACACTGCTGGTCTCGGCCAAATGATATAAATAATACATTGGTTTTAGGTTTAACTTGATATAAGCCACTATTATATGGAAAATCCTTTTGTATAATCCCGTATCTGCAAACGTGAGAATTTACAGGGGTGCATTTCAAAAATATAATAAATTTGAATTGTTGAAATTTTGGACATTTCCATGTATTTCGTCAATAAAGACCCGGGTTTCGCCTTTGAAAATCTTCAGTCATTTGAGCACACGAAATAATTAAAATCAACTTCCTAATGTTTTCGATAAAAACAGTTTTTACTATCTTCTCTCCTGAATAATTTCAATTTTGAGGGTTACATCAATTGGCCAAAACACTATCGATATGTTATTATGATAATCAGTATTAAATGTGTCAAATCTGTGATCTTGATTCATTGGAATTAATAAAGAATGTTTTCTTGAGATGACTTCACGCTATTTAACGGACAATAAATAATTTACATGCAATACCAATTTGCACAAGATGGTGCCAACGATTGCGAAGCTACCAAGAGAAATCGTGATTTTATAAATTGACTGTTAGCAAATAATGTTTCAATAATACAACTGTTGTACCACAGAGTTGATCATCCATCATTCTGATTGCAAATTGAATAGAGTAAGCCGAAGATTTCAAATTGGTATGTCCGGGAAAACCAGTAGGCGAGTAAATTTTGCCAATTTGAGAGATTGTACTATTTGTATCATTATTATTAATAAACAGGTAAAAATTGCTACACTGTTTATTTTTATCAAATTATCCTCCTTATTTAGTTCTCGGCATTTTAGAGCGTTTTGATAAATGTAAATAATATGTACTTTGAGAATTATTCAGGTGTTCAAAAACGTAAGTTTGGCGAATTGAATAAAACTTTCTTTACTTGGTCATATCAGATTATTATTTGGAGAATTAGACTATTAATAACACATAATAGTATTTATTTCGTGTAACCCGGCAAAAGCTTTGCTTCCTTCCATATCATGCCAGGACCATTGAAGTTCATTTGGTACGTCCTGTGGACGTTCAGGATATCAGAATCCCACCGGGAGAAGAGACAAGCAGGGTTGAAGTTCTCTAGAAGCATCCGCAGCCCGACGTCTCTCTATAACCATGAAGACATAGAAAACTTTTTTCAACTGTTTGAAACATGTGACTTGTCTATTTAACGTTTCTAATCTTCAATTGGTTAGCTTTTGGGCTTTAAAACATTTGTCTTTATTTTATTTTGCCATGTACGCTACTTATTCGGAGTATATGGCTGTCACGCGGTGTCTTCAATATTAAATAAATGTCTAAAAAATGAACAATTCCCATCCAATAAATGGTTTAATGAATAACATTTTTCGATTTCTGTCGTATTTTTCAATATTCCATTACTTTAAATACAACATTAAAAGATCTATTGAAAAAAAGTATATTATCAAATCAAGTGTTTTAATTTTTATCTGAAACTTGTAACACAAACTGGCAGCTAAGAATGTCGAATTGAAGATCCATTTAGTCATTCTTTTCAGGATAATTAGTTCACATATTTATCATAATTTGATCAAACCGTTTCTGACTACATCCTTCATTATCATCCTACGGATGGCAGCACAGACGGAATGGCAATACTGACAGAGAGCATAGACACTCGCCAGAACGCGCACAACCATACGGACAAACATACGTCTACACATTGGTCTACTCGTGCTTCCGAGCAGGTCGACGGCCGCTCTATTCTTAAAGTAAAACTCTGTAATTATACAAATTAAGTCCTAAAAATGTGCTTGTTTTATATATGTATTGCTATTTTACTGATTAAAGAGAATAAAATATGGAAATCTTTATCATGGTTAGTTAAAAATAACGAAGAATATTATTAAGTTTCGTATTATGAAAACTTTCAATTGAAACATCACAAAGCATCATAAATCTGTCAAAATATTAGCAACACAGAGGCGTACGTAATTATTTCATTATACCATGTAAAACAATAATTATTTTTCTGTTGCATTATGATGCAATACAATTAAGTTATGCGAGTGGGTGCACCGTGGTTAGCCACACCTTCAATTTCCAAAGACTATTTACATATTAAATTCTGTTTCAAAATAATTCTTTTCGCGGCGATGTTGAACAGGATGAGTCAATCGTGCTGCAACGTGTTTTATTACCTTCAAACCATAATTACAAGTATGATAGAAAATAACATTTTAAAAATTTACCTAAAAGAAACCACAATTTATTAAGTCACACTTCTGATTTTTGGAAATTTCAAATGCTAAACCAAAGCAACCTAAAGTTATCGTTTGTATATAATTTACTAATCGAATGTCGGATCAAGTTCATCCATAATATATTCTGCGTGGAAGTTAACGGGCTTGAATAGTAACTATTTAATAATGAATATATATTTTTTTAGTGAAAATATTTACCAACACTTCGGGAACGTACGTACATCATTTTAAGCCTGTTTCATATTTTTAAGCTATTTGTTTTATTCCAAAAATAGCTGGCCTACAGGCGTCCACATAGTAAAATTTATCTGGCATTAAAAAGGTTAACAGTAACCACAAAATTGGATTGTTATAGTAAACACTGATTATTAAACCTGGCATTTTTGCGGTACCGGTAATCCAAAAGGTCCTGTCTTATCACTAAATGTTACAAAAAACACAAAACAAACAAATCACTATATTGTGGTACAATAATTTCATGTAAAAACTCTGAAACCGTGGGTGGACAGGACTTTGTCGGTGTAATTGATACGGACTTAAATATGTTACGAAACACCTATGTCAGTACTTCTAAAACCAAGGATGATTCCAATTATTGAGTATTGAAATCGCTGTGGGACTTTTACTGAATATAACGCGTGGAAGGCGAAATTTTTATTTAAAACAAAATAAAGGAATGGTTACTAAACCAAAGGCAATCAAAAAATAATATTAATAATGAAATGAAACAAATAGTCCTATAATTTCAATAAATTAATTTCATAAATCTACTTAAATACGATTGGATGTTGCAATAAGAGAAAATACATAAGAACTTTTTGCGATATTTTTATTTAAAAAAAATTAAATATATCTTTACCATGTACGCTCCCAGTGTGGAGCATATGGATTTTTTAATGGAAGTATCTCTGACTGATAACTGATTGTTACTCAGTGGTTCAACTCTTCTTTTTCGAAGAAATTAGGGATAGAAGGATAGACCAGGACTAGTGGTTAGCTGGTCGCCCTCACTATGCCTCGCTTTTACTTTAAATCACAAACATTCATGGCTACGAACAGAAATCCATAAAACGAATCAATTTATGAAACTGTCCACATCGGGACTCGGGATCCCGAGACATCCGAAACCGTAGCCAACGACGTTAACCACTGCACTACGGAGACTTAATTCCGTAAAACAATACTATCGAACCAGCTTTCTTTTAGGAATGCTATCATTTCAATCTCTTTAAACTCGAATATCGTTTTCGATTCTAAAGCATTTTTCTCTTCTTCGGGGATGAGTATATAATCCTGAAATTCTCAATTTTTATCTATGTAGCCAAAACCGTAACCAAAGATTTTTTTTCTTAAAACTTGTTTTTCGCGTCAGCTGCAATGGCCCTTCGGCTGATCAATGCATTGCCTAGAGACATGAACATTTTCAGCAAATAACTTTGTGTATTTATTTACTTCATCACAATAAGGCTAAAAAGATTAGTAAAGATTTTCAAATTTTGTCGAAATTAAATTACTTACTCGAAACATAATTCACAATAAACAGAAGAGTAAAATCGGTGATACATTGTATTCAATTTTTGGACACTCTTTCAAATTCACAAATCAATTTTTCGGAATACTTGTAGAGGCCACAGATCAAAAAATATTGAGATTAACGGTGATCTAAATAGATAAAAATTACATAAAATGGAAGTATTAGATTGAATTATTTATCATTATCTAATTAATACTTCACCTACGCATCTACGTGATCAAACATTTTCTAATCAGCCTTCCCCCTGCTGTTCACCTAATCTCTCTTATCAGTGTTATCTCATATCACAGTAGATTAATTTGAACACCGAGCCAGTAAATTTTGCCGCAGCTCACTCTGCAGTACTATCATATTATATATTATAAATGTTTATTGAGGTGGAATTATCGGATATTATTTTAGTAAAGAGGGAATCATAAAAAATCTTCCAATTCGATAATTAACACGTTAGCTCCGGGGGACGCGTTTTCCGCGTCGCAAAGTTTTTTATATTGCGGCGGATTTGATATAAGTGACGACCCCAACTCCGATATTGACAAAACAACCCGACTCCAACTCAAATTACGATTAAAAAAGTCTAATTAAGTTTTTTTTCCTACCTTTAACATTTATCTGTTATTTATCCAACCAATCCGGCAAATAGTAGATTTTTTCATATTATACATATAAAACACGTATATATGTGTATTGCATAACAAGAAGATTTTATAGGCATAAATAAAAATGGAACAAGTACATTATTACACGCAGCAATGCAAAAATGCACTTTATAGATAAAGTTGTCGGAGTCGCTCGTTTTTTACGACTCTGGGCAAAACAGCACGACTCCACGACTCCGACTCCACAGCCCTGGTTTTTCCACAGTTTGTAACTTAGTTACTCAACATCTCTTTACAGTTAGGGATAGAAGGATAGAGCTAGGGCAGAACTAGTGGTTAGCTTGTTCCTCTCGCTAGACACCGTTTCTAGGATCGGATGAGTAGGAAGACATTTTAGAAATCACAATCATTCATCACAGAAATTCGCAAATCGGTTGAAAAAACAATTTATGAAACTGTCCTTAGTAGGACTCAAACGCGTGAGCCCCGTAACCGAAGTCAACGATGTTGAAGCACTGCACCACGGACCCGGCAAAATAATAACATTCCATTGAATAAAATAACGGTTGAATTTATTATATCGAAAAATAATAAATAAAATTATTCCTCGTAGTGAAGTTAACCATAATTAATAAAAAACACAAAACAACAATTTTCGATAAAGTGTTTCAACAATTTTCTGATATTCATGTCTTATAAATATGTCGGGACAATAAATTAACACTTTGCTTAAAAACTTTTTAATAGTTTTATTTATTACTGTATTAACGATAGTTAATAGTCTTATGAGTTAACATTATTTATCAATAGCTTCTTCTACAATTCACCAAATCATTTGATCATGTATTCTAATTTCACAGCTTTACTTATTCTCCGATTGATTCCATTAACAGCATTTATTACTTTAACTTTTACATGTCTTTCTTTCGACTTATACGAAGCTTAACTGAGAATTTCGTCATTTTTGAGACATTCATGTAGCTAAATTTGGGATTTCAGATTAGTATTTAATGATTTGCAAGAGGTCCATAACATTTTAATAGTAGACTCTTTCATTTGATTTATGTATAATTTGTTATGTTAATCAGATTTTCTTGTCTCAGTTCATGAACCATCAGTTTTATATACCTTCATTTTTACACTCAATTTTATATAAATAAGCCTGTTATGTTTGTATTTTTATCAGTTGATAATGCTCGTGATGAGCGAAACCGGTCCTGATCATTATAAATATGTGGCAGTAGTACAAATGAATTGTGTTTTATTTTTTAAAATATAATGTCTTTCCACCAAGAATTGACAGTTAACACCTTAAAAGTGATACCACAATTATTGGTCACGTCATTTAAATAATAAACATGTATAAAAGAGAACAATATGCAAGTGGCGCCTTGCCAATGTTTAATTATAAAATAAATCATCGTCTATTTTGTTATAAATAATTTAACATATTTCATTATATTTAAGTTGTTGTTGCTCCCAGCCTACATCAATGTATATTTGAATAATAATTTAATATACGCGTGTTGACTGAGTGATGCAATTTATTTTTTTAATTAGACAGTTGCGAAATTGAAAGTAAAAATTTTCGTTTATAGAAACTTGGCGTGTTATAATTATTAGCATATTTCGATTTCGTTTGTTCTGCTGTTTAAAAAAAATGGTGTTGTTCTTATAGTACCATTTTAATTAACCCCATCGGACTTCAATCCTAAGCATACAAAGTTAACCAAATCAATATTGTATATAACAATTTAAAAGTAAATTAAGCTGAAATATCAAAGTATTTAGTTTTGCGTCATCGTCCTAACTAACTAATGAAATGTTGTAGAACAAAATCCTCTAACGTTTTATTCTATTAAAATGGAGTTTTACAAAGTTAATGTCAATTCAATCAATAATTTCATATTTTTGTTTTTATTTATGTATAAGTACCAACATTTTATAAGTTACATAATATATTTTATTACAAAAAGAAATAGTTCTGACGATGGCGTTAAGTTGAAGTAAAAATCAACTAACTAACGATGCTCCGTGGTGCAGTAGCTATCGTCGTTGGCTACGGTTACGGAGGCCTCGACTTTAAATCCCTTTACAGACAGTTTCATACATTAATTTTTCAATTGATTTATTGATTTCTGTTCGTAGTCATGAATGTTTGTGATGTACCTTGATTAGGAGGTCATATGCTCCGCACTGGGAGCGGTCATGGAAAAAAAACTAACACAACTTTGTAGAACTGAGTACTTTGATATTTTATCTTATTACAAAATATAAATTTACGTATTTTGGTTTAACTTCAGTCAAATTAATTACAAAAAATTCGTTTATATCAGTTTTAAAGATATAATTATTCCATTTTCTAATGCTGTTCTTTTTAGAATTTGTGCAAATATAAACACTGAAAAAAACCGTCCAAAAATGGAGTATTTCTTCATATTTTAACCCACTGACTGCGAACGTCTCAACGGTTGAGACGGCAGATTTCAGTGTGTTAATAGCTGATACTCAAAAACATAAAAGTGTTAAAACTTCTGTGTAATAGCTAATTATTGTATTTAAATATATTCTGATTTGTCCTGATAATCTCCATAAGTTACTTAGTTAATTTTTGAAATATTTGTTAATAACCAGTCAGAAAGAAGCCCTGGTCTGAATCCGGTTTGAGGGCTAAAAATAATTTTAAGATTTTTACCTTGCCATTTTATACCATGTCCTGAATATCAATTATTGTTAATGGAGCATTTCAACAGAACCTGTCCTACGAGAACTTGTTGCTATAATTTTATTTATACATTTCTTGTATTATATATAAATTTAAGCAATTTGTATTGAAGCTATGATAAAATGATTTTACGGCCCGTAAACTTACTATTAAGCTAATATTGTTCTCACCAATTGATATATTGTGAGGCTGACGAGAAAGTATATCCCACGGTAGCTTAATGGTAAACGGACAGGTGCCAAATAAGTACTCAACGTAATTCAAAACTTTCATTTCAGTTCATATCATTTAAGACATCGACTGAGGGTGCTTGATGGAATTTCAATATTAAATTTGGATTATTGAGATTTTGTACACTTCCATGTATTTTGTCACTAACGACCCGGGTTTCGCCTTTCGGCATCTTCAGGCATTCGAGCACACGAATGGACTCGAACTGAGAGACAGTAAACAGTGTCTAACGCTTATATAGAAGATAAAAATGCGACAAATATCATTTACGAGGCAATACATTATACGTCTGAGAGCCACACCAATACCTGAGTTAAAAATTCCGGAAATCGCCCTAATCCTTATTTTGTAAACACCATATTAACAGAGTGACGAATTGCCGAAGGCGAATTACCGCTTTTCAACTTCTTTTAGAAATACCAGTGATTTTACAATTATAATAGTATTGTGGGTTTTGACGGGATGTAATTCGACGAATGGGTAAATATATACAATCATTCCACATTTGGTGACATCTGTTAGGTGTTTCAACGTATCGGATATAATAGCGGAGAATTAGGAAGGTTCAGCTGCTCATTCAATATTGGTAATGAGTTTAACTGGGCTCTATTAATTTCTAAAATTTCCTGATAAAATAATTTATGATCCCCCATGTTTTTATGCAACAGTTTAACCCCATCATCCGCATTAAACGTATGGTTCTCCATTAGCAAGTGATTTGCGAATGTCGAAGTTTCTTTTTTAATCTAAAGGCAGCTAAATGTTCTGATACCCTTATATCTAATGTACGTGTGGTTTTACCCACATAGAAATGTTGGCAATCATTGCATTGTAATTTATAAATACCAGATTTGTTCTTAAAGTTTACTCTATCTTTATTGTTAATAAGTAATTTGCCTAGAGAGTTTTTGCAATAGAACGCCGGTCTAACACTATCAGCGAGTTGTTTTTAATTTTAAAGCTTGTACAACCTAAATAACTAATTCTATGCCAGATTCTGGGGCGGTCTATGTCTTTAGACAAGTTCCCAAAATGTAGCATCTTTTCTGCTAATTTACGTTGTTTTTTGATACAAGACTATCTATAAGAGACGCCTCATAGCCATTATTAATGGCAATTTGTTTAATAATGTTTAGTTCGTTTTCAAAATTAAATTTATTTAGAGGTATAGTGACTAATCTGTGAACCTGAGAATGGAAAGCAGCCAATTTATATGAGAAAGGATGGTCTGACTTAAAATGGATCGTGGCTTCTGAAAACGTCTGTTTTCGATAAATTTTAAATTCATGAATGGAGTTTTTAATATCAATATTAAGGTCAAGGAAATTTATATTCTTGCCCCCTACTTCTAAAGTGAATTGAATTTTATCATCTAGTGAGTTAAGAAAATTATGAAGGTTAGAAACTTGTCTCTCCGTTCCATTGAATAGACAAAGGATGTCATCTACGTAACGGAACCAATAAACTACGTTTTTAACTTCTGTTTTATTGCTAAAAATAAGGTTTTCTAAATGGTTCATGTAAAATTCTGCTAATAGTGGTGACAAACAACTTCCCATTGCAAGGCCTTCGGTTTGTTCATAGAATCTATTATCATCCTTATGATTATGAAAACCTTGCTATAGATTTAGTTTTCATAATCCTTATGATTATGAAAACCTTGCTATAGATTTAGAAATTGCATTGCATAAAGATTTAACCAGCAAACATATTTGTTCTCGCATCCTTAAGAAAGATTACTTAAACAGCAACAAAAATTACAATAAGTTTAATGAGGAGTTGACTACTCTTAAAAATATTAAAACTAAAATTAAAGATAATGATATCATTGTCACAAAGGCGGACAAAGGAAATACCACGGTCCTGTTAACGCGAAAAGACTATGTTGATAAGTTTAATAACTTTCTCGATAATAACGATATAGTCGAATTGAAAAAAGATCCTACATTAAAATTTAATAAAAATATTAAAGAGGTTATAAATAGTTGTAGCATTACAATCAACCCTAAGGATTTGTCCTTTTTATCCACTAGAAATCCACAAGCCCCCAAATTTTATGGGCTACCGAAAATTCACAAGGATTCAATACCAATCCGCCCGGTAGTTTCATATATGAATGCTCCAGCGTATAAACTTTCCAAAAAGAGCTAACTCTCTCATCCGCAATCACAGTAAATTCAAGCCATTGTATAGTATTAAAAATTCATTAGAGTTAGTAGATAAAATTAAAAATTATAACATTCCGTTAAACGCCAAATTAATTTCTTTTGACGTTGTTAGCTTATTCACTAATGTACCTGTAAACAAATGTAAACAAATCATCAAAGATACCCTTAATACGCGTAGAGTTAATCCTGTCATTACTACGGAATTACTTAATATATTAGACGTTTGCGTTGACCAGAACTATTTTCAATTTGATAATAGATTCTATGAACAAACCGAAGGCCTTGCAATGGGAAGTTGTTTGTCACCACTATTAGCAGAATTTTACATGAACCATTTAGAAAACCTTATTTTTAGCAATAAAACAGAAGTTAAAAACGTAGTTTATTGGTTCCGTTACGTAGATGACATCCTTTGTCTATTCAATGGAACGGAGAGACAAGTTTCTAACCTTCATAATTTTCTTAACTCACTAGATGATAAAATTCAATTCACTTTAGAAGTAGGGGGCAAGAATATAAATTTCCTTGACCTTAATATTGATATTAAAAACTCCATTCATGAATTTAAAATTTATCGAAAACAGACGTTTTCAGAAGCCACGATCCATTTTAAGTCAGACCATCCTTTCTCATATAAATTGGCTGCTTTCCATTCTCAGGTTCACAGATTAGTCACTATACCTCTAAATAAATTTAATTTTGAAAACGAACTAAACATTATTAAACAAATTGCCATTAATAATGGCTATGAGGCGTCTCTTATAGATAGTCTTGTATCAAAAAAACAACGTAAATTAGCAGAAAAGATGCTACATTTTGGGAACTTGTCTAAAGACATAGACCGCCCCAGAATCTGGCATAGAATTAGTTATTTAGGTTGTACAAGCTTTAAAATTAAAAAACAACTCGCTGATAGTGTTAGACCGGCGTTCTATTGCAAAAACTCTCTAGGCAAATTACTTATTAACAATAAAGATAGAGTAAACTTTAAGAACAAATCTGGTATTTATAAATTACAATGCAATGATTGCCAACATTTCTATGTGGGTAAAACCACACGTACATTAGATATAAGGGTATCAGAACATTTAGCTGCCTTTAGATTAAAAAAAAGAAACTTCGACATTCGCAAATCACTTGCTAATGGAGAACCATACGTTTAATGCGGATGATGGGGTTAAACTGTTGCATAAAAACATGGGGGATCATAAATTATTTTATCAGGAAATTTTAGAAATTAATAGAGCCCAGTTAAACTCATTACCAATATTGAATGAGCAGCTGAACCTTCCTAATTCTCCGCTATTATATCCGATACGTTGAAACACCTAACAGATGTCACCAAATGTGGAATGATTGTATATATTTACCCATTCGTCGAATTACATCCCGTCAAAACCCACAATACTATTATAATTGTAAAATCACTGGTATTTCTAAAAGAAGTTGAAAAGCGGTAATTCGCCTTCGGCAATTCGTCACTCTGTTAATATGGTGTTTACAAAATAAGGATTAGGGCGATTTCCGGAATTTTTAACTCAGGTATTGGTGTGGCTCTCAGACGTATAATGTATTGCCTCGTAAATGATATTTGTCGCATTTTTATCTTCTATATAAGCGTTAGACACTGTTTACTGTCTCTCAGTTCGAGTCCATTCGTGTGCTCGAATGCCTGAAGATGCCGAAAGGCGAAACCCGGGTCGTTAGTGACAAAATACATGGAAGTGTACAAAATCTCAATAATCCAAATTCAGTTCATATCATTGAGTGTTCTAATCGCTTTCAATTTTACGTTTTTTTCTCCATTAAAAACTGCCAATTTTGACAGTATCATCTTGCACAGGTAATTTCAACTCGAAATAGTGTATTTCTTCATGTTTAGATCATTTCCACTACCAATGTGAAGTATATGAACTCACAATAATACATATTTTCAAAATGCGTTGAACGAGAATTGGTTTAAGTCTGTTATTAGTTAAATACACTTAAAACAAAAATGTGATTCACCATTCTTAAATTATTTTTTTTTTACACAAAAGTATTTAATAAGTATTATTATTGTTTGGTTCTTCCCCTAATTCACATCTGGTAAAGAAAAAGTCCCCTTCTTGTGTTTAGTGTTGAATAATTAAAGAATTATTAGAATCAAAGCCTTTATAATATTAAATTTAAGCGATCACCTAAAAATGTCATTTAACAACTAAGAATAACAATATATTGGTAAGAAAGTCTGGCAAATTTCTAGAATTTATAAAACTAATGGTACAGACAAATAGAATAGTCAAATCTTTTAGGTATACGAAACAGCTATGACAAATTTCACTTGAAATATATTTGTTTCTTGATTGAATTTCATTTCATTCTGAAAACTAATTGCAAGGCATATTGGCTGATTTAAAAATATTAAACAAAAAATATGAACACGTCACGTGAAAAACGTATGATTCTTTTATCGTAGGAAGTCAGTTGAAAATTAACAGAGGGTCGCTTCAAAAGCATCGCAAACCGTACGCCTGACGTCTGGATTAACATGCCTGCGTCGCGTGTGAAAAGTCGCGAGATTTATCGCCGTACCCTTGCCCGCCCGGCTAATGTATTGCCCAGGGAAGATAATGAATTATTCTGGAGCAAATTTAGATCACGGGGCCATAAAGCCGCAACCGAATTTAGACTGCCTTACTAAACGGTTGGGCGTTACTGACTTCATAAGATAAATCTACATTAATAATCGAGTCTGTGAAGATCAAATGTGGCAATCTCCAAGAAGTGATTGTTTATTCCTTTGGGTAAAATAATTACCCTTTTAATCGATAAAAGTACATTATAATTTTAAAAATAAAACACTTCCACATATTTATAATGATCAGGACCGGTTTCGCTCATCAAGAGCATTATGAACTGATCAACTGATAATGCTGGTGATGAGCGAAACCAGTCCTGATCATTATAAGCATAATATGTGGAAGTAGTACAAATGAATTGTGTTTTATTTTTTAAAATAAAATGTCTTTCCACCAAGAATTGACAGTTAACACCTTAAAAGTGAAAAATACATTAATCTAAATTATTTATTAAAAATTTGAAACCTTAAGTTTTTTTCAAATACCGCCATCTCCACTTTAATGTTAAAATTTCATCTAACGCGTGGACTTCACCGCATTTTACTAAGGCTTGGCAACATTTTTACCTTTATGAAAACATTCATCATGATGTATAATTATTATTTTTCACAAATTAGCATTGTAAGGTATAAAATATAATTTTTGTATTTATTTAAAATTTTAATAGTTTCATAATGTTTTGTTGTGAAATCTAATCAGTGCGCAAGAGCTGCTTTAAGATAACCATATCAGTTTCTATACAGAATACTAATCAAAGTTTGCCAAGTCCATTGCCACCATTGGTAACACACACCAGGTCAGTTATGTCGACGAGCGTAATTTTGTAGTTTCTTTTATTTTAAATCGAAGACTTCTTGAATCGAAGTTCAGTCTATATGGGATTCTACTAACATACACTGATCGAATATAATTAAGAGAATTTTTAAGTGCAAAAAAACAGATACGCACTAAAATAAAACCCATCTCTATATTAGCCGCTTAATTTATAAAACGAATCGTTGGTTTTCTGGAAGAAAATACTAAATCAAAAAATTACATATTGAGTTAGTTATACCGAAATGTTCCTTATTTTGATCTCTACCGTATGGCAACAGACTAATTTTAAAAATATATACATTTACTTACTGTCAGTTTTATACAAATAAACTAAATAAAAAAGATACAGCATCTCAAACATTTGAAAAACTACAAAGTAATATTTTTCAGTATTAATATATTTTTCAAAGGACGAAATAAAAGAACGATGTCAAATTGTTTTATTTTTATTACCAAAATAAATTATGTTAAATCCTGTTCATCGTTTATCAAGTGTTAACTTGGCTTTATCATAAAGCAGAACGTTTTACATAAAAAACTAATTAATGATTATTTTTAATTTATTGACTCATTAAGTAAACAGATCTATTAGGTGAATAAATTTATTGCTTGTTGGTATTTGATAAAGTCTTAAATTCCGGATTTCTTTATTACAAAAAAAAATGTTTTGCACTACATTTTTAATTTAAACAAAACAAGCTTCTCATCTATTATTTCACACCTACATACATTGTTTTTCGTCTCTATGTAATCTTATCAAAATTGTCAGCAAATAAAAATAAATTATAGAATTTATTGAGATGCCTAAGTATGGCAAGTTTACTTGAATAAAATCTTCCATTATGTCTCAAATATTACAAGCAATGCGTGGTAGCCCCATTTCAAAAGTGGTTTAAAGTAAAATATCTCGTATAATATAAACCCAAACTTCTAGTGCAATGATTCTTAAAAAAAATATAGTGCTACCACATGGTGTAAAAAGTTACACCATGTTGCTACCACCTAAATGTGTGAAAATTGTTCATTTTGCCATTTTTTATTAAAAAAAAAAAATTTTCTAAAATTTCATAAAATATATTTTTTACCATGGGTAATATAAATAATTTTTATAATGGAGGTAAAGCAGTTTTCTATGAGAACTGCTTGTTACTCAGTTGCTCAACCTCTCTTTTTTCGAAGAGAGTAGGGATAGAAGGATAAGGCTAGGACAGAACTAGTGGTTAGCTAATTGCTCTCGCTACTCCCCATTTTTGAGGATCGGATGGGTGGGAGGAAGTTTTAGACATCACAAACATTCACGACTGCGAACAGACATCTATAAATCGATTGAATGATCAATTTATGAAACTGTCCGCACCGCACCGTTCAATTGAACCCGACACATCCGTAGCCGTAACCAACGACGCTACCAACTGCGCCACATGTGTCGAGAAAATATTAGTGTTAAAGAAATTATAATTCGGAAATAATATGTATGCAAGCACTCGAATATTTCTCTTGTAATACCGTTTCAAACAAGTGAAACACGTCCACTTATAACGGAAGTGGATTTTGTCAGTTTATTAATTTTACTTAATATTATTTATGGATAGTTTTTGAAATGCATAATCCTACCCTAGAAGTTAACTCGATGGATTTGGTATTAACATTGACTTTGAAAGATATAATATATTAATTTATAAAATTACGAGCAATATCTCGCCTTATTTATATCGTTTCCATTTATTGTTACTTTCTTCTATTTTTCGTAGTGTGCTTTGTAGATTAGAATCAACAACTTAAATGTGTATTTTTTTATCACACATTTAGTCGAAAATGGTTCTCAAAGGAGCCAAACGCACATTCCTCGCAATTACACAAATAGCCAGCGGCGTATTACCCCATAGACGAGCGAGGCGCGCGCTTGGGGCCTCCGAAATTACGGGCCTTACGAGTAACTTATACACAACCCACAGATTTTTAATTTACTTTTCAATATTTATTTACATTTTTATGATATCGCAACAATAATTGTATTGGTTTAATAAGTAATTAATGCAATATCTTTCAATTAATTCCTTCATTGGAACGCCTTTCGACATTAATAATGAGATATTTCTAATTAGAAGAGATTACAAATTGAGATTTATTTTTTGTTTACGTAATATCAAAATCTCGCATAAATTTTGCAACGCTTTTTTGCTATCCTAAAAACATAACCTTTAAATTATAATGGGCCTAGGGCCTACCGAGTGCTTAATCCGCTACTGAAAATAGCGCGAGTTGTAATTAATTTTTTTTAAAAAATATTTAAAATTCGTTTGTTCAGTGAATCTGTTGGCGAGTCTTTCTTTCAATTGTATGCCAACCTGGGTAGGTATTGCTACCACTATGGAAGCCATCTATAGAATGTGAAAGCTAATAACTTTAAGAGAAATTGCGACGTTTTAGTATTAAGAGATTGGTAGTATTTACTTTGGACTGGTTATTCATTATATTTGATGGGTATTATATTCAAATTTCTGATGAATCGCAGAACACGGTCTAAGATTAAATTATCATTTAAAATTGCCACCCTTTACTTTATCCTGAGATTTTGCAATTAAGCGAACTTTGGTTTACCCGAAAGCTCTTCAAAATGAATAATTCATATGGATAGCTTTTGCCACACGTGGTATGAAAATCAACTGCGATTACCCGGTACCCCATTGACACCACTAAATCATTTCCCTTCTCCCCATGGGCCATATTATGATGGCACACAGCCTGTTCGCTTTATCAAAACAACATTATTATCAAGTTTGGGTGATCCTTCAATCGACTTTGCCCTAGAAGCGAAGCTACATTATATTATGGAAAAGGGTACCCTACAGTGATATCATATTGTAAGTCTCTCAGTGATTTTCACATCCTTTATCATATTATACTATGTATCATATATTTAAATGAAGAAAAGGGAAAGATTCATTGTATAATTATAGCAAGAAATAGATATATCTGTGACATACGTGTGTATAACTTGCTGAGTCCCGGAGCCATGCTTTCACGAGACAAGCTAATTATATGTTAAATCCCAGAAACGTGTTTTCATGTGATATTCAAGCCTTTTAAATACAGCCATTGCGGTATTAAGCAACAATCATTAGAAAACAACGATTATAGTAGATATTCAAATCATTCTAAAACACTTTTGAGGTGTTAACTATCAATTCTTGGTGGAGAGACATTATATTTTAAAAAATAAAACACAATTCATTTGTACTACTTCCACATATTTATAATAATCAGGACCGGTTTCGCTCATCACGAGCATTATCAACTGATCGGTCATAAATATATGGAAGTAGTACAAATGAATTGTGTTTTATTTTTTAAAACATTCTAAAACAGTAATTTAATAAGCATTTTCGTCACAAATAGTAATAGATGCGTCCACTTGTTCTTCAGAAGACCACATGATGGTGAAGTCACCGAGTGCACTTCAAATTGGAACATTGCATAATACCACCAAGATAGATGTCAGGGTACATAACTATATATTTTTTCATACCAATAGCAGCAACAAAAATTAAATGAATCCTGTAAAACTTACGAGGGTCAAGCAAAAAAAGGAAATAAAAAAATGGCTGTTTATTTCACATATGGAAAAAAAACATCAAATATTTTACCGTATCCGTTTCCAATGTAGAGTATATGGGCTCTCCTTATGGAGGAAAGTAGTGATCGAAGGATAGGGCTAGGACAGGACTACTGGTAAGCTAATCGCTCTCGCTACGCCCCGTTTTAAGGTTGTGCCAGTAGAAGGAAGCAAACCCTCCCTACCCTTCATTTCTAATTAAAGAATTAGAATCATTGTTTACCTTAGAATTAAATAATCTTAAAATATATTTAGTCTGGAGATGCTTCTTAAAGAATCGAAACGCGTTACTTTTAGTAACACAGCCAATGGAATAACTAAGTTGTCAATTTTAATTAGAACTAATTGCACCGTTATGTTTAAACTCATTTAAATGAATAACAATCTATGTGCGTGATGGCTAGTAAACTCTTCATAATGTTAATTTGATAAATATAATTATATATTGATACGAAACCATCGAAAATAATATTAAATATTCTTGAAATTAATATATATTCTTTCTGTTTTTTCAGGTATGTTGGATGAAAATAACCAGCTATATTATGATCCTATCTTAAAACAACTAGCTCTAAAAGTATACATCAAGAAAGGTAAGTAACATTTTTTAGGCATGTAAGACGCTGCTAACGAGTTAAAAAAAATCTTAAATTTGTAACAAGTTTAGTTAATAAGAAGGAAATAATCCCACCCACTCTTCATTTTTAAATTAACAGTTAGAATAATTGTTAACCTTAGAAATAAATAATATTGCGTGACACCTCCCCGAACTTATGGTGCGGACAGGGTCTTCAAAACCAATCTGCAGACTCTTTCTATTAATGCAAATTTAAAATGTAATACCCCTCCTGAGGTGTTTAAGAGTTTGTCATATTTGTTTGGTTGCCGTTGTTTGTTTACAGTTAGAAGTGAACAAAAAGCTTGCGCTGCTTAAAAAAAGAAGGAGTCGCTTCTCGACCTTTCCCAGAGGGAGTCGTCGGCCGACGAAGCGACGACTTAGTCCACCGCTTGCTGGTAAAACCCCTTTCAGAGTTGTGTAAATCTGTTTGTGTAACTGTCTTCAAGGAAATTATATAAACTAACTGCAATAAACGAGAAAGAGTATACTGAATACAACCGGGTTTTAATTTGAGACGAAGGAACCGTTGAATTGTCCTTTGTTCTTTGTCCCGGACGCGTGCTGTAAAATGTGTTGACCCACCGCGCCCCGCTTCTCCCCGCTCCACCACCTTCCTCCCTCGAGCGGCGAGACGTTCGTTTTCTTCCTACTCTCTCATGCGATACATTTAGTTTGAAGATGTTTTTCAAATATTTAAAACAGCTGTTAAATTGCTTAGCAACACAATCAGAGAAATAACAAAGTGTACAACTTTAAGGATACTTCATTGAGTAAGTCTTTTTAAATAAAAACCTCTAAAATTGTCGTATATTGTAACATCTTTGCCAGGTTCGTAGTGCAGTGGTCAACGTTGTTGGATACGGTTACGAATGTCCTTGTACGGGCAATTTCATTAATTGATTTATGGATTTCTGTTTATAGCCATGGCTGTTTGACTAAAATTCCCTCCCACATAACCGATCCTAAAAACGAGCCATATCGAGAGGGATTAGTTAACTGCTATTCTTTTCCTAGCATTATCCTTTTATCCCTACTCTCTTTGAAAAAGAGCAACTGAGTATTAAGCAATTATCGTAGAAGACTTCTGTTGATATACCTCCATTAAGAGACCACATGCTTTGCATTGGGAGCGGACATGGTATAAAAAAACAACTGTACAAAGTAGAAAGATAAAGATATCGCTCTTTAACAAATTCACCAAGTGTACTAAAACAATAAATGTCATTCGACTATTTTTATGTGTGTATAATTAACACTTTTCCAATTTCTTTTCAATATAAAAATAATAACTCTACAAGGAATCAAATGACTTCAAATATTTTGCATAATTAAACACGTTCCCTATTCATTTTTATCATATTGATAATGAAGGTTTGAGTAAAGATTAATTTTATTATACAGTTAGAATAAATGTAGCAATAAAATATATTTTCTGATCAGGGAATCAGATAACAACAAGGGCACCAGAAGATGTTGACCCGTATACTAATATAAGACTTCGAATTAGGCTTAATTTACTTCGAATAACAGGATGGGCCTAATAATAGGTAATTTGCCACCGGACCATAAAATGACTCACATTCATCATTCTTGCCGGTTATATCGGAATTGTAAATAATAATGAAATACTAGTTTTACGATACATAATTATTTTACTTTATCAAAGATTTTTACAACAATTATTTCTCGTGATAATAACTATTGCATCTTATATTATTAAAAGATTGGAATAAGTACCATCAATTTGGGTAAGTTTGCCCATCAGCCTAAGGTTGGCCGACTACATGGAAAAGATGCTGTTATAATACCACGATAATAATATGAATATTCTTTAGTTAAGCAAAGGTATTGAGTAGCCCCTGGTGGTAAAAATACGAATTAATATGCAACATAATTTATTTTTTTGTTGAATTTGCAAGCTGTCAGCTTGGAATGCTAAAACACAGCAAAAAAACTTTTCTTGAAATAAATTGTATTAAGCCTATTTTCAATTTGTATTGCTAATCTATATTATATTTCAAATCACAATTATGTAAAAAATATATAAGAATATAAGACTTTAAAATCATTGAATTTATAGTAATTGCAGTGATTATTTGTATCAATCATAACAAAAAATCTAGTTATGTTAATTAAATTTTACCTTAAGACATTAGTACATTTTTATGTAAAACAATACCATACATAAATGCAATGACGAATTATTAAAATACAAAAACCCTTAGAACTGGGTCAAACTAACCCAGATTGACAGTAATAGTTTTTATTTTTTTTTTAAGTCCTGTGGAAAGCTATACTTGCTAATAGCTACCAAAGTTAGTAATAATATAATACCACGGAGAACATACCCTCCCTTAGTAAACGAATATAAAAAGAACTTTATATTGTCTTAAGATCAGTGACTGAGCAAGTCACAACCTTATGTTTTTTCGTTTTCTTTTATTTATTAACAGTCAGGAATAGCCTGCGTTAAAATTTGGACGGAAGCGTTATTATAGCGTTGGTTTCGTCGAAGATAATATTGAATGTTGGAAGTTGAAACGCGAAACGAAACGTCTGCTAATACCAAAACGTACGGTGTTGGCGGGTTGTGGTGGGGACTGCAAAGTGCATTTTTTGGAAGAGAGTAGGGATAGAAAGATAGGGCTAGGACAGGACTAGTGGTTAGCTAATCGCTCTCGCTACTCTCCGTGAGGATGGGATGGGTGGAAGGGACGACCCAGACTACGAACAGAAATCCATAAATCGATTGAAAGGTCAATCTATGAAAATCATGGAATTGAACACGAGACAACCGTAACCGTAGCCAGCGACGCTACTAGCTGTGCCACGGACGCCAACGTTTTTATATACTCTTATAATACATAATTTAAGACATCGACTGAGGGTGCTTGATGGAATTTCAATATGAAATTTGAATTGTTCGAGCACACGAATGGTCTCAAATTGACAGTCGATTAGAGTCCATTCGTGTGCTCGAATGCCTGAAGATGGCGAAAGACGAAACCTGGGTCATTAGTGACAAAATACATGGAAATGTACAAAATCTCAACAATTCATATTTTATTCTTATGATACAGTTGGACAACTCATTAAAAAGTTCATTTATCATATTTTTTACATGCAATGGTTAATTTCCGTTATTAGAAATAAAATCATTTCAAGATTTTGTCACACGGTTTATTGTGATACAAAGAAAATAAACACCGTTTATTGTAGACAAAAAATCATTCGTTCACATTTAACTTGGAAAGGAATACAATTTGCTTCATCGTTGTTGTACAATATTCCCTAATTTTTTCTAGAAGATTGCTCTACCTTTGTAGCAAAAATATCTAGTGATTTTTAAAAGGATGTCTAAATCATTAATGATAAACACAAAATAATTGCCCGTCCTGTTCAATTCGCTCGACTGTATTTATACACTTGAATAAAAAATAAACGTCCACTTAATGTACAATGAAATCCAGGTCCGCCTCCGTAACAAAACGCTCGTCCAAAATCAGTCGCCTCGGGCGGGATGCTGTCCCCTTATAAATCACGGTGGGCAGCTGTAATTTATTTATTGCCCCCTCTTACCGAGCGGCCCTTTCTTGACCGCAGCACCGGAGAGGGGATGATCTTGTATCAGAGCGGAAATCCCTTAATCTAAATTCCGCAAATCTACTCTTGTCCTACGAAAACATATAGGTAACAAAAACAATCAAAAATGTATTCTTTTATTTAGGTATTTTTTTAATATAGTGACAATGATAAATCACAACACATATGTTTTTATGGTTTTATGTAGTATAAAGTAATTATTTTACGTTATATGTAGTGTGTAAAACCTGAAATACATGTGCAAAATTATCGAAAGTCGCAAGAATCGAAATTCTTCATAGCAGAACAAGCTCGAGACTTGTCTTGGTGCCGTTTGAAATAAAACGGTTACATATGGTACGTCATGCATCTCGGATATTTACTATACTTTACCATAATTTTGTATTTTTCGATGGTAAAATTGACGAGGTTTTCAAATTTTGATTATATTTTGATCAATTATATTTACAAAGAAGACGTAAACTATAATGTATTTTTAATTAAATGCATAACTATTTTATTTACAAATATAAATATTTCTAATTTTTTGTATGACCTATTTCACAGATAATTTAAAGGGGTTAATAAAAGCCGTGCATGAAGTCTATAAACAAGTCTTAATTTTGAAACTGATAATTTCACTCTGGTGGCATGGAATATATCTTTCAAATTTATTGCTCTTAATACATGTGTAAAAATAAAATTCATCTCATCTACACTACAATTGAACACAATATATCGTCATTGTTCTGAAAGAAGGCACTAACTGAAAAATACTAATTTTGAGTAATTGTACTTTAAATGTTCAAAATGTTAGTTTGTTTGTAAAAAACTGTTATTAAGTAAAAGTGTAATTTATAAAAAATAATTGTGTTCTTCCATACTTACAATATAGTTCGAAATAAGGAAAATTTTGGTATGACTAGAACAACAGAACAACGTCTATGTGTATATATACACGAAAGGTTATCAAATAACTGTTGCTCTTAAGCAATGAGTTGTTACTCTAGTTAAGAATGAGAGAGAAAATATTTATAATTCACGTAAATATGAAATTGGAAACGGACAATTTTATTGCTCAAACTGAAAACAATTGACCACGGTGAGAATTATTGCCTATATGAAAAACTCATCGCGCACGCAATTTATCGCGTAAAAAGTTAACAAACAGACGACTTTAAACTCAGTTTATTTTATATTATACATTACTTTTCATATGTTTATAAAAAATCTTGACTTCCGTAGAGTTGGGTTTTACTCGAATAATCAAATAAATCAACTTTTCACTAACATCCTCTAAAACAGCTAACGGTCCCCTAAGGTAAATAAAAACTTAAAGCCACATGCTACCGAACATGCAAATTTGCGTGATATATAAGAATAAAATACAAACTCAAATCACAATAGAGACAGCTCCTAGTTTTCAGAAAAACCCGTTAGTTTATATAGATTAAGAATTATCTTATAAAGTTTTTATTTTCAGAACAATCTTATAGAATTCACCAATGACAAATTTATAAACATTAAATAAAAAAAATCTTACTGGTTTTGGGCTATTGCCTTGACTCTAAAACACATCAGCGCAAAAGAACTCTCTCTTCTCCTCTGTCAGGTACCTTGCAAAGATAAGTCCTTTCTTTGAATTCGTTTTTATTTGTATTTGACCAATACTTGTGATCAACGATTCACTCCCAAATTAGGGCATCCATTCCCAGAGTCTCTTTATGTTACCGGGATTTTGGGAGTTAAAATTTCTCAGTCTCGGTCATTAAGTGCAATTTCACTTGTTAAATTGTACATTTAAATTCAATTTGTTTCCATTATTTTTTTTTCCATGTCCGCTCCCAATGTGGAGCATTTGTTCTCCTAATGGAGGTATCTTAACAGAATTTTTCTATGATAACTGCTCGTTACTCAGTTGTTCAACCTTTTTTTTTTCGAAGAGAGTAGGGATAGAATGATAGGGTTAGGACAGGACTAGTGGTTAGCTAATCGTTCTCGCTTCGCCCCGTGAGTATTGGATGGGTGGTAGGGAGGACTCAGACTACGAATAAAAATCCATAAATCGATTGAAATATCTATCAATGAAAACCGTCCTCACCGGGAATCGAACCCGAGACATCCCTAACCATAGCCAGCGACGCTACCAACTGCGCCACGGACGCCAACATTATTGCCTTAATTACGAAAAAAAAGAGAAAAAATTAAAAAAACATAATGATCCAAATAGTTTTACATTTAATTATTGAATTAATAAAGTAGGTTTTACCGGATGGTAACAAAAAAGAAAACATTTCCTTCTTTTTGGCTTTCAAATATTTCCATCCATTCATTTAAGAAGCAGTCCTACTTTGTACTACATTTCAAATTAATTAAAAATGGCTGTTACGAAATGTGAGAAAGAATTATAAAAAAAAAATGCGCATGGACAAACCGAGGTACACGTTGTAGTTAATCGGGAAGTTTGAATTTGATAAATGAATTATTTATACTGAATCCCGAAATCCCGGTATCAAATGATTGAACGGGATCCCGGGATTGGAAGCCCTACTCCCAATGATATAATATATGATCTTGGAGAAGTATACTTTATAGTATGTTGAAGTTAACTTAGCCATAATGGATCTCTGAACAGATTCGGCTTAGATATGTGGCAGCTCATGAAGACATCCTCATCAAAGGCTTTATGAGGTTTGGTAGCACAATTATTAGTATCTTATTTTGGACCTGTACTTTGGAAAATATCTCAACCATCAGTTCCAACAAATGCCTTCAGTGTCAGGACGCAGTTTTTTTTTCCTTTGACTCGGCATCCCTCAATCGTACTCTCTAATCGTATACCCATTTAGTTTATTAACTGTGACAAATGACGTGCACAGAAATTTATTACAAGCAAAAAACTCTACATGCTTTGTTCTGTTTAATATTTAAATCACAGTGAATCTCGTATGTTGTATACAATATTCAAAACATTCATTTTCTGCTCATCATTACAAAAGTTCAGGTTTTAATTGTATAGTAAGAAATCGCTGGGTTTGGTTAGTCTGTTTATCATTTCGGGAAAGCAATAAAGTTCCGCGGAGCAAGTCCGGGCCGTGCAAACCTCTATTTTGAAAATAAAATATATTTTGTTTTTCCATCTGGTGCAGAGATGTCGCTAGTTGTATGATTATTTGATTCTTTTTTAAATTTTTTTCTTCAGAAACTTTCGCGGGTGTGCACACTACAACTCACCAAAGTTTGATAGAAATCAGATGAATGGTAAAGGAATGCATAGAGGACAAACAGACAAATCTTCATTTTTATATATATATATATATATATATATATAGAGCCCAGACTGCTCTGTAGACACTTTATAATTATCACTAGAGACACGTATTTTTAGCATTTTGAAAGAGATGCGAAATAGATGCTAAAATTCGGAATAGATGCTAATAAATGCTAAAATCACAAATAATTGCAAAATTTGCTTGTTTTTTTTTTTAAATGATAGCTTTTGCATACATATCGTATATAGTGATAAATGAGACCAATTTGTATTATGAAACTTTGAGTCAACTTTTTAATCCATCGGTAACCGGATCAAAATCTAGCATTAATGTTAAGCAAACCATTATACTTTTCAAAAACTTGCCCTTATTCAATTTATTAACAGAATCCCAATGTATAGAAGCATATTAACATATTTTCAAACAACTTTTGGAAATTATAAAAAGTGATTTAAAACCAGATATTTTACAATTAATACGTACAAAAGTTACGTACGAAGAATTAAGTTGTGCTGCCATCAAATCAGTTTGGTGTCCAGTAAATAGTGTCGACGTTGAAAGATTCTTCAGTAAATACAATTTAATAGTAACTGATCGTCGCACTAACCTGAAAAGATCATCCATTGAAACATGCTCCATGATTAATTTTAATAAATTTTAATTAGATCAGTATTGGTAAGATAAGATTCAACAGTGAAAATTTTAACCGCCCTTAATTGTGGGTAATAATTATGTATATTTGTCAATATTTTTTATAAAAAAATGTTAAAATACATTGGAATTGATAATTATTTGATATTTGTAACTTGTAAAAATAGATGCTAAATAGATTTTTTCCAAGTTTTTAAATAATCTAAAAATATGAGTCTCTAATTATCACATATCACATGTAGTTATGAAATTTTCTCATTACGTAAGCGTTTACGGTGGAAACAATGCACACACAGTTCCGACGTACTAGTTACTTTAGACATTCAGTATTTCAATTTCAATGCCGTCATTTATGACGGGTACGGTGATACTAGTTTATATATGGCGTGTTACTGTTTACAAGTGAAATTTCGGCAATACAAAAATTAATATCATTTTTCGTTAATATAATATTAAATTATTTATCTTGTTGCGTCCCTGTATTTTTGAGTAACCTTCATCCCCTTTTACAATTATTATTACTCTCTATTCTGTCTGGCTATTCCTTGACCGTTCCCGGATGTTGGTGATTTTCTATCAAAGGGAATGCCAAAATAATGTTATCTTTGATCCTGTTATTTCAGGAAATTTGGAATACAAAGGCGCTGTGAAGATAAAGTTTAGTTTAGCTTCTCTAAAGCAGATATTGTTTTGTGAGATTTTTTGAGACAAAGATTTTTAAAGTAAAAAATTGATTTTATATTTTTTAATTACTCAGTATTAGCAACTGATTTATAGCTTGGGATAACCGAGAGAAAATAAATTTTATACCCACAAGTATATATTTATCGGCGTCCGTGGCGCAGTTGGTTTAGTCGCTGGCTACGGTTACGGATGTCTCGGGTTCAATTCCCGGTGCGGACGGTTTTCATAGATTGATCTTTCAATCGATTTATGGATTTCTGTTCGTAGTCTGAGTCCTCCCTTCCACCAATCCCATCCTCACGGGGTGTAACGAGAGCGATTAGCTAACCACTAGTCCTTTCATAGCCCTATCCTTCTATCCCTACTCTCTTCGAAAAAAAAAAAAAAAAAAAAGAAAAGAGAGGTTGAGCAACTGAGTGACAAGCAGTTCTCGTAGAAAAAATTCTGTCAAGATACCTCCATTAGGAGACCATATGCTCCACATTGGGAGCGGACATGGGAAAAAAAATATTTATATCCATGGAAATAATCGTAGGTATAATTGCTGGTAAGTTGGTGGTGCACTGGTCAGCGTCGTTGGCTTCGACAACGGTCTCGGGTTCAAGGCCGGTAAGAACTGTCACAAATTGATCTTCTAATCGATTTATGGATTTCTGTTCGTAAACATTGATGTTTGTTATATCTAATTGCCTCACACCTATCCGATCCTAAAAAGGGGTAATAGCGAGAGCGATTAGCCAACCACTAGCCCTGTCCTAGTCTTCTGTCTTTACTCTCTTCGAAAAAGAGAAACTTCTATTGAGATCATGTTGGATTACGTAAAGATGGTGTATTACTACGTGATACAACTAGTGTAGGGGTGCCATAATTGACAAGACGCCGACCGGGACGCTTGGGAATTGAATGATAGAAATAAAATACTCATTCAATCAACAAATTTGCAGCTTTATTCACAAACTATTATAGCCAGTCGGCGAGATGACCACATCTAAAACAAACAAATACGTGTCACTAGAGGCACGACGGGATTGTAGCATCTGGTTACCTCTGGCAATCCGCACCTGGAACTCGTACTTATCCTTGTGCCCTCTGCCACTCTTTCATGTTTCTTTCCTATCCTGGCTTGTTTTGCTTTAGTTGTTTTTGTCTGCCTGCTAGATAGATAGAATACCGGTATAAAAGAATACGGACCGGTACACAGGACACAGATATATAAACCGGAACATGTCCCAATCTACCGAGACGTATGACAGCCCTAAACAAATTCTTGGATGGTTGAGATTTGGTGCCGTATATTACGACAATCAGGAGCAAATAATTGTAGATGATATGCTACTAAAAATAGACATAATGAGAATTATTTGAAATTTAAGAGCCTTTGTTCGAATATATCAACAAGAGGTTTTTATTACATGTTTAAAAACAAACAGCTGCAAAAAAATGCATTAAATTGAAATAAAACGAAGTCTGCATTCAATTTTCATTTGATAAATATGTGGACCAGAATATTTTGAGTTTGAGTAATGTAACTCGAGACGTGGAGAATTACCTCACTAAGTTTTACTGCTTTCAATGAAAATACAAAAATAAATTATAATGACGTTAGAAAGACTAAACTCTGAATATATTCTTTACATGAAATCTGCTCTCAATGAAATTCTAGAAGTTTGAAAAAGCATTTATTATAAATATGTAGTTTAAACAAGAAATTATAGCAAGTATCGTAAATATTTTTTCAAATGTATATGAGAATTTTTAACAATCGAACATTATATAATAAATTAGATATCAATTTGCCGGCCATATTTAATAAACGACACCCATTCATGATGTAGAGGATATAGAATCCTGCTTGTCTCTTCTACCAGCCGGATGGGTTCCGTCTCCCCTGTAGGCCACTGATGACCATCCATAGAATGTACTTGGTGGTCCTACGGAAAGTCGGTATCACTTCGGGAGGACACAAGAAGACTGGCCGGCGACAGATAATCTTTAAGGCACCGGGTGGTTGTCAAACACTCCGAATAGAGATGGTTAAAAAATGATAATATTTCCACACATGGTGCATAACAATAACTGATTCTATGTTAGTCAGTTGTTTAAGGTATTTTTCTAAAGAAAATAACAATAGACGAATGTAGCTTAAAGATGAAAATAATAATCGCTAATCGCTCTCTATCAACCAAGGGTAGGCTATAAGGGTTGAACGCAACGCAAATATACATTTATATTAATAAAAACATAATTGGAAAATGAAAAATGTCCATTCAGCTGTTGGAATCCTTGACCGCACAATCGATAAAGTGTAAAGCGTTAACACTCGGTTACGGCGATTCAGACGCATTAAAACATTACTGATACTAATTAGACACGATGAATGGCATTTAACCGATACTTTGCAATAGTAAATATCAAATTTTATGCCGGTAATATAATACAGAAGCTGTATAAGATTACCGATAAGGTGGTGACTAAGACCTGAGGCCATAAAATCTTGTTTTATATTGGTGTTTTGATTACCCGATCCTGGCTATTATAGACGTCACTTTCCTCATAACTAGGCCCAGTGATGATGATGACAGATTAATGACCTTATCTGAATGCCGAAGGTGGTCATCAACCATTGCCTACTGTTAACACGCCAGTCTTGATCATTAGCATCTTCCACAAGTTATTTATTATGTTTTCGTATTGTGGCACCTATTATCTATTGCTATTGCTATATTTTTTATCCAATTATTATTTAGATATGGATTCTCCACATTTTTAATATGGGGAGTGGGATATTCTCGAGTCCTCTTTAGATTCAACGAGGAATCGATTAAACTCTTGCGGATTCTCAGTATACGGATACACAAGATACTTATCGTTTGAACTAAGTGGTTGAGCAAGTTATATTTACTTTTTTCTAGCTATCTTTTATTTTTTTAAATATTGCGTGATTAAAAGATCTGTCCCGTGCAGCTCTGCACCGAGCCATGAACACGAGGAGGAAATTTGTTCATTTTCTAGATTGTTATTGCGTTATTACGGCGGCCGTAAAACAGTGGCTGCATACACATAACGGGTGAAGCTGGAGCAACCAACTTGTAGTCATTGATTCAATTGACATTTACTTGGTAGAACTCCACTATAACAGGATAAAATAACATAGTTCTGACGATGGCACATTATTTGTTTTAAATTAACAAGAGAATTTTACAAATAGGTCAATATTTGTAAACTGTTGCTATGAAATATTTCGGTTCGACTACTTTCCTGGAATAGAGAACCGCATGCCCACAGACGGATTGGAAATAAAGGATTCTGGATAAATAATTCTTAAAACTTAAATGTATAATAATACATATGCGTTTTAAAATTCTGAAAAAAATTTGAAAAAATTCTGAAAAAAAAGTTTTTATATTTTTTTGCATAGTATTATTAAAAATAATCAAAATATACAAAACAAAATAACTTACCAATCAAAAGGTAAGTAGTATCCGTGAATTTTGAAAATATTTTATTAAAACAAAAATCCAGTAGTCAAGTATTAAATACTTGTGGTCTTTGGTCCAACTCGGCTGTACGACTAAGAGCTTGAATCCGCGAACGAAAACTTTGTTAAATTTATGTATATTAACAACGATGAATTATTTATTTATCTGCACTAAAAGGAAAAACTTTCATGTTTCATTTATTCCTACTCATTTCTTTTCCGATCCTGAAAACAGGGCGAAGAAAGAGGAATAAGGCTGATGAGCTTAATACTAGTGTTTTTTTAATCACAACATTCTTTCTTACTTTCTCCGAAGAGGGATGTTGAGCGATACCCTATTAGAGATCCATTGGGGTTGACAAGTCTTAAAATAATTGTGTAATTATTGTTTTCGCAATAATATAAAATTAAACCTTAAACGCCTGATTATTTATTTGATTTTAAATTCTAATTAAATATCTGCGTTCCTGTTCGATTATATTTTATTGACTCATAAATACAATACATTATCTGTTTTAACATTTTTATTACGAAACGCAAAGTAATTAATAAGCTTTGAATATTATCTGTCTTTATAGAATCGAAAAAAATCTTCGAGCTTTAAAAGAGTGAAATGATAGCATTCCTGAAATATATTTTGATTGGAAACTACCCTTAACAAATTATTAAAGGGCATGTATCCCAGATTTTTTTTATTTATTCTCTCCAATCACAACTTGGATTAATTATATAGAGTTATCGATACAAAACGTAATCTCCTCTCCAACCAAACTTCCGTCAAACACTGTTGTAAGCACTGTGAATATTTTAATATCCGTCTTTCAACACAATCATGAAATACTGTCATTTACTTAAATATTTTAGGCAGTGTTTCAGCCTTACTGTGGAATTTATAGCTTAGATATAAACCATAAAATTGATTTATTCCCTGGCTTTGCGACAGCGAAGTTGTACGCCACTGACCCGAACGGTAATACAAAACCCTTCCCGCATTAATGCTGTATTTATTATAGAGTGATGAAATAGTGCTTAGGGGAAGATAGATGGTACAGCGATGTTCCGTATTATTTAAGTTATAGCGTAACTGATTTGGCCTTTGTATTCTTCATTAGTATATAAATTATTTTTATCACAATGCGAATAGAAAATAGGAATTGTGAGTATTTTTTAGCAACAAATTGACGATAACTGTAAGGAAAGGATATGAACGATACAGGAAGGAAAAACTACATATTAGCTTGCAGCATTATAAGCAATTAACAATAAATTAAGGACGTGCAGAGCAAATCTTTTTTTTGTATGTTATAATTATCTTTAAATTGAACATATTCAAGAAAAAATCTTCCCCCATATTTTTTTTAAACCATATCCGCTCCCTATTCGGATCATATGGCCATCACGTGGCTCCTCCAAGCTTCCCTGTCCCCAGCCAGTCTCCTCGCTTCCTGTTACTCCGCCGAATACATCCTATGAATGGTCATCAGCGGCCTTCCAGGGCGACGGAATCCATCTGGTTGGTAGAAGAGACAGGCAGGATTCAGGCTCCCCTGTGGCATCCGCAGCACGTGTCCAAGCGAGGTCCATCGTAGCTTTTTTATTTTGGACGTAATAAGAGGCTCTCTTACTTCCGAGTTCCTGACAAAATCGAACCACCGTACCCCTAGTATTCGCCGCAAACGTCTGTTTTCAAAACACAATATACGGTTACCCTGTGCCTCTGTGAGGTGCCATGACTCGCAACCGTAAGCAACACCGTCAGGATGCATGCGTTGCTTCCCCATTTTTCCTACAAACAAATCAATAAACAATTACTTCACTACAGAATTAACAACTATTGAAAAGCTTTGATTTAAATCTGGTGTGCTGATGATTTCTCAAGCTTTTTTTTCTTCTATTAAAACAAGTCAGTTAGTCAAATTCCTCTTTATTTGCAGTTAGTTTAGTACATTCCTCGAAGGCAGTAAGAGTTGCAAAAAAACAATTTTACAATACACACTTTGAGCTCATAACCTGACACGTGATTTTTATGACTCTACTTAAAATAGTCACCCCTCCCCCTATAAAGCCGTCAAGGCTAACCCCTACGGCCACCGAGTGCGGAATGGCGCTTTCTCTAAGACCGGGAACCTTTTTGTTTACGGTTAACGGTAAACGACAAAACATAAGAGACCCATGGACATGTCGCATGACCAAATTTTTTGAGCTGTAAAAATACTAGGGTACATATTTACAATTATTAATAACATTGAATTTAATGCACAATAATGAATTTACTTATTGCCTAGATCCTAGACAAATACAAAAACCAATCATAGGAACGGGTACAGGTCGATTTTGGATTTTTTTTAAGGCGCAGGTCCACCCATTAAGGCATTTTTGACGTCAAAATAACTTTCTCATTTTATAATCAATATTTGTTTAACAGATTTTTTAAATTAGTGATTATGTTGTTATGGATATTTATATCAATGTACATTTAATTTTTTTCCATGTCCGCTCCCAATGTGGGGCATATGGTCTCCTAATGGAGGTATCTTGACAGATTTTTTCTTTCTACGAGAACTGCTTGTCACTTAGTTGCTCAACCTCTCTTTTCTTTTTCGGAGAGAGTAGGGATAGAAGGATAGGGATATGACAGGACTAGTGGTTAGCTAGTGGGAGGGAGGACCCAGACTACGAACAGAAATCCATAAATTGATTGAAAGATCAATCTATGAAAACCGTCCGCACCGGGAATTGAACCCGAGACATCCGTAACCGTAGCCAGCGACGAAACCAACTGCGCCACGGACGCCAACATTTAATACAAATACTCATCTTGCGTTGATAATCAAACTTTCAACCCTTCTTTTTAACTGATTAAATTGACATTTACTTAGTATAACTCCATATAATTGGGTAAAAATAACGAAGTATTTAGTTCTACAAGAATTTTACCAGATTTTTGACAGTTATTTTTGCTTCACGTCATCGTCAGAATTATGTTTAAATCTACTAAATCTACTATTCCAACATCATAACTTTTATTTTAAATTGAAATATTTATCGTGCTTATTGTGATTTGAAATTGTTCTATGAAAAGGAACATAAATGGTTTTATTAAATAATTGTTTACGTATATGCATAGATATTTTATTGATTATACATAATTACATGAACTTCTTGCAATGTTGTAAGTAAGGGTGAAGAGATAATGTTTGTTTGATCATTAATATGAGGATATTGCCTTGACTATGTCTATTAATTTATAATCATTCGAGAATATTAATCCTAGGCCATTTATTACAACGATGTAAGCATACCGGGTGTCAATAAGAAGTTATGTTGTGTTATTTTTTTAAGAGGTAGTTTGCGAATTGAAAATCTGTTTTTTTTATAATTAAATAACCTTACACAATGTTTTCTTTAAATTTAGTTAAAATACTCCTTACTGCCTGTCAAATGTCTAAAATAAGCTGGTTTAAAAGTCTTGAAAAGAAACCTAATGATCACAAATTATCGATGGTATTTTGGCCGATTGATGTAACCCTCAAAAAATACGAAAATGAGTTAATGATTGGATGCATTTTAAAGACGACAAATGGTGTAAATTAGAAAAATAAATTTACCACTTTTTAAAAGGGAAACATCGTTTTACATTCGGTTTTATGTTTAAAAATTCTGATCCGACCACTTGATGTAAGCCACTATTATATCAACACTCCCTAAGTGTAATCTTGCATCTGTAAATATGAGATTTTACAGAAGTGCATTTCAAAGATTCAAAATGCAACTCACTATATAATGTTTTCGATGAAAACATTTTTTACTCTCTCATGAACAATTTAAATTTTCAGGTTTACATCAATTGGTCAAATAGAATAATCAATGTGAGCAGGTCAGGTTTCCATTTGGGGCTTTGGGTCTTTTATCTCATGTAACCATGTAGGAATGAAAATTCTAGTTTTCGTCTTACAGTTTGGTGGTACGTTCATTGTTCTACTTGATTTTATTTTAATTTAAGGCTATTGTTTAGCTAAAACTAATAATAAAGATACTGTTTCGCATGTATCCGTTTACAATCATAATCATATATGGATAAAACAGGAATTTTATTTATTCAATTCAATTCCAAAATAGTCCCACTAGAAAATAAGCTCGGTTAACTATCAGCAACATGGATACAACTTTTTTACTTAGTTAACTATTTTTATTTGGTAAAAACAGTAAATCTTCTACGTTAGAAATTTTATTATTCGATGTAAATATCCGCTGGGGAGAAATAAATAAAAGTTTACATTTCGCGGGGAAAAAACATTAAACCAGCATTTAATTTTCCAAGCTGTACAGGGAATTTATTATTAAAAGGTGGATTTAAAATAAAAATAAAACATATTTGAATGAAATTACGAATTTTTATATCTGTGTTATATCTATTTATACATAAACTCACAGAGACTTGAGTATTCAAAGATAATAATATTAAAAGTCTTAGATGGTTTAGTTTAAAGTTTTCTATAATTTAAGACATCGACTGAGGGTGCTTGATGGAATTTCAATATCAAATTTGAATTATTGAGATGTTGTACATTTCCGTGTATTTTGTCACTAACGACCCGAGTTTCGCCTTTCGGCATCTTCAGGTATTCGAGCACACGAGTGGACACAAACTAAATCAAACATACAGTTTATAACGATTATATTCAAAATAAAATAGAACAAATCTTATCAGTGTGTTTAAAAAATTAACATCTAGACTCTGGACTAGTGACCACCTTACGGCTGAACAGAGGGGTGAGGGGTTTTTTTTTAAATGCAATTCCACGAAATCCCAATTTCAAGTTAAGTATATCTATTTATGTTAATTAAATTTCATCTTAAGACATTAGTTCATTTTTATGTAGAACAATACCACACATAAATGCAATGGCGAAACATAAAATACAAAGACCTGGACCAAAATTACCCAGATTGACTGTAACAGGTTTGAATCATCGGGTGCTTAAAACCGACCTCAAAACTGAGTTTTAACAATATCATATTATATTAAATGTGTTCAAAGTGACTGCTGAAATGCTAAGCTTCATTTAATCACGGCTATTAAGTGACTTCGTGGAAAAAATTATTATGTAAAACCCATATGAAGTATTTATAAAGAGCAATCAGTCACGAGATGAAATCTAACATTCAGAATCGTGTAACATCTTTCGGCAACTAAAATCTTAATTATGATTGTTTATTGGTGTGCCAAATTTATGAACGATGTATTTATGTGATGAATGTCTTGCGTCTTAACAAGAAATTAACTAACATTTGGCAATCTTCAGTATTTATAAAGTGTTTTATTAACCTTTTGGTTATCAAAATTGTTTGGGTTTCTAGAGTTTAATTATGTAACCAATTCATTTTTGATGCTCTGTTGCTTTGCACAATTTTTTGATTCGATTTTATCAAATGGTCAACGTTGCAATTTGGGATTCAAACCATTAGTGATTATCAACTATTCGAATAATAACATAACATTTGAAAATGCCCGGTCAGATAGGGGCAAATGCTTGGTTATCACCATCCAGAATGTATAAGATCTCAATCAGAACACCGCTCCAGTCCGGTTAATCTCTTATTCATTGAAGATGCAGTGGTGTAATACACAAAAATTACCAGTACAATATAAAATTGAATCTACATTTACTTAACACATGAATTTACCTTTAAGTTAAGTTAATTGACACAACAAACGATTTTCAATTTAAATTTAATCCAGTTTAAAGACAACCAAAAACAATTTATAATGACTGCGATATTGCGGACGCTTCTATCAGCTCATCCAGCGGCCGAGACTTTCGAAAACAGACTGTCTGCAGAATTCAAAATTAACAACTCAAAATTGCAACCCCCCTCCCTTTTGTCAATAGCTACCACTGTTGTCAGGTAAACGAGGCAATTCACCGGTTGGATTCCGGCCACATTCTCTTTAACGAAACTAACTCAGTCAGGCCAGGTGGCGTTATTAAGAAATGAGTCTGAGAATTGTGATATTAAAAGTGTTCGAATGCCGTTATGGATCATGCAACCTTCCAAGAAACAAATAAATATATTGTTTTATATATAATAGCCCAGACCGGTCTGTATGCGTTTTATTATTATCACATATCACATATAGGTATGAAATTTTTTCATGTCCTAAGCGTCCGCGGTATATATACAATAAAATGTAGTGCAATGCACACACACCCAACAATACACACTGTTCCGACGTGACCCATATACAAAAATAACAATAGCAATCAGTCCGTCAGTATGGAAACTAAAGAACGGCGTTTGCGATTACGTCGTGAGCGACAGCAGAGATGGAGAGCGATCAAACTCCGGAAACTGTACAATCCCGACGTGCTCCTAACGTGGAAGCTCATCGAAGAGCTTAAGAAGCTCGAACATTCAGTATTTCAATTTCAATACCGTCATATATGACGGGCGTCTCACTAGTACTAAAAAATACATTAAAATGTGTAACAAAACGAGCTCATTTATAATAAAAGATCAAGTCATTTGGATTTTCTCAGACAAATTTTTTTGCTATCACTAGATATGTTTTTGGCAAAAAAAATCTTTATTTCGTTTTTATTATGTAAATAATAATAAAATTTAATTTAAATTGTCAATAACGTAATTGTAAATTATATTTATAATTCCGCAACATAGAAATAGCCTTAAATAAACAACTCTATTTACATAAATATACATTCTAAATAAAAGCAGAAATATTTAAAAATATATCGCATATGTCTGTATGGTAATCAGTAATGCAAACTTTTTTAAAAATCAAAATTCAATAGCTTAATGGCAAAATAATGAAAATTATCCTTGAAATGTAAATAGAAAGATGCAATTTAATGACTAATATTGCAACTTACATTCTCTAATGCAATAATTTAAAAGTGATGGCGAACCTTTTCCGTAGCTGCGAAAAAATAAATATACTTTTCCGTATCGGACATTAAATATTTCTTTTGAGTAAACAAAGCAATGCATTTTAGTCGACACATATGTATAAGAAACATTATGTTCTCAATAAAAATTTAATATTGTAATTATATATCTACACTGCCTTCATATAATCACGTTAGTGCCAAATATGCGATTATTATGTCTTTTGCATTTTCGTTGTCTCTCGCCCTCTAGTTCTATGAGTAGACATCAAACAACAGGAAAAATTAGATTAAATATAGTACTGCTGTCCCAACTTTGTTGCAATTGCGTTATCAATCTTTAAAATGTTCCTAATCTCATGTTTGCAGATACGGTATTACACATAGGTAGTGTCGATATAAAATTGATTTTTGATCCAAAGCTCGTGGTGCATTGCTTGAGTGGCCAGCAGTATATTATACTATGTACATTCGGGTAATTACGAGGTAAATATAATATAATTCCACATATATTTTCGTGCAGATTTAGCTAAACGCATTAAAGAAAATAAATGTATGCACTCACTTAGGTATTTAGCAAAAAAAGCTGTTTTTTCATATTCTATAAGAGTTTTCAATATTCTGAATAATTTGGTTACGAAAAGTATACTAATTTAATACGTTGAGAAGACCCGAATCGAAGAAAGGCGAATGGCTGGTTATCGAACGTCCTGGAAGGGCTGGGATCTCAAACAAACAAACACCATTTCAAATCCGGTTCAACACTTATTTATTTTTAATCGAAGATGCAGTGGTTTACAATACGCAAGTATAATCTTAACACCTGAAATTGATGCTAAATTTACATTTATTTAACACATGAATTTACTTTAAGTTATAATGCAAGCGACACGACAAATGATTTTAAATTAAGTCCAATTTAAAACAAACACAAACAATTCACAATGTAACCAATGCGGGCTACGAGGCCGGTGACTCGCCCGGCACGACAAATTGTAATCAACTATGCAGATAAAATCATAAAGTACTTCGGCATCGTCGGAGCCACTCTTTTCCGTCAAAATGGACTCGTTCAGCGAATGTGCCCGCCGGCTATTGAACGAGTGCCCTTCGCGACAAGAGTCGGACCTATTTCTAGGAATCATTGTCGTTAACACTGTGCGTTTTCAGTTATGGACCCTAATAAAACTTAAACTTAACCAAAGAACCAGGGTATGTCAACGTCTTGTTGAATCTTTTGTTATTTTTAAACTGGTTTTCCATAGCTGATAAAGAAGAAACGGATGTTAATGTTACATCATTACATTTGTGTAATTTATTGCAATTACCTCTGTTGTTTGTTTATAATATGTTTTAATTTAATCGTGTTCACTGAATTCCAAAATCATACTAATTAATAACGTTGTTTATTTTTATGAATGATTTGATTTTATCTAGATAGCTAACATTTCATAAAGTTTTGTTGTTATAAATACAGATAGACTAATTTACTCTTTAGTATAGAACACGCGTAGAGAAAATAAGTCGTATAAAATTGATATTGGGCATGGACAAGTATTCAACACGCGTTAAGAAGGCGTGAAGACAAATTTAATGAATTAATTCTTGATATTATTACGAAGGAATATTATTTAAAGTTGTAATTATTTAAATGAATATGTTATTAAAGAACTTTGATAAATAATATATTTTATGTATCCTAATGATCGATTGACATCACGATACAGTATCCGCACAAGAATTACCATTACAATCAATAATGTCTTCGATCAAATTTTTTCAAAAAAGCCAAAAAAACATTATGTGTATACACTTTTCGTTAATCTTTGTACAACAACGCAATGGATAATAATTGTTACTTATTTAAAATACTTGGAAAAAGTAAACAAAAAAGAATTGGAAATTTAAACCCAGAGTTTTATTTCATACTGTAGGCTTCGAAATAAGGAACATTTTGGTAGATTTGTCTAACTCAATATGTAATTTTTTCGATTTAGTATTTTCTTTAGAACACTGACGATATGATATGAATACAGTAAGATAATATTATATAATGAGAAACTATGTATCGTAAAGACTCATTCGTAAAAATCAGCTACTAAGCATTTACGTTACACCGATCAGTTTTAATTATCAGGTTCGTGGTGTAACGTCGTTGTCTTCGGGTACGGATGTCTCGTGTTTAAGCAGTTACAAAAATTGTTTTTCAATCGATTTACGATTTTCTGTTCTTAGGCATGGATGTTTGTGATGTCTAACATTCCCTTCCACCCATCCGTTCCTATAAACTAACCAATAATACTGTCCTATTGCTATCCTTGTATCCGTACGTTCTTCGAAAAAGAGAGTTTGGGCAACTATGTACCAAGCAGTTATCGTAGAAACACTTGTGTTGAGATACCTCCATTGGGAGTCCATATGCTCAACATACGAAGAGGACTTAAAGTAATTCAAAAAAAATAAAAGTTTCGTAATGAATCGTTACAAAAAACGTTCATGAAAATGTATTTAATAAGCAGAATATGTACTTGGCTAAGGAACGTAATAATAATATAAATTATTTTTATTTAATAAAAATCAAAGTACTGGGGAAAATAAATCCTGGTTTTATGAACGTATTATTCTTAAAGGAACTCTATTACTATGACTTAGCAATGTAATTTCATTATCTCGATTCTAGACCATCTCTTTGGATTCTCTATCCCTAACCTCTAGGCAGGTTATACTGAGTCATCCTTTTGGATATTTGGGTTTACCTTTTCTCAGATACTTTTAAACTATGAGTCAATTGCCAATTCAGTTAGGTATTATTTGTTTGCTACAAGCGTTTAAATTCTTTTTTCTAAAATGTTATTATAATTCGTGGTACGTAATTTATTTATTCGTAAGATTTTGCTGTAACTGATTTGATGGCTTTAGCAGAAAAGAATTTTTATTATTTATTTATTTTTAATCCATGTCCGCTCCCAACGTGGAGAATATGGTATCCTAATGGAGGTATCTCAACAGAATTTTTCCATGAGAACTGCTGGTTACTCAGTTTCTCAAACTCTCTTTTTTTAAGAGAGTAGGGATAGAAGGATAGGGCTAGGACAGGACTAGTGGTTAGCTAATCGCTCTCACTACGCCCCGTGAGAATCGGATGGGTGGAAGGGATTTTTTTAGACATCAGAAACACTCAGACTACGAACAGAAATCCATAAATCGATTGAGAGATCAATTTATGAAAACCGGGATTTGAACACGAGACATCCGTAGCTGTAGCCAACGACGCTACCAACTGCGCCATGGACGCCGACACGGATGAAATTTTATTTAAATTCAATCAAAATTTAAAACTAGGGTAGTGTAAATAGGTATGCTTAACTTGATACACAATTAACTGAGCTAATAATTATTTTAATAATCTAACTATTCATCTTTTATGTGAAATTGAAAAATCACACGTTATTTAACGAAGACTTTGTGTATTTGTATTGAAATGTACCTATTCCTACTTTACTATTATGAAGTACCAATGCCACTCAAAGAGAGAAAGTGTTCGTGTTTAAATTCTGTTAATTGAAGTGCTTTTGGATACACAATATGTTTTGTTTTCCGTCTGGTGTGTACACGAATAAATCGAAAGGTTTTCCGACGCGTGACCAGGCTGCATACAGCTGTCCATGCATGGATTTTGCAAATTTAATCAACACACTTGTAGCGATTGTCCATGTGTTTTGTTGACGGTCATTTCAAATGCGAGTCGCACCGGAAACTGCATACGTTTGAATTCAACTGGCATATCTTTCGGAATCAATGGGATGCCTGGCAACAGTACATCTTCTCCTTTAAATTTTCCATTTAAGACCGGCAATTGGAATTGAACAACTAACACCACTTGTTATGTCACTGTTTGTACCTATTTGTTTTTTTTTCTGAAACATTCACGGGTGTGCGCACAACAACTCACCTAAGTTTCATCACAATCGGATAATTGTTATAGGAACGCATACGAGACAAAAAAATAGAGAAACATTCATTTCCATATATTTATATACATATAGATAAAGCTATCCCATATTTACTCCAATAAAAAAAATCAGTTACTTCACTAAATTGAGTAGGAACTAGTAAAGTTCTCGGTTTGTAAAGGTCGTAAGGGCGTAATATTTAAGTATCGTGACGAAGTCATTACAAAAAATACTGTGTAATTTAAAACATTATAGATACTGTTTTATTAATCACTTTGCGTTTTTTGCTTAGTAAGATTATACATGATGTGTCAAAAAATTGGTCATGGTCGTCACGCTTCGCTCGAAGACGCTTTGTGGTGGGAGTAAAATAAACGTCTATCAATTAAGACTTAACAAACTATTTATCTTTTAAATAATGCACTATTTGTTTTGCACTGCTTCTACATTTTTATTACGATCAGGACCAGATTCAATGTCCATTGCTAGCATTATCATAACATAGATATCTTTATAAGGATATTTAATTGAAATTGAATATTAATAATAATTACAAGGTAGGTGTATCAAGCATTTGGTTCAAAAACTATGACAAGAATTTGAAGATAATCATACAAATTATACTCAAACAAAATTAAATAGTCTACCAATAAAACGTTAATGAGCTCCTACAAATCAATAACTACAATGATATTATGATATCAAAAATTAAACCATATAAAAAGTCAATTATTTAAGAATGACTGAAACCGATCGTGATAATATAAAAAAAAATATTTTAAAAGTATAATGCCTTTCCACCAAGCATTGACAGTTGCCACATTTAAAATCTTTATGACAATACACATTTGATATTTGAGATGTCTAGATGTTATTTGTATACTTACATCTAGGCGCGGCTCGTCCATACTCACTGCAGACTGCAGAACTCCCAAGCAAGTTGATAAAAATGTAACATTATAATATTCATAAATTTATGTATACTACACGAAAATATCACTATTATTTAAGTGTGTATTAAGCTATCCCGCGCACCGATACATCCAATAATCATCATACACCGCGGTACTAATAACAGAAAGTGAGGTATCTTCATGATTTTGTGCAGTACGGATTTCGATGGAATATGCTCGAGTGGACGAAGTAGGGGCGTGGGGAGGGAGGTCTCGCAGCCAGAAGCTTGATCTGAACTGCCAATTCGACAGTATTTCATGTTTTGCGTGCGGGACCAGCGATCTGACCACTCTAAATTAAAGCGATAGTTTTCAAGAAAAAAAGACAGAAGTACCAATTTTATAATGAAATAAAAATAAGTGTAATGTTTAATTTTAATAATTTTGATGTTAATAGTAAAATGTAATCCAAGTATTTTTTTTTTGTTATTTTTAATCAACCACAGCGCCCCCAGATATCTTATCCAGGAGCTGCCACTGCTTACAACACATATTTTAAACATTATATTATTTTCATTCAGTTTTTAAAAATCTTGCGATTAATAATATTCCTCAAAATCAATTAATCTATCTATTTCATGGTATTAATTGTCAATTCTTTAGACAGGTTTTATTTTTAATCTACAATTTTTCCTCCAACCTATGTATCTTACCTATTATCAAATACATCAAAGAATTCGTGCCTGCAAAAAGTAAGGAATATTATTTGGTGTCGCGACAATTTCTCAGAAGTGTTTTTGTAGTAATTTGCGTCCTTGATTTCTAATTAATAATCATTGACAATATTTACTTTATACATTAATAGTTTTTGACTGTAATTAATCGCAGTGAGTAATTAAGTGACGTAATAAAAGTATATATCTTTGGAGCTACAGAAAATAGCACGTTTGGATAAAAAACTAAATAGGATCGAAAAAGAATATTTAAACTAAAAATATATATTTACTTTTATCGTTTTGAAGATTTTTATACATTTAAAGTAGAGATTGTAGATTACTAGATTCACCGGAGATAAAATCATACCCGTAATGAAATTTTAAATGTATCCGAATGAAATGATATTCCTGCCATATTTAAATTTGTTTAGTCACGATAAGAACTCGATTCTTCGAATGGCTAGGTGACTAAGCGAATTGCATTCCTAACTACATCATTTATCTTTGACCCGGGCAAGAGTCTTCAGTTCTACGGTGAGAATCGCAGCAAAAGTTTCGGTAACATTTTCGACTTTACACAAATTGACCTATTTATAAATAACATTTGTACAATTTTCAATGAATCAGTATTTATGCAAGCCCGATACCATCTCGTAAAATGATTTTCACTATCTTATATATGTAATAGTCCAGACCACTCTGTAGACGTTTTATTATTATCACATATTACATGTAGGTATGAAATTTTCTCATGACGTAAGCGTTCGCGGTGTTTATAAAATAAAACGTTATGCAATGCACACATAGTTTCGACGTACTAGTTACTTAAGACATTCAGTATTTCAATTTAAATACCGTCATTTATGACGATACGGATATACTAGTTATTAATAATTCGTACAAACTAACAAAATCGTATGACTTGAATTTTCAACAAAAAAAAAACACAATTTGTTTTTTACTACTTCACCATTTTCATAACGATCAGGACTGCGAGCATTATCAACCGATCATCCGTTCATAATGCTTACCTCAAGAGAAACCGGTCTAGATTATTATGAAAATGTGGAACTAATACAAAAAAAATGCGTTTAAGTTTTAAAATATAATGCCTTTCCACTAAGAATTGACAGATGATTAAAAAAAAAAAAAAAAAAAATTGAAGCCCACGTTTAAGTAAATCGATTTTGAATTACTGTAAGCTCAGTCAATTACAATAATTAGAAATTGTTTTTGACTTAGTATACAAAAGTTCATTTTTTACAATGAATTTCTGATTTTCTATGCTGTAGAAGTGAGTCAAGGAAATGTTTAAAGTGTAATATGGATTTTACGCGGTTTTTTGTGGTTTTAACAAATCGATTGAATACTCAATGTATGAATTTTATAATTCACGGATTAGTAGTCATGACCGCACAACCAAGTCCTGCACGACAGCATTGACCGTATGTCATGATGTCATGACCGACACCCACCCCTTTCTAACCTAGACAACGGAGGCTAAAGCGTGCGGTTAGATAATTACTAGCTGTACCCGAAACCCCATCCCTTTTTTATTGAAATATACGTAGGATGATTGATTGACAATCAGTTATCGTTAAAAAACTTAATTTGAGATGATCCATAAGTAGTCTATATGCAAAACATTCATAGCAGGCGTGAACAAAAAAAAATAAAAATATCAGGCGCACATGAATGATGACCGGTGTACGATTTTATTTCATTCGAATTGACCCATATTTGTCTGATTTGATGGCTCTTTGTTGTGCAATGGAAAGTATCAGGAACACATAAATAATGACCGGTGTAAGAAAAATGTCCAATTGTTCTGAAGGCGTTGTAGCAAGACCTATTATGTCTTTTAGTAGCGATTGTGGTCGCCACCTTTTGCTGTGATACAAATTGTATGAGCAGTTCCAACGAGTCAACGGCGTAGCTGGTACAAAAAAACTTATTTGTTTTATGTATCAAATATATTTTACATTTCCACTTTATAAAGAAGATTAGGGATAACAACAGTGAGTACCCAGCATGCGTTGCAATGCCACTCAAATAAAAAAAGTGTATTTTTATTTTTCTGTCTGGTGCGTGCACGAATAAATCAGAAGGTTTTCCGATATCTCGCTATTTGTACGAATTTGATTGTTTATTTTAGATATTAGATATATCTGGATTGTGAGATTGATTTTTATATACAAGTTAAAAATTAAAAAGTTGAGATTCGTGCTCGGGACGGGCCGGGCGTGATTGTACTATGCCTATATCCTTTGCGAAAGTGCAAGCAAAAACTTGACAAAGTTGTATCGGAACCCGATGAACGGTATGGCAGTGCATAATATACGAACAAACCCCATATTTATTTTTATATATTAGATTAAAATTGATAACTTAGTTATTCCACTCGCTGTGTTGCTAATGTAACGCATTTTGCTTGTTTAGGAAGCAACCTCAGACAGAAGCGAAACGCGTTACATTAGTAATACAACCAGTGTAATAGCTAAGTTATCAATGTTATACATTTAACATGGCTACTTTTTGATTACTTTTCGATAAATCCTAAAGAATACCGAATAATATTAAATTTGAATTCTTCAAATTTTGTACATTTCCATGTCACGTACAACCCGGGTTTCACCTTCCGGCATCTACAGCATCTTGGCAGAAGGCGAAAAGTCGAAAATCAGCTGATTTGAGTTATGAATGCAGTACGATAGATTTTAGGACTGTCTATCGTTTGAAAAACAATCTCAGCTATATTCCATGTATTTTTTCTAATTTGAAGAAATCAGTATGAATTTATTCACAATTATTAGTGGTAAAAAGCTATAATTAATATTACTATAAAAAAGAATTACCAAACATTAAGTCGAATTTGTAAATGATTAACGAATCTCATAAAGTTTTTAGCTTAATAATTAATGGTTAATGTATGTATAAAAAAAAGTGAATCTCATGCTTTTCTTAAAATTCGTTTATCACAAAACAAGGTTTTTTGACTCAACGCCTTCTATCACTATACTGACGATATAATTATAACTATACTAATTGCGTGTGTTTTATTTTTGTTTTAATTCGATGAAGCTGTTTTTTAAACTGCTTTTCTAATCTCTCGAATAATTTTGATTTTGCAAGTGTACAATTTTTCAATGGAAACAACAATATGTTCCAATTTAGGAACGTACATTGAAGGGAAAAAATGACAGCGGACATAGGAGAATTTTTGTATATGACCAAAGATTTGGAATATTCTACGTACCGCCAATGGTGTAAAGGCACGCTTCAATAGCCGAGTACAGTAGCCAGTCTTATCGCTCGGCACCCGGTGGCAAGTGCGGCGAGTCTCTGCATCAGGCTAATGACCCGTAAAAACTATATATTTTGGAACTTCTAATGCTCTCTATCGCTGGGCTCAGTCATCTGTAACGGCGCTGAAAATACTACCATCCCTGGTAATGGAACTGTGGAACCTGCTGCAAAGTTATGTTGTTAAGGTCATCAAGGTATTAAGGCGATGATATGTCGTAGTTATACTGACAGAAGGCATTAATTAAGCCATAAAAACAAGAGATAATCGCATTTAAAGCATTTTTTTCAAAGTAAGTACTCTCTCTCTCTCTGAAGTACAATTGTTTGTTTATTAAAAAGATTCTTTGTACAGATGGAATAGATGCGTTTTTCCCTTGGCCATCCATGGTATACGAAGCATCCTTCTCCAGCACTATATTTCAAATGGTTCTAGCCGTTTTTCGTCATTCAGTTTTAGAGTCCATATCTTCACTCCGTAAAGGCATATTCGTATACAGGTAATACTGTTGGTTAACATTTACAGTGCTATGAGAGAGTCAACTTTCCAAAGCCTGTATGAAGCGTCAGGCCATCGACGAGTTAACTCGTGAACTGTTGTCACCGTCATAGAAAGCCATCAAATATTTATTTTGACAATTGTGTAAAATGGGATAGTGCCATCTATTAAAAACTAGCGATTTTTTCTCACGTCAAATATCGATATCGTTGACGAAATCTGCAATCTTGATAATTGTTACAGCTTGATGCTTTTAGATCATAAATTCGCTTGCACATACAGTACACATGCAAACAATTTTATGTGACACTATGTGTGGAAATGTTCCATTCGTTAGAAAACTATAATGTGTAAAAAGGGCTTAATTCGGTAAATTAACTAACGTGTTGATTTGGTAATTTTTCACAAATGTACATCATTTTATGGCTATTTCATTTTTTTAATCGATGAATTTTATTACAAGATTAGCTGGCCGACAAATGCCCACCAACTAAAATTGGCTTGGCACTTAAAAGGTTAAACAAAATATCATAATTTTTATTAAAGTATGGCTAAATTCCTGGTTGGGTTGACACTATGCTTTTCACTAACAGCCATGTTAACTGTGCATGTCATACAGCGATAAAATTGTGATGCTTTTAAAGCACGTAATAAAATTGTTTACCAAAAAATATGGAGTTACCGTTTAGCAAGGAAAATGTTTACGAAATTCGTATGAATTTTGCAGCTCAATTACCATACTTCTGGATAAAATTAGCATTCAACTCGCGCCATAAAAAAAAAACGTATTAGCCAGTGCACCGAAATGCAATGAAATAAACTGTTTTGAAAATGAGCTCTATTATCTAATTCTTTATTGCCTTACAACCTAATAGTTTCCAAAAAATAGTAGCATCACAATCTTTGTAGCTAGCAATGTTCTCAGCGATTCTCAATTATATAATAAAGTATCGAGTACCCGGCATGCGTTGCAATGCCACTCAAAGGAACAAAAAGTGTTTGTGTTTTAATTCTGTTTATTGAAGTGGTTTTGGATACACAATAGTATTGTTCCCGTCCGGTACGTACACGAATAAATCAGAAGGTTTTCCAATGCGTGAGCAGGCCACATACAGCTGTCCTTGTGAGAAGCATGGATTTTCCGAATCCAGACCACACACTTGTAGCGATTGTCCCTTTGCTTTGTTGATGGTCATTGCAAATGAGAGTCTGCATATCTGTCAGAATCATTGAGATGCGTAGCAATAGTACGTCTTCTCCTTTAAATTTTTTGCTTAAGGCTGGCTGTTGGAATTGAACAATGTCGCTGTTTGTACCTATTTGATTCATTTTTTTAGATTAAAAAAAATGTATATTCAGAAACCTTCGTGGGTGTGCGCACAACAACTCACTAAAGCAATTTCATGGCAATCGGTTAAATAGTATAGGAACGCATAAGAAACAAACAAACATTCTTTAATTTTTATATATTTATAGATAGTCGTAGAATCGCTAAAATATGCTATTTATCATTGCACAAGTTTCCCAATTTATACTGTGCGTATTATTAAAAATATTTTTATGAGTTTGTAAGCTTTTGCATCGAAGCAATTCTTCTTCAATTCTTTAGTCAAAAAACTTCATAATCGCTTCTAAATAAACGCTGAAACGAAAAAAGAAACGCTGTACTATAGTATATCATAGATTTCGGAGCCTTGTCATGTTGAAAGGACGCATTCAAGAAACATTACCAATATTTACTAAAAACTATGGTAACATTATTTTTTAAACGAATGAAAAATGTGTACACAGTCAAAAGACCTCACTTAAAAGACGTAGGTTCCCAAATCTTGTATAAATACACTGTTCGGAATTGCGAGGGTACATGTTTATTGTTCAAACACAAATCAACACTGCAAAATGTAGATTTGCGTATTTATTGTGTTCATACTTTGTAGGCTATTATTATTTCTAACTAGTGAGTACCCGACATGCGTTGCAATGCCACTCAAAGAAAGAAAGAGTTTCTGTATTTTTGATACACAATATTTTTTGTTTTCTGTCTGGTGCGTAAACGAATAAATCACAAGGCTTTCCGAGATATCGCTATTTGTACGAATTTGATTCATTATTTTAGATGTTTGTTTAGATTTCAGATATATCTGGATAGGAGATTGATTTTTATATAAAATAAGACCTACTGTAAGTTAAAAATTAAAAGTTGGGAGTCGGACTCGGGCCGTGCCGGGCCTGATTGTACTATGCCTATGTCCTTTGTGCAAGTGCAAGCAATAACTTGATAAAGTTTTATCGCGATCGGATGAACAGTTTGGCAGTGCATAAGATACGAACAAACTTACATTAATTTTTATATATTTGATGTGCTTTTTTACATAAAATATTAATTTAATCGAACTATGAATCTATAACTAAAGGCAACGTTTTCAATGTTTTTTTGTTTATGCCTTTTCTACATTGTTTCTAAAAAAGGGGTCGCAGATCGACATTATAAGAATTTATTGACTGAAATGGCAAAACTTTAGGTTTATATAGCCAATTTGCTTTCAAAAACATTGTGTATATTGTTGACAACTGTTTTCGCATCTCAATGTCCTTTTATAACAAAATATATTGTCATTTTTTTAACATTAATTTGTGGTTGTTAAATTTGCATAATTTCATTGGAATGATTTACATAATTAATGGTGTGAAATAATATCAAACCGTATGCCTAAGTATGCAAAAAAATCTGCTAATTTGACGCTCGCTCCGCAAGATTTAATAAAGAAAAACACCTTTTAAAGTCTAAATAATTAAGAGTAATTTTTACGACTCACCGTTCTGAATTTCAAGCGCTTTCGTACCCGAAAAAGGTAACTTGTCCATCGTTTTACGTTATTCTATGCTAATTCCGTTACAAAAAAACATTCAACGTCATTCTATGGCAATTATGCCACGTCCTTGATATTTATTATTAAGCTTAAAAACACATTTAAAGAATTCGTTTTATCTGCGGTTTTCCTGAAAATGTGCGTTAAGACGAATTTTATAAATAAATTACCATTAACCATCGGTCGTTTAGCATCGCAAAAGGTATTATACTTTACATGTTGACATATATTTTGTTCGTATATATTTTTTTCATGTATATAAAACTGTAGGTATGATTTAAAAAAAAAACAGAATCACCACATTTTCCATAGCCGCCATTATATTCTATTATATCGATACCTTAATTCTAAGTGTAACAACTAAAAAACCACAGTGCTGAGATAATTAGCAAAGAAAAATTGTCACAGGTTTAATCATCTATTTTTTGTAGATTTTAATAAGATTCTAGAATTATCTAAAAAAAATATTTATATGAATAAAATCATAATTTTCTAATTTTAATATTAGGAGTTTTCAGAGGTTTTCACAGGATTTTCATAGTTGTTACTGTTTGGATCTAAAATAACACTATTGCACAGCTTACTATTGGTTACATTTTGGAACTAGTAGATATCGGTGTTATAAGCATTTCCTCATATTTAAATCAAAACTTTTTTTTTACTTGTTACACATGGGACTGAAGTATCGATATATAAACAGTGGCACCTATATTAATTAAGTGGGATTTAGTATTAACACTTCGAATATTTCATAAAAATTCAGTTGACCAATAAAATTCATTTTCTTTTTATTGCAGAATCGCGTAACAGTACAACCCTGTCTAGAGTCTAACAAAAATACTGGTAAGTTAAATATGCCACATATCGTCACTGTTCTGGAAGAAAATACTGAACAGAAAAAATTACATATTGAGTTATTTATACAAAAATGATCCTTATTTCAAACTCTACCGTATGACACAGAACACTAATTTTTATAAATTACACTTTTACTTAAAAACAGTTTTGAACAAATAAACAAAATCAAAAAAGTATCGCATTTCAAGCATTTGACAAACTTTAAATTCCAATTACTCGAAACTAGTATTTTCCAGTCAGTGTCTTCTTCCAGAACAACGACAATATATGCCTATTTATTATTCATTTGTCGCTTCTAAAGTTCGAGAGGGCGTGTGAGTCATTGTAAAATGACAGTAATCTTTGTGAATTATTGTGAGAGTGCTGCCTTCATTTGCGTTTGTATATCCGAGTGGTTCTGCATTAAAATCAGTTTAATGTAAATTGGCATTTGGCAAATAAACAAATTTTTCGTTAATTTTTACTTTTCAACACCCATCGAATAATTGAACCGATGAGAGTGAGTGAAGTGAGCCAACTGATATTTTCGAAAAAAATGAGTTATGTGCGTTTTGGTATTCTAGATGTCACAAAGTATCATAAAAGTGAAGTGAGCTAAATAAGTTGCTAGAGTATTTTATTCTAAAAGAAGTTAAATTAATGTTAGAAGATAATTTAACTATAACTTTCAATAAACAAGTTTCACCATCAATATAAAATAAAATTAATAACTTAGTTTTTCCACTTGCTGTGTTACTAAATGTGACAAGTTTTTCGATCTGAAGATGCTTCTTAAAGAATCGAAACACGTGTCACACTTAGTAATACAACCAGTGGAATATTTAAATAAACGATTTAATTTTTTTTCATCAATAAGTTTCATCATTTTGTCGTTTGGCTCACTTCATTTCTTGAGGGTTGAATTTGGATGCGGTATAGGGATGATGGCTCCAATAAGAAACACTGGTATATAACAATACAATATACGATACATAATGCATATTATTGGAAACGCATCCACGCGATTTTTGTGTTTGAATAAATCAAGCTGACGTTTAAAACAATAGAGCCAAAGGATGTCAGACCGCCTCTCAATCAATACTCATAATAAAAAGTAAAAGTTTCGAGTCAAGAATAAGTTTCTCTCGGTCTATAGGATGACTAAGTACAAATACTTCCGCCACACAACGTGCTAATGGCGCATTTGTTTTGGAATTTTGTGGCTTTATAAATGACTTACTGGTGGAAACAATGGTAGACGATTCAATGCAGCATGACAGGAAATCCAATCGATAAAATTTTCGAAATCAATGTAATCTTACAAAATATTTATAAAGCAAAATCTACGATACTGTTTCTACTGTTAGAACTTATTGTAACGTGGCTTTAAATAATTGATAGTCTGCGTTCGATATCAAAAAAAGAATAAATATGCTTTAACAAATGGTAGAGTACACGCCCTATAACTTTGCACTCCGGCTCTAGGATTTAGTATCTCGGGATCCTTACACGGCTCTAAGATTCATACGCGGGATTCATACACTGCTCTAGGACAGTGATCCCAAACCTGTTTACACCTGCGGACCGATAAAAAACAGGAAAAAATGTTCGCGGACCACTGATACTGATATAAAAATGGTTTTTTATAAAAAAAAATTAATCTTACATTGTGACAGATGGATATAACTATAACTAATAAATTTACATATGAAATTCTTTTAAATATATTTAACAGCTTAATGGCCACATGTTTTTTTCGCATTTTCGCAAAAAAACTGTCTAGTGTAAACCAATTGAGATATCTTAACCAAATTTGATTTGATGGCTTCCAGATACCGCATAAATCAATACCATTTGAGCAGTGACTCTATATTTGTGGATTGCATTCTTATGTGGTGTAGTGAAAAAACTTAAATCTACTAAAAAATCCCTGCTTCTCATATCATCCATGTTACAGGTGTTACAAGTCACCCCGAGACAGGACACGGTTATCATAACGACTCAAGCACCATAAAAAATGCCATATGGCCCATTCAATAAATCACTATGCAAGCTGTAAATAATAATAACCAATACAACTAGAAAGAAAAAGTAAACGTATACCATCTAGTTTTGTTTATGTTTTGTTAAGTAATGCGTTGATGTGTATACCACCATCTCTCATTGACATTTGAAATCAAACTTGATTATAACCCAGTACTTTTTCAATATAATAGAATGTATGACGTAGGACTCATATATGAGTCATTAGCCTGTTTTAAGTAGGGTTTTGCATCTGGGTTCCATTACCGTTTTTCCGTTCTCCCTGAGTTTACCTAAGAAGATTTATGACTGTCGATTCTGAGAAAACCAGCGACCATCGCGTCGCATCATCTTACCAATTATTATTATTTAACAAAAACTAAAAATACAAGTAAATGTGCAGGCGAAAAAATCGTTTATTTAATATTTCTCCACGGCGAATTTCTTGAAATTTTACATACTGTTCGCGGCCCCGCGAAAAGTCTCTACAGCCCGGCACTGGGCCGCGGACCAACAGTTGCTGAAACACTGCTCTAGGATACATACTAAATACTGACACGCTCTGTGTCGTATACAGATAGCATATCAGTGTTGTAGAAAGTACAAAGTTATGCGGCGTACACTTTTTTTACCCAAAAATTAACTAAATATCGCTTATAATAATACAGTTTTCTAGGAAATTTAATTACAACTAGGAAAATGGTAAATTTTCATACATGGAAATCAGGAAAATAGATCATTTTTGAGAAACACGAATATAATATTAGTATGAAAAAGTTAACACAATTATGATATCAAATGAAACTTTTTATACCAAATAATAGGGTTGGGAAAGAATGATAGGGCTAGTTAAGTACTGATAGCTAGCTTATCGCTTTTGCAGCGCTCCGTTTTGAATATCGGATGGGTCGGAGGGAATTTTAAACATCGCATACAGTCTTCGAATAGAAATCAAATGAAGCAGATTTAATAATCGATTCATTCAACTGTCAGTACAAGATGTGTTTCATTTATAGGTAAACTGTGCTATTTTCAACTGTCAAATTTAAAACGGTGGGTATTATTTTATGGGTACTACATGAGGTAAAATTAAACAAAAAATAACAAGTCCGCGGTAATATTCTCACTTTTAACTTCCAACTTTCAACATTAACTAGCACCACAATAAAGCTAACGTCAAAATTACCTAACACTAACGTCCTAATTCCCGTTTAAAATCAGGTAGAGTATATGCCGTATAAATTTGCACTTTTTACTACACTGATACGATTTATGTATACGATAGAGAGTGTGTCAGTATATTAGTATGAAAAGTCATACGCCATGTACTCTAACAAATAAAATCATCTGTTTTGTTATTCGTATTCATTTAATGAGCGTATTTATTGCCTTCCAATGTCACACGCGGACTTGAGTTTGCCATCCTTGTTGTTAGCAATGATGGATAAGCGGTTATTATTCGGTTATTATCGGTCTAGCAGCGAATTCAGCTTTCGCCCGGCACACAGCGCGCATGTCTTCTGCAAAATCCTTCAATTTCTACTCTTTCAACTCACGACCTCATAGCTGTGGCGTCTTTCACACGCCTGTCGTCTCGGACCGGTTTGGGCATCGACAACAACATCGCCGTCCGCATAATCTCCCTTTCTCTTTTATAGCCTTGCAAAATAATGCATCATTATGAGTTTAATTAGAACGAAAATCGACGGTTTGTTTTTCGGTCGTGTGGCCGCTATAAATTTAGCTTTGAAAGTTGAATATTGGTTTGATGCTCATTATAGATTAGTGAAGAGTATTGAATACCATTTACAACCGCTATTCGGGTATTTACAAAATGCATTACGTATTCATTGTTGAAATGTTTTCTCAATTAAACGTTTCACTACAACAAATACGAAACGCTACATTTTGAAAAGTATAAGTAACAACATATGTAAAACTTTGTCTCAAGACGTTGTGCATCTAAAGTGTTGTATGTTATATGTGCGGTGAAAAACAGTTATGTCGACCTTCAACTATTGATCGTAAACATGTATTAAAATACAAAACAATTCGTTTTGTACCACTACTACATTTGTTCAATGATCAGAACCGTTTTCACCAATCACGAGCATTATTACAATTTATAAAATATGAATCTTAAAAAAGCTGTTTATATAAAATTGAGTGATAATAATTACAAGGTTCGTCAAACTATGACAAGGATTTACAGGTTATCAAACAAATTATATTATATAAATGGAATTAAATAGTAGACAATTAAAATGTTAAGGACTTTAAATGTAAATATTTGTGATTTCATATAAGTAGTTTATTGATTTGTAAGAGGTCCTTAACATTTTAATTGTAGACTATTTTATTTGTTTTATGTATAATTTATTTGATAATCAGTAATTTTTTGTCGTAGTTCATGAACCAATTGTTTTATATACCTTAATTTTTAACACCCAATTTTATATAAATAGACCCGTTATGTCTGTATTTTTATCAGTTGATAATGCTCATGATGAGCGTAATCGTTCCTGATCATTATAAACATGTGGAAGTATTACAAATGAATTATGCTTAATTTTTTAAAACATAATGTCTTTCCACCAAGAATTGACAGTTAAAACCGACATTGACAGGGAAATTGACAGGGAATGAAGATCGGTCAGGAGCATCCAAAATATATGTGAGAAAAAAATTTAAAGAGACCAGAATCAATTCTTAAAAGTTAAATTATAAAAATAAAATTTGTTGAAATATTACATATATATAGATTAATGAAACCGACATAAAAGTTTAAACGACGAGAAGATACTTTGTTCATTTAATACACTTCATATGACGTTATAAATTTTAAGTAATCGTTTCTTGAAACTAAACGGAAAAAACGCCATCTTCTACGAGTTTGAAATTTCCTAGATTAGTTGGTATCTTTTTTTTTTATTTATCGCCTATCGTTAAAAAAAGATTAAACGTGACGAATTAATTAAGAAATCTCTTTATATGCTGCCAGCGTTGATTTTTCTACTCAAAGGTATTTATTATGCATTAATAAATTTTTAGAAACGCCATTGGAAATTGATGTCTACCAATTATCTACTTTATAACACAATATATCAGATTAATTATGTATATTTTCATTTGGAAGTCGGAATAAGTTAGTTAATTAAAGCATACAGAAATTAAGTGAATTGTAATTTTAGGATTAGAATTGTTTGCATGGCATTCGAGTGTTAAAATACATGGTCAACATCAGAAATTATGTCAACATTTGCTGCGCTAGTTGCGACTAGAGATTTTAAATTATAATGACGGACTTTCCACAAATATCTTTCCAGAGTTAAGAGGATATAGTAGGATATTTTCCCACTTAGCGAATATATTTAACTGTTCACCGTCGCTCAAATCTTATGATCGAGAAAAATATTTAATAATTTCTGAAGAGTATTTTTTACAATATTGCCTTTCTTTTTCCATGAAAATAGTCAAGTTTTCAAACCTGTCTAGCAAAGAGAGGACACCTGTTTTTCCCGATATTTTTTAACTGCTTTACGGCATGACTTTTTACTAACGATTGTCGATTAGTAAAAAACCTACATTATTCTCTCAACTCTTATTCTCTAACTCCCATTCACCAGTTCCACGCTAGTAGCAGTCATAAACAACCCTCTACCCCTATGAGCTTGTTATGCGCTACTTCCGGTACTGGTTCATGTTCTCTGATACATTTTACCAGCGTAGTCTTATATCGATTGAATTCAGCTTTCGAGTTGACGTATAGCACGAAGACCTCAATGGTAAATTTTTATTTCTTAATTTACAAGAATTTTTGTAAAATATTTTTTCAATACAAACTAAAAAAAAAACAATCAAATACAGGTCTGTTATTTTATTCCCTCAATATAAATCTGCCTTTCTTTTATTAAAATATGTGAACGTTATATGTCAGCCTAAAAAAAAACTTTTATACATATTTAGCAGTCATTAAATATGTAGTCTTTGTAAAATATATTAAGATAAAGTTGTCATTTTGCTTGAACTTTGTTAAATATGCAAGCCTGACCTTTTTATTATATAATCTGGTTTTAAAATAGCCTTTTTTCTATTTTGTATTATTTGAATAAATTTCTTGTCATAATTTTGTCGATAATTAAGGCCAATGAAGCCATTTTAGAAAACTGTATTCTACATTATAATTTATTATTCCATTTATTTTAATTTACAAAATTCTCTAAATTATTTATTAAATCACGTCTAATATGAAAAATAAAGATTATTTTTTATCAAAGAATGATAGATAGATCAAAAAGCATTAATATTTTACAACTACTTCACTTTTTTATATCCAATGGTGAGGTGTAAATGATAATTGCTTCTTTTAAATTATTAATTAAAAAAATCGTTTGCACATGATAGTTTTGTTACTGTAGTGGACTACTGAACGTCTTTGAGCTTTAATCAACCGCGTTTAAGTGGATTCAAGGATTCAAGTCCTTGATTCCAACCTTCGTTTTATTGATTGGTGTTCAATAAAATAGGTAACTGTAAAGTATTCATTCCTAATCTATCCTTACTTTATCAGAAAAGAGAGTTTGAGCGATTGACTTTCAACTCGTTCTCGTTAAACAGTTTCTGTTTTGATGCACTATTTTGAGTCCCAATTGGGAAAGGATATCGTTCAAAAATAGACTTCAAAGTTTGACAGTTTTGGTACACAAATACATTAATTTAAAAATACATCTTTTACAGAATTTTTATAATGTTGTCGGGTTCGTGATACAGTTTCACCTCCACGGATTCGAATCCCATTACGAACAATTTCACTTCACTTTTAAGGTGTTAACTGTCAATTCTTGGTGGAAAGACATTATATTTTAAAAAATAAAACACAACTCATTTGTACTACTTCCACATATTTATAATGATCAGAACCGGTTTCGCTCATCACGAGCATTATAAATTTCACTTCAATCGATGTCTGTACGAATGCATGGATGTTTGTGATGTCTTAAAGTCTCTCCCACCCATCCGATCCAAAAATCGAGGTATAACAAGAGTAATTAGGTAACCGCTACTCCTGCCCTAGCCTTATTCTTGTTTGTTTACTTTACTTTAGTTTAAAAAGAGAGGTTAACTGAGTAACAGGCAGGTCCCATAGAAAAACTTCTTTTTATCCACCATTAGAAGGTGATATCGTCGATGCTATTGCAAAATTATGTATTTGCATATGCGTTTTCAACTTTTTGTAATATTAAAAATGCATGCAATATATCACAATAAACTAACAAAAAGCAAAGATTTGTATACATTATTTATATTTATAGTGTTTTTTTATTTTTGTTTTAATTAGATGAAGTTATTTTTTAAACTGTTTTTATGCTCTTTTGAAAAATTGAAATTTCCGGATATAAAATTTTGCAACTGGAACAACGATTTGCACCACTTTGGTAGCGAACATGGTGTGAGAAGATACGTCTGGTAAAACACACAGTTAATCCTTGAAATTGTTTGGTAAAAGGACCAAAGAAAATTGCGCCGCTTTACAGATTTTACGACATAACTCTTATCGGCACTGGACAGGCCTGTGCCAAGTGCGACTTCCTTTGAAATATTTCCACACCCTACTGACTCGTTTACTTTTATTGCTGCACCCTTGCCAACGTGTCGGTGGAACAATGCTGTTGAGTTACGTCCCAGCTTTACTTATTATCCGCAATGATACTGTTTTTTTGTCTATCTAAACAATTTTATACATATAACGTTACTAAAAACTTTATACAAAGATGTTTCTTTACATTCTATTTTTTTAACCTCTGTCTTAAAACTAGCAGTACGACCCCTTGTTGTGATCTTAGGAATAATACTATTAAAATCACCCTGGCTGTGTGGCAACAACTTAACCCTTCCGTACCCATGGTGTAACAATGAGTTACTTCAGTCTTTAAGTTTTTAAATTATCTGTGAAGTAGGCCATACAAAAAAAAATTAAATTTTACTCTTTGTAAATAAAATAGTTCTACATATAATTGAAAATTAAAAATACATTACATTTTACGTCTTCTTTGTATAATTAATCATAATTTGAAAACCTCGTCAATTTTACCATAGAAAAATACAAAATTATAGCATAATATAGTACCTAACAATTATTATAATATAATAACAAACCAATATGCATGACGTATCATATGCAAACGTTTTGTTTCAAACGACACCTAGACATGTCTCAAGTCTCGAGCTTGTTCTGCTATAAATAATTTCGATTCTTGTGTCTTTCTATAATGTTGCATAGTTTGATATGTATTTCAGGTTTTGCACATAAAATATAACCTAAAATAATTACTTAATACTACATAAAACCATATTTCACTTTTTGAAATTGTCATTTCGCTTTATAAATGCGTTTATATGACAAAACCCACACGGTAACGAAATGTGGCTGCATGAGACCCGAAGGGATTTTTTAGCATGAAAACGGGAAGGTTAAAAGGCAAATGGGATAGATCAAAGAGTTATGATAAATATCAGATGACGTATTATGTTATTTTGTGCTCAATACTAAAAGTAAAATAAATTAAGACATGATTCTTTGAGCACAAAGGGTCAAATAAAAGTTAATGAAAATAATATGAAATCACTATGATCTAGAGATAAATATTTTTAGAAACATCGTTTCTAATCTTTATCATTATATGCTCTATTTTGGTTGAATAAACATTTTGATGTCATGTAGAGTTAACGTTGATAACTTCGTTATTCTGTGAAATGTATTTCGCTTCTTTAAGAAGTATCTTCAGATTAACTATATTACAAAGTTATTTATGTCTTAGGTTAAATAATAATTCTTATTCTTAATTCAAAAATTAAATATGGGGTGGGATTATTTCCTTCTACTGGAGGTTATTTATAATAATCGCATAATGTTGGTTAAAAATATCATTGAAACGTCATGATAATTAATTTAAGTATAATTTAAGAGATCGACTGAGGGTGCTTGATGGAATTTCAATATCAATACAAAATCTCAATAATCCAAAAAAGTCATGATAATTGATAAATAAAAACATTTAATGTATATTACGTTAAATTAATTGCTTATTTTAGCCTATTTATAAGTATAAATGGAATATTTTATTAAATTTGGATTATTGAGATTTTGTACACTTCCATGTATTTTGTCACTAACGACCCGGGTTTCGCCTTTCGGCATCTTCAGGCATTCGAGCACACGAATGGACTCGAACTGAGAGACAATTTAATATTCAAATTCCATCAAGCACCCTCAGTCGATGTCTTAAATTAAATTATAGGAATATTTTATGTTTCAAACTAACTTGTGAACATAGTGAAAGGTACGTACGATGTTAGTTTATTATGCGCAGTGTCAACTATAGTAGATAAATCGTATGCCCATGTATGAAATTCTGTTCAGAAAATCTGCCTACCTCACACTAAAGATTTGCATATCTTGAATAACCTTCTTGCGTGGATCTTTGAATAGTTGTAGCACTAATGCTACAATCGAGATTTCGAATTAGTAAACAGTTTTCTGTATTGTTTGTCCCTTTACCGTAAATGCTAATCCATGACCTGCACATTTTGATCTTTACTCAGTGGATGCAAATACCATAATGTTAGACCTTCACATACCTTGCATGGTGCTATTCATATAAAACCGAGCTAAGCATACTTTACGTATCTACTAAGGCATATAATTCTGGACCATTTTTATGATGCCGTTATTTAAGGATTCACAGTTTTTCTATCTTGGAAAGCCGGGATGATTTTACTATGGTTATTAAGCATAATCAATTGTATATTTAAAATAAAATAAAATTTACTTTCACTTTTGCTTAAATTGGAGAGAAATCAAATGATATATTATGATTTAATATTTTTGGGATGGGAATGGATTTTTTATTTATTTGAATCAGATCTTATTTTTGTATTTATTTAGAAGATTTTATTTACAGACGACAGTTGAAATTCATTTTTTTATAAAACAGTGCAAAAACAACAAAATATATTGTCAAAATTATCTGTTCCTTCTTCGGTAGTAGAAATATGACCACAATACAAGTATATATATGTAGGTAAAATAAAAAATACGTTCATAAATTATTTAATTTGAAATATGTATTATTTTTTAACATTTACAGTGAATCCCGAAATCCTGAAATTGAAGGATTGACTTATTGAACAGGATCCTGGGATTGGTAGCCCTAGTATCAAAATTTGAATGCCAAAACGGTGTGCAAAAATGACACTTTTTTCGAAATCGAATGCAAAAGAACAATCATTTTTCGTCTGTGATTGCAACTATATCGCAGGGCATGTAGCCGAGTGGTCAATGTCGATGTGTTCGGATACTGTGTTCACGGGTACGAATCCCATTATAGACAGTTTCATTAGTTTACGAATTTGTGTTCGAAGGCATGTCTGTGATGTCTAAATTCTCTCACAATTATCCGATACCAAAATTGGGCGTAGCGATAGAAAAACTTGTGTTGAGATAAGCTCCATTAAGAGTCCATATGCTACACATTGAGAGCGGATATTGTTACAGTGCAAAAAACTTCGTTACAACAAATTATCAGTTTATTACAAAGGCCAACATTAGGTTGTATTAAAAAGAAATTAGATACAATGTGTTAAATAAATATTTTAAGCGAATACATCTGAGCTATCTTTGAACACGCCCCCTTGATAATATTATTTATTTAGGCATGCAACACCGACTGACATTTTTGGTTAATCCTAATGTTAAATTTATGTTCATTAAATTAAGATTTCTGATCGAAAAGGTTAACGATTATTATTCGAATAATTTATCAAGTATACGAATATCCAAATATCAAAAAAAGAGTGGATATATTTGAATATCGAATATTCGTACACTCTATTGGAATCTTTACTTTCAAGCGTCTTTCACGCCAGTGGTGAGAAACCTTTTTTTAAAGCGAGCCAAAAGTGAAAATTTAATAATCCGGATGAGCCTTAACATATGCTGTTTTTTTAATGAAACCATTGAATTATTTGAAAAAAAAAAACAAATCTAACTCTCATCTGTCCTCTACCTGGTATTTGCGTACTATGCACTTACCGAGAACAGATTACAAAAAATAAAATCGGAGGACGTATAAGGTAAAATATTATAAATTTTAATTGTCAAATTTGATTAACATATTCCTTAAGATACTGTACTCACCAACATGGTTTCACATCTTATAGCGTTTCAAGTTGTTGACAGGAATGTCCGAGGAAAAAATTCACAAGGCTTGGTTATATCCACTGTAGTGTGCAGAAAGATAGATTTTAAAAAGTTTATGAAAGAGGTTTATTAGTTGGGTTATATTTTTCTCTTGGACGCCGTGAACTTTCTTAATGTCTGGTAAAATTGTATTTTTTTTATTTTGTTGCGAATTACATTACGGATCATATCGATGATATACTGAAGGAACAAATTCAAAATTTTAAAGTAATTCATTCAATTTTAATATATTAAATAAATGTTTATATCGAGGATAAATCACGAGGCTTTGAAATAGAAACAGTATTGTCATATTATTATTTTTTTTATTCTGGCAGAAAGTCTGATATAACTGACTATAACTCATCGATACTAAATGCTATGATTTGTATTCCAAAAAGATTATTCTTTATAATGTACAAATATTCTTTTAAAAAAAACAAACAAATGTACATGGGAGAGAGAGTACTTTAAAAAAAATGTTTAAATACGATTATCTTAGAGCTTTTTTTTCATTAGTATACCCTCGATATTTTAAATTTAGTAGCCCGAGGGCCGCATGTTGCTCATTACTGTTTTACACCATTTACAAGCATGATGTAAAATGTTTTTGCAGAGGCGACCATCGTAAACCTCAGCACTATTACGTATGTAAATGATCGAAAGTCAAATCGTCATAGTAATGTTTAAAATGCAAAATAATAAAATAATAAGTATGCGGTGCGACATTCCTAGCATGCCCACTCGACTCGGCTCCACTGGCACGAAGGTCTGTCTGGTCCACTGGTGAGTGTAAGCGCGCCTCAAGGAGAGCAAGGATTTCGATTTAAAAAAAAACTAATTATAATCAATTCTGGTTTATATTGACCATTTTTAAAAAAGCGGTAGTCATATTTCGGTGTCGATCTTGCAAAAAATTGTCGAGCGACTGAACATTCATTCTTTGCGTGACCTCAGTACGCTGGTAATTTTGAACTGTTAAAACATTCACAGAATACCGGTTTTATAGCCGAGTGGTAGTCATTTTACGATTTTAAGACCGTGGTCAAGGGTTTGAGCCCTCGAATGGACACATTACAAAATGAATTTTTATCTAGACATTAGAGTTATAGAATGTTTTTATACGTACCGCCCTTCAAATTCGTTGTACAGGGAGTGATTAGCTTTAATAAGTAAGCTAATCATTAATTGGATTTAATTGGCAGTTACTTGGTATAACTCCATTAAAACAGGGTAAAATATCAAAGTATTTATTTCTACAAAATTTTATTATGTAGTTGATAGATATTTCGGCTTAACTTAAATATTTTACCGTACTAATCATTTAAGATCGGGAAATAATTTATTTATTTTCTATTTAATGGATGCTGTAGAGATCTTTGTTAAAATTATACCGAATTTAAATACAGTAGAACCCCGATATAACGCTCTCGCATTCATCATTTTCCCGCATTTATCGTTGTTTTTGAGAGTACCCTTAAATAACGATGAATATTTTTTTACCTTGTCCGCTCCCAATGTGGAGCATATAGACTCTAATGGAGGTATCTAAACAGAAGTTTTTCTAATTTAAATTGTTGAGATTTTGTACATTTCCATGTATTTTGTCACTAACGACCTGGGTTCAACCGGGAACAATTCAAATTTGATATTGAAATCCCATCAAGTATCCTCAGTCGATGTCTTAAATTAAAGAAGTTTTCCTACTAGAAATACTTGTTACTCAGTTGCTTAATCTCTCGATTTCAATGAGAGTAAAGATTGAAGAAGCATAGGGCTAAGAGAGGACTAGTGGTTTGTGATCGCTCTTACTACGCCTTACTTTTAGGATCGGTTTTGAGGGGTTTGCACTATATATCTGTAAAAATCTGCAGTCATGCATTATTAATTGCTATGTTTTAAAAAATATTTTTTTTAGTACGTCATATTTTGTGTGTGATGCTAAGTATCTTAATTATGTATATTTTTAAAATTAAATATTTTTTTCTTTTTTGTACAGCAATAATTACGATGAAATCATATAAAAGAAACCATTTTTTACTATGATCATTTGTTTGAAATCATAATAATTCTTTCGGAATTGGTTATTTATGCAAATTTACCGGCTACCCGTTGAGCACACCAGCATCACATACAGTAAGAGTCAACAATAGATTTAGAGAGAGATGAGTAATGGCTTGTTGAAATTTATCACTACTTTTGAAAAAAAATATATTAAAAAGCTATATGAAATAGCTCATGACAGCTAGCTTGATGACAGAAAATAAATAATATACCATAAGATTGCATGAAATTAATATCAATGATTTTGCGTTAGTTAATGATAAAAACAAATTTTCACAAACATTTACAAATCTAAAATCAGGAATACAATTAAATGGTTTAAGATCTCAATGGCTTTGCTTGGATCCTTCACCGATATCGATACATAAATCAATGTTTTCCACCCTGTTTTCTGAACGGATACCTAAATTAGTACGTTTTTAAAACCATGTCCGCTCCCAATATAGAGCATATCGACTGCCCCATCGAAGACAGACGTCAGCCCAAATTTCGCAATTTGCATGAGAGCGATTTTCATTTTTGAAAAAATATTCTTATTCTCCTGCATGGAAATTTCAAATTTTTTTGTTTGATGTCATTCTTATTTTTAAACTTCTTGATTAACTTATAATTTAAGATATCGACTGAGGATGCTTGATGGAATTTCAATATCAAATTTGGATTATTGAGATTTTGTACACTTCCATGTATTTTGTCACTTGTATCCAAATTTCTTGATTAAGTATTTTGCTTCCATTGACATTCTTTATGGGTTCATTACGACTTACTGCCATTTTCCTCGGAGAAGATACAAAAATCAATGGCAGTAAATTGAGCTACTTCTTGATTGCCTGATAATTTTTGAATGATTTTAAACGACTGATTGATAGACATTACATTTTTAATAAAGAGAACATCAATATATTGACAAATTTATCAAAAAATATGACATTAGTGAATTAATATTGTTTGTACATCCCGGGAGCGAGTTAATTTTTGCGCTATAAAATTAAAAAAACCATAAAAATATATTTTACATCGTCTGTTTTTTTTTAAATTAAACAAATTAATAAAATTTGTAAATTGAATGTATAGAAAATCTAAATAAGTTACAGTAACGACTTTCGTATAGGAAGATAGAGTATTGCTTTCTGCATAAGATAACGTTTTTACCTTCAAAAAACGGACTTACGTCAGAATTCGATGGAGCAGTCAATATGGTCTCCTAATAGAGTTATCTCAACAAAAGTTTTTCTATGAAAACTGATTGTTATTCAGTTGCTCAACCTCGTTTTATTTCGATGACAGGGTTAGGGCAGGACTAGTGGTTAGCTAATCGCACTCGCTACGCCCCGTTTTTGGGATCAGATGGGTGGGAGTGAGTTTTAGACATCATAAATATACATGCCTTCAAACAGAAATCCATAAATTGACCGAACAATTAATTTGCGAAATTGTCTGAACTGAAACTTGCACACGACCACTGCAGCATGGTACCGACAAAACTATACTTTTCGTTTATTCTGCTTAATGTATCAATTAAACCAGTGTTTCTCGTTTTGCTTTGCAACCAGTCCATAACATCATGTATCATGTATTATATTATTTCGAATACTATGAATGATCTGTACATTTAAATTGATCGGATCTCATCTATGCTATGGATGCGAGTCGTTCAGGAATCGACGAATTCAAACAACCTTATTTTTGTAGCCACCGAGAATCATTCATTCGCTTTCATGGACTTAATATAATATAATACATTGAGCGAGAATCCAGCAAGAATTTAACCGCAAGTCATTTGTTTTCTTTGTGTAAAAACACGAATCGAGTGAACGTTTGAAGCGGACAATCGACTCATTGCTTTCGAGTCGCGCCTAAGTGACACATTTCTTATAATATGTAATGCTTTGTAAATATTAATATAAAACATACTGTGGTTCAACATAAGATACATTACAATAATTGTTCTTAATACTTCAAAACTTCTCTGATCAGGACTTTCATGAAACTTCCAAAACACCTATGGTATTAACCACCCTTATGATTTACAATTTGCAATGTTATTTTGTTGTACAGTTTTAGTAAAACTCATTTTCCTTCAAAACCATATTTGTCTCTTATATAATACTGTGAACAATAATTTTCCATGTAATTAGTTAATATAATGAAGGCGCCCGTGGCGCAGTAAGTAGCGTCGCTGGCTACGGTTACGAATGTCTCGGGTTCAATTTCCGGTGCGGACGGTTTTCATAGATTGATCTTTCAATCGATTTATGGATTTCTGTTCGTAGTTTGCGTTCTTCCTCCCACCCATCTCTTCTTCACGGGGCGTAGCGAGAGCGATTAGCTAACCACTAGTCCTGTCATAGCGATATCCTTCTATCCCTACTCTCTTCGATAAAGAGAGGTTGAGTAACCGAGTAACAAGTAATTATCGTAGAAATCTTATTAAGTTCTCATAGAAAAATTCTGTTGAGATACCTCCATTAGGAGACCATATGCTCCACATTGGGAGCAGACATGGAAAAAAAATTAATTTACATTTTATATTTCTGTGTAACTATGTGGCAGCACTCAGCCCTGAGGAATGACCGAACATTTGTTAGCACACATCCTTGCTAGTAGGGAAATTTACATAACGATCCTGTTAACACCATCCAAAAACCACTTGACGGAAATTTTGTATGCAAATTTTACAATAAAGGACCAAAAAACCCGGAATAACCGGAATTCGCTGCTCAAATAATACACAACTTTGACTAGGCCATCATTATTCTTTTTTCAGATAGTTTTAATAAAATCCTAACAGCTTTTATATTATAAAAGAAAGATAAGTAGATTAAGGACTTTGGCGCAGCGATTCTCAACCCGGGGTACGCGAAATGTAAATCAATAATAGCGGAAGTACTGTGTTTCTCAAAACAAGTCTAAAGATATAGTGCAAACCACTGAAAAAACACAAAGGTCAAAAAAGAAAACACTGTGACGAATTAATAAAAATAGACTTTCGTACAAAAGCTATGAAGACTGTCATAAACCAAATTTTGTAGTGCGTGGGAAAATTCTATCAAATCGCAGCATGAGTCCTTCTTTATTTAACGGCATCTCAAACAATTCGAATTATAAAAACAAGAAAAATGGCCTTTTAAACGTTTCGCAGCGCAAACTAATCATACTATATCAGAAAATTTAATTTCTCTTTGTGTAAATCAGCCTTTTTTTACAAATCTTTCACGAAGTAGAACCTATTGCGTCTTCTCTGCTCGAACGCTCCTTGCGACACTAATGCTGTTTATTCGCAGTTACTCCAAATTTTAAATAACAGTCACTACAGAAAAAAAAATTGTTTTATTAGGGGTACAATTTAGTGGAATGGGCTGCCAAGTGGTACGCAAGTCAAAAAGGTTGGGAATCACTCCTCTAGAGTATAAAAATCATTCAAAATAAAATAAAATTTTTATTGAAAAACGTATTACTGTTATTTTTTAATTGAAGAGTTGTATTTTATGGAATGACATTTTTTTAGTTATTTATATCAAAATGCCTAGAAGCAGATACAGATAAATTCATATACTCACTTTTAGGATGTTAACTGTCAATTCTTGGTGGAAAGACATTATATTTTAAAAAATAAAACACAATTCATTTGTACTACTTCCACATGTTTATAATGATCAGGACCGATTTCACTAATGACGAGCATTATCAACTGATAGAAATACAGACATAACAGGTGTATTTATGTAAAATTGAGTGTTAAAAATTACGGTATATAAAAAAATTGGTTCATGAACTAAGACAAGGAGACAGTGTTGATAATGCTCGTGATGGGCGAAACCGGTCCTGATCATTATAAACATGTGGAAGTAGTACAAATGGATCGTGTTTTATTTAAAAAAACAAAAAAAAAATATACAGCCGATTCTTTTTTTGCACGGTCAATTTTTAAATGGTTTTATTGTTTTTACACTGTTATAAAAACGAATATTAATAATTACATTACATGTATACATTTAAAGAAACACGACAGCCCTATTGTGAATTGTGGAATCTTCATTTTTGCCGTTTGGCGAATTTTGAGATGCAGGTGCTCATGAGTCATCAGTACTAAACGCTCAAAGTCAAAAAATATGTATTTTATTCATATGGGAGCAAAACACCAACAAAAAACGAATACATAATCTCTGTGACTATGGCTGTGAAGATTAGAATTAAATTCACACACACCATCAAGTTTGTATCATTACCTCAGTAGAGTAGTGTTAAAAAATAGTTTGGGTCGTTGTCTCTGCCATCATGTTAACCTTGTAACGCATCGGATAAGGTTTCCGTTCCACTTGGAGTGAGCAGAGCAGCCTCTCTTGGTTTGTTGATTGATTATTATGGCAAAAGGTAGATACCTATGTACTAACATTATAAATCAGTTGTGGCAAACCGCAAACAGCGTCGTTCCACTAGTCATCATATTATGTCAAATGACTTTGAGCGGTTGTGTATTGTTTTTTTTTGCTTTGATTTATGGGAAATCATCACAAGACATTTGTACTTTTATATATTGAAATTGAATTATGATAATCTAACTTTATTGTGAAATAAAAAAGTGCTTATTATTTTAATGTAAGAAGTTTTCTGGCTCACTATTGGGAAGTGCTGATATTTAAAGAAACAAAAAGAGTATCACCCTCTCTAACTCATAATAATATTGAATTATGGTATATATTTTATAAAATAAAACACAATTTCTTCTGTACTACTTCCAAATCTTCATAAAGGCTAAGAGAGGTTTCCCTCATTATAAAAATGTGGAAGTAGCACAAAAGAAATTTTGTTTTACTTTATTAACATATTATAATGCTTTTCCATCAAGAAATAATTCACAAAGTATTATTTGACGGTTGGTTGTAAAGCCTTAGTTAAGTTTCAAAGTTATTCTTAGTTTATTGATTGAATTGGCATTTACTTGGTAGAACTCCATTATAATAGGATAAAATAACTTTTTATCAGGTAGTTGATAGCTATTTCGGCTTTACGCCAACTCAGAACTAGTTCTGACGATGGCGTAAAAAATTTTGTAGAACTAAAGACTTTGTTATTTTATCCTGTTATTCTTAGTCATGAGAAGTTGAATAAAGAAAAATGAGTAGGCTCATTTAAGGATATAAATTGTATGAAAAATAAACTCATAATGCATTTATTCCTTTAACATTATAAATTATCGGTCATCGCAAAAAGTACTTTGTATCCACCGTGGTCAACTGTTCAATTTTTCGTAGTACACTGCAGCTGTCATCTAAATGATACTTTTTGATGGTCTCCCTGTACTCATTATAATATTATTATATGATGTGTATTAAATGCTCTGATTTATAATACATGAAACCGTTCCAACCAGTGGAATTATTGCCAAGTTTTTGTCTTATCTTTAGATATCACTAGTTTTCAAATGAGTCCATGAATAACCAGTTCCACTTCGCTGTGTGTTGTTACATGATGTGACAGCATGTTTCCGTTTCCTGGTGCCCTTGTCCGCCATTTTGTCGTCATCGTTGACCATCTTTGAAGTCGTTCTTACATTATCACACAAGACCTGTGTTGAAAATGGTTCATTTGGATGCAGTGCATGAACACAAAGATGATAGGATAATGATTAAAAATGAGTTCTACAAGTTGGTGACTTTTTAAATACTGACGCTTGAGAAAATACACCATAACCTTCAAATTTTGCCTAACCTTGGCCAACTGATGTAACCATCAAAATTGAAATTATAATTCATCGACTGAGGGTGCTTGATGGAATTTCAATATCAAATCTCAATGATTCAAATTTAAAATTGTTTAGAAGAGAGTAAAAAATGTTTTTATCGAAAACACTATATGGTTATGAATCTTTGAAATGCGCTAATGTAAATTCTCACTTTTTGTGATTTTGGGTTATGATGATTCCTGCTCTCATATTGTCTGCCATGTTGTTTGGTAAATTTGTCGTATTCCTATGCATCATACAACGTGCGTAAATCACTAAAAATATATTTCACTTAACCCCGATATGTTTAAAACTGAGAGCAATATATCGTATCCCATGTTAGAAAATCAAGTGTCAAAACAACTTCCATCGCCTGTTTTTACAGGAATTTAACGAAATTAAATTAAAAGTGAATCCATTCTTCATATATAAAGACTAAAGGTAAATTTAGCTTTTGTGTTTTTGGTATTCAGAGGTAATGCATATTCACTGTTGATATTTGGAATGCACCTAGTGGGTTAGATTAGTTCTTGAAGGGGGGGAATTATATTTTGATCGTTGTTGAAAGGAAGGGCGGGGGGGGGGGAATGGAGCAAAAAAAGATTGGGATCCAATCGCTCTCGTTACGCCCCGTTTTTTTCTGTCAAATGCAAACATTACAGAGTGACAGTCATGCCTTTGAGCACAAATATCATATGTCAATCAATTTATGAAATTTTCCGTACAGTGATTTGAACCCGTGGACAAAGTCGTAAATGCAGGCGCGGAGGTTAACTAATTTTACAACGAAAATAAAAAATAAACTGCAATCCTTAAATGTATTGTGTCTGTATATATTATTTCTATGTGTGAGTTGTCTATAAGCAAAAACGCCATTGCCCATATAAAATACACAGAAATTCTTCATATTCTTGTATATACAACTTAACAGATCAAATGCAATATCCCCAAAAAAGTAACTTTAACTCACCACTGTTCAATAGAGAATCATTAAATTTAGTCAATTGTGGTAGATTAATATATTTGTAACGAACGAATCAATACAGACGGCAACTCATATGGCATGATGATACTGGAACAGAATCATAGACACTACGACAATACAACTTTTTGGCCGTCGGCTGCACGGATCCACCCGATCTATTCTTAAATTAAATCTCTCTAATTATACAAGTTAGGTCTAAAGTCTCGGGTGGACGTACGACCGACGACCAGTAAAGTAGTATTATCATCCGTCCGTATGTGAGGTAGTACGGCTTCTGTCTGTGTCTGTGTTTTTGTTATAGTATTGCCATGTCATCTGGGTTGACATCTGTATTGATTTTTTCCTCACATATTCTGTGACAATTCACATATTTGTATAAAATGTAATAATTACCGCAGTATGGGTTTTATTTAATTTCTCACGATATGACTTTGAAGGGCAGTGACGTTTTTGCTTTTATACAACTCGTGTATATTTGATTCTACATGTATAGGAAGTACATTTTTAAAAATTTAATTTGTATTCAAATAGGCATGCAGTAATTCACAATTCCCTTCAAATGTAGAATTACTGTTAAGCCCGTCTCCCCTTTTGTAAAAATAAAATAAAATTGTGTTTTTTTGCCGTCCACGAATTTTAATAACAGAAAGGTCGCACAAATAAAAAGCGGCAATGCGAAGTAAAAAAGAGTTTTATGAAATTTAATGGAAAAAGTTTTATTATGTTGAAACGGTGGACTAGAATTTAGCATGAATGAAAATGTAAAACACGCTTTGGTTCGGCTTTCACTATAAATATTAATATTCCTTTGTTATTAGTTCTGATACGAAATTATTGGGGAAGTCGTCGAATCTTATTGGTCGATCGCTGTGGCCAATAAGAAACGATTTCATTTTGTCGTCATCATTGGAGACGTGATTTACCTATAGAGTGTTTTTGAAGTAGTGAGATCCCACCCACCATTTCTTCTATTTTTTTATCATATCCTCTACTAATGTGTAACATATAGATTAGGATATAATGGAGTTTTTTCCACAAGAACTACTTTTTACACAGTTGCTCAGCGTCTCTTTTTTGAAGACAGTAGGCAGTAGATAGGGCTAGGACAGGACTAGTGGATAGCTAGTTCGCTCTCGTTACGCCCTGTTCTCGGATCAGATGGGTGGTGGAATGGAATTCTAGACATCACAAACCTTCATCTCTAAAAACAAAAATCAATTAATAAAACTGTCCGTACCGGGGCTTGAGCCCGAGATATCCGTCACCGAAGCCGACGATGTTTACCACTGCTCCACGAACCCCACCCGATTAAATATTAAGTTAATCACTTTTAAGATGATAACTGTCAATTTTTAACCTAAGGGCATTATATTTTAAAAATAAAACACATTTTTTGTATAACTCATTGCGAGCATTATCTTCCAGCGCTTTCTCCGTCACCTGCCAATCATTTTGCTTTCTAGCGTCCTTCAATGCCACCTAATACATCTTGGATAGTACCCGACGGTTTCCCAGGGTGCCGGAATCCCACCGGTTGGAATAAGAGACAGACACGGTTAAAGGCTCTCCAGAGGCATCTGCAGCACGTGACCCGGGCAGCTACAGCGTTTTTCCATGGCCGTTGACATAATAGAGCGCTGCCTGGTGTGTTAACTTTTCCTGGTGAAGTTCCTGGTGCAATCGAACAACCTCACTCCCCGTATCCGACGAATGCATTTATTTATATTGAAGCTCACATAGCCACTAAGATATGATTATGCTGTATAAACAGCTATATATAAATAGTACACTAAATATATCATCAAGGAGACATGATCTTCGGTTTGATAATAACAAGTTCATCGAAAAATATATAAGCATATATATATTTATATTGGAATATGATTCCTATTGCTGAAGGCGTGACGCGATTAAACAGTAGGACGGATGATTATGATGACGGTTATGCAATTCAAAGCTCGTTCGGTGAGTGACGACAGAATGCCGCTTGGTGAGCGATTACAGAATGAATCCGGTTCTTCCTTCTTTGTTAATTTATACTGTCACGTTGACTACTTTAATCATCATGAATTTTTTTTCAGAGTGTCTACCTGTATAGCATCGTCTGCAGAATCCGTCTCGAATATAAGTCAAATAAAATATTATATTGTCGGCGTCCGTGGCGCAGTTGGTAGCGTCGCTGGCTACGGTTACGGATGTCTCGGGTTCAATTCCCGGTGCGAACGGTTTTCATAGATTGATCTTTCAATCGATTTATGGATTTCTGTTCGTAGTCTGAGTCCTCCCTCCCACCCATCCCATCCTCACGGGGTGTAGCGAGAGCGATTAGCTAACTACTAGTCCTGTCCTCGCGCTATCCTCCTATCCTTACTCTCTTCGAAAAAAAAGAGAGGTTGAGCAACTGAGTAACAAGCAGTTCTCGTAGAAAAATTCTGTTAAGATACCTCCATTAGGAAACCATATGCTACACACTGGGAGCCGATATGGAAAAAAAATATTATTTACCAATGAATTATAGTGCTAACAAAAATGACAAGTATAATGTTTCGTGCATGCGAGTATTACATTTCGTAATTCTGTAGCGGAATGTATTGTTACATATAGAAAAAGGTAGCCTGAACTCCGTCTATTACTGTATATTCTTCAAATTGGATTGATTTTGTCTTCCTATAAGGCCACTGGCGATCATCCGTTTGATGTACCCAGTAGACCTACGGGACACTAATATAACTTGGAAGAAAGAGAAAAGATTAGCGAGGGAAGGACACCGTGTAGTAAACATATTCTTTGGATAGAGAGCGAGAATGACTAAAAAAGAAATAATTGTTTATTTATTGTCATATTTGTTTTACATTAAAAAGCCGAATTAAATTCAACTAGCTCACTTTTACTAATTAACAAAGAAGACGTAAAATTTACATATAAAAATTAAAGTTTGTTTGTCCTCTATATGTTCCTTTACCATTCATCCGATTTCGATGAAACTTTGGCGAGTTGTTGTGCACACCCGTGAAGGTTTCTTAAAACAAAACTATCTAAAATATTAGAAAAATAACCAAATACGCTGCTACAAGCAGCGACATCTCGGAAAAACCTTCTGATTTATTCATGTACATACCAGATGTAAAACAAAAAATATTGTGTATCCAAAAGCACTTCAATAAACAGAATTAAAACAGAAACCCTTCCTTTCTTTGAGAGGCATTGTAACGCATGCCGGGTACTCACTAGTATTTTATACTACTCCCCTTCTACGCTCATTTGCTTTTCAATTAGTAATGTCTACAGATAAGTGTAAATATAGTTGTTATTTTGAGTAATTAGCTGAATATACATATTACAGTTACCACGCAGAGTCCATCCAATGTACACTTCTCATCAAAGGATTTAATCTTCCTTTGTTTATTCAAGGGAAGAGCACTGCGGCGGCATGCAAATGGACACACGCTCGAGAATTTATCATTAATCCAGTTAAATTTAACTTTCTGTTTGTACATTTTGTTTAGGCTCATTTGGTAAATATTACCATGTGTAACTTCGTTGAAATGACAGTTACTAAAATGATAAATTAAAGCTAGCTTAACAAATATTCTAGATAAAACTATCAATAATAATTTTCATTCTATACTTTTACGTATATATAACGGATTACATACAAAACAAATAGATGTTTGTCATTTATACTATGGCCTGCATTTTTTGGATGAGTAACTATTTCAATTTTTGATCAATAAATTTAATAAGTCTTGTCGACGTCTGTGACGCAGTTGGTAGTGTCGCTGGCTACGATTACGGATGTATCGGGTTTAATTCCCGATGCGGACGGTTTTCATAGATTGATCTTTCAATCGATTTATAGATCTTAGTCATGAATGTCTGTGATGTCTAAAACTCCTTCCCACTTTGCACCACGAAGCTGAAAAATATAGAATTAGTTAGTGGCCAGTTATAGAATTAGTTACTGAGTAAATAATTATTTTCCTTTTTCAGTCCCTTCCTTTTTCTACTCTTTATGATGACATGTTCCATTATAACTTCGCAATTTCAAACTTAATAGTTTGTTTATTAAATAAACAGAAAACTAGCACATTTCCGACTAATAACTGACTTTAGTGTTATGAATAACAATGTGTTTGAAGAAAAGTTTGAGAAATAGTGTTTGGCTTTTTTATTCGTAGGTATATAATTTGTATTACCTAGAGCTCAGCAGATGGTAAATCTATTTACGTCATTTTGTAGACAAATATGCCACAATTTTAACGGTATTTCATATAAAATTGGCAATTTCCTTATTCATATGCCGACCCGGAAATTATTTTCGGTCGCCGTCTTGCCAAAAAGCAAAAAAAACCGCGAAAAAACTTTTTTTTTGCGCGAAAATATCACATCAACTATTTATTAGACATCGTAAAAACTCATTTTATAGTGTTATTAAACAAAACAAGTCATACACCGTGCTTAATAAAAAAATATGAATAATTGTAAAAATGAAAATGCACAACAATAATTATAATACTCAATAGTTTTTTGTATTGTATTAAAACTTTAAAAATGTTTATTATGTCATGGAAAAAAGTTGTCTCACGGAGAAGATTATTCAAAAAAAAATTGGTTGCACTTTTAGTAAAATTATTTATGTACATTTAATTATCCTCTTATTCTTGATTTTTTTTCTTATACATTAGATTAGTTCATCTTAAAGAAAAAATACAAACATGACATCAACACCAAATTGTTTTATGTGCAATATTGATGAAAGGATGATATGTTCCGGACCTTGAAATATAAGTAATAAGATAATCAATAGTTCTAGTGATATCATACGATTGCATAAAAACAATTACGGTCAGTGAAATATCACTACAAAAAAATTATCTCAAACGAAATATTATACGACTTATTCCATTTTCATAATAACTGGCACATACATATGTAAATGATAATAGTTAGAAACATGAAAAGAGCGCTTAAAAATCAATTGTTAATTTAATCACCTTAATTCTTATTCTCATTTCATCATCTCTGTTGCTTTATTTATCTACGCAGCTAATTTGGTACAACAGTTTCTTATTTTCTTTTATTTCAGTATAAAATTCTAAACACGAAATATATACTACGCTATGAAAATACCCGGGAGAGTGGAAATTTTCAAAATTTAAAAAGAGAACTTTCTGGATATAATATAAAAAAGATTGAGTGCAAAAATATTGTGTTAGACAACAGAACATGTTCTCTTAAAAAGAGACCTGTTGGCAACCCTACGTGAGGTCAGCCTAGTAAATCGATTAGGAAATACAGAATCGGTACGAATTCGAAATGGTAGTTGGCGTAACGTTAATTATATATTATCATCTAGTCATCCCGCTATTCAAATAGTTATACAAATATTCACTTGCTGTATGAATCGGCAATATCGCACGATTGGTATTTCCAAATTAAAAGGTCATTTCGAATTTCTGTTAACAATTAATTTTTGAGGCTTGTGCACGAATATATACAATTTTGAGAGCTACCTTATTCCACTTTATCGAGTGAAATGTCTTTCTTATCCTTGGTCTAATATCTTATAGTTTATCATGAATTATATTCTTTTACGCCTAAATTGGGAACAGATCAAGCAAAAAAAAGAATTTTCCCTTTACACAAATTTCGTTCACATGTAAATTATATAGAGCTTATTATTTATCTTTTATCCATAGTTGTATGGTGACCATTTGGAGTTTCCGAAAATACACAACGGCCGTCAGTCTTACTTGACGCTGGATAAAAAAAAAGGACGTGTATCGATGGCAATAAGCAAGTCAGTATTCCAATATCACGTCTTCACTATTGTGGTTACACAAATCTTGTACGACCGTTTCATTAATTGTATTTATGTATGCAAAGAAAAGCTGATAATCGTTTAAAGTTTAACGCATAATGAGGCGTGTTGAGATACATATATAGCAGTTATATAATCATAAACTCGAGACAAAGTAGCGTGCTGATGATGTTACAAAGATTTTCTTTCATTCGGGGGGATTTAAACAGTAAAAAGAAGCCAGTTTGGTCCAAGTTATCTTTATTGCAGTTAATTAGTTGTTTAAAAATTAAAATGTGTTTAAAAATTACACTAAAATAAAACCGCACGCGTAAAATTGGCGCGAAGTAGTGAAACGGTTAACTTCGATCACTGCGTCGAGCGAGAAGACGCCCGCCCGCTTCTGCGGACGGACAACAAATATCGACAAATTTTTCGAAAAGGCAGGCTTGTTTTTTAAACACTACCGAGTAGCTGAGGGGGCTGCTTAGTTTCCCTTGGCCCATATAGTAACATAACAACTGTACAAATTGAAGCAACTTTGCCATTTCACTGCCTATCTTTCTTAATGATTGCCTTCCGTGGTAAATAGGATAGTTTGGAAACAATTTACCGCTAGGCCGTACCAAACACCATTGGGCCGTGTCAATAAATATATAATTTCAACTAAATATTCTAAACATACACTGCTGAATTCTTCTAATCGTTGTTCATTAGGATTGTTTGCCAATCGTTTAATTCTTGATTTTGGAGAAAAATCATTTCATCGCTCGCAGGGGTATATATTTAAAGATTCTAAGATCGTATTATAACTAAATAAATGTCTATAACATAGTCTAGTAGTAAGTCATCTTAATATTATGTGAAACAAAGCGATGTTTCCCTTTCGTATTCGTTTCATATTTTTAAACATATATGTCTGCTATAAGCTTATAATCAGAAGCTTTAAATTCATTATTTTAAGAGTCATTATTTATTATTTGAATTATCAATCTACAAATATTTATATGTTGAATGTAAATTTTAAAAAATAAATATCAGTAACGAACGCATCGTGATATAATAAATATAATAAGGATGATTTTATTGTGTGCACGTGATTCGTGAAACAAGTCGTTCTTCAAGGTAATAAACTGAATGCCAAGGCTCGTTAGTTTTTTATTTGTTATAATTTCTTAGCAAAGATTTGATCAACAGGTGAACAATTAAAATATTCTTTTTCTAAAAGTGTGAGAATTAATTGCAATTTAAAAAGAGAATAAGATTTTTTTTTTACTAATTTAATTAATAAATAATTATTGAGATAATCTTATAATAACTTTGAATAATAAATACAGAGTTAAGTTTGAGAAAATGCTTAAAATACCGATATCTACCAGTCCCAAAATGTAACAAGTGGAAATCTGTGGTTATTTTAGAATGACAGTAATTATTATGACATTAGATACAAACTGTAACTACGAAAATAATGTGGAAACCTCTGAAAACTCTTATTATTAATATTAGAAAAGAACTTAATTATGTATATAATATTATAAATATGATTACATAATGTTTTAGATTATTCCAAAATAGAAAATTAAAAAAAATCCTTCCCAAAATCTTTTTCCCTAGTTGTCTCGGAACTATGCCTTTTGAGTAGTTACACTTTGGAACTGTTATATCGATATAATACTAAGCCCACTTATCAGACAATTATCTAATCACATTTGCTATACTGGTTTCATCAGGATGTCTGACGTGTGCCTTAGTAAAAAAGTAAAATTACAATCAATAATACAGAAATAGAGTGATAAACTATATTAGTCCCAAAGCCGTTGTTCGAATCAAATACTTAATCTTGTTATTAACACGCAATTAGTGTAAAATATTAATGAGAAATGCAAACAAATAGTGTAGAAGAAAAATATTGCCAAAGTCTGAAGGAACAACTACTAATTACACAAATTTAAGAGATCGTTCAAAAAAAAATGTTTTATTTTATTATATAAAATTCATTTGCATCAATAATTGATAGTAAACACCAGAAGTGACGAACCTGCGGCTTTTTAGGGTGTAAAGTGCGGCCTTTTGACTGAAATAAACAATTACATAAATAAATTTCATTGTTTTTCTTCAATTAAAAAATAATGTACATAAATTTTCCTGTATGCTACTTAAATGCAGCCTTATTTGATTTGAAGATAAATGAATGCGGCCTTTCAACAGGAGAAAGTTCGTTGCCCTTGGTCAACACCATAACAATAACTATAATATCTGTTTGAATTTTATAAAAACGTGGTTATTTCTTGCATTCACAGAAATTCTTTTCACGTAAATCCATTGTGATCAACAGATACAAGCTATAACATACATTTGTCATACGTATTTGCCTTTTTAACGGTTTCGTCATCACAAAAAAATCTCTAAAAGGTTTCATGAACTTTGGTATTTGAATCCGATGTTTTTTTTACTCTGACATATTTGCCACTTATTTTTTATTCCGCTAACAATGGGCGGAATTTTTAAATTTTAATGACAGCTTTCTAAAAATACCTGTCAATCCATATATTATAATCCGAAAAGTAATCTGATATCACCATGTTCAATTTTAAATAATAATAACGTATATTTATGGAACACGGCTTATTATTTAATGAGCTATTTTTTAAATATTACACATAACATATTTATAACATTTACCATATTTTACACATTCCGTTTTCACTGTTTTACTAAAACCAAAATATACATCTATTTTAATTAAAACCATTTCATAATTGAACAGTTTATTAGTTTCCGTTCACAATTTCTATAGTGTTTTGGGTCTCATTTTAAAGACAACAAAGCAGGTCTCGGCCAAATGATGTAAATTAAAAAAATTAATTAACCACTTTTGGAACGGAAACATCATTTAACATTGGTCTTAGGTTTCAAAATTCAGACCAGGCTACTTGATGTAAGCCACTATTATATCAACACTCCCTGCGAATAGTCCCGTACCTGCAATCATAAGAATTTACAGGAGTGCATTTCAAAGATTCATAACGCAACTCATCATATAATGTTTTCGATAAAAACAGTATTTACTGAACAATTTAAATTTTGAGGGTATACGAGAATTGGCAAAAAAACCGTCGATATGAAGTGTATAGATTCCAAACGAAGCATCTTGTCATTAGTTACGAAAACTGGATAATATTCTATCATCAAACCCAATTTTAAATGACGGAAATCATAAGAAAATGGAGCTAAACAGAACCATATAAATATGTTGCCGCATATCATGAATTCAAATTGAAATATGGTCAACTCTAGTTGAGTCTAGTTATGAAGAAAAAAATCAGTTCATACAAAACAATGTTAGAGAAAAGGTTTTTACATTTTTTGAAATACATACACTAACTTTTGATTTCCAAGACTGATTTGTTCTATATTTATTTAAAACAATTAATCAACCTGATATCTGTTAACAATATTTAGCAAAACATAGTCATGTTGCCAATACATATACAGTTTCAATTTCTTTATAAACACGTTATTATTGAATAATTTATAAAACTCTTCTGACTGATATAGAAAATAGAAATTGGCATATTGTTTTTAAAAAAATTCATATCCACGGTGCCCTCGCAAATATTCAAAACATACAGCTTAATTCACGAGAAAAAAGAATTCTGATTTTGTATTTGTATTAGTAGAAAGAAACATCGGAAGCACGAGCTTATCATCCACCACCCCGAATAATTTCTATCTTATCTTCGAATCAAAACAGATAACTGCCGATTATAAATTTTGATGATATTTATCCCATTTATAAAAACATCAGAAGCCAGCCATAGGCTTTTACGATACCTTTGTTGGTATTGAAAATTACCATAAATTTTTCATTTGCGTAAAATTATGGCTGCTATTTTCGATAAAAGGAAAGATAAAAGACACCGTTTTCCATTTATGTTTTCCGGTGATTTCCTCCGAGAGTGTTGAGACAATTTTCAGGCGATTGGTGCTGGGAAAACAATGGCACAGATGTTTGCGAAAATTTGATCAATTTCTGGAAATATTTATGTATTCAAATAAAGTTGTTCTCTTCTGTAAGAATATAGTAAATTAAGTCATTCCTTACGTTTTTCCGCTTACTTTTGAATGCATTGCTGTGAAAAACAGGATATAAAAAAAGTTTTTATACAGAAAAAAGCCTTATTAGCAAAAATATATAAATAATTACAAAACCGTATCATATATTTATTTGCATAATGCTGGAATATCTTAATCATCTGTATTGCTGATTTTCAATATTATCTAGCTATTATTTAAACTATTGTTTATTGGTTGCTAATAATATAACTAGTATAACCGTACCCGTCATAGATGCCGGTAATGAAATTGAAATACTGAACGTCTAAAGTAGGTAGTACGTCGGAACTGTGTGTGCATTATTATTTACACCGCGAACGCTTACGTCTTGAGAAGATGTCATACCTACATGTGATATGTAATAATAATAAAACGTCTACAGAGTGATTTGGGCTATTATATATAAGATAAATATTACATTCCCCGTTATGGTCAAAGATGTTTTTAAAAAGTGGTTTTGCGTTGTTTGTACTTTATACCAACATATTCATTTTTACAAGCTTTATTCCCTATAAAATCAATAAAAATGAAATTTTCTTTAAATTAAATAATATTTCAAAAATAGTAGAGCTTACGTAAGGAAATTTTTTAAAAAAATTTAAGTATTTAAACTTGAGTCACACACGCGTGGGGGACTAATCAATACGGATGGCAGTACTAAAGCAGAAGCATAGGCACGGGTAGAACACGCCTTAACATCGCCAGAAACGGACGCCAATACTTTCACACTGACCGACGACCGCTCCATTCTTAAATTAAATCTCTGTAACCATAATACATGTTAGAAAAGTGATACAATCCCAAACACAAATACATTGAAATAAGTTACACAACAGCTATATTTTCATAAAAAAAACAATTTGTTTACAATAGGCGAAACCATTGAAATTATATAAAAATTTGTGTTTTATCTTTTTTCTAAGAATTGGTAGTTGACGCCATAAGATATTCGAACAAATTAGTGCTTTATTGTATTTAATAGAGCACAAAAACATGTAAAGACAACTAATTAATTTAATTATCTAAAAGGCATAGAGATTGTATTATTTTACATAATTTACCAAACATTTCGTCACCATGATATCAGTTTGTGTCGAATATTAAATTTGATCTTTATTTTTAAATGACAACTTGTTGATGAAATAATGATATAAATTAATATGTTTATGAAAATGTTTTCTTTGAAGCAGTCGTTTGTATGTTACTCTATTGTTTTTACCGTTTTGAACACTTTATGGGTATTAACATAAGTGGGTATATATCCTTTAGTCAATAAAGCAACTTAACCTGGCATTTGGAAAGGTATTTTTGCTATTTTATCGGCACTATCTTTTTACGGCGCCTCTCTCAGAGGGTGGATAAACTATAAAAGCGCTTAAATGTGAGACAGTAAGTGATTAAAGCCTGGGAGGTCCTTATTTTGGAAGTTTGTTGAGTGAAAGTCGTCAAACGTAAGCTTTTGATGTATCTTTATTGTCGAATGCGTCAGCGAAACACCACTGCGATATAACAAGCTCTTAAACGATCCAATATCGAAGCTATTTTTACTGCCGTATCATTAAGGATGAGAATGTAATTAATTATTATGTGAGAAAGGCAATACTGCTGCTTATAAAAATGACCTTACTTCATTTATGGCAAATAATGCAATAAATCAGCCGAATTTAAAGCGTTATTACTAGCATCCCACGCATGAAAAATAAACGTTATAGAAGCTATTGTAATCCTTGCGATAGATTATGCGGTAGCTTTGTGAAAACTATTTTTTTTAACGATTTCCGTTCCCAATGTAAAGCATGTGACTACCAAACGGAGGTATCTTAAAAGAAGCTTATCTACAAAAACTGTGTTACTCAGTTGTTCAATGTTTCTTTTCCGAAGAGAGTGTGGATAGAAGGATAGGGCTAGAACAGGACTAATGTTTAACTAATCACTATCACGACGCGCCGTTTTTGGGGTTGGATAGATGGTAAGAAATTTTAAGCATCACAAAAATCCATAAATCGAATGAAAAATCTATTTATGAAACTGACTGAAGCCATACGACATTTACTACTGCACCATGGAACCGACAATTTAATACACATATCTTTAATATAAAATTAAATTAAAAATTAATAACTTAGTTATTCCACTTGGTTCCACATATTTTTATTCTACTGTTTGTATTACTAGGTGTGGCATTTGATTCATCATGTTAAAAAGCATATTAAGAACTAAGCCCCTCCACCAAAATAAGAACATCCCACTAATATTGGATATTTATAAGGAAAGAATCAATGTTTACATTTAAAATAAAAATTTTACGACAGTTAGTCTGACTGATATAAAAAAATTCAAAACAAAAAGTTCACCCGTCATCGACCAACATCAGTCAATTTATTAATTAAAGATTACTACCATTTTCAGTTCAAAGACCCTTTCAACAACAAGTCATTCAAATTTTTGCCGATTTAAGGCTAGGGATTCTATCTCTAATATTAAAATATTCGATATCCATAATATATTCGGCCCTTTTTTAACTATTCGATATTCGAATATTTGGCAACTATCCGAGAATTTTAGTTATAATTTGTAATGAAATATTTTACAAAATCGACGATAGATCACATCACAATTTCTCCAGATTTCAAGAAAAATAATAAATACCCCAGGTAAGGGTTATTTTTGCCTTGACCCAACTCGGACACTTTCAATATCTTATCGTAATACTTGATAATACGAATGACTCGGGTAAAAAGCCGAAGAAATACTGTTGAATTATTCTGTTATACAATGGAATGGTAATAGAATTTGTATTTATATAATGTTATGTTATAAATTATTCAAATCGAATTTTTAATAGTATTTTTATACTTCAGAAACTAATCGAATATCCGAATATAATCGAATAGTTTCAGTTTTACTAATCGATATTCGAATAGTTGGAATTCCTATTACTGACTCAATAGTGAATACTTAAAATACTTTCTGAAAGAATAAATACATTTATATACTTTTAATTCTCATACGGTTCGATTGACCACATTATATTTCAGCATTATAGTACATTCGATAAGACCACAAAAAAAAGAACAAATTAATCCATCGCATTTCGTTCGTTTTGATTTTTCGTAATAATTATTTTAATAGGGTACGTGAGATCGCACAGAACATGTACCCAGGGGCCGGATCAAAAGTTCAAGGTTCGCAGGCCGCGCGTGGGCGATCTCGCGCGACCCGTTTCGCCACACTCCGTATGATTCTCTTCAGGCCAATTAGAAGTGAAAGGAAGCGCCCGATTTATACCCGGTGCGCACCAGGTTTAAGGTCGGCTTTTATTTGAGCGAATATAATGTGGAATTGTATTGTTTTTTATTTTACTCTGTTTTCAGTGTGTTGGAATTTAGTAATGTAATTTTCCAGAACGACCGTAAGACACACATATACAAACAAGATAAAATGTGTACATTTTATACATCTTTGTTAAAAAGCTAAATAGGGTAAATTATTTTGTTATTTCTTTTGAATATTGTCATTAAATATTAGAAAGCAGTAATTTGCAACATTAGTTAACATTAAAATTAATTAGTTTACTTTAACCTTGTCGGATACGTCAGTGTAAAAAAAATAATTGACATTAATGATTAATGTCCGCTCTCAACGTGAAGCTCCTAATAGAGGAATCTTAAAAAAGTTTTCTACGAGAACTGCTTCTTACTCAATTGCTCAACCTCTCAATTTCCGAAGAAATTCGAGTAAGAAGGATAGGGCTAGGACAGTACTAGTGATTAGCTAATCGCTCCGGCTAAGCCCCGTTTTTTAGGATGAGATGGGTGGGAGAGAGTTTTAGACATCACAAACATTCATGTTTACGATCAGAACTCCATAAATCGTTTGAAAAATCAAATTATGAAACTGTCCGTACCGGGACTTGAACCGGAGATATCCGTAACCGTAGCCAAGGACGTTCTTCACTGCACCACGTAGCCAACAAATAAATGCAAATACAAATACTCAAAATTAAATGCAAACAAATTGATACAATTATAAATTTTAATATAAAACTATGTCATTCCACTGGTTGTGTCACAATCAGTAGAATAACAATGTTTTCAATTTAAATTTCACTTTGAAAACTACTTTTCAGAACGTTGCCGCCGAATATTTAAAATACCACAAAACATTTTTTAAGAAGAAGTGTTTTATTATATGTTTTCATGATATTCAAGGAAAACTAGTTTCAAGTGAAATTAAATTAGACATTTCTAAGAAATATCGAAGTCAAAGTTTGGCCAAAAGAACTAGCTGTTAGGAAATAATTTGTATATTTTTTTTTCCGTGTCCTCTCCCAATGTGGAGCATATGGTCTCCTAATTTAAGTTCTTCTAAGAGGTAACTCAACAGAATTTTTCTATGAGAACTGTTTGTTACTCAGTTGCTCAACCTCTCTTTATCAAAGAGAGTAGGGATTGAAGGATAGGGCTAGAACAGGACTAGTGGTTAGCTAATCGCTCTCGCTAAGCCCCGTGAGGATCAGATGGGTGGGTGAGGAGGAAGTTTTAGACATCAGAAACACTCAGACTACGACACTACATTCGTAGTTGGCCACGGACGCCGACTTTTTGTCCGACGTCTTGTATATTTGTAAAGTTAAATAATTTAAAGAAATCAATTACATAAATTCTTAAGTTTTATTGTGTGATGTATGAAGATATAGTTTTCATGAAAACTTCAATATGCTATTCGTATTCCTCAACGGCGATTAGAGCACAAGACTGTAATACAGAAACGTGAATCAAATCATTTAAGCAACTAAAGTGCGAGCAGTGACAATGTTAAATGACTGAAAAATCGTTCAAACATAATTGTTAAATATACAAACCAGTACTGAAGTTTGAATATTTTTTCAAGATTGTCACAATAGTTATAAAAATAAAGTCCTTTTAATAGTATTGTAAGTATTTATTTTATATAATCAAATTTATAGTTAAATTATTTCGCATGGTATAAATTTTTTTACAAATCTCACACTTGACATTTTGTAAAACCCATAAAATGTAGAAGTATTATTTTTAAGGCCACGAAGCAAAACTGGCATTTAGGCAACAGCCCAACGAACGGCGCGATAAAAATTTATGTTTCTCAATTTTCATACTTAGATAATAACTTTAATAAAATCGTAGTAATATAATATACATCTGACAGTTAGAAAAAAAATAAGAAAGGTTTAATGTTAATCTATCAAATCAATCATTTTTGCTTGGAGATTTATGGAAACCACTTAAATATTCCAATACGTATTGAAATGTGAATATTTTTTGTAAAACATTTCGCTTAAAATATAGTTTGCGTTAAAAAAGGTTTATATAAAAACTTATCCGTTTTGAAAAGCATTTTAATATATTTAGTGTGAGATATAATATATTATATGTAAGGGAATTCTATTAAATACGCCATAAATCACTTTTAAGTTGTTAACTGTCAATTCTTTGTGAAAAGGTATCATATTTAAGCACAATTTATTTAATGCTCCTTCCACATGTCTATAATGATCAGGACCAGTTTAACTTATCGTGAGCTCAGTTGATAATGGTCATGATTATTTTATGTGGAAATAGTGCAAAACAAATTATTATAATTTCAATATCAAATTTAAATTGTTGAAATTTTGTACATTTACATGTATTTCGTCACTAACGACCCGTGTTTCACCTTTCGGCATCTTCAGGCATTCGAGAATATGAATTAGAGTTCATTCGTGTGCTCGAGTGCTTGAAGATGCCGAAAGGCGAAACCCGCGTCGTTAGTGACGAAATACATGTAAATGTACAAAATCTCAGCAATTCAAAAAACATTGTATTTTATTTTAAAAGATAAAATTAGTTCATAATTGATTTGTCATCATAATGCGGATATGCGGAAAAACAGCGTTGTCCTGAAAACATTATTCAGCGATAATCGCCGTCGGTTGTTGTAGAAATGGATTTTATCAAAAATATTTATTTTTAATGGATGAAGATGATGTTAGTAATTTTATTGCGAATCAAAAATAAATGTGTGACTAACGCTGTTTTCCGCATACGGGCTCAATTATTTGACTTAAGTAATTGATTCATCAAATGATTAAATGATATCAATAGTGGATAGCTACAAACATTTAAAATATACCAAGCTAAAGTAGTTCAACAAAATATTCATTATAAAATCAAAACCCTTCCTCCCTGTTTCATTACCTATTGTCATGTCCGAAATTTCTGTGTCCCTGAACCTCCATTAGATCACCTCTGTTTCTTTGCACCCCTCCGTCTACTCGCATGTTATTTTCACTCCCAGAATATTTCCATTATCAAGGTAAGTAAAATACTTCGCAAATATCATACACGGCGATAAAAATGATCATTCCATGGTGGAAGAAGTATAGGTCAGCTGGATAAAAAATGACAATCGCCAATTTTGCATTGGTTGACGTCATTCTGTGCATATTGAATTACAATCTACTATCAAATTTGGATTATTGAGATTTTGTACACTTCCATGTGTTTTATCACTGACGACCCGGGTTTCGCCTTTCGGCATCTTCAGGCATTCGAGCACACGAATGGACTCGAACTGACAGACAGTAAACAGTGTCTAACGTTTATATAGAAGATACAAATACGACAAATATTATTTACGAAGTAAGATATTATACGTCTGAGAGCCACACTGATACCTCAGTTAACATTTCGAGAATCGCCTTAATCCTCATTTCGACACCACATTTACAGAGTGGCGAATTGCCGCTTTCCAACTACTTTTAGAATTACCAGTGATTTTACAATTATAATAGCATTGTGGGTTTCGACGGGATGCAATTCGACGAAAGGGTAAATATATACAATCATTCCACGTTTAGTGACATCTGTTAGGTGTTTCAACGTATAGGATATAATAACGGAGAATTAGGAAGTGTGGAATCTCAATAATCCAAATTTGATATTGAAATTTCATCAAGCACCCTCAGTCGATGTTTTAAATTACAATCTACTATGTTTACAACAGTGTTTTGGTGAGAATAACAATTCACCTAAAAATTCTTTAATCTATTTAAATATCCTTACATTAAATATATATCTAATTAAGTGTTGATATGATTTTGTAAGTATTTATATAAAATAACTTACGATTCATAGAATGATGGGCAGACGATAGATTCGTTCAATTGAAACATTTCTATCGAAAGCTTTAGTATCAGTCAAAGGTATGAGGGTATAATATAGGACATATATATATATATATATGCGGAAAAGATTCACGTTCCCAAAAAGCTTTCAACTTGATTCAAATCGATATCTCAATCATGACATTTGAAAAAAGCACATCGTAAAGGTATATGTCCTCGCTGCGTACTTTATTCTACAAGATGACAAATTCTTAGCACAGAAAAGTTTCCTATCGAATTCTTATCGGAGCTTTTATAAAACTTACCAAACGAGCTTTCAAAGCTCAAAAGGGATTCACATTTTTTTATATTTATTTTCACTATCTCAATCATAGTGAAATATTCTGTATCAATGTATAATTTTGTGAACGTAATTCAATTTACTGATAGCCTACAATATTGAAAAATGTTAACTATTAAAAAAGCTTAAGTAAAAAATATGTTGATATAATAATATTGACTTAAGACTAAGACTGAGAGACTCTTGTGTGACTTGAAAGGACTAAAAGCAATAGGTGAGAAGTAATGTATTTTTTAGATTTTAAAAAATAAAACGCAATTCATTTGTACTACTTCCACATATTTATAATGTATCAGTTGATAATGCTCGAGATGAGCGAAACTGGTCTTGATCATTATAAATATGTGGAAGTAGTACAAATGAATTGTTTTATTTTTTTAAATATAATATCTTTCCACCAAGAATTGACAGTTAACACCTTAAAAGTATTTTTTACAAATAATTTGATGGTCTTGTGCTTTGTTTAGTGCGTTACAGTTGTTACTATGCTGCTCTCAGAAAAAATATTGTTAATTGGTCAAATTAATAAGTCATCGTTCCGGCTTTCAAAATAATGTTCTAACTAATTCATATTTCTCATAATGATTTTCACTAAATTTCCATACACTTAATTCCTCTACTTTTTCAATTGATTTTGTATTTTAAATTTTATTTATAATAAAACTTTAGTAATACGAAGCTTAGAACATTACTATACTTGTTTAAATCCAAAACTCACAGCTCGTAAACAATGTTTTGCGCATGATCAACACATGAATACACAGCTGAAGTGTCCTTAACGCGTGTCGGCTGATGATTTTTTATGCGCTACGTCATATAAATCCTTATTTTAAATAGATTCGGCGGCTTCTTTGTAAAAAATCATTTTTAACATAAAATTAAAATTGATATCTGTGATATTTCATTGGTTATGTTACTAACTGTGACACGTGTTTCAATGAGCTTTTTGAATATGCTTCTCTAAGAGGCGAAATACGTGTCACAAAGCCAATGGAATAACAAAGATATTACTCTTAACATTATTTAAAAATCACAGTGTATTAGATAATTTTAATTCATTTGTGGAGCTTCATTGGTATTGCTTATAAATATAAACGCAAAGTGTTATTTATTTGATAAATAAGAAACGCGTTTTAAAAACTACTTTATTTTATAACGCACTTCTGACTTCAACATAGATGTAAATTGTCTGTTATATCGAGGCTTAACTGTAATAACATTGCCTTTTGTTATGTTTTCAAACGTTCCTAACTAAGCCTATCATGACATAGTGTGATTAAGGAAGACTTTACAAATTTTCCCTGTCATCCTGAACCTCTTACCACCGGTGTTTGATAAATACCTTCCTTAGAAATATTTGGATATTGATACACAGTATTGCACTGATATCGTATATCTATCTATATATATGAAAATGAATATTTGTTTGTCCAGTATGCGTTCCTATACTTTTCGGCTAATTGCGATAAAACTTTGGTAAGCTGTTGTGTGCATATCCACAAAGGTTTCTGAAAAAAAATCTAAAATCTAAAAAAAAATCAAATAAGTACAAACCGCGACATTTAAGTTTATGTGTAACAATTAAATTAATTATTAAATTCCGATTGTCGGATTTAAATGGAGAATTTAAAGGAGAAGATGTACGCATCCCAATGATTCCGACAGATATGCCAGTCAAATTCAAACGTTTGCAGTTTCCGGTGCGACTCGGATTTGCAATGACCATTAAAAAAGCCCAGAGAGAATCGCTACGAGTTTTTGGACTAAATTTGGACAGCTGTATGTGGTCTGATTATGACGGGTATTCGCTAGTACCTAATAAATTAAAAAGAATGTTTGAATAAGATGGAGCACTTCGTTGCAGTGTGTAAAAAAACTGTTGAGCATATACCATATATATAGCATATTCCAGCAATTAGAATTAATGATAGACGATTTTGAATATAAATCAAAACACATAAACGTAAAATGTTATTCCGACGTTTCAGCTTAGTAGAGACGATGTTTCTATAGAGAGTACCAAAAAGCAAAGTGAAGATTAAAGAGTTCGTCGACGTGCTGAATATTCAATTCGGTAAACATTAATTTAGCGGCCTTCGGTTGACAAGAAAAATGTTCCAGTTTCTTTCACTCGAAAAACCTTTTCTTAGGACGTGGACCATTTGTTAAGAATTCGATAGTGCACAAGGGTGGGGCTTGAATGATAAGCAACAAAGAAAATAATTAATTCTAGCAAAGAAGTCGTGCTGCTAATACTTAAAGTTTCGCCACTGGAAATCACTATAAATATATATATATCGATCGTCCAGTTCATTACTAAAACATATCTCCAAATAATCAATATTGAGATAATACGAAAAGTGATACTCAAATGATCATAATAAATCAAATATTATCGATGTGTACCCGAGTTTTAAACATTTTATAAAAATGTGTCACTTTTTTCAAGCATAGTCAGTAGAAGGATATTTAGAAATACTCTTTTACTGACCAAGAATTATCAACATTTTGTTTTTTTTTTTTTTTTTTAAATAAAACACAATCCATTTGTACTACTTCCACATATTTTGTCCACAGAATATGTGTAAGTAGTACAAATGAATTGTTTTTTATTTTTTAAAATATAATGTCTTTCAACCAAGAATTGACAGTTAACAACTTAAAAGTGTTTTGTTTAATTCTTTAGAAGGTTTTGTCTTTTTTCTCATTTTTTGTTGGCATTTTTGAGTACACAATCAAAAAGGGCGTAAAATTGTACATAATTATAACTACATATTTAAATCAAACTTAACCTTTATAATACCAGACGATCGATATAATAAAAGTCAAACGAATCTTCGCTTAAAATATTTGAGGTTTTTCTTCGTAAAATTTGTTGTTTAACACCTCGTCTAAAGGTATGTCTATTTTAAAATTTTTGCTGGTTGACAAAAAACATTAAGGAATTGATATAACTAACTATAATTGCATTTTTCTTTGACTTACACTTTATTGAAAACCAATTTAATTAAAATTATCAGTAGCATAATATATACTTCTTCTTCTTGGTGCTACAAATCAGTGTGGGTCCAGGTTTCGTCACAAACTCTTTTCAGAGTTTGAGCTACAAAAACTAAAAGCCAGGCCGTCTCGTTCGATACTATATATCCATCTAACGATGCCGCACATGTCATCTTTTTCCTTATAGCTTTCAAAATATATGTTGACAATTCGTGAAAATATTTTAAGATTAGCCACAATCAAAAATATATTAAGTACATTTAATTATTAATTTAAAAATCAAGTGAGCACTTTTAAATGCTTTGATATTTCTTTTATGTCGTGAAAAAGAGAATATGACAGATTGATTAAAAGATAGGATGCTTTGTCGGAGCTTTATTTCAAATAACGCAGATTAGTGTAAAAGGTATCTACTATAAATGATATAAGTTAATGAAAAAAAAAATCTGAATGTATGAAGTAATCAATTTCAATATAAAATAGCAAATTATATTTATATTTATCCCATAATAAAATCAGTTATGTTCGTGTTGCGTTCGTGCTTGACAGGACAATAGATAAAAAAAATTCCTACCGCGTGAAAATAAGAGAAATTGTTATACACCCAACTGAACAATCTCATCATCTTATTTGACAACAAAAAATAATTTAATCTCGCAGTAAAAAACATTGTGAGGTTTCACATTATTTGTCTACGTCAAAAATAATAAAAATATACGTGAAGAAATAAAAAAATAACATCGCACTTATTTTACTGCGGGCAGGTAACAAAGGCTTGAGCAAACGGTCAGGTGAGGAAAAGCATTATTCATTTTCGTTACCGGACCGGACCTCCCATACCAGAATACCAGAACTGTTCACGCTAGCTACTTTGAGCCTTCGTCACAGTGACGTGAAAGTACCACCTACTTTTTGTGTCGTATCTTAGAAAGCTTTTCAGAGTATGTTTGATTATAGGGCCGTTATTTATTGCATGTCCGAGTCGGATCGTATTGATTGCTTTCTTTAATTGGAGAGAATTGCCAATAAAAGGCGTTTGGGCAGAATGTAATTCTGTTTTTTCGGGTGAATCACGTTTCTGCAAACTCGACCTTTTTTCTTCTAGCAGATATGCCCTTTCAATGCAGTTGCTAAATTGACGCTCAATACTGTATATAACACTGTTTGAAATACAAATTTGATCTTATATGTTCCATACATATTTAGAAATCGTGTTCCTAACTTGTATAATTACTGAGATTTACTTAAAGGATGGAACGGTGGTTAACCTGTCTGGAAATATAGACGGAACGGATTCAGTCGACGGAGAGTGTATTGACGTATATTTGTATCGTAAGGAAGCACACGTTTTGCCGTGTCTATGCTTCCTGTCACCTGTCAGTATTGCCATCTGTATTGATTATTTTCTCACAGGTACTCCCCCTCCAGAAATTTCATTCCTGACACCATTTAAATTAAGTAATTCATGTTTACCGGACGTATAGGCAGACGTTGAAATGAAATGTAGATTTAATTTATTTTAGTACTGCTTTTTAGTGCCGTCAAGCAACCAACAATTTTGATGGATACGGCTGTCACTTTGAAGATATTCATTTTTAATATAAAATTATATTAATAAATTTGTTATTCCACTGGTTATGTTACTAAATATGACACGTGTTCCGCCTCTTTGATAAGCATCATGGGACTAAATATATCGAAATGCTATTTATTTATAAGGTAAACAAGGAAACTAATTATTAACATAAAAATGAACGGTGGGGGGGTGATTATTTTATTCTACCAATCGTGGAGAGGGGGATAGACACAAACGATAATGGTAGCAACTACCAGAAAAAAATTAATTACTAGTGTTCGTAGGTGAACACCTCAAGGAAAATAAATAACCTTACGGTTTAGTTAGTCAGAACATATTTAAGAAAGAGGCAAAACACGTGACACATTTAATAGTACATTCATTGCTTTTACAAAGCTATCAATTTTTATTTTACATTAACTAATAAGTGTTCGTAGTTAGCGATTGCAAATACTTAGGAAGTGTTTGACCTAGGCCTCATTCGCTGGTTTCCATTACCACTGCTACATATAAAATACAAGGGTGACATGGGAGGGTAGTTTTAGTTGAGGTACTCACTGGATCTGACATCCAGCGCACGTTGACGCGTTTACATTAATGCATTATATGGCACCCTCTCGCCTCGTTGACTTCACGCACTATTTTCATTCATTGCAGAGGGCCGGACCGAGTTGCGTGACGCCTGAGAATCAGTCGAAACGAGGCACACAATGGATGGGGTTTATTTTTCCTTTGTCAGAACGGGAGCGAACATTTCCATTAACCTAGCGATATTCAATTGACGTTTTCCGACGTGACGCCACTGAAAAGAAATGAATGTGCGAGAACATAGGGAATATTTGTGTGATAAGAATTTTTTCCTTTTATTAGTCAGATTAGTATCAAAAATATATGGAAAAGGAAATTGAATTATCCAGATGTCATTATCAATCTGCGTTCGCTAAAAACGAATGTTAAGACTACCAAAAATCCACACGATTAATAAAAAGATTGAAGTGAAACTAAGAAGACCGTCAGAAAAACTTAAAGAAACCTTTTAATGATGCACTATCTTAATAAGCTTAAAAATTTGAACTTTTTTATGATAAAGATGATAACGCCATCGTAAGGACTGAAATATAATTCTTACAAAAGCCAGATGACCAAGTAGTTATCTTTTAAATTAAGATATCAACTGAGAGTGTTTCATGGAATTTCAATATCAAATTTCCATTTCTTATTAACGACCCGGGTTTCCCTTGTATGGTCCTTTGCAATCCTTTTTTTCTGAAGATGTTTTATGTTGTGTCTATACTCACTACGCTGTGCATTTCAGAAACTTAAATTGTTATTACCTATAGCTGTTTACTGTTGTTGCACAAAGTCAAAGGTCCAACCATTTTCAAAGGTCTCCGAACGGTCAAAGGAATTGAATGTGAAACGTAGCTTGGTTAATTGGTACATCTTCACGTGAATCTGGAATTGTCTGACTGATCCACCAAACTTGACATTGACAAAATTTTTCAAGCTCTGCAAAAATTTTTGCTTTGAGAATACATATAGGATAGGTTGAGAAAAAATATTGTCACTAAGTCTACGAACTACATTGATATTTCAATTGAATTTAATACTTATTTGATAATAATGACTTTCAACTTTCTTTGGGAAAATAGTCGTATAAAGAATTACAATCTCATAGAATTTAGCAATTGCAGGCGACCCAAGTCGTTAGTGACGAAATACATTAAGATGTACAACATTTGAATAATTCATCACTCAATTCTAATTCAATTATATTATATTATTCTCGTAGAAATAAATATTACCTTATTTAACGTATGAAAGTTTTAATTCAAGGTTTCGGACCCTTGATTGCCCAACCGAGTAGGGTAGTAGCCTGTGAGCTTTTATTTGCGTTACAGTTCAAATAAGCTGCCAGTGACCAAGTGGTAGATAAATAAAGATTGTATTCATTAATATCTACATTTATTTTATTACAATCCCTGTTTTATTAATTTAAATTTTAAATCTTTACTCCACTCCCTCCCATTCAAAATTGAATTACGAAAATCTCCCCAGGGAGATTATTGAATTTTCGTTGTTTGTACACATTTTCGTGCTGTCTTTGTGCCTAGTCGACCAAATTCAATTTTTCCTTATTAGATTATGTTTTTATAAAATTTGCCCATCTCTGTTTCAGGCTACATCCGAGATTTCCTTGCGGAAATACAAAGATATTGTAACAAAGGACCCTATATTTATGCGGTGAGTACTTATTAATTATTATTAATTTTATTTGAACATCTCTTTTGAGCAAAGATTTGATTTATATATTTTCTTATTTATACATGAAGCTGTTGTAGATACAATCGACCGATATACCCGGATAATCTGCGTAATCAGTTTAACAAAAATTTACTTTTTTAAACGCAAAGCCTTTAACAATTACCGACCGGTAAAAATAGAAACAATATTTGTCCAAGAAATCTAAGTCCTCTAAATTCAGTTGACATTGGCGGATAAAAAAATATTCAGTTTCAGTTTTTGATAGTACCAGTTTTGGTTAATTTATTGGTTCTGTTTTTTTATATGGTTAAAACTATTTTTCATTAGCTAATATTGTTATTTAATGATATTTTATATTTTTTATGAAACATTATCTGCTTTCTAGTCGTATTTTTTTTAGCGAATCTCACGCTTTGGCATTGGTGCGGGGCTTTTTTTTCTCTTAATCAAAACGTGTCAGAATGGCAGGCTGTAAAATTTAATGATGTCAAACAAGCATACGATAATAATAAATAAAATTTTAATTCTTCGTCTGGCTAAAAGGATAAGATCACAATAGATTTTAAATGTCAATAAATAAGAAAAAAATATCTTAAAAGCTTGTTTCTAGATTCTTTGACTTGTTTATTAACATTAAACGTCAAAGAAATTAATTGTAATGTAAAAAGCACAGGCCAATATTAAGAATTTCTCCAAATCACCGGCGTAGCAAGAGGGGCGGCATTTCCGAAGATGAATAGAACATTTCGACAGTAAAAAATATATTTTTTTTTATATTTACATAATCAATGCAAGTTTTATTCCATTCATCATGTTTTCTTCTGTCTTATTTGTAACTCGCTGACAAATTGTACTGTTCTAGGGGCAGCATTTTTTAAAATGAGTAGAAAATTATGTAGGTAATAAACAAATAAGAATTTTTAAGCCTTTTGATTCGCTGACAAAACATATTTCTTTTCTGAAAGATCTGAGAATAATCACAAACCCTCAATGTCTCAAATATTGAAATGCTTTCAATTTCTTTTCTCGCAATTGTGCTACTAGCTGTGAAAGAAGTTTTTCGAAAACGAAATGACTAAAAAAAGAATTTAATATCAACAGTGAGCAAGTTGCGATTTAAAAAATACTTTCAATAGTACACTAACTGGCTGATAAAACCGATTTTAATAATTTTTCTGGCGATTTTACTAATAGCAAAGCGAGGAAAAATGAATTTGTTTTAATTTTTTTCAATGTTATTTTAATAAAATTTACTGAACATCTTGTTCTAAATCAATTCACAATTTTAAATCGTTTTTATATGGAATATATACCTCTTTATGTATTTTGCATAAATAATTTTATATTGAAGAACAAGAAGGTGGTATTAGTTATGCGAAGAGTTTTCTTATAGCTTTTTATCCACTCCATTTTCAGAATATGTTTAGACGGCTTGGAAAGACTGAAAATCACAAATATTTGAAAAGCAATTGATATATCGACATTCCTTACGTATAATCACGTAAATGCCACATACTTGATTATACGTCGTTTGCATTTTCATTGTCTACGCACTCAGTTCTTTAGTTAGGCACAAAAAACATTGAGAAAAGTTCTTACTTCACCGTTTTCTTGTAAAGTATATGCGTAGTCATTCAGTGGTACCCAAGGGCACTAAGCGGCCTCATGGGTGTCCCAAAACCTGCTGGATTGACGAACTTGTCACGTTCTGTGGAAGTTCGTTGCAGCGTAAAGCTAGGAACCGAGAAGAGTGCAGGGAACTGGGGGATGTCTTCGTCCAGCAGTGGATCGACCCCGGCTGAAAATGATAAACATGTAACTAGTCACTTGTACGAAAATCTTTAGCTAAAATCCGGTCTAATGTCGTATCTGTAATATTTCAAAAACTATAAACTTTTCAGCAAAACTTTGTATAAAATAAGAAACTAGATTTAAAATAAGAGGACTGTTTCAATTTTGAAGAAGATAGATGTAGCCGTTACTTTGTAACTGCGTTTTGAATCTTTGAGACGCTCTCCTGCAAAATATCATGTTTGCAAGATTGTACGTAGGGACTGTCGATATTACATGATCATAAGGTAATTTTATACCAATACCACGATTTGGTTTTGGTAACCATTTGTGACCTTGGATCTACGAGTGAAAAACATATTTTCGTCAAAATACAGATTTAAAAATGAAGTTTCTTTTCACCTGGATTCATTTCAACTTATTTTAAAGTATAATTAATTAATAAACGTGTGAACATTTAAAGCATCTTGACAACCTTGTAACAGTAATCAGATTTCCATTAATACTGGCATCACCAGTAACCACACACCAACGGATTTGTAAGACTTTGACCTCATAGTTAAAGAGCAAACTTGGCCAAATTAATAAATAACGTGTGTTAACAAATATCAAGATAAATCTCGGCTTGTGTGGTGTAATCTTGTGGCTGTTAATGTTATTGTAGACATGTGGTCACGAAAATACTCGTTATTGAAAACGGATCCATCTCGGTCAATCTCAAACGTGAGACCTGTGTGCTTTGAACTCTTTTTTTGCAAGCGAACCTATAAAAAAATCATTTGGTATTTAAAAGATTGGATCCTTGACTGACTCACTGATTTGTATTCACAATTTATTCATTAATATCTTGATCGAAAGTGAACGTTACATTTTTTGAGACAATTATGTAAAAAAATAATGATTAAAAGGATGATACATAATATTGCACATTTAATATTATTTAACCGACACGACTAGTAAATTGACATAACATTCATAAATTGAATTTCGATTTTATTTGGTAGTTTATAACTATAACCTAATAATTTTAAAAATAAAACATAACTTGTTTGTACTGCTTTCACATGTCTATAATTACCAGGACCGGTTTTGATCAGCACGAGTATTATCAACCGATAATAAAGTGCAAACAAATTATCTTTTATTTTTAAAATATAATGACTTTCCACCAAGAATTGACTGTTAACATGACGTTGAAAGTGACAACCAAATAAAATTTTGTAGAAATAAATACTTAGATATTTTATCCTATTCAAGTAACATGTCTTGTATTGTAATATACCAAATATAGTTTAGTTATTTTGTTGATTGAATTGGCATTTCCTAGGATAATATACCAAAGTATTTATTTCTAAAAAAATTATTAGGTTCATCGTCAGAACTACTCAGTCGTTTATATTATAGTTCTGACAATGGAGTTGAGCGTAAATAGCCGTCGACTACCAAATAAAATTTTGAAGAACTGCTTTCTTTTTATCATACTACTAATTATTTTAGTTACAGCATTTTATAAGGTACTTAATACTCACCCACCATCACTCGTTTCTGTTTTACATTATTCTTTCATAGTGTATTACTTGACATAACAAAGATATTCGTAATTAATTACTTAATTATGGTTAAACAAAGGGCAAAATAACACAAATCCATCCCCAAGATCTATAATCAAATGTTCAATTGAGGAAGTCAATAAGCCATGTATCAACATACTACGAATAAAGTCCGGCCAGTCTGATCGTGAAGCGCAGTTCTTGCCGTTAGGCAACAAAGGTCATCTATAATCCAGGAGATAGCTGATAGAATTCCGTGAAAATTAGTGTGATATGTTTTTCTTGGTAAACGGAAGCGATAAGGATCGTTTTCATGTCGGAATATCACTTATAATCAATCAGATGATTTTTGAACATTATTTTATGAATAATTTCAAAAAAGAAAGCCTCAGTTTTCACACTAATATCGAAAAATGAAAATTATAACAGACCGACAGAAAACTTTCATCAGTAACGTAAAATTACTGAAATAAATAAAACGGTGATGTCAGTTTTGTTTACTTTGAAAATCGTCGGACATAATAAAATATTACCTTGTTTATTTTTACCGTGAAAATTATTTGAAATCTATGCTGAAAATTTTCTAAGGGTACTGTTTATCAGAAATAGTTAATTGCAGGTATGCGAGCCAGTTTCAAAAACACAGTAGGTACACTATGTTAATAATGATAACATATTTTTTGTTACTGTTTTAAATTTAAATGCAATCGTATTCTGAATAGTTCCAATTAATATTAATATTACTAATAAATCTATATATGTATTTAAAAGAAGTCCATATTTATCAATTATTTGTTCTTATACAATAAATATTTGACAGTTCAAAAGAAGTTTTCTTCTCAAGAAAGAAAATCTCTCCGACTTTTTCTTGATTATCGAAACATTTTATGTAACGCTTAACTGTGCTGAGACAAAATCATAAAAAAATTAGTTAAGTTATCATAAAACACATTACAAGTAAACCGAAAGTCTTAAATTTTCTTGCAATAAAATTATTTTATACCATCCAATCGTATGATTTCTTAATTATCTACCAACGGCGTGAATTATCAGTAAAATCTACATTGAAAACGGGAATCATTATTGCCATCCGTATGTACCTGAAATCATATTTCTTAAATAATCTTTTAAAATAATGCTTATGAAAGAATCATAAAAATATGTTTAAAAATGAAAAGTGTTTGAAACGAAATATGAGTTGTATTTTTATATTAATATTTACAGAATTTTATTTTAGAATTTTAAAATATATAAAAAAATACCAGGAGAGCAGAATATTCATAAAAGAAATGGTGTAAAATTCCTATTCGCATAAAGTACCTATATCCTCAAAGCTTCCACACGAATAACAATATATTGCATGCAGTCTCACACTTTTCAACCCGGCGCGATTTTGTATGCATGATGCTGCAATACGTTTCGTTTCTAGAACACCTCTACATGACTGCATTTTTCAGTTTCACATCTTTTTTGTTTTATGTTTTCCTGATAAAATCGTATTTTAGGTAAATAAATCTGAATTCTGATAGCGTTGGTACATTAGAAAAAATTGTAGAGCTCATTAATTCATTCTTTTTTCATTTGATATTTGTATCGTTAAAAATATATTATATGAATTAATTCAATACACAAGAGACAAACGTGATAATTAACAATACATATGAAATATCTAGTTATTATAATAAAGTCCATAGTTGATGCCGAAAATAATTTTAATGTAATTATATTCAAATACGAAATATCTAAAAACAATATCTAATCTAATTAAAGCTAAATATTGAAACAAAACAGAGGAATTGATTGAATTGGCATTTACTTGGTAGAACTCCATTATAATAGGATAAAATAACAAAGTATTTAGTTCTACAAATTTTTATCAGGTAGTTCATAACCATTTCGGCTTTACGCCATCGTCAAAACGATAGTTCGATAGTTCGGACGATGGCGTAAAGCCGAAATAGCTATCAACTACCTGATAAAAATTTGTAGAACTAAATACTTTGTTATTTTATCCTATTAAAACTGAGGAAGCATTGAAAACTAATACATAAAAAAAACACGAACAGAGCTCATTGTAAAATAATTATATGACTCAATAGAAAATTCATCGATCAGATAGGGAGCCATTGAAATCAAAAATTCATGTAATAAATAGTAATTTCTTTTTGTTTTAAGAGTGTCCATTTTCCTATTCTAACTGCAGCTAATTAACTAGAACTGCTTATAACCCAGTCACTCAGTCACTCTAAGACAGGATATCGATAATTGAACGAGGGTCATAAAATATAATAACTAGTAGTTAGCCAATCGTATTCATATGCTTCGGTTTCCGGGATTAAATGGAGCAGGGGAGGTGCAATTATTTTTTTTACGATAACAGCACATGGCGGAATTACCTACCTACGCAGACAGATAATGGGATTATGAAAGATTATTTCTCTTACAACTTCAGGGTCGTAAATTTGGCCCATAAAACTATAGTTTCATTGTATGTTTGCTCAAAGCTTGATTAAAGTTAAAAATATCACATGTACAAAATAGTAAATAGCTTTACATGACATCACTTGTTTAAAACGGTACTCACTTAACACGGTTCCTATTTTGACGAAAAAATCAATTCTAGTGAGAGTCACAACAAATAATACTTTTGTATCTGTATTTTAAGAGTTTTGAATACAGTTTTAAAATTAATTAAGTAATTAAAGACTCTATTTCTTCATTTTTTTTATAAAAATAACCTATCCCTCATATTTGTAAGTTTCACTTAACACAGTTTCACGTAACACGTTGTATTTTTTTTTAAATCTTATTGACTTACACACAATTTAAAAGTTATTTAAAAAAAAAATATTTATTTTACGAGCAACTAATTATAAAATATTTGAATAACATTAATAATAGCAAAGTCTCAAGAAGTTCTCTGTACAAAATAAAATCTTAGATTTTAATAGAAAATTTTAACAAACTGTTTGTTTAGATGAGACGTAAAAGTCTTGATAATTTTCCTTTTGACTTTAAATGTCAGATTTGTACACTGAACTATGGTATTTCAAATAAAGCAAAACTAGATTATATTAATTAATTCTTCTAAAAATGTCTAAAATAGGTATTATTTATTATTTCTACATCAATCGTTGAGATTAATAATGTGTCAGAAATGGAAAACTTTTCTTTTCAATGAAGCGAAATAATTATCATTTGTTTTTTTGCTTTTGAATTAAGAATATTGAGTTTGTTTCGTAAATTATTCATGAAGAGTATCTTGTTTTCTTCAAACATATTCTGTTTGATAAGCCAGTTAAGTTTCCAAATGCATCTGAAATTTCACAGTCTGTTGCATAAAACACAACTTGCGGTGGTTATAACTCGATTTCTAGAAACAGAGCTACAGATTTCATAATAAATATACAAAATATTAATAAAAATACATAAATTACAAGTTGCAGATGGTGACAACTTGGCGGCTCTGTGGAATTTTGTAATGGTCTGAATAGATATTCTTAAAATACGCATTGTTATTAAATTCAAAACAAAAAATTATAAATGATTTTATAAGACTTCAAAGTAATTTTTACCGAGCTAAACAAATACAAATATATTGATTATAATGGCGTTTACTTGATAAAACTCTTTCATTATAAGGTTAAAATGATATTTTTTAGTTTCTTGAGATTTATTAAATATTTACGTTATGAAATAATAAAACAAAATTTGTTCACGTGAGGAATAGCTACCATTTGGGTGAAAAGAGGGGGTTCTTCGAATTGCATTAAAACCCTTTCTTTTCACCCATAATACGTTTTTTGTGATTATTCCAGATGCTATTTTCTTAGACTCATGGGTAAGATTTGTTGTATTTTATCTTGTATATAATTGTTGTAAACTGATTACTTGTGTCAGTTTGAGGTCATTCGTGTGTTCGAATGTCTGAAGATGCCAAAAGGCGAAACCCAGGTCGTCAGTGACGAAATTCATGGAAATGTACAAAATCTCCACAATTCAAATTTGATATTGAAATTCCATCAAGTATCTTCAGTCGATGTCTTAAATGAAAACCTTTATACTAATATCGAAAAAATATTATTGACACTTCAGTATCACTCAACTTTTATAATATCTAATCTTTTCTTTGCTTCGCTGCTCTAGCGTCAAATTGTATGTTGTTTATTTTCATCTTCATTCATTGCAGAGTTTTATTTAATTTAGTTGTAATTTTAAAGGCACTACTTATTGTATAAGTGTTACTTCACATATCGTTAAACGAATTACTCGAACGGAAAAAAGTATCTTGACGATGTGATAATAAAGAATTTTCGTCATTTCGTTGTATTTCTTCAGCCATCACGAGACGAAAGATTTTTAGAACAATTTAGGCAGATTTAAAAGATAACGAAATATAATAATTAAAAGGCCATTTTATTAGATTTATAACAATAAATAATAAGTATTAAAATCTAGTGTGACGATGATCAAAAAAGTTCTTCTATGAGAAATTAGTATTACAGATAATATGCGCTTTTGAAGCTTTTTTTAATAAAAATCATTTTTCATATAGATACATTTTAAAAGAAGGGAGGAAGCTAGAAAGAAATAGTAGCAAACTTATCAAACCGATATGCCCCGTATTTTAGAATGGGAAAAAATTTAAGATAGCACAAACTTTCATACTTTCAAACACAAATAATTAATAAATCTATTAATATTAAATAAAGGTTGAATCGACGATATGAAGCTGTTTGTTCTGAGATTCGAACCAGTAGACAATATTGCAAGCGATAAGAACGATATTGACCACTTGGTTACAGCCAATTTCGAATATTTTATTCCTCAAAAAATTTCTTGTCCAAGTTGATATAGTATTTTATTATACATAATAGCGTCCGTGGCGCAGTTGGTAGCGTCGCTGGCTACGGTTACGGATGTCTCGGATTGCGGTGCGGATTCATAGATTGATCTTACAATCGATTTATGGATTTCTGTACGTACTCTGAGTCCTCCCTCCCACCCATTCCATCCTCACGGGGTGTAGCGAGAGCGATTAGCCAACCACTAGTCCTATCCTAGCCCTATTCTTCTATCCCTACTCTCTTCGAAAAAAGGGAGGTTGAGCAACTGAGTAACAAGTAGTTCTCGTAGAAAAATTCTGTTGAGATACCTCCATTAGGAGACCATATGCTCCACATTGGGAGCGGACATGAAAAAAAAAATATCGAAATTTTGCCGCTTTTCAACTTCTTTTAGAAATACCAGTGATTTTACAATTATAATAGTATTGTGGGTTTTGACGGGATGTAATTCGACGAATCATTCCACATTTAGTGACATCTGTTAGGTGTTTCAACGTATCGGATATAATAGCGGAGAATTAGGAAGGTTCAGCTGCTCATTCAATATCGGTAAGGAATTTAACTGGGCTCTATAGAGGCAAATTCGCCACTCTGTTAATATGGTGTTTACAAAATAAGGATTAGGAAGATTCCCGAAATTTTAACTCAGGTATCAGTGTGGCTCTCAGACGTATAATATCTTACCTCGTAAATAATATTTGTCGCATTTGTATCTTCTATATAAACGTTAGACACTGTTTACTGTCTCTCAGTTCGAGTCCATTCCCAAACCCGGGTCGTTAGTGACAAAATACATGGAAGTGTACAAAATCTCAATAATCCAAATTTCAATTATGTATTATCAATAAACTTCTCTAAAGATACTTAGACACTACGTATTCTATCAGAAATGTTAAATTTATTTATTTTGGGATAGTACCACCCGGCTTCAGGCCCACCATGCTTACTTAGAAAATAGAAAATTCATACCGAAGCTATTACTTTAACATGCATATATTTTGTTATTTAAGATATCGACTGAGTGTGCTAGTTGAAATTTAAATATAATTCAAATCACCATCAATATAGTTCATATATTTATGTAGTGATAATATTTTGTTATTGTTTTTTATAATACATGTAAACTTTTTTATAACTGTCAGTTCCAGGGCATCCGTGTATTTTTATTCCTGAAAACCCATGTCCCAGGTGATAAAACTTATGAAAGGCTACAAAATTTGAAAGATTCAAATTTGATAAACTATTGTTTGTCTATCAACATTGTATTCTATTAAGACCACAAACAATGCAATACCACAATAAATTGTGTATATTTTTATAGTGTTGCTATTGTAAAACTAAATTTTCCATGTAAAAAGAATAGGGGAAAACTTTCAGATGTAATTGCGTCACGTGTGAGTCTGTCGGATAGTCGGCTCCACAATCTGACAACAGTTGTATTGCATTTTGGAATTTGAAAAGGATTTACTGGCAACTATTTCTCTGTTGCGTTGTACGTTTCTATCATTGCCTCAGCGTTTTTTTTTCTTGTTTGGGATTTGTTATATCTACAATTCGGTAGAATAAATCAATAATTTGATTTGAATATAAATTTAAACTGCATTCGTAAAGGATTCAAATATAGAATATATATATTGTTTAGAAAACACTATTTGTAATATTTATGAAGGATGCTAGATGGGAATTCAATATTGAAGTTAAATCTTTCAATTTTGATATAGAACGTTGTTTTACGTTCCTGCAGCATATACAATGCCAAAAAATTAACAGCAGATACTACTGGAGTAAATCAATTAAATGCCATACCTAAACTGTAGAGAGTTGGTCGTCATACTGGGCTGTTAACGTTTCCATGGTGGGCGGTTGTTTATTAGCTTCCCCAAGTTCGAACGAACTCTCCAAAAAGTCCATAGTTAATGTCCTCAGCCTTTACGGCAAATATCTTTATTACAGTTTGGTTACTTGGTTCAGGTGACAGCTGATTACAGCCGATATAGGTTACAGTTTGCAGATGATTCCTCACTTCCGGGAATGAGGATCCAGTCCTCACGATCACCACGATGGGACACAAATGGTGGACAAGTTCCGACTGCCTAAAAATATATTTAAAAATTTAAACATGGCGTTTTCGGAATTCACCGAAGCGTCACGAAATAAGTTGAATAAGGACGCACCGGGTGTACTCGAATAATTTTGGCTAGCTACCTACTCAGATAATAAAGCTTATAAGATTACCCGTCGGCTTGATTCCTCAGGTATGCTAGGATAAATTCGATCCTCGTCGTCAATCGATTATTTCTCAGAAATTCTCTATTCCACGCGAAAGATGAGCGATACATATTAAAATTGCTTTTCGCGAGAGCAGGTGGAGGTCGTTTGCCTGACAGGATTGGATATAATATGTAAGATTTAACTCACAGAGAGGTTCAAATATAATATTAATGTTCATTATGTTAATTAATCTCCAATCCATTATAAAGATTGCAAGAAAGGTAACTTCCTAAGAAATTCATTTGAAATTAAATATGTTTTTAAACCTAGCAAAAACAAAACTTCTATATAATTATATCTTACGCAAAAATAAAGTTAAGAGTCTAACTTTGTAACTATATGGATTCTTTTCCAGGTTTCCCTCTAGCTGTAATTTGTTCATTAAATAATGTTTAATTAGAAAATAACTCTAAGGAATACTTTTATGAAATATTCCCTGTTTCCATTCTTAGGCATTTTCATCGCATATACATAGAGAAAACAAAATGACTTAGGCCTTTTTTATAATGCTGTTAGTTCTGCGTTCATAATAAAATGTTTCGAATTGTTAGTAACACTGTTAAGTGACTTATTCTGAATACGTATAAGATGTTGCAAACTCGGTTCTCATTTTCATTCTCAAACCAAAATCAATTCAGTTAAAATCTTATATATTATATTCTGATTTTCGCATTAAATTTGAACCTTTCAAATTAGCAAAGGCGTAAAACAAATTATTATGCTGGCGTTACCTATCTATTCTTGTTGAAAAAATTCTTTATTTATAAATATAATACATGATATGCAGTTAGTAAATATTTTGTTCATATTGGTTGAATTGACATTTATTTGCTAGAAATCTATCAAAATAAATGAAAAAAAGCTTTTAGTTCAATATAGGCTATGTAGTATTATTTATTGATACCTGTTTCAACCACTGTGCTCCAGTGGTACTTTACCCAAGCAATCAGGTGTTTCCAGATTCAGGACGTGAACCGTTTTTTAACTATGTTCGCTACCAATGTGGAGTATATGGACTCCTAATGGAAGTATTTCACTAGAAGTTTTTCTACGTCAACTGCTTGCTACTCAGTTAATCAACCTCTCTTTTTCAAAAAGAGTAGAGATATAAATGGATAGGGCTAGAACAGAACTAGTGGCTAGCTAATCGCTCTCACTACGCCGCGTTTTAGGAATTGGATGGGCGGGATAGAATTACATTTTTTTCAGTTCAACATAATCACTATGTAAGAAACCGGTTTGACAAATTCGGTTTGGAAGATTTAGATTACAAATGTTAGAAAGAAAATAAGTGTTACTTAAATTATTTAAAAAAATCTTTAGTAAGCATTTTTAGATTCTCAATGGAATAAGCGTAAAAATAAATAAGCAAAATTGTGATTATATTTAATCTTAGGACAGTTTTTGTATAAATTGTTGTCGGTGTTTACATTAATTTTAAAATTGACCGGAACTCGAAGCAAGTTAATGGATCCAATTTAGGTTTAGCATTTTTTTAACGTGACGCGGTGAAATTAGTCCTGCGGCCAAACACGATTCGGCAAATTGAAAAGACAGTTCTGACTTGCGTATCAAACAAAGGATTATTTTAAAAAGGACACAATATCCTGTCTGGCGATTGTCGGTAGGGTGGCCATAAATAATTTATTAAAAATCGAAACACGCCCGCACAATATGAATCGAACAAAAGATGCTTTTTTTTTATTTCACAAACAAAAAAAATGTTTTTAGCTTTCTACAAGAAGCCAAATTGCAATCAACCTTAAAAGGCAACTAAAAGAAAGCATTGCGATTCTAGAGCTACTATTAACCCTTATAGCGCGGGCCGTTTTCGCACGAATTTATTTTCAGTCAATTTATCTGTTAAAACGCTCACTATGACTAAAAATATATCAATTTCAACTATAAAAAATAGAGATGTGAAATATACAATAGTTATCCCAGACACATCAATAAGTAAACTAAACTCTTCACATTATCGCTAAAATATATGGAAGAAAATGAAGAAGCTGAAAAATATTTAACTCACGACTTTGTAAGCAAAATGGCTGCGACCAGTCTTCATACACACCGCTAACACGCACACAAGCAACCGCGTGGCCGCATATGTATGCATAATACATAGTTCAGACGATTAATGCTGCGTATCGGCAGTTTAAAGCTGACTTTCGAAAGACTGAATATCAAAAGTTGTTTTAAAAAATATATTTCCTTGTGTTCTACTTGACATTTTCATGATCTGCTGCCTGATTTTTTAAAAGCATATACCTACAATTGTTTTATTCTTGTTTCTAAGCCGGAAATACGAGATAAAGTCTTGAACACTTAAACATGTTCATTTCGTTCATCGGGTTAAAAAACAACAGAAATTTTTCTACGAGAAATGTGTAAATCGGTGTACGAAACCTTTCTTTTTAGCATTTGAACTCGTGACCAACACAATTGACTACATCGAATACCTTGACCACTTGGCTACAAGGCCAGCAAATGCATTAACGCAAATTTAAAAAGAAACTTCTTTTTTGTGAACGTCAAAATATTAAACAAAAACCTGCCCAAGACACAAGATTGTAATTTAAAAAAAGTCAAAAGTCACCTTGAATATATTTAAATATATAAATACAGTAGTTCTAAAGAAGTCAACAATTTATTTTATAATAATAAATCTATGATCTCAATTAAAATCTTTTGGGGTCAGTATTAGGGCATCCAATCACGGGATTCACAATTTTTCAATCCCGAGATTGGCGTAACTCTCGGGATTGGATCTCGTGGCAGATTTTGTAAATTGTCTATTAAAAATTATATATATCTTTCCTTTACTGCTATTAATTGGAATACATATATGGTTTCATATTTTTTTGTGAGTATTTGATTTATATATAGCAGTTACAACTGTTTTTTTTTATAAAATAATGGAAAAAAAATAATATATTCTTTCCAGTTCCTGTCTGCAGTAGTTACGAAATTTGTGAAAAAAGAAGATCACAATACATATATTAATTATTTAGGTATCATAAAAATTATGTAAAAGAAACCGAGTTGTAGGGAATTTGAACTATAAATTATTTTTAACATTATCAGTGAATCCCGAAATCCCGGGATTGACTAATTAACCGGGACCCTGGATTTCGGGATGGGAAGCCCTAGTTAGTATAAACCTCTATCATTTTATAAGTTTATTTTCTACTTGTATGTTTGTTATTCAAAAACTTTACTATACCATGTATTACAACAAAATGTTATTTCGCCCAACTTTCTCCAACTTTTAAATCCTGTGTCTCTTTATAAGCCGTTTTATTATTGTAAGAATTCAATGAAATATCGCATCGCCTAAACTTGCAGTTTTTTTTATTATCATGCTAATAAACTCAATTTGAAAGACGTCTGATCAATATTCTAAAAAGTACATAACATTCTCAAACTTCGAACAAAAATATTTACGATTAATTTATTGGTCGCTTTATTGAATTTAATTTTGAATATATATAATATTTAGGTATAACAATTTTGTAAGTACCGCACATTGATGTAAATGACAGGAAGTAATGTGTGTTTTGATCACATACTTAAGCTTGACATGTAATAATAAGCTGTCAAAATGAAATTCGTTTACCCTAATAAATAATTGTACGTCTCAGCACGTTTGTCCTAAAATATCTTTAAGGTTATGTGAAGTTGCCGTTTGCACCCTCTACCCTTCAGTTCAAATGATCCAAATACAGGATCGATACCCTTATTGATGTTTCAAGATACACCCCGACATAATGTTAATTAAGAATATAATAAATTGTGTGCGAAATCTTGTAGTATGAGGTCTACGTGCTCAAATGTTATTTATGAACCGAGCTAGTCTAAGTTAACTATTTTAGTTTAAAATAAATCAACGAACAATTACTGATTAAGAATCAAAAAAAAATATTTATTGAGCATTTACAGATTATATTCGTAAAGAGTTTTTCATAATTATTTTACCCATTCAATGTCTTTTGCTGATAATAGATTTAGAAAGACAGTACTTACCTAGATAGGATACATGCGAGGAAGGCATATAATACAGACTATGTGCAGTGTACCGTGAATTGACTTCCCAACGATATTTTTCCTGTTTGTATTAATTTTACTTAGCAACGTATTCAAGTATTAATTGAAGAAATGTTTTACAAAACTTGTCAATCATGTCAGCTTCTTCAAAGTATTTTGAGATTATTTGGGATAAACTTCAGCAATATATAGGGATGATGTGAAAAAAAGGATAGGAGAAAAACCATAATGAAGCACACCATGCCAAGGACCTCAAATTATTCAAATTGTTCAATTGAAAAGCTTAGCATATGATATAGCCGACCCGAGCCGGCCCTAGCCCGAGTCTTAATACCACACTTGTTACCCGAGCCGAAGCCTAAATTTATATATCTCGGCCCGAAAGAAACCCGTTGTAACAAAAAATACAGTAACCTAAAATTGATTAACCCAACTTTTTCACATGTAGAAAAAACTATTATTTCACGGAATGATTTCCACACATCATCACAGTCACAACTTTTCAACATTTTCTTTATATTGTTTCATTTTTAACTTTAACGAATCTTTTGTATTTTTTTATAATGAATTTTTTGGCAAACGGAACAGTTAACTATCTAAAACGAATAGAAATCAGATAGTGAATAATATCACACTTTATTCATTTACGAACTATTTAAACTTACTATCGGTGATGATTCAACGAAAAAAGCATTGTTTCACCGATCAATAACAATTTTATGAGCTCGGTTTCAGATTACCAAAATATAAAATGATGTCTCCATACTTATCAAATAAAAGACTCTATTGTGTCCAATGCTATTCGAAACGTAATAAATTATTTTATTTATTGCCTTTTTGTTATCAACAGTATTTAATTATCAAGAGGACTCATGATCCGAACTTAGTCCGAAATGTTTTTCTGAAGAACAAATCCCTTACCCGGGCCCGGCCCGAGCCCGAATATCAATTGTCTCTACCCACAGGTCGAGCCCGGGTCCGTGCAGACCTCTATTACCTAATCAAGAATTGAACCTGGTGTATTCCTGATCCCTAAACGAAACTCATACAGATGTACAGATTTACTACATAGAGTCTTTGTGTTATCTTTGTGTATCGTTACGCTATTATAATTTCTTTTATCGCTACGTAAACACTAAAGTTAAATTAGTCAACAACTTAAAATATTACGTGTACAATTAAAAATTAATTTTAATAAACTATTTGAAAGCGTTTTATTATAGTTTGAGAACCGTTTTCATTAAGAAAAAATCAGTGATATGTATAACAACTTCAACAATCACTAAAACTTTCTTCTCAGACAATAAAACGCCAAAATGCGCCAGCCATATTTCACGCCGATTGTAAAACAAAACGCTCCAATCGTTAACGCTCATATAATGAGGTTCATTTCTTTCAATGGGAATTTTATTCATCGCTAAACGCTTTTTGAAAATGTATTTTATATGACCTTCATTTTGAATAGCGCATCTTTCGACCCACTTGGGTTAATTTTGAGATTTCTTTTTAACTTTAACCCATCTGCTGCCACTTGCTAACATTGGAGATAATATTTTTGATGTCGACGATTTGATAACCATATTAGTTTTATGGCGTACATATAAATTTGATAATGGTTATTTCATGTTTTGTCTGCCAAACGTTTTTAATGTCATAAACCATTCTGTAGCTTCTACTACTTCAATTCCATAGTGAACCAAGTTAAAAAAAAAAACATTTTCGAGTTAAGTATGAGAGGACGCTTAGAATACCGATATCTACCAGTTCCAAAATAATGTAAAAAGTGGTAATCTGTGGCTATTTTTAAATGACAACGGTAATTATTATTTTAGATACAAACTGTAACAATTACGAAAGTTCTGTGAAAACTTCGGAAAATTACTAGTATTAATATAAGAAATAAATTTAATTTTGTTTATAATATTATTATTATAAATATACTTTTAGATAATTATTTTTTTACAGAAATTTTACTACAGAAATTTTCTACAATAACTGCTTGTTACTCAGTTGCTCAACATCTCTTTTTTCAAAGAGAGCAGGGATAGAAGGATAGGCTTAGAACATGACTAGTGGTTAGGTAATCGCTCTTGCTGTGCTCCGTTTTTTAGGATTGGATGGGAGGGAGGGAGTTGTACACATCACAAACATTCATGACGAACAGAAATCGATTGAGAAATCAATTTATGAAACTGTTAGTATCGGAACCCGACACCATGGAGCTGACATAATTCTAGTATTTCATTAACATCGAAAAAATAGATGTTCGATAGAAGATTTAGCCTACTCAAAATCTTGTTAATTATTTATATCAGAAATTCTTGAGTTTTCACACTTTGGAACTGAGGTGTTGATATATAAGTACAAGATCATAGCTTGTTTTTGCATAGTGAGCAGGACATTTTAGTACGATTGCAACAAGATAAAACATAATGCTATTCTATTGAATAGCAATGAAAATTATATATATATGGAACTATTCTGACCATTGACTAATATTCGTCATCATTGTATAAATGCATATATTATAATATTTTAGTAAAATTGACTCACTTGCAAACAGTTGGCGATTACTGATTTAATATTGCAAGACTTTATTAGTGCTCCGTGTGCCGTGTATTTGGAGTGAATATTTTAAGCATTACTGTAAAAAAAGTATATCGAACAAAATACTATTTTTTACAAATTTCCATAAGTAAATTTTATGACTAGTTTTTTCTAGCGCACACTTATAGGTTATCGAATCGTGTTCACGGTCATAAAAAATGCTGAATCATAATTTGATTTCGTATAATGATGCATGCGCATGGATCATTTGTTAATCTTTTTGGTTTCTCCACACAGCATACATATTATACTTCGACCCAGCGTTGGACCTGAACTTGAATATATTTATGAATACCAATGCCATTATTTCGACATCAAATATATAGTTTTGCATGCATTCTTGGTTCTAATTAAGAAATTAATATAGTTTTAAGTTTTAACTAATTCAAAATCGAAACAAATGTGTATAAATTCACCATCGCGTATATACTAAAAAGATTTAAATATACCTTCACTAAGATTTGACTGGTATAAGGCTTCAAATCCCAGTACAGATAGATTCATACATTGATTTATGGATTTGTGTTCGAAGGCATGGATGTCTAGATGTCTTAATTCCCTACCACACATCCCATACACAAATAGTTCTCGTAGAACCACTTCTGTTGAGATAAGCTCCATTAGAAGCCCATATACTCTACATTGAAAGTGGACATGCTTAAAAACGGCTGAATGTGACGTAGTGTGTTTATATAAAATTTCAATTAGGCAATTAAAGATATTCTTTTTTACATAATTTAAAATGTTAATTCATTTAAAATATTACATCTTGCGTACACTTCTCGTCACACAGTGTTTCCATACGACCGTTTATATTACTACAGGAGGTGGGTAATCTACCGTGAAGCCAGTTCACTATACCTTAAGTATTTTGCAGTTTTAAATCTAGAGTGTGTCGTCGAGCGGATTTTTTTCAGTTCGAATTGAAGTGTTCGTATCTTTATAATTATGGAAATAAAAAAACTGTTTACATAATAATATATCGATGGTAAGAAATTGTCTAAAACTACTCAATATATTATTTTTGGTCTTCTGCGGTATCACATGGTAGGTATTTTGAAATCTTTTTTTCCCCAGAACATTGCATTATTTTTTCGGTAACCTATTTGAGGAGCTTGCGATCAAAAATGACCAAACCACTTTTTCCTTAACACGTTAGCACCGGGAGACGCGTTTTCTGCGTCGCAAAGTTTTTTGTATTGCGGCGGGGAACGCGTTTTTTGCGTCATTCGATATCAGTGACATTAATCGCTCATAACTAATAATTCATGTTTGATTCATAATATCATTGAAAGAATTTGATCAATTTATTACGAAGCACCTTTAGAAAAACATCCAAACTTGTTTTCGAGTAATTGTCGGTTGGTCAGTTTCATGCTATTCTTTCCATGACCTATTGTCAATTACCTACGAATCAGCCCCGCCGCTGTGTGTATTTTGTTAACACAATAAACACACTTTTCTGTGACATTTTTGAAAGCTCTAAACTTGCAGTATTTAAGAAAAAACTTTAAACCATACATTAACAGCGCTGACTGAGCTGTCATGCAAGTCCAAAAATGCAAGTACGCTATTGACTGATTAAGGATTGTGTCAATTATGATACAGAAACTAATATTTTGACATATAATTGCATGAAAACTACAAGAACTTGAGTAAAATTGAATATGCAATCCTATTATTTTTAATTTCCACTTTAATACTTCAACATCTGGTTTTTCTCAGAACTGGATTTGGGCATGTTTAATCCCAGGTCCCCATTTGGAATAATCCTTTTCAACATAATTACTTTACAGTGATTTAATGTAAATATATATGAAAACATATCATAATACTTTATACGGTTTTTCTGACATAAATTTACGTATTCATAAATTTTTCCTCTATTAAAGCTAACACGAATAGAATTAATCTCTTAATAAAAAAATTGTTTTGTTCATTGTTCTCACGATTTTTTAAGCACTCAATGCGGATGAGATGCTTCTATTCTGATGTCATAAATTGTAAAGACTTCGATACATGTAAAAAACAGCAATAAAATCATACCCAACTGGTTTACTTAATAATACTTCTTTAAAAAAAATTATGTTTTTATCAGAAAAATAGATATAGCTAGTATATCCTCTTTTTTCTCATTTTTTTTTTTGTTATATTATTATGTCAGTAGGTTAGACCTTGAAAATATTACATCAGTGAGATAAATTGATTTGCAGAATCTTTCTTAACGTTGAATTACGTATATAAATAATTTAAATTGAAGAATTGAATCATCATATTGAAAATATCCGTGTTAAAACACGAGTATTCGAAAAAGAAAAAACTGTATCTTATTTATTTACCTTTTTTTATTACTGTAACTCTTTTGATTGCTTTAATAAACATTTTGAATGAGGCTTAAGATTGCAAAATATTTATGTTAATTAGTTCACAAATATCTTGACATTACGTCATTGTCAAAACTCTATTAAATCATTGTTCTTCTGAAAAAAGACACTAACTGCAAAACACTAGTTTTGAGTAACAATTCGACTTTCAAGTTTTTGTAATATTTAAAATGCTTTGCGTTTTTCATTTAGTTTGTTTGTACAAATCTGTTTTTCTTCAGAAACTGTCACGGGTGTGCGCACAACAACTCACCAAAGTTTGATTGAAATCGGATGAATGCCAAAGGAATGCATATAGGACAAACAAACAAGCCAGCAAACATACATTTTAATTGTTGAGATACGTTCATTTTTATACATATATATATATATATATAGATAATTTCATAGCTAGGTGTGAACGGGAAGACTTCATAAGTATTTTTTTTTTCATATGCTACAGATTATGAGTTTTAATACTAGACCCTTCAATTGTTAAAAGCTTTTATAAAAGGGAGTTGATTAATACTTTAAAGATTTTATAGAAATTCTTTATTAATCGTTAAATTTAAGCACCCTTGTTTGAATAAAAGAGATCGCGTAATCAACTCAATAAATAAAAATTAATCCGCTTTATCTCTTGGAAAATTTTAAGTTGTTAATTTATTTTTACGGGATTAAACATAAAACAAATTCGAAAATCGTTTGCCTTAAAATTACGCCTCGTTTGTGTATTTCAAGTTTACTGTTCCATTAAATTAAGTTTAACGACTTTGTAATTCAGGAATAATAATATGCAAGGTTAGTCTAAAATCACATCTGTTTTCTTGCCAGTGCAAATAAAGCGGAAAGATCGTTATCGTCAAACTTTATTATCTCGATCAGTGTTTCTCAAACATTAAAATTTATCGTTTATCGCTTGCTATAGATTAGGCAGATAGCCGCGCTGCCAGTATCTGAATAGATAGTTTATTAGATCGGAAGCTTTTATTTTATGGTAATGCGAGATACGAGGCACTTTTAAACGTATTGTGAAATGGGGTTTGAACACCGGGTGAATATTTCAATACCGGTATTTCAAAATAAGTTTAACATGAGGTAAACATAAAAATAATAGCTGCCAATTAGTATACTTTGATAAGTCCAGCTGCAGAAAGTCGCAGATTTATTCCTTGATAAATGGCTAGTGATTCAATATTATAGTTTTCACCATGTCCGCACCCAATGTGAATCATATGGCCTGATAATTGAGGTACCTCAACAGAAGTTTACCATGAGAACTGCCGGTTACTCAGTTGCTCAACCTCTCTTTTTCAAAAAGAGTAGTGATAGAAGTATAGAGCTAGGACAGGACTAGTGTTTTGCTAATCGCCCTCGCTACGCCTCGTTTTTTAGGACCTGATGGATCGCAGGGAATTTTTAGACATCACAAACATTCATCCGTATATATATTTATATGGATTTCGATTCATAGGCATGGATTTTTTGTGATTTCTTGAATTGCCTCCCTAAAACTGGGACGTAATGAAAGCGATTAGCTAAAAAATAGCCCTTTATTACCTCTATAACTCTATCCCTACTCTTTTCGAAAAAGAGAACTTGAGCAACTTAGTAACAAGCAGTTCTCGTAGAAAACTTCTATTAATATAGCTTCATTAGGAGCCCATATGCTCTGCATAATAGAGGTATCTCTATATAAGTTTTTATAAGAGAATTGCTTGTTACTCGGTTGCTCAACTTCGCTTTTTCGAAGAGAGCAGGGATAAAAAAATGGAGTTTTTACAAGACTAGTGGTTTTCTAATCACTCTCGTACATCACAAACATTTGAGAAGACCCCGGATCGAAGAGAGGCAAACGGCTGGTTATCCAGAGTCCTGGAAGGGCTATGATCTCAGACAAACACCATTTCAAATCCGGTTCAAAACTTATTTATTTTCCATCAAAGATGCAGTAGTTTACATTACACAAATATATAATTCCTAACACATAAAATTGATTCTACTTAGCAACTGAATTTACTTTAAGTTATTATACAAATGACACGACAAACGATTTTAAATTAAGTCCAATGCAAATCAAAAAAACAACTCACATAGTTCTCCGCCGCGACGAAACCTCACTCGTCCGGCTCGACAGATCGTAATCGACTGTGTACAAATACAATTAAAAAAACTCCCTGCATCGTCGGAGCTACCCCTTTCCGTCAAAATGGACTCGTCCAGCGGGCGTACCCGGCGGCTATTGAACGCTTGGTAACAAGAAAGGGCCGATTCTGCGAATTATTGCTGTTGCCGCTGGGTGATTTCAGTTCTGGACACTAATGACACTTATAATTAACAAAAACCAGGGTGTGTCACATTCTTGCCTTGGAACACAAAACCACAAATCAATCTTAAAATCAATTCAAGAAACTGTGTACTGGGATTCGAGCCCGTGAGATCATTAACAAAAGAGCGAAAGCAAAAACCGTTGAATCAAATCGAATATATGATGGAGTAACTAACTAAAAAATCATCCTATGGTAACTCGCAAAATAGAGCTATGACTTTATAATATGCATGTTGAATATCAGTGCTTTACTAATTGAGCGGGCCGGTTTCTGAGATATTCACTTGCCCTGCCGTTAGGCGAATGCGTTCAGTTGAACGTGGAAGAACACGTTATGTGAACTTATCTCACTTTTGATTGCTTCTTACTTTATCTATCACTTCCTCTCTTCTTTACTATTATAACACAAAATTTAAATCCAGTGAACTTAACTTTTTCTATGAGTCATTTTGTAGCTACTATTAACTGAATTCAATTCTATTCTTGCTACGAATGCTCAGATTCTTAATATAATATTAAAATTGATAAGCTAGTACTGACTGTGTAACTAAATGTGACACGTGTTTCGCTTCTTTATATATATTGCAATGTTATTACGCTAAGTCACTTAAGACGATCCCGAAGGTTTTTATAGTTTTGAGTAAATCACGAAAAACTGTTATGGGCAGTATGATAGTTTTAAGTATAATTGAAGTTATTTTGTGTCTTCCGGTGTGCAACGAAATGTTAAATATTCTTTTGCACTGTGGTTTTTTCGTAGCGCGTCAATCGTGTAAAACGAGGATCGAGATCGTGTAAAAAACGACTTTTTTTACTTTGGAAAAATTTTGTATTTCAAAAAGAAGACGAAATAGAATTAAATTTTAAACTTCCAACTGAAAAAATTGATAGATCTGTCGATAGAGAAAAATCACCAGGAGCATGTTTAGCGACTCATTTATTCTTAAGGTAAACAATGATTTTGATTCTCAACTATTTCATATTGAATATTTCAAATATGGGGCGTATGGAATCTTCATGGAGGTATCTCTACAGAAGCTTTTCTACGATAACTGCTTGTTACTCAGTTGCTCAATCATTTTTTTTCGAAGAGAGTAGCGATATAAGGATAAGGCTAGTGCAGAACTGTTGGTAAAGATAATTACTCGTCCTGTATCTAGGATCGGATAGGTGGGAGATAATTTTAGACATCACAAACATTCATTGATCCTGCCTACGAAAAGAAATCTATAAATCGATTGAAACATCAACCACTGCTCCACGGCTAAACTAAGTTTAAAAAAAAAAATTAGGAACTCTTTGAGGCATCATTGAATTCGCAATATCTGATCTGGTAAATAGCATTATTGTAGTTCAAAAATGTAGACCATTGTTCAATTTACATCATTTTAAATGAAATTTCTCATATTATATTAACTATGCTGGCTTCTCTAAAAATGAAGATTTGCATATAACTATTCCCATGACGCCTCAGTACTTTAAATTGGTTGTGTAATAAGTAATAATAGATATTTAATTTTGTATGAACAATTTACATATGAAACACTTTTAATAATAAATTTGTTTTTTAACCGAAACGTACATTGTTTTACAACAAAGATTTGTTTTGTTATTTTTTATACAACCTTGATAAAACGAAATGATTATGTTAGGCAATTATAAAAATTCTAAAAATATATATATATTTACAATTATACAATACAGTGCTCTGCAATTACTTTTTTGGGTATCATAAATAAATAAGCTTACTTCCTTCCGTGTTTTCAAAAAAAGTCGTCATTTATCTTGTCATATAGCAACCATTCAACATTTTAATTAATTTAATACCATTTTGATATGTTAAATACATGTTTATATTCAGTGTATACTGACGGAACGCATTCAGTCATTTTTTGATGATTTAAATCTCAAAATGTTGGTAATTTAACGTCCTACGTATTGGTAAAACGCATAAAGTCATAGGATATAATGGCGTTGAAAAAAAAACAGTATTAAATCACAAAGCATGATATGACTATTATAACTCATCGATATCAAATCTTATGATTTGTATGCTTAAAAGATTTGTCTTTATAATACCCGAAATATCTTTTTAAAAAACCAACTAATCAGCCCATATTTATATATATATCCGATATCGTTAGTTTAACACATTTATCCAGTAGATGATTTTTTTATCAATAAACCGTGTTCGCAATAAAATTACTTAAGTCATCTTCATTCATTAAAGATAAATATTTTTGATAAATTGTATCTCCACAACAACCAACCGCTATTATCTCTGAGCAATGTTTTTAGGAAAACGCTGTTTTCCTCACATATGTACAATTTTACTTGGAAGGGGGAGTAGTTTGAAAAAATTATGCTTTAATTGCGACTATCACAGATTTTGTTGTTATGACTTAATGCCTTCTGTCAGTATACACTCGATATTCTCTTTTTGTTATTTTGTAATGAAAAATACCTTCCATAAAAATTTATTACAATAAAATGAGGTTTATAAATTGACAAAAACTCGTTTTACTGCATTCGATCTGGCAAAAAAATCTGTCAACCTCTGTTTTAATGTTTAATTATGCTACTGTCGCACGTTTCTATCGATGCTACGTCAAATTAAATGCCGGATCCGCGGTGCAGTGGTCAACACCGTTGGTTTCGGCTACGGATCTCACGTGTTCGAATCCCAGTGCGTCAATTTTATTAATCGATTTGCAATCAATTTACGGATTTCTGTTCGTAAGCATGAACGTTTGTGATGAATAGAGATCTCTCGCATCCATACGGTCGTAACAAGATTTATTACCTAACGTCCAAATCACTATATTTTATTTGTACTACTTCCACATGTCTATAATGATCAGGACTGATTTCGCTCATCACGAGCATTATCAACTGATAAAAATACAATCAAAACCAAGCTATTTATATAAAATTAAATGTTTATAATCACAAGGTATATAAAACAATTGGTTCACAAACTATGTTAAGAATTTACAGATCATCAAACAAATTACATATAAACAAAATTAAATAATCTACAATCAAAATGCTAAGAACCTCTTACAAATCAATAAATACTAATTTAAAATCAAAAATAAAGCTACATTAAAAGTCCATTAATTGAGCAAAAATTTATTAATGACTTAAACTAAGATAATGCCTTTCCACCAAGAATTGACAGTTAACACCTTAAAAGTCCTAACTAATAGTAATGTCCTTAAATAAGTAACCACTCGCTATCCCCATTCTCATCAAAAAAGGAAGGTTAAGAAACAGAGTGGAAAGCAGTTCTCTTAGAAAACCTGCTGTTGAAATACCTTCAATAGTAAGTCGTATGATTCACATTGAAATTAATAACTGTGATAATCAACCTTTTTTTCTCATTTTTAAGTATTTTGGTTCCTTTTCTTAAAATGTTTTTGTTTCTTTAACAACTTGGGAGAAATTGAGTGACAGCTAAATGATTAGAAAAAATCTTTTTTTATACGTAGCTTGGTACTGAAATATTAAAAAATAAAAGACCAGAGTGGAATCAATCAAAACAGTCAGAAAAATATTCCCACTGACAACTTGACAGTGCGTAGGCTTGAAATTATTGCATTAAGTAAATACAACTTTCAATTAAAAATTATTACTAATTGATGTGGGAGTTTAGAAACGTTAAAATAATATTTCTCTTTCTTAATTAAAAAGGTTTTTTAATCGTCCTTATAAATTAAGCATAATGAATTTACAAGTTTGGTAATCACTACCGTTACAAAGAATCATTTTGCCCACTGTGGCATGACCGATACATTAACTATTTTTACTTGTGCGTTTGAAAATGGGCATTTTTTACATTGATTTTTCGATGTACGTATGAATTGCACGTGATGTCTACATTCCGTCCTATCCACCTCATCTTTATATTCTAACCATGACCAGTTTTTTTAGTATTCGGGAAATGGACAGATGGTTGGGTATTAAATAAATTCCTATCTATTACTACATAATACTATTTTTTTCGATGCCAGCTCCCAACGTGGTACATATGGTCTCCTAATGGAGGTATCTCAACAGAATTTTTCCATGAGAACTTCTTGTTACTCAGTTGTTCAACGTCTCCTTTTACGAAGAGAGTAGGGGTAGAAGAATAGGGCTAGGACAGGACTAGTGGTTGGCTAATCGCTCTCACTGCGCCCCGTAATAAGCTCAGTTTCGTAGCCTAGTAGTCATTTGTTACTGATTTTCTTGCTAAGTTGTGGGGTAATTGCTCAAATCGGCAAATGTATACTTTATTACATTGCTGCTTAATTCGATTTATGAATATGTGTCCAAAGATTGGATGTATATGTTGTTTGTGATGTTCATTAGCAATTCTATCACTTAATTGGATCCTGAAAACTGTACCAAAAGAGAGCGACAACCTAACTAGTTGTCTTTTTAACTCTCTTTATCCTTTCTGAAGTGAGTTTGAATCAATAGTCATCGTAAAACAAATTCTGTTGAGCTGCTCCATTAACCCTTCCGTAGGCATGGTGTAACAATGAGTTACTTCGGCCTTTAAACCTTTAAGCTATCTGTGAAATAGGTCTTCAAAAAATTGAAAATTTTGCTATTTGTAAATAAAATAGTTCTACACATAATTAATCATAATTTGAAAACATCGTCAATTTTACCATCAAAAAATACAGAATTATAATATAGTATAGCATTAATTGTAGTATAATAACACTTAGTATAGTATAGTAACGATCCTAGATGCATGAGAGAACAGTATGCAACCATTTTGATTCAAACGGAACCGAAACACGTCTCGAGCCTGTGCTGGTATGAAGAGTTTCAATTCTTGCGTCTTTCAATGATTTCGCATAGTTTGATATGTGTTTGATAATGTTGAACATTTACAACTCTTGGGGTTTCAGATTAACGGCTAAATATTTAATTTTTGAGTTATTGAGATTTTGTACACTTCCATGTATTTTGTCACTACCTAAATTATAGGCTTTATATTTGGTATGACCTATCATGAATATTCTTTCTTTTTAAAAGTTAACTACCCTCACTTAATATGATTATATAATTAGATGTTTGTTGGATTTGTGGCGAGTAATCAATATAGACGATGCAAATTTACAAATAATATTTATAAAGTTTAAGGCCGGTGCAAATTCAGTCAGCAAATTCAAGGACTGACTGACATAGACGACGCCAATTCTGCATACGTAATGATAAAGGTGAACGCCTTGAAATAACAAGTCATCAATTCACGTAATGACTAAGGCAAAGAACATACGGGCGACAACGGTATAAATGGACAATCATTGGAAAAGATCTATATTCTACTGTCGCGTCCCGAACTGAAGACATCTCTCTGAGACCACATAATCGTCATCTTAAACTACCGTTCAAGTCGTAAAGCTAAATTTCTTTTATTATACATTTGGAATCCAATTAATGAAAATTTATTTTCTTTAACAAGAACTGCACAAAATTCAAGAATTTGTATAGGGAAGAATTGCCTAACAGCTATAAACACATAATTATATTCAAAAAACATTTTCCAAACGTTATACGTTATTTTAATATTATTGTAATTTGGTTTTTAGTACACACGGAAGTTTGAAATTGGGTATTTCTTTCAATCTCTTTAGATTACCCTGTTTTCCATACGCTATTTCAATTTATGCCAAATCATCTGTCAACATCAGAGGTGGAATAAATTTTCCTCACATTTTCCTGCCCTCGTGAAAAACATACATTTGATATTTGGCGTAGAACTGAATTCTTTATTATTTGCTCGTCAAATAAGATTTGAGATGAAGACAATTTTTTTTATCTTGGCGCATGTAATTTCGTCGAAATTTGCCAAATAGTAATTTGATATTTTTATTAAATAAAAAGCAAAACCTCTAAATGTTTAGGGGTGAACCACGATAATTTTAATATTACAAAACATGCTTTAATGAAAGATAAATGATTTATTCATATTTTTTGTAATGCTGTTGCGTTATGATACATGCTTTTGTTTTAATTAACAAACATTGTTTTTTTGGTACAAAAGGCCTGCATTTATTGGGTTAGTTACTTATTTAAATTTTGGTGAATAAATTTAATAATTGGTCAGTATACATGTGGTCAGTTAATAAAATAAACTCTCAGTAATAATTTAAAATATTAACTAGCGGTGCTTGATGGATTTTTTGAAATTTTGTACATTTCCATGTTTTTTGTCACTAACGACACGGATTTTGCCTTGCGGTATCTTCAGACATTCGTGTCGCAATTTCTAAATTTGGACAGTAATAAACCGAATAATACTAAACATAATTATTAATTGACGATTCATTATTTATTACTGACCATTTATCGAATTAGTTACTGACCGAATAATTAGATCCGCAAAATAAATCCAAATAAGCGCTTTGTCAATTCAAATACTTTTTTTTAATGAGATAGTTCATTTAAAAATGATTAAAAGTCGAGATTTGAATAAAAAATGACATTTGCTTACAATGTTTTCTTTATAAATTTTTCAATTATGATTTATCAAAATATAATATTTTTCATGTTTAAGAAATATTATTTTATTAATTGAATCGACATTTACTTTAGAGAGCTCCATTATAATAAGATAAACATATCAGTTGTATCCTTGTAGAATTAAATACTTTGATATTTTTACAATAATACAAATATTATTACTAGTGCAACGATAGTCCTGGGCTCGTTTGAGCGTAGTATGCTGCATGGTATTTCTTCAACTAATCAGTTTGTATGACAGCAAATGTACAACAACGAGCAACACGCACTGTACGACGACTCACACATCTTAAATATCATCAAAATTTCACAATCACAATCAAGCTAGGTATAATACATCACTGTCAGTTCCTTGAGATTTGGTCTAAATAAGCGGCTGCCCAATAAGTGGAATCGTCTATATGAGGACTCTAGTATCATAACCGTCAATGCTTGTTTTTGGCTAATCAAGAAAAACCATTTTCATGCTACAGTTAAAAATGCATAGTTTAAAATAAATAAAACTTTGTAAACATACACTTCTACCATGATGCGTAAACAAAAACTGGTGGCCATTGCAGTAACATGCTGCATTCTTAATGGCTGGAATGGAGATTATTAGCTCAGAAAATTCTAGGGGATTATAAAATATGAGTTTGTGAAAATTAACAACATATCACATTCATTTTAAATGGGAGTTTGTAAGTTTAGAAAGATATTTTATAATTTAAATGGTAGGTGTGAACACAAAGAACAATCCTGAATTCATAACTTATTTTTTGCATATACTGGAGGTTATGAGTTTTGATACTAGAACCTTCATATATAATTTCCTCAGTCCTACCAAAGTATATTTTTGCCAGGTCTTCTACACTCGAGATATTTTTATTTTTTTTTAAATAATTCCAATAATCCCGCTACAAACCGTATAAAAAATAAATAATGCTATTACAACAAGACGTTTGAAATAAATATTTCTAAAAAAGCTTCCCGGAGAATTTTCCACTCTTAAAAAAAGTATTTGGAATCTTTTGAATTATTGACGTTACTGTATTTTACGTTACCCCTACAATATTTGGATCGACATTTTCCCCTTTTTATAGGTCTGCCAGTAATATTGTGGGTGTTGATATATGACCGCCACTACAGCCATATTTATTAAGGGATGTTTTCATGTCACAATATTTATCTTCTTGGTATTCCTTCAAGGCTTTAAGCTTTTGCTGAAGCGTAACACATACGGGCCATAATTTAGAGTGAGTAAAATTATACGTTCACTTTTTTAAAAGTTAACGTTTCTATAAAACGAAAAGATGATTTTTTACATCAATCATAGTACATTGAAACTAAAGCACACAATCCTGGACCGTTTTTATGATACCGGGATTTTGGAATTTTGGTATTCACAATTTTTCAATCCCGGGATTCCGGTATTGGTCATTAAGCATAATTCCATATCTAAATTGTATATTTAAGATTAAATTGGTGCCCATTATTGCTTTAATTGTAATGAATATATGTTTATATAAACGGTGTTTTGGCCAATCCTCAAAAAATACGAAAATGAGTCAATGATTGGATCTCATTTTATAGACAGAGCAGGCCTCGACTCAATGATGTAAATTAGAAAAATAAATTAACTACCATCGATATTTTCGGGCAATTAAGATCACGGATGGACTTGAATTGACTCATCCGTGGACTCGAATGGTGAAGATGCTGGTAGGCGACACCCAGGTCGTTAGTGACAAAACTTATGAAAATGTACAAAATTTGAACGTTTCATATTTGATATTAAACATCTTTCAAGCAAAGTCAGTTGACACCTTAAATTACTTGAATGTATATTGGCTTACATCGTACTTTAAAATGTTATTGACCCTTTTTTAACTAGATAGCTGCCACGGGCGAATATATACACTCTACAATTCCGTGTGCGGAAGGCTGACTATAGAAAATGCATACAGTGTATATATTCGCTCTACTTGACAGCCGCTATTAATAGTCCACATCGATCATTTTAATAATTAAAATATATTGTACACACAGTAACATCTCTTGGGAGCATGGTGTAATATTTACACTTAACATATTTTGCTATATATTATGTATGTAATCAGATGTTTTGCACCCAAGAAGAATTAATTAAATATAAAAACTTAAAAATCTGTTTGGATTATTGAGATTTTGTATTTTGTCACTAACGACCCGGGTTTCGTCTTACGGCATCTTCAGGCATTCGAGCACACGAATGGACTCGAACTGACAGACAGTAAACAGTGTCTAACAGTGTAAGTTATCAAGAAATTTTGGAAATCAATACAGCCCAGTTAAATTCCTTGCCAATTCTGAATGAGCAGCTGAACCTTCCTAATTCTCCGTTATTGTATCCTATACGTTGAAACACCTAACAGACGCCACTTATTGTGGAATGATTGTATATATTTACCCTTTCGTCGAATTGCATCCCGTCGAAACCCACAATGCTATTATAATTGTAAAATCACTGGTAATTGTAAAAGTAGTTGGAAAACGGCAATTCGCCACTCTGTTAATGTGTTGTTTACAAAATAAGTATTAAGGCGATTCTCGAAATGTTAACTGAGGTATCAGTGTGGCTCTCAGACGTATAATATTTTATCTCGTAAATAATATTTGTCGTATTTGTATCTTCTATATAAACGTTAGACACTGTTTACTGTCTGTCAGTTCGAGTCCATTCGTGTGCTCGAATGCCTGAAGATGCCGAAAGGCGAAACCCGGGTCGTTAGTGACAAAATACATGGAAGTTTACAAAATCTCAATAATCAAAATTTGATATTGAAATTCCATCATGCACCTTCAGTCGATGTCTTAAATTATATTAAAAATCTGTGCTAATAAATAAAAACAATCAAATTGATAAATTGGATTTGATACTCAATCTAACGCTCTGAAAAGCTCAGCATGACAAAATCTACCACACGCCCTTTTGCTTTCAACCCCTCGATATTACATCTGCAATATCTGTGTACAAGAAATTTTCATGTGAAACGATTTGATATCTGATAAGGCTAAGGAAGTTTATTTAAATATAAACAAAGAAAACAAAAAATGAACATCTTCGCGAGCATTTTAAAGTTATGAACAATCAAATAGTTATTTATTTCGAATTTGATACTGAAATTCCATCAATGACTCTCAGTCGATATTTTAAATTTCTTATTTATTTACCAAATCTTTTTATAAATATGTTTAAAACCGGTCCAGATCGTTTCAATAATTTATGAAATCTGTACATTTAATGTGATTTATGCTGATAAATATAATGGCTTTCGTAAATAATTGACAGTTAACACCTTGTGTGAGAGTGATCATTTTATTAAGTGGAATGGTTGCGAGAGAAACCAACGTACAATAAATATGTCGACCTCCTTTGGCGCCCGAATTGCTTAATGCAGCACCACGCGCCACGTTATTTGACCTTTGCACCGCTTCGCTTGTTCTGCGATCCCGTGATAAAACCTCCGAACATAATTTTCTCCTCTCTCGATCATGGTGACCTGAGAAAGCTTTATATTATGTGTAATCTCAAAGCTTCATAACTGTACTTTCCATTCTCAGTTACTACAAGCTTTTGAGATTATTTATAGAACCGCAGCAAAATTTAGTAAACAAACTACTTGTTTTCACTACTATTTTTGTTTGTTCACTTTTTTATTTAGTAAATTATTTCAGTCAATATAAAGCTAAAGTAAACGTCCCAGTAGTTGACCATTTAAGAAAAAAAATCAACAAAAACAACGATTAACGTTTAGCATTAGACCGATGACAAAGTATGTGTATTCATAATAGATCAAATGTTAAATTAATATTATGATAAGACAAAAATTATTCTCTCCCTGTTATAAAAAATTTGAGTTCAATTTTTACAACCACGTTTTTGTGTCAGTAGTTGACCATCTAAAAAATTGAAAGTTTCCGTAGTTGACCATCAGATTGTTTCATAACATCCTTTCATCAGAGCTTCCTGTAAGACCACACTTGGTTGAATCAACTATGCTTACATTCACTGATATCCTTAACAATTCTCTTAAGAAATTCAAAATAAAATATTTACTGCATGATGTGTTGTTTTCAAATGGCCGCTATGACACCCCAATGACATGTGATCATGTGTTCGATCCTCAATCCGACGAAAGATGGTTTCAATTGTCTGAACTCTACAATTTAGAGCAATCCCACATATACGTTTCTTATTTTGGGCACTTTTATTGAAAAACTATCCGTAAATTTACCTTATTTATTATCACAAATCTATTTCAGTATAATTCCGGTGATTGCATCAAAATATGCAAGATCATGAATTATTTTATCAGAAGTTTTTAGAAATAAACAGTGCACAGCTAGGTAGTTTACTAATTTAGAACGAACAAATTTATCTCCATATTTTCCACTTTTGTATCTTTTACGTGAGATGAGTTTGTAAAATAATCATAAATTACTGCAGCAATCAAAATAAATTCTTACAACAAAACCAATCAATTTAAAATTAGTACGTATCTCTACTTTATATTTTTTTGAATTGCACATTTTCATGTATTTTGTCACTAACGACCCGGGTCTCGCCTTTCGGCATCTTCAGGCATTCGAGCACACGAGAGAAATCGAACTTACTCAAATAGACAGTTTATAACGATTATATACAAAGTAAAATAGAACAAATCTTATCGCTGTGTCTAAAAAATTAGCATCTGGAATAGTGACCACCTTTAGAGTGAACAGAGGGTGGGGGGTTTAAAATGCAGAACATTACGTTCAATGTGGATGTTGCATCAAAACATGGGGGAACACATAAATTATTCTGTCAAGAAATTTTGAAAATCAATACAGCCCAGTTAAATTCCTTACCAATTTTGAACGAACAACTCAATCATCCAAACTCTCCTCTATTGTACCCTTTACGTTAGATGAGTCCGTAAAAAATAAAACATGAATTAATAAGCAAAATTAAACATAAATTGACAATGAAAGTAATGAATTTCCTATATTAATACATCGGTCCATCATCACCTTAATAGAGACCATTAGTTTAAATTGGGTATTTCGTCAAATTGCATTTTAAACCCCCCCCCCCCCCGTGGAGATGTACAAAATCTCAATAATTCAAATTTGATATTAAAATTCCATCAAACACCCTCAGTCGATGTCTTAAATTGTATTTTAAAGATAATTCATTTTTATGACCAGCTAAAATTTCAAAATTAAATGATTTTGGAATTGTTTATCCGGCTATTTTCTCAATTAAGTTTTAAAGTCATTATTATCAAATCAGTATTAAAATTAATTCATATTTCAATGTAGTTTCTAAACTAATTGATAATATTTTTTTTAATTTGTCTTATATATAAACGGTAAAAACTGTTTTCTGACTGTCAATTCGAGTTTATCCATGTGCTCGAATGCCTGAAGATGCCGAAAGGCAAAACCCGCGTCTTTAGTGACGAAACGTATTAAGACTTCTGTTGAGATACCTCCATTCATTTATTCTGCACACCGGGAACGAACATGGCAAAAAAATTGAATGTTATAATATAAAAAAATAATAAATAATCACCCTAAAGAATGTTCGTAACTGACTTACTTATAATAACTCAACAACGATGGAACGTTACTTAACAATATATTATTCAGTTTGTAATACAAGTTTTCTTTTTAATCGGGAGACTTATCATATCCTCTTTACTTAACAAAACATCGATCAAAAAAAAAATTAAATGAAATCCGTATATCAAATTATTATCTGCCTTTCCACTTACGACACAGCCATTAATATCGCTTGCAAAAAATGATACAGTATTAATAACGCGATATGGTAATAAAAAGTTAATATTTCATCAAGTAAGTCTTCGTTGATGAAAAATAGTTTGAGAAATTTTGTTGCACCACAAGATGACATGCTATTATTCAATTGAATGTTTTTAGTTTTATAATATGGTAACTGACCATCGTGGTCGATTCGGTAAAGCGGCGTACTTTTATGCTGTGGTTTAGATCAGCGTTCGCTAACCTTGTGACGGATTACTAATGTCACAATATTGAATCCTGCGGACTTACAAATATATATAAAATATTTATCATGTAAGTGACATTTTAAGTATAACAAATTTATTAATTTAATACTTATTGCTGTGCGTTTGACAAAAATTTTAGGATTCTTGTCTATTCCAACTCGCATATGCGAATATTCGACATCCGAATGTATTCGGCCTTTTTTTACGTTTTCGATATTCGAATATTTGGACAACTATTCGAATAGTATTCGTAATAATTTTTAATGAAATATTTTACAAAATCAACGAAAGATCACATCACAATTTCTCCAGATTTCAAGAACAATAACGAATACCCCAGGTAGAGGTTATTTTTGCCTTCATCAAACTCCAGCGCTTTCAATAGCTTATAATAATACTTGAATTTGACGAATGTCTCGAGGCTAAGAAAACCTCTATACATTCCTCAATTTCAGTAATTAAATAAATACAGTAATTCAATAAATATGGTAATACAATGGAATGGTATTGGAATGTGCATTTATGTTTTTTCTTCAACTCGAATTTTTAACAGTATTTTCATACTTCAGAGACTAATCGAATATATTCGAATAGTTTCAGTTGAAATATTCGATATTCGAATAGTTAATAATGACGAATAGATGGCATCCCTACCATGGATTTGGTGTTACTTAAATGCTATTGCAAGATGTTCTCAGGTATATTGCATTGTATGTACAATATTATAATAAACTTAAACTGGGTGTAGGCAGCTCTCTTGAAGGTGAAGCGAGAAAGCGTGAAATTGATTAATGACGCATTACAAATGGGTATAAGGCAGATGGTCATTGTTAATATCTGAGGTAAGAAGTTTAAACAAAATATTTCAAAGATAAAATGAATATACTAGACAGAAGCGGGATTTACAAATTTTACTGCTGTTGGTGTGATTCGATTTACATTGGACAGACAGGAAGGTTTATTTTAACTAAATTTAAAGGTTATTTAATATAAAAACAACAGATTCTCAATTCGCTAACCACCTCTAAAAAGAATTGCACAATATAACGCCTAATTCTGGCCCGGTATGCCTACATTTTGTTCATATTAACCATAGACTTAATTTATCAGAAAATCTAATTCATCAACCTTACTTTATAAGCCATTATAAGAAGCTTACGTAATTACGTATAATCAATAAAATTTCAATGCGTTTACTTTAACGATTAATTAAAATAAAAACACAATAGGTGCGCTAAATATTTTAATTTTAAATAAATGTTATGATGCTGGAATAAGTGCGACATAATATTATTGTCTATTTTTTTGTAAAGAGTACTTATGTAGCCAAGCTAAATTAAGTTTAAGCGGTGATCTGACGATGGCGCAAAAGCGAATTACTATCAAGTAACAAATGACATTTTGTAAAATAAAATACGTTATTATAATTTTATATCAAAAAATCATTGCTAGGTATATAAATTGCCTTTCACGAATTTTCTTATTGGTAGAAGTAAATGGTTACTACATACTTGCTAAAAGACATCGGCTTTGATCCTCTGCTACGCTTCTATTCGCTCGTGTTGAACTCAAATATAATAATTACTTAAATATTTTACACAAAAAAACATTCCCATAGATAAAGAAGGTAGATATGTGACGTTTTTGAAAGTTGCTAATGTGTTTTTCATAAGCATCAAATCCGTACTACATGTGAGCGAACAAAATAATGGTATATTAACTGTTATTTATTGTATCAAACCAAAGTTCATAAACCCACGCTCTGACATTAACAAATAATTCTTTTTTGCAAACCAGTCAATGACCTACAACTAAGTTCCCATGTTGTTAAACGAACTTTATTATAAAACTTTGTTTATAATTATGTACCAACTACACAGAAATATTCTAACAAACCATATGAATATTTTTTAAAATCTTTACTAGTACGAGATAACGACTGAAATGATTAGCGTTTAAAAATTCTGCTAGTATTTCAGAGTCTTCAGTTCCAAAAAATACTCATGAATTTTTTTTTTAAATTGTATATTAATTTACATCGGGTCTGAGCAAACTACGGCCTGAGGTTACATGCAGCCCGATGCGCATTTTTGTGAGGCCTATTCAACTCATAAAATGTTTAACAATTAAAGAATCACTTTCTAAGTTAAAATTCTTTTTTAATTATGATTTTTATCATGTCGTCTACCAAACTATACTATTAATGTTTTGGTAATTAGGAGAATTATCATTTGTGTCTAATAATTTCTCGAGAATCGTTGTTTGCCTTGGAAGAAAATAACCTTTTGACATATTTAGTTTGAAGATGCTTCTCAAAGTGTCGAAACACTATCACATTTAGTAACAGAGCCGGTGGAATAACAAAGCTATCAATTTTAATTTTATATTTTTTAATTATTTATTGATGAGATTTGTTGCTTACTATTTGCTGAATTGTCATTTCCCAATTTCCCATTGATGATAAATTTATTTTATTCATTTTCTTATTAAATTCGGACATAGCTTAAAAAATGTTTTCCATAGAAATCATCATTTTTAATTATCTTGAAAATTTTGCATTTCGACCACTTTTTAAAGAAGTTGATTCTTTATTGCATTGCCATATTTATTATTTAATATTGAAAGTGACCTTATGATGTTTTAACTCATGATTTAGTAAAAAAACCGTACAGAGAAAGTCGCGAAAACCGGATGCGTTTCAACAACATTTTTTTACGTTATTAGTCAGATATGATGAACTTCTTCATAATATTAGAATTGAATAAATCGCCAATCACCCATGTATTCTTATGCGATCTTGATACTTTCCCTTTTATTTAAAAATTGTTTTTAAATTTACTTCTAATGGATAAATTGGTTTAAAAATATTTATATTTAACAAGGTCAAGGATCGATTCCTTGAAAATTTAAATATGAAATTAATGTAAATGATTTCGATTTTTTTGGCTTGAGATCTGAGGCATGGGCGTTTGCGATATCTTGTCTTTTATCTTTATAAATGATTTAGATTTATATCTCACGTATTGTATTGTATGATAATTGCATTAAATTAAAATTGAGCCTGGGCTTACAACTAAAAAGATCCATGCTATGAGTTATTTCTAATTTATCGGTAAAACAGTACTCTAACACATAAAACTATCAATAAGATTAAAATATTCATTGAAAGCAGTCGTGTTTGAATATTTTAAACACTTTTAGGATGCATGTGACCCTAATACTTTCTCTAATATTTTTTTGTTTCCCAGCCAACATATTTTGACGAGTCAAAGTACCATCCATACTGATGTTATCAAGTCTAATCTTTTGGAGAGGAAGTCACGATTCTTACCAAGTAAGATGTTTTTTGATTGACAGAGACTATTTTTTTCAAACCCAACTACAAAAGAAGCACATTTATTGTTTATTGATTTCAATATAGCAGTATTGTATTACATAAAGGTTTCTGGAAAGTTATACTTATCTTATCAGATGCAAGTCTTTTTTCAGAAATATTAGTAAACAATGGAATCTCTATCTTTTATAAACTGATCTTTGGCATGCAAAGTTTTTGTTTGGCTTTGAATGAATAGGCTAAGCATCTGCAATGACTGACTGGCTTTGATATTAGCGGATAAATCAGGCTTTGTTTATTTATTTTATTTTATTCATTGATTGAACTGACTTTTAATACTTTTAAAACTCCACTTAAATATCTCATCTAAAGTAGTGGTTTATAGCCAAACTAAATTAAGTTTAAGCGTCATCCTGATGATTCTAATAATTCTTATTGAATTAAATACCTTGATATTTTTAGCTTATTATTTTAGTTAAACTTGTAAAATACAATATGTTGTATTACTCGTTTATATCAATAGTAAACGTGAAGTTTTTTCATTCTCGTGGTGATCAATCAATACAGACTTGAGTTCATCGGTTGTACTCAAAATGTATATATTATTATGAAATTTAATATTGGTACTATATATATATAATAGTTACAGCATTGTCGCAAGGGTTCAGTTAAAATTGGTAAAACTTCCCTAAATATATTACAGTTATCGAAAATAATTAGTGAAATAAATACTCAAGTTCATAAATCTTTTCAATATGAAATCAATCAATAATAACTGTTTTCTCTAAAACGGCTACAAAACAATCCATTATCTTTCCTAAAGCCAGTGGCCAGTTGAGATCCTAGCTTAATTATCTAAATTTAAAAAAAAACTTCAATTACACTCAAAATACAGCTAAATATAGTCAAAAGTAAATATTATACTAAGAAAATATTTACTAAGAGCTAGACCACATCAGGTAACTCTGGTTGCAAAGCCAGTTTGGCGACCGTGGTCTCTCGTGTGACTTGGATGAAACTAGGAAACATAAGAACGAGATTTCACTGGTCATCCGACTAAATTGATCAAGCGGCAGTCAGGTGTAGCAAGCTCCATATAACTGCATACATCTGCAAGTGCCTAGTGTGGCCCGACTCTAAGGCCACACTTTAAGTAAATACAAATTCTCTATAATCATCATGTTCATAGTATTATACAATTATGAGAAACGTTTTCCTAGAGGAGAAAGTTGATGACTTCAGTGTATTTAAAATTCTTATTCTTTGATTAAAAAATCTCAATATTTTGTTGCATCTGTATAAGTACAACACTAAAAATGTTTTTGTTGAATATAATTTATGCAAAGTGCACCTACATTTTTTGTTGCATTTTTTTCGCTTTCACTTCACTAAAAAAGTCGAATTTTAATATCAATGTGTTTTTAAGTATCCATTTTTATTATAATTTCTTTTATTGTCTCCAAACGTGAATATATTGTGTATAATTTATTAAAAAATATCTTCGCTTGAAGTTTTTTTGGTAGGATGTCAAATCATTTTTGTACGGATTTCACCTCAATAGTTTTTTTGCAGAGAAAGTTAATTTATTCTCGAGATATTTTTTTAATTGACGTACCTGTATATTGATATTGTATTCTTTGTTTATCTGTGTTTTTGGTAATTATGAGACCGAATGACATAGCATAATTGCCGCTTTTAAGTAATATACCATTTCAAATATAAACTCAAGAGTAAATCATTAACAAAGTTACAAGAAATTAAGTCGTACAACATTATAAATACCCTTGCCCACGATATTTAAAAAATAATTAATCAACTCCTTCACGAAAGTCCTTTAATAACATATAAATATTTTCATTCTGATGAATTAGATAAAGCGATAATGCCTAGTTTCTGAAGTTTGAAAATAATATTAAAAATTCAGTTTAAATATTTAATAACATAAAATTGTATAAACTAAAATATATTTTTTGCTGTGTTGGATTACTCCAATGGCATTTTTTCATTTACTGAAATTACGGCATGGGTTTTTTTTATTATTTTGATTTATCATAAGTGTCACTTAGAATAGTAATAGTGTAACTCCAGTTTTGAAGTTTTGAGAAAATCAAGGTTTCGTAAAATGTTCTTAGGATCAAATAACAACCATTAATAACGGTTTGTTAATCAAATGAAGAACTTAAACGTTAGTGCAATAGTGAAGTCTGTCCGGACACTTCACTCTTATTCTGATATTGTAGATACTTCACTATTATTCTGAAACATATCGTGTAATATGGGAATATAAAAACAAGAGGTGCATCATTATTAAACTAAAAGAATAACATCTTTTGAACGTGTTTGAGGTATAAACTCATTTTTCGTAATTTTGGAGTTACACCATTACTATTCTAAGTGACACATAAGATACTGAAAGCGCGCGAGTTGGATGAAGGCAAACAAAAACACTGTCTTATGGTATTCAATATTGTTCTTGAAATCTGAAAAAATTGTTATGTGATCTCTCGTTGATTTTTTAAAATATTTCATTAAAAATTATGACGAATAGTTGTTCAAATATTTGAATATCGAATAATTGAAAAAGGGTCAAATATTCGAATATTCGAGTTGGAGTCTCCAGTTGCAAGTCATATGCGATTGTTTTAACGTAATGATAACTAGTTTCACTATTCGTCTTCACACTGAATTTATATCTTTGTTGAAAACTTATAACACGGGAATAGAAGTAGGTAGCGGGGTGAATATAGTTATTATTAGCCAGGCAAACTTCGTCAACAGCACATGGAAATAATATTTAATATACTTTCTGCATTTTATTATTACTATAGATGCATGAAATAAATTAAATTTACCACGCCAAAATGTGAATTTAGCTACGGCCAGTGTGTATAAATTTCCATTTTGTTTTTCAAGCAGAATTTCGCCTTCATTTGCTATTTAAATTCTCTTAACATTATTCATGGTTACATAATAATATATTTCCGAGACCGCAAACCGATGTTACAACCCGTTCAAGTCCGATATGGAATCTTAAATCTATCTTTCCGGATATCTAGCTATTCAAATTCGATAATCTCGCATAAATTTCTTCCTAGCGCTATTCCAGACGTTTATTACCTTGTAGATTAATGCCCCACCTGCATATATTGCATACTGACTCAAGCATACGTTTATGAATTCGACCGATTTTGCCATTGTGCGATTTCGCTTTAGTTATGATTTATTAGAAGTAATATTCTGTGACCCTAACAGCGAAACTTTAAAAACTAGGTTTTATAAGTTTTCTTTTAAATGGCACCTTATACTTTTCTGCGAACCTGGTCATAAAATTCTCATGACACAAATGAATTTTCAACTTCGTCAACTATTTATATAATTCATAGTTTTTTTTTAAATAAAGCTTAGGTATGTCATTGAATATATGTAATTACGTCGTAATTAAAAATGTTCATCCAACTTAAACTTAAATTTCGATTGATTAAATATTGCAATAACTATCACGATATCGATAATATTAAATAAAAAATGTAGCATAAATTTAGTATAAAAAAAAGTTCGTCTGAAGATGCTTCTCAAAAAAGTGAAACACCTTACATTGGTAACACAACCAGTGGAATTACTTATCAATTTTAATTTTATATTAAACAATGTAACTCGTAACCTTTATCGTATGTAAATTGTAAAAAATGGTTAATATTAAATTCTTTTATTTTTTGACTAGAATTTCTCATTCATTCGGAAAAGAAAGTTGATAATACTATTTCAAAAGACAAAATAAATAATTGATAAATATTACTACACCAGTATAACCGTACCCGTCATATATGACCGTATTGAAATTGAAATACTAAATGTCTAAAGTAGTTACTACGTAGGAACTGTGTATGCATTGCATAACATTTTATTTTATTATACACAGCGAACGCTTATGGCATGAGAAAATTTCATACCTACATGTGATATGTGATAATAATAAAACGTCTACAGAGCGGTCTGGGCTCTTATATAATATTTGCTGTATATATATATTAATTTGTGTGAATTAAAATTTATAACGCTTATCATCAAATTTCGCAGAAGTTATCAATAAACTGTTAGTATGTTTGCATGGCATTTAAAATAGTTATTTTGCTGACATTTAGTATATTGCATTAATTATAAGGTTGTATTAAAAATATGCGCATTTACCGAATATCTTGCACGTAAAATATACTTTTTAATGCACACTTACTCTCTATCTCTTTGATGGCGCTAAAAATAATTTAAGCAGTGTAAACAATGGTCGGTAAAATAAAATACTTGCTGGACGTTTATGCTCGCCTGATACTTTCAGAGTCTATCTGGCGCTCATCTCGGCTCACGCTAATCCACTGGCCGCGCCCACACTGCGATGGAAATCCCAAAAATACAGCGTGATTCGTAGATAAATTGTAAAACAAAAATGCCGTAAATCGCTTATTATTTTAAGGTGGAGGAGCAATGATGAAGCTACTGTGACAGTGACATAAAACATTAGACAAATTAGTAATTTCAATTTATAAAAATATTCGTACATTAAGATATCGATTGAGAGTGCTTGATGGAATTTGAATATCAAATTTGAGTTCATCTATGTAACTATTATTTTACTATACAAGTTGGTTGCCCCACCTCCACCCATTGTGTGTATTCAGCCGCTGTTTCACGGCAGCCTTCCATAACGCAATAACGATCAAGAAAAGAAATGAATTTACTCCTCATATACTTGGCCCGATGCAGAGCTACACGGGACCGATCTTTTAACCACGCACTATTGTGCTTAAGAAAAGAAAAGATAGAAAGAAAAAAATATGTAAGTTTTGAAATTTTATCAGTAAAAATAGCTCAAATTTTAAAATTATTCTTTTAGTCTTCTCTGATGTGGTTTTTTTCAAATTCATTGATTTCTGCTATTTTTATACATGAAATCGAGTTTTGTCTGAATTATGATATTATAAAGAAATGATGGTTTCTAATTATTATCAATGATGTCGTCATTTTTTTCAATTTAATACAAAATCCATATCATTTCAATTGATATCATTAAGATATGAATGTAATTATTAATATCCAGTGCTGTAAATTACTCCATACAAGATCATGGATATCAGTTATTTTTTTGTTAAGTAGAATGAAAAAATAAACCAGCTGTATTAACAGCAAGCGGGTTTCTTAACTCCAATAATAGCTTTACTAACACTTAAGAGGATTACGGCGAGTAACAGAGGTACCGATACTCTTCACTTACCTCTGTTCGCCTAATACCCGGAGGGTAAACCTCCTCCGACCAGCAGTCGACTCGATCAGTCCGTTCGATCGTTGCATAATAAATATTTGTTTTTCATCCGATGCAATTCAATTAATCGCCTAAAGTTATGTAAACGTCAGTTTATTTACATCCGTTTCTTAAGTGTAAACTATTAAGTTATTCTGCTGGTGGACTGGGCGATGGATATTCAAAGAAAGAAGATAATAATAAAATACCATTTATACATCAATCGCATAAATTGTAGTAATCTTAACTTACTTGAACTACATACATACACACTTTTTGGATTAATTATTTGCAAATAAAATACGCTTACCTCTCTCTCAAGCGTTCTGTGTCAATAATTAATCAGATCAGTAATATTGAGCTGTCGCCATGAATCTCGGTTACTAGTTCGTTGCAAATATGTTTTTTATTCTTTCTGCAGCCCTAATACATGGAAATGATTTACGAGGCGTGGACTGGGGTCAGAAAAAAATTTTCTTTCAAAAATGCTAACCGATTACCCGTTTTTCACGATAAACGGTTATGACCAGGGGTGTGAAGTTGTCCAAAAAAAACGCAACTCCGACTTCAACTGCGACGTTGACTAAAAACCCCAATCCGACTCCAACTCAGATTACGACTAAAAAGTCTAATTTTTCATGTTTTTACCAAACTTTCTTACTTGGCAATAAGCCAAATTTTATATATTATACATATCACATATATCATCGGGGTGCGGTGGAATTATCACTATCTCTATCGCACAACCTAATATAAGCAAGAAGAATACAAGAGCATGCGCCGCATGCCCCTACATCTAAGCTTGCACCTTCACTTTTCGTGTGATTGACTGAGAAAGAGAAAACCACCGCACGCGCCTGGTATATATATGTATATTGCAGGATAAGAATATGTTATAGGCAAAATAAAAATGAAGCAAGACATTAATACACGCAGAAATGCAAATATGCATTTTCTAGAAAAAGTAGCCGGAGTTGCTCGTTTCTTACAACTCTGACTCCGCCCAAAACAGCGCAACTCCACGACTCCGACTCCATATCTCTGGTCCTAAATAAATATCTGACTTCCATATTTAAATATTTTTGAGTGACTTTACTGTATTTATGTAATGAGACTATCATAGTCACTTCGTCACTCTTTAGAGAAACAAAGCAATGTTTTATTAGTTTTATATTACAAATGATTTATCTACCACTAATTAACTGCTGAAAGCTTCGTATTAAATACAATTATATAATAATGAAATTGTTTTTGTAACACGAGTTGTTTCATTTATATTTTATTTTTGTAAGCTCTAACTAATTACGTAGAAATTCATTTCTTTGATAGATGTTCACATGTTATTCCATATTCAAATTTTATAATAATATGTTTTTGGCCGAATTGTTAAATAAACAAAATGATTATTTTAACATGTTTTACGAGAATAATTACTTAGCTCATTATTAGAAAACTAATAAACACAGACACGGCGCCAATTTGTTTCGTTATATACGTGATGAGAATGAAATATTTCTTTGCGTAAGATCCTTTCCCAATTTATAAGAGGATTTCGAATGCCAAACCTCAATCCCGTTAATTTAAAATATGCTTTACGTGAATTATTACGCATTCAAAGAATGTTTCTTGAAATTTCAAACATCTCGTAACAAGGAGTAGCTTCTCATTATGCCTATCAAATTAACTTGTTATTTGTTCTTTGTATTAAATTTAATGAAATGTTCTCCTTTTTATACTATATTAAGGTAAAATTATCATTATTTTTTGTTCATTTAGACAAGTGTCTCTCAACGTAATTGAAGTAGTAACCCCTTTTAGTTATATAAAAGTGTTCGTCACTCGAAACAACACCCAAGTGGAAACGAAATATTCCTGTATATTTTATGCATTGAGTAAATAATAAAAGTTATAAAATATATAGCTTAAAATTCATTGAAATTATTAAATTCCTTAAATGAAATCAATAAAAAGTAAGTAACGTCTAAACAATACCAGTGGCTCCCCACATTAAATTTGCTTCTTGTGTGATTTCCACTCAAAGCACAAGTAAATACTCCTGTTTTAGTTTTTTTTCTTTCTTTCCCTACCCCGTGTATAGTGTATGAAAAAATCCCATCTTTAATTCTCATTTATAATGTAAAAAAAGAATTGGGATCAAAGCTTCATTATAATTTAAAATGTTAAGATAGCATTAGTCTGTAGATGCTGCTTCTCAAAGTTCAAAGTGGCGAAAGATGTTTAACATACGTGTCACTTAGAATGGTAATGGTGTATCAAACACGTTCAAATGATGTTATTCTATTAGTTTAATAATGGTGTACCTCCATATATACTCCTAATTTCTTTAAAAAACTGTTTTTTTTTATATTCCTATATTTAACGATATGTTTCAGAATAAGAGTGAAGTGTCCGGACAGACTTCACTATTACCCTTATGTTTAATTTCTGCAATTGATTGACAAACAGTCATTAATGGTTGTTATTTGATCCTAACAACATTTTACAAAACCTTGATTTTCTCAAAACTTCAAAACTGGAGTTACACCATTCCTATTCTAAGTGACACATATAGGAACGCTATCAGTGGAATTTTAAAGTTGTCAACTTTAATTTTAGATTTTCAGAGCCATTTTGTATTTCTTAACATTAATATAAATATATAAAATAATTTTATGTTTCTACAGCCTTTGATACAAAAAAATTGAAAGTATAAAGTCGATAGCAGCATTTTATTCGGAAAAGTAACCAATCATATTATATTTGTTAACAGATAAGTGTTGACAATTTGACATAGTTCAAACATTGGCAATAAAGTTCAACAATTATTATTAATAATTGTACCTGAAGCAAACCTATGTTTTCATATCCACGTGAATATAGTCGAGAATTATATTTTCCTGACATGCTGAAACAACAGTGGACGTATTGATACGTTGAGATGAAAACGAATTGTTTTAAGTCACAGATACAATAAATAAAACAGTTATGGATATAAAAAGTGGGCAATAAAAGTCTAGTGAATTTTTTTGTGAAATTAATGTTCCAAAGCCTGGTTTGGTGAAAGGAATTAGAAAAATTAGTAAAAATTAGTGAATTAGTTGATTAAGTTGAAAGATTGAGAATTTTGGGGACACTCTTTGCTGTCGTGAGCCACGACTTGGATACGCATGATTTAGAATTCAAAAAAAAAATGATTACTTGGCTATATTTTTGCGCATTATTTATTCAAATTTTACGACGTATTTGTATATGAAATACCTACCTTTAATCATCAGTTTATTATTAATTATTAACTCATATGAAAAAAAAATTAAAATCTCTTTTGGAAATTGTGTTTCATTTTTTTACCTTTATATTATTTAATATTTTTTCAATAATGAAGTCTCGATATATCTCTAAATATACGCATGTGTGGAAAAAATAATGTTAATGTTACATTCAAATATTTTCACATTTTATTAAAAACATACATTTTCACTTAGCAGTTTCAGTCAAAAATGCTTGTTATATTGAAATAATTTTTTCTGTTTAAGTATCAATTTAAAGCGAACACTTTGCTGCATTTTATGAGACAATTAATATCATGATACTGTACATACCGAGATTGGTTTTGATAGAACAGCGAATGAAAAGTATTTACCTCCTCGACTGGCATGTTGCCCTGATACATTGCACCTCACGCTTTCGGTCAGGCACTGGCGCCACTGTAGGAATTTTCAACCAAGAATATAAAAGCGTCTTTTTCTCTAATAATTTTCATATTTACGATAATAAGAATTATAATTTTACTTTTCAAATTTGAAGTAGGTATTTGAAAAAATAATCAAAACAACTCTAAAAATATACCATAAATTATTTTGATGACCAATCATGTCCAGAAGAGGCCATTGGGATCAACGAACTTCCTTAATGTTGATAATGTTAATATGACCATTTTTATTGCCCCGCCGCTTCCGTTGTCTCAATCCAATCAGGGTTATATGGAATAACAATGTTCCGGGATGGTGGGAGAGATGGCAAGAAATGAGATATGGCAACTTGCTTGCGGTCAGCTCAGGTTTTGCCCTGCTATGACCCCACAGAGACCCAACTACCAGCGCCATGGATTGAGATGTGAACCTGTCTTAAACACCCGTTAGGCGTGTGGTTCTGAAACCTCTACAGCAGAGCTATAATAGCTTGCACAGCATCGAATCTACTTACACTGCGATATGGGTTAAAATATTATTTAAAACAATATTAATTTGTATTCATTGTATTCTCTTGAATCATAAGCATTTCTTTGTATTAATCATTTTATATGCAAGTATGCTATAATTCTGCATATTGATGTTTATATACTTTTAAAAATCACTTGATGACACTGTCACATCTTGGTGGAAATGCATTTTACGTTAAAATTATTTTTAGAATTTGAAAATTTTCTTTCATTCATATCCCTAATTTGTATGTGATTTTACGTCGAATGCTGACTGACGAGTTTTTATAAATGTTTTGCAAAGAATTTCATATAAAATAACGACAGTGAATTTTTCGTAAAAAATTCAAACAAAATGAAAAAGAAACTCAACGAAAAATTAGGAAGTTGATTCTGATAAGCAACATCAAATTTTAGAAGCAGTTAGTTGTGTTTTTGTGTACTCAATTATAAACAAATTACAGTGGTAGATTATTAAAAACTTTAGAATCACTTGACGTTTGTCGGTTGAAGGCTGCTCCCATGTATCTATCTGACCGCTATATTCTTATTATGTTTGTTCTTTGTTTCTCATGGAACCCGGATAACTTTAACCAAAGATTCGAAATTTTTGTTTCATCTTTTTCAAAGGTGCAACGACGTGTTATTTCAAAGTAAAAAAATGAACAAACTTAATCAATTAAATGGAAAAATAATAACAATTTAATTATTATTATGAATAACTTCTCACGACCTTTATCTACTGAACCTAACCCACAAATTCGCAGTTGTGTTATTTATTCAAGATTATTTTGGCAATGCCAAATTAGTCAATCTTCAGATTCCCGTGCATAAAATAAATCGGGAGTGTTCGAAAGAAAATTTATCTAAATATTTTGTTCAATTTTATCAACCCAAATTTGAGAGTTTTCTATTGAGTTTTCCCAATTCCTAGGAGCGCAGAAAACGGATAGAAGGAAACGTGTCAAAAACGTGGGAACGCTTGTTATTATAGGAAGCATTCAAATTCAAATGAGAGTTCCCGCCACATCGCCGGCTGTCAGATCGACGACCGTTTTATAAATAAATACCTATTGCGTGAAATCTGTTCACAGCTCTATACCTCCTCGCCGGCATGGGCGCCTGATACCCGGAGAGCGCGCCGGTCGAAGACGACTTCGCGCGCCGAACAGCGGCAGTCCCTCGCGTAGTATCGAGCGGATTACCCGGTTGTGTTTATGTTCTCCTAATACTTGACGGAGCAAAAGTTTGCGTGGCCGCTCTCGGTACTTTGAAGTTTCGTTAACCTGCAAAAACGACTTTTGTGTTTTGATATTAATTATATCCTAAGAAATAAATTATGCAGTTCAAAAATGTGTGTGTGTGTGTGTGTATGTGTGAATTTTGTGATCTCAACAAAATAGTGTCGGGCGTGTTTTGACGGTGAAAATAATAAATTATTTTATCCTTAAATACCTATAAATAAAAAAAATAGATAAACTAGGTAAAATTAATTTTAGATATAATATTTTTAATACCATGGTTATTTTATGTATGTAATTTTACATTAGATTTAATATTTTAATATTGTATAAAGTTTTTCATCTCGCAACTTTACTTAATGGATATTTCGAATAAGATTAAATATAAAATTTATTTTTATTTAAATTGCTGTTGACACCCTATTTCGTAAATCATTGATCTAAATATAAATTCTGTGGCCGGGGTGAATAACTACATAATTATATTAGTCAATAAATTTACTTTTTCGTTTTACTACCGATTTTTTAGTAAGCTCGATTCAACACATTTCTGTGTAAGCACATAAGTCAAATGACGTTAAAAAAGTGTTGTATTACAAATAAAACTATTCACATACGTTATTAATTTTATCTCTTAAAAACATAATTCTTTCTTATGTGATTAAGCCAATATTTAGAACATTGATGTTAAGTCATTGAATGTCGTTTTCAGTATGTAACCGTTTGAATTTAATAAATAGCAAGCAAAGCTTTCTTTAAAACAAAACGATATTCACAAAAAACACTCTACCTCAGTGTTCCGCAACCAGTGTGCCGCGAGACAAATCCCAGGTGTGCCGCAACTCAGTGCGTCCAAAATGAGAAAAAATCGAGTATTTTAAAAATTAACGTCACTCGGTTGCTAAGATCTTCGTTTAGATTATTCTCATTGAAACAAATATTATATTATTTTGATATTTAATGGAATAACTATATTAGTGTTCACAATGCACGGAGTGCATCTGCAATATGGGGAATAAAATGGAGGCTGTCTCGTGTGTAAAACGAAAATATCCTACTATCCAAATTACACATTGCTGCATAATATTGGGAAGCGTTGATGGTGAAAAATTTCTTAATGAAATCAGTATAAACTATTTACGAATGTATCAAAATAATACACATTGTCAAATCAAGAGCCTTGAATACGTATTTCTATTTTGGAAAAATGTCAATCTCGATTGTTTTGCACAGAATGTGAACACGAGACTATTATTTAAAACAGAAAGATTATTTCGGATTTGGCCAAACAAAAAAATGCTCAATACTTTTATTCACTCAACTTAGCTTAAATAATTTCTAGTAGTTAATTTTTACAAATGATTTTTTTATTACTAGTAATTTAAAAAACGAAAAAACATTCATGTCGTATCACTTTGAAAAGGTAAAAGAGTTTGATTGAAATATTTATGAGTGCTTAGGTGTGCCGTGGGTGAGAAAAGGTTGCGGAGCACTGGTCTACCTACTGAAAAATCTTGTTTTTTGAGTAATGTGGTTGTTCACCCGGCCTTAGAATTATTACAACATAGTATTATATTGGAAATGTACTTTCTACAATATAAGCCGTCTATTTTGTAATTTTACAATCACTTTCTATCAAAATTCAAGAGGAGACTTGAGGAATATCCGCAAGTCATTCGATGTTATTCTCTTGATAAAAAATATTTTTGTGTCTTCTTTGTTTAATTAAAGTGTTTACTTTTAATATTTGATGTAATGACCTCATAAGATAACTGTAAATGATCGCCAATTTTCGGTTTTTAAACATATCACAAACAAACTTTATTTTATACTTTTCATTGTTAATGTAAAAACGTTAATCCTGGTCGATTTGTATCAGAAACGCCTTCGAGCAAACACTCGTGCAAATAAACGACTCTGCCCGGCCTAGCCGAGGACCTGCAATTATTTAGGCTTTATTCAAATTAAATCGGCGTTCATTATTTTGCTTCGCCCAACATGTGCGTAACTTACTTTGCATTTATCACCGGCTTAATAGTTAAATAAATAAAATAAGAGTCGGTAATTTTCATATTTCAACGAAATGTGTTGACACACCGTGACATTAATTATTTTTGAAACGATAAATAAAAAATAACCCCACAAAACTAATGCTCTCCTGCTACCATTTTATTGAATAAAATTAAAAAGCTTAATAAACCGGTGGAAAACACGACAACAAAGCAGAATATAATATATACAGTGTTATTAATTTACATAATGAATGCCAGTGCACTCTTGTAAAAAATAAAGACACGTTGCGTTGACAGTAAGAATTTTTTATACTATTTAATTCCTTTTATTACACAAATTTTAATTACACTGTATGCTACTATCGTTTATTATTGTTTATTTGAAAAATTAAAAAGACAATACATGACATTACAGCTGAAGCCAATGTGCCTTGCATTTCAGAAATATAATGACGACAGAAATCTATAAAACAAAAACAGAATATAATTTATATCTTATGCCTTTTGTATACGTAGTTTTTAACCAGTTTTCATGCTTAAAAAATCCCTTCGTATCTCATGCAATCACATTTCGTTACCGTGTGGGTATTGTCATATAAACGCATTTATAAAGCGAAATGACAATTTCAAAAAGAGAAATATTGTTTTATGTAGTATTAAGTAGTTATTTTACGTCACATTTTGTGTATAAAACCTGAAATAAATATAATGTGAAATTATCGAAAGATGCAAGGATCTAAATTCTTCATAGCACAACAAGCTCAAATGGTGTTTAGGAGCCGTTTGAAACCAAACGGTTGCATACGGTACAGCCATGCATCTCGGATCGCTAGGTACTATACTATAATTTTGTATTTTTCGATGGTAAAATTGACGATGTTTTCAAATTATGATTAATTAGACAAAGATGACGTAAACTGTAATGTATTTTTAAATTTTTAATATAAATCATATAAATGAAGAACTATTTTATTTACAAATTTTAAAAGACCCATTTCACAGATAATTTAAAGGTTTAAATGCCGACGTTACTCATTGTTACACCATGCATACGAAAGGGTGTTGTTAAAAGAGTGATGAATTATTTTCATCGAATTCAACTTTGTATTGAAATAATTAAAATGCAACGTTTATACAGTCATGTAATATGGAGGTAGACTTGAAAGGCTTAAAATTTGTATAATTTATGCTTATATTTAACATACATGTAGATTGATTTGTCTATTATAATGATATTTTATCAGTGAATAAACATCCGTGCAAAAAATGAGAAACATGATTGTACAAATACACAAAATATTTTAATAATTTTTAATGAATTCGTTTTCAATAAATCAAATGCCACATATTGTGTCGAAATTATTAAACTCTTAATTGAATAATATTAAAAGTTAAATATTGTTTCTATTTGTTGATAATGTAGCTTTGAATAGTACTGTTTATTCAACTATGTGAACTCATAATAGTTACGTGTTGAAAGTTTCAATAACATCCAAAGCTCCGTAAATTGGTTGATTGATGACAGTAAACATTGCTTTATAGATATGCTATATGCGAACATATTTTAATTTGTTTATTTCAATTAAATACATCGAATACCAAATTTGTGTTCAATCTACACTTTTTAATTTTAATACGAATTCTCTTGATAAAAATTGCGTTTTAAAAAAATAAAGTTGTTTATAAAATGGACACGGGATGAAATTTATTGCACTCAATATCGTATAATGATAATAATCATTGAACTAATATACTTAGTAATTAATATTCAAATTTTCGATAATACTTTTACCAATTTTAATGAATTTACATTTAAATGAATAATTCATTGTTTTTTAGTTTATTGAATCAGACAATCAATAGGTCATTTAACAGTAGTTTTTTTGTTGATTACGATATTCATAAAATTATAAACTATATAAATGTTATAAAAATATTGCATCACTATATAGTGTTTCCAGTTATTTTTACAATGAGTAAGAGTGAATTCAATATTGTGTACATGTACAATATAGTAGATATCACCAGCGTAGCAATGGGTAGCGGGCGGCCCGCCCCGGGCGGCACATTTTAGGAGGCGGCATTTTCGAAAATGAATAGAAAATTTCGACGGTAGAAAATAAATATTTTTTTTATATTTAAATAATCAATGCAAGTTATATTCCATTCATCCTGTTTTCTTTCGTCTAATATGTGACTCGCTCACAAAATATCCTTTTCTAGGGGCGGCATTTTTGGAAATGAGTAGAAAATTATGAAGGTAATAAACTAATAAAAATTGTAATGTCTTGCGATTCGCTGAGAAAACATATTTCTTTTATGAAAGATCTAAAAGTAATCATGAAGCGTCAATGTCGCAAATATCGAAATGCTTTTAATTTATTTCTTCGCAATTATGGTACTAGCTATGAAAGAAGTTTTTCGAGAATGAAATTAATAAAAAAGCAATCTAATATCAACAGTGAGCAATTTGCGATTTAAAAAATTGCAATACTCTCAATTTTTTTTAAATGTTGTTTTAATAAAACTACTGAAAATCTTGTTCTAAATCGACTCATAATATTTAATTCGTTTTCGTGGTTTTCCATATTCATAATAAATATGAAATGTATTTAAATGAACTCTAGATTTATTTAGATATTTGAAAAATAAACCTGCGTGACTCAAACTACAAATTTAATGTTAAATACAACATTTGTAAATGACGGGATTGTAAAAATATAGTACATATTTTTTAAGAAATTATATGTATTCATAAAAAATTCTGCCTGCGGCGCAATCTTTTGCGTCGTAGTGTTTATAAAAAAAGTGTAGGTAATTTAAAATATAGCCTTAACTCAAAACTATTGTCAATATAAAATCAACATTTTTGGAGAAAAATTAGTAATATTAAACATAAAATTTATCAGGATTGTAAAAATGTAGTATGTTTTTTAAGAAATTATATTTATTATTCATAAAAGTTTCCATGCGCAATGTTTGGACCGTAATGGTTACAAAAAATTTTGGAGAAAAGATGGGGGGGGGGGCATAAACTCTAACTACGCCACTGGTAGATATTCGACATTGTTTAGTATTTCTGACATTCCGACATAACGATGAAAATAATAATTATCATAAACATACATTATTTTTACAATGTCCGCTCGCATTGTGGAGCATATGGAGTCCTAATGGAGGTATCCTAACAGAACATTTTCTATGAGATCTGCTCGTTACTCAGACACACAACTGTTTCGAACAGAGTATGGATAAATAGATAGCGCTGGAACAGGACTAGTGGTTAGCTTATCGCTCTTGCTACGCCCCGTTTTCAAGATCGGATATGTGGGAGGTAATTCTACATTCATGCCTGCAAACAGAAATCCATAAATCGACTGAAAAATAAATTTGTGAAACTGTGCGTACTGAGATTTGAACCTAAGAGATCCGTAACCAATTCCAATGACGTTGATCATTGCACCATAGACCCGACATACATTTACTGTCATTATATTTCATTATAACGTCAACTCTCGATTATCCGTCTATTCAATCAATAAATATAAAAATCAAATTTATTCATAAAAAACTATGTATTATGTACCCAACATATTAAATAATTATCTATATTATGAAAATGTTACATATCACTTCACAATAGGAATGAATATTTCTAATAATTCATGCCCACATCCCACCACAAGCTTGGGTAATCATGACTTTTTTGTAATACTTTCAAAATACATTATTCCGCTGATGGCAATGTATTTATAAATATTTTTTTCCAGGAACAGCTCAAGATTGAATCACACAAATTAATCTAATCATCAAACGTAAGTCATCAAAATATTTTAAACACATACATGTTATCCATTATTGATCCACTACTGGATGTAGGCTACTTTATAATTATGCAAACTCTCTATTCTATTCAATACAACATCGTTTCTTTTTCTTTTGGAATTTGCCAAGCCTAATAAATAATCTAGTCTAATTCTAAAACTAATGACAAATGCAAAATGAACTTTTTATTCGTACCTAAAGCTTATATGCAATAACAATGCTTATCTCGAAAGCTTTCCAATACCACGCCATGCGACCCTGTTAATTTTAAAATACAGTATTTAACCCTTCCGTACTCATGGTGTAACATTGCATTACTTTGGCCTTTAAGCCTTTAAATTATCTTTGAAATAGGCCATACAAGAAATTGAAAATTTTACTGCTTGTAAACAAAATAGTTCTACATATAATTAAAAATTAAAAGTTATAGTTTACGTCTTCTTTGTATAATTTGAAAGCCTTGTCAATTTAACCATAGAAAAAGACAACATTACAGTAAAACACAAGTATTAAATATAGTATAGTATAGTAACGACCCGAGATACATGACCTTAACGTATGCAACCATTTTGTTTCAAACGGCACTGACACACGTCTCGAGCCTGTTTTGCTATGAAGAATTTCGATTCTTGCGTCTTTTGATAATTTCGCACAGTTTGATATGTACTTTTTTTAGTGGTTTTTATGGTTTTACACCCAAAAGATGACGTAAAACAATTACTACTTAAGACTACATAAAACCATATTTCATGTCGTCATTTCGCTTTATAAATGTATTTATATGACAAATCTCACAGGTAACGGTAACGAAATGTGACTGCATGAGATCCAAAGGGATTTTTTAGCGTGAAAACGGGAAGGTTAATTAAAAAATATCACAGGTGAAGCAATGTCAAATTATAAATGACACCTACCGGGTTTTCCTAAAATTATTTACCTGTTTTAATAAATCAGATACCCCACTGTCGTTTAATTTATTACTTCTTTATTGAAATTAATCACTCCATATTATGACTACGACTGTAGAGACATGGGGACTTTTAATGGAAGGTAATTTATAAGCATGTTAGCTCGCCTGTTTTCCCCGCGATGACAGGACATGTCGCGATGTAATTTACTAGGATAATAAAGAAAATTCAGATACACATACCCTGTGTGTCCAAGGACGGAGACAGTTGTTGCCAACCTAACAATACGTAGCTCTTGACAAATTATTGTCATATTACATTGCAGCACTGTTGATGGGTAAATAAATATTAAATGGAAATTGTAACGACCTTACATTTCATCACTTGACAGACATTAATTTACACCTTACGAATAGAAATCTCTATTTATGCCATTATTCGGGGTATTAAAGTCATAAAATGATGAAAAAAACTTTTGACATAATCGAGAAAACAATTTTTTGTAATGTATTCTTTTTTTTCTATAGTAAATTGAACTTTTTACATTGATTTTTAAATAGATTAATGTAGTTGAATTCAAACGCATATCGTCGTTAAATTGGAAAATTGTGTTACTTCAAAAACTATTTTCTTTATTATTATGTTTTGTTATATGTACTGTCTAAATTCTAAATGTATGGCATATTGGTGTCAGCTGTAATGCCATATGTTACAATTTTCATTTAAAAAATAAACAAGAATAAAAAACGCTACTTTACAGGAGAAACAAAAAGTATTCTAGTTTTACAAATAATGTATTTGAACAAAATAGAAGATACAAAGTTTCTTACAATTAAGGCAAGTGAGTATAAAACATTTACAGTTAGTAACGCACGTCAACCGATATGCCAATATGAAAGATACACAAATTTCGCTTTCAAATCTAGAGTCTATGGCAGAGGTGACAAGCCTGCGGCCTTATTTGATTTTAATATAAATGAATGTGGCCTGGTTTATGGAGTTACATCATTTACATAATCCATAATTTACTAATACTACATTTTTAAATTTAGGTTATTTGCGAAACGCATTGACATAAATCAGTGTTCCCCAACCTTTTTACACCTGCGGATCAGTAAAAAAAAGTAAAATTTTTCGGGGACCACTAATACTGAAATGAAAATGGTTTTTTATGTAATATTGTTTTAAAATTATACTGCGACAGATGAACATAACTATAACCAACGAATATAGATACGAAATTCTTGGAAATATATAATTGGGTAGGGTTTTGCATCTGGGTTCACTATCCAAGAGTAAACATTTCCGTACTCCCTGAGTGTACCTGAGAAGATTTATGGATGTCGATTCTTAGAATACCAGCGACCACCGTGTTGCATCATCCTTCCAATTATTTTTATTTAACAATAACTAAAAATAGAAGTAAACGTGCAGGCGAAAAAATCCTATATTTAATATTTTTGCATGGCGAATTTCTTGAAATTTGGCATACTGTTCGCGGCCCAGCGGAAAGTCTTTGCGGCCCGGCGCTGGGCCGTGGACTACTGGTTAAAGAACACTGATATAAATAACATCCACAGAATGACATTCAAAGTCATTTATTCTTTAGAATCAATGTCTATATTATCAAAATTTTTTTCACGATAGAGTTAGTGTGAAGATGCTTCTCAAAGATGCAAAACACGTGTCACATTTAGTAACACAACCAGTGAAATAACAAAGTTATTATTTTTAATTTGTAATTAAAAATCATTTTCCACAAAGTTGCTGCCGAATTCATCTAAAAAATCAAAGTTATTTATATTGTTGCAAGTGTGCATGTTTAAAAAAACGCGACTTAAATTAAAAACCTGTATCGAATTTATTCTAAATCATTTATAATAATGTATTCTTAGAACAGAGAGTAAACAAAATTAAAATACATACGTTTTGATGCATACTTACTGTTGAATATTCGCGATTTTCCTATAAAAGTTATGTTGACTACAAAAAAATAATTGTTAATAGTCAGAATGAATAGAATCGAGCATGGTAGTAATGTTGCAAATTTATATCTGTATTCTTTAGTATAAGTAGCAACACCAGATACTATCCCGATGCAAAAGTATACCTCTGCCCTCTACCGGCGAGTAGCTTCCGTAATTGAAATGTCAGTACTACACTTCCTTTGGCGGGTAATATAAAAAAGGAACAAGATTCCTCGCGGGAAACGAGTTTTGCTCTGGCCGATGTGGAATCCTGTCTAACGAACGGTGGCGGCGAGCGCGTTCTATCCGCTTCTTGCTATGCGACCCTGATACATTTCTAGTCTATTTTATCGAGAAGACGAATAAAAATCGAGGCAATTGACGTTTGTTAGTCGCGCTGCTGTATGCAAAAGAAAGAGAGAGGAGATAGATAGTCGATCTCACAAGTTTTACTTTTAAGTTGTATTAAATTTTTATAAAAAATAAATACCGAGATATGTGTTTTGTAAACATAATTAATTCTTCTACATATTATTAAAGTACCCGTTAAACATTATTAATTATTAATATAAAAAGGTGACGTTTTAGCCGTAAAAATATTAATTCGGTGAGGCAATAAATTTCTTTTCAGAACAGAAAAGTGACAATAACTGTGATTTTTTCTATCGGTTACTCTAATATATTTAGTGAAGGGTGTGAGCGAGATAAATATAAGAGTATGCTGGCCATTGTTGTATGATGGAGATAATAGTTGTTGTTTCAGCTTCTCTAGCGGTTTTGATGATCATAAATAATATCATTCATATCTTCGATTAATACCTACCGTTATATGTTGGGTATTGTTATTTTTTTTCCATTTGATTGCACGCTTTAAAGCGGTTGTTATTAATTTTGCTATAATTGTTACTATTGCGAATGATGTGAAAATGATACTTCCCACTGACGTGAATCAAATGTTGCACGTCAGTTTAACCAAATGCGCCAGACAGGTCTCGGTATAAATAGTATATAACATTCTACAAAAATAATATTACGCGAATTATTTTTACAAAAAAATATATTTTAGGTAACAAAAACATTGCGATATATTCTAGGTAATATGAACGGTAATTTCTGTCTAGGTATTATTAATTTATATCCTCCCTAAACAGTACAATATTAAATTATATACCTACTTGTAAAAATGGCTGTTTTTAGTATTATTGTTCTGCGTTTGCCTTTCATCAAATTATTATTCGTTTATTACATCTTCCGGTAGGTAGAATTATTATCTCAGGGAGTGAAGTGTGTTTGCTCATCCATTATGTCTGTTTATTCTGTGTCATTATCGTCTTCTTGGTATTCTGATAGTATTATTATTGTGTATCGTTATTAGTGCCACATCCCTTATTGGGTTAATATAAGAGTAAGACGATAATCCTGATGGCAACACATCAAACAGCGTTCGCTTCCTGAAACTGGATTCGTTTGTTAAATATTCCTTTGTTGGGATAATTTGCACGGTGATTATAAATTCAATTCCTACTTTATTGCAATACGTTGAAATAATATAAAAATGATTCAGTTTGTCTTTACTTAGTACTTTATCGAATTCCGCGTGAAAATCCCTTTCATTATCATGTACGAGTAATTAAAGAGATGCGGTGCCTGTAGATGAGTAGTCAACGTCATTGGCTTTGGTTGCGGTATCATGGACTCAAATCCCAGTACGGACATTTTCATCAATTATTTTTTCAAACGTTATATGGATTTGTGTTCGTAGGCATGGATGGATCTGAGAATAAAAACCGGTCATATATAGCGATTAGCATACCACTAGTGCTGTCCTAGTCTTATCCTTACTCTTTCTGAAAAATAGACTTTAAGCGACTAGATAATACACAGTTTTCATACAACAACTTCTGTTGAGATATTTTATTGGGAGCTCATATGCTCCACACTGAGCGGGAATGGTTGGAAATATTAATTGCATCATGCGATTTCTTTAGAATAGTTAAATCAAAATAAATCATTAAACGGATCAAAAAACAATAAGTTTCTCAATAATTTTGACTTACAATTACTTCTTATGAACCAAATAAAGAGGATAAAAATGTAATGACTAAAATAAACTCAAAGACAAAATTATGACTAAGCTTTAATAAGGAAACATTTTTAAATTAGGTAAAAAAAATAGTAAAATATTATAGTCTGGCAATGACACGGTACCAAAATATTTTTCAATTATTATAGAACACAAGTCTTGTATCCACAAGGTTAGGTTCCATTAGGTAAATGCTTATTATAAAATCAAAATTAATAAGTTTTTTATTCCACTGACGCCAAACGCCTGTCACAATTAGTAACTGAAATAATTTGGTAATTAAATTAAATTTTGTATTAAAAATAAATTTTCAAAAAGATACTGCTAAATCCATCGATGGGCTATATTTCGAAAAAAACAGATTATTCTTTACCAATTAGTTTCATGCAAACAAAATTTGATCGATTTCTTATCTATTTCGAAAAGAAACATTATTATATAATTGAAGACATGGACTGATGGTGCGTGATGGAATTTCAATATCAAATTGGAATTGTAGAGATGTTGTACATTTCCATGTATTTCGTCACTAACGAAACTTGGGCCGTTAGTGACGAAATACATGGAAATGTACAAAATCTCAACAATTCAAATCAGAAACATTATTTATATACCCTCTCTCTATATAGTCTTAGCAGACACATTATATAGTAAAGATTATTTGTGTGCACGGTGTATTTCAAAACTTATTACCTAATAATAATAAACAACTATTTATTACCAGTCCCATATTTCTACATCATACTTGTTTCTGTTCAATTATTTACATATTTAAGCTTAGTAAAGTAATTTCATGAAAAAAGTTTAAGAAGGTGTGAAATCAATTTATTCCTGAAATATGTACTTGAAGTACCATCGATTTGAGTAAAATTGCCCATCGGTCTCAGATTGGCCCACTACATGGAAAAAGATGCTGTTATAATACCATGATAATATTAACGCCATATGAAAAATGTTTAGTTAGTAAATGTATTGAGAAGTCCTTGATAGTAATAATATGAACGAATGTGCAACATATTTTGTTTTATTGTTGAATTTGTAAGCTGTTAGCTTGGAATGATAAAACACAATTTAAAAACTTTTCTTGAAATAAATTAGATTAACCATATTTTCAATTTGTGTTACTAATCTGTAAACCAAATTATTTTCCCATCTCAGTTATCTACAAAATATATGAAAGCATAAAAAAAAGTTGTCAATACTTTAAAATCATTGAATTTATAGTAATTACTGTGATTATTTATGCCGTGGGCTTTAGTTACCCGATTTGTTTTATCTATATTTATAAATATATCAATTATAACAATACATCTATTAATGTTAATTAAATTTCATCTTAGGACATTAGTTCAGTTCTATGTAGAACAATACCGCACATCAATGCAATGGCGAACCATAATAATACAAAAACCCTCAGAACTGAACCAGAGTTATCTAGATCGACTATACGCATAATAAATTGTTATTAATTTCTAAGAGACTATTGAATTTCGTTTGTGTATAATTTATATGACCTTTGTAAATTCTTGTCATAGCTCTTGAACCAATTGTTTGATATAACTTGTAGTCATTAACATGCAATTTCTTATAAATAGCTTTGCTTAGATTTATATTTTATCAGTTGATAATTCTCGCGATGACTTACTTGATGAAACAAATTGTGTTTTATTTTGAAAATATAATGTCTTTTAATCAAGAATTGACAGTCAACACCTTAAAACACATTTTATTAATATGATATTTATGCCAATCGCATCGTACAAGAGCCTTTTCATTAGTTAACAGCGGCTCAACGCACCAGGGCGTCATAAATGCGTTAGGGATGATATTATTTCGTTGTTTATGGACTTAAAACCTTTGTCGAGCCATTCTGTGACCCTAATAACTTTTTATCGTAAACGGTCCCGTTTTTTGTAGCGATATCTTCGCTGAATAGGAGTACCTACATTATTAATTGACTTAATAACATTATCTTCATGTCTGGTACTCACTCTTATCGAGAATGACAAATATCCATTTTCACACAGGTCCATTGATGCAACGCCACATCAGTTTCAGCTCTCGATTGATAATTACGGTTGAAACATGCCTGTGTGACACAGAAACATTTTTTCACACCGAACACGTAATAACTTCTCGTAACAATAGATTCATTGCGCATTTATTTTTTTTGTACTTCAATTGTATTCTATTATATGCTCTCTCGGGTGGGGTGCAGAAACTAACGAAATAGTTTCAGTTTTCAGAGTGATTCAATCAATCAAACACGCCAGCTCGATCCAAGCAAATATCTTTTATTGAATTTGGTTGTAGGATACACAGCTTAATACAGTTATCGAAGTTAGTAACAGTAATAAAAAAGTTTAAAATACACATTTTTAATTTAGACATACGAAGTGAGTTTATTCAATGCACTTGCGTTGGGATCGGTTTACACGCCCGCAAGCGCTAAGATCCACTCTTCTTCACTACCGAGTAATAACGCGTTCTTAATAACGCGGTAGAAACGCGTTCTTTTGTTTGCAAAGGACCCGCTGGATAACGGAGAAAAGGAACAAAGGAACGTAATAGGGTGCATATTTGCAATAAGATTATACTTTTATTGAAAATGAATTTCAATAAACGAATTTACTACCTTTATTTATATTTCTTTGGATAATGCCTTATTCCCCCACTAATTGTACAGTGAGAGATGATGCGAGGAATATTCTGGGCACGTTGGTGTAACGTGGAGGTGACATATATTTGAGTATAAAGTCTTGAACATCAAAACCTGGTAAAGAAGATTTATTATCAAGAACTACAGCGATATTATCCGTAACTAATACAAGTATCAAATGAAGCCTAGAAACGTTATTCATATACGAAATTCAATTGCTTATAATATATCATAATCGCCAATAGATATATCATCTTCAATCAAATCTTAATAATATCATTGTGTTTGACCTATTGACGTGCAACCTTTCACTTTTGATTATTGTTTATCTGATTTCCCTTGTCTCAAAAGAGTAAGTAAGTAAGTAAGAAACGGTTTGTTGCTATGCCGTTTTTGGATGTCAATATTTTGAGGAAGAAACTTACATTGAAAGTCTTCGTGCGTACATTTTCTTAAGGCGTGTAAATGCTTTTATTAACACTCTCCGTTCCCATTTCTAAGAAAACTATGTAATAATTATACCACAACGTTGTATATAAATTAAGGTATCACTTCTACCTTTAATGATCAATTATAAATATAGTTTAATCTTGCCGTTCGATGTCTATATTAAAGCCCTCCGTTCCAAAATATTCTTACATCCATCCGTGTAACTGTAATACTACTTCATCACAATTCATTCATTGTACATTCTGACAATGTATTAATTATAATGATTTCAACGGTGCTGATTTCTAGATATTCATTAATATCTTATTGTAATGCCATGCTTTATACTGTCAAAATTATCAATTAATTACTAATCAATTATAAAAAAAAGAGTATTTCTCGTACCATCAATTTGGGTAAGTTCACCGATCGATCTAAGATTGACCCACTACATGGAAGAGGTGCTGTTATAATACCATGATAAAACTAATACCATATGAATATTTATTAGTTAAGCAAAGTTATTGAGTAGCCCCTGGTGGTAAAAATATGAATGAATGTGCCACATAATTTGTTTTATTGTTGAATTTGTAAGCTGTCAGTTTGAAATTACAAATTGGACTAGCCATCTTTTCAATTTGTATTACTTATCTGTAAACCAAATGCTGTATATTTTTTCCCATCTCAATTATCTAAAGAATACATGAAAGCACAAAGAATAATTGCAAAGACTTTAAAATTGCTGAATGTAGAGTAATTACAGTGATTATTTATATCGTGGGCCAAAGTTACCCGATTTGAATGCAAACTTTGGCCCACTATCTATATTTATAAATCAATTATAACAATGCATCTATTTATGTTAATTAAATTTAATTTTAAGACATTAGTACGTTTATATGTAGAACAATATAATATATAAATGCAATGGCGAATCATAAAAATACAATAAAAACCCTTAGAACTGGGCCAAAGTTACTCAGATTGACCGTTTATATTTCCATTTTATATTTCAACCATTTTTTTGAGATTGGGCTCTTTATTATTTATATCCTGATGATAACGATTGAAACTTTATGCTAGTAACAAATGAACATCGGTTTTGCTATTCAAATATTGCTTGTTATATTGATTGCCCCATGAATTATTCATTTATCTGAAATACAAAAGTGGCTAACAGATTGACAGCTAAGTCAAATATGTTTTAATACTAAAGAGCGTCATAATCTTAGTCAACGAGCAACTATATAATTAAACTTTATTACATTGTTTTTCCACTAATTCATGTTTTCAATTCTTTGTTTTTATGATGGACCCATTAAAAAATGTCATACTTTCCGATAAAAATGACTAAATCATTTGAAAAATATATGAAAGTATAGATTTGGAAATTTGACAATACAGCCGAGTAAGACGTAGGCTCTAGAACAGGGGGTCCCAACCAGTTGGAAATTCCTGCTTAGGGGTGAATTTTATATTTCTAGATTGGGAATTGCTGGTGTGTATTAAAGATTTTTAATATTGCATACATATATCCATATTTAGAAAGCACCTTTCGTGTGAGAGTTAGATTATCTTAAGAAGGGGGAATTATATTCTGAATATTGGTGAAAAGGGAAATCGAGTAAAACAGATTGGGAATCTCAGCTCTAGAGCGCTACCAAAAATTAGTAGTAAAAATAAATAGAACAAAGTTCTGTATTTTATTTCATCTGCGCCGAAAGAGTTACCATCGAGCTTTTTTATAATTGACCCTTGATCAGAGGCTTTATGGGTCTTTGAAACGGCAAACTTGATTACATATTACGCGTGCCCTAGGGTCAAATAAACACTGTAAATTCGTGTCTTCGAGTCATCTCTTAACAAACAGCCTGACCAAAAAGCATAACTCTTCACTCTCTCTTTGCTGACTGAACAAACATTGCAGATATAATAATAATAAATATAATATAAAATTGCAGCAATTCTTTGAACATCTGCGGTTGATTTGACATTATTTGATAAACTGACTTTCTATATTGAACTCATAGGTAATTAATTACCTTTGATTAATTAGCCTATTGTCTATAATGAGGCAATACATTATTATACTTATGATTGACTTTTTAATGTTTCAAAACAAATAATAAAAATTTACTACATTTTACGTTGTAAAATAATTATTTGAAAGAAAGAGTGAACGCGATGGTATCTTCGATTTTTAATTATCAAGATTTGATATTTTTTTATAGATAATTTATCAATATGATTGCAAGTTACTTAATTAAAGAAATTCGTAAATTTCATCTCTGACAATTATTATCATGTGACAAAATTGTCAAGGGATACTGTAGAATAAACACATTTTGACTTACGACACCTCAGTTAAACTGTCATTAGCAACAATAATAGTTCATAAGACATAACAACAGACTTGCACAACGATTAGCACGTGCTTGCGAGCTGCAGTACTAACAAATAGGCATATTCGTATTTTCTTGGTGATCCTGTGATTCCGTTAAGAGCTAGTAGATCTATCTCTATCGCACTACCTCACTTGGGTATGAGCAAGTAGTACACAAGAGAAATTCTCGCATTCGCTCGCACTCTTCACTTTACATGTGATTGAGCGAGAAAGAGATAAAACCACGGCACGGGTCTGATACATATTTTAAGACATCGACTGAGGGTGCTTGATGGAATTTCAATATGAAATTTGAATTGTTGAGATTTCGTACACATTGACATCAAGTCAATTCGTGCGCTCGAATGCCTGAAGATGCCGAAATGCGAAACCCGGATCGTTAGTGACAAAATACATGGAAGTGTAGAAAATCTCAATAATTCAAATTTCAAAATTAAAAATTAATTTTTTAATGATAAATTAACTGGCTGATATGTTTCAATATCGGCTACATTAAATTCGCTTTTTGTTTCGAGAAGAATATTTATTATCTCTAGTAAATCTTTAATAAATATTGACAAAGTCCTCCCGACAACCTACTTTTAAATTAATTTCCAAAGTTCACTTTTCCTGCCTTGGAGGCTTGATACAACATTTGGGACGCTGTGCAGTGATCCGTCGCAAGGGTTTCCGTTCACGCGGACAGATGATTGCAACCTTAGGCGCGCGGGGCCTATTCGGGCCAAGTGATCCGTAATGTGCCACATTTATCGAAAAGGGATTGAAATTATTTCTATGGAAGAAGCCGCTTTTCAGTGTGTTTAATGTACTGAAAAATATTTCAACGATTTCACCTATTACACCTCTTACCATCGAATGTAAATACGAATAATTTGCACAAAGGTAAATCTTAAATTCTATGAACTGTTACATATCGTCAGATTTAAATTTCCATATTTAGAATTGAATATATTTTTATCTGAAGTACGAGTTAAAGTAGCGTAAAGCACAGTCGAAAGAAAAATAGCAGTGTTAAAGGAACAATTAAAATAGCACAATTAGGGCAACTAATCCCAGACTCTTTTTATATTACCGGGATTTCGGGATTCTCAATTTCCCAATCCCGGAATCCCGAGACTGGTCATTAAGCGTAATTTAATATCGTTTAAAGATTCGGCGGTAACTTTGTGGATGTGCATTTTAAATATAAAATAAAAATTGATGGCTTAATTATTCCACTTGGTTTATTACAAATTTTTTTACACTTAATTTTATATAAATAAGCCTGTCATGTTTGTATTTTAATCAGTTGATAATGCTCGTGATGAGCGAAACCGGTCCTGATAGTTATAAATATGTGGAAGTAGTTACAAATGAATTGTGTTTTATTTTTAAAAGTATAATGTATAAGTGATTATTACTAACCGTTATGTTTTTAAAAGAGGTGAAACGCGTCACATTAGCGACAAACCGAGTGGAATAACTAAGTTATCAATTTTAATTTTATATTGTTTATTTAAAATTAAATTTGTCCATTATTGCTTCAATTCGAATGAATATATGTTTTAATACTTTTTTTGGTCATGGGAATGGTTTTTTTCATTTATGTTAGTATGAAGAATCGGATATTATTTTTTTATTTATTAAGAATATTTTATTTAAAGATGAAATTGATTTTTTTGAGTTTTTTTATGTAATGTAAAAAAATCGTACAATAGATTGTTATCAAAACTATCTGTTTCTGTCCACGGTAGTTACAAAATATAAAACCACAATGCATAAATATATAGTAATTACGTAGATATTATAAAAAAGTATGCACATAAACTAACCGAAGTGCATGTAGTAGCTAATCAGGAACTATTTAATTTGAAATAATAATTATTTTTTAATATTTCGGGATTAAAAGACCTAAGCACAGTGAACCGTTTAAGTGCATCATTAAAACTTTCACTTTGTATGTTACCTAACATTTTCTCCTTAAGACATCTTGTGTGCACGTGCGAACTCAAACTAAAGGCCGACAAATGGTTTGTATCGTTTACAAGCCTTACAACACACACCATATAGATAATTAGTTAATATTGTTACCGTCAAGCTTAGGAAATATATTTACTTGTATATACACTTGTTGTTTAATATCTTGGAATTATATCGCGATGATTTAATATTTGGGAAAATATGAAAGAAAATTATTAGAAAATTGTTTTCAGATTTTATAATTGATATTAGTCTTGGGATAGGTTATTATTAAACAATAAATTATATTCTTTTAAAAAGTAATTTCTTTAATTCTATATAAGGTAATAAGAATATACGATTATAGAACCTTTTTCGCTTGATCAATAATATACATTTTCACCGCAAATAAACAAAATTCAATTGTTTGATTTTCAAAAGCAATATTTTTGAATACATAACTATTTCATAGAAAATTTCTTTCATTTTATACTTGTTACCCTACTTCGCAAGGGAAACAGGGGGTTAACGTTTGGTCATTTGGACGTTGCGTTATTATGGTGCTAGTTAATGTTGAATGTTGGAAGTTGAAAGTTAAAATATCACCCTCGGCCGTACCTCATATCAAACCCACAGTTATTTACATTTATATAGTCAACCAATTAGTGATAATGTCAAAATTTGAATGTTAAAAATAGGAAAATTGACCTAAAATGGCCGCCAGACTAACCTATGAACGTTTCACGTCGCTACTGTACACCGTTTGGGAAGAGTTCGTGTGGCAGAGAGACATGTATTTTCTGTTTTTAGAGTACACTATATTGACATTTGATTTACCGATGCTTAGAAAACATGTCAATATGAATATCTACAAGTATTTGTGTTTTGGATTAACTTACACAAAATTATAGTTTCTGATAACTGTAAATTGTTAATGAATCCTATAACCTTAGAATTAATTTAACTTTTTGTTAAAAAATAATAATTTTATATTAATTCAATACTTTTGTTATTAAACAGGAAAATTTTAACCTCTAATAAAGTGGTAAAAGTTTAAAAAAATCTGTAATCGTGTACGCCTAAATCTCGTATAGTATACAATAAATGTTTATTATCCAAGTGAATATTCAAAATAAACTCAATGCATAAAATTAAGCAATTTTGTTGGTTGAATAAATTATCTCAAATTACCCGGCACTGCCTTACAGGTGGCTCACGTGTCGAAAAGCAGTGACGTCGTGGGGTGGAATTGTATAATGAATATTTCACGAATACATGAATAAAATTTTGGTGTGACGCGTGTTTCGTTAACAATATTCAATGGACGTACGTGAAGACGGTTTCTCGTTTTCTCACAGTTTGGGGTAAATATACCATAACAGACTGTTTACTAATCGGATATTGTGTAAACAATAGTATTATAACCGGGGATCGCAATACCGAACGAACATATATCTAAAGTGTTACTTCTTAACCTTTAAGTGCCAGGCAAATTTTACTAGGTGGACACTAGAAGGCTAACTTTTTTGGAATAAAATAAATCACTTAAAAATAAATAAAACAGGCATAAAATTCTGTACATTTGTGAAAATTTACCAAATCAAAACATTTCTCGAGCTTTTCGTAAATAGTTTTGACATTCAAATGATAAATACTACTTCAAAATATACATAAAAAGTGTTGTCATTTATAAAAACTACAGTTTTACAACGAATTTTACATTTCAAAGCAAGGTACATCACATAATGCCACATTACACTGTTTGCATGTGTACCTTATGTGCAAAGGAATTTGGGATAGATGTCAAGCAGCAGCACTTATCAAGGTTGCAGATTACGTCGATAATATCGATATCTAACGTGAGGGAAAAAATCACTACTTGTCAATAGATGGCACTATATAATTTTACACTACTAAAGTCAACACACATATTTGATGGCTTGCTATGACGACGATAAGACCTTGCGAGTTAACTCATCGATAGCGTGACATGATATACTTGTTTTGGCGAGTTAATTCGCTGATGGCACTCTAGTGGTTAATTTCATATCAATTGTGGAGGGGAAAAAAGACGTAACCCACACCTAAAAGTATTGTGTATTTTTTTCCATGTCCGCTCCCAATGTGGAGCATATGGTTTCCTAATGGAGGTATCTTAACAGAATTTTTCAACGAGAACTGCTTGATACTCAGTTGCTCAACCTCTCTTTTTTCGAAGAGAATAGGGATAGAAAGATAGAGCTATGACAGGACTAGTGGTTAGCTAATCGCTCTGATGGCTCTAATCCGTGAGAATGGGATAGGTGGGAGGGAGGACTTAGACTACGAACAGTTATCCATAAATCGATTGAAAGATCGATCTATGAAAACCGTCCTCACCGGGAATTGAACCCGAGACATCCGTAACCGTAGCTAGCGACGCTACCAACTGCGCCACGGACGCCGACATTGTGTATAGCTCACACAAAACGTGCCAACACAATGTATACACATAGATATATATATATACATATATATATATATATAATTTATGATATATCGACTGTAGAAATGCTGCAAAAGGACTTATCCTTCGGTCATTTCAAAATATTTTTTCTTCGATAATCACAATGTATACAATTTTATACACGTTTTGTTTGGGCTATACGCAATATTTTTTGTGTGTGGGTTACGTCTTTTTTCCTTTCCAAAATCGATATATACACCAGTATTGCAAACGGTTTTCATAAATTGATCTTTATTGAAAGATCGATTGCGATTTATGGATTTCTGTTCGTAGTCTGAGTGTTTTTATGTCTAAAACTACCTTCCACCCATCCGATCCTCACGAGACGTAGTGACACCGACTGGCTAACCACTTATCCTGTCCTAGCCCTATTCTTCTATCCCTACTCTCTTCGAGAAAAGAGAGGTTGAGCAATTGAGTAACAAGCAGTGCAAATATCAAATAAATTTACAATGAATCCAGTCGCAAAAACACAAGGGTTCCCAAGCTATCGATCGCGAAGAATATTTTGGAAGATCCCAATGACGATTTTGGATTTTGAAACTATTACTGATTTCCATATTTACAATTTACAACCATGGATGTATTTCCTGACCGAAAGGAGATAATTATGTGAATCTTCGTTATTTCATACGAAATTTATTAAATCTAAATATCAGACACGTTTGACTGATGACCATCCGTCAAGAGCTTTGAAAAAAATAATTATTTGTTGACTACCAATTCTACACAATGTCAAATATTTTATCTTAAATTATAACTAAGTATATTAGTAGATGAAATTTTGATTAAAACACGTGTCTCACCACTATCAAATTTATTTCCCTTGGGATTTTCACCTCCAAACACTATTATTTAATTTGTAATTATTACTATCACTGTTTATATCTTACCCCCTCCCCACGTATATTAGAAGGAATCAAACCCACCCTACCATTCATTTTTGATTTAAAAATTAGAATCATTATTTAGCTTAGAAATAAATGACCTCGCGATATAGCTGAATGGCTTTACGTTAGTAACAAAGCCAGTGAAATAACTAAGTTAACAATTTTAATTTTATATTATAACTAACTATATTTTAAATAGTAAAAAACATATTTTTTTACAATTTTTATTCACATACTCCTCCCTGTATGATTATTCGTAAAACACCCACATTTTTGTATCGCTCAATATCGAAATTTTACTCGAAAAAACTTAATTGAGATAAAAAGCTCCCAACTTAAAAAACATTGGGTATCTTTGCAATAACAGATCAATACCGTCGTTTCGATATTTCATATTCAATATGAGTACTAAAAAATAAACAGCATACAATGTTCTGTTGTTTCGAGAATAAAATAAGAATTCTCAAGAAATTAAATTAAATCAACTCTATTCCTGAACCCCCGCCGAGCAAAAAAATATGTATAATGTTGAATAATAGCGTATCCGCGCATCTTGACCCCCAGCACACTGAATCCCATGAACACTAAAATCTTCAAAAAATGACGTTACATGGACCTGGCTTCCAAGTTCCATGGTGGTCACTTCGCATAATCTGTATTGTCTTTTGCCAGTACTGAAATAATACATAACTATTCACATTTAAGGTGTTTACTGTCAATTCTTGGTGGAAAGACATTACCAACTGATAAAAATACTAACATAACAGAATTATTTATATAAAATTGAATGTAAAAATGAAGGTATATAAAACTGATGGTTCATGAACTAAGACAAGAAAATACTGATTAGCAAACAAATTATACATAAATCAAATAAAAGAGTCTACAATTAAAATGTTATGGACCTCTTGCCTCTTGCTTTTTATCAGTTGATAATGCTCGTGATGAGCGAAACCGGTCCTGATCATTATAAATATGTGGAATTAGTACAAATGAATTGTGTTTTATTTTTTAAAATACATAACTATGCTGTATTCTTCCAACAAGAGGGAATGAATTAAGCGAAGAATTTACACAGTGACTCGATGAATGATCATCAAACCTAGATTCTCCGGGTCAAAATGACCGTGTTGGCAGCCTTACTTTATCTATGCTATATATGCGAGTATATTTGATCAAGCAAATATTTCCGAAATCAATTTGAACTATTTTTCTCCATTGGAAATCAAAATTGCTTGTCTTATTATTATGGTAAGTGATGTGCATAATTATGAAAGTAGACTCCGTGTGCACGTAGGGGACTGCCGTGTACACGTGTCTACGCACAAATCACGTATTCACGCACTGACACTTGGCTGCGCTTTTAATTCCAGTGGCGTGCTTTTTAAAGAGATCGACAACCCTGTAAGTAATATGTTTTACCATATCCGTTCGCAACGTAGAGCCGATGAAATCAAAGTATAGCATCATCTATTGCCATTTAATCTCACTTTTCAGAAAGGTCTAGAATGGGTTGTTTATCACTTTCATTACTCTACGTTTTTAAGATCAGGTAGGATATGTATGAAACGTAATATATCACAGATGTTCTTGCTTTGGACACAAATCTGTAATTCAATTGAAAAATAAATATTTTAAAGTGTCCCTCCGTTCATTCATGTTGTCTAATAATCATTATAATTTATATTTAATATTGATGACTTTGTTATTCCACTGGCTGTGTTACTAAATGTTATACGTTTACCTTTGATTGATCTGAAAAATCTGTCCAGTGAAAAAAGTATTACATAAATGCTTGCTGTTGTTTTGTTTATGTTAGTGTTAATCCTTCCTTTATTTTATTTTAATATTTAATATGTTTGATGGTAAATATGCATAGATTAATGAAATGGGTACAAAAGCGGCAGAGACGAGAAAATTATTTGTTCATTTTATAAATTTTAACTAAGCAAAGAATTTGTATTCATTGATTTCTAATATATATCTAATTTATGGGGATTATTATTTAAGTGCAGGATTTAAAATTTCTTTGTTGTAATTATTAAAAATATTTTTGTTTATATATTTATTTATGGTTTCTATGTGCGTCACTGGTGACACCCTCACCCGTCACGTAACTAATATGCCATCCATATGCCGTTATAAAAGTTAATATGGGACATAAAGAGGCCGGCCAGTTGCTATTTTCTGTTATCATACGATCACACTTTACAGTCTGTGGTTGGTAACATCTGCCTTTTTTCCACTTCATTTTTGTGCTCCGGGGCAAATTAATTACAACATAATATATTAATTTTTACGCCAGCATTTTACCAATATTGAGGAAAAAAAAACAAAATAATATATTAGGGCATTTTATTATTAAATCTGCCCGATAATGGATGAGTGAAAAGCTTCAGATTTTGCATCAGTTATATTTATTTATGAGACATTCATTTACTTAATTGAACACTAGTTCTATCCTAGTCCTATCTTTATATCTCTGCTGTCTTCAAAAAAGATAGGCTCAGCAGCTGAGGAACAAGCCGTTCTCGTAGAAAACTTCTGTTATGATACCTCCATTACGAAACCATATGCGCCACATTGCGAGCGAATATGGTAAAAAAAATGTGATATTGTTTCGACAATAAACTTTTCTTTATATTTTTTAATTTCATGCAATTGTGTTGTTCGTGCTCATGGATGACTTTAAATGCCTGCGATTATCGACTCAGTATCAAAAAGTAGTTCATATTCACTTTCATAAAAATAGATTTCACTTATAACAAATACATTCCACAAAAAAATTCTTTCACTAAAAATCAAGTGATCCCACATAATAAAATATATTTTAAAATTGAAGAAATATATTACACAATAGTTTTCACTCGATATAAATACTCACACTTTGAAATCGATAGTTGAACGAAGCTGTAATGAAATGTTACGTATTCTTCTACCCTATATTAGGCTGCTTTTATTGTCTTTGCTCCACGCATTAAAATACATTACATAAACCAAACCAGACCAACCCTAACATAACCCACTACAACTTAACTTACTTGCTAAAAGAATTCGTGACTAAGTGGAAGCTATTAAAATCAAAGTTTGAGTGTACTAAGTTAATACTATCTAATCCAATGTCGGCGTCCGTGGCGCAGTTGGTAGCGTTGCTGGCTACGGTTACGGATGTCTCGGGTTCAATTCCCGATGCGGACGGTTTTCATAGATTGACCTTTCAATCGATTTATGGATTTCTGTTCGTAGACTGGGTCCTCCCTTCCACCCATCCCATCCTTACGGGGAGTAGCGAGAGCGTTTAGCTAACAACTAGTCCTGTCCAAGCCCTATCCTTCTATCCCTACTCTCTTCGAAAAAAAAGAGAGGTTGAACAATTGAGTAACAAGCAGTTCTCGTAGAAAAATTCTGTTAAGATACCTCCATTAGGAGACCATATGCTCCACATTGGGAGTAGACATGGAAAAAAAATACAAAGTGCAAACTATCGAAATAAAAGTTGAAGTGTACCAATTGAATACTATTTAACACAATATGCAAACAATCGAAATAATATAGCCCATTAAATTTTTTTTTCCAATTATTCTCTCTCCTGAACCAATGCAATTTGAACCATACAATCTGTTCTTATGACTCTTCAACTTCCATTTCGACTGTGGAAAGGAAAAAGGACGTCAAACATATTGTGTTTAACTCACACAAAACGTGTTTATACACTACGTTAATGTATATGTATATAATATATGTAGAAAGGCAAAAGGACTTATCTCTCTGTTTTTTCAAAACATTTGTTTTCGATAATCACAGTGTATACAATTTAATACTTGTTTTCTGTCGGTTATACACAATATTTTTTGTGTGTGGGTTACATCCTTTTTTTTCCTTTCCACAGTCAATATTATTATATTACCTACTTTTATGCTATCTAGGCTGCTTTCTTGTCGCATTTAATCCAATTTGACAAATGTCATACGTTTGTAACTTGAATATCTAGATTTTTCCGGCCATGATACAAGTTCCACGTCTGAAGGTCGGGCGCTATTTTAGCATATGAGGCGTTGAAAAGCAAAACCATTTTTTTTACCATGTCCGTTCCCGATGTGGAGCATATCGGTGGCACAGTTGCAAAGCACGAAAAGTCAAAAATTTGATGTTTTGGGTTAATTTAGCCACTATATTCGAACACCGCCATTTTACAGTTCCGCAAGAGTACAACTTGTAAAATGTACCGGTTTTCCCTCATAAGGCATATATTTGCATACGGAAATTAGCAAAATTAAATAATTTCTCAGTTCAATATACATATTTACATGTCGAAATATCGTATTGTGGAAATATATTTTTGTGAATCGTGACAAAGAAACAACCTATAACTATAAACTATAACATTTGGATTATTGAGATTTTGTACGCTTCCATGTATTTTGTCACTAACGACCCGGGTTTCGCCTTTCGGCATCTTTAGGCATTCGAGCGCACGAATGGACTTGAACTGACAGACAGTAGTCTAACGTTTATATAGAAGATACAAATACGACAAATATTATTTACGAGGTAAAATATAAAATAAACTGTCGCTTAAATTTCAAAAATGCATGACACACAAAAATAATATCGTATACTACTAATATTGCAAAATGAACATATCGGTTTTTGCTTTTAAACGCCTCATATTTGATATTTACGCGTACTCTTGCCAGGACATAAACAAAGGGGATTAAATAAATCCTGAAGGGCGGCTGGTACGTATCGCATGGGCGGGCTCAGCCCCAGAATCATATGGCAACATTGCCGAGATGAAATTTATAGGCGGTAATGGATTCAGCGCTCGTGTTTTTTGGACTAAGCTTAGGTTCAAGGCAAGGGAAACGTTGTTGATCTGGGGCGGGACTCACGATTCGAGATATGTTGCTGATTTTACTGACCGTCTAGTTTTTATACTAGCTATTTATTTGTGTCAACTACATATTTTTTCGGTGACTGGTATGGATGTAAAATATTTATTAAATACAGCAAATCAATTTTAAGGTGTTAACTGTCAATTCTTGGCGGAAAGACATTATATTTTAAAAAATAAAACACAATTCATTTGTACTACTTCCACATATTTATAATGATCAGGACCGGTTTCGCTCATCACGAGAATTATCAACTGAAATAGTACAAATGAATCAGTTGGTAATGCTCGTGACGAGCAAAACCGATCACGATTATTATTAACACGTGGAAGCAGTACAAACAAATTGTATTTTGTTTTTAAAATACAATGCCTTTCCATCAAGAATTGACAGTTAACACCTTAAAAGTGACTTGGATAGTTACTGTAAATGGTTTTCCATCAAAATTGAGTACTTAGTTTGTCTGAAATACAAGCATATGTTATTAAATTCTACTTGTTTTCTTATTTATCGTATAATTATGGTAAATTGTATTCCTAAAATATTTCCAAAAAATTACTAATCAATTCAAAATCAAGCACTCTCAATGACATTTGCTGTCCGTGGTTGTCATATAAAATTGTTGCAATCATTCGCTTGTTTGGGAGAACAACATTTAAACTGTTTTGTACGTAATAAAAGCTCAAATAATTTATTTAGATTATTCTTATTTTCCGCAATGTGGACAATATGGAGTTGATAAAAACGGGTGTTAGTTATCCAGTCAACACAACACGTTTGAAAATAAAAAAAGGAAAAAATATTTGTTTCCAATACAAATAAATAAAAGAATTTTCCTTTTATTGGCTTTGTGGTAATGTAATAAAAATATCAATTTACGGAACGCAAACATATTTTGTTTGCTTTTTATTTATTTCAATATACCTAACGCCTGCAAAATGTATTAGGCGAGCAGAGGACGGCGGGAGGTGTTGCTGTTTTGTTTGTTACTAAATGAAAGTAAAGAAGATTACATTTATACGAAACATGCCGAGCGACTAGACAAAACTTTCGTACGTGGAATGCAAATAATACAAAGGAACGCCGCCCTCTGCGACAATTTTCATACTAAATGTATGTGACTTCAGCAGATGAATTTTGTTATCTCTTTAAGGTCATCGTGCCCTGATACTTTTCGGTTTTCCGGTGACAGCAATCTTCCGTTTCACTTTTATTGAAACGTTAAAAATAATTTTCTTTGAAATACAATTTCCTGCGGCGTCTTCTTTGGGCTTTCAAGATATTTCAAAAGACGATGCTTTATTTATTTTTACTGAATCGATACTTTTTTCTACCGTTCTCACAGATAATCGTAGACATTTTAAGACGTGTGTGCTTGGTCAGTAAGGGTTTTTGTGCTTAAGATCGTTTCATGTTTTACTATAAATAAAAAGTCAGATACAGAAAGTTTCAAGAAAAACGCTCCCTCTACTAAAATTAATTGCCAAATATCACATTACGTCAAAAAAATCAAGCAGTTTTTAATTTAAAAACTATAAAATCATAATTAATATAAAAAAGCGTAAATGGGTCTCAGTTGATATCGATCGTTTAGTTTAAAAGTCAGACAACTCCAAAAAAATAAAATTTGAGTTAGATATGCAGTTATATGTAATATTTTTCATCAGATCATTTAAAATATTAAAGCAGATAACCTCCTAAAGAATTAAACAAAATGTTGATATTTCTACGTCAATAAAAAAATATTTCTAAATATCATTCTACCGACTATACTTAGAAAGAACATAATTGTAAAACTGTTTATAAAATGTATAAATCTAATAATCTTTACCTATCTAATCTAATCTAATCTCAATAATCTTTGATTTATGGTGATTTATGAATATTGCTTTTACCATTATCTAAATATTGGTTATTTAGAGATGTCTGATGAAATTTATAAGGAACAATAGTATTATAATATTATACTAGATGCAATTTGTTGAAAAATTAAGTAATTGCATAAACCATTATTTTAAAACATATAACAAGTAATTCACCCATTTCAATTTTAAAATTAATTTTGTGATAACTAATATTATGTTTTCTTTTATTTTCAGGTAAGCAAACACGACCTTTTCAATTGCGTAAGACAGTCAGATGAATTAATACAATTATCAGTTTGTATTTGTATTATTTTTTATAGCCAGTAAGAAAATATGAATATTGCATTTTTAATTCACAAAGACTGCAAATATTATGTGATCATCAGTTCATCTGTTATCAGCTACGCACTCAATAAAAGCATCTTTATGTTTCAATAAAAACGGAATAGAAAAGATACAATCTTTTGGTTGAAACTTAATTTTTCCATAATTTAAGATATCGACTGAGGGTGCTTGATAGAATTGCAATATTAAATTCAAATTCCGTCGAGTTACTCATTCGTGATACCCGAACGATTAGTGACGAAATAGATGGAAATGTACAAAATTTTAACTATTCTAATTTAGTTATATCAATTTGATATAAAAAAGCATTGCTATTATTTGGTTCAAAAATCAAACGTTTGGGAATTCACATTAACTGATACCTGATTCACTGATACCTGAGTTAAAATTTCGGGAATCGCCCTAATCCTTATTTTGTAAACACCATATAATTTCCTTGACCTTAATATTGATATTAAAAACTCCATTCATGAATTTAAAATTTATCGAAAACAGACGTTTTCAGATGCGGCCATCCATTTTAACTCAGACCATCCTTTCTCATATAAATTGGCTGCTTTCCATTCTCAGGTTCACAGATTAGTCACTATACCTCTAAATAAATTTAATTTTGAAAACGAACTAAACATTATTAAACAAATTGCCATTAATAATGGCTATGAGGCGTCTCTTATAGATAGTCTTGTATCAAAAAAACAACGTAAATTAGCAGAAAAGATGCTATATTTCGGGAACTTGTCTAAAGACATAGACCGCCCCAGAATCTGGCATAGAATTAGTTATTAAGGTTGTACAAGCTTTAAAATTAAAAAACAACTCGCTGATAGTGTTAGACCGGCGTTCTATTGCAAAAACTCTCTAGGCAAATTACTTATTAACAATAAAAGTAGAGTAAACTTTAAGAACAAATCTGGTATTTATAAATTACAATGCAATGATTGCCAACATTTCTATGTGGGTAAAACCACACGTACATTAGATATAAGGGTATAAGAACATTTAGCTGCCTTTAGATTAAAAAAAGAAACTTCGACATTCGCAAATCACTTGCTAATGGAGAACCATACGTTTAATGCGGATGATGGGGTTAAACTGTTGCATAAAAACATGGGGGATCATAAATTATTTTATCAGGAAATTTTAGAAATTAATAGAGCCCAGTTAAACTCATTACCAATCTTGAATGAGCAGCTGAACCTTCCTAATTCTCCGCTATTATATCCGATACGTTGAAACACCTAACAGATGTCACCAAATGTGGAATGATTGTATATATTTACCCATTCGTCGAATTACATCCCGTCAAAACCCACAATACTATTATAATTGTAAAATCACTGGTATTTCTAAAAGAAGTTGAAAAGCGGCAATCGCCACTCTGTTAATATGGTGTTTACAAAATAAGGATTAGGGCGATCTCCGAAATTTTAACTCAGGTATCGGTGTGGCTCTCAGACGTATAATTTATTGCCTCGTAAATGATATTTGTCGCATTTTTATCTTCTATATAAGCGTTAGACACTGTTTACTGTCTCTCAGTTCGTGTCCATTCGTGTGCTCGAATGCCTGAAGATGCCGAGAGGCGAAACCCGGGTCGTTAGTGACAAAATACATGGAAGTGTACAAAATCTCAATAATCCAAATTTAATATTGAAATTCCATCAAGCACCCTCAGTCGATGTCTTAAATTATTCCTTATGTATGTTGTATATTGGCCAATATTCAAATGTGACACTAAGCAGGATGCAGAAAACACTATTGGAGAGTAATATTATAATGCTCGTAGTACTATACTTTGAACTGATCGTCAAAATTGCTTAAATGCAAGCCATCTAGTCTTGGGCACTTGCTGTTGATTTACCACCAGAGAAAACAAAAACAACCTTTAGATACGCTTCACCTTGCTACGCCACTGAATACCATTGTAAAAAAGTGGGCGAAGAAGGGCTATTAAGTCTCTTGAAATCGTTTTTTCTTATGCAAGTTAAGCTTGCAATTAAAAAATAAAGAATATTTTTTACGTACCAATATAAATTTATGTCGAGAACTTTTGTATACTTTATCAAATTTGAAAACATCATTTTGAGATGTTCATGAATTTTCAAAATAATTTATTACACAATGGTAGACATCTTAATTCTAATTCAAATATAATTGGTTTCATTGTATCATGCGAGCATGTTCTACATTCAGATAACAAGACCCATCAGTCGTCAATGCGTTCGCTTTCATGTCAGCACGTGTTTCACTTTGATTCAGCCAAGTGATTCATGGACGAACAAAATGTGGGTACATTATTGAACATGTGAACGTGAATTAAATGTCGGATCTTCACTAACAAGAATTCTGTCTGTAAGATTTTTAAGATAATAATTATGTTATAATGCTGCGGTAGGCATATTTATCGTAAACTACTGAAAAAATTCTTTTCGTTTATCCCCCATCGTATTACAAAATTAAATATTTTATGACGTTATGAGGTGTCTATGGTTTGCCATCGTTTTAACATAGTATTAAACGATGCTACATTATATAATATAAATATATGTCACATAAGTTTTGCAACTCAGTTTTGCATGAAAGATAGTACAAACATAACTCTGGTAAGGTAGGGCGTAGTGAACTGATAATACTGTGTGAACCGAGCACAAAACTGTATCAATTTCACTACGCCAAGCATCATCGCTTGAGATTTAGTGTTTGGCGGACAGATACGAGTAATTTTATAATACTGTTAGGTGTACATTATTTCGATCTTCGAAAATTGTTTAAATGGTTCACATCTATTTCGGCTTCACGCCATCACCTGTGTTTTAACAGATTTTAAACACTTTCAATGAGTTAACTGTCAATTCTTCGTGAAAAACATTACATCTTAAAAATAAAACGCAATTTAATTATCCCTCCCATTCATCTGTTCCCAAAAACAGGTCGAAGCGAGAGTGATTAGCTAACCATTAGTCCTGTCTTAGCCCTATCTCAACGTCCTTAAAAAAAAAAGAGATTGATCAATTGAGTAACAAGCAGTTCTGTTGAGATACATTCATTTGGATTCAATGTGGTACACATTGGGAGCGGCAATGGTAAAACAAAAATAATTCACACTTTTATAATGATCAGGACCCGTTTTGCTCATTATGAACATTATCAACTGATGAAATATTAATCTTCACAATGCTATTTATATGAAATCGAGTGTCAATAATTACAAGGTACATCAAACAATAATTATTGGCTTAAGACCTAAGTCAAGAAATTACAGATTGATTTTCAAAGGCTTAAACATAGTTTTGAAGATGACGTACAGCTGACATAACTATCAAATATAACATAGACTTTCTGTTAAAATAGTACATAGTAAATAAAACGTTAATGGCGATTCAATTAATTGTACCTTATGCCTTACATGAGTGATGAATACATTTTAAATATCGCTCATCTTAAAACAATACTTTGCATCCAACAACTTTGACAAAAGTGAGTTTTTGATATATTCAGCTGAAGAGTTAAAAAAAGGTGACCCTGTAAAGTTTCGCATACCAAAGTTGATTTCAATCATTTGTTTATCAAGTTAAAAAATAAAAGCAATTAATTGCTAGTCACAGTTCTTGTTATTGTAATAGACGCCTTATCTTTTATTAAAAGAAAGCTCATTTCAAATGAAGTACAAAAAACAAAATACTGAATTCAATGCAATAGTAATTTTTTCGTCTCCTGTCTTATCATCAGCAATTTATTTTATCTTTTCTCAGCACTGTGATACGAGCATCCAATCCCGGACCCTCTTTATGATTCCGAGACTTAGGAATTAAGAATTTCTCAATCCTGTGGTCCCGGTATTATTCATTAAGTGCAATTTCACGTGTTAAATTGTACATTAAAAATGTAATTTTTGTCCATTATTGCTTCAATTGGAATGTATACATGATTCAAAAAAAAAAATTTTTGGTTTTGGAATGGTTTTTATTGAACGTATATATGGTAAATCAAACAGCCATTTGTTAAAAAAGTTGAAAAAAAAAAACAAAAACAAAATGTAATTTAAGACATCGAATGAGGGTGCTTGATGGAGAGTCAAGAAGCCTGAAGATGCCGAAAGGCGAAACCCAGGTCGTTAGTGACAAAATACATGGAAGTGTACAAAATCTCAATCCAAATTTAAAAACAAAACGGTTTTATATTTTATTTTATTTATTCATCCATCAATTTATGTAACGGTCCTAATTTGCCTTTCATTTTAAATTGATTAAGAACGACTGCTACGAAATAAATGAAAAAGAGGGAGACCACAATAAGTTTATATTAATTTAAAAGTATTATAAATTCGTACATGAAAAAACTGTTGTTTATCAGGAAGCTTTAATTTGATATATGAAATATTTTTTAGCATTAACAGTGAACCATGGGATTATGCGATCGAATAATTGACCGAGAACTCGGGATTCGAAACCCTAGCCGTGATGGATAAGTAAGAAGTGACGTGATTCTACTCATCGTACAAACTTAGCGAATCTCTTCTTAAAACAATAACGGCATCGAAAAAAACAATTTGAAAGAAAATTTATTTCATTACCTCAATTTGAAAATCGAACTTCCAAAGTAATATGCATCTAAAATTTCAATATTTGAGAAAATTTCATCAAAACACTTTCTACTTTTTTATTTCGCCACGTTACTATAGGTTCTTGTTGAACGTACAACATAGCATATGGTAAAGAGAAAAGTTAGCATATCTACCCTCCATATTCCGATTGAGCACATTTCCATTTTGAACGTTCCCTTAGAAACTTGAGTCGAACAATCACCCCCAGGATGTTTGGCTTTTGGCATTTATATATTATATGTGATGACATATATAAAACATTTTTATTTTATAGATATATTATAAAAAGGTATTCATTTTCCATACATATAAACAGTAACAAAACGTTGAATGTGCTAAAGAAAATCTGTAAAATGTATTGAAAATATTTCAGAATTAGTCAATAGTAACGTAAAAAAGAAATTTTGATAAACATTAAATGCTGAAGTGTTTTATCAACGTTATTTGACAATGTTGTGCGTTCGCTAAACACGATATCTGTATCAGTTTTTACGCTTGCCGGCCGATTAATCGACGTGTACTAAGCCACTCCTAGTAATGTAAATTTAATAAACAATTTGTTCATATCAACAAAATCCTCTTATTCTATAGCGAAAGCGGCCGAGAAAGAGGCTGAAATGCATGCCAGCCTTCATTTAATCGCCCTTCAAGAGAAATCTTACAGATTACTCGTATAGTCAGTACTAAGAAGAGAAAGGGGGCACACGCGCTTGAAAATTATGAACCGCGCATATCTGGTGTAAGAATAATAAACTCTTCAAGTTTTTTTCAACATTCCGAGCAATTATTCGTAATGCTGACTGCCAATGAATCAAAAACAATCATTCTTGTAAGGGGTTTTTCTAAATTGTTTTCCCCACACAAAGCCATTAACTGAAAGAATGTTTAAGTTGCACATTACTTTACTAGCTTGGGTACACGCGGGAAAGGGAAATGAAGACTGTTTGTACCTACCCTAGCAAGACTCTTAGCCAGTTAACTAGGAGCCCGTTTTACGGGATGCACAAATAGTTTCAGTAGGAAAGTAGAGGTAAGAAAAATAAAACACAATCTTACCCTTCAAATACGGGCAAGTGAAAAATAATTAGAAATAATGGGAAAAATTCTAGTCAGTATTGTATGGGCCTTGAATGATATATAATAAACTTGTATAAATTATATAAATTTTTAATCTTTCTCAACCTGGTTTCCAGGAGTGTATTGAGAATATTAATACGTAAAGAAATCGAAAGGAAGTAAATAATTCAATTCTATTTTTTTTTATTAAATGATAATTTTCATCATATTTCTGTAGTTTTCTCCATTAATTGTTATGTCAGGTCAAGATTTATACATTTTTATAACCATGCACACTCCCAGTGTGGAGCATAAGGTCTTATGACATCTCAAGCATCTCAACAAATTTTTTTTTTGAATATTGCTTCAGTTTTGTCGCTACTATCTGCTTTTAGAATCGAATGAGGAAGCTTGCTCTGCTTTTAAACTAATTTATAAATTTTCCTACGATATATACAACGAAAACGTTGTAAAATATTATAATATATCGTCGTTGTTCTGGGAGAAGACACTAACTGAAAAATACTAGTTTTGATTAATTGGACTTTGAAGTTTTTCAAATGCTTGAAATGCTATACATCTTCCATTTAGTTTGTTTGTACAAAACTGTTTTTAAGTAAAAGTATAACTAATAAAAATAAGTGTGTTCTTTCATACGGCAGAGTTTGAAATAAAGAACTAACTACATAATTTTTTTTTCGATTTAGTGTTTTCTTCCAGAATACCGACGATATGTTGTCGTGAGATTTTCACCTAGTAAATATGAGAACATGACATAGAACTATGATAATGTAGCATGACTCCAATTAAGAAAATTGTTTATATTTTTCTTTGACCATATTCGCTAGGTACCTTTATTTTGTATTCACTTTTTGAAAAATACGAACCGTGTAAATGTATTTTTTATTGACCTAGTGAATAAAAACCTACAGTTTTCAAAAATGCTGTCGTTCAAAAAGCAAGATTTTTGTGCATTGAGAGGTACATTATAATAATCAATTACAAAAAAATGAATACCCAGTAGAGTCCGGGTGTTAATTTGTAAGTACTGAAATCTGCTATCAATTTACATTAGTCCTTTTGTGCGGTATGAAAATGTTTCTCTCAAAAGGTTGCTGATATTTTTTTCTGCATCGTAGGACGTTTTTCATCATCCAAAGAGCATACATACAATAACCAAGTGAAAACTATTCTACTGCTACCAATGGTACCTGTCAGCTGATTTATTTTAAAGTAATTCGTCTCCAATTTGACATGAATTTCTTTAACTACGATGCTAAACTAATAATTGATTGATTTCTGTCGATTCTCGTGTTAAAGTATACTTTAAAGTTGAAATACAATATAATCCGACTATAAATTTGTTGCTGATTATCTAAAACTTGAGGTGTCCTTCCAAACCATTCGGAACTCTCCATTGACATTAACTAAAACTTTAAAAAATCAGGCGTGCTTTTAGTAGATATTGGTGCGAAAACAGGTGGTGCAGAACCGACGTAAATATCCTTTTTAACCGAAATTGAGTAAAGGCAACGATATTTGGCAAGAGATGGTGGTGAATATTGGGATAGATGAACGATGGTGTTTACTGTGACCATGTGGTCACGCTTGTCTCTGGAGGGTTTGTTAATTAAATAAAGTAAAATTTACTTTGTTGAAAGGGCTAGTTGAAATAAATGTCACATTGCTAATCGTATACAAGTTGTCGAGAATAAAAAGAAATCAATATGACACTTACAACAAACAGTGCATCATAATTTTTTTCAGCTAATACAGTATTTTTAACATTTTAACATTTTAAATAAGTATATAATGAAAACAAGTCAATAATTTAAGATGGGTTTGGATTGAAAGGCATGGTGACTTCAGTGATGACGATACACCTTCATATTAAAAAAAAGAAATAGTCTACCCATGTTCTAGCCTTATCTTTGTAACCTTACTTTCTCTAAAAAAAGAACTTGAGAAATTAAAAACGAACAGTTCTCGTCTAAAAACTTCTGTCGAGATAATACTCCATATTTTCCACATTGGTTAGCCGACATGGTTGAAATAAAATAAAAAAAATGTCAATAAAAACAATATTGAAGAGTTGATCGTTCAATACTCACATTAAATTTGAACAATTCAATTTATTTCGTCACTAACGACCTAGATTCCGACTTTCGGAATCTTCAGGCATTCGAGCACTGACTTTGCCAAATGGCGAAACCCGAATCGTTAATGACAAAATACATTGGAATGTATCAATTTCAAGAACCCTCAGCTGATTTCAAAAAAAAAAAATTACACTACGGGATGGAAAATAATATTTTACCGACGCCTTAAACTCTGCTAAATTGTTTGCGTACGTCTTAAAAAAACTCGTGGAGAAATATTCTAGTACAGTGAGCCTCGTCACATTAAGGGCATATTTCAAAACGTATGTCGTTCGCATGTCGCAACAAAGGGTCGGTTAAACCTTTCTATTATTTACTCCTACGATTTTCTAGGCTTCGAATAAATTTAGGGTCGTTTTTCTCTTTTCCCTAAATTACGCACGGTCCATGGCGCTGCCGTGGGACATAAAACTGTAAATAGATACGACTATTTTTGTTTACGCGAATAAGACTTCCGTTTGAAGAGGCGTTTAGGGGTTGGTTTTTTTTTTCAAGGGAATATATTTATCGATCACAAGTTTCTCAAAGTTTTTTGTAACAGTTCTTAAGCGAATAGAGAATATCAAACATTAAAAAAATGTTATGTATAGAGGAAAATTTTATTATATATTGCATTTTCGACTGATGATCGTTCAATAATGAGCTTAGGGAAATGTTGTGGTCTGACTAGGAGTTGGATAACCGGTATCTCCAGGATCCCGATATCCAGCATTTAAGCACACGGATGAACTCGAATTGACAGTAAATAGTTTATATCTCCTTAACTTCCCCTTTTTGTATCCTTCACGTGAGATGAGTTCGTAACGTAATCATAAATTACTCCTACTAAATTACTCCTACTAAAAGTTTAATGCGGATGATGGGGTTAAACTGTTGCATAAAAACATGGGGGATCATAAATTATTTTATCAAGAAATTTTGGAAATTAATAGAGCCCAGTTAAATTCCTTGCCAATTTTGAATGAGCAGCTGAACCTTCCTAATTCTCCGCTATTATATCCTATACGTTGAAACACCTAACAGATGTCACTAAATGTGGAATGATTGTATATATTTACCCATTCGTCGAATTGCATCCCGTCAAAACCCACAATACTATTATAATTGTAAAATCACTGGTATTTCTAAAAGAGGTTGAAAAGCGGCAACGCCTTCGGCAACGCCACTCTGGTAATATGGTGTTTACAAAATAAGGATTAGGGAGATTCCCGAAATTTTAACTCAGGTATCAGTGTGGCTCTCAGACGTATAATATCTTACCTCGTAAATAATATTTGTCGCATTTGTATCTTCTATATAAACGTTAGACACTGTTTACTGTCTCTCAGTTCGAGTCCATTCGTGTGCTCGAATGCCTGAAGATGCCGAAAGGCGAAACCCGGGTCGTTAGTGACAAAATACATGGAAGTGTACAAAATCTCAATAATCCAAATTTGATAAATTACTCCAGCAATCAAAATAATGCAATTCTTACAATAATACGTCATTTGATATTTTTATTTTTCTTTTTACCGTATCCGCTCTCAATGTGGAGCATATGGCCTCCTAATGGAGATATCTCAACTTAAGTTTTCTCCAAAAACTGCTTGGTATTCAATCGCTTAACCTGTCTTTTTCGGGAAAAATAGAGATAGAATGATAGACTTAGGACAGAATTACTAATTAGCTAATCGTACTAGCTACGCCTCCGTTTGTAGGATCGGATGGGTAAGAGAGAATTTTAGACATCACAAAATCTATGCCTACGAACAGTAATCCATAAATCTATTGAAAGAATCAATTAATTAAACTGACGACACCGCGACGTGAATCTGAAAAATCCGTAACCATAGTCAACGACGTTGAACACAGCGCCACGGACTCTTATATGTTATATTTTTTCCTGATTACATTTTAATGATAATTGGTTCAAATGGTCACAATTGTTTACGCGATTATTTTTTTCATTATTAAAAATAATTCAGATATCAATGTAGTTCCTAAACTTGGTGATAATATTGTTAGTGATCATATAAGTAAACTATTTACTAACTGCCGGTGTGAGTTCATCCGTGTACTCGAATGTCTGAATAAGCGAAGCCGAAGTCGTTAGTGACAAACGAGTTAGGGTTAGAAAATTTGAACGATTCAATTTCGATATTGAAATTACACCAAGAACCCTCAGTGTACTTTCCCCTCTTTGTCTGTTAGTTTGTTTGATTTCAAATGGAATATTTCTTTAACAAGTAAACTTATACTAACGTGACACCTACTATTGTACACAACATGTTAAATATCTCATATTCATACTGTGTGAAGCTCTCGTATACCTACTGTTATATTTTGAAATGTTCATTCCGTTGGCAGTGTTGGCACCTTGCTGTTTCCCAGGGCTCTTTTTACGAGTAAACTAGAAGATCCGAACCGTAGATAATATTTTAAATTTGCAATCACAATATCGTACGAACTTTACATTTCCTTGTGTTTATAAGCAATAACTTAAGCCCCGTCCCAAGGCGCGAGTTATTTTGTCCCAACTTTCTTCCGCGTATTATCTCCAGAAGTCAGAGCATTATCATTCTTCACGTTTTAAACTTTTAAACGTTTGCATTGTGTTGGTAAAGAGCAAAACTTCTCAGCACTAAGTCTTATGTATATGCAATGCAATCGCCCTCTTTTCATCCCCTTGAACACAATGTGAAATCATTTATCAGTTATGAGAAGTGTGTCAACAATCAACAAACTACCATGTGTTAAAAACATGCAGAATTAAACACAGAGTCCACATTACTACAAGTGGTCACTTCTCTAAAGCATTCTTTCTACTAGACTGCGGTAGTCACGGGTTCTAAGTGTCCTGAACGGAAACCACCATAAAATTATTTGGTAATTGATTTATACAATAGTTTTATATAATAGAGGCAAAGATGTAAATAATTTTTCATTACCTTCTAGTCTTTCCACCACCCACTCGTTGAAACAGGACTTAAAGGAACTAAATAGGTTACTTACAAAACAAACAGTCATATCGTAAGGGACGTAACATGTAAGTTTTCAGTGAATTGTTATAGAATATATTAGTTAGTATAATTCAATTGATTAAATTTATCGATTTTGTACTGGACAGTAGTGAGTTTGCGTGTAAACGTTATTTATAAATTAATTTATCACTGTTTTCCGGGGATATTGCACTTTGTCTTTTAAGTTGTATACATACACAAGAATATGTAGTGTGCATTATTTTGTCATTTTTAACTTTTTGTGGATTTGATCCAATACTTTGATAATGAACAACTAAAGTATTGGATATAATAGATTTCGGCTTCACATCTTCGTCATAGTTTAATGAATTTTAGATAATTATAATAAATAAGAATGGAAAGACGCGATATTATCTTACTTACTACAAATCTTCAATTTTATTTAAAAACAACTTTTGGCTAAACTTCCAATGGTGGATGGCCCAGTTTTAATTTATTTTTTTAGTAAATTTTTTTTTATTTAATACTAGTGATATTGTTAGATGTTAATATTAAGAAAAGTTTTAAACGTTTTCTTTTGATACCCGGAAGCGATGGAAGCATAAAATTTATATTAATTTTGGCGTCAATAAAATAGTCATGAAAAATCTCATCATCCATGAAACGTTTAAATATTTTTCGCACCTCAGGCGTACTACGGTAAACGCTCAAAACAAAACAAAGTGAATAAATTTCATATGCATCAACACGTAATATAATAAAAATCTTGAAAAGTTACAGCCTTTTGGCGTAGGTTTAATACATTTCAGTCAACGGCGGAACGGTGGTGTCACCCATAAAAAGCCTGCTGGAAAAGCATAGACTCATAAAAAATGATCGTCGTTTCGCATTTAATATAAAAAAAGCCAAAATGGGGCGAAATGAAATCAGGGCGGAAGATGAATGTCTGTTAATATAATACATGGAAGCGCACGTAAAAAATAATAACTACAACCAGAGATCTGATATATTATGCTTTGACGGTGGAATTATCATAATTTATTGTTCACATCTCGATAAATTCTTTGACTATATGAGCTATGTTTGCAATGGTCTTATTTCAATATCAAATTTGGATTATTGAGATTTTGTACACTTCCATGTATTTTGTCACTAACGACCCGGGTTTCGCCTTTCGGCATCTTCAGGCATTCTAGCACACGAATGGACTCGAAGTGAGAGACAGTAAACAGTGTCTAACGTTTATATAGAAGATACAAATGCGACAAATATTATTTACGAGGTAAGATATTATACTTCTTTAGCAATTCTGTTTATTGAAGCTCTCAGACGTATAATATTGCGAAACCCGGGTTCTGTTTATTGAAGTGCTTTTAGATACACAATATTTTTTGTTTTCCTGGCTGTTGCATACACGAATGAATCAGAAGGTTTTTCAAGATGTCGCTATTTGTACAAATTTGTTTCTTAATTTTAGATACATCTGAATTGTGAGATTGATTTATATATATATATATATATATATATATATATATATATATATAATAAGACCTACTGTTGTTGAAAACAAAAAGTTGAGAGTCTGGTTCAGGACGGGCCGAGCCTGATTGTACTATACCTATATCCTTCGCGCTAGTGGAAGCAATAATTTGACAAAGTTTTATCGGAATCGGATTAACGGCATGGCAGTGCATAAGATACGAACAAACCCACATTACCCTGATACATTTAAGATACATGGATATGATGAGACATTTTATTTCTATCATAAGATTAATAAAATGATATATTGTTTTGGGAAGACAAAGTGATTTGATTGGTATTAATCACCCGATCTTCAAAAAACATTGCAGACTTTATTCGCAATTATACGATACATCGGATATTATATCGAGTTATCGAGGGTAAGTACACTGACCGGACGCATTCGGTCAGTTTCTGATGGTTTTAAATGCCAAAATGTGTGAAATTTAACGGTCTAGTTACTGGTAAAACGCATGAAGTTATTGAATAAAAAAACAGTACAGAGACATGTCGTTTTTCTGTTCTCTCAGAGAGCATGATATGACTATTATAACTGATCGTTATCGAACTTGTGATTTGTATGCGAAAACGATTATTCTTGATAATGTATAAATCTTTTTAAATCACATACAATTGTACTTGGTAGACAGAGCACTTTAAACAAAAATAATGCTTTAATATAAACGCTCGATATCTACTTTGCACATATCGATTAATGGACGTTAAATTTTGTGAAAAGTGTCACAAGCTGCAACGTATTTGAATGAAGCCTTTCATCCCTTTTAATATTTTATGGATGTATACATTATATTCGCCAAAGCGTCCTTTACAAACCACGCGAAAAACCAGTGTGTAGATTGCATATTTTTGTTGAAATTAATCATCAGACCATTGACAATAAAGTCTTTGTTTTCACTAAAACCACCAACCAGTGCTTTGCCCTGTAATGTTCAATTCAATCATTTCGCAATGTTAAATTATATCCAACAACGGTCTGAAAATGTATCTGCATCATTAAGAACGCAACTGAATGAGACAAAACCAGCATATCTTCAAAAAATCTCTTCGTCGATCTCTTTAAAAATCGCTCATCATGCAAATCAGTTACACAAGCAAGCAATAGTCACCAACAGCTTCCTCAAGCAAGCAAATTTTCGTACTGTCTCTGCTTCTGAGGCCTATTGAATTACTGCACATCACTATTTTTGCCTGTTCATTCCAGTTTATATTAATGTGTTGAATATAACTTTGCCAGGGCAGTTTCTTAATCTTTATTGCATTTACTGCACTTCAGCTTTCGTCTAGGTCACATAGCTTAACATTTAATCGAATTATTGTTTCCATCCGTAATTGGAACATTATAGATACGGCTCAAATCATCTGCTTAAAACAACAAATCATTACAGGTAATATTCCTATAATTATACTGTCATTCCATCAAATTTACTATTATGAACTAGCGGAACGCCCGTCATAGATGACTGTATTTAAATTGAAATACTGAATGTTCGAGCTTCTCCAACTCTTCGATGAGCTTCCACGTTAGCGGCACGTCGGGATTGTGGAACTTCCGGAGTTATTTGTGATCGTTGTCGTCTGTGTCTCGCCATTAACATCGCGCCGGGATTTTGTAGCTTTAGAAGTTTGCCCTCGCTCTCCATCTCACGACGTAATCGCAAACACCGCTGTTCTTTAGTTTCCATACTCGACAGACTTATTGATATTTTTATTTGTTTGCCTCGGAATTTGCGCCACGTCGGAACTGTGTGTATCGTTGGGTGGGTGTGTGAATTGCATAACATTTTATTTTATATACACCGCATGAGAAAATTTCTTATCTACATGTGATATGTGGTAATAATAAAACGCCTACCAACTGGTCTGGGCCATTATATATAAGATATTTAACATTCTAATATTACGTTTTTATAATAATTCATGTTTTAATACATTCTTTTGGTTTTGCTATGATATATACCAACCCCTATAACTATGCTTGTCAGGGCTCGAAAAATTAAGTACGCACACTTTGTCATCGCCTGCTTTATTAATATCACGTTTTCCATTTCGCGAAGTGCTTTTCAAATGAAGAAATATTTTTTCAACACACGTTCAAACTTAATCCGTCACCTCACAATCTGGCATACAGTCAATGGTAAAGTATATTTTTTGACAATATAGTTAAAGATTCCAAAGACGAGATAAAGGGATGTGAAAACAATATTATTTTCGTTTCGTTAAGTACAGTAACAGTAACTGGTGATGTCAAAATAGCTATCGACAATATTTTATTATTAATACACGACTACTCTTCATTATAATCTCAATTAAAAGACTATTAAATAAAGAAGGTCAGAAGGATTAATCCACACGGACATAAAGGATTTTTTTCTCCCATCATATTTGGTGTCCAATAATAATTGATTTATTTAAAAGATGCTCACTATAAGCCATACCGGCCCTTTCACCAAAAATTGACAGTTAAGACATTAAAAGTAGTTTGTTTATTTACAATAAGAAGTTAACAATTGATGTAACCCTCAAAATTGAAATTGTTCAGGAGAGAGTAAAAACTGTTTTTATCGAAAACATTATATATGAGCGTTGCGTTATGAATATTTGAAACGTACTTCTGTAAATTCTCATGTTTTCAGATACAGGCTTATATATAGGGAGTGTTGATATAATAGTGGCTTAAATCAAGTGGGGTGTCTGAATTTTTAAACCTTAATATGTAAAATGATGTTTCTCTTCTAAAAAGTGGTCGATTTAATTTTTATAATTTACATCACTTGGCCGAGACCTAATCTGTCGTCCATAAAATGAGATCCAATCGTTAACTCATTTTCGTATTTTTTGAGGGTTACATCAATTGGATCGATATTGTGCAAATGCACCAAAATTAAAAACAAATAATGAGACTTGGTAAATTTATCATTTTTATTTAAGATGGATATAAGGTTGTGAAGATAATATCATTCTATGACACCCGCCATGTACCTACAATCTTTGATATGAGTTGTATTTACACGTGAACGTCGTTCTTAATAACTCAGGTGACATTAGAACCCCACCTTTATACTGTAAGTGATGCCTTGAATAAATTACCGCACTGAATCCTGAATTCAGAGATTCCTCTTTACCTGGAATGAGATAATACTCTTAATATAAATATATTTATGTGAGTAGGTATATAATATGAATGGGATATATCTATATTTCATAATAATATATTATAGTAGCCTAAAACAATGGTTTACATCAGTGGTTCCCAAACTTATTATGCCCATGGACCCCTCTTTGAAGCAAAAACCTGACCATGAACCCTCAAGTAAAATAACTCATCGAGCGTACGAATGCCTGAAGATGCCGAAAGGCAAAACCTGTGTCGTTAGTGACAAAATAAATGGAAATGTACAAAATCTCAAGAATTCAAATCTAGTGTCGTTAAAATAATCCCAACTTTTGACATATTCGGTGAAAACTGACATTAATAAATATGATATTAAAAAAATAAAACATTTCAATACTATATTGCATTAACGATCTTTTCTTTTACCTTATAATATCGTTCCGCGAAGGATTACCGGTATAAAATAAGCAACTCATACGTAATTCTTAAATCTAGGGAAGTTTTTAATCCAGGAGGGTTTGTTTCAGTTATGAATGGCCAGGGAGAAATTTCATGAATGTTTTCGGTTTTCGGTTTTTATTCATTTTTATTATGTAAATGTTTTATTATTTTTAAAGGGTCCTTATTACAAACACGTTATTTTATTTGCACCCGGTAGATTAAATTTATAATTGATATCAGCAATATCTATTCCCTTACTTTTTGTATTGTGGTTGAAGAGACTACGAATATAGAGCAGAAGTTGTTCTTCGTGCTATTGACATTTTAACTGCCGCAGGTATTTGACACAGACCACATAAATCCAACACATTTGAAATAGATAAGTTATGAAAGCAGCATTGTTTTTATTATTCACATCTACCATTTAAAGTATAAAATATATTTCTTAACTTACGAACTCCCATCTAAAATTAATATGAAAATGTTGTTAATTTTCAAAACTCATATTCTTTAATGCCCGATAATTTTCTATACTAAAAATCTCCATTCCAGCAATGATAGTGAGGATAAACTCATTTAAGTTTTATTAAGTCACAGCTACACTTATGCCGAAAAATTTTTATTTTGTGAGACACATTAAAAAAAAATAACAATTAAATTCACCTGTATTTATTATTTGATTACTTTCCTTTTCTATGATGTTTAAGAGACAAGTATTGACTTTTGAGTAACTATGACTTAAAAACAAATAATGATAAAACCAATAACACTCGTAAGTGCTGTTACCTATTGTATCATATACAATATATGCATACAATGTTCTGTACCTTATCGAGTAGAGGGTAGCTTCCCTACTGCCCATCTATAATTAACGGGGTAGGGGAGTGCGCCAGGATTAGCCGTGCATACGGCCCGACAATGGGGGGCATTATCTTTACGGCAATGTGTTTTTTTCATGTTGTTTGTATAAAAATAATTACCATGTTTTTTTTTATTTTTGCATATTACATCTGTCTATTGACTAAACAATTCAGAAGTAAATCCTGCAGTGGGATTACAACGGACAGGAACTGAGTCAGTAAAAGTGTTTTTATTAGACATAATATGATAATATTTTCGGGTCTATGGTCAAGTAGTTAACATCGTCGGCTTCGTTCGCTGTGTTCATGGGTACAATCCCAGCGGGATCCGTTTTAATTAATTGATTATTCAATGAATTTCCGTTGCTGAATCACTAATGATATCCTAGTTCCACCCTTCTATTCATACTCTCATCAAAAAAGAGAGGTTGAGAAACTGACTAACCATCAGTTCCTTCAGAAAAATACTTCGGTTGTGATAGCTTCATTAGGATTTCATATGAGTCCACATTGCGAGCGGACGTGGCTTAAAAAATATTTTGGATATATATTATAACGTTGACCAACTATGTAACTTATATCGTCAGTATAATGGCAGAACGTCAAAAAACCTGGTTTTGAGATAATCAACTTATAGGAAAATGATGAAGTTTAAGTCTTTCTATTTAGGTATCTTGACCATTATTTATTAAACTAACAACTTTATGAGATTCTTTAATCATTTATGAATTCGATTTAATTATTAGTAAATCCAGCCTCGAGCACATGCAGACCTGTAATATACATACAAAATATCACCATTCATTATTTTTAGCAAACTTAGTGCACCGAATATATGACACAGTAATATATGCTATGACCTGGTTAAGTTAAGAATTAAGCTTAATTTTTAAAGCCATATAACTCAATTTTAAACTGGTGGTCAAATCTGCAATTATTAAAAAATATATTCTTTGGTAAGTAACTGACGCTATTTATGGTGAAATTATATACTTTATGAATCATTAAAATAACAGTTAATTTTCATTCCAATCGTAAATTTTCGCCTCTTTACTACTTGAATAATAATATCACACGGCTAAGAGTTATTGAACTTATTTTTAGTACATATTTTGCATAACTGAAATGTGCAGCTTTATGGAAAAGTTATATGACAATTTATGCAGCATGGCATAATATATTATAATATTTTTACATTTTATAACACCCATAAAATATACATATCTGGGTGGTAAATAAAGGATCCGTATATATATACTAGAATATTTGATTTTTTATTGAAAAACTAGTATTTATCACCCGTATGTCGGGTCTGTGGTACAGTTATCAACGTTGTTGGCTTCGGTTACGGATGTCACGTACTCGAATCCCAGTTCGGACAGTTTCATAAAATGATTTATGGATTTAATGTTCGAAACCATGGTTGTTTGCAATGTCTAAAATTACCTCTCACTCATCAGATCCTAAAAAAACGTGGCATAGCGAGAACGATGAGCAAACCACTAATCTTGTTTTAACTTTATCCTTCTACCCTACTCTCTTCAAAAAAGATATGTTGAGCTACTGAGTAACAAGGAGTTCTCTCAGAAAAAGTTGTGTTGAGAGACTTCCATTAAGAGACAATATGCTCAACATTGGATGCGGATATTTCGTTGTTGGTGCCAACATTTACACGTTGGTGTTATTTTGGTGCAAGCTAATGTTGAAAAATGTATATACCGTTGACCGTACCTACCTCATATCACACCCACCAAGTGTAGTCCATCAATTAATAATAATGTTTTTTTTTATTTTAATATTGTAAACAAATATCTGGCATTACAGCGGACAGCCAATGCTCCAAATGTTTTGATAATCATACGACATTAACCCGATGAAAATTTTTATTAGTCACTCATGTCCAAGATCACAAATTTTAATTGAAAAAATCGAAATTTGACATTGACCTTGCTGGGACTCGAACCAGGACCCACCTGATCGATAGGGCAAAGCTCTTACCACTAGACCACAGAGGCCGACTATTGTTAAACGTTGCAAGCTAAATATAGTATATTTAACCAAGAAATGAAGCCCGAATGACAAAACTTCACGTCGTTAATGTTTATCGTTTGAGAGGAGTTTTTGTGACAGACATTAGTACATCTATTTTATGCTACATATTATAATGTAGGTAAGTATTTCAACATCTGATTTTTTATGTTGATTTAAAAATTAGTTAACTGCACCTTTCATTATTTTGATACAAATGATTTAACTATTATGGAAGTTAATTTCATCATAAGCTGTTAAAAAACCTTAAAATATCTGTCCTTGATTTTCTTTAGGCTTATTATGAGAACTACTTATACCAACAAAAAAAGCAATACTCAGGTAATATTTCATGACGTCCACTTAAATTAAGTTTAGTGTGCTGGCGTAATTGACTTGTGATAAATTATATATTTTATAAGTATATCTGAACCTTTAATAGCTCTTTAACTATAGTTACCAATAGCTTGGAAACATCGCGTGATGCAAAAAATTCTTTAAGAAGTGTCAATCACTATAAAATATACCTACAATCATTATAGAATTAATAAATTAAAATTTTTGAAAGCTATTTATTTGGTCAGTATCTTATTCATTTAACGGTAAGTAAATATTAAAGAAACGGTCAGTAAAAAATGCATAAATCGGTCAGTAGAAAAATAAAAATGATAATTATATATTAAAGATACGGTCAGCAAATATTAAAGGAAGGTTAGGTTAGGTTAACTAAGTAAAAAAGATAAAATAATAAATCTGATTTAGGTTATATAGTTGCGAATTTCATTTAACCATTTTGAGTGGTAAAAAATTAAACTGTTTTAAAATTGTACATTGAGGAATGTTTATTTTATTTATGATTTCAATAAACATGCACAAATTGCCAAGTAAATAATGTTTTGGTTAGGTTTATTTTATTAACTGACCATATATATACTGACCGTTTATCGAATTAATTACTGACCCTTTTGATTAATTACAGGCCCTTAAATAGTGTTATACATATCAAGTGATTTCCAATTCGTTTTCAATGCTTTTTTATACCATGCTTTACCGCTCTCAACGTGGAGCATATTCTAACAGAGTAGGGATAGACTGATAAGACTAGGACAGGTTTAGTGTTTAGTTAATAGCTCTCCCCGTTTTTAGGATTGGATGAGTAGGAGAATTACTTTGAATTTAATGTAAGTTTCTTTAATTGAGTTATATCAAGTGATTTCTAATTAGTTAATGTAACTAGAGGTTAATTATTACAAAGACATCTATTTATTGTTATAAATTCGTTTTTTCGTAGCAGTAGATAAATTTTCCAGTGTAGACATCATAAATTTTCATCGTGACTTAGAACCTCTTCATCGGCAAAACCTTTTTATATGCCGTAGCAAGAACTTCAACGCAGACCGGAAACAGCCCTGATCAAGTAGATACTCTATCTTGTGTAATATAAAACGCTCCCTGCTTAATCCCGGCAACGCATTATATGAACGTTGCGACGCCAAGAAACGACGCCTCGTGAAAACCGACGCCGGGCGAGTGTAAGTGAATTGAACCCGCATGCATAATGCATAACGCTGTTTAAGGTGAGAATGCCTCTGCAGTAAATATCCATTATCCAGATACTCCACCCTCCTCCCCCTAGACACAAAGGTGGCTTAAAGAGAGGACAGTTCTATTTTTAGAAGAAACAAAAATGAGCAAATGGGATTTCCGCGGACTATAATAAATGGGTGTTATTCGTTTTGCTTTAATTTTATAAAATCAGACGTATTTTAATTAAATACTTAGTTAATTAATAAAATTTGACTTTGATTGATGATACTATAATAAATGCTTTTAATGAAATAAGGTAAATTATTCAGTAATTATTTATTTTCGGCTGGCTTAACTGAAATAAAATAATAAATTTATATTTTTTAATTTACATTTGGTGGAGAGGTATTCCACACAATTTATAAATTTGATCTGTGTAAGACTTACATGTTTGCTATTTTTTCACTTCACATATATTTTGCAAATTTAAAACGGGGTGTATATGGAGTGATTAGTGCACCTTTAATTTTCTACCATCCTCTGTCTACACTTAAATTCTAAAAACGTGATTAAGTAACTGATATATGACTAGTTTGTCTAAAGTCGATATGCCACACATTAGGAGCTGATATGGGTTATTACGATTCTTAAAAATCAGTCTATAAATCATTTACATACACCACCTCCTTAAGCAGGTATTCATTGTCACATACAACCTGTGAACTCGCTTGAAGCATTATTTATATACTGGCTGACCAACGATTGTCGGAGTTTTTTTGTTCCCAAAGGTTTTTTCATGTTGCTACAACTTACTTCACTTTTTTCCGCAAGGTCCTATGACGTAAACCTTATTTTTCTTTTATCACGAAGAATGACTACGTAGTTGTACCTTAGGGGTTGATTAACTGCGTGTTACTAATATCAGTAAAAACAAACAAGCCAAAAAGAAAACCCCTTAAATACCAATGACGAAAACCTAATTACCCGCAAAAACATAAATAAGCTTAACTTTTCGCGCCATTAGTGAAAATCCTCGTGATTCGCGGGGAAACCGGAAAGGGATGCGCGTTATTTAAACCCTTCGCTGCCTAACTTTGCTAATATCGCGAGCGGGAAGTTCTGCCACCACAACAGTCCAAACGAGTTTCCATCAGTGTTTTTGTTTATGTGGCTTAGTTTTACCATTTATTTTCCCACGAGATGGGAATCAACTGTTTTGTCGAAGGTATTAACCATCAAACAAATATTACATATTTTATCCGGAGATTTCTCTAGACAAATAAAACTGTAGTTACAACATATTGTAAATAATAAATAAATATTCACATATTTGTACGAAGACACTTAAATCGACTGAATAATCAATGGATAATAGTGTTTTATGGTATGATCTCGTTCACCTCAGCAGATAGAACGCATGTCCAAAAGCGCCAATAATTCAGCTACTGAACTCACGAGAAAAGTTTGTAAAATAAATAAGCAGACGTCTGTCTTTTCAAAGTGGGTGTATATATTAAACAAGTAAGGACAAAAAGCATTTAAGTGTCGATGGCCTAGTCCCATTGTGATACAACTAAAAATTAATGATTTTGAGATATGGCCGATCAAAGTTTTGACTCATCTAAACTGACTTGTTAAAAAGTGATGGATTATTTAAGTCATCGGCTGAGTGTGCTTGATGGAATTTCAATATCAAATTTGGATTATTATTTGTATTATTTTTTTATTCAAATAGGTCGATAGTTTATAGTTTTAGGATTAAAGGTTGTTTCTTTAACTTCATGATTAACAAATTTCCAAAAATACCTGTAATAGTGTATGTAAATATATGGGACTGAGAAATTATTTAATTTTGTTGACTTCCATATGCAAATATCTGCCTTTATCAACTTTTGAGAGAAAACATGTTGTTTTGAGGAACTTTAGAAGAGCGGTGTTCGAATATAATGGCTAACATAATTCAAAACATCAATTTTTTTATTTATCGTGCCATAGAACTGGGCCATCAATATAATTTTCTAGATCATAGATTCTTTGAGAATATTTGTTTTTCTAGAACCCCTCATTTTTTTTTATTTACCATCTGTCGCGAATCTATCGATTATATTTAAACGTTTATTTTACGGACTAAACAGAGTCTTCTACTGCCCCCCTTAAAGTCTCAAACGCCCACGTTGAGAACCTAGGTTCTAGATGAAAAACAGTAGCTTAAAAACGGTTTAAATATGCAATGCTTATCGTCAATCTTTGTATTCTTCTATCGAGTTCCTATCTTCCCAAGGTTGTTCCTATCTTCCTCAGCATTGAACCCGCTAACAACCTCTAAAGCTTTACAGCTCTTTACTATACTATCCTCATAGCACAGTAGCGGTATGCATGCCAGTAGTGTATCCAGAGTGATTTACAAAAGATTGTCTGCTGTTTGCTATGCACTAATGTTATATTAACTTCAAAATTTTTAACCCTTCCTCAAAATCTTGTTTCAAAATATAGCAGGCATTCTTGTTTCATCCGCATAAAGCATTGAACTAATAAAGCTGTTTCGCACACAATACCTTATAAAACTAAACAATCAATTTTACATGCAGCCTCAGTCCAGTTGATAAACAATTTTAACGGCAGAGTTGAAAGCTTTTGATGTCCTTTCAAATGTAACAAGGGTTCGTGATTATACTGTTCTAGTTAAAGTTAATTAACTTTAATCAAGTGTTGTCTTGTACGGCTAAAAGTTTACGATGAATCGCAACTTTATGTTGCTTACAACACTTTTGTTGCTTTACAGATATGCTGCCTAAAGTGTGTTTTACAATAAAAGCCTAAAGTGGCAACATTTAACAAAAGTTTTGAACTTATTTCTTGATTGTACAAAGCAGGCTTAATATTTGAGGCTTTTAACAATCCTATATTGTATTATTTTTTTACTATCTCAAACTTCTACAACCAAAAAATAAAAATGGCTAATAAATAATAGCAGTATCGTATTACATCCCCAAATTAAAAATCATTCTGTGAAAAGATAAATACATTGAAATTAAAATTCTCACAAGAACATCCGCAAATGCAAAGATGGAAGATTTATTTATATCTATACATTTATAGTTAAATATTTTAATAATACATTGTTGAATTTCATGTCACTATTGCTCAATTTTATTTCTTATTTTAGTTGCAAGGACGATACTAATATTTAATAAAAGATTTTAAGAATGTTAGTTGTTCATTAATCAAACAAAATGTCTTCTGAATACACTGAAAATGTAGTAATTTACTTGTTTAAGACCCACTTATCCGATCCTAATAACAAGCCATATAGAGATAAGTGATATGCTCACTACTAGTTCTCCTCTGACCCTTATATCCATACCCGCTACAAAAAGATTGAGTGATCAACCAATTTTCGTACAAATAAACTTTGTGAACGTGCTCTGCGAGGCTCCACATTAACACCATGGCTTAGAAAAATTATGTTTAACCCTTCCGTATTCATGGTGTAACAATGAGCTACTTCGGTCCTTAAACGTTTAAATTATCTGTGAAAGAGGTCATACAAAGAATTGAAAATTAAAAATACATTAAAGTTTAAGTCCTCTTTGTATAATTAATCATAATTTGAAAACCTCGTTAATTTTGCCATCGAAAAATACAAAAATATAGTATAGTAACAATCCGAGATGCATGACGTACCGTATGCAACCGTTTTGTTTCAAACGGTACCCAGACACGTATCGAGATTGTTCTGCTTTCTATAATTTTGCATAGTTTGATATGTATTTCAGGTTTTACACACAAAATATGATGTAAAATAATTACTTAATAATACATAAAACCATATTTCACTTTCTGAAAATTGTCATTTCGCTGTGCAAAATGTGACTGCGTGAGATATCAAGGGATTTTTTTATCATGAAACCGGTAAGGTTAAAAAATCGTTGGTTAATATTACGCTAAAGTAAGAGAAATTAATTCGTAGAAAATATTTTTATATCAGAATGAGTTGATATTTTATTCTATTGAACTTGTGATTTCCTTCCTCACAAGCAATTATTAATATCGAGTCTTGCCCGTAATTTATTTTGCACATTCAACAATTGCACATTCAGAATTGATACTTCTAGTTTATTTTTCTTTTTAAGTTTTTGCAATACACGTCTCAAGTTTAATCCCACAGCAAGTGAAAGAACAAAGTAATAGAGATTTATTTTATATTCGTAGCCCAATATTATATTTGCCAACTTTTTAGATTGAAAAGTTTGTATAACCTTTCGTTTTTCAGCGCGAAAACACGCGTATACTTTAACTTAACCAAACGTTTACTTTCTAAGTTAGCAACTAAATCTGTCACTACTACGTTTATTAATTTAAAATAATTAACTCTTCCCAGTGATAATGATGGGTATGGTTCCACGAGAGGGTGTAGTCCCAAATGAGCCCTAAATCAAAATCAAATCAACGTAAAAAATATAATCAGTGTAAAATATTCCGCAATTATCAGTAACGACCCTTCATTCGAAACTTTATGCCATTATCAAGCGTAGATACGCGTAATCTTGTCGTAGCACTAATTGTATGGCTTAACTTGTAAGATCGTTTATTAACGAAGCCTCTTCTACGCAGCCACATTGGCGTAGCACCAATATTTTTACGATAATTACAAAATTATCATTAATTTTCATAGTTTTCCCATCATGTTTCATTCTACTATAGAGTGACACTAACGGTCTGAATATCGCCATTCGGTATCTTCAGACATTCAGGTACACGAATGAACTTAAAATGAGAGTTAGTACCTAAATAGTTTATATCTTTTATATATAAGTATAAGATAAATTATAAATGTACAAGAAAAAATTAATAGGATGTATTCGGCGGAGCTATGGGATGCTGGGATGACCTGGGAGGAAACGAGGAGACTGGCGAGGGACAGAGAAGTTTGGAGGAACCGCGTGATGGCCATATGCTCTGATTAGGGAGCGAATAGGGTTTACAAAATAAATAAATAAGATAAATTAAGCAATATTATCATTTATTAATTATAACTATTAACCCTAATAGAGAAAATAGTCTCATAAACAATTATAAACTCATAAGACTTAGCAACAGCAGCCGACAAAGAACCAAGTATCATTGAAATTCAAACTGTATTTTATTTTTAAGAAGATATCAAGTCCCTTCACCAAAAATGAATAAAAAAAATCATTCAAATAAAAAATAGACATTTATGAAATTATTTAAAAATATATATTTTCGGTCACACATTTATTTTTATAGTACCCTTTGTTTTTCTCATTATTGTTATAACTAGTGGGAACTCCCATCATAGATAACGGTATCGAAATTGAAATACTGAATGTCTAAAGTAGCTGTTCATTAGTTTCCATACTGACGGACTGATTGTTGTTTGTTTGTATGGGATTTTGCGTCTCGTCAGAACTGTGCGTATTGTTTGTATACACCGCGGACGCTTAGGTCATGAAAACATTTCATTTCTGCATGTGATATGCGGTAATAATAAAACGTCTACATCTACGCCTACAGACCGATTTGGGCTATTATATATAGTTTTAACTACGCCACTGCCGACCCAATAATAATTATTATTTGGCAAAGTTTGTTTCTTAGTCCACAGTAGCCCCAAGAAAGGTAGTTTCCCGATTCAGTATACAGTAAGTAAGTATAACATCTTGAATCGCCTCAATTCTCGCAGTACTAAGGGTGCAAAAAACCTTGTTTAATTAATTTAGTTTCAAATCCCGTTACGTTAGTATTTTGCATTAACCTATATTTGATTAAATTTCACAATACCATATCTCATAAACTTATGGTAAAAATATTAATAGTCGTAATTGATATTCGATATATTTTAAATATGTAATTATATTATTTTCGTATAAATTCCGGTTTCAAAATGTAAAAATTATTACACTGGTTGTATAACTAAGGGTTACATTTTTTTAAATAAATATTCTGAAGTAGCTTCTCAACGAGGCCCGAAACTCATGGAATACCACAATAAGTGTAATGATAAAGAAATCAATTTTAGTTTTATTATCTTTTTCTGTTCGGCTAGGACAATGTTTTTCGATCTTTTTACTTTTAATGACCGGTAAAAATATGAGAAATGTTTCACGAATCACTAACGCATAAATAAAAAAAAATATTGATATGGTATTGTACTTTGAAATGAACGCTTCTGGCAGGGTCGCTTGAAGGTGACAGAATCCCGTCTTCCAGGACAATCCTCAAGAAAAACACCATATTTGTGTGCCGTTTTTTTATTCATACATTTTGATGGTTAGTTTGAAATACAAGTACGTTAATATTATTTACAGTTTACAAGTTACGATATGTTATACACAGACTGTAAAAAAATGAATTTCCATAATTAAAGGTGACTCAAGGCGTAATTTTTTTGGGCACGCTGCCAAACTGGAATGCGTCAACTTATTGGGTTTTGTATCTTACATTTTGTAAAAAGACATGTCATACATAATATAACACTTAGAATGCAAACATTAAAAATACATAACATGAGTAATTAGTTATTTAAACAACTCATGCATGTAGCCACAACGCCAGTTTATAATATATCGTTAGAAAAAAACACAATATAAAGAATTACTAACGTCCAATGAGACGTAACATACAATATATTAATGGCAGCAAATTTTGGGCAGAATTCGAATCAAATTTTATTCTGAATAAAAATATTAACTGTCTGAATAAAATTATTATACGGTCAGAATAAAAGTTAGGTTATAAATACAGACCATAAATTATGTATTCTTCTCTCTGGAGTTCTGACCGATAAACTATGACCATTTAATATAACTTCTGATCAGAAAAATGCGAGCATTATTCATTATAAAAAACATTATTTGTCTGTAAAAAAATAGTTAATTCCACCGCTACGTCGGTAAATGGTTGAGAAACACTGATGAAGTAAAGCTGCTCTTATATCCTATCAATTCTAAACACTTTCAGTTACATCCAGATTCCATTATGTTCTTGAGAGACGTGCTTTTTTACTATTATTTCCGTTCACAATATGGAGCATATGGACTTCTAATGGAGGTACTCCAAACGAATTTTCGAAGAGAGTAGGGTGGATAAAAGGATAGAGATTGGATAGGACAGGTGGTTAGCTAATCGCTCTCGCTACGCCCCATTGTTTTAGGATCGGATGTACGGGAGGGAATTTGAGACATGACAAACATACATTCCTATGAAAATAAACACATAAATCGATTGAGAAACCAACTTATGAGACTGTTGGTACTGGATCTTGAGCACGAGACGTCCGTAAGCATAGTCAACGACATTTCCAACCTTTGCCTTTTGCTTCTATTGTTGACAAAAATATATACAAATCGACATCCAAGATATTTTTTCAAGTCAAAGTAAAATTCTCACTTCAATCAACGCAATTAAGGTCGTCGTGTACCTCTGTTGCTAAGCGATCAGAATAATCGGGGTTCATGTCAATTCTAATGATTGATATTTTCAATATAAAATGTGAGGCATTGGTGTTAGCGGTGTCTTTCTTTGGTGAAATTCTCTTTGAGTTTCAATATTATCAATTTTAAATTCACTTTTCAGTTTGAAATGAATAAACAAATAAATTTATTTGCATTTATTACAACCGTTGGGTATAGAATTTCCAACGAAAGTCTATGGTATTGTTTTATGAACAAACAGTTTAATTTAAATATTATTTTGCTGAAGATTCATTATAAAGCACGTTCATCATGATTAAATATTTATATTTTAATTATCGAAAGTAAATTTAGAGCACTTTGCCTCTGGAATCAGAATCCAAAGATATACTCAAACGATAATTCTTAGTAACCTAAAACTAGCCTAGAAGGGCGTAGTTTGTTTTTCGCGTAGTATTTTGATTAAAATTATTATTTGATATTCTCAATACATTAAACATAATGCCTCTTTTCCAATTAACGACTTGGTGTTTGAACAGATCTTTACAATTAATATTTTAACCATATCCGCCACAATGTAGGTATATGGTGTCCCAATAGAGACATCTCAACAGATGTTCTCTACGAGAACGGCTTGCCACTCAGTTGCTTAATATCTCTTTTTTGAAGAGAGTAGGGATAGAAGGACATACCAAACGTCTATGCCACAGAAATCCTTAAATCGATTGGAAAATCAATTTTTGAAACTGTCCTTACCGAGACTTGAACTCGAGAAATCGGTAACTGTAGTTAACGAAGTCGACCATAGCACCACGGAACTGACTTTACAAATACTACCATGGTAATAAAAAATCTCACTTATTGATTATCTCAAGTATTGATAGAATTTTTAAAACTTTTTCATATCAATAGTTTGAAAGATTTTATAAATAGAGTAAGTTAGTTCACCCGTGTACTTGAATGCTCTAAGATACTGAAAGCTGAAACCAGGGTCGTCAGTGGCAGCATTTATGGAAGTGTACATAATTTACACGATCCAAATTTTATATTGAAAAGTCACCAGAGGGAAAAATAGCAAAGTATTCAGTTCTACAATAACTTTATCAGTTTGATGACAGTTATTTTAGCTTCACGTCACCGTCAGAACTATTATAATGAAATTCTACCAAGTAAATGTCAATTCAATCATTAAAATGAAAATGCTTGACACTACTCATATACTCTGTAATTATTCGAATGCTTATATTTATGAATTCAAATGACTTCAACTATGAATGGCACCTCGATATTTTAGGTATACCTTTGATCTCCACCCTGCCTATCGAACAGCTTTTGATTTTCCATTTCAATTAAGATAATTATGACGCCATGCTGTGTCCAAAGTGATAATAATTCAGAGAGGTTTATTTAGCGAAAGCTCATATATTTAGATCGAATTTCGACCATCAAAGGAAAACTGAACGTCAATATTTTCTCCCCAAATGTCTGCCAAGGGTCTATTAATATTTCAAATTAAGTAATTAATTTTATGTTTTGATATAATAGCTACAGCTAATGAAGAATTTTTCCTTTTTTTCTTCGTTTAAAATATAATAACATCTGAATAATCTAGTATCAAAACTTATAATCTCCAGCAAATGTAAAAAATGAGTGATAAATGCAGCATTGTTATTCGTGCTCACACTTTCCATTCAAATTATACACTATCTATTCGTCTGCATGAATTTTTGTGATTTCTAGAATGAAATTCCAACCCACCTACCAATCCTAAATACAAGACGTAGCGAGAATCATTAGCTAAACACTAGTCCTGTCCTAGCCAAATCCGTTTTTCCCTACTCTCTTTGAAAATGAGAGGTTGAGCAACTTAGCTACAGACAGTTCATCTTGAAAAACTTTTGTTAAGATACCTCCATTAGGAGTTCATGTCGTCGTTGTTATGGAAGAAAACACTAACTGAAAAATACTAGTTTTGAGTAATTGGAGTTTGAAGTTTGTTTGTTTGTACAAAACTGTTTTTAAGTAAAAGTATAATTTATAAAAATAAGTGTGTTCTTTCATACAGTAGAGTTTGAAATAAGAAACATTTTGTCCATATGTAGTTTTTTCGACCGGAACACCGACGATATGCTCCACATTGGAAGCGGATATGGTAAAATAATCTTTTCGTTAATATTAAATCTGCAAGATTTTCCAACTACGCGAAGACTACTAAATAACATTACATTATTAAAACACTATTAATTTTCTTTAAATATATATTAAAATAATCACCTATAATTAAGTATCAAATTATTGTAGATAAGAATCTGTTAAATTATACCTTTAAAACTTTTCAATGTCATTTATGTTTTCATTTTCAAGCACCCCGTTTTAATAACTTCATACATTCTGTAAACAGAATGTATGTGGACACAATTTACTGAGCAAATGCGCTAGGGTCTTTTAGTATATCCGGGCTAGAATATTAATGACGTTCGCTATCTGTCACGCGATCAGCCGGGTCTAATTTTTCCATTTGCTTCGATCAAAATATTCATGCACCGATGAGAAAGGTTTTTTTTGTTTATACAATGTGAATTTTTGTGAAGATTAACATCTGAATGAAAAAGGGGAAAAGTTTTAGCTTCTATACGTATTCATGATTGTTTTTTTAAAAACCGTTATGCTATAAATACGAGAAAATATTGAATTGAAACATGTAATTGAAGCATACATTAAAAACGCTTTATTTTTTTAACTGTAACATGAATGCTTTACAAAGCATATTAAGTTTAATATATTAATGGATGAAAAAAAATACTCCACTTAACTTTTGATTTGTCAACATTTGATTAGTTTATATTTGGTTTCTTATGAATACATTGTATACATCAAATATATTTTTAAAAATACAGAACTTTTATAACTTGTTCTTTATATTAATTTTTTCATTTAGTTTTTAAATTAAATATGGTGTTTTAGTGAGAATAATTAATATATTGAAAACGCTACTTCATCATTATACCAGTATTAGTCAACCTTTTTATACAAAATATTATTATAAGATCCAATCCAAGGATCCAATAATTTCGAGAAGATGAAGGATTGGAAAAATACTTAAAAAAATCTAATTTTTTAACTGTACCATAGATGTGTTAACAAAGCATATTAAGTTTAATATATTTACAAACAAACACGTCCACTTAGTCAACTGCTAGGCGTCTCAATGTCTTCAAGTATACTTAACCGTGAGTCGAATTTAACAGATGGTTTCGATGAAATCAGACTAAAAAAACTAAATTACTCACCAGCCGCCATGGAAACGTTAACCACCCATTAGTAGACGGTACGGACCAGGTTGGCAACCAGTGCTTTATACTGTATTCATAAAAAAAAATTGTGCGAAAGGAAAAGTTCAAAATTGTTTTGTTTTTCAGCAGAGCCAAAACAGGATTTGCGTTTGTTTGAAATTTGACTAACAATGTGATGTTTCAATGTGAATTTAACTAAATCAGAAGCATTTTATAATTTAAGTCATTGGCTGAGGGTGCTTGATGGAATTTCAATATCAAATTTGAATTATTGAGATTTTGTACACTTCCATGTATTTTGTCACTAACGACCCGGGTTTCACATTTCGGCATCTTCAGGCATTCGAGCGCACGAATGTACTCGAATTGACAGACAGTAAACAGTGTCTAACGTTTATATAGAAGATACAAACACGACACGAAACCCGGAAATTTAAACCAGAAGCATTGATTCAACTGGTCCTTTTCTCTTATATGCATTGTAGTTATTTTGGCATATTCATCTTTTAAGACTCATTCAGTGCGTAGCACGCGCGACGCGCGTCGAATGTAATTAACAAGTGTATGGCGACTAGTATAGCACTAATTACTAGATAATTAGTTCAGCAGTGAATGAGTTAATGCCCGTTTCCTTTGGAAAACAGATTTTTCATTGTTTTTATTTCACAAAAATTAAAGTATTTTAACTAAACCTAGTAAATCATTTACTCAATCAACTCTCCACAGAAATGGTAAGAATATAACAATTAGGTGAGAAGACCCGAATTGAAGAGAGGCGGATGACTGGTTATCGACGTCCTGGAAGGGCTGGGATCTCAAACAAACACCATTTCAAATCTGGTTCAACACTTATTTATTTTTAATCGAAGATGCGGTGGATTACAATACACAAATATAGTCTTAACACCTAAAATTGATTCTACATTTACATTTACTTAACACATGAATTTACTTTTAAGTTATAATGCAAGTGACACGACAACAATTTTAAGTTACGTTCAATTTATGATTATTTGTGATGCAGGCCAGCTCCCTAGCCCAAGGGCCCCGACAGCCGACTGTCTTCAAAAATAAAATTTCAGCCACTCTAGATTCTTCCCTTTTTGTCAAAAATGGAGCCGTCTGGACACTTTCTAATTTCCATAGGCTTTCGGTGGTTAGAACAGATGGCTTTCAACGACAGCAATCGGTTGGAATACCCCGGATCATGACTATTAACGCTGGGCGCTTTCAGTTATGGACCCTAATAAAACTTAAGCTTAACAAAAAAACCAGGGTGTGTCATAGGTTATAATAAAACAATAACATAAAACTAATTATTTCAGAATCAGTCATATAAAATGGTTGTGGTCTCTCTCTCACATCGATTTCTTTCATTTCCTGTATCGTAGCGTGTCTAAAAGATGAAAAAACATTATTTTAGATATGGTTAAAATTATTTCTTTTATTCTCTATTACTGTGTCTGTATTTGAAAAAATCTTTCCGTTTACCTAATAATATTTTCTTAAATATACTTCGAAAAGCTCGGGTTAGCATTTCAGTTTTTATCCTTCATGCATTCCTCCATGTTAAAGCTTAACCCTTTCCTCTGCCCGATGATGTATGGCTTGCTGTAATGAAGTTCCTTCTGCGCTGGAAATTTATTTTCCAGAAAAAGCTCCGCGTCTGAATATTACTTCTCGGTATGTAACAGAAACGCTTCGAGCGTAAATAGTTATTGCGGTGGTATTTTCGAAGAAACAGTAAATTTTCAATAAAAACTAACAAAAAAATAGTTTTTTAAAATCTTACTTTCAACTTATGTCGTTCAGTCAATAAAAATATATATAAGACATATCATGGGTTCAACAGTTTGGTATGAGGCTTAGCCATCTGTATACATATTCATCATGTTAATCGATCATTCACAGGTGGTCTCTATCTCATTAAGGATTTAATATAATAATTCTTACCTTAGACTCTCTAGTAAGTGTTTAACTGAGATATGTAAGTAGGGTTAGTAGTGCAGTGATTACAGATGTCTCTGTTTTAAATCCTGATACGGAAAGTTTCATAAATTGATTTTTCAATCCATTTCTGTTCGTAGGCATGGCAATATGACTAAAATTGCCTCCCATCTATACCACCCTTAAAACGGGGCGTAGCAAAAGCGATAAGCTAACCACTATTCCTGCCCTAACCCTATCTTTCTATCCCTACTCTCTTCGAAAAAGATAGGTTGAGCAGCTGAGCAACAAGTTGTAGAAAAACTTCTGTTGAGATACCTTCATTAGAAAGCCATATGCTAAACATTGAAATCAAAAAAATTAAATGTTGTATCATTTTTTAGACTTTACAAATAATCAGCCCGTTTTATTCTGTCAATATATGAATACCAACCACAAGACGATATCATGTAAATTTCAATTTGTAAAAAACTGATCAAATTTACATAACTAACAATGCTTTCTATGGGTTGTGCAACTTCTAACAGAACAGAGATAGTGAATGCTGGGCTCTTCCCCCCTGAGGTCTTTTTGAGAACTTTTTGTTTTACATCTGTCTCCGACATACAATGGCCCTATAGTTTTACGAAGGTGTGTAGTTTTCAATGTTGGTATACACAACAAACCTTGTTATTATTCGTATTTTCCACACTCCACCCTCATTTTCAGATTCGTATAATGTGCATCAGAAAACTTTTCTCAAAGGTGTCGAAAATTCCAGCTACATTCACAGTTGATACCCAAATCTTCCATCCATACGATATAACAGTGGAATTACAAAGATACCAATTTTTGTTTTTCACCATGTCCTCTGCCAATGTGGAACATATGGCCACCTAATGGAGACATCTCAACGAAAGTTTTCTATGAGAACTGCTTGTTACTCAGTCACTCACTTTTTTCGAAGAGAGTAGGGATAGAAGGCTATAACAGGACTGGTGGTTAGTTAATCGCTCTCGCTACGCCTCGCTTTTGAGGATCGGATTGCTGGGAAGGAGCTTCAGACATTACAAACGTTCATGACTACAAACAGAAATTCATAAATTGATTGAAAGAACAATTTATGAAACTTTCCGCATAGGGACTTGTACCCGAGACATCCGTAACCTTAGCCAACGACTTTACCAACTGCGTAACTGAGCCAACAAAAGATACTAATAGAAATTTAAGAATAAAAATAATTTTTTACAAAGTTATTAGCAAATCTATCGAAAATATGTTTATAATATTGTATTAATTTCATTATAAAATACCATATATTGAAAACTTCAATGTAAATATCACACTTTATTATATTATACTCGTTTCGACTGTAGATGCTTGCGTCGGGTACGGGGAGTGAGCTGGTTTGACTTCGTGAGGAACTCGGATATTAGGAAACCTACTGGACAGCGCCCTGTTACATCCAACGGGATGTATTTGCTGGAGCTCAGGGACTCTAGCATGTCATGGAAGGAAGCAAAGTGAATGGAGGGTGAGAAAGAGTCATGTAGAATGTAGGGGTCACGTGGTGGCCATATGCTGTACATAGGAAGCGAATATGCTTCAAGAAGAAGATACCAGCCTAAAATTAATTAAAAAAAACTTCTACTTTTACAGTTTTTACGAAAGATTATTAATACTTATTATAAAATGTATTGTATTATATAAAATAAAACAATTAATATTTTAAAAAGCCACCCACTTTTTTGCTGCAAGTTTTTCGCAATAACCGCACGTAGAAACCTTTTGGTAGATTCTTGTAAATAATAATTTTCCTGGAAAGTATAAAGAAATAACATCCGAAGGTAGAGTTTAACTTTTCACGCCTTCAGAATTGCAATCACAAGCTTTAATAGGTTGCGTATACATATATTGACAAATTTTATGTCGGATCCATACCAGTTTAATTAATAAGAAATGAGAATTGAGATTTACTTTATTGTCATTCTAGAAAATTATATGTTAATTTTATATTTTTGAATATGAAAATAAGTATCATGGATTATTTATTTAGAAAATATAAAAAATATTTACGTTATAAAAAACACTTTTTAAGTGGAGACGTTACACTGATATCTATGTAACTTTGATTTTTTTTGTTATTTTTTATCCATGTTCACTCTCAACGTGGAGCATATGGCCTCCTCAAAGACATCAGTCTGTAATCAGTGACTCAGACTGTCAGTTCGAGTTCATTCGTGCGCTCGAATGCCTGAAGATGCCGAAAGGCGAAACCCGGGTCGTTAGTGACAAAATACATAAAAGTGTACAAATCTCAATAACTCAAATTTTTAATGTGTTTGATTGTTAAAGATTATTTATTGGTACCTATATTATTAAAAATATGTTCATAATTGAGAATATATAATTTAAAAAAATATTTTCAGTCTCCACTCAACAGTTCTGCTGGTGTATGTCTGGTTTACTTCCGTTCCGCGATTTCTTTGATAAATTTAATTTTCCCTTTTGGGAGTGGAGCTTTTCTCAAGCTTTTGCAAATTATCAATTCCATTTTTCGAGCTGCGAGCTTTCTTTGTCACGCATATAAACTTTGATCGTTTGGCGGGAGATTGAAGAAAATTGTGCTTAACAAAAGGTGCCTACACAGAACAGGCGCTGTGGTTTGCGGAAAAATCTTTGAAGGGATCAAAATTGTCAAGCAAATTGAATATATGTTTTATAATGCAAAACATTCTTTCGGGATATATTAAATTGCCCCGTAACCCGTGTCAATTGCTGTGATTATTATTAAAGAGGTTCAAGTTTAAAATAACGTCAAATTCAACAAAAATATAAATATCATGTTGGTTTATGCTAATTTGCCGTCGTGAGAGTGATGCGCTATCTATTACTCATTATCTAGCCTCATACTTCTATCTTGAAACACCAAAAAAGAAGACGTGGTGATACTAATTAGCAATCGGTTCATTAACAGTCCATATTCTTGACATTCCCAATAAACAAGTTTGTATAGATTTATTAAACGAATTCGAAAGGTTAAATACCATCGGCGTTCGGTGGACTTATCGCTATCTCTATGGTACAACCTAATTTGGGTATGAGCAAGAAGGATACAAGAGCATGCACCGCATGCCCTTGCATCTCGCTTGCACCTTCACTTTTCATCTGATTGAGCGAGAAAGAGATAAAGCCTCCACATGCTTGGGAACGGGAATATTCTAAATTCGTGGTAAAAAGTTAAAGTCACTTTCAAATTACACAAAATTCTGTGCCAATACACAAATGCCAAAACGCTTCCAGAATCAGTTCGCTTATCCAATTTAGTTTCAGTTGAATGTGGTAATATTCAATTCAACTTTTTGGGTTTGCAAACTGTGCTATATTTGTATGGACAATGCACGACGTTTGTTATGAAATTGTAAATATGTAAGTAGAATTATATACTAAATACACGTAATGGCTATAATAAGCTCTTATTCGTAATACAAATATGTTCTTTCAAAGTACGATGTTGGTTCTAAGTATTGCGCTAATAGATATTGTACAGAATGAAATCAATATGAAGATTGTAAAAAACTCATTTGCAGTTAAATTGATTTGCCTTTTAATCAAGACGAGTGTCTCACTTCCAACGTCTTTCCTTCACCCACACCAAATTAATAAGTAATATTATGGCTTACATCCTCCCCTGTCACGCTAAGTAAAAGAAAAATTCTTAATCTCCTATTCTTGTATTTTCTATGGATTCGGCGGTAAATTTGTGAAAATTCATTTTTAATATCTAATTGAAATTGGTAACTTTGTCATTCCACTGGCTCTGTCACTAACGTGAGTCAGTATAATAACAAAGTTACAATTTTAACTAATATTCTTGATATAATTTAAGACATCGACTGAGGGTGCTTGATGGAATTTCAATGTCAAATTTGGATTATTGAGATTTTGTACACTTCCATGTATTTTGTCACTAACGACCCGGGTTTCAGCTCTTCGGCATCTTCAGGTATTCGAGCACACGGATGGATACAAATGCGACAAATATTAACTCAGGTATCAGTGGCTCTCAACGTATATCTTACCTCGTAAATAATATTTGTCACATTTGTATCTTCTATATAAACGTTGGACACTGTTTACTGTCTCTCAGTTCGAGTCCATCCGTGTGCTCGAATGCCTGAAGATGCCGAAAGGCGAAACCCGGGTCGTTAGTGACAAAATACATGGAAGTGTACAACATCTCAATAATCCAAATTTAATATTCTTGACTTGGATTATTATAAAACAATCAAAGAATCAGACTATAAAGTTATCAATATGAGAATTGATTCAGTTTGATGACGTTCTCTAAAAAGGTGATACACCTTGTTACATATCTGGTGGACTAAAAACGGTATCAATTTAATTATTGTATATTAAAAATGAGTTTACAAAGATTTCTGAATTCATGGAAATGAAAAAACTTTTATGTAGAGGTATTGTGAAAGAATGCGTCATGTCAAATTGTAAAACGTGATCTTGCATATGATAAAAATGGTCAAATACAGCCACCATATTCTATTCATGAACCAGCAAATAGAAAAGTGTCTGAAAATTCTTCAGAAAAGTCACTGCCACAATCTTAAAGTAAAAAACGTTACCGAACAGCTACTGAACTACCTCGTCTATAATCAAAACTATCGTGTAATGTCACAAGACGGAACATTCGTATTATATATAAATTGTTAAAACTTCCATTATAAATGCTTTATAATTAAACATTCAATAATTTAAGACATCGGTCCATGGTCACCTTGACAGAGCCCATTAGTTGAAATTGGGTAGGCAGTTCTTCGAATTGCATTTAAAAACCTCCTCTTTTCACCCGTAATGTTGTGCCTAGTCCAAATGCTAATTTCTCAGACTCAGGATAAGATTTGTCTTATTTTATCTGTATATAATTGTTATAAGCTGTTTACTTGTGTCAGTCCGAGTTCACTCGTGTGCTCGAATGCCTGAAGATGCCAAAAGGCGAAACCTGGGTCTTTAGTGCCAAAATACATGGAAATGTACATAATCTCAACAATTCAAATCAAAATTTAAACGTTTAAAATATCGCTGTACTAGCTGTGTCAGTTCGAGTCCATTCGTGTGCTCGAATGCCTGAAGATGCCTAAAGGCGAAACCCGGGTCGTTAGTGACAAAATACATGGAAGTGTACAAAATCTCAATAATACAAATTTAAAATATCGACATTTCCATTGCAAAATTGTATATGCGTTTTTGACTTTTTGTATTATTAATACTACAAAAATCACTCAGTATGTACATGAAAAATGAAAATGAATTACATGAAAACACTGCTGACAATAATTATCGTTAAGAACATATATTTTATATTAATTAGGTGTTTTTTTCTTTTTGTTTTAATTCGATAAAGTTATTTTTTAAACATTTTTATACCGTGCTGAAAGTTTTTTGCAGATATACAATTTTGCAATGAAAGCGACGATATTATGTATCGTAATTTAACATCTGAGACTCGAAATTTAAATCGCTTTATTTGTTATGTTAAAAGTCAACTGCATACATTTTTTGTAAAATGGTGTTTTTAAATGGAATTTTCATTTAAGTAAATGATGATTACAGAATAAGAGCGCTTACATCTTTTTACCAGTATAATAGTATAACAAGCATTAAATAATTATTTAAATAGAATTATACAAAACGAGTTCGAATTCGATAGTGAAATATTCCGTTCTTTTTTAACTGAATTAGTGGCGTAAGTATGCCCCAAAGTGGCGAATTTGCAAGCTCACTACATCGCGCCACCGAATCGAATTAGGTTCCCCTGGAGGCGTAGAGAGTCGAGCTTAATATACTGAAGCGGGCAGAATTCTAGCACGTCAGTTTTCAAATACTTTTGTTTATACCATTGAACAGTTTTCACAATTTTAAATTCATGTCGCGGTACAAAGAATTCATTTCGATTAGTTTATTACCACATGTTTTTAACCGTTCGTAGAAAGATTAAGCTGGAAACATTCTCCAACCACTGTATTGTATAAAAGATTTTCACATTAAGTAGAGTTTTGACGATTGTTTGATGCCAAACAACCTTCATTAATATAAGACTACACCTCTTAAGCTAAATGAATTGGTTTGCTATGCTCTTTTACCAACAAGTGTATGCGAATTCAAGCAATACAAAGATTTATTAAAAAACAAGTATTTAACTACAAAAAAATATTAAATGTGATTGATTGCTAGTTCGGCATTGCTCAATTCATTATAAAGTAGCTCGGATGGTGGCTTTTTACTGAAATATTATACAACAGTGTAAACATATTTATATTCTACCTTATTTAACACAGAAAAAGGTGCTTTGAAGAATATGTTTTGCTGATATTATCCAAGTAGAATTATACCAATTGTTATGAGGTATAGTATGTCAATTAAGCATTTGCTTGCTAGAACTCCATTATAATGGGGTCAAAATAACAAATTATTTAGTTCTACAAGAGTTTTATCAGTTTGTTGGTAGCCGTTCGGCTTCACGCCGTCGTCAGAACTATGTTTAAACTTAACATAGCTTGGCTATAGATATGTTCGTATGTTAACTCATCAATTTTGAAAATACTCACTCATTCAGCGAAACCGTATAGAAAATATAAAATAATTTTACGAATTGCGTTCTAGCTGTACTAATATAATATCTTTTCTCCAGTCTAGATTGTTCAAATCATTTAAATATTTAAACAAAATTCTATACCATCTTTTTATCAAAAATGAAAGTCTTAGATGTTTAATATAATGAAGATTAATCTTGCTTTTGTTTTATAATGAAATCAACGACATGCCGTCTAGTGTTTAATATTGCAAGTGTGAATAGAATAACTGTAAATTTATCAAATCTCATATCATTTACTTGTGGGATGATTTAGGTTACATGGAGGTATTTATTATTATATAAAGCACTCAATAATTTATAAAGTCTGAATATAATTTATTTAAAAGTCATAAGTATAGTGTGAAAGATGGTAAATCGATGTAAAGCAATAATGACTGAGTGTATATGATTAATGGGCCAGGTAAACTTAAAGTTTTGAAGTAACAATGTATTTTTATGTAAATTCGCACCACTGTGCGAAGCTTTATTTGGAAGTCGGTTTTCAGGCTTCCGCTTTGAGACGTCGCACGACGTGGCGCATAACGTCACCGTCGCGTGAGACGAGCTTTAAGCTCGCTTCGAAGGACGTGTTTCGAAGAATCGGCGTACCTGCCCCAGTTGGCTGGTGACAGGGTATCTTGAAATGACGTTGATTTGCTTTCAAAGTGCATTTTACTGTATGCCAGTCATGCCACTTGAAATTGTGTATGCAAAAATGCATATATTTATGTCATTTATTGTATATCTCGATGGGAATGTTTTGCATTTATTATTCTTTAATATAAATACAAATATGCGATATGACAGCCCGATTTAAATGTAACCTCACTGCTATTTACCTTCGGGATGAATGTATTTCGCCTCGTGTGTTGTGTATATTTTCAATAAATTTTCACGTAGTCAAATATTTTTTTGACAATAATTATGTAACTCAATTCAATAACACAGTGTCGTTACAAAATTATTACGTTGAAACATTAAAACTATTTATTTTAAGTTGTTCGCTTCGACAGAATTTGCCTGGTCTGGTGAATAGCTGAGAATAAAGAAATATGGATAAAAGGAAGGATATGGTTTTAATGAATGGGTTTGGTTAATCTTTTAGAAGTTAGTTGAATAAAAGAAATTTTAAACTCCCGCTGTTTTTTTGTGCATCAATCTGATAAATTATATGTGAATTATTTTATTGAGTAAGATAATTATATTTTCTTTGATCATAAATAAAGTGACAATAGATATAATTATGGTAAGATTTAACTATGTATCGTACATATTCCACACAGCTATTTTTAAATCACGGAAGGTTTTGCCTTAGTTTGTGAGGATTTTAAAGTAATTAACGTAATAATACATAGTTTTTTAAATGGTATGATATTTACGAGCAACTTAGAAAACATTTAGACACTTCAAATCAGCAGGCAATATAAAATTTAAGTTTTTTGAAGATTTATTGATTATTTAATCTAATAAACATCTCTAACTTATTGAGTCTAGTTTACAAAACATCTCGTTTGTATCCACGGAGTATCAAATTAATTATGCTTCATTTATGCTAGTTTTTCTCGTTGGAATGAATGTTTGTCGTGACTTGTTAACATTTTACGAACAGAGTGTGCATAAAACACGTATTTGAGTTTATTATTTGCGGTTTGTATCGTTTATTATTGAATTAATAATAAATTCGTGTTTTATGTATAACAGACACGCGATGCAACGAGAACCGTGTTTGAAACGTATGACCATTTTGTGTTATGGACGCGTCAATTATTACATAATTTACTATGTTTGTTTTAATTATTTACTTACTGTTACAACGTAGTGTCTTTATTTGGACAAAAATACAAAACGAGCCCTTTGTAATAATATATTTCTCAGGCTTAAAGCGATAGAAAAATAAGTTCACCAAATGTATATCATTATTCAGCTCATCACCCTCTCTATCTTAATACTGTTTTTATTAAGTTTTTTCATATATTTGTAACGTTATTGGTCTACAGTTGATTGCTTAGAATATCTAAGAAGCAATAACTTTGCTATGCACTTAATTAATTAGAAACTGCTGTCAAAAATGACAAAGTTATCATTCTTTTATCCATTTAAGTGTATATATGCATGGTTCAATATTGAAAAAGTGTTTTTGTTTTATTCGAGAACAAAAGAATATTTAATTTTATTAATATGGTATTTAAAATAATGACGCTACTATAATTCTGGTCATAATAGTCATAAATTGAACAGAGGTAGTACGCCAAAACAATTGTACTATATACGTATATAGTACTATCTTCTTTTGTGTCGTACTCCCTCTCCACGTCCAGTAAAAGGAAGCAAACCCACTTTAATTTTTTTAGGAATCTTTTGTTCGTCTTGTGTAATTACAGATATTTTCAAATTTTGGAAAAGATCTGCCGCCAACCTTGCAGTCGACGGCTAGTGAGAAATTATTGTCACCTATTTCGGAGTGTGAGGTAGTCCAGCTTCTATGACTTTCGACCTCGTTCTGTCTATCGCCCGTCTCTGTGTATAGTATTACGCGTTCTGTCGGTGTCTTTGCTGTCTCCAGTGTTGGTAGCTGGTTGGTGTTTTCAATCGTATTTATTCGTTTCCCTAAATTTTAATTTAAGAATTAGCATCATTGCTTAATCTTATATAAAATAGCCCATACCGTTCTGTAGGCGCAGATGTAGACGTTTTATTATTATTACATATCACATGTAGGTATGAAATTTTCTCATGGCCTAAGTGTCAGATGTGTATATAAATAATACATACAGTTCCGACATGACGCAAATTCCGTGGCAAACAAACTACAATTAGTCCATCAATATAGAAACTAAAGAACAGTTACTTTAGAAATTCAGTATTTCAATTTCAATACGTTATCTATGACGGGCGTTCCCACTAGTAAGAAATAAATAAACTTGCGATATAGTTAGTCTGAAGATGCTTATTAAAGAAGTGAAACACGTTACATTTAGAAACATAAGCAGTGAAATAACTAAGTTATCAATTTTAATTTTATATTACTGAAATTCTCGTTATTTCGTTAATCCAAAAAATACGTTTAAAAATCGTCTTTTCCCGCTTTAGTGTTTTATTTTGGTTCCGTAATATAAATATATTCCGTCATTGATGCAGTGTGCCACTACAAAGTGTATCGATTCATAAATTTTGCAACATAAAAAATGTAATGGTCGGTTCGCATGTGAAATGTTTTTCTTTTTGTGTCGAGCGATGATAATATGGTTAGTTGTTGGTTTATTGCTGTTTTCCCATATTAAAAATGTATCTTTATCGCATTCGTGTGTTGGTTGTTTGGCACTTTTACGATGTATCGAGGTGTCGCTGGCTTCCAATGGTATTAACTCGTTGGCTCTCAACACTGGTATTTTTGTCAAGGTTTATTTTTAACCGACATAAGCAACAATGATCTTTACGCATAATGATACATTGCATAAGTAGCATCATATACAATGGCTAGAGAATTGATGTCACGTTTTGATTCAATCGTACATCATATTTGAAACACCGAGGTCCACAAAAAGAATATATATTTTAGTCGAACTATTTGCTCTAAGACGATTCCCAGAAAGTAATTGTCTCCCGGTGTTCAATAAACGGCATCGAATTGCTTAGAAGTAGGCCGTGTAAGGGCTTAAAATTTCTCCATATTCTTTATAGGATCGTCGCCGTCCTCATTTGCACCAACGCTAAAAGTGGTTCAAAAAAGTGAACAATATTTAGCCGATAGCTAAAGGACAAACGCGTGAATTTTCTATCACATTTTTTTACACGACTTTATTTACCACAATGTTGCTGTTTTTTCACATACAGCATTTTTTTTAATTAAGGGAACGAATCATCGATTTTTATATGTATTCTATCTCTTTTTACACGCTTTTTTCAGACGGTTTTTGGTAGAACGTATCCACTGTGTAAAAAAAGAATTGAATTGAGTATATATAATGCCTTTCCACCAATAATTGACAGTAAACACCTTAAAAGTGGTTGATTGTATTTACCGACAGCGTATTCGATAAATATGTTAAGGGCATTCAGAAGACTATTTACTGGTTAGAAACGTATCCAGGTCGCAACGGTCTAAATTAATCGCAAGTAAAGCCAATGGTAGGTTTCTAACCAGTGTGGAACAAATCATCGAGAAAACCGACAGCTTCAGGTATCTTAGTGAACATATTCTGAAAGAAGGTAGCAAAAAAGAAGGGCTTTCTATTTTCCTAGTATAGTTGGAGTCACATTTAACTTAATACGAACTGCGACACGCACCCAGCACAGTTTAAAAGGTTGTACACGGCTTAAACCAAATACCGTTTTTTCAACGATTGTATTCCATCATTGCTGCTTTACTGAAGCAAATTGCGGCACTTGACGAAGTCTGCTAATACTGAATATATACCTGCGTTGGATATAAAGAGTGAGGTGGATTGATTTTGTGAGCAAAGAAGGCAACGATATTCAGCTAGAGATGGGGAAAATATTGGAATAGATGGGCGATGTGTTAATGTGACCGTACGGTCACGCTCGTCTCTGGAAGGTTAATTAACTTGCCAGGAAGCGTCATGTTGCGTCAGTGGTCACGGTGAGTCGTTGAACCTGACTGAGCCACGGGATGTGAATTCCAACTGAAAGATGCTGGCATCACATGAGAAGAACGAAAGAGATTGGAAGGTGAAAGAGAATCCTGGAGGCACCACATGGTGGCAAGAACTCCATTGAATTTTTATAAATCGCTAACCAAGACACTCAAAATCAGCTGCGCGATAAATTTCATCACAAACACCCATTCACAAATACTGAAATCCGTATTTGAAAAAAAAGAAAGATATTGAATCCGAAAAATTCTGAACCACAGGCTGTTTTGTTTTTTTTAGTCATTTAAAAAGTCATACAAAATTATCTTTATAAAAATTGGTGTATAAAGGGTTTTTATTACAGCATCGTGTATGAATGAATACCTAACACTGCGTGGGTAGCACATTTGAAATTTTATGACGGTATGATTTTTTAATTGAGTTATAAGTTAAATTTATTGATATTTTATCAGTCAGATGATAACACAAAACAAATACTATAACAGTGAATTGGATGTTTGTGATTTCATTAATTTTTTCTTTAACATATTCATTTTGAGAATTAACAGGCATGTAATAAATTAATCGGACACTGTAACTATCTGCAATGTCATTTCAATTTCTGAAACTTATTTTTATTTTAATAAAATGACCAATATGAATAATTGCTTCAAAATAAAGTAAATTCTTCTAAACACGGAGATAGATTCCATGTTAGAAAAATCGTACAGTTTCATGCAAATTATGGGGTAAGGTAAAACGAATAACTGACTTCATGCGTTCTGTCGATATATTCTTTAAATTGGTAATTTGATTGACAGAATAAAAATATACGCAATGAAGCAATAGCATCTTTGATATTTTCTTTTTTATTTATATTTCTTAATAATGAAACCAACTAAACATCTACGCCAATCTTGGCATTCAAAAAATACATTATTTCATGCGATGCGAGCATCAGATTACCTCACGGATATTCGATCCTTCGATACTTCGCGAGAATATCTTGAATCCTGATACCGCCTTTTAAATAATCTCCACCTGCAGCGGAAAATCGCTGAGTTTGCAACCGGAAAATGAATTTTTATCCGCCATCTTGCCGCCTCACCGTGTCGTAGAAGGAAATTCTTTTGCAAAGCTAGATTGTCGTATATAAAATTAAATGAAAGCCATACAAAATTTGCAATCTCATGTAATACTAAAATATTATCGAAATCTTTTGTATGTTTTCTAGATTGAATACTTTTTAATGAATTTACTATTCTAACAATAATTGTAAGTATAAAATATCAAATAAAAATTGATCATTTTCTTATCTTACGTGTTTGATATATTTAAGAAGCATCTCCAGACAAGTTTTAACAAAGAATTAAAATTAAAATTAATTTCCACAACGCTACCGCAGATTATGTGTTACAATTTTTGTAACGGAACACAAACTTACCTAATATTCATTGTCTTAGAATTTAAAATTTGTTATCTGTTAAAGATTTACAGTGAGTGTAAATAAGACTTTATATATCTCTCTGTCACCTCAAAACTGCCAAACGTTAAGCTCTGAGGTCATGAAATGATTTTCATATTATGCCTGGTAAATTTTAGTATGACAATCTAAATTCATAAAATGCTACTATTGAAATACAAATCGACTGTGTTTGGCCAATTGAAGTAACCCTCAAAATATAAAAGTCTCGGCCAAATTATGTAAATTATAAAAATCATTTTAAGTTGGTTTAAGGTTTAAAAATTCTGACCTGGTCACCTGATGTAAGCCACTATTATATCGACACTCCCTACATATAATCCCGTATCTGCAAACATGAGAATATAAAAGACTGCATTTCAAAGCTTCATAACGCAACTCACCATGCAATGTTTTCGATAAAACAGTTCTTACTCGCTCCTGAACAATTTCAATTTTGAGGGTTACACCAATTGGCTAAAAAACCATCGATATGTTTGTTTATGAATTTGTGTGTAGGTGGATAGAAGTCAGTAACACTTTTTTTCGACCAACATATTGAAGAATGAACTATCACAATAAAACTGATTTGTTCTAACTAACGTTTAATCCTAACTAAAAAGACAAATTGGACAAGAGGTTCATGTTCGATTTTCATGTAATTGGATAACTGTTGCTATACTTTGAGTTTATAGAAAACGCAAATAATACAAATGTTTAAAATTTTAACAATTTACATAATCGACTTTGAATCCATCGAAAAAAGTGTTGCTATAATTTATATTAATATTAGTAGTGATAACCTTGCCTATCATTGAAGTTTCGTTGAAACCTTGTCACTGAATTATATTTTCCCGGTGAATATTATTATTTGCTATTAAAAATATTTTGATGGTTTTTAACATACTAAATTGATGACTTCAAATTTTCCGCGCAATATTTTCAATAGCTCATTGCAATTTTTAAGGATATAGGTTATCCTTAGCTTATGCATTTCTGTCACTATTACGGCACCCATAAACGTGTGGAAACTCGTAATTCTCGCAAGCATTTCCATTGCAGTTATTATTCACATATCACTGGAAAAATTTTACATTTACTAAATATATATATCACTTACACTGAATATACCGATACATTTATTTGATACTGTGTGTTAAATAATCTCACCAATTTAAATTTAGTAAAGACTCCTGTTTGATTAAGTTTCCATATCAGTTGTAAATGATCATTAGCCAAGGAAAACCAGCCTTGCTTCTGAAATAAAAATTGTGGTATATTAACAATAACATCAGTATTTTTATTAAAATAAAATTAAAATGAAACTTGTCATTTTAAAGTATTAAAATGTTTACAAAAAAACTAATGTATATTTTTCTTTGTTTACAGAAAACTTCATCGATCTTGCTGGCAGTTAAATTCATATAACTTGTAAGTAAAATTGGTTGGAAAAAAAGAATAACACAACATAACTTATAATTCCTCCCCAGGTATGGCTACAATAAGAGCCTCAGGTTGAATTAGAATATCTGGAAATTAATAGATGTAATAAACAAGGCAATAATCTCCTTAATGAACCAAAAAAACATTAATTCATCACATTTACTTAAGTCATTACAAGAAGCTGATGTAATTACGCATAACCAATACAATTTCAGTGCATTTATTTTAACGATTATTTAATAACGCCACGAAAACTACTTTTCCAAAAACACAATCACCACCTTAAATAATTTAATTTTAAATACTTATTATAATGTTTAAATACGTGAGATGACATAATATTGTTTATCTCTTCTAAACAGTATAAATTCATAAGCTAAAACAAGTTCAAGTTTAGTTCTGACGATGGAATTAAGCTGAAATAACCATATTACTTAATAAAATTTTGTATTTCTTAATACTTTGTCTTATTAAAATGGATTTATACCAAGTAAATACCAATTCAATCAATAAAATAGATTGGTTTTCATCTTTTGTTCGAACCCTCTTCGCAAATATTAATTAGAGATATAATTAAAATATTGAAGAGGAAGCTCTTCAAAAATACTACTCGCTCTTCAAACAAACTTTGATTTTTAATGATGAAAAAAAAAATATTGGCGAATATGATCATAAAATCTACATTTGAGTGCCTAAAATAATAATCAAGAGCTCTTAGAGATATTTCTGCTGTAATTTAAAATTTTCTAAAAATAATCGTTGTGATTTCATCTAATATTTTTTAACTTTATTAAATTCTTCACTAAGTAGTTTGATTAATTTTGTTTTTATTTTTAACTCATTGATTTACTTTTTTAACGGCATATTCGAGAACCTTTTTTAAAATTCAATCGCAACTTGAAATTAAATAATACATTTTTTAATTCGAATGGCAAATTAATTGATATTAATTAAATACTATTTACTGCCTGTAAGTTCGAGTTCACCTGTACGCTTAAATGCCCAAAGATGACGAAAGGCAAATCCATGGTTGTAAGCCAAAAAAATTTATCGATTCATAAAAAAAGTTTTACTCATATTTTGGCATCACTCTATTTTTAGGCTTGTATATTTTTATTTAACCTCTAGAGTGCCATGAGCAAATTAACTCGCCAAAACCTGTACGTAGCGTCTAACGAGCTCAAGAACTCATACCATCGTAATAGTGAGCCATCAAATATTTATTTTGACTTTCATAGTATAACATTGTATAGTGCCATCTTTTTAATAGTAGTGATTCTTTTTCCTCGTGTTAAATATCGTTATTATCGACAAATTCGTTTGGGCATAAGGTACACACGCAAAAAATTGAATGTGGTATTATGCATGGAACCTTGGTTTGAAGGGTACTATTCATTAGAAAACTTTAGTGATTAGTTCGGTAAATTAATTTAAAATTTGAGCTTGTGACAACCCTGTTTATGGTTATTTTTGTAACAGTATATATCAAATATTCACAGATGTAATCTATTTTATTTCATTTCAAAATTTTATTACAAAATTAACCCACATAGTAAAATTTGCCTCCCACTATAAAAGTTAAAATTGGGTAGAACAAGTGATTTCTAAAATTGTTTACTTTATCATTTTTATTTTATGTTTACTTCAAGCAATTTGGTAACTAGTAACTAAAGCTCATGTTGTTTTAGATCATCTAGGAGGAGAAATGATTTCAAACTAATTTAATAATCGCTTTAATATTTTTTTATTGAAAACACTAATTATTGCTGTGAATAGTTTTGTTACGTAATTCCACATTAATTTATATAAAATAAATTAAATGACAATTAAATATAATATAATATATTCAATCAAAATTTCCTCCGTTTACAGATATATTGTTAAATACGCAAATTGCTTTTCCGGATCGTTACAATAATTGGGAACCTCCTTCGCTAATTTGCAGAGCGATGTAGTGGAGCATTCTGCTTATAATGACAGTTTGTTAGTACCATTAGCAACTTGTAACCATCGCGGTCTCATTAATATTTCCAAGTGAACACACTTGGGGAAACGCCGTTACAATTAATATGATGTCGCAGCAATTATGAGGCTAATTCTATCGACTATTTTAGTAATGCGATCTCTATCAATACTTAATTGGCATAATAACACCATATTTATTCGCTGTGTCATCATCTGTGTATTAAATACTCTCTTTTGTAGACTGTAAAGTTTTTTATGTAAGGCAGACAGGTAGAAGTTTTAATGTTAGAATTATAGAACATAAATACAAGATGTCTTAGTAGTAATAATTTTTCATATTTTGCAAATAACTTATTTTGAAAATGATCATAATTTTAATAAAATTAATAATGTTATAGGAATTAAGTAAAATGAATAGTTTAAAAATTATACTTAGGATGCTTGATGAAATTTCAATACCGAATTCGAATTGTACAGTCTTTTTACATTTCCGTGTATTTCGTCACTAATAACCCAGGTGTTGCCTTCCGAGTTCATTCGTGTACTCGAATGCATTAAGATATCGAAAGGCGAGATCTGATTCGTTAGTGACGAAACATATAGAGATTTTATTTTAAAAAATAAAACACAATTCATTTGTACTACTTCCACATATTTATAATAATCAGGATTGCTTTTGCTCATCGCGAGCATTATCAACTGATAAAAATACAAACATAACAGGCTTATTTATATAAAATTGAGTGTAAAAATGAAGGTATATATATTTTACACTCAATTTTATATAGATAAGCCTGTTATGTTTGTATTTTTATCAGTTGATAATGCTCGCGATGAGTGAAAGCAGTCCTGATCATTATAAATATGTGGAAGTAGTACAAATGAATTGTGTTTTATTTTTTAAAATATAATGTCTTTCCACCAAGAATTGACAGTTAACACCTTAAAAGTGACATATGGAAATGTACAAAATTTGAATGCTTGGAGTTTTTTAAAATTCGTTAACAGTATGTATTCAATTTTTAGTAAATCTTTTTTTTTAACAGGACAGGTGGCTTACCAGTCTCGCGGCTATTAAATTGATTTGCCTTCAGATTTTCACCTCCAAACATTACAAATGTAATTATTGTTAATGTTATGGTAGTTAGTACTCTTATCATCTGTGTCTTACCACCTTCCTACATCCAGTAGAAAGTAACAGTCTTCCCTAGTCTTAATTTTTAAGTTAAAAATTAGAATCATAGAAATAAATAATAACCTTGTGATAATGTTAGTATGAAGTTTTTTCTTAATTAGACGATACACAGTCAGTAGAATAACAAAGTTATTTGGATTAATTTTATATTAATAGATACTCGTTATGTCGGCGCCCGTGGCGCAGTTGGTACGGCTTCGGTTACGCATGTCTCGGGTTCAATTCCCGGTGCGGACGGTTTTCATAAATTGTTCCTTCAATCGATTTACGGATTTCTGTTCGTAGTCTGAGTCCTCCCTCCCACCCACCTAATCCTCATGGGGCTCGCGAGAGCGATAAGCTAAGCACTAGGACTGTCCTAGCCCTATCCTGCTATCTCTACTTTATTCGACAGAAGAGAGGTTGAGCAACTGAGTAACAAACAGTTTTCATAGCAAAATTCTGTTAAGATACCTCCATTAGGAGACCATATGTTCCACATTGGGAGCGGACATGGAAAAAAATATATAAGTGAACCTTTGTGTTTAGATTATATACATAAGAAATGTTAGAATGACGGTGTATTTTCAAAAATTTTCGTTTATTATTCTTCATGCTTCACTTTTTCAATATGTTTTCAAATAAATTCAATCACATTCCTCGACGTAGAGAGAAGATTTAATTTCAATCTCTGACTGCCGTGCCTTGGGTCCATGACTTGCGAATAGGATTCGTCCGCTTATTCATACAATAATTTGCAATTCAAAGACTATTCTTGAATTGACTCCATAATGCCAGGTTGGATGGTAAATCGTGATCTATCCTCACCAATGCTCCGCGGGTTGCGAACGGTCGCCGCTCTATGCTGATTTATTTTTACCGTTTACCAAATGAACCGCTTGAGACGTAGATTACTGAGAATGTTTCAATTATACGATATATTTACTAAATATTGTAAATAATTTGGCAGAACTTCTTCAAAAAAAGGTGAAAAAAGTTTATTTATAAACATGTACGCATGTGTTAATGGTTTTCGTCGATGGCTACGGATACGGATGTTTCGGATTCAAGTCGGGGTGCGGATTGTTTCATAACTTTATTTAAGGATTTCTGTTAGAAGGCATGAATGTTTGTGGTGTCTTAAATCCCCTCCCACCCATTTGATCATAAAAAAACGATGGCCAGTTAGAGTGATTAACTAACTACCAGTCCTGTCCCAGCCCTATTCTTCTATCTCTACTCTCTTCGATAAAGAGAGGTTTAGCAACTTAGTAAGAAGCAGTTGTTGTAGAAAACTTCTGTTGAAATTCCTCCATTAGAATGACATACGCTTCACATTGTAGTAGTCCATCAGTATAGAGGAATAAAAACATCACATAAATTGATTGAATATTTGTATGACTCGTTACTCTAAAATTATAGCCGAAATAACTATAAACTACCTCATAAAAGTAGAACTAAATACTTTGATATCTTTTTTATTTATTTATTGTAAAATCTTATCCTATTATAATGGAGTTTTACCAAGTGAATGCATATTCAATCAATTAGTTTAATTTCTCCGTATACAAACATCATTTTGAAATGGAATATATACTATGTTTTGCAAAATCAAGCAGAAGATTTTTGAAGGATATTCGAGAGCATTTTTAATTTTGATCAACCTTATACAGGTCTGAATGAGTTATTCGGGCGCTGGCAGTGCATTGGAGCAGAGGTCAAAAGGCCTTCGGTTTGCGTGCGGACCTTGTGGGAACCGAACCCAAGTTCTCAACTTGGAAACCTTCGTGTCTTACTTGTTATTATTTTCAAATGGTTTTACCATTATTTTATAGTTGCCATTCATGTTGTCCTCGATTCCCTTGTTTCTCAGTGATGATATATTTAATGAGCTTATTGTTAGATATATATAATAATATTATTAACATTGATGTATATAACATAATACACTATACATTTAATGAGAATATAACGAAACAATTTTCTGTTTGACATAAATAATCTTTTAATTTATTGACGGAATTGGCAAATTACTCGATTAGACTCCATCACAATAAGATAAAGAACAGCAAAGTATTTACTTTTACATTATGCATTGCACTTGAAAGCTGATAATGCTCGAGATGAGCGAAACCGGTTTCGATTATTTTAAACATGTTCAATTTGTATATAACAATTTGTGTTTAATTTTTAAAATACAATGCCTTTCCACTAAGAATTGACAGTTAACACTTTAAAATTAAAAAAAAGTTAAAAGCTGTTTCGGTATTACGCTACGCCAATACATCTTATGAATGAATACTAGTTTACAGCGTAACATAATTCTAAAACTCGTCATTTCCGTGTTTGGCATAAGGGAAATCTTATATTTCCACCACGCTTGCTTCTTGGAGAGATTAAGGCAGGGGCCACACCTCACACTAACTGTCCATCAATAAATTCTAGATGTTAGAGGTCTCAGAACCTCGTGAAAATGATGTCACAATCCTTATGCTACCCCCTCTTCTTATCTTACATGAAATTCTTCCTTAGTGGAGGTGAACGAAGACGAGGCCGACAGCCATGCTGGTCTTCATTAAATCACCCTAAGAGATAAATCTTAAAGTTTGCTCGAGCCCTTAGAAGGTGGCATGCGCGCTTGGTAACATTTACCAGGCTTGTATTTTCAGTTAGGAACTGGGTATATTTAATTTAAGAAGAGTAAGCTTCAAGTTTACGCTAAAACTACCCACAATTTTGGTAAGAATGGAACTTTTGTTGATCATTCAAATGGTTTCTCGTCACAAAACCTTCAGCTGACATAATCTTTTAAATAGTTTAATTTAAGACATCGACTGAGGGTGCTTGATGGAATTTCAATATCAAATTTGGATTATTTAGGTTTTGTACACTTTCATGTATTTTCGTCCATTCGTGTGCTCGAATGCCTGAAGATGCCGAAATGTGAAACCCGGGTCGTTAGTGACAAAATACATGGATGTGTACAATATCTCAATAATCCGAATTTTAAATAGTTATTTGTTAGTTAGCTTAAGTGCCGGAAAGAGGCATAAATACGTAGTCCGTACCCACCCTAACAAGAATTTTAGCCAGGAAACTAAAAGCCCGCTTCGCGGACTCCACAAACGGTTTTAGTAAGATAGTAGAGGTAGGAACAACAAAAAAAAACAAACATAATTCTTGTAAAACTAAATATTTTGGTTTTCTTCTCGTTAGCTTCAATTTCGATAAACCATTTTGTATTTTATGCCGCAAAAATACCGTACTTTATTAACACAAGGATTAGGTTACATAGATCGATACGAAAGCAAATGAAAACCTTTAAATTAAAAATAATGTTTTTTTAAATTGAAGCAATTTCAATACAGTTTGACTTAAACTTAATCAATCGTTAAGATATTAATAATATGAGTTTTGCATAACATCATTTTGTACAGTAAAATTTATTTATGATTATAATTATGTCAGAACAGTAAAGATATTTTGACGACCCTTTATTATATTTGTCACATTCTTTACCACTTTTATCTACTGCCCACCACTTTTTATTACAGTGGTGCTTCTCGTTGAACGACCATTGTATGCAAATTTGCCATAACAATTCAATTGTGTGCTCCCATGAGTAAAGTAAAATGCAAAAATTTATTAACATTTTATGCTTCAATTACAGTAGGCGAGTAATTTTTGATGTTTGTTTGTATTTCAAATTTATTTCGGCTGTACATCCATTTACCATAATTCAGGGTTGTCAAAATAATCAAACATACCGATGATACCTCAGTTCCAATGAGTAACAAGCCAAAAAGGATATTTCTGAAATAATTAAGAATCAAGATTTTGGGAAGGTTTAATCTTTTACTGGATATATATATTTTTTGTAGGATTCTAAAATATAAGGATAATTTCATGCACACGATTTTCGCAGTTGGGATCTAAAGTAATAATTACCACTGTCGTTCTAAAATTACCACATATTACCGCTTGGAAAAGTATGAACTGGAAGTTTTTGTGTTTGGAATTGGATGGAATATGATTCATATAGGGAAGCCATGAGAGGCATCATTTGTATTACCATATTCAAATGCCCTAATGTGACATTGTATGTTATTCAATGCAGTCATTATAGCACAAACAATGTTAAAGTAGCATTGTTGTTGGTCGTTGGTATAGCAACCCAAAAATTATCAAAATAAAATGAATAATATTAAAGCACACTAAAGTCGTGAATTTCTCCCGAAATTACGTAGTTATAATTGTAACAAATTACTGTGTCCCTTGACTAAAAATATCGAGGGAAAATATCCTTATATGTTATAATTCTTATTTAAAAAAAATACTCAATAATGGTCATAGCATAAAAAAGGAGATACTTTAAAAAAACGTTCGGCGATGGCTAGCAATATATACCACCAAATATCCCATACGATTTTAATAATATAATAAATATATAATTGTTATTGTTCATGGAGATGTTCTTCAATAATAATTCATTGCGTTCATTGAAATGAGTATCTGCGACAGTCAGGATGTCCACAAGTAACATTTCTCTATTGGGTGAAAAGAAGGTCAACCCATTATACTGCCTTGCGATGTAGGTATTCGTTTATAGTGTTATGAGTTTGCGGTTCAAATCCGGTTTTCTTCTTCGCCAGTAAACTTGTTCCGGTGAAAGAGATGCGCAAACATGGATGCAAGCTGAAATGGATTATCACCATTAACACTCGGCAGGTGACGTCAATTCTTCATATATAATTTAATTGTATGTCTTTTGAAAATTTTTGCGGTCATTTTTTACTTACAGGACTGCTCATTACGGGATCACGGTAGATCAATATTAAATTTATTTTACCTGTAGCCATACCACAGTGCAAACGCCATTAAGTAGTTTTATATTACATCTGTAATGTAATCTTAACAACGCAAACTAATTTAAAGTCACATTTTTGTTGGTCATTGGCATAGCAACCCGAAAAAAACGATAAAATAAATGTCATAAAAAATAGAATATCATAGTTAAATCGAAAATTTTTCTAATCAATAAAGTTTTTTAACTCAAACGATATAACGAAACTTTATATTTATCATTTTTATTGTAAAAACTTAACAATCGTCATAATCTCAAAGAGATGTCATCAGAAAACATACTTTTCACGAAAAACCCCTTACTATTATAACAAATATGATTTTCACTGTACATAGATACCTTTTAAAGATAAAACAGATTTATGGATATACTGTTATGAAAGAATGGCAATTAGTTTATAAATATAAATATAGCTCAAGCATTCAAATATCTATTTTGTTAAGTTAACGTTACAAGAACTGTTTAGTAAACTTAATAACTGATAAAATGATGATTTTAAAAAATAAAACACGATTCGTTTTTACTACTTCCACATGTTTATAATGATCAGGACCGGTTTCGCTCATCATCAGTTGATAATGCTCGTGATGAGCGAAACCGGTCCTGATCATTATAAACATGTGGAAGTAGTAAAAACAAGTTGTGTTTTATTTTTTTAAATATAATGTCTTTCCACCAAGAGTCGACAGTTAACACCTTAAAAGTAAACTCAATAAATTAAGAATAGTTATCACAAGAAAAAAAAATAGCAAAATCATCAGTGACACAAGAACCATATAATAAAGTTCATAGCTATTTCGCTATCACATCATCTTCAGAACTATATCATGTTATTCTTGTCTAACGAAATACTTTTTTTTTAATTTTACAATAGTTATTTCAAGTATATTATGCTGTTAGTTCAATAGATATATAATTGAGTCATAATTTTTGAAATTTCAACACTACCTTACATTCACTTGTCTCTTATTAGTAAAATTAAATATTTTGATATCAGTCTTATTATACTGTTAAATCAAAGTAACCTAATTAAATATCAATATTTAAACATACTTATCTAGTCTTATGGTAAAAAATGTATACATCGATATTCTCTCGTAAAAAAACTAAATTCATTTATATGTATTTTTTTTTGCATTCATAAGATTTTAATTGTAGACTCTTTTTTTGATTTATGTATAATTTGTTTGCTTATCAGTTTTTCTTGTCTTAGTTCATGAACCATCATTTTTATATACCTTCATTTTTACATTCAATTTTATAAAAATAAGCCGTAAAATAATATGTTTGTATTTTTGTCAGTTGATAATGCTCGTGATTAGCGAAAGCAGCCCTGATATTTGGAAGTAGTAAAAATGAATTGTGTTTTATTTTTTAAATTATAATGTCTTTCCACCAAGAATTGACAGTTAACACAGTTAACAAAAGTGATTTGTATTTTTATGTAAAACATCACAATAGTAAGAATAACGATATTCCACTTTTGTATTCTTTGTACAAAAGACGTTAAGTACCAGATTGGAGAGAGCTCCATTTGATGTCCACTTGTAGACGAATGCCTACCGTTTTAATCGAAGATAATGATATAGAAATGTACCAGCGGATCAAGTAATGTTCATACAAAAGAGGAAAGAGAAATTAGACCAGTTGATACTACATCTTCTGTCTGTCAGTCGTGATGACTGTGCAGATATAAAGCTACTGCTTAATCCTCTTTTTTTATAATGATCGTGATAATTAGATTTTTTATTGTTGAATTCAAATGTTTGGAATTTAATTCATGATTTGATTACATATTTTGATTACAAATAAAAGTCATTCAAGAGTTTTTAAATAATACTTTTCTAAGTGAAGGCGTTTTAAAACCACTTGTAGTTGAGATACTTTCAAATCTTTAACTATTGATTACACTAACCGATGGAGTTCTGAATTGCTTTTGAAGAAATATTGTTAGTTTTCACTGGTAAACGTCGTTGACTTCGGTTGCGCATGTCTTGGGTTCAAATCACGGTACAGTCAGTATCATAAATCAATTTTTCAATCGATTTATTGATTTCTGTTCCTTGACATGGATGTTTGTGATGTCGAAAATTCCCTCCTACCGACCCGATCCTACACGCGGCGTAGCGAGAGCAGAGGCGCACTCAGGATTTGTTTAGGGGCGGTCCAGCTGACATGAGCTTTTTTTTTAATTCCGCGTCTATTTTTGTCATAAAAAAATCATCTACGATTTTAGCATCAAAATTCAATGAAAACTTAGCAAAACCACAATATTTTGACCGTGTTTGGCATAGCGTAAACAATAGAATGGTGATCGTTTCGTTCCAAGAAGTCACAAAATAAGTAGATGTGCGAAGCCCTTCGATATTACGTTTGGCGAGGTGAAGTGATAGAGCATAAAATAAAACTATTTTAAAATCCCAAGGGCGGTTCGGACCTACTGGATCGCCTCCTGTGTGCACCCGTCTGTCTTTCCCTACTCCGTTGGAAAAAGGGAGTTTGAGCAACTGAGTAACACGCAGTTCTCGTAGAAAAATTTCTGTTGAGATATCTGCATTAAAACTCCATATCCACTACATTGGGAAGGGACACGGCTACAAGCATATTAAAGTCGTTATTCTATTACTGCACTCTTAAATAGTGCTAACGACTGTTTTTCACAATATCTTTTGTAAAATTGCAATTGCGATTAGATTTCTAAGATGATTGATCGAAAATCGGTTCTTGAATAACGGATTACAGAGTCGGCGAATCGATTTGAATACATAACATTTCACTATGCTGTTAAAAAAGTTTGTCAAGTTTGTTAAATAAGATTTAGATATTTTTATATTATTACTGGGCACTCGGGTTCCCAGTTTATAACTGGCCGTGCCAAGATCAAAGGTAAACTATTCGGGCTGGGCAAGTTCTTGAAAGGTCGGATTGCACTTGTGGACGCTAATCATGTTCTGTGGGACTACCCCGTAATGAATGCCGAACGAGCAAAGCTTGCTTTGATCCGTTCTCACATGGAGCCAATAGGCAACGCTGACTTGATATCAACTAACTTTGAGGCATCCGATAAATTTGCAACATCATATGGGGATCGGGATATTTTTGATTCCTCTTTAGATTCAACGCAAAGTAGATTAATCTCTAGCGCTACGGTGTATTCTCAGTATACGTATAAGAGGTCTGCACGGGCAGAAATTTGATAAAAGTATCCGGCCCGAGCCCGTTCATTACAGGCCTGACTTGGCCCGAGCCCAAGTCTTGATACCACACTTGTTACCCCAGCCCGACTCGAAGAATAAATTTATATATCTCGGACCGAGAAAAACCCGATTTAAAAAAAATACAGCAACATAAAATTGATTGAATTTAACACAATTAACGTAACTACTCAACTTTTTTACATGTAGAAAAACCCATTATTTCGCGAAATGATTTCCACACATCACCACAGTCACCACATTTTAACATTCTCTTTATATCGTTGAAACTCATTTTTAATGAATCTGTAGTTTTTTCGGCACACGAAACAGTCGACTATCGAAAACGAATAGAAAATAGGTATTGAATAATATCACACTTTATTCATTCGCGAACTATTTAAACTTACTATCGGTGATGATTAAATAAACAAAGCATTGTTTCACAAATAAATAACAATTTTATGAGCTCAGATTACCAAAATCTAAAAGTCTCCACACTTATCAAATAAAAGACTCTATTGTGTCCAGTGATATTCAAAACGTAATAAATTATTTTAGTTTTAGCCTTTTTTTATCAGCACTATTTAGTCATCAAAATATCTGAACATAGTCCGAAATATTTTTCTGAAGAACAAATCCTTTACCCGGGCCCGGCCCGAGCCCGAATATCAATTGTCTCTTCCCACCCGAACCCGGGCCGGGTAGAGGCCCACGGGTCAAGTCTGGGCTCTTGCAGTACTCTAATACGTAAAAACAGGATACCGCTTAAACAAAGTGGCTGAACAAGTCACATTTTCTTTTTTTTCTGTCTCTATTTTTCCTTTCTTTTGAAGCTCTGCATTAGGCCAAGAACATGAGGAGTAAATTCGTTTTTTTTCTTGATTATTCTTGCGTTATGGAAGAAGGACGTGAAACAGCGTACACACAACGGATGGGAAAGAGGCAACTAACTTATATTATTTTCGCGATTCGAAATGCAGATTTGATTCTTCTCGAGTCAGTGCTAGTTATTATAGGTAGTTTATTTTCAATACGAAATCAAAAATGATAATTTGATTATAGTCATGTTTATAATATTATAAATTTCATGTTATTTCATTTTTTCTCAGAGGAATAAATTATTTTTATGTTATTATATTTGAGCAAACAAACGAACTTAATTTCTCAGAGCTTAATTACGCTTAATGTAGCAGAATGAGAGTATTAACAGTTTTGAACTTTGACATAAAGCATATGGAGTAATAAAACTAAGTTTTATACCAAAACTCACTTTATAGAGTAACACAAATAAACTATTCAGTAACTGGAGTTGTTTTTAAACTATTTTGTAGCTTTTTGTTTTATGTAGAACATTTAAAATCACTTTAAAAGTAAAGACTTGTTTTAGAAACACACTGGTAACAATTCACGATTCATTTTTGAAACATAAAATAGTATTTTTAAACAAAATAATGCTAGTGTGCTGTGAGCTAATTTCTAAATGTATACTGATCAGGACAGTTAGGATTGAAACGCCAAATAAAAAGGTAACAGTGAAATAAAATACATCTAATAATTTGGTCTTTGACTAATTCGATAAATTGTCAGTAAGAAATAAAAAAATATTAGTTAATAAGTAGGTTTGTTCTGAAAATAATTTACAAATAGTCAGGTTAGGTTAGGTTTAAAAAACTGACCGTTTTATATAAATTATTGATCGTATATCTTATTAACTGACCATATATAGTAACTTACTAAAAATTTTGAATAATTACTGAACAAAAATTGATATAGGTTTTTTTTAAACCATATCCGCTTCCTATTCGGAGAATATGGTCATCGAAGCTTCGCTGTCCCCCTCCAGTCTCCTCATTTCCTCTCAGGTCATCCCAGCATCGCATAGCTCCACCGAATACATCCTATGGATGGTCATCAGCGACCTTCCAGGGTGACGGAATCCATCTGGTTGGTAGAAGAGACAGACAGGATTCAGGCTCCCTTGGGGCATCCGTAGCACGTGTCCAAGCCAGGTCCATCGTCGCTTTTTTATTTTGGACGTAATAAAAGGCTGGTCCGTCCTCTCTCTTACCTCCAAGTTCCTGACAAAATCAAACCACCGTACCCCGATTATTCGCCGCAAGTATCTTATTTTAAAGCACGGTATACGGTTACCCTGTGCCTTGGTGAGGTGCCATGACTTGCAATTGTAAAGCAGCAGAAATAGTTACTGACCTAATAAATGCAAACCAAAACTCCACTATGAAATTTTAGAGTGTTTGAATAGTAAAAAAAAATTATGTTTTATTTTTAAGAAGTAAATTTATTTAATGGTTCGATTCGCAAAAGATAGTTGGCAAGTTTTTAGTACTAGAACTTTTAGTGTTCCTTTATTCGATACGACTCAAAGCTCAGGTAATGTAGTAAACGCAACCACACGTCTCCACCGACACTCCATCTCACAATCATTATTGGGTGCAGGAAGTCGATTCAGGCTTCTAAAGTGTCTCACTGTAGCGCAGCGCATTTGCCACTTGCCGCCTGCAAGTAGCTTTACGACCTCAGTAAAACGTAGAGCTTTTGCGGAGTCGCTTTTGCTTCTACGGCGCTGCGGCTATGAGACACCGTAGCACATAAGGATGCAGTAACTGCTTGACTCATTGTGCATTCATTTTTTTTATATTTGATGCACACATAAATTTTAATCAATAAAATCGGTACTATCTGTTTAGAGTTTAGACCATCACGAGCATTATCAAATGATAAAAATAAAAATCATAACAAAGCTATTTATAATTTAAGACATCGACTGAGGGTGCTTGATGTAATTTCAATATTAAATTTGGATTATTGAGATTTTGTACACTTCCATGTTTTTTGTCACTAACATCCCGGGTTTCGCCTTTCGGCATCTTCAGGCATTCGAGCACACGAATGGACAAAATACATCGAAGTGTACAAAATCTCAATAATCCAAAGCTATTTATATAAAATTAAATGTTAATAATTACACGGTATGTTGAACAATTGTTTCAAGAACTTTGACAAGAATTTATTGATAATCAAGCAAATTATGTACAAACGAAATTAAATAGTCTACATTTAAAATGTCAGGAACATCTTACAAATAATTAAACATTAAAAATCAATTCTCTAAAAAGATGCTTTAAAATAATTAAATTTTATAAAAATTACTATATTATGATTTTTATTCTCATCAGCTGAAATACTCGCGACGAGCGAAGCCAGTCCTGTATCATTATAAACAACTTAAAGTAGTACGAAGAAAACTGTGTTTATTTTTAAAATATAATTTCCATCAAGATTGTTTGACAGAAATTGACACAATACATTACAAGTGATTAATCTAATCATACTAAGACGATCGAGTGACTTGTAATCGGTTCTTACTAGAAAAACAAAAAGAGCACTTAATTAAATAAAGTCCGTGTTTGGATTGGATATCTTGAAATACGTATTAATATATTACACGTGTAAATATGTGTTGGGTCCGTGGTGCAGTGGTCATAGTAGTTGGCTGTGGCTACGGATGTCTCGTCTACGGAACAGTTTCATAAATTGATTTACGGATCTCTGTTCGTAGGCTTGGATGATTGTAATGTCCAAAACCCCCTCCCACCCATCCAATCCCGAAAAAACGAGGCGTAGCAACAGTGATTAGCTAACCACCAATCGTGTCCTAACCGTATCCTTATATCCCTACCCTCTTTGAAAAATGAGAGGTTGAGCAACTGATTAAGAAGCAGTTCTCGTAGAAAAAAATCTGTTGAGCGAACTCCATTAGGAGGCCATATATGCTCCACACTGAAGCGGGCGTGGTTTAAATATATATATAAATCAAATTTGAGTTATTGAGATTTTGTACACTTCCATGTATTTTGTCACTAACGACCCGGGTATCGCCTTTCGGCATCTTCAGGCATTCGCTCGCGCGAATGAACTCGAACTGTCAGTTCGAAATACAAAAAGGAAAAGTCAAATCAATGCTGCTGAATTGATAAAATTCACGTTTAAAGATCACATTTTTTATAAAATTTCATACAAATGTAAATTGTGTTCTGACTGTCTTGAAAAGTAGTGGTTTTCGACTTAACGTTCTTTTCCATTCACACACAGATTATGTTATACTACTTTGAATGACACTATAAGCAAAGTAATGAAAGTATTTTTTTCGCAGTACTCGGTGTTTACTTCTGGTTATTCATTTTCGACATTAACCCAATCTTCACTCCATTAGGGTGACTAAATAGATCGTAAAAAACATTTTCTCTAAATTAGGTCCTACAATAGAATAAAACTGAGGTCCCTCTGCCTTCAGTGCGTCATTTACAGACATCGTGTAATTAGATCGCCATTTGCCAGATGCCGTATCAATTCTGTACACTACTCACAGCTCTAGAAACTGAGCTTGAAATCTGAGTGGGCCAACATATTGGTATTCTAATATTTGACATAATATTACGACTTACATGTAGTACTTGATGGCTCATGTCATCGTCAATTATATTTCAGCGATCGAGCACTATTGTAGAGGAAATGAGGCAGAAAGTAAACAGCTTTTGTTCCGATTTGGTTTTTGACCATTTTCCCGTAATGTCATTAGCATGTAAACTTTGTTATAGCAAGAAACAGTCTTTGTGTGTGCAATTAGCGTACTTATCTTATATATAATAGCCCAAACTGCTCTGTAGACGTCTTATTATTATCACATATCACACAAGTAAGTATGAAACTTTCTCATGACTTTTGTTATGTAATGCACCCATAGTTCCGACGTACTATCTTCTTTAGACACTCAATATTTCAATTTAAATACAGTCATCCATGACGGGTATTGTTATGCTAATTTTATAATAAAACAAACATTTTCTTTCAGTTTATTTAAAACAAGACACTGCTTTGACTTTATTTGTCTTGACATTCAAATTGTTTCTTTTGTCGTCTATTTGATATATACATTAAAGCGTCTTTCTAATCTTTAACCATATCCGCTCCTTATTTGGAACATATGGCTATCACACGGTTTATCCAAGATTCTCTGTCCCCCGTCAGTCTTCTTACTTCCTCCCAGATCATCCCAGCGTCCCGTAGCTCCATTGAGTACATCATATGGATGGTAATCAGTGGATTTCTAGGGCAACGTAATCTATCCGGTTGGTAGAGGAGACAGGCAGAGCTCAGACTGGCCTGGCGCATTCGCAGCACATTTCCAATGACGGAATAAGGGGCTCTCTCGTACCTCCAAGTTCCTGACAAAATCAAACCACCGTACCCCTTGTATTCGCCACAAGTATCTGTTTTCGAAGCACAGTATACGGTTACCCTGTGACTTAATTATTTCCATGGCTCACAAACGTAAAAAAGCACTTTTAAGGTGTTAACTGTCAATTCTTGGTGGAAAGACATTATATTTAAAAAAAATAAAACACAATTCATTTGTACTACTTCCACATATTTAGACCGGTTTCGCTCATCACGAGCATTATCAACTGATAAATATACAAACATAACAGGCTTATTTATATAAAATTGAGAGTAAAAATGAAGGTATATAAAACTGATGGTTCATGAAGTGAGGCAAGAAAATACTGATTAACAAACAAATTATACATAAACCAAATGAAAGAGTCTACAATTAAAATGTTATAGACCTCTTGCAAATCATTAAATACTAATCTGAATTCCCAAATATAGCTACATTAAAAGTCCATTTAGCTGAACAAAATTTTTAATGACGTTACTACTATAATATACAATAATAAATCAGGGAAATTATAAGAAAAAATTAATGAACCATTTAAAAATAATCAAATATTAAGGATGTGGAAGTAGTACAAATGAATTGTGTTTTATTTAAAAAAAAAAAAAAAGTAAAAAAGCACCGTCAGAATACATGCGTGGTATAGATGTCACTTGGTTCTGACCGAGTACAATCGTGAGTTTCAGACTTTCCGCATTGAGTTGAAGGTTGCTCCAGCTACCACTAATCAGATTACGAGTTCTTTTTGCGGATTGCTATCTCCCATAATGTGTACCCCCAAGTACTTAAAACCGTCGGCTCTCTCGACATCTTGCCTCACGCTCGCTAGAGGATAGTCTAGGTCCGGACAGAAATTGTTGCAGAGCACATTGGTTTTACTCGCATTGACTTTGGCAAATTAATTACTCAGTTTATAATTTGGCATATCAAGTCCTTAAAGAGTTTTGTACTATAATGTGTTTAACATTAACCATTTAACTTCTTATTTCAGTAATGGTAAGAATATAATAGTGGGGTTACGTAAGGTTAGGTCTCAAAGCACGCCAGCCGCTTTTAAGCGTTTGAAAATATAATTAACTCATAAATCAATGGGAAAATCAATTAATTGCTCAATTTAAATCATTATCTACTCAAACCTATTGCAAAAACAGTCAGCTATAGGATAACATATAATGCACCAGTAGAGTATAACTTTGCACTTTTTACTACACAGAGCGAGTTAGTGTGTTAATATGTATGGATCTCGTGATCCTAAATCCTAGAGCCGGAGTGGAAAGTTATATGGTGTAAACTCTAATGTTATTTGCACACTGCCATAGTGCTTAATTCTGGCATAGTTTTGTTGATAGCTAATTTAGTAACAAAGTTATTTTGAGTACTGCACTTCAGTAATTTATAGAAGAGTTAAAAGACATCTTAACGTCAGTACAGGGCGTAAGAAGTATTAGGTGAGCTGGATAGTTGTGCTTGTAAAATATGTGACGTCACTTTAAAGAACCAAATTTGTATTGTCATCAAAACACTGTTATAATTTAAACGTTATAATTTAATGAGCACAGACTACGTCAACAAATGCAAAAATGGCGACTGACATTTTTTATCTAGCTCACCTATACGTCTCTTACACCATGATGTCAGTATTTAAAGCAATACTTCAATATTTAATTGGATCACTATAAATTTTATTTATCAATCAAATACAAACAAAAGCGCTTTACGTATTATATTTGTGTATGTTCATTTATTGTTTATCTACTAACAATATCACCATTTATAATTCCACTTGTTTGTATACCGAAGCTTATCATTTATAAAAATGATAAAAATAAATCCAAATATATTAGCAAATTAACTATACAAATAAAATAATGATTCATACTTTATGTGTTTAATTCAATATAAACAATAATCTCTGGCCCTTTTCAGAGCTTACTACTCTGTATTAATGGAATGCTTTTTTGTGTTATAATTCTCCCGCAAGTTATTAAAAAAATCTGATTGAATTATATCGGCTTTTGTAATTAGCCCTGCCAATTTTCCAGGCTTTGCCTGTCTGAGACCAGCAAGAAAAATTGTTTCTATGAAATATTAATACCGCCCACGTTTACCTACACCCAATAATAATTATGTCTCATTCAATATCCATCCGTTAGAATGAGTCGAAACCGAATGAGGATTTTCAATCACATCAGCCTTCACAGTCGGAAAAGAACCTTTTACATTATTTATTAGCAACATTATTATTAAATCAGTTTATTTGCGTGACGTCTCAAAATAGGAATGAATTTTTTTGACCTTAGTCGCTCCCAACGTAGAGCAAATGGAATTCTAATGAAGGTATCTCAATAGAAGTTATTCTACGATAAGAGTTTGTTACTCAGTTGCTCAAATTTTCTTTTTCGAAGTGAGTATGAAGAGAAAGATAGGGCTATAACAAGACTAACGGTTATCTAATCGTGAGAGGGAATTTTAGACATCACAAACATCCAAACCTTCAAACAGAAATCAATTTTTGAAACTGCCCGTAGCAGTATTTGAACACGAGACGCCAACGACGTTGACCACTCCACCGTGGACCCGACTTTTTTCTTTTACAATGTTTAGTAAATGATTTATACAAATGAAAGCTGTATTAGTTGTTTTTTGTCCTACGAGTATATATTATGTTTATTCAGGTGCTGTTTCCCGTCTGACTGACATAACTTAATAACGATCATTAAAAGAAACGGATTTACAACGCATGCTATTGCACCGATACAGAGATGCAATATATATTGCAAAAAATAAATTATAACTGGTTTTGTTACAAATTATATTTCTCCTCTTCGAAAATCGTCTGAATCATGAATTTATATAAAGTTGACTACTAAGCCAACGAACATAATTAAGACACTTAATTCTTAAATTGATTCATCAACCAAAGATTAGCTAGGAATGCCCTATATATTATTACTTGTTCCTCCCCATTGAGATGGGGCGGATCGATTTGTATGGGCTCTGTAGGTATTGAAAGCTAAACGAACTTCACCACAATATGGGAGGCCTTACAACTCGCATATTGGAAACGTGTACTTAATCTCCGTTCCTACATCCGCCACTGTTTCGTATTTAACGAAATGTAAAAAGTACTTTTAATTTGATTTGGATATATGTTCATTTTATAATCATTGAACATTGTTGAATATTTTGTATTAGCGTAATATTTTATTGTTATTGAAGAAATGGAAACGTATTGTGGAAACAAACTTTCACTTCGAGGGTGTTTTGACCAATTGATGTAAGCCTCAAAAAATCAAAAAAAATTAATGATGAGGTATCATTTTAAAGACGACAGAGCAGGTCTCGGCCAAATGATGTAAATAAGTAAAATAAATTGACAACTTTTTGGAAGGGAAACATCATTTTACATTGGTATTAGGATAAAAAATTCTGACCCGGCTACTTGATGTAAGCCAATATTATATCGACAATCTCTACGTATAATCCCGTATCTGCAAACATGAGAATTTACAGAAGTTCATTTCAAAGATTCATAACGCAACACAAAACAGCTTTTACTCTCTCATGAACAATTTCAATTTTGATGGTTACATCAATTGACCAAAACACCGTCGATTATGTATTAAAAAGTACTAAAGTGCTTAATGATCTTGACATTTTATACGGTTTATTTATAATTCTGTGGGATTATAACAATAAGGTGATGTCAGTTTGACTTACCTTACTTTGAAGAGAATAAACATGAAAATTCAAATTACACGGATGATTCTTAATTGATAGTACACATATTCAATAGATTTTTTTATTGATAATGATTAGCATACCGAATTTTACTATCAAATGCTGATAAATATTTTATTGTGGGAATAAACCTGATATGAGAAAAACGGACATCTCACCATTTGCCAAAACGCCACAGACTTGATACCCAAAAGTTTTACTGTGTCAAAGGTTAAGAGACACAAGTTATACTTTTTTAATGAAAGTATCAGACGATGTTTTCTGCTACAACAATCTTTATAAGATAATTATTTGCACTGCTGGATAAATAAAATGTTAAAAGATTAGGCTTAGAAAACTCCGTTTTCTGGCTCAATAAGGAAAAGGTTAAGACGACAATAATCGCTGAAAATTCCATGTTAGCGGCATATATTGATTATAAACTTCAGAAATGATTTGGGCATTCATTTAAACGCTACTTTCGTAATCATCTGATGATGTTTAAGTTGAAACACAAAGACAAAGAAAGTTTGAGATAAAACAACTAAAAGTCACTTTTGTTCAGTAAAATAACATTTTAGAAAATATTATTTCAAACTGTTGATGTAGACGATAAATTTAATATAGGGTTACGAACGAACTTGACTGAGTCGTATAGTATCAGAAGTAGAACTATCCCATATTTGTTGAAATTGAACTAATGCTGCCACACTATTCTACCGATCATAGTGTATGGCTAGAAATAAAATTTTGGTATCAAAATCAAGTACATGTGGTATAAAAACGTAAAAGAAAATCATGCTTTCTCCCAAAATTAGAACGATTAACAGCTTTGGAAACAGAAGTGAACGGCTTACTAAATCATACTTTCGACTAATCACAAAGGTACCCTAAGTGATGTCACAATATGGCCGCTCATACAAATTTAAAATATTAAAAAACTCAAAAATTCAAAAACTCAAAAACGCCAAAAAAACGTTTTTCGTGTTTATCTCGAAACTTCAAATAGTGGATAGTTCTACTTTTAATACTATACGACTCTATGTGATGCTGTATTTTTTTCTAGTTCTGTTGATAAAAAAACAATTAACAATCCCTTATGAATTCTAATAATCCCAATATCGCCTATCGTAGATGTTAGTGTCAAATCCACAAGTGAAGTGGCCTCTGGAGTGTTTGTCGGCCACTTGGCACCGACGCCTTCTCACTACGAATAGATGACGTCGCGACGCTGGCGAGGGTGATACGTGTCACACCTTATACAGCTTTGACATTAACGATAAATTATTTATTAATGCTGTATATTTACCAGCTGTCATCTAGTAAGAGAATGTAAAGAGCAAATATTTTACAATTTATCTTTAATTGTTACAACTAATTTCATTCAACGATAAAGCGTTTATAAATTGTAAAAACAATTTACGAACTGGTATATTATTGCGAAATGAAAAATAAAACGGATATAAAATCAATAGCTACAAGTTAATAGTTCTTTTAATAGTGTCTGCTTTTAATGTAGAGCATATGGTTTCCTAATGGAAGTATTTCAAGAGAAGTTTTCTATGAGAACTGCTTTTTACACAGTTGCTCAACCTCACCTTTTTCGAAGAGAGTAGGGATAGAGTAATAGGACTAAGACAGCACTATTGGTTAACTAGTCGTTCTCACTACAACCCGTTTTTATGATCGTATGGATGGGAGGGAATTTCAGACATCATAAACATCCATAAATCGATTGAGAAATCAATTTATGAAACTGTCCATACTGCGATTCAATCAAAGCGCGTGAGATTTTGTTGTATGATGGATGCCTTTATCATTCTTTTTTGATTGTGTTTTGTTAAATACCGACATATTATGACGTTTTTCTACTTTATTTAAATATTACATTGTCTCAATAATGACTATAATTGTATACGTATAAAAGCATGAATTTTCTATCGGAAAAAATTTGCATACGGCATAAAGTCATTCTGCCAATATTTATTTATTTTAATATGACAATTATAACTTATCACTACTACAGACCCCACTGTGCCATTTATTTTAAAATAAATACACAATACAGAATAATATAGATTTAAGTTGAAAATATTAACTTCTTGGTGATATAAAGTAAGAACACAGACAGCCGATGACAGTATATATGGACGACCAAGGGACTACCATTCACCGCACGTAATCATCATCCTGTTGAATCTCGTCAATCATTTAACGGTTGAAATTATATTCCTAGATATTTTTTTATGGATTCTGCAGTAGCTTTTTGACAATTTATTTTTAATATTATTCTGATGGTTGTCTCACTAGTAACACAACCAGTGACATAATAACGTTATCGATTCTTATTGTATACTATTCAACTTGAATGTAGAATACATTTTGGCATTTTTCTTATACCTATCTAACGTTGTCGTGAATGTAAAATAAAATAGAAGATACGTCAAGCCACACAAATGCTGTGAATAGAGTTTTCATGAATTGATTTTTCTTATTTACTATTTTAATAATAACGTATTATGCTGGTTTTCTTACATTCAAAATTTACCAATGCCCAGTCACTGAAACACATCTTAAATTAATGCTATTTGAAATTATCTGCCTTATATAATCTAATAAACATTTTTTTAATTGGATGTAATAGAATTATCATTTAAAGGTCAACTAAAGCAATCAAGCATACCTTCATAATATCGTTTATACAAAGCCCCAACCACTATCATTTATAAGTAGAAATAATAATTGGATTATATAATTAGTTTTTAAGTAAAAGCCTCTTTTACAATCCGGCTTATTATTATTAAGTGACTTACGATAATTATTTTCTAAATATTTAAGATATTGTTAAAATGACATATTTTTTTAATTAAATCGAAAGCGGTTTTATGTTTTAATAAAGCAATAATTTTTTGACTATATCTACTCAGAATATGCCTTTTATATACCGCAATGACCAAAGGTGGTAAACAATAACTGGTTATATATGTCAGTCGCTTTCATGCTATTTTCATTTTTTTTATACCGCGTCCACTCTTAATGTGGAGAATATGGACTCCTAATGCAGGTATCTCAAGAGAAGTTTTGATACGAGAACTGATTTTTGTTCAATCTCTCGGCTTCACTTTTTTGAAGAGAGTAGGGATAGAATGATAGAAATACAGTAATAATAGCGGTTAGCGTATCGCTCTCACTACGCCCCGATTTTAGGATCGGATAAGTGAGAGGGAAAAAGAAAAATCTATATATCGATTGAAAAATCAATTAATGAAACAATCATGCAGGGATTTGAACCCGAGACATTTTTAACCAAAGCCATTATCACTATTTTCATTTCGGTAATGTAAAGAATGAATGATACGGTGAAATAAGAGTTTTAAGCGAGCTTCTCTCTAATTTCATTGTCAAATATGACTAATGTATAAATATTTCTATTAGATTCAAACTCTTAATTGCTTTACCAGGTAAAACGAAAGCCATAGGAGGTACTACTTTTCAAGGGACTGTGATAATATAGTCTGTTAGAGATAAATCGATAACGTCATAATTCGTGGTTTTATTGAAATGATAATTATCAGATTCTTCTATTCTTACAAAATTACGTCATATTTCTTTTTTTTATGACTTTCCTAATTACACTTTAATGATAATAAATTGAATATAACGATCATTTGTAATTACAAAGTCCTACAGTCTCTTTTTTACCACTTAAGATTATTTGTCATTAATATCAAATCGGTTTAAAAATAACTTCATATAACGAATATAGTTCTTAGACTGAGTTGTTATAAAAAATTTATTTATTTTCTTATTTCTTTAATATGTATATATATCGAAACATTACTTCCGAAGTGTAACAAGTGAAAAATTGTCGGATTTGAGTTAAGTATATGGAAATGCTTAGAATAATCAAATTCCAGTTCCAAAATGTAGCAAGTGGTAATCTGTGGCTATTTTATAATGAATGAATATATTATTACTTAAGATCAAAACTGTATCAATTACGAAAATCCTGTGAAAACATCAGAAAACTCCTGTTTTTAATATTACAAAAAATAGATGTGCAGTATAATGTTAAACCTGCTAAAAATCTTGTTTCGTAACTACCTCAGAACTATGTTTTTTTCAATTGTTATACTTTAGAACTGATGTATCGACTGTTGATTAACTGTCAGTATGAGTTCACCCGTGCACTTGAATGTCTGAAGACGTCAGGAGACGAGACTCTGGATTTTAGTGGCAAATCTTGTGGAAGCATACAAAAATTGACATTAAAATTCTATCATACCCACTCAGCCGATATCTTCAATCATCACAACTGTTACAAAATAAATATGTGTCACTAGAAATAAAAAAAAATGTGTGATATTTACCAGAGATATTTTGATATCGCTTGCAAACGTTACCTTTTGTAGTAGATTAGATTGTGCATTTCAACCAAATTCTGAAAGCAGGCTTGCACATAAAATTGATATGGGCAGGTCGTTAGTTGATTGCGGTGCCGTTTTTTTTTTCCCACAATAAAATCCTCGCTCGCAATTTGTGTGGATCATATTTTTACACTTTTACGTTAACTGCTTGAAATAATCCGACCAAAAAGCTCTTTTTTCTCAGCGACTACCCAACTTTTATACCAAGGTTGTAAAAAAGCCGTGAAAGTTTTATTGCATGTTGGTTTGGCTTTAATGTGGTAATTTTAAAACCATTACCAGTTATAAAATTGAGCATCAAATAATTTCATATTATTCATAAAAAAATTTCCTTGTGTATTCGTTCATATGAATATTAACGTGGATTTGATACATCAATCAAACATTTTTAGGCTATGTGTGCTCCCAATATATTCCTTAGGCTATATTTCAACAAATATTGTTTTTGGCAACTAATTATTTGGTCAGTATCTAATTCAATTAGCGGTCAGTAACAAATGCATGAAATGGTCAGTAGAAAAATATAAATGCTAAGTAAATATTATAGATACGGCCAGTAAATATTAAAGGTAGGTTAGGTTAGGTTAACTTAGTAAAAAAGATAAAATAATAAATATGATTTAGGTTATATACGTACGAATCTCATTAAACCATTTTGAGTGGTAATCAATTAAACTGTTTTAGAATGGTACATTAGGAAATGTTAATTTTATTTATAATTTTAATAAACATGCAGCAATTGCCAAGTAAATAAAGTTTTGGTTTGGTTTAATTTAATAACTGACCATTTTATATAAATTACTGACCATTTATTTTATTAACCGACCACGTGTATACTTACCATTTATCTAATTAATTACTGACCCAATAAATACAAGCCATTGTTTTTTAAGCTAAGAAAACGAAAATAAGACATTGTTATGATAGAAAATTCTACATTTTATTTATCTTGACACTGATTTAAGAGTCGAATGTGTAACGGATATGTAAAAATCACACACACGTCATTGAATAAAAATTTATAAATCGATTAAGAAATAAAGTTCATGTCGTTGGCTTCAGTTGCGGTACTCATGTGTTCAAATCCCAGTACAAACAGTTTCATAAATTGATTTTTCCCATAACCCATCTTGCGTGTCTCCCATCCGATCCTAAAAGTCGTGCATAGGGAGAGCGATTAGCCAATCACCACTTTTGTCCTAGGTGGAGCAACTGAGTAAAAAGCAACTTTCGTAGAAGAATATTCTTGTATAAAAAATCCTGCTAGCTAATGTGCGTACTGCGTCAACCACTTGGCTACATTATCGACTACTTGGATATTAATATCTATTTTTATAAACTGTTGCTCGTTATGTAACTGAGTGTTCAAATCCCTCAAATGAACATTTTCATAAATTGATTTTTAAATCGAGCTATAGATTTGTTACCTAAAATAAAAGGTCATGAAAAGAGAGTTATAAGTTTGTCGTTTTACTAATCTCAATATTTCATTTTTACAACCTTTGAACAATATTCTTATGTTGGCCTCAAGAGTGTGCGAGCAAACATTTTGTAATAAATTACTGCAATGCATCAATAAAGGCAATGTCTGTTTACAATTCGATCTATGAGCTTCGAGAATATATGCTTGCGTCGGATATTGGGGGTGAAGTGGTTTGACTTCGTGAGGAATTCGAAGATAAGGAAACGAATCGGGTAACGCCCTGTCACATCGGCAATAATAGAAAGACGTTGGAACTGGCTGGGTTACGTGTTGCGAATACCTCCGGAAAGCCTCAATTCTGCTTGCCTCGACCTGTGGGATTCCGGCGTTCTGAAAGACCATCGGTTACTATCCAGGTTGTACTCGGCGGCGCTGAAGCACCGGCATGTCATGGGAGGAAGCAAAGTGATTAGCGGGTGACAGGGATTCATGGAGACCCCGCGTGGTAGCCATATAAGAATCTATAGAGTGGCATAAACGAATTAACTCTCCAAAGTCTGTATGTAGCGTCAGGTCATCGACAAGTTAACTCACGAACTCCTACCAAGGTCATAGCGAGCTATCAAATATTTATTTTGACTTTTTATAGTATAACATTGTATATTGGCATCTATTGACTAGTAGTGATTCTTTTTCCTCAGGTAGATTATCACTTTTATCGACGTAATCTGCAGTCATGATTAGTGTTACAGCTTTGCTATCACAAATTTATTTGCACATAAGGTACACATACAAACAATTTTATTTGACATAATATGTGGAACCATGCTTAAATGTACCATTAGTGTGCAAAAAGTGATAGTGGTTAGTTTTGGTAAAGTGAGTTTACTTATGAGGTTGTTTTTTGTATATTTTCGAAGTAATATTTATCATTTTATTGTGAAAAAATTTACGAAAATCTCGAAAACGTGTTGATTTGATAAATGTTTACATCATTTTATGCCATATTTTTAAAGCGATTTATTTTATTCCATAAATAGCTAGCCGACAAGTGCCCACCTGTTCACAATTTTCCTGGCACAAAAAAGGTTAACGATTAACTTTCATTAAGCAATTTTTGTCGATATGCTTCGAAAAAAGTCAATTTGCTGCACATACAGAGCATGAATGGTTTTATAAATTATCAATGCTCATCAATGAAATATCTACTGCGAAGAAATTCAATATGGAATACCCACCGTTAACGTAGTCGAATTTTTCATTGCAAGCTTCAGGTTTGTAGGAATGCTTGAGTAATCAATTCTAAAACCAATTAAGTTCCACGAACCACCGATTAAGAACCTCTATTTCAAATAGCAAAGCGTCGTTTTCCCGATAGACCAATGAATTCAAATAAAGTGGGCAGCGATAAACTGACTTCTAGCCAACGTCAGTGGCTTACAATATAAACGTACCCCTTTAATGTTTATTCGATAATCCAAGAGGGTTTGTATTGTTAACAATGTAGCCAAGGTAAATTGTAGTTTATTCTTCTTACTCGAATTTTGTTACGTCGTTTGAGAAACTTTACTATTTTTGGTTGTTATGGAACATTTCAAGATTTCACATTGCCATTAAATTTACTTTAATGAGGTAGCTTAATTTTTTTTTATTTTTTTTACAGCTCGCCTTTTACGTGTAGTAGACGTATTTGTTGATAATATCTAAGGGATTGAAAACATTTAAAAAATAATTTTTGTATTGTCTTGATGCATTTTTTTTATAATGTCTTGGGGTATTCATCGTTGTATCTACCATCATTCACTAAGGCTTTAGCACTCTTCTTACAGGGTGTATTTCACATTGTAACAATGTTATGAGTATTTAGAATTTTCTTCAGGAATGTTTGAGGAGAAATTCTTAAATTTTTTTGCATGAACTTTAGTGTGCAGAAACTTAAGAAAGAAATATCAATAATATTAAAAAAATTGTTTCTGTTTTTAAGAATTGCGTTCCGATTGTCTTTCATTTGACGGTGTTTTGGCCAATTGATGTAACACTCAAATTTGAAATTGAAATCTTAAATCAATGTACTATGTCATCAATTTTCCCTTCCAAAAAGTGGTCAATTCATTTTTCTAATTTTTATCATTTGGCCGAGACCTGCTCTGTCGTCTTTAAAATGAAATCCAATAATTAACTCAATTTCGTATTTTTTGAGGGTTACATCAATCCGCCAAAACACTCTATATGACGCCGTGAACTCTTTCAATGCCTTATACATCATCAGAAATGCAACCAAGTCTACGACAAATCCAATTGATAGTTGTATCGTCTTGAACAATTTTTCCCGTTCATCGTCTATGTCTGAGTATTCCCAAAGGATTTGATCAGCATCCTGAATCGTATTGCCGCATGTTGGACTATCATGATACGTCATCGAAGCTTATTGACTCGCCCTGGTTTTTGTTTAAATTTTAAAAGCTTAAATTTTAAAAGGATCTAGAAGCGCCCGCGAACAGCTCTACTGACAATGATTCTTGGTATGTAATTACCTAGTCGAACCGATTTATGGTCGTTAAAAGAAATTGGTTGCCGACCGACTGACGGGCTAAACCAAAATTAGAAAGCAGGCGTTTTTCAATTACCCTCTGCTTGGCAACGGTCAAAAGCCAGCAACAAAACGGAGGGGACCTGCAATTTTTGAAGACTTCACTTTAATTTTGCAGACAGTCTGTTTCGGGTGCCATTGTAAATTGTTTTAGTTCGTTTTGAAACTGGATTTAATTTAAAATTAAAATCATTTGTTTATGTCACTTGTATTCAAATGCGTTATGTGTAAATGTAGACTCAATTTTATCTTATGTACTGGTAATTTTTGTGTATTAAACCACTGCATTTTCAAAAATGAGAGGTAAACCGGAATTAAGCGGTGTGTCGTATTGAGATCCTATACATCCTGGATGGTGATAATTAAGCATTCCCCTCTCTTCGACCGGGCATTCTCATAATATTACACTTCATATTGAGAGTGGGTCTTCACATTTGTTTATTATTTCCTCCCGATATAGGTATCTCAATCAAAGTTGCTCAAAAAGAACTGCATATTACCAACATTTACCGTGTTAACTGTCAATTGTTGGTGGAGAGGCATTTTATTTTAAAAATTAAACACAATTTATTTGTACTACTTCCCCATGTTTATAATGATCAGAACAAAAATAAAATCATAACAGGGATACTTATATAAAATTAAATGCTAACAATCACAAGGTATATAAAACAATTGATTCTTGAACTATGACAAGAATTTACAGGTGATCAAACAGATTATATGTAAACGAAATTAAATAGTCTACAGTTAAAATATTAACCACTTCTTACAAATCAATAAGCCATTATGTGAAATAAAAAATAAAACCACATTAAAAATCCATTATCTGAGCTAAATATAATGAGTTTGTCAATAATTCTTATTATCCATTCACAAAGGCTCAATTTTTGAATAATAATGGGGCGGGACTAGATAATTGCTTATCGTACTCGACATCGACTAACTAACTATGCCTTTTAACACAACTATATAGATTGTGAATGTGTCCTTACTGGGATTCAAACCAGTAGACACTGAAGGGTGATTTCCATTTTTCATCGAATTATGTATTATGTTAATATTCACAACTTTTCGCGTAGTCATTCAATTCAACATAAATATTGTATTTTTTTATTTAGTAAAATCCCAAATTCACGGATTATTCAAAATCTCGCCACTGCTTTTAACCCTTTCGGCACAGGGAGGTCTTGCCAAAAAGGTAGTTTATTATATTATTCGCGGCTTAACGAGTCGATATCTATTTTTAATTGGCCAACATTTGAGTGTTGTTTATTTTTGTTTGCAAACATTCACACAGATTAAAGCTTCATTTGCCACACGGCAATTAGCGATAATTTTTTTTTTAATCTCATAACTTAACGTAATTCATTCAATTCAGCAACTTATATTGCATTCTATCATATTCTATTATATTTAGATAACTAACAAAACGTATCATGTCCACTCCAAATGTGTAACATATCGACTCTTAATGGATCTAATCTCAACAGAAGTTGTCCTACGAGAACTGCTTGGTTTTTAACGATCACTTTTATACAGATGACTCAACTACTCAAATGAATCCGTGGTACAGTGGTTAAAGTCGTTATCTCGGTATGGACAGTTTCATAAATTGATTTTTCAATCGATATATTGATTTACGTCCGACGGCATAAATGCTTGTGATGTTTAAAATTCCCTCCCACCCATATCGTCCTAAAGAAGGGACGTGGCCAAAGCGATCAGCTAACAACTTGTAACCCTACCCTTGCATCCCTACTCTCCTCGAAAAAGAGAGTTCGAGCAACTATAAGCAGTTTTCGTATAAAAACTTCTGTACTTAGATACTTTCATTAGGAGTCCAAATCATCCACATTGGAAGCGGACATGTGCTCTTATCTGTCAATATTGATCGCGTATTTGTGAAAATATGTACGACTGCATCAAGTCCTTTTCGGCTTTACTTTCCACAATTAAATTGACCCCCATCTCATAAGCGCAGAACACCAATAATGACATACCATTTTATATTACTAATATTCTTTCGTAAAATAAATATCATTTTATCTATAGCTGATAAAAGCGTTTTGATGCAGACGTTTGCTTATGTTTGTCCACGCCTTACCAACCGCGAGGTTAAGGGCTATTCCCGTCCGTTTCTTCAACGATAAGCACCCCTGGCAAGGTAAACACATCTGAAACATTTCCAGTCTCGGCAAACACTCCACCACTCGGCTGCTCTAACTCCGCACCCACTCTCGTAACTGTGTGTCATTGGCGAAAGGACATTCTTAAAATTGTCTGCGTATAGAACTAGCTACGCCTTCCTTTGAGTCAATTTAACACATCGGTTGTTTAAATATATATAGATCGGATCAAGAAGATTATGTATCATCACAAGATTTTTTTGTCTTATTTGAGATTCTATTAACCAGCTAGTTCTTCTTTGAAAAGAAATAAATATTGCGAAAAATTTGATACATTTGTTTTAATATTAAATACAATAAGCTCCTAAATAATGATATTGAAATATAATAGTAAACACCGGTTTACAGTGCCACCTGGTAGCATTTTCTTAGCAATCACCCAAACCTTACTTCTGTTCGGACGTATTCGTTTCCTTATGCGCATCGTGTGCAAGTGCATTGTAGTGCTAAGAATCTCAGACGAGCAGTTAAATCTAGCAGACAACTACGAATAGACAAGCTTATTTTATTTTGTTTAAACATTTTTAACAGAAGTTTTATGAACAAAAACTGATTGTAAGTAATTCCATATATTGTAATTCACACTTTTATTTTAAGCAATAATTTACTACCGTTTCAACAATTTTCGTTTAAATTTGAACGCATGAAATTCTTATAGTAATACAATTTAATACAAATTTACATTTCTTAGGTAATTTATCGACAATATTTTTATTATTTCCTTTAATTATAAAAAAAACTAAGCCTGGATGATATTGACTGTGGAAAGGAAAAATGACGTAACTCCCACAAAAAAATATTGTGTATAGCCAAATAAAACATGTATTGAATTGTAAATATCAAAAAAAAAACATTTTCTAAAGACGGAGGATAAGTCCTTTTGCTTATATAAAATTAATATATTATATATTTATATATAAATATAGTGTATTAATACGTTTTGTGTGAGTTGTACACAATATTTTTAGTGTGGGTTACGTCCTTTTTCCTTTCCACAGTCGATATAATATCGTCGTTGATCTAGAAGGAAACACTACATCGAAAAACTTACATATTAAGTTTGTTTTAGCAAAATATTACTTATATTAATCTTTACCTCATAAAAAAGAAACTTATTTTTATAAATTATATACTTAAAAATAGTTTTGTACAAACAAACAAAATGAAAAAGGTACAGCATTTTAGACGTTTGACGAACTTCAAAGTCCAATTACTCAAAATTAGTATTTTTTAGTTAGTGTCTTCTTCCAGAACAACGAGATATATTTGTATACAAAAAGCTAGTGCTCGTAGACACGTTTGTCAATCTTGTGGTCTATATTAAAAATGGTGTAATTTTATAATTATGAGAACTATAAATTTTTAACAAATAACTCATATATAATAAATTCGTAGAAAAAAACGTCGCAAGCAATCTATCATTCATTCATTTTTGACTTGATAATCATAAAATGTGTTTTAACACCCTGAATTCGCTGAACTTGTATGTTCTGTGACCTATTTGGAACTTTGCCAGTTCGCTTTCCCATCCCTGGCACATGTTTAGAAACTTATGGCTTCAGATTTAATATATGGTTGAGTTGGCTATATAGCATATAGTTTCGTATTAATACACTCTATGTAAATCTCCAAACTGATTATAAATTTTAGTAAACTTCAATATTATATTGTTGGAGATTTGGTCTAGAACTACTGTAGCGTTTAACAAGAGGTAAGGCAATACTGTAGCTTCTGTGATAGTCACATTTTGAAAATTTATTGCAATGTCAAAATATTTGGTAGAATAAATGTTTTTTTTTTCATATGACAGTCATTACTCGAATAAAACTAATCTGTATTTTTTCAATTAAACAATGAAATAGTTTTTGGTCGGTTACTCAATATATTATGTTTTCCGGGGTTAGTTGTCAATTCTTGGTGGAAAGGCAATATATTTTAAAAATAAAAGGCAATTTTTTGTACTACTTCCACATGTTTATAATGATCAGAACCCATAATGCTCATCGCGAGCATTATGAACTGATAAAATACAAATCACAACAAGGCTATTTACATAAAATTGAATGCTGATAATAGAATTACGAAATTAAATATTAGTTTACATACAATTTTCTTATTTAAATGTAAATTCTTATCATTGTTCTTGTACCAATTGTTTGATATATCTTGTTATTATTAATATTCAATTTTATATAAAAAGCCTTGTTATGTTGGTATCAGTTGGTAATGCTCGCGATGAGCGAAGCTGGTACTGATCATTATACATATGTGGATGTAAACCAAAGAAAATTGTGTTTAATTTTTAAAATATATTATGTCTTCATCTTTCTTTCTCCTTGGACCATATTCACTTCATTCCTGAAGATCTGTTCCGCACTGGTCAGAATGTTATCAGATTTATGATAGACTTGGTCACACTTCACATTGGTCTTATCTGCGATTATTTATTGTGACCTGAACTATTTCTTCTAGTCAGTCCATCAATAATTTCATGAATGCCCTAAACGGATTTGTCAAATATCACAAATATGTCACAACGCAGATTTGCATTACACGACGTTTTTGTGGAACCATTATATAACCGTGTTTTACGAGGCCCGAGTGTATATATATTACAGTAAGTGTATAATTTAACCAGACAATTCTATTGAACTATTAGCTCATCGTTATAAATTCATTAATATTGATAGACGTTATAAACAAAAATTTGCCTCAAGGGAAAGCAATCGCAGCTTAATTATTAAGACATTAATTTTAAGTAAATATTACTATTAACAAAGCTTAATGTCACTCCTTAAGCTATTAGAGGAGTAATGTACTCGTATACTTACGTTTAATGCTAATTTAAATCAAATCCTAATTAATTATCCTCAATAACAATAACTCAAATTAAATTCAATGTTGAAATGTAACAAACAGTATGTTTACATCAATTGCGTGTAGTTGTTAAATTTAATATTATTTATTCTTTCCATACAGATGAAAGATAATTATAATAAAACATTTCATATAATATCGTCGTTGTTCTAGATGATAACACTAACTAACAAATACTATTTTTGATTAATTGGACTCTTTAAAGTTTTTCAAAGGCTTCAAATGCCATACCTTTTTCATTAAGTTTGTTGGTACAAAACGTTTTTTAAATAAAAGTATAATTTATTAAAATAAGTGTGCTCTTTCATACGATACAGTTTTAAATAAATAACATTTTGGTATAACTAAATCATTATGTATTTTTTTCCGATTTAGTATTTTCTTCATTATATATATATAATCATTTCATTGATTGAATTGGTATGTACGTGGTAGAGCTCCATTATAATATAATACAAATAACGAAATTATTTAGATCTACAATTTTTATCAGTTTGTTGATAGATCTTTCGGTTTCAAGCCATCGTCTGATGTTTAAATTTAATTGAGTATATGTACTGTTTTGGAAGAGATCGACAATATTATGTCATCTACGAGAGACGTGCCGACATGTACTTTCTATAAGAATGGTTTTTAATACGCATACAATATGATATCGTTGACATATTGGCAGAAGACAATTAGTCGAAAATCGGTTGTTTTGAGTTATGAATGCAGCATGATTGATTTACAGACTGCCTATAGTCTGAAAATACAAGCTCAGCCATATTTGATGTATTTTTTACGTAATTTGAAGAAGTCAATAAGTAAATTTCGTTCACAGTTTATTAGTGGCAAAAAACTGTAATTAATATTACTGTAAAAACAGTTACTAATAATAAAACTTCTAAATTAGTAACAATTCTCATAAAGAGGTTCGTTTAATAAATAATAGTTAAGTCAAATTTCATGATTTTTTTAAAAGTTGATTATCTCAAAACAAGGTTTTTTTTGACTTTGCGCCTTCTGCCACTATAACAGCAATATACCATATTCAACGTTATAATGCATTGTTCTTTACTCTAAATAAATAATACAGCATTTCGTTTCCGTTACAAAATATACGAAAAATATGTTCAGCATCAAAAAAATCGACCACGTTTGATTTATTTTGTATGGCAAAAGGCTGTTTTCATTAAACAGGGAAGACATATAAATAATAAATTACTTTGAAAAGGAACAAATGCGCAAACAGCAGAAACCGCAACGCAAAATCGTTTTGTGAATGAATAATTATTTTGGTTTGAGGGGTGTTAAATATTCTGTACATTGTGAGTCAAAGTATATATTTGTAAGTACTTTAAACAAATAAATACATCGTGAAAATAATACAAAAATTATACTGTCATACTTGGCAAGAAAGAAGTATGAATATTTTAGAAATACATCAGACTAAAAGCAAAACCCTTTCGGATACTGCTTATAAAAATGAATTTTCAATTTTCGTTTATTTCAACTTTTAACTGCTTAACACTTTTATGGTGTTAACTGTCAATTCTTGGTGGAAAAGCAATATATTTTAAAAATGAAGCATATTTCGTTAGTAATACTTCCATATGTTCATAATGATCAGAAGTGGTTTCGCTCATCACAAGCATTATCAACTGATAAAAAAAATCATGAAAAGGCTATTTATGTAAAATTAAGTGTATACAATTATAAGGTATATAAAACAGTTGCTTCAAAAAACAATTATTTATTTAATTATTGTATTTTTCTCAGATAAGGGATTTTTTATTGTGACATCATTTCTGATTTCACATTAGTATTTTTATTATTTGTAAGAAGTCCTTAACATTTTATTGTAGACTATTTAATTTCGTTCACACATATAAATTGTTTAAGTAAGTGTAAATTCATATCTTAGTTCGTGAACCAATTGTTTTATATACCTTATATTTGTTCACATTCAATTTTATACAAATAGCCTTGTTAAGATTGTATTTTTATCAGTTGGTAATGCTCGTGATTAGCAAAACCACTTCTGATCATTATAAACATGTGGAAGTAGTACAAAAAACATTAAAACACAATAGTGTATCGATCTAATCTCTGCTCATTGGGAAAGACGCTGGAATCGTTTAATATTAAAGTTATCAATCTTAATTTAATGTTAGAACGTAGTAATTTTAAGGTGAGATCAATAAACTGAAAATAGACAATCCGGCTTCATGTTGAGTGAGCGACTCAGGAAGTACGTAATGTGGACCGGAAACGCATGTGTGAAACACGAAATGGCGGGTTGAAAGGGCGGGAAATTCGACACGTATGAAATGTTTTTTTTACATTTCGAATACATCCGAAAAGTAAATACATTTGAAGGAAAATATTGACATGACGCTGTTGAAGGAATTGTCAACACACGTTGTATGTTTCCAATATTCGTTTTATTTCGTAAATACACAATAAGTATAAATGTAAAATATATGAAAAATATTATACTAACGGGTTTTTTTTATAAACTAGAATTTACTTCGAAAAATTTGCCTGAATTTGAAACCTCCTCGGGGTATCTGACATTATTATAGTAAAGTAGAAATTATCAAATTTAAATTGAAAACTTTAGACATACTGTATTTCACCAACGCATCTTCAACTTGAGTAATCAATTCAATTAAGGGCGAAGGCTGGATTTTACCACTGACCAGGCAATGTGAGAGAAAAGACTCACAGCAGACTAAAATAAATAATTGTATTGTCTATAAAATACCCAAAGAATTTATTTTTATATCTTGGATTGACTTTGTCCACGTCCGTGGTGCAGTGGTCAACGTCGTTTCCTGCAGATACTGATTTCTCGGGTTCGAGTCCCGGTACAAACGGTTTTGAATTTCTGATCGTATACATGAATTTATGTGATGTCTAAAATTTCCTCCATCCAACAGATACTAAATGCGGGGTGTATCAAAAGCAATTAGTTAACAACTAGTTCTTCCATAGCCCTATGCTTTTATCCCTACTCTCTTCGAAACGGAGAGGCTGAGCAACTGAGTAACAAATAATTCTACTAGAAAAACTTCTTTTGATATACCTTCATTAAAAGTCCATATGCTCCACATTGGTGGATCGAAATAATAAGTTCTATCCATTCCAGGTTGACTTAAAACAAAAAAATCTTTAGGAATCTAATTCCAACTATTTTATGCTTGACGCTATTAAACTATAGTTGTAGAATGACGATGATGATGATGACGATCTGGATTCAGTTCGATGGGCGATGTCAGAATGAATCCAGTCCTTTCTTCTTTGTTCATATATACTGTCGTCGGCTGTCTGTTCTACTTTAGTCATCATGACTTGCCTCTTCAAAGCGTTCACTTTTATCGTAACGGTTGCAGAATCCCCGTCTTATATCTGTCACTGCTTGATTTCTCTGACTGCATTTTCAAGTGTGATAGGTTTTATAATTAATTTGTTTTTTTGCAATGATAAATATCATGTTGATGACTTTAAATAATGACAAGTATGTTGTTTCGTAAACCTGCAGCGTTAACTATCGCTGTAAATTAAAAAAATTTGAGTGAAGTAATAGTTAAAAATATCAAACGGTTATTAACATATGATTATTTTTAGTTCAAATAAATTCATCACCACATATATAATGTATTTATTTTCAGATTTACTTATTTTATAAACTTACATTGTTGTATACTCTACGCTGGGAGCTTTAATTACAAAGCGAAACTAAGCACGGCGTTGATTATTATTATTTTCACTTGCGGGGGGCAATTGTCAAAAGTTGTGACGTGGCCAGTGCGCGGGAAACCGCAACTTCGTACGCCCGTCAAAACTCTACCCGCTGTGTAACAACACTAACAACTAACATCTAAAGCTGCGTGTTCACAACAGCGCCGCTTGTTCAAGACCTTACCTAACCGCTATACCAATTGTATAATACAGGGGTGGCATAACCGAAACCAGCACCCTAGTCGATTTCATATTCATTATGATCAAACAAACCTTATAACTTTACATTATGTTTTCCCATACTAAGATAACTTGTCGGCTCCGTGGTGCATGCTTCAGGACAATCTGGTGGAAATATAAAATCGATGAAATGATCAACAGATGAGTGTTTAAACATAACTTCTAATTCAGACCCGGTATACCTGCATTTGTGTGATAAAATAATTTCCTTGAACAGCCCTAAATTAATAGATTATCAAATAAGTATTAATTAACACTCTTACTTAAACCGTTACAAAAAGCTAACGTCATTATACATATATATATATATATATAGAATGAGTGTTTTTTTGTTGATTCTTTATGCGTTCCTATACCATTCATCTGATATCGATAAAACTTTGGTGAGTTGTTGTACGCACACCTATCTTGTATCCAAAATCACTTCAATAAACAGAATTAAAACATTTTTTTTCTTAGAGTGGCATTGCAACGCATAACAGATGCTCGATAGTAATGCATTTACTTAAACGATTTGTTAATAATAACATAAATGTTCCTTTTCATAGAAAAACTCGAAAACACTATGAAAACCTTACTACATGTTTTAATTTTAGATAAAAGTTATGATATACAATTAAAATTGGTAACTTTGTTATTGCACAGGCATTCTCACTAACGTGACGCATTTTGTCTACTTAAGAAGCATTTTCATACTAACTATATCTCAGGCTTGATGAAAAATTCCAACACGCGATATCTACGTGCTTGGTACAAAGGTCCCGACATTCTAGAGACCCTAAGTCTACACCGCGCCAGCTTCATGCAGAGATTGAAGCAGGGGCCTCACCTCGCTCCAACTCTCAAAGCTGAGAAAATTCAAAAATTTAAGCTTCAACTCAAAGCCTCCAAGAACCTCGTCAAGACGATGTCCAACTCTTATGCTCCCCCTCCCCGCTCTCTTACAGGAAATTCTTCTATAGCGGAGGTGGATGCGGAAGAGGCCGACGGCCACGCCGGTCTTCAATAAGTCGCCCTAAGAGATAAATCTTAAAGTAACGAGCCAGGCTCGAACCTCGTTAGGGTCTGGGCAAGTCTTAATATAAGCTAAGTAAGTTCTTCAAACTTACGCCAACAGTACGAACAATTCTGGTTAAGAATTGAACCTTTTTGTTAATGATTCAAAGACAATCATTCTCGTATGGGGTTTTTTCTTAAATGTTTTCCCCACACAAAGCCTTCAGCTGACAGAATCTTTTAGACAGCAGTACGTAGCTAGCTTACATGCGGGATATAAAGACTTAGTCTGTACCCACCCTAGCACTGACTTTAGCCAGGAAACTAGGAGCCCGCTTCGCGGACTCCACATAATAGTTTCAGTAGGAAAGAAGAGGTAGGTAGGTAGGCTAACTATATCGCAAGGTAGTTTATTTTTAAGAAGTGATTCTAACTTTTAAATTAAAAATTAAGGATGTGGTGGGTTTGTTTCGTTCTCCTGGACGTGGGGAGGGGTTAAGACATTAACAATGACAGTACTTAGTACAGTAATTACTATAACACTACTGATTGCAAGTTAATTACTATTGTTTGGAGGTAAAAATTTGGAGGAAAAAATGAATTTTCACAAAGTTACCACTGATCCATATAAAATATACAAATACAAGTAATTATGTTGGAATAAGTGAGATCTCTTCTAAAACAGTATCTAAAGCTAAGCTAAATTAAATTTAAACATAGTACTGACGATAGCGGGAATAACTGTTAACGAACTGATAAAATTCTTGCGGAACTGAAACATTTGCTATTTTTATTCTATGATATAATACAATATTTAATCGATTTTGAAGGCATGATTTTTAATATAATACTAAACACAATGCTTCATAAAGTGGGTGAATTATGTTGTACAGTCGATAAACTGATCACGATCTACTGGTTTGTCACCCATGTAATATTACACAATCAGCGGATGGTTGAAAGCAATTTAAAATAAATCCCAGTTCACGAAGTTGGTGATAAATCACGTTAATATTATAAATATATTTTACTATTCCGAATGCGGCTAAATTTAACTAATTTATTTATAACAGGACTATGCTTATCTCAAAACAAATGCTATAATTACGATTTCTTGTTAAATATATAATGAAGGCGAAGTATTGCGAAATGTCATGACCATGTTTTATGGATCCAGAAATTACATATTACAAACCTTTGAGGTAGAGAAATTAGGCAACATAACATGAAAACGTCAAGTAGAACATAAGAAAACATATTTTTGAAAAGAGCTCTCGATATTCAGTCTTTCGTATATCAGCTTTGAACTGCTGAACGCAGCATTTATCATCATTCCTATGTATTACACATACTTATGCAGCTACGCGCTTGCTTGCTTGGGTGCATGTTGGTGGTGTATATGAAGACTGACCGCAGCCATTTTGCTTACAAAGTCGTAGATAAAATATTTTCAGCTTCTTCATTTCTTCAATTTATTTTATCGTGAATACAACGAGTTTAGTTTACTTCTTGATTTATATGGGATAATTAAAATATATTTCACATAGTCGTCCATTTTTTACGGTTAAAATAGAATTTTTTTTCTGACGGATAAAGACAATTCAGATTTGGGCTCTGGAAGGGCCCGGGTAATATACTTAATTTCCAAAAACATATTTCGGAATATGCTCGAGTCATGAGTCAGCCATAAGGCAAAACTATTCATAACGTTATGAATATCGTTCGAAATATGGAAACAATAAAATAATACTATATTGTTTGAAAAGTATAAATGAATTTCTGTATCAAATAAAAATCTGGTAATACAAGTTAGTGTGATATTGAGGGCTCGGACCCAGTAGACCCCGTGCAGACCTCTATTGTATATATCATGATTATTCCTAGTGATGGCATCATCGTCAACATACCAAGCATTTTGGTATTTAATTTATAATAATTCGACTCTTTATTGGGGAACAAAATCATTCCTAACCAAAAAAATGTAATTTTACTGCAAGCTTTTATGCCACTCTGCAGAATTCTCGTAGCATTTTAAAAGAATTCCCGTCAATATTGTTTGAGATGGTATCATAAATAAAAGTAAGTCGGTACTTTGTGAATGTGGCACCCAGGAGCTAATCGTGAAGAACCCCAAAAGTAAACCCAAAATCACACTGAATATTAATTTCGTCTTACCTGTCACGCGCCGCTTGTCAATAGCCCCATGAAAAGACTCGAGAAAGAATTGGTTGAATCGCTATTTAATGAAAACTTTTAAGTGAACTCTCGGAATAATATAGCAAATCTGTAAAGTAAAATTCTCTTTCTTTTGTGACGAATTATTACTACGAAATCATATAAATAATTTAATAATATAAACAGTAAATTTAAAGATTATTTGAATTATATTTTTCTAAGGTTTTACAAAATGCATAATATAAATTTCAAATGATAGTTTATAATCCTTAATCAAACTTACTTTTAACTGTCACATCAAACATCAGATCTCTACAATGATGCTCATAGGTATATCGACATTATAAAAAAACAATGTTGCTCAAATATATTGCATTATAATAAAGTTATCAAGATTAAAGCTTAACATAAAAAATATGTAATAATGAAAAATTAAATAAGGTTATCACAGATCGAGTTTTGAAGATCAGGGAAAGATAATTCTTCTCCAAAAGAAATCTCAAACCTTTTATAGGTTATAACACTCAATTCTTGGTTTAAGGCATTATTATTTAAAAATAAAACACATTTATTGTAATACCTTCACATTTTCATAATGATCATGACAGATTTCGTTCATCACGAGCATTATCAACGAATCATTGTGTTTGATAAAAAAAATTAATCTTGAATCCTAATAAATCTTTAATATAACTTTTATTATTTATCTTTTATATAATTAACTATTTATACGATTGCAATCAACAGATACATTAACATAAAATTGAAATACTGCCCTGTTGCTAAGTGGTTAATGCTCTCGTTTTTTGGATCAAGTTTCAAATTCTAGAATTAAAAATTTCATCCATCTCCAATGTTTCTACTTTTATCCACGCACGTCCAATCCAATTATGAAAATGGAGTACAGAGACAAGTCAACTTATAACTAGTACTTCCATAATGCCATCACAACTTTATTACTTACTCTACTACAGAGCTACTGGTTGACAATAACTTATCTTAAAATTAACAAATTTTCTCGTTTGAGATGCTCCTGGCAGTCTTTAATCTTCACATTTGACTGGTCATAGTTTACAAAACTTTTCTGGTACAATTCAAAAATAAATTAAGATGTGTTTGATTAAGCCGCCTTTTTCATTATTCAGTACTAAGTCTGTAAATAACCAATGCACTTAATCATAAACCGTCGATAAAACAGACAGGCACTTTCCATTTCGCAAATGAAGTGACATAAAATTTTACCGAAAGTTACAGCATGATAAAAATAAACGAAATGCGCATAAATTCCATTATCTTTACTCTCTTAAGCGTTTTGGGAAATTCTGGGGATTTCCCAAAAAATAAAAAATTCCGCTCGAGCGATGAATGCGATATAATTTTTTGCCGTTAAAACTTTTATTGACTATAAATCTCTCGACTCGCGCACTCGAGGAGGCCATTTTTCATGCAGCCTCAGCTTCCGGCTCCGCTAGGTGAGAGAAAAACTGTGACGTCATATATGTCTGGTAGAGGGAAAAGTGCACGGTTTTGTGCACCGCATATTTCAAATTGAAAATCTATTTTTTGAAATACTTTAAGAGTCACGTGAATTTTATTCGATGCAATCATTGTGCAAATTGTTACTTTCACTTTTATGGTATTATCTATCAATCTTGGTGGAAAGCCAATATATTAAAAATAAAACGTATTTTCTTTTGCACTACTTCTACAGTATCTCACAAATAGTGCTCGCGGTAAGCAAAACCGGTCCTGATCATTATAAAAATCTTGCACTATTTTTCATTATGTATTATAATATTAATCTTTCAGCATTCCATACTTAAAATATGATTTTCCCTAATTACAAAATAAGACATAAATGTACATTGTAATATATTGGCTAATATGATTTTTTTGCCGCTTCTGTTTTACTAAAATAAACAGTTAATTCTTTAATAAAGATTTCTAATCTTACTAGAAAGTATTGTTCTCAACATAATCTACTATTTACATAAACAGAAACATTCCTTTCAATTTTTCAAGGCCCAAAACCCATCCAAGCATTAAAATTCATTATTGTAAGTTTATTAAATTAAACATTTTGACAATGCCACATTAAGCAGTAATTTTTTTTAAATTTACATTGGCAAAATAATTATAAAAATATTGAAAAAAAATAGCCTTGTAATATGTATGTTTTATTGTCTACAATTTTTAAACGTGTTTTTCTCAGTTCGACAGTTTTTGGGCTGGATAGCTTCTGCTTAACTACACCTATGAATGCCTTATGCACACTTCAGCTTATGTTTATAGCATCAAAACAACTTGAATAAATCTATGAGCCTCTGTCATTGCTTATATCACACATGTGACAAAAAAAGCAGTATTTTTAAGAGCACAAAAAATTTACATGTGTTATTTTTTCCATAATTTATGTTTTGACATTTAACATATTGATGCCACTGATTGATGACGTCTTAACTTAAATAGGATTTTAGTTGGAAAACTTTCGTTAAAACATTTAGTTCCAGAACTCTGCAGTGTTTCTACATAATGTGTTTTTATAGATATTAAATATCATTTTTCACGACAAAATACAATAAATATGAAGCCACGAGTTTCTCTAAATCAGTGATAAGCAGTAAAGTAAAATGATATAACTATTAAATTGAAAATAATGAAATGCTTCACTTGTCTAGTATAGTATATCATTATTTTCCACCACTTTTCCCTCTGCAGCCAGTGAAAGATTAAAAAATGGATAAATTGGCCCTTCTTCAAATAGTTTGTGCACCACCGTTCTAAATAGTAGGTATTGAAGAAAACCCGTGATTTTTCCATAGTTAGATTAGAGTTTTGGCTATACACAAAAACATATGTTTTCGAGGTATCGGAGGTGCGATATTAATATTTTTATGACTTGAATATCTGATATTTACTAGCTGTTTTATGGAAAATATCATTTCCTTTTTGCATCATTTCCCCAAGGAAACTGATCGCCTTCCAAACTCACCCTGAGCTCTTGCCGAAATTACTATTCATCTCATACCCCGACCTGCCAATGAATGTAAATAGCACACACTTTAATATTGCGTCATGTAAACCCCAATATAACTTCGATTCCGACGGCACTGCTCATGTCATGTGGAGAGGCCAGGTCCAATGAAGAAAGCTATAAATTTGATATAGGCTTGAAAATGTTGGATTCACGTTTGTGGTGAGCTTTTATGAGCTTTTACGTTTTCGAAAATACTTCATACTTTGATATATTATTGCTAACGTATTTGGACATACTGAGAGGGCAGTGGGTATTTTAGGTAAGTGCGATAAATATGTCAAAATATTTTTTACTTACTTCGCACATTTAGTATTGCGCCACTGCGAAATATGTTTATATCATACTATTCATTCGCAGACTTTAAATAAAATTTAAATCGTTACAATTTTGTACATTTCCATACGTTTTGCCATTAACGACCAGGGTATAGCTCTTCGGCATCTTCAGACATTTAAGTACAGAGATTAACAGTTCAAATTCATCCGTGTACTTGGGTGCCTGAAGATGCTGACAAAATAAAACCCACGTCCTTGTGACAAAACATAAATGGAAATGTATAAAATTTGAACGATTCAAATTTGATATTGGAATTCCATCAATCACCCTCAGTCGATATCTTGGATTATATCAAAGAAATGTACCTACTTAAATTCTGCTTTATGAGACTGTATTGCTCAATCCAAAACGTCATATATTATGTTTGTCATTTTGCACAAAAAAAATCCTTATTCCATTGTTCATATCATTTTATATCAAATTACTAATTCGTATATTTTGATTATTTTGATTAATTATTGTTAACAATAATTAACGAGTACCTTTGAAAATCATAACTTTTATCCATTCGTAAAATTTAATAATTTAAAACGAAAAATTAGTAAAAATACAAAAGCCTTAAAAACAACTTTTGTAAAATATCACGTAAACAAAATATTGTCGAAAGTTTTACTATTTAAAGCGCTATCTCTAATCACAGGTTTTAAAATAACATACGAATGCCTCTGCGTAAGCAATAATTATGTCTCTAAAACTAATATTGTCGATTAAACGCGAAATACTGAAATTCGAATATTATATTTTGATCGTTGAAATTTCGTAAACATGCATCTGTCGTTTGGAGCCATTCAAGTTGAAATAAAATTTAAATGTCGTCAGTCAGATGATAAGCATCGCTTATTCAACAAAGAGGTACATTATATTGTATTGTGAAATCGCAAAGATAAATTGTATAACAGCGCACGTAGCTTATCTCGAATGGCCAACTGCATGGAGTGCAACTGGTGTCGTATACGACCAATGAGAGCATCATAAATCATACCGCAATGCAATTTCATCAATCAATACTCTATATATTATTTTCCAGTCATTTTCCTCACTGCTGAGGGTCGCGACCTCCGTCTATCGCAACAACTGCGTTTCATTTAAAGACCCTTCTCCATTCGTTCCTGCACTCCGCTGCTCTGAAAGCTTATCGGTTAGGATAGGCCCGTGACGTCCTTCACCAGGTCACTCCATTGAGTTGGGGCCCTTCCGCGTCCCATTCTGTCTTCAACCTTTCCTTTGCCAAAAAAGCCGAGTAGGCGTCATGTATATACGGCCCAGAATCTATCCTGGATTTGTAACTCGTTCAGAATAGATGCGTTTGTGCGTTTGGCCGTTCACTCTATATATGAAGCGCTTGGGATTAATTAAGCTCAAAGAGATATATCTATGATTCAAAGGAACAGAATTTCATTTTCGCTAAAATCCTCGTAGTTTCAATACAATTTAATGTCAAAATGTGAGTTTTTGTATCATAATTAACCAAACTCTAAATCAGTCAATATTGTGTTTGCATTTGTCGGCCAAGACAGCTCACTCAGCTATTACTTAGCTTACCCAAGTAAAGTATTGGGCTGGTAATGTGTGGTTTTAATTATTTTTTAAAAATATTACTAAAAATACTGCATATTTCGAGCATTTTTTAATGTCAAATGAATAAATTAGAAGAAATAAATCAAATTAAACAGTTACATGAACTTTCAGTTGACAATGCTCGTGATGAGCGAAACTGGTCCTGGTCATTATAGATATGTGGAAGTAGTACAAATGAATTGTGTGTGTGTTTTTTTTTTTTTAATATAATGTTTTTCCACCAAGAATTGACAGTTAACACCTTAAAAGTAGTTACATGAACAGTTTGTGAAGAGGATAAGTTTTTATAAGAAAAGTGTGTTGTCTCTGTTAAGGAAAAAGTTGTTTTGGTCATTTTTAATCCCAAGCTCGTCATATGTAGTATTTGTAATAAGTAATGTTAGTCCAGAAACCGTATATTTTAACAGTAGTCTGATTTTTTCACAATCACTTACATTTTTGATTTAAATCAACAAGCCAGTATTATATTATTTCGTAATAGCTTCTCTACCAACTGGCGTCCCACTCCGTGTAAGCTTTAATAATCTCGCAGGCAACTTCCGGTTTTACTTCTCGGATTATGACTTACTAAGCAAGATTTTCTCGCCCGGAACCGGCTCTACTTAAGTGCATTATTCAGCGCGAACGATGAGAATTAGCCTGAAAATTTATTAGAGCTGAGCGATAAGGAGTTGAATAATAACAAAAATTTCATCCACAGCCTTTATTCATTATCAACCCTTTTCTATTAACTACCGAAATAACGCCATATTTTACCTCACGGTGGCGTCCGTGGTGCAGTTGGTAGCGTCGCTGACTACGGTTACGGATGTCTCGGGTTCGATTCCCGGTGCGGACGGTTTTTATAGATTGACTTTTCAATCGGTTTATGGCTTTCTGTTCGTAGTCTGAGTTCTCCCTCCCACCTATCCCATCCCAACGAGGCGTAGCGAGAGCGATTAGCTAACCTCTAGTCCCGTCCTAGCCCTATCCTTCTATCCCTACTTTTTTCGAAATAAGATACTTCCATTAGGAGACCAGACGCTCCATATTGGGAGCGGACATAGGAAAATATATATACATATATATATAAACTGTCGCGTCCGTGATGCAGTGGTCAACGTCATTGTTTACGGTTACGGATGTGTCAGGTTCAAGTTCTGGTACAAACAGTTTCATAAATTGATTGAGAATCAATTTTTGGATTTCTGTTCTTTGGCATGAATTTTTGTGATTCCTAGTCTAGGATTCCCTCCCAATATCGATCCAATCCTTAAAAAACAGGGCGTAACGAGAGCAGTTAGTTAACCACTAGAACTGTCCACAAGTAAAACAAGTAATTATATACAGTTAAAAAAAAATATGTTAAATTAATTATAAATTATTAAATAACATCCCTTTCCTTATGCTTTTAAAGTATCTGTTTAAGATATTTGCGTATTTTGCTTTTTCAATTTTTTGTTGGAAAACCTTTCGATAATATATTATTCGCTCAGAAAATAATGCACTTAGCACTGGGTAGTTCCTGCAGCCCGCCGTCTATAACCCTTCGCGACGGATTGATTGATTACCAATACGTTTTCGCTCCACTGAATTTCTCCAGTGCATTTCTGCGCAAGATATTCTAAGCGAGATTTATACGGACTAAAATACTTGATTATCTTATACTGAAAGTGCATTTCACAAAACAACGCAGCTGTGTAGCTAATCAATGCAGATGAGTTAAATTCCAGGTACTATTATTATTTACTCATAAATGATTCATAAGCATAACTAGAAAAATTTGCTAACGTATGAAAAAATTAATGAAATCATATTACTAAAATATTGCACTCTAGATGAACGCTCGGCAACGACGTGCCTAGCCTTATAAGAACGATGGAGTCGGAAATCAAAACAGCCAAATAATTGATGACCAGTATACATGGACAACCATTGAAAAGGACATTCATTCTGTCGTCACGCTCTGAACAACAACACCTCTCCGTAACCATATAATCGCCACTTTAAACCACCACCCAATTCTTTAAGTAAATCTCTTTAATTATATAAGTGGTCCAATTCTTAAACAACCATTCTTTATGTATAACAGAATAGTAAATTGATCCAAAGATTCTATTGAAAAAAGCACGTTGATTCAATGTGCTATAATTGTTAAGAAATAGTATTTTTTGGTAGGAGACAATAAAAATGAACTGAAATCTTTAATATTTTTTGTTATACAACGACTTTCATTGTTATTATTGATCGATTTAATATTACCAGATTATTTGGTCAGCTTAAAGGACCGGATATTTAGGAGGTAATTTCATGAAAATTTAATTAAAGTGTTCGTACTGGAATTAAACCCATTTAACCCTAACTATTTAACAATCAATAAACCATTTTAATCAAAGCAGTCAATTTTTTTGAAAAAAGTAATTAATATCTATTATATTATCTCTAATGATGTTGAAATAACTTTCAAATGTATAACATAGTATTCGCTAAAAAAATGTAAATTGCTGTTTTTATTTGAATATTCTTGATCACGCCAAAACGTCGATATAATACAATATTAATTTTAATGGATGAATCTTTTCAAAGCAATAAATTATCAGAAGATTATGGAAGAGGAACCGATAAAACATTGAGGCACGTTGGGCTCACGTAGCATTTTTCCGTTCATTTTTCAGATTTTATTCTTTAAAAAGTTCCTATGCATCATTTTGCCAATGCATATTTATTTGATTCTCTATAAATAGCACACAGATAAATTTTAAGATATATTTTTCAAATTGCTTATATATTAAAATATATGCAAATTAAAAACATGACATTTGCGTAACGGCATTAAAAAATAATTAAGCTTTGAAGGTGGAGATATGGAAGCCAAATTGAGCTTATCTCAACAGTAATTATTCTACGACAACTGCTTGCTGCTCAGTCGCTGAACGTCTCATTTTCGATATGAGTGAAGATAGAAGAATATGGCTAGTAAAAACTATAGGTTAGTGAATCGCTCTTGCTACGCCCAATTTTTAGGAATTGATGGGTGGGAGGAAGTCTAAGCATCACAAAAATTCATTTTTTTAAAGATAAGTTCATAAATCAATTGAAAAAACAATGAATGAAACTGTCCGCTGAAATTTGAATCTGCGACCACCGTAACTGAAGCCAACCACGTTTACCATCTGGCTACAGCATTTAAAATTAGAATCATGGAATGAGTTTTCACTCTTACTACTAGCAAAGTCACACCAATATACATTTGTGTGCCGAATCATCAATAAAGTCAATGCAAATTTACAAATAAAATAAAAAATTTCAAATATAATATTTATACTTGCAAATGCAGTCAGTTAATTTGAGCAGTTACCGATATAGACGACGCCAATTTAGCATAAGTATACATAACAGCAAGTCATCAATGCAAGAGATGATGGCTAAGGCAGAAAACATACGGCCAACGGAAGTATAAATGGAAAACTATAGGAAAAGACCAAAATTCTGTCGTCGTGTCTCAAACTGAAGACATCTCACATTATCGTCGCTTTAGAATACCATCCTATATCTAAAGTTAGATCTCGTTAATTATACAACACTTGGAATACTATTCCTAAATTTGTATCTTTCAGGGAGCTATAATGGGAATACATATTTATATATCTGTTCGTCCTTTATTTTATTTCACAATAAAATCTAAAATAATCGTAAAGAGCTGTATTTCACTGTTGCATTGCAACATGTCATTAAACAACAATCCATGTCGTATTTCAATTGAAAACTGTCTGAATTTTTTAATGGTCATACAAGTGAAATAAAAATTATACATTTCAGCGTCGCGGCGCTCGATGATAACGACGCGTGCACACACTCGTATATATACATGCTCGCACACGTTTTAATACACAATTCTATGTATAATATTCATGTGAGTCCTCGTTTATCTTCATGTCCGTATATGCGCGCATTCGCCGCACACGGGCCGTTAAAATTTATGCATTTTTTATGATTTTTCCTACTTCTATTGCACGGCAAAGCAGTGCCGTGGAATTTATTCCTTTAAGCGTAAATTTTTATCGTCGGCTACGATTTCAAATTCACGTTCAATATTCATAAATCCATCCGTTTAAATATTTCCATTGGTATGCAAAAGGATGCTTATGAAGCTTGCGTATATTTAAACAGAGTCTTTTTTTTATTACCATATTTATTATCAGCTATACCAAAAATGTTATATATCCAGCCAAGTCTTGAGTTAACGTAAGATGGAAAACAAAGTCAAGCATAGAATATAACCGAGAAATAAAAATGGCTTGGGAACAAAGCTTAGTAATTAAAATATTCAGTAGAAAATATTTTCCTTATTCTCCTTTAATATATCCTCTATTTCAGAGTCTGTCAATTTTTATTACCTCACGGCACACCGAAAAAAAGTAATGTCCTATATTTAATTACACATGAACAAAGAAATTGAAGTGTTGGCAACAATACACAATATATTTTTATGAATATATACAATGTTGGTATAAAAAACTGGTAAACTTTTTATCAGTAAGAACGATGTAATTGTTTTTTAGAAAGAATCAAAACGCCTGTCTGAATTCGAAATAACGTAACTTTTTATCTACCATCTGTAATCGCTCTCGTTTTTTTTATTTCATTTTACGAATAACACCATTTAACAATAACATATATATGTATTAGATAGACATCTATCGAAGAGAGTATATATAGGAGGATATGGCCAGGATAACAGCTAATCGGAATCGCTACGAGATGCCCGTGCGGACAAATTCATAAATTGATTATTCAATTTATTAACGGTTCTCTGTTAGTATGCATGAATGTTTGTGATGTCTAGAATTCCTTCGCAACCATCGAATCCTATAAATGGGGCGTATCAAAAGCGATTAGCTGACTACTAGTCCTGTCTTAACCTTATTCGTCTACCCCAACTGTTGAGCAACTGAGTGGCAAGCACATTTGGAGCGGACATTGGAGGAAAAATACTTCGACCAATTTCAACAATAATGTCGACCACTCATTCTTACGCCAAAGTGTACACGCAGATGTTTCGAAGTGCCCAGGAATGCAACTTATTGCTGGCTCTTTCAACTTTAAACACGTATTCAAAAGAAAATCAATACGATTAAGTCGCAGGTAAAATTCACTAATTCGTTACACTTCGTATGTGTATTTCGACTATGCCTGAGTCTTTGATAAGGTTTTTCTCGTAAACTTGAAGCGCCTACGCCATTTAAAAACACGGTCACGACGTCCACACATATGGACACGGACAGTCGGCGTGTCCAACCTGACCGTCCATTACTTGCCCGGCGACTAATTGGAATTCTTGTCCACAAATCGGTCCCAGTTTTCCCACAGGGTAATATTTTCGCACACTTTATACTTTTTTAAGGCTAGTTATTATTCAAATTTCTCATTTCATCCGAACGCGTCCGTTTTTTTTTAATCGTCTAAACGTGACTTCAAAACCTTATTTGCATGGTGATGGATGTTGTGATCGTTTAAAAAATAAACGTATCATTCAGTCATATAAACTAATCAATCTGTTATTATATATCTGAATTACTCAAATTGACATTGTGACAATATCGTTACTACTTGTTTCTTAATAAAAACGAATTAATAAGCAAAGTATTTTTTCATAAATCCTGATTTCAATTGTGTTTAATGTAAATTTACTAGGATAAAATATCAAAGAATTTAGTTCTACAAAATTATATTAGTAAGTTGATAGCTATTATGGTTAGTCTGATAGCTAACTATAATTCTGATTTCTGACAATGGCGTTAAGCCAAAAAAGCTAGCAACTAAATTATACAATTTTGCAGAACTATATAATTTGATATTATATTTTATCCTATTATGTAGCTGTACCTTCAATCATTATAATGTAAATTCAATGCAATGTATTTATACTAATTACACATTTTTTTATGTTCGCGATGTTGTAAATGATCGCGATGAGTGGAACTGGTCATGATCGTAATAACAACCTATTGTAAAAGTGGTACAAAACAAATTGTGTTTTATTTTAATACATTTTATAAGCCTCAATGCAGCTGATTTTCATTTTGTATAATAAAACAATGGTTGTTAAATGATTGGAATTCCTAAAGCTCCCATTGGTCTTATTCATTAGTGTCCGAACACTAACAGTGCCCGATCAGTAAGGCTCAACACCTTTACGCTAAACGTAATGAGTTTTATCAACTGATAGTACTCTGAATTTCACTTCATAAGAATTTCGTAAATCCTTCGATATCAACTCGAGGAGAAAAAACATCACGTACATCTACCCCCAAGATCTCAATTTGCTATTGATCTTGCCGGAAATTCAGCCCAAACAAAATTTATTACTAACGTTATTATTATTTACTACCGCTAAGCCACAGCGGCTGACATAAGTTTAATAGCGAATTGCTTTTTTCCCTTCCCCACTACCAGTTAAAGGAAATAATTTTACCTCACCCTTTATTTTTTGAGTTGAGAATAAGAATAGTTGTTTACCTAAGAAATAAATAACTTTGCGATTAAGTTCGTATGAAGATGATTCTTAAAGAAGCGAAACACGTGTCACATTAAGTAACACAGCCACTGGAATAAAAATGCTATTAATTTTAGTTTTACATTAACGAATTGTTAAATAATAATTTTATTTTCTTTTGTTTCAGATACACGACTTCTAACTTGACCGTTTCATTATGCTAGTTGGCAAAAGATAACAACAAACTGGCACAAGTGTACGTAATGAAAGTTTTGTTTCTACAATTTTAGAGAACGATATACAGTCGGAAGACGACATGCGAAACCAAGTAAAAGCGAAGAAGAAACTGAACGACATAGTCTGGTCGTTTGGAGTATGGAGACATAGATGATCATCAAGTCTTTGAAGACGATACTCACTTACATATCATACAGAAATGATAAATAAATCACAACTAAATATATTAGTTTGTGGTAGCTAAATATGTGTTAAAAACTGTTCATATCTATTTCATATCATTCCAATATCAACCTGAAGTATTTAAATTTAAAGGTATCTAAATAAAATAATAAGTACTTTTCTTATCAAATCGGAGTGTATTTAAATAAAGTTTTTTGAAACTCTAAATAAATTTATATCGCAGTGCTACATATCCAAAGAATTATTTAACAATATATGAAGTGTTTTCAATACAGAAGTTTCAGTGCTCTGTATTTTAGTGACAAACAGTGAATTAAAAATTTTAATAGTGACGTTATCAAAAACAAAACGTTAATCCAGCCATACAATTGTGCCAACTTAATAATAAATAATTTATATAGAAATATCCAAATAAACTTTTTTTAAGTTTTTAATTGAATTTAACTAGTTTAATTCCATATCAAAAGTATTAGGCGCTCATAAGTTGATAGTAGATATGGGTTTCTTATTAAGACGAAGATCACTAGTGATCAAAATAGCTCTTCTTGGCTCTGCAGTGTGGTTCACTGTTGCCTTTCTTCTGTATACTGAAGAGAGGGGAGCAGCTCCAAGTGGTGCAGGTTTAAATTCGTTGGGTGCTGGAGCAGAACGAGGACACGAAGGTCCACTGATACCTGCTTTCCAGTCATGGAGACGGGAAACCAGCACACAACAACATCATAACGTATCGATTATTAAGAAAAAGCCAGCGGTTGCATTAGAAGACGGTAAGCATTTCAAATTTTCTTTTGTAATTACTATTTTGATTTTCGTTATAATATAAATTAATATAAGCTTTTTCAGAATTAAGTCAAATGCAGTTAGTACTTATTTACTTCGTTGCCCTAATATTAAGACTAAACGCTACACTGCATGATTTATTTTAGTTTTATAATAAAACACATACTTTCAATAGGATTCCTTTAATTCGGAGAGTCATTGTAAAAAAAAACCACTATTTGAATTATATGGCCTTCTCATGGAGTCAACAGAAGAGAGAGGGATAGAGAGATAGAGTTAGGACAGGACTAATGGTTAGCTGATCACTCTCACTACGCCCCGTTTTAGGATCACAAACATCCATGCATACGGCCATAAATCTATACATCGATTGACAAATAAATTTATGAAACTGTCTGTAACAGGATTTGAACCTGAGACATCCGGATATGGCTAGAACAAGACTACTGGTTAGCTAATCGATCGTGCTACAAGATTGTAAGGTAATGTTTGTCAGGTCTGTAGAGCAGTGGTCAAAGTCGTTGGCTTCTATTACAAATCTCACGCAATCGAATATCACTACGGACCGTTTCATAAATTATTTTCCATTCCATTCACAGAATTCTGTTTGAAATCATGGATATAGATGTCTTATCTCTATCCAATCCTAAAAACGGGGCGTAGCGTGAGCGATTATAAACCCACTAGACCTCCCCTATCCCTAGTCTATTTTGATAAAAGAACATTTTTTTATTACAAAAAAATATATGCAGAATTAAAAATTCGCTTAACAATTTATCTCTAATACATCTTATCGGAGATAATAACTTTTTATCACTATCTCAAATTTAATAGGAAATTTGATACGAGAATATTTTGAATAATGTCGTCAAAAAAATTAGATATCTAAATTTGAAGGCTTACTTTCATGTCCTTGGTTTTTTAATAACGTCTTAAAATTTATATTAACTACGTAATAAAGAATGTTTTTCGTAGACAACATTAGTTTTATAAAATTGGCTCGGCAGATTACTAATCTTCTATATGCTTAAATTTTCTACTTCCAACATTTTTTGCGGCAGATTTACAATAGTTAAATGAAAAAATCTGTCATCTTTTTTAATACTCATCAAAAAAATTTTAGTCGTTTCTTATGCTTCATCTTTCTTACTTCTTTATTTTTCCGAGACAGATTTAAGATATAAGAATGGAGCTAGGAGAAAACAAGTGGTTAGCTATTTGCTCTATGTACACTCCGTTTTACACGAATCAAGACATTGTAGACATCCATATCTCCATAAATAAAATGAAAAATCAATTGATGAAACTGCCGTTCTGGAACATAAGTCCGTAAATACCACAACTGACATGTATCAGTGGACATTTATTTACAAGACGAATAAAGAAAAAATACTATCACTTAGTTTTGGAACTAAATTGATACCTGAGTTCATTTTAACCTTTTCCAGTCCGTGCTAAAAAAATCACCTTACCAGCCGTGGTCGACAAGGCTGTGTCAATTGGACTTGGTCATGTATTGAGCATTTTTAAAACTAATTTATCACTTTAGAAGGATTATTCTGTTTTTAAATATCTTATTTTTATCGTTTTACACTTTATTTTGTGTCTAGAGCTTGCAATTTACATATTTCCATGTGATATAATCGAGATATGGACGACATGGAAAAAGCAAGTCACATAAGGTGCAGGTATGTCTCGCTTCTGCCTTATACAGTCCGTTTCAAATGTAAACTTGACGAGTTGACTCATATTATAACAAACACAAGCGAGTGAGATACAAGGGCTTGCGGGCGTACGCTCTTGTATCCTACTTGCTCATATACACGTGAGGTTGTGCGATAGAGATAGTAACTCCACCGCTACATAACAAATAACTACTAGCGAAGATGCATCCGGTCCTTTCTCTCTTTAACTAATACCATTTCTTGCTTTGTCTCAAATTAACAAATATATATCGTGCGTCACTCTTGCGTATAGAATTTTATACATCGCTATCACTTTCATTGAGTTTGGAATAATATTCTCATCATAGTTTTGTAATTTTATTTATTTAATGATGAAAACATTGAATCGAACCAGTTATTTATTTTAATTTTATTACATAAGTATTTTATGTTGGCGTCCGTCGCGCAGTTGGTAGAGTCGTGGGCTACGGCTACGGATGTCTCGGGTTCAATTCCCGGTACGGACAGTTTTCATAAATTGATATTTCAATCAATTTATGGATCTCTGTTCGTAGTCTGAGTGTTTGTGTTGTCTAAAAACTCCCTCCCATCCCATCCTCACGGGGCGTAGCGAGAGCGATTAGCTAACCACTAGTCCTGTCCTAGCTCTACCCTTCTATCCTTACTCTCTTCGCTAAAGAGAGGTTGAGCAACTGAGTAACAAACAGTTCTCGTCGAAAAAAAATCTGTTGAGATACCTCCATTAGGAGACCATATGCTCCACATCGGGAGCGGACATGGAAAAAAAAATCATCCACAAATAGCTAATCCTTAATTTATATAAAACCTAATGAGCGAGATATTAATGTTTTCAACTCGTATGTCAATCTTATCTTAATCTTAGTGCATCTATGGTAACAGGTTAATACTGATTTTGATATTAATGATGTTCAAATTTAGTTGGGAAAATAATCTCATAAACAATTGTGAACTCGTAGGAATATGTAATTACTTGTTGTCCTAAGAACTATTTATAATATACCATAGATATACCCACTGATTTTAAATCAGTGGTTTTTAATTAGGGGATGACGACTCACTGTAATTAAATTAAATTATTTTGATTGCTGAAGTTTTTTATGATCACTTTTTCAACTCATTTCAAGTAACGTTTTCAATAGGAGTTTAGGGAGATTATGTTGTAGATTCAAATTTGGTGAACTGTTTAGTTGTGCTCTATTTATTTCTAAAATTTCGTGATTTTCCGATCTTAATTCGTTTTACATATAAACGATATAAAAAAATACTATACTAACTTCTCAGATCGAGTTGATCCGTGTACTCGAATACCTTAAAACACTGAAAGGTGAAGTAAGGGGCGTTATTAACAAAACGTATGAAAATTTACAAAATTTTAAGTAATTTAAATTTGATATAAAACTTTCATCAAGCATTCTCAGTCGGTATCTTAAAAAAAATGTGATTGACTGATAAGTGGGTGCCGAATACCAAAAAAGTATTTGCAAATATTTTGCTCCAAGTTTATATTATGATTTTCAGCAATAACACTGAAATATTGCGAAAACAAAAGCTTTTGTCACATGACTGGAGAGCCGAGTAGGCGTTCATTGTTTCAGTAAAAAGGAGGCGTTGATAAGTATTTTGCGTTTAGCCGTGCAAAACAAAAGATTTGAGAAATTTCTTAATTAATCACGCCTGTTCTTTGATAATGGTTAATATTAAAAAGCCTAATTTTTTATTTCAACAGACTAAATTCTGGAAAATATTTACTTTTTAAATGCCTATATGCATATTCATATCATCTTAGAGGTCACAACTTATGTTAAGTGGACATAATATATTTTTGGAAGATAAAAAAAACCATCTAAACAATTATTTCTCAATAGATGTCTATCAATATATATTTTGTTAATTTTATTGTTAAATTGTGTTATTTGTAAAATTATAAAGATTCAAAACAAAATTTTCAATGAGATTAGGTACAGTAGAAGTTTTTGTATCGTTTTATAAATTGGTGCTACTTTTTTGCTTATAAATATATTAATTTTTTAATATAAAATTATAATTGATCCATTGGATGTGCTACTGAATGTCTCACTTGTTTCACTTCTTTGTCAAGCATCTTCAGACACAATATTACGAGGTTATTTGTTAATTTAAGAATTAGAATCATTGTTTACTTTACAAATACATAACTTTCCGATATAGTTAGTTTGAAGATCTTTATCGAAGTGGCAAAACAAATTTTGAATTTCTTCAACGTTACCGCCGAGTCTATCGAACATAACATATACTGTCTATCTATAACGCTGAAATTACACTGCGCTTGTGGTAATAGAGAGAGAGGGTGTGTGTATGTAGATAAATGCTTTGTAATGTTTACGCCTATCACACACATTCACCCTCTTTTTCCTTAAAATTGACTACGCATAGTTCGCATCAAGTGTATTGTGCTAATGCTGAAATATGGCACTTTTGTATTTGTATGTTTATTTTTTATTTCTTGAAATAGGTATGGGAGTCTTAGCAGCGCCGGCTGACAATCCTCTTGGCGGAGGAGCCAGTGCTGATGCCCCAGGAGAACAGGGTCGAGCCGTTGTCTTGCCAACTAACATGTCCGCAGAGATGAAGCGAGCAGTTTCAGACGGATGGCAGAAGAATGCCTTTAACCAGTACGCCAGCGATCTCATCAGCGTCAGGAGAACTCTTCCAGATCCCAGGGACCAGTGGTAAGTCGTCCTATTATATAACTAAATTACCTTTGCGTAAACACTTTCGATTTATCCCGTGCATATTGTTACGCATATCTTGCAGTGTACATTTATTTCATAATAATTATTGTGACTAAATATAAAAATATCAAAGTATTTAGGCAGACTTAAAATATTGGTTGAATTATTTCATTCCACATTATTTATAATCATAATAATACCCAATGAGAGTGTTACCTGTTACTTGCTTTTATAATGATTTTAATGTCATAGTTAATATGTAAAAAATGAATATTATGCTTGTGTAAATAATTAGAAAAAACTTTAACAAGCTTTGTATTAATTGGCAAAATCTTAAAAAAAATAATTGGCCAATAATCATTAGCAAATATTGACGAGGTTTAATTGACGAACAAAAATCATCTCGTGTAAATAAGAAAGCTTTTAAAATAAATAGTTATTTTAAGCCATTCATAAGACCCTTATTGGAAATATTATCAATAAAAATTATATTTCATTCCTTCTGTATTCCTTTCAAGAATGAGAATTATCTAGCTCACGATTTTACGTGTACTAAACTCATGCTTAATAATGGTAGAATCAAAACCCTCGTACGATTTAAAAAAATATACTGAATCAATCTGACGATGCTTCTCAATAGAAAAAAAATATTATTTCATTAATACAAAAAGTATTCTAAAAATAAAACACAGTATGTTTTGTACTAGTGTGTCATCACGAGCATGAACAAATTGTTTTCTCGTCAGTTTCACTAATCAAGCGCTCCATAACCGCTGTGCTACGGCACACTAGTGTGCCGTGAGGTGATCCTAGGTGTGCCGCGGTGCATTGCCTAATTGCGAAAAAGTCAAATAATTTGTTGCTTATATCCAATACTCTGCCCACGCGTGTAATTATTTTATCGTAATTATGTTTTTATCAAATGAAAAGCTTCTATAATTTCTGTGGATAAAAATGTGGTGAATTTGGTGTGCCGTGGGGGAGATTATTACTGCATTAATCTATGCATTAAATATATATTTTTATTTCTAATTTTAAAGATATAGATATATGTGTGTTCCCTTTCGTTAACATGTCCTTGGTGAATCTAAAATGGATTATGATGAAATTACTTCCTACATTTGAAATTTTAATTAAAAACTGTCTACTTTGATAGTAAAGTAAAAATTACTATCTTGTATTCGGTATATTATGTATTCCTTGTTGAAAACATAGTTCGATCCCAATGAAATACTACAAGCCTCTCCAGCTGTGTTTTTTTTATTATTATTTTTCAGTTTCATGAAAATAATTGACCCATTAAATTCTCCATTTCTTGATTAAAATTGTGTACTTATATAAAATTTTATGGCTGACAGACGCTTCGAGAGGATAAATTCCGTCTAATTAAATTTAAAAACTGTTTCTAGTTTACGGCACATCTTAAATTTTATAAATTAATCACCTGTCGTTAAAAGGAGACAAATTCTTCCGTCTTCATTATGCTGTCTCTTTATTTTATCGCTTCAACAGTGGTGCTGAATCGTTAAGTATTCCGGAGTGCCATGTAGATATTATTTAATGATGTTCACGTATGCAATTAGATATACGTAATATTTCTGTCCATAACGAAAATAAATAATTAAAATTGAAACTTTTATATATAACATATACTTGTTCGCAGCATTTTGTGGTCTACCAGTAAGAGTTTTAACTAAGTAATCAGTTGGTTTCGGTTTCATTTCAGGTCACTTTTAAGACTGCTAACATCTCAACCGTTGAGACGGTAGATTTTAGTGTGTTGATAGCTGATACTCAAAAATATAACACTATTAAACCTTTTGTTTACAAGCTAATTATTGAATTTAAGATACCGCCTTACTTGTCCTGATAATCTGCAGATGTTTGGTTAACACCAACACTACTAAATTAATTCTTGAAATATTTGGTATTGGCATATACTTTAAATGGCTCAGCAGGGGATAGGTTAAGGTGTTACCTGTCAACTCTTGATGGAAAGACGTATATTTTAATAAATTAAACTCAGAGCATGTCAGTTGATAATACTCGCAATGAGTGAAACTGGTCGTCATCATTATAAAAATGTGAAATTAGTACAAAAAAAATTGTGTTTTACTTTTAAAATAAAATGTTTGAGTTCTTGGGTATAGGAAATATTTTGTCTCCCGGAGTTGATCTGGGTTGTGCTTTTAATTATTCCTTGAATATAATATCTCAAATGATTTAAATAATATTTTCCCTACTACTGGCAAGTTTAATATATTTTTTTGAAATTGTTTCATTTCCCATTTTAAAAAGAATATGTTTTAGGTTCTTTATTAAGAAATTATTGCAATCTTTGTACATTCTTGGTAAAATTAACACTTCTATAATGAATCGAAAATATTGAATTGTTCCATACTGTTGCATGCTGTCATAATTCTTCCGAAAAAAGTTCTATAGTGATTTTATTCAAAATACCTAAACACTTGTTTGAAGTCGTGACAACCTTCATTTTTAATTACTAACATTAAGCAAAATCTCGACAATTTTCCATAGCTTCAAAATACTGTTCGCAACGATTTTAATCCTTGTAATGCCTTTTTGTTAAGGGGAAAAACAGCAGCTTTCCGAAGAGGTAGCTGTCGATTTCTGACAGGCTTTCGCATAGAGTTATTGTTTAAAACAAAATACGCTTTAAGTACCTGGCTTAGATTGGACAGTTTTCGAAATTAATTTTTGCATGTTTTACGTCCTCTGGAGTAATAAATTGTCTTCTATGCTTTTCGTATTAAATGTCTTTAAAATTGTTTTGAAAATGATTACATTGTTTCTCAAGATATTTACAGTTGCCTTAATTTTGAATGACAAGAATAACTGGTATCAAATTCGGATTATTGAGATTTTGTACACTTCCATGTATTTTGTCACGGATACATGGAAGTGTACAAAATCTCAATAATTCAAATTTGACATTGAAATTCCATAAAGCACTCTCAGTTGATGTCTTAAATTATAATAACTGGTATATTTATTTATACGTTTATTAGCAAAAATACGCTATAAAATAAAAAAGATATTCAAACAGTGCTTCCGAGAAGTCTCTTTGCTTCATAACAGCATCCAGTTACTCCATCCAATAAATTATCGTCAAGAGTCTTCCATAGCAACGGCATATATCCCATCAGAAGAGGAGACAAGCAAGATTCAGGCTCTCTTGATTCTTCCGCACCATATGTCAAAGTCAAACTCATCACCGATTTTTGTGTTTGATGTAATAAAAGACTGATTAGTCAGCTGTTTAGCCTACAAAATTCTGACAATGTCAAATCAACTTACCTCTAGTATTTGCCTTAAGTATATGTTTTCAAAAGACAGCATGTATACGGTTTCTATGCATTTTGAGGCACCATGACCAATAAAACCGTAAAATAGCACTGTCAGATGCATGTACGCATTTGCGAATCATTTAATTGAAAAAGATCATAATCCTAGTAAAATATTATCATAAACGTAGTCGAGTAAATAAAAAAGGTATTAAAATAAATACTGTATAGTTAAGAGCTTTTAGAATTTAATAATACCATCAAAAATGATCGATTATTAGTTAACAGCATTTTAAATAGTACAGATGACTCACCACTATCTTACTTTTTTTCTTTGTGATGTTCGCCGCCAAACACTAGTAAGGTATTTAAAAAACCTAATTACTAGTTTAATTTAAGACATCGACTGAGGGTGCTTGATGGAATTTCAATATCAAATTTGGATTATTGCGATTTTGTACACTTCCATGTATTTTGTCATTAACGACCCGGGTTTTGCCTTCTTCTCGGCATCTTCTGGCATTCGAGCGCACGTTAGTGAAAAATACATGGAAGTGTACAAAATCTCAATAATCCAAATTTGATATTGAAATTCCATCAAGCACCTTCAGTCGATGTCTTAAATTAAACTAGTAATTAGGTTTTTTAAATAGTAGTTTTATGGTAAAATTAGTACAATTATCGTTTGTGTCTTTCCCGCTCCTCACGTCTAACAGAAGAAAATAAACCCTTCATTTTTAAGTCTAGAACGATAATAATTGTTTACTTTGGAAAATAAATAGCTGAAGATCCTTTTAAAAGACGCGAAGCCCGTGTCACATTTAGTAAGATAGTCAGTGAAATAAATACGTTATAAATTTTAATTTAAAATTGAATTTCCACTAAGATACAGCAGAGTCCATCGGAAATATTTAAATAAGTTCACGAACAAGATTTTACCTTATCCTGAAACGAAATAATAGACAGTTCGTTGTTTCCATAGTATAGATTCATTATTTATATGAAGCTATCATTTTTTGTTCAATTAAAAACTATTATGTAATGTGTTACATCTTGTCTGAAAGAAAGAAGTCAAATGAATGTTTTTATTAAAATTTAAATTTAGTCGATAATATAGTCTGTGGCAATATCAACTAATCATAAACCAACTGCTAGGTGTCGAAGATTTTATTTACATAAGCTTTTGGGATTCATTTTATATTTTACTACACAACTTAATTATCTGACAGAAAATTTCTCGCCGAAGTCTCTCACAATTTAATATTATCACGTCTTGAGCCAGTGCCGTCCATTTCTAACGAAGTAATTAATCGTGAAAAATGTAACGGCCCTTACTTGCTACTCTCCAGGCTATATCTTTTCATTAGCGCATCGCAGAGGGGGAGGCTATTCCTTACCAAAGTCAAAGCCTCCACTGCAGTTACGAACAAGTAATTGTTGCAAGTCCGAAGAAATTCATTGATCTGGTGATAAATATGAGAATTTTCTTGCAATTTTATTACAGCCACGCTTACCAAGATTTGACAAATCTTATGAGGTACTAAATCAATTCGTCGTGGTCTCATATTGAATTTCAACCATTTTAATATCTATTGATTGAATTGGAAGAACTCCATTGTAATAGGATAATTCATATAGTTGCATCGGCGATAGTTTTTCATTTGACTATAATAAGCTCGTATTTTAAATTGCTGTAACATCAAATATTATTATAACGTATTACTAATGAAGTAATAAAAAGAATAATGAATTTATTTGTATTACGATAAAATATCAAAGTATTAAGTTTTACAATATTTTAGCTTAGCTATGTATATATACTGTTTTAAGAAATATACAACATAACATCATCTCACTCATTTCAACATCATAATTTTTATTTAAAATTAAAATATTTAACGTAATAATTGTGTTTTTAATTAAATACATGGCATTATTAATTAATCGTTTAATTAAATGCATTATTTCAATGCATTTAATTTAACGAATAATTCATATAACGATGTATGGTCCTTTACCAAAAAAGAAAATTAGTACGCTAAACATTTTAATTTTAAATAAGAGTTAAGATGTTGGAATAAGTGAGATGACATAATATTATATATCACTTCTAAATCACTATATATTATATAGTTAAGCTAAAATAACTTGAAGTATAGTTTTGACAATATCGTGAAACCGATACAGCTATCAACTAACTAATTAAATTCTGTAGAAAAGAATAATTTGCTATTTTATAATATCATTTTAATATCGTCCATGAAATATCGCTATTACATATTCAAATTTATTTACCATATGACGTTTAGATTCTATATACAATTCTTGAGGCATGATGTTTATCGAAAGTCTAAAGAATAGGTTTAAGGTGGATCGTACCGGTGGATAATTTGTCTGTTTTATTTGCTGACGTTAACGTTTCTTTCAGAAACAGTCTTTGGTCTTTTTCCAATAGCTGTGCATATCGTCTCTCGTGCCATTTGGACTATTGAGAAACAAAGAATCAGATTCATTCAGAAACTTTTCGTATTTGATAACACAATAAATGCGACAATTTAGCCAAAGGTTTCGAATCCAAATGTTAAATTTACTTCTTGATCCGATGTAAGATTTGAAATACTTTAATTTGATTTTGCATAAACTTTGTTATCTACGAATTCAAAGTTGGAATCGATGATACAATTTTACTTGAAACAGTCAATCGGAACAGATTATTTTGAAAACAAATGAGCTATCCAACGCTTAAATTATTTAGTTTTAAATACAACCATAGGATAATATTATATATATTATCTAGTTCGTCCATTTTCTATTTCTTAATTATTTAACTGAATTGTAAATTGAGTGTATAATGAAACAACTGTTAGTTTTATATTTGCCCATGGAAAGTTCAACGGTAAACTATTTGACTTGGGAAAATTGGTTGAAAAACTGAATTGCACTCGTGGACTCAACGATCAGGACGCTAAAAACATTCTGTGGGGCTGTAAAATTTAAAAATTAATTTGTGTCTATTACTGCTTCAATTGCAATGTGTATATAATTAAATATTTTTTTGTTCATTGAAATGGTTTTTTTTATTGATTGATAATTAAATAGTCTTTACAAAACGAGGAGAAAATAAATAAAAAAAAAACGTAATGATCAAAAATAGTTTTATATTTTATTTTATTCATTACATTATCAAGGTAGGTTTTACCTGATGGTATCGAAAAAAAAGACATGTCATCCTTTGTACTCTATTTCAAATAGGTTCAAAACGGCTTTCCGAAATATGAAAAGAAGTGAGGCTACAATACATTTATATATATATTTTTAAAGTATTATTAAAGGCTAAGTAAATGAACAAACCGAGGTACACGTTGTAGTTAATCAGGAAGTTTTAATTTTATATAGGAATTATTTTTCAGCATTTACAGTGAATCCCGAAATCCAAATTCATACTTAGACAATCGCGGAATTACGGTATTGAAAGCCATGACATGCTGCCGACATCACTTTCGAAAAGATTTGCCAATCTTTGGATAGCTGAATAAATTGCAATTTTTTCTCTACCATATCTATACTTAACGAAGCATTGTGAGTACAAATTTATCACGCTCTTGATATCAATAAAAAAAGTTGTAAATATATTGTGAACTAATAACAACATGGTCTGTGTTTACAAAATCCTTTTTACACGTTTTCAAATTAATTCCGTATCTTTTTCTTTTGTATTTCTCATTCGGTCTTTATTTTCGGTGAAAGTATTTTCACACATCCACGGCAATTGCTACCGGGTAAGCAGAAAGTGTACGAGGAAATTTTAGTGTACGGTCCGTTTCCGCGTCGACCTTTCGATGTTAAATTATAAAAAGGGCTTTATGTGTGTGTTTTCTATCCGAAAAGAAGCCGAAATGGAATTGCGTCGTTCTCTCGGTGACAATTTCCGCAATAGTTTTTACTAGAGAAATTCCTTTCTTCATACGTTCATTGCACACCTGCGGAACACTACGTTGACCTTTTTCACCTTCGGCGTATAGTAACGTGATAAAGGAACCGACTTTGAATACAGAAGCTTGGTTTGAATATTAATTTTACACTGCATCTGAACACCCGCTTACATATTCTGCGCTCCTGGTTGCTGATCTTTAGAATAACTCTTGTGAATTCAAATATTAACGGGAAATACTGTAAAACTTGAGAAACAATAGAGTGGTCATAATTCTAAAACGCTTAGCTTATTTACAATTTAAAATTCATTACAAACCATTTTAGCTTTTTCATGTTTTCACATAATAATAGATTGAATTAAAAAACGTATTTAAAATAACATCAACTTATGTATGGCAAAATTTTCACTGTAGATCGATTTAATAAAAACAAATACAACGTCTTATTTTAGCACCTGACCTTGCATTTCCATGTTTTTTCACCTAAGCTAGTAAATGTACTAAATGTGTGGCGACAAATTTATAATTTTGAAATAAAGACAGGCAATTTTTACAGTATATCAATGTAAGTAGCTGTATAGAGTGTGTTATTTAAGGCCTGCATTTATTGGGTAAGTATACACGTGGTCAGCAATTTATATAATATGGTAGGTTATTAAATTCAACGGTCAGTTTTTCAATCAAAAGTAACCTAATATTTATTTAATTGACAATCATGAACTGACCATTTATCGAACTAGTTACAGATGATTTATGGAATGAGTTACTCACCGTTTATTGAATTAGTTACTGACTAAATAAATAGTTGCTGTTAGTTAACATTCTTAGAAATAAATAACCTTCTTTTTCTGAAAGAAGCGAAAACGTGTCACATTAAGCAACACAAAAAAAATAAGCCAGTGGAATAACAAGGTTATCAATTTTAATTTTATATTATAAATAAACTTTAAGAAAGTTACCGCTGAATCCATGAAAATATTAGATGACGGTATTTTATAGTATAATATACCAAACTTCTACCATGTGCAATCTTTTAATCAACATATCCAAATACTAATTATGTCTCTAACCCAATTCGGTTAATCGATTAACGCAATCATATGCACGAGGTCTTTCGGTAGATGTCACCGGTCGCGTTATGGTAGGTGGGTAGAGGTTTATACTGTGCCAGCGATAAGGCTTCGTTTCGTTCAGCTTCCGCCACCCGCGGGGTGTCTTTATTTTTAGCACCGCGACGCGTGCGCGACGGCTTTTGTAGTCTGCTAACAATTTCAGGCCCTTGGACGATATTTTTAATCTAATGTAAAACAATTAATTAATTAAACATATCTAGTGACATTCCAAATACATATTTTCCGTATTCAGTAAATTATTTCAGATCTTCAAACGATTCATCTCCTGCCCTTCAGCTCAGAGAATTGTTGAGACCACTCTATCATGGCGGGATTGTTCATTTCTTCAGGTTTTTTCTGATAATCATGAACAGACCTTCCAGACTCTTATAGCACAACTTAAAACTTTAAAATTCATCTCTGACAGATAATGGAGCATGACTATTCTGTACTTAGTTTATATGATAAAATATCAACGTATTTAATTCTACAATATTTTATGAGGAAGTGAGCAGCTGTTTCAGCTTAACGCCATCGTCAGAACTACAGATACTTCTGGCGATGAATACTGCAATACGTACGTTGATATTCTGTACTACTATGATAAATTCCTACTAAGCAAATGCCAATTCAATCAATTAATTGTAAATGTTCAATGGTAAATTTGTGGGCATATGGTTCAGTCAAAAACACCCTTCTCCGTCACCTCAGAACCATCTGAAAATATTGTCTCCTTCTTTTTATGCTCACAAACTTGAACCTAGCAAAATTAATATATAAAGCCATTTGTCATAAGCTGTCATTTTGAGTGTCTATAAATTTGAACTTTTTATTCCACTGATACGCTTTTTGTATAAAACACAAAGCGTGTCCGTGTATTAGTATTTATGGATCCCGTGATCCTAGATTATAGAGCAGAAGCGCAAAGTTTTAAAGCGGTAAATTTACATGTTGGTTTTCACTGTATTTAATAATAACTTCACAAGTGATTTTCATTAATTTTTCGAGTGTCTTTTAATGGATGGTGAACCATAGGTAATAAACAAATTACAAAACTTTTTTATCCAATTAAAACAAAAACAACACACGTAATTAGTTTATGTTTAATATGAAGTACGTGTTTTCTTGAACTGTTTTTTGCTCTCTCGAAAAACATAGATTTTAGAGGTGTACAATTTTGTAATGGAAACGAAGATATGTGCAATGAAAACAAAAAAAATGTTTTTAAGCTTTCGGCGCATATTCGGTTAATCCCAGCGTGGATCGGAAGCGCTTTTTGGCTTTGTCACTCTGCGATAAGGCCTCCAGATATAGGGGACTAGATTAGCCGTTTGTACCAAGCTTTTATATTCACTGGCTGTGGAGGAATATGTTACGCTAATCACACTGTACGTTAACTATCTACTCAGTACTCTTTTCCCTCCCTTAGTAATCGTGTCCATATCTTTCCATTTCCTTTTTTAAGTCGAATTCTATACATCGTTATTAGCCCATGCGGATGTTTTGATCATGAAATATATTTGCTTTTGTATACAATAATAATACGAGTCAATATTTTAAATGTAAAATCTATGTATATATAAAATAAATATATAAATAATCTTTGTTTGTTTGTCCTCTATGCGTTCCTTTACCATTCATCCAATTTTGACGAAACATTGACGAGCTGTTGTACGCACAACCGTGAAGGTTTCTGAATGAAAAAAATTTGAATCTAAAATCTAAAAAAAAAATCAAAACGTAGCGACATCTCAGAAAAGCCTCGTGATTTATTAAAAATACCGTGTATCCAAAATAGAGGTCTGCACAGACCCGGTCTCAGGTAAGAAATTCAAATTTAAGAAAAATATTTCGTACTATGAGTCAGCCATAAGGCAATATTATTCATAACTTAATTATTTTATTTTGCGTGTGCTATGGATATCGTTGGAAATATGGAAACAATAATATGTATTGTTGGAAATTTATAAATGAATTACTGTGTTTTAAAAACATCGGGCTTTTTTCGGGCTGAAAAAAATAAATCTGGTAACAGGTGTGATATTAAGACTCGGGCTTGAGCCTAGCCGTGCCTGAAGATGATGGACTCGGACCGGGTAATTTTATGAAATTGCGGTCAGTGCAGACCTCTAATCCAAAAGCACTTCAATAAACAGAAAAACCCTTTCTTTTTTGAGCCAGGTACTCACTAGTTATATTATAAAATGAAATAATTTGCCGTCCTACTTGTCTAGCAGTAATGGGTACATAGACGATTCTGAGTTAAAGCCAATATTTTAATTTAAGTTTTGAAACTTTGGGCACGGATTTTTGTGCTGTCTTTTCTCTTAAACTAATCTGTTATTTTATATATAAATTACGTTTTATATTCATACAAAAGAAATAGTGTTGTTAAGTGTTACATCTTTTCTTTAAGGTTTAGTATAATCTATACGTTTTTTTGTTGGGTCTTCGGTTACAGATGTCTCGGGTTCAAAATCCTGGTACGGACAGTTTCGCATGTTGATTTTTCAATCGGTTTATAGATTTCTGTTCGTAGGTATGGATGTTTGTGATGTCTAGAATCCCTTCTCACCCATCCAATCATAAAAATGGGGCGTAGTGGAAGCAATTAGCTAACCAGTCCTGTCTTAGCCCTATACTGTGATCCCTACTAAAAAAGAGGTTGAGCAAACTTAGTAACTAGCAGTTATGTTGAGGTACCTTCATTGAGAGTGGACATTGGGTAAAAAAATTCATTCCTCTGTAGCATTAGTAAAATTGTAAGCCAACACACATACACTAGATAGCAATGCTATAAGTCAACATTCTCTCAATAATCACGCTCACACTCTCTCTATTGCACATGTGCAAATTGCAACAGTACTGTGCTGTGAGTTACAGACAGACATACAGATAAATGTGTATTACAATGTGTATTACAATGTTTTTTTACTATTTATTCTCATTAATTGATATTCACTGGCATATAAACTAAAGCTTTAGCCTCACATATAAAAAGTATCAATTTTTATCGGATCAGCATATAGATACTGAATTTGAAAACCAAGAAATACTGTTTTAATTTATTTAAAAATAGATTCAAATAAGTTTTTTATCGCAACAAAACGGAATAAATTTTATTCTGCAACTTTTTATCTAACCGAAGAAACAAACAAGCAAACTTTTCGCTTCACACTTATCGTGTTTGTAGTTACAAATCAAATAGTGTCAAGCACTCCTTCATTAATTCACTCCTGTTGAAATTTAAATCGGATAACTTCCATCTGATAATGTCGGGATTTATAGCGTTGTCTCTATAGTTAGTGTTTATTGCCCTGCATTTTTTTGTAACGATTATATTTATCGCTTTATTTCCAACTGTTAATGATAAACTAGTTTGTTTGAATAAAATTTGCGTGTATTCAGTCAGCATGAATAAAAGTAATAATATTTCAGTATAAAACGTCGGTTTATTTACACCAAGTAATTTCATACCTCAAGTATTTTCATACGTCCAGTAATCAATAAAAAAAAAACGGTTATAAAATAAACTTTCAGTTATTTTTAGTAATTTTAAAACTAAACAATAAATATTTGTTTATATTTTACAGTCAAGTAACATTTTTCTTACTTAATTAAAACATGAACGCTCCTAATATATATCATATGGCCCCCTGATGGAGTTTCGACAAGTTTTTTTGTATTACAACTGGTTGTTACTCAGTGGTTCAATCTCTCTTTTGAAAAATAAAGAGTAAAATAGAAGTATATAGCTAGGACAGGATAAGTAGTTTTCTCTTACTCTTTACTTTGTTTAAGGATCTGATGGGTGAACCGGAATTATAGACATTACAAACTTCATAACGTCGAATAGAAATTAACGAATGCATTGAGAAATCAATGAAATCAAATGAGCTCCGTTACCGAAGCCAACGACGTTGACCATTGTACTACGAATAACTTCGTTTGTCCACTTTTTATGTTAATAATTAATGCTCTGTTTTTCGTTTCGTCTCTTTAAGAAGCATCCTCTTTGGCTCCTGGCCTAATTAAAATCGTATCAAATAGGGCCAATAGACCGGTACTGTAGGAACCAAAGGGTTAATCAAGTATCACAACCAGTAAATTAAGAATTTAATCCTATTTACTTTTATTTTTACGTAAAAGTAAATTTCCAAAAAATTACCTCCGAATACATCGAAAATATTATACATAGTTCACTAAAAATATATGTGATTTGTAAATCCGCAATGCTGTTGCAATAGGTCAGTTTTTAGATATATATTTAATCAACACGACCCCAAGAGTTATTTCAAACAATTTAAGAAAATACAATAAAATTGTTCATAACGATAGCTCCCCTTTTCTCCAGTATAGCACTCCCCATCTCATGCTTTCTTGTCTTTGTTTACCCTTTTGTTGCTATGTTGCCTGATTGCAGCATTGTTAGGAGAATTCTATACTATGTGTACTGTCACGTGGGCTTCCTCGGTAGCACATCTACTGATCGTAACTTGATGCAATATGCTATTATAGTTACGCTAACTCATGCTGGTAGCTCTATAGGTAAAGCAAATAATATCAAATTATATTCTATGGAATCGTCGATAACTTTGTGGAAGTTCATTATTAATATAGAATTAAAATTGATAACTTAGTTATACCACATGTTTTATCACTGACGTGACGCGTTTCGCCTCTTCAAGAAGAGTCTTCAGACTAACCATATCGCAAGATTATTTATTTCAATGGTAGAAAATGATTCTAATTCTTACATTAAAAATAAAGTTGATAATGCTCGTGATGAGCGAAACCGATCCTGATCATTATAAATATGTGGAAGTAGTACAAATGAATTGTGTTTTATTTTTTAAAATATATTGTCTTTCCACCAAGAATTGACAGTTAACACCTTAAAAGTGATTAAAAATAAAGGTTAGGGTGGGCTTTATTCCATTCTACTGAACGTGTGAAAGGGGGTAAGACATAAACACTGATAGACTCATTACCATAACACTACTAATTACAAATCAATTACTAGTGTTTGGAGGTGAAAATCCCAAGGGAGATACATTTAATAGTTCTGTATAAAATGTCATTTACTAATACTCGATTACTGTTTTATTAATTTCTAAAAACTCTAAGCTATTCATTTTAATACCTTTTTTATTCACTCGATGGAGTATTTCTACGTTACTATTTTAATATGGTTAGTCTAAAGATGGTTCTTGAAGGGCGAAACGCGTCACGTCAGTGATAAAACAAGTGGAATAACTTAGTTATCAATTTTAATTTTACATCATATTAACCTATTTTTTTAGATCTCTATTATTTGAGATAGTTGACTCACCAAGTGCCTGCGGCCCCGAAGGCTTTTCTGCATCCCCGAGCACTATTCCTAGAACCCTAACTGATCGCTCATGCTTCACCTCTATGTCTCACCAAAGATACATGAATGACTGCCCAACATTGAAAATTAATTAATATGGCTTCCAGCACATATTTATGCATGCACAAGTAATTCATTATAATACTAGTATAACCGTACCCGTCATAGATGACGATATTGAAATTGAAATACTGAATGTCCAAAGTAGCTAGTACGTTGGAACTGTCTGTGCATTACAAAACATTTTATTTTATTATACACCGCGAACGGTTAGTTCATGAGAAAATTTCATACCTACATATAATATGTGATAATAATAAATCATCAACAGAGTGGCCTTGGCTGTTAAATATAAGGCTATACATTTAGTTTTGTTTAGGTATGTGCAAATTAAAATTTTCTGAAGTTTCTCAAAAAAGACGCCTAGATGAGCTTAGACCTGCAAAACTTTTTACTCCTTACGTATAATACCATAATCAATGGGTTTTATATTAATAACCTGATATCATTTGTCAGCCAATGTGGTCCAGTTGTAAGAGTTTTACTCTAACGACCACTTGGATTGGGCTCAAATCCCTGCAAGGTCATTGTCAAATTTAGATTTTTTCGATTTGACATCTTGGACATGTGTGTATGTGATGTCATTTCACATTGAGTTAATCTCGAGTTAGTTACAAAAAGTCTCATTGAGTTTATATCGTATTATTTAAAATATCGTAAATTTGTAATTATGTGAAATATTAATCTTCTGTATGATTTCCTTGAACTTGGCTTATGAAATCTATCAAAACAAAACCTTGACATCTTGATTCTTCAGTCGATGTCAAATGTATGTAATACGAGTCCCCAGCATGCGTTGCAATGCCACTCAAAGAAAAGAAGGGTTTGTATTTTAATTCTGTGTATTTTGGATACACAGGACTTTTTGTTTTTTCCGTCTGGTACGTACACGAATAAATCAGAAGCTTTTTATTTGATGTCGTTGTCTGTTCTCTTTTTAGATTTTTTAAGATTTTAGATTTTTTTTTTCACAAAAAAACACGGGCTTGCGTACAACAAATTACCAAAGTTTCATCGAAAACAGATTAATGGTAAAGGAACGCATAAGGGAGAAACAAACAAACAAACAAATATTCATTTTTATATGTATAAATATCAGAATGTGAAAAATAGAAGAACACTCATTCTAAATATTTCAAACTATTTCTTATAAAATCGGATGATTTGTACAGTTGCTTGAAACCAGTTACGCTTAGTAAAAACCTCCCGACATTGCGTCTACAGCACCGTGCCGGCTTTTTGATAAGGCTGTCCAAGCTTCCTGGAACGAACGGTTCCCTACAGATTTATAACCCCTTTCTTAACGATAAATTAGACTCGTATCCTAATTTAAGTTAGCTTTATGTTTTGGCCTGCTTAACCGTTTGCTAAGACGCCCGCGTACTTTACAAAGTTCTACTATCACTACACGCCTTGTGTTTTCTCCAAGGCGTATTTTTCATACTTAATTAAATTCAGAGCAAAAGTGAGTTGGTGTATGAATCTTAATTCAATTTACTGCTGCTTAAAAATCATAAAATAATTACTCGAAATTTAAATTCAATACAGAGAACACACCAAAAATTTTATTTTCTACAAACTGTACTTACAAAAATGTTCTACGTATGAAGTTAATAAAAATTTTGAATTGCTAAGATTTTGTACATTTACAAGTAATTCGAACTTTTGGGGATAGAAATTAGGCAACAGATCATAAAAATGTCAAGTGGAACACAAGTGAATATATTTTTGAAAAGAGCTCTCGATATTCAGTCATTTGAATTTCAGTTTTGAACTGCTGATACGCAGCGTTAATCGTCAATCCTATATATTATATATACTTATGCGGCTACCTTCTTGCTTGTGTGCGTGTTGGCGATGTATATGAAGACCGGCCGCAGCCGTTTTGGTTGTTGTAAATTTAATATTTTTCAGCTTCTTCATTTTCTTGGACTAATTTTAGCAAGAATGCGAGGTGTTAAGCTAATTTTTTAGGTTTTTTAGAAAACTAATATATATTTCACATAATTCTTCATTTTTTTGTTAAATTGATCTATTTTTAGCTATATTGAGCGTTTTAACAGATAAATTGACTGAAAATAAATTCGTGCAATAGCGACTCGCACTGGAAAAGTTAAAAATCAATTAGCTTACAATAAAATCTCATTAATTAAATACTGTAGGGTTATCGATGTTTTCAAAACGGCAAAAAGACCGTGTTTTGAGATTTTTTCTCTATTTCATTACTTTTTCATTTCAATATGATTAATCTACATGCAAGCAGTTTTTTTAATTTAATTTTAATACCAATTCAAGTAAATCGCGGTCACCGCATTCGTAAGCAAACATTTTTTGTTTCTATTCTACGAGCGTGCCTTCCCCGCCCGCTTATAGACTCAATTTTCCATCCCTATGAAAATATTAAAACGGAGAACAATCGCTGAATATGTTTATTTTTTCTTTTGACTTCTGAATACCAAGGCTATTGCATTTCCTTTGAAATAAAGACTCCGTCGAAAATAGTTCTTATTTCAAAAGCGGGCTTTTTTGTTCGACTTTTGTTTTTCGAAGCTCGATTTTCATAAACTTATTGATATTCATAATATTCACTTGTATTGAAGCATTTTTTGTAGCCTCTTTGAAGTTTGTTTTAATAAAATTTCGCTCGCTTCATATTATTATTTCATATCGACACTAAGTAAATATAAAATTCTCATCATGAAATTAAAGTTCTATAATACCTCTTTCGTACCATTTTTATAAAGCTTTAAATATTTTTCAATTACAATTTGAAGAAAAAAATCCAAACCTTTTTTTATAAACAATATTTTAACTACTCTATTTTTAAATGTTTTAAAGTATACATATTATTTTATCGACAACCTGTTGTAAGTTAGATAGATGAATTAATTCAGCAGAAATGATTAATCGCAAACCACTTTAACATCGTTATCAAGAGTAAGCAGAATTGGAAGAATTGAAAAAATCTATACAACTTATTTTTGAGTTAAAAAAAACCTTAATTTTTACCAAAAAATATAGAACTCTTAAACGTGACGTTAAAGAATAAATCACTGAATCGAAAAAAATACATTTTGAATTAGTTATACCAAAATATTTCGTATTTCGAATTCTACTGCACAAAAACACGTACGTCATGTCAAACATTTTGAAAATTTTTAAACTTCAATTACTCAAAACTAGAATTTTTCAGTCAGTGTCTTCTTCCATAACAACGACGATATATCGCACATTTTATGCAACACCTTCACAAGTGCTCAAAACTAAAAACATAGATTTATGTCGCACATCTGGTTTGACAATGTTACATGTGCTAAAAAATTTTAACTAAGATTTATGTGTCAAGACATGTTTAATGAGCCCACGCATCTGGTGCGATAATATCATAAGTATAGTTCTTATAGTTTTCGTCTTGTAGTAACTTATAGCAATCGTGAATTCATGTGAGTTCATTCATCAAGTTCAGAATTTTTAAATGCTTTTTCTGAAAAATAGTGTCTCTTGCACATATGACATTTTATCACTGAATGTGCGATATATTTCAAGCATAATTGAATATAGATAGTTAACGTAAGCTCTTATTTTCACAATATTAATTTATTGAACTACTGATTCAATATTGTATGTGATGTAACAAATATTTACCCTTTTCAAAGACGATAAAACATAATTTATTGTTACCATTTAATGAGATATGGTTACCTTTTTTAATGTCCTTAATAATTAACTTAATGTTAATGTATTGAAATTTTCGTTAAATTATTGTGTTAGCGTAGCTTTTATCATACACCTACGAGGTTCGCCGTAGCTTATCCGGTCCCATATAACGTAACGGAAGCTACGCTTGCTACGATGCTACACGTTGTGAATTTGTTACTACTGAGCGTCTACAGGCAGTTTTGCTTGCTACGCTTACAATTCACACACGATTCAAGTTTTTCATTTTATTTTAAATCTAAATTCGCTCAAAACTGGAGCTGAGAATTTAGTTTTACTTTATATAATTATAAGCCAATCGTATCTTTTATGTAAGTGTTTTAATTAAATACTATTGGTTGAACAATTTTAAATAAAGAAAAAACAAAAGACACTTCATGACGGGCCTGGGGTCGTCATATCGTTGTCTTCGGTTATAGATCTCACGGGCTTACAATGTTACAAATGTGGATGAAATATAATAAAACGGTATGTCGTATCAAAATAATATCGACTGTGAATAGGAAAAAGGACGTAACCTACAGCAAAACATATTGTGTATAGCTCACATAAAACGCAAAAAGACTTAACCCTCCGTCTTTTTAGAATATTTTCTTTCAATGAACACAATGTATACAATTTAATACACGTTTTGGTTGGGCTATACCCAATATTTTTTGTTTGTCGGTGACGTCCTTTTTCTTATCCACAGTCGATATATTATTTTAAATTGATAGTAATTAAAATTTTGAGAAGAGTTTTGCTAGAATTTTTTTTATGCCTAATGATGACATGACTTAGTTCTGGATTGTCAAAAATAAACGCAATGCATTTTGAGCCCAACAACAGGACAACTGCATCTACGCCTTAAAAGTATGCCCATTTTTTAACCAATAATTAAGTAATTTAAGATATCGACTGAGGGTGCTTGATGGAATTTAAATATATAATTTGAACTATTGAGATTTAGTATTTTTCATGTATATTAAAATTCACAATTCAAATACAATAAGTAAGCGTTTTTATGGAAATTCGGTCTCTATAAATATAAAAGCGTTATTTTCATAAATGCCTCGAAATTATTATTTATTTGAATTAAGAAATAAATATGAAGTTAAATTTGGATTGAGAAACCCGGGTCGTTAGTGACAAAATACATGGAAGTATATTGAAATTCCATCAAGCACCCTCAGTCGATGTCTTAAATTATATAAAATATGAAGTTATAAAGTATATTTCATGAATGGTTATAACTTATAGAATCAGTCAATTTTGATCGAAAGTCCGGCTACCGATAAATTCCTCACAGTTTCAACACTTTTTGGACGAAAAATACCAAAAACATTGCAACCATACTGCATTATTGAAATACCGCTATTTTTTATTTTCAAAACCATGACAACAGTATTGCTATCTTCATGCGCCACATTTATTATCGTGAAACCAGTATGTTATTAATTAAATAAGTTTAAACATTTAACATGATAGAATTTACTCCAAAAAGTTTCGTAAAAATGTCCCATCTTTTTTCACACGATTCTCGACACTTAATCGGCGAATTGTGTGTCTAGGAATTGTTTTTCGCGTCACGTAGACCGGGCATTATGATAAAGGAGTCGAGAAGACTCACTTGGGGACGTCGTTCTTGGGAATTCAGTTTCTGAGATGTGTTTTCAAAGAATGTATATTTCATTACTTGAAACGTGTAAAAACGCTTTTGCCATAAATTTTAAGAAAATTTAGATATTTAAATAAAAATTCAAGATAACCGTGTTACGGGACATGAATATCTAATTCTGTACGACTGTTTTCATATTGGCAGTCTTATTTCCAAGCAATATTTGTATTTATCATCAATTTTACTACTTTATCAATCACTATTCAAATATCTGCAGTTTTATACAAATTATTCCACTTGTTCAATACGAAAATTCATAGTAAAATATATTTGCGTCAATGTGTGAATATTTGTGTTACATATTTAATTTATTCATGAAGTCTATGTTTGCTTATAATTTACAAGTGATTCTTTTAAAATTTTAGTATCAACATATTAACTATATTAATTTTATATAAGCTGTTAACGTATTGCTTGAACAACGAAAGTGATAATCTAATTACTTTTCATATTCTTGCACCACCTATCTTTACCTTCTCCGAAAATAAAAGTTGAGCAACTGAATAACGACCAATTCTCACAGAAAATAGGTAGGTTATAGTTAGGTGTTCCATTAGTCTATATGGTCGACATTGGGAGCTGACAAAATTTAAAAAATATCTATGAAAGTTGACTGAGGTCAGTTCGAGTCCATTCGTGTGCTCGAATGCCTGAAGATGCCGAAAGGCAAAACCCGGGTCGTTAGTGACAAAATACATGGAAGTGTACAAAATCTCAATAATCCAAATTTGATATTGAAATTCCATCAAGCACCCTCAGTCGATGTCTTAAATTATATCTATGAAAGTGATTTATATATCACTTTTTTATTATTGGCATAAATATAAATATGAATATTTATGGATCGTCTAGTTCATAAGTCAGTAACTCTAAAGAAATTTCAGTTATTACAGCACAGTTATAGCACTAGTATTATCCTAGAAATGGCATTTTATATTTGGGCTGAGTTCTTGTTACAGACAGATAGACAGATTTTTACATGTATTTTCGACTACGTAATAAAGATTCGTATATACAAATAAGGGAATCCCCTTGCAAAACGCAATCATCGATAAATTCAGAAGTTGTTTGATCAATGCAGTTCGTAAAACAAAGTGAATAGATATATCAGGTAGAGACTCTTGAACATTCGATGAAGGTGGCTTTTCGCTACCGTATATTGGTCAAAACTTCTTGTAAAGTTCAAAGCTTCTACTGAGTAAGAGCTCTTATACAATTCAAGAGATATTGGTTTGAATTCAATTGTTTTCAAATGCAGTCGCTAGGTTTGTTCATTTACAAATTTATAGTAACAATTTTTAAAAACTAATAGAAGACATATTATAATATGAGATTCTTCAGAACAAGTATCGTTCGAAACAATGTATTTTTTGTAATTATTTTCAATTCATTAATCAAACATCTCCAAATAACCCGTATTGAGATAGTGGGAAAAGTGATATTCAAATGGTCACAATAAATCAAATAGGTATTATTGATTTGTACCAAGTTATATACATTTTATTAAAAAAGGTAAGTAATGAATTTTCCATATTAATAGACAGGTCCAAGGTCACCCTAACTTGAAATTAGGATCTCTTGGAATTGCATTAATTAAAACCCCCCTAACCCTTATGTTCAGTCGTAAGGTAGTCACTAGTCCAGATGTTAATATCTTAGACACAGCGATAAGATTTGTCCTATTTTATTTTGTATATAATCGTTTTAAACCGTCTGTTAGATTTAGTTAAAGCCTACTTGTGTGCTCGAATACCTGAAGATGCCGAAAGGCAAAACCTTGATCGTTACCCTTTAATCCTTTTTACTGGGCCAGAAAATATTCACATTTTGCTTCATTCTTTAGAAGGTTATCTGCCTCAGCATTTTTGAGTTGCTGAGTATTGAATCAGATACTTTAACACATATTTAATTTAATTTTCAGTTGTCTGACTAATGAACTGGACGATCGATATAACTGTGGATTTTATATAGTTGTAGCGGTCGACTCTTTATATTAAGAAATATATAGCTAAAAACATGCTCTATTTAACTCTCGACCTCTTCCTTTTATCTTTGTGCGTCTTAATGTAGTTTTGAACTATTTTTAGTTGTGTTTGAAGACTTTATAACTGTGACATTTGTCTGAGGAAAAAAATTCTGTGCTTAAGTCGTTTTCAAAATACATGCCATTATTTGTAAGATAATAATTCATATACGTAATGAAAATATAGCATGGGGCAATCATCTGTAATCATGATGGAATCTATAGTACCGTAATCAAATTTATTATAATCACAAATTTACCAGTCTAGACAAGACCCAAACACTGTGTTCCATATTTACGTACAAACAGTACAAACTGCCACAGAATGTTTACAAATAAAGTACAAATAGTATAAGTTGTCAGAGTGTGTTGTCCCAGATCGTATCACGTCGCGAATTGTTCTCGAGGGTCCGCAGCAACGCGTGACGCGAGCAATTACTTACGCGACAGGGTGTTACGCCGTACAATGGCTTCCTGCTTAGTTACACTTCTGAATCTGTCGCATATTCGCCGCCCATTGTTTGGGCGAAGATTAAACTGGTCCGCCCACCCCCGTTTCACAACCCCGCCGCTCCTCGCTGAACTATCTGCCCTAGCTGAAAGTTTGAGGAGGGTATCTTGTTTACACTAGCTATTATAAATATTCTATACACGGCGTCACGCAAGAATGGTTTATACATAAAAATTAAGCCCAAAACTAGTCAAGAGTTTTGTTATTACATATAATCACGTTCATAAATTTAATTTCGTTTACTTTTCATACTAATGGGAAGATAATATAGATTACAATATGAAAAACACATACCGATCAACAGTAGGCGATGCTTAAAATGTTTAAGTCAGTATGAGGGCTTCCAATCGTTAAATCCTTTGATTCCGTAATCCCGGGATTATCTGAATATCAATCCTAGGACGTCGGGATTCACTGTGAATGCTAAAAAGTAGTTAATATATCTAATTAATTATTTCTTGATTAAATCTAACGTATATCTCGGGTTTTTTCTGGTAAATTGTTTTTTATAAAACATATATAATTAAAATAAATGTACTGCTGTCTCCGTCCTTCTCATATTTTGTAACAACCATTTTTAAACAGTTTGAAATGGAGTACAAAGGAGGACCGCTTCTTAAATGGATGAAGAACAATATTTTTAAGTCGAATTGAATGTCCTCTTTTAAGATACCATCTCGTGGTAAAACCTTTTTAACATTAATAATAATATAATAAGCAAAATAAAACTATTTTGAACATTACTTTCCCTTTGTTTTTAAAATGACTCAGGTTTCCAATAAATAAAAAAAATTCTAATTCCAACTGAATCAATAATGGTCATATATAAAGTTTTAATTATATACTTAGTGACCAATCCCAGAATCAGAAAAATGGGTCTGGGATTGGATGCCTTAGTGAAGATTTCATTCATTTATCTTAAAACCAAATAACGCCGCATTTGACAAACATACATACAAATGTTGTGGGTACATTATCTTGGAAATGAAGGAAAAAATTGAAACTTATTTATGTATTTACTTGTTTACTTGTATCAAAAGGCCACACTTGAGACCCTTTTAGGCCGCATGAGATCTTAATATGATTTTTTTATTTTATTGTAGATGCAAGAGGAATCTACAAACTTCTGCTCTCTTGTGCGTCTGACATCCTTTCAAAGCAAGAAAGAAGAAGTAGTCATTCGAATATCTCTATCAAGAATACTTTAACTCATAATAGTTGACTCTGATTATCAATTTTAATAAAAACCAATTTTCACATTAAAAAAAAACTTTGCAAACCGAAGGTTTCAAGAATTATATTTTCTCTACATAATTTTATACTTTGCGATAAACTAAAACAACGGTTTCTTTCACTGCTAAAATTCTTAGTTTATTATTTATAATCGTGCTTAAAAAGGTGTACTTCCAAGATCAAGGAAAATAAATATATTACTTCCATTTATTTCCACAACAGCCGCCGAACTTTCAGAAAAGCTCGTAAACATTCGCATTCGTCGACAGTAAAAGCTGTTCACTTGTGCGCTCTGCTTTTCCTCAAACTTTCACATGCTATCATATCTTCACGGCTCCGACGAACTTTCATATTTGAAGCGGAGTAGCTCCGAATTTTCATCGTCGTAACACCCGCATTCGAAATATTAATAATTATCGGTCTTTTTTCAAACGAAATGGCTCACCATTAGGGATTCCAACTTGAATATTTGAATTTGGATTATTGAATTGAATATTTGATATGCAAATATAAATATTTACCCTTCTTTAACTGATCAAATAGTATTCGTAATAATTTTTAATGAAATATTTTACAAAATCAACGAAAGATCACATCACAATTTCTCCTAATTTCAGGTATTGGTTATTTTTGCCTTCACCCATCTCCGGCACTTTCTATATCTTATCATAATACTTGAGTTTGACGAATGACTCGAGACTAAAAAACCATCTAATCGTGCCGTAATTTTATTAATTGAAGAAATACCGCTTAAAGATTGTTTTAGTGTTTTTAGTGTCTCAAAACATGGATTTGTTATATTAATCAGAAATGGTGTTATGTCTGATTATTGATGTGTTGCAAAGATATATTAGCTTTTTCTTTATGGTAACCATATCCTGTTATCAGAATGATATCGGATAATGTGTAATAAATTAGAAACAAATAAATGATATGTGTAGCGTTCTTTGGTTATATTTATTGCCTATCATAAATCGTGGTGTATTGCCTGTTTGTCCACCACTGTTCACAATTTAATAATAATAACTCAAACAAAGTCAAAAAAGTTTCTTCAAAGCCTTCTCCTTACCAGTCTGGCGATGGCCTTGCTTGACGTCGCCGCTTAAGCTTTTCGAGTTTTTATTTTCATTTTTCCGACTTAAAGTTTAGAAACACTTTAAACTGTCGATAAAAGCTCGCTCGTAAACTTCGGACAAAACTCTGAAGTATTTTCATTTCAGGGGAAACCCCGCCGCCGTGTAATTAGTTGTTTCGATCTTGGACCTGTGCCAGACTGTAATTTGGGACAAGCCTGTTTTATGTTTTTTAGTAAGACGATATTTAATATCTTTTCCCGATGCTTAGTCAGAATTTTGTACTTCAAAGTTTTCTTTCCGTTTCCTTTTTAATATTCTTACCTGGTCGGAAAATTTTAGACTTTTCTGCTTTCCCAGTTCACCCTTCTTATATTCTGATTAATAATTTTTCAAAAAAATCAGTTTTAATGTCAATCGATTATGCTTAACATCCTTCATATTGCATGTTTTTGTCGGGCTCGTGATTCAGTAATTAACATCGTTGATTTCGGTCCCAGATCTCACGGGCTTGAATCCCATTACGAATAGTTTCATAAATTGATTTTCAATTGGTTTATGGATAATCCTATTCGAAGGTAACGTCTTACCCATAGACCTGTCCTAGCTATATCCTTCTATTTCTAATCACTTTGAAAAAGAGAGACTGAACAACTAATTAACAGTCAGTTGACTTAGAAAACTTCTGTTGAGATACCTTAATAAGGCTATATGCTATACATTGAGAGCGGACATGGTTTTAGAATAAAATACTACTTTTATAAAAGATTGTACGAATATTTTATTTGGTGTATTTTACTCTTATAAGTATAAAAAGACTAGAAGTCGTTCAAAAAATACAAAAATTGATGGGTAAATCTCATGATATTATCTTTTCATCAAATCTCTCTACGGCCCGGCCCGCTTTCAGAAGTAGTTAGGATTTAAAGCTTTGGAAACAGCGTATTATCCCATGCGAAATCGAAATCGAAAAATACATTTTTAGCCAATGCAAGGCGGCGCTTTATGGAAGATATTACTATTGTATTGCAACATTTTGACTGCTAATTATACTTCACTTATTTAACCAGAATTCCCTACACATAACGTTACATATTCTTACTTTTATACAAAACGGGTAGCGTAATTTTAGTTCATAATACATATTTCAAACGATAATTTTGGACCATTACAGAAAATTTGGAAATTTCGATACATGCTGCCAATACAGAAAAAAAATACAAATCATGTACATATTTTCGATGATTTTGGCTAAAAATTAAAATTGATTACTTAGTTATTCGACTGGCTTTGTTACTAATGCAATTAATTAGTAATATCGTAGAAATACTCCATCCAATAAAAAAAAATATATTAAAATGAACAGTTTAGAGTTTTTATAAATTAATAAAACCATTAACAGTAATCGATTTATAGTAAATAACATTTCGAATAGTACATGTGGCTCACCACTAAATTTATTTCCCTTGGGATTTGCTCCTCCAAACACTAATAATAAATTTTTTAACTAGGAGTGTTATGGTAATTAGTACGATCATTGTTTATGTCTTACCACCTCCCCACGTCCAGTAGAAGGAAACAAACCCAACCTAGCTTTCATTTTTAATTTAATAATTAGAATCATTGTTCAAGTAGAAATAAATAACCTTGCGATATAGTTAGTCTAAAGATCCTTCTTAAAGAAGCGAATTAATATAATTACCAATTTATATTTTTATTTTTATATATGTACATATTGATTTATTTTGACACACTTTGGCAATGTTAAAAAGTTCACCATTCGCATTCAGTATTTTTATTTATTTAAACAAATCTTTTAATAGTTTAATATACTGTCATTTGATTCGGAATATTTGGATTATTAACATTATTGTGTGTATACAGCAGTATTTACCATTGAAATAACGTTAATATATCATACGAACCGACGCATTTGTACTGTAGAATCATTAATCACTTCTTTGTCTGCTGTATGTATGTAAAACATTTAATTTTGATACATCGTTTTTGTCGATTGGCTCCTCGACAGCACAAACAGTAATTATTCGGCAATTGCAAATTACCTGTCATTGTTATCTCTTGAATTATTGCCATTTTAGTTTCACGATATGAGTTTTTACAACACTGGGATATTATCACGCGCTCTCATATGCCGGTTATCTACCACTGGGTAATTAAGCAATACGGAAAATTTCGTGTGATTTAAAATCATTCGGTATTTTTTTGAGTACGTCATATGATATCTTTATTAACGACGTCTATACTGCCCCCTAAAGAGTAACACAGCAACTACAAACGTTATATTATTCTGAGCAATAAAACTTTGATTTCAAAGTCAGCAATTTTTACAAATACGGTAAATTTCCGATTATCCGTGTTCGCATTATACGGTTTGTGAATAATTACCACTGCATGAATTCAATACATCTATCAATTATTGTAGAAAGAGATTTTTTAAATTCTAACGAGTCTGAGGACCGGTTTTGCTCATCACGAGCATTATCAACTGATAAAAATGCAAACATAACATGTATTTTTATCAATTGATAAAGCCTGTGATGATCGAAACCGGTCCTGATCATTATAAATATGTGGAAATAGTACAAATGAATTGTGTTTTATTTTTTAAAATATAATGTCTTTCCACCAAGAATTGACAGTTAACTCCTTAAAAAAATTTATAGTTCAGGTTATCCGTGTATTTCGATTATCCGTGCCGCCCCTACCCACCATTAGCCCGGATAATCGGAAGTTTACTGTATATACTTTTGTGCTGATGTGATTATAATGGAAGATGTTTAGTTTTTTTACGCTATTGATTGAAAAAATATTTAGAAGAGCGTGGGTGTTAAAGCTGTCATTCAACGCTGCTGTATCTAAAGATCAGTGTTTGCTAACCGTTCCGGCTTCACAGGTCAATAAGCTTACATACAATAATGATCATAAAAGTTCTATTTTTTATAATGAAATTGTAATTACATTTGTTTAATTGTAACAAATAAATTAGTGTGAAATTCGCTACTGCTATATTCGATATAAGTTTATAGAATCTTTGCCGCAAAACTAACTGCAAGAACTTTTCGAAAGATCAAAATTTTCTCGCAGACCCCCGCGACGACTGCTCGTATATATTATTATATTTATTAATACATCGATCGACCTCATTTGAATACAAACATAAAAATAATATTTTCTTCTCAATTCATGATCTTGTTTTGATTAAATTTAATTTTTGACTTAACTGCTTTTTTAATTGCAAACCATTTTCTTTAAATGTTGATTTACAATCACGCCACTAGATGTCTCTTTCGTAAAAAAAAATAATTAAACATTACTCATGCTTCGTTCTTAATGTCAGCTTTCGCTATACACTTAAAATATGAAGAATGCTGAAAAGAAGTACTTAATAATTCTTTTCAATAGGTCTTTTGGAACAAAAATAAATTACAAGTACATAGAAGTATTACATAACCATGATTCCGAGATAATGTGCTCTTTGCACGCAAAAAATGTAATTTATTTGTTGTATGATACATCTGCGCTATAATGTAAAAATATCCTCACATATCATTTTATAATAAAACCACAACAAACTTCTTCCATTAAGAATTTTTGCGAAGCAAAATTTACCTCTTGAATAAATTTAATTATTTTATTTAACAGCGTCATCTGCATTCAGGAACGCAAATCAACATAATGTTGTGCTAATGCCATCTCCCGGTTGGATTTCGCACTGCAGAATTTATAAATTTACAATATCATAAATATTATAATAATAGTTATGTAGTGTTAATTTAATGCGCATTTTTTTGCTTAATAAGGTAATTACCATTGATAACTTAGTGTTATATTCTAATTATTTTCAATGTTGCTTTTGTAATAATTGCTTTTGTTTTAATAAAAACAATACCGATTATTTTTAGATTTTAAATATACCTTTGTTAAGATTTATATTTTATCAGTTGATAATGCTCGCGATGAACGAAACTGGTCCTGCTGATTATAAAAATGTGGAGGAAGTACAAAAAAAATGTGTTTCATTAAAAACCATTATAATAATTTACAAAACGCGCCTTTTTTTACTAGCTATATCAGGGTTTCCCAACCTTTTTTACTCCATTCCTCCTTCCACCATTGTTCGGAATATAATTCACCCCATCCAAAGATAATCTAACTCTTACCCAAATTGTGCATTTTAAACATGCATTTATTATGTAATATTTAAAACCATTAATAAACGATAACAATTCAGCTCCTGGATAAATTCTACACGGGTTGGGAATCCTCGAGCTGTATTATACATTTTTTCTAAATAAATAAAATGACAGCGGTTTCCATTCACCCCTCCAATTGCACGTCCACAATATCGCTTAGCGCGTTCCCTTACGACGTTTCTCGAGTGCCATAATATATTTTTTCGATACAATAATTCGTTCAAATTGCCATTGCCTTCGAAATAATGTAATTTCCTCGCTGTTACAATGTTTTTTTAATGGCTCATATCTACACAAAGTGTTCTTGTAATACATTTTATTATTCTTTATGGCGGCCACTAACGTATAACTTCTATAACGTTTTTTATTTGACTATAATAAGCTTGTATTTTAAATTGCTGAAGCATCAAAGAAAACTACAGTTTACTTAGTATTATTATAGCGTTATACTAATGTAGTAATATAATAAATGATGAAGTTATTTATATGTTGTATGTAATGAAGTTATTTTATCAATTGGACTCATACTGAAGTATTTTCAAAGACACTGTTTTGAAAACTTGAAACAGCGTTTTAACGAATTTATCAAAATACTGTATTTTCTAATTAAAGTCATATTGTGTTTTATTAAAAACGTTCTTAATAAACGCCTAGATTTAAGTTTGGGTGAAGTTATTACACATATGATTTATACCGTACCAAAATAGACAAAATATTGTATGTCAAAAATGATTCAAAACAGTTGTGCAACTTATCTTTTTAGAATGTTAACGGTAGGAATATATAAAAAATCTATTGGTTATTAACTTTGTGCTCTCTACGTTAATTTTTACAAGATTTTATCGATGACTGTGGTGAACAATCACATAATTCAAGTTCTTCGACTTTTTTTATATTTTCATTTTGAAGTATTTACTATTTACCTATCTTTACACGTTTGCCCCAATATAATAGTCAAAACCTGTTTAAAAAGATGAAGTAATTCATATTAATTAGTTCTTCAGATACAGAAAAGAATCACCAGATAAGTCAGACTTATGTTGTTAGATATTCAATATATTTTTGTTTCTAGAAATGCTATGTGACTGATTTGACATTTTTTTTGTGAATTTTGGTGTAAAAAATAAAAGAAAACATTTCGCCAGATAGAAAAAAACTATCTCCTGAAAACCTTTCCAATATTGACATACGTGATTGTTCACCTCGCCCATTCATATATTTTCAATGGTAAGTAACTATATAATAACATTTTTTTGGTTCAAATTGATGAATTGTGAAGTAGAGCTTTTTTTTGTTTCTTACTAAATGCAGTTTTACTATTCCTTGTTCTTTCTGCAGCTGAATATTATCCGAGAAAATTTTCAAAAAAAACGTTTACAATTGATAATTTTTAAGAGAAATAAGTGTGAATAAGGATATTGATTATTGACTATTTCAATCTTATAAGAAACTGTTAGCAATCGTCATGGATCGCAGTTCTCACATATGTTTTTTTTCCATGTCCGCTCCCAATGTGGAGCATATGGTCTCCTAATGGAGGTATATTAACAAAAAAATTCTATGAGAACTGATTGTTACTCATTTACTCAACATCTCTTTTTTATAAGAGAGTAGGGATAGAGGGATAAGGCCAGGACAGCACTAGTGGTTAGCTAATCGCTCTCACTACTCCTCATGAGAATGGGATGGGTGGAAGGGAGAAATCCATAAATCGATTGAAAGGTCAATCTATGAAAACCGTCCGCATCGGAAATTGACCCGAGACATCCGTAAACGTAGCCAGCGACGTTACCAACTGCGCCACGGATGCCGACAATATATGCACATATGTGTAAAAACAGAAAAAATATTTCAGTAAAATTTAGGAGAACTCCATCGTAGTTTTTTTTTTGTAGTTTAATTTTTCCTTTCGAAAATCATATTGTCCCGAATGTTTCGAATAATGCTTTAGTTTACAATTTCTTAATTTATTTCGTCCCGTTGTATTACGGGACCAAATAATTAACTTTCTTGATTTCCGCTGGGGTTTGAAAAGTTAATATATAAGGAGACAAAAGGAGATTAAAATCCGTGACAACTAAGGATGTGAAACTAATCGATGCGTATCCGGATGAATATTCGTGACATCTGGACATTTTAGATACCAGAATTATTAACGAAATGTTTACAATATGAAATTTAACTGATTACTTTGTTATTCCGATTGTTTTACTAAACGGGATACGTGTTTCGCCTCTTCAATGTTTCACGCTTAGTAGAACAATCAGTAAAATGACGGATTTATCAATTTTATTGATTTATAAAAATATGTTTTTCTCAAAGCTACCGTCAAATGCATTACTTAATTATTATTTCCCAGCGTTACAGTCAATCAATTGACAAGACTTCATTCAGTACTCCTCGATCCTGTTACACCCCTTCCAGTAAAGTGGTATAACAGTCCGTTCTTCTTCAAGAGTCCGCAGAAAAAATAAATGTATCGACAATCTTTAATTTATTTCTTCAACTTAACGAAGCTAAGACTTTTGTACATTTTAAGTAATTTCTGACATAAATTATGATTCTTTTGCCATGCCTTTACCCGAGTGCCTTAACCCAGCAACTTCCTCTTTTGTTGCATTGTCCTCGAATTTAAATACCCATACTAACACTTTCATTTTTCAATCGATTCATGAATTTACAGTCGAAGGCATGTATATATTTGATGTATTCAAATTCTCATTGATTGAATTGACATTTACTTGGTAGAACTTTAATAAAATAGTGAACAATATAAAAGCATTTAGTTCCACAAAATTTTGTTAGGTAGTTGACAGCTATTTTAGATTAACGCTATCGTGATTGCAGATGGTGTTAAGCCGTAATAGCTATCAACTTCCTAATGAAATTTTGTTGAACTAAAGAATACTTTGATAATATACCATATTATTAAAATTCTCTCCCACCCATCCTATTCTAAAAATTTGGTATATTGGCAGCAATTAGCTAACTAGACCTGTTTCAGACCCATCCTTCTATACTTACACTCTCTACTAAAAATAGTGCTCGTAGGGTGGGATGACTAACACGCAGCTCTTGTAGAACAATATCTGTTGGAGTAAATCGTATAATTGGACCATATAATCTTCATTAAAAGCTGACAAACGGTAACAAATTTTCAAGTTATGTGTCCAGTGTGGAGTATTTCAATATCTAACATAGCAACTCAACATAAGATGTTTTATGAAGACCTGTTGTCATTCAGTCAAACAACATTTTCTTCAATTAAAGAAGGTTGATCCTAGGATTCAACTTATAGTTCCTATCCCTACGCCCCACCCCATTGTTAGATAAAATGCATAAAGACATTTTAATCATCACAAAAATCAATGTCTTTGAAGACAAATTCATAAATCGATTAATAATTTGAATACATAATATATGACCCTTTAGTTATTTAGTATATAAGTATATGAGTACTACACAATAGAACAATTCCCACCCCTAGTGGTAAAGCTAATGTGATTTAAAAGTTTCGAAGCTCGTGGCGACTGCATTTACAGCACGAGAGAGCTTCCACTTCGACAACTTTTCGTCCTTGTGAATATTTGAAAGCCTTCAGTCAATATGAAGAGGAGGTTGTATTTTTTTCCCTCTCCATAAATGAATAATTGAATAGCTGGCGAAACGATTTTTTCGTTGTTGAATAAACAAACTTTTTCGTAGAATATTGTGATGTGAAAATTAGGTATTCATCAGTGGTTTTGTAAATAAGTATCGTCTTATAAAAATCGTGATTCATGAATAAAGTCTCTCGTACATTGTCTTCTGGGATAAGTAACTGTGTTACAATTTTATCCATATTTTCGTACGGTATTTAATTTGCTCATGAGGCAGTATAATTAAAACTGATTTCAATTTAATTAATGCCAAAAAAATATTTCAATAAATTTAAAAAATCAAAATCAGCTTAAAGTAATAACAATCCAAATTAATAATATAAAAATTGCTCGTGGATAGTCATTTTAAAATTTGAAATAAAATACAAAATTGTATCTTGCAATCTCGCAGCTGAAACTGACAAAGTTATCATAACGATCTAAGCTAAAAAGAATTAACAAGGGATGGTAAAGATTCTACGCGTGAACGAGGGGTAATGAACTTTTCCTCCTTCTGTTCTGCGATCCGAAATAAAAATCGCTGAATACTAATTTATTAAATTAATAAATGAAATTACATACAAGTTCATGGCTGTTTATGATCAGTTTAGTATTTCCTGCTGATCTCACAGCCAATTTTCTATTCTTTCTTTCTTTGGAGCGGATATCAAAGCGGCTGAATTTTAGTAAAAAAATAAATTAAGTCATCGACTGAGGGTGCTTGATGGAATTTCAATATAAAATTTGGATTATTGAGATTTTGTACACTTCCATGTATTTCCATCGAGCACACGAATGCCTGAAGATGCCGAAACGCGAAACCCGGGTCGTTAGTGACAAAATACATGGAAGTGTACAAAATCTCAATAATCCAAATTTAAAAAAATAAACATTTAAAATACTGCGTAGGTTATCAATATACTTCAGATTTTACTGAGTATTGCTTCTTTATAAAAATAGTGTTGAAGGATGAAAATAAAACTTTTTCATACTGAATTATTACTTAACAAAAATTCAAAATTGAGGTATACAGATGCTTTCCCGCATGCATTGTTCTTTTATTTTTTTTAGACCCGATTTAACACCCATAAGAACAATGTTAAATAATCCCGCATTCATAAATCCTGGATCTATCTTTGTATTTGATTTACCAGATGAATAATATTATAGTCCCGTTATAAATATTACCCTGATTGATCATTTTCCTCGAACATTAGTCATCCTGCTCATAAACACATTCAACCAGGAACAAAGACCGGGAATGCAAGACTGCAAGAGTCGTACTGTTGTTATGATGCCAGTTCATAATATTTCTACTCTACTACTGAGCACCTAAATATGTACAGACTGTTCATTCGTCTCGCCGAATCGGTCAGTGTTCATTTTTTCCTTGTATCGTGAATTCTGACGTACAACTAAAATGTTACCTATGATGAAAGTTATGATTCTAGCTGAGGGACTGAAAAAGCTTCCACTATTTCATCGTTTTTTTCAGGTTACTTGAAAAACAAAGAATCGAGGTTCCACTGTACTAAACATGCTTCTCCCAACAAGTACTAATTACATTGTATCTTAATAATTAGAAAGAAATTGCAAATAGTTTGTTACAGGTATTCGATTTAACAAAACATAAGATACTTACGATAAAAAAACAGGTTTCAAAATACAATTCTCGTCTTGTAAGTCTAATTATAATTTAAATTCATTACTATTCATCTGCTGTGTTAAACAATAAGCTTCGTTTTTTGCTACCCCTAAGCCCGCTCACCACACTCTTCCGCCTTACTTTTTGCTGGCATTATTAAAATTTATCGCTTTCCGCCATAGCGAGAGCTTTTTGAGGTACCTCTTGTTTCAGTATTTATTGCTGCCTTTTGTTTAAACTTTCATATATTTTAAAGACTTCTTATTTACAAAAGGAATGCCACCATGAATAATTATTTTGCCCTAAGTGTTGTACTAAGTAAACATGCCACAAGGAGCTGTTTAATTTTACCTAATTTTAATTTTAACACGACCATTTTCAGATTTTGTTTTCCATGATTTAGGTTCTCAGATATATTTCTTACTTTTCTTTCTGTTTTAAGCTTTTCGTTTGATAATTTTCAAGACTGTTTTATTAAAAAAGACAGAGGTAATTTTTTGGAAATAAGATTTTTGATCTAAAAATATTTAGATTAGATAAGTTTGGTTTTATATAGTTACAAGTTTGTTGTTAAGTTATCAAAACAACACCGTTTGATTTGGTTATTCGTATTTTGAAAGTACCTAGTTCGAATTTATTTTCATCATTTTCCAAGAAAATCACGCTTATCGCAAAAAATTTATTATTTTTTTCAAGAATTTATCACATTCAAATTCCTTTTAAATATTCATGGTTTGTTGTAAATATTTCACTTCCGTTTTGAAAATCCATCCACATTTTTTTATGACTTCTGAAATATGAATATGATTTGTCATTATTTATAAAAGAAAAACGATAATTTAAAAGGCAAAATATTTTCAAAATACAACGTTAATTGAAGTTTTTAAAATTACTTCTCACAAAGATGACTAATTTTTATCCATTTATATTGATGTAGGTGTGTGGTTCAGTGGTCAACGTCATTGGCTTTACTTACTTTATTTTGGAATACGTACAGCTTCTTCAATTAATTTATGGATTTTAGTTCGAAGACATGTATGTCTGTAATGTTTAATATTCTCCCCCACCCATCCGATCATAAAAACGAGGCGTAACGAGAACGATTCGTCAACTACCAGTGCTGTCTTAGTCCTGTCCTCTTTTCCTATTCTCTTCAGAAAGTAGATATTGAGTAACTGAATATTGGGCAGTTCCCGTATGTTAAGATACCTACTTTATTTTGAAAAATAAGACACAATTCATTTGTACTACTTCCACATATTTATAATGATCAGGACCGGTCCTGATCATTATAAATATGTGGAAGTAGTACAAATGAATTGTGTTTTATTTTTTAAAATATAATGTCTTTCCACCAAGAATTGACAGTTAACACCTTAAAAGTGTTACCTACTTTATGATAATATATGCACCACATTGTTTGAAAAAAAATGTTTTAATGATGTAACATCGAATTCAGCATGATAAATTAAAACCTCTATTTTTACGGCTATGATAGATCTTTGTAATATAAACCTTGTTTATTATACCCTATGGTCATATTCACTCCTTAAGCTTAAAAGGCCAGCCCTTTCACTAGGAATGTAAAAGCTCTGGGTAGATTCTCAGGGTACACATCATTCGTAACTCTTAATGTTGAGAACATAAATCACACGATTCCACGTGTAAGGTACAAGCTTCAGCAATAAAAACTATACAGCTTCCCTACACTAGAAAGCTCTTGCCACGCGTACAGTTTTTGTAGCTGTTTTTTAATGTTACTCATATGTGGGAAGATAAATGATACATTATAGTGGGAATGGCGATTTTTTCAAAAAGGTATCTGCATTGTCATAAATATATCAAGTGGTAGACTCGTATATAAATGTGTATATTCCGTATTTCGTCGATTATAAAACGGATGTTTTTACTTATTTTGGAACCTTTCAGTTCAGACTGCGTCTAATGGTAAATGTGGAAAATTCAGGCTAATGGTAAAGGCTTGAAAACTTTACTATTTTCATTAAAATAAAAATGCAGTAGGGTAGACAAATACTTCGAAAGTGCAATTATTAAAAGAAAAAAAATATTTTGACGCAATGACAGAAAAACCTAGTATATCCTCTTAAGAAGCTTACTGTCAATTAAACTATTGGTGGAAAGACATTAAATTTAAAAAAATCCAACTCATTTTTTTGTATTACTTCTACACATCTTATGATGATCTGGACCATCTTCGTTTATCACAAGCGTTATCAACTGATCAGTTGATAAAGCTTACGATAAACAAAACTGGTCATGATCGTTGTAAAAAATGTGAACGTAGTACAATAATACATCTCTTTCAAATTCCTATGTTATAAATAATATGTTTAATGTTTTTTGCCACAACAAATCGACTTAGAATAATTATCTTTGAAGCTATAATTTGCCGGTGTTCTCTATGATAAATAAATAAAAATCGTACGAAGTGACCATTAACATTTACTGTTAATAAAATGAAAAGATAAAATAGCATTTGTTCTACTAATTCTCTTTTATAGTCCATCGAACATTGGCAGTGCTTATTGCAATATTATGATAATAAAAACCACATGCATATTCTATTTTTTAACATCTAGTGATTTTTTTTAACAAAAGAATAATTTAGTTCGCCTGTATACGAGGAGGTTTGTGCTTATTATCGTACTTTTTTCGAATTCCGTCAGAATACATTTGACAGCATTCTATAAACATGTCAACTTCGAGCTTTTCACCCCGACGTGTTCAGAATAGGGCAAAAGTTTTTTCATTTTCCCGTCGGCGCCGGGCGTCTATTCTTTCCACCACAGCGACGCTAATGTATGCTATCCTGAGGAGAGATAACCAGCGATATGTGTGGGAAATCGTAAAAACAAAAGCATACTCTACAATAATGCTGCAAAGTTTGGTCGGGACGGGTTGCTTGTGAAATTTTTCGACAGTGTTTCAGTCAAATTATGTTTTTTTTTTGAGAGAGAGCGTTCTTCAAACACGCGTAAAACTTATTTTGAAATTTTCACTGTACATGATTCACCATTCACTGGAACTAGAGATTCCAATCAAATATTTGAATATGTTTTGATGTTTAATAAATTATTCGAATATAATGTTTTTGGTATATTCGGCGGTAACTTAAAATAAAATTAATATCGATAATTCTGTTATTGCAGTGGTTGTGTTACTAAATGTGACACATGTTTGGCTACTATAAGAGGCTTCTTTAGACAAACTTTAATTCTAATTCTCAATAAAACAGATACTTGATTTGCTAACCACCTCTTGGAAAATCACACAACATAACCGCTAATTCAACTCCGACATGCTTACATTTGTATGAAAAACCTCATGCTTAATCTTTTGGAACAACTCAAAATTAATAGATACAATAATGTCAATAATCTCCTTAATGACAAACAAATATAAAAAGTCCATAATCAGTAAAATTTCAATGCATTTATTTTAACGACTAATTAATAACACCACGTAAGCTCCTTTTCGAAAAACACAATTTGTATCTTGAATGATTTCATTTTAAATAAACATTATGATGTTTGAATGAGTGAGATGACGTGATATTGTCTATCTCTTCTAAACAGTATATATAGCTAAGCAAAAATAAGTTTAAGTATAGTTGTGACGATGGCGTAAAGCCGAAATAGTTATTAACTTCCCAATACAATTTTTGTAGAACTAAATAATTTGTTGTTTTATCCTATTCTAATTCTCAACATAAAAATAAAGGATGGCGTTGGAATATTTCCTCGAACTAAGCGTGGGGAGGAAGTAAGACACAATCGATAATAATGCTAATCACCAGAACACTAGTAATTACAAAAGAACTCAAATTATATTTAAGTAAACCATAGATGGCCAGTGAGTTGTATTAAAAATTTTCTATAAGTAGTTTTAAAAACTAGTTTAAGTCGGCGTCCGTGACGCAGTTGGTAGCGTTATGGATGTCTCGGGTTCAATTCCCGGTGCGTACTGTTTTAGTAAATTGATCATTCAATCGATTTCTGTTCGTAGTCTGAGTGTTTGTGATGTCTAAAACTCCCTCTCACCCATCCAATCCTCCAGCGTAACGAGAGCGATTAGCTAACCACTTGTCCTGTCCTAACCGTATGCTTCTATCCCTACTCTCTTCGAAAAAAGAGAGGTTAAACAACTGAGTAACAAGCAGTTCTCATATAAAAATTCTGTTAAGATACCACCATTAGAGACCATATGGCCTACGTTGGGAGCGGACATGGAAAAAAAAAGTTTGAAAAATATTCATTTGATAACAATAAACGGTAAACTTAAAACTGTAAAAATAAATAATAAAGATCTCTTTTATAAAAAAATACCACTCTGATATAAAAATGATGACTTAATTAATGTTTTGTGTAAAAAATGCCTCACGTGATTAATATTATTTAAATTTGGATTATTGAGATTTTGTACACTTCCATGTAGTTTGTCACTAACTGTTAGTGACAAAATACATGGAAGTGTACAAAACCTCAATAATCAAAATTTGATATTGAAATTCCATCAAGCACCCTCAGTCGATGTCTTAAATTATATAATATTAGTTAGTTTTTGTTTGAGAAGTATTTTTATTAATTATCTAAAATTAAAAATAGTTAATTCACCAAAAAAATTATGAAAAATTGATGAATTAAAAATAAATATTAACGGAGAACTCTTCGTAAATTGATAAAATCTCTCTCGAGAAGATGTTAACACCACCATCACAAAGCACAGCCAACTTTTGTTCATAGCTGCTACCTGACGTCCATAAAATATAATAAAATATCAGTCATGAGTCATGATGCACTGAGCTTTTGTTAACGTAATGTTACTACAACTTTTTCATTATTAATTATGCCATAACGTGTGAAATTATTACTCAGTTGCAATGTACATGGCTTGTCCATTTTCATTCGTTGTAGAAAACGGATTTAAACGGTTTTTTTCATAACAGAATAACATTTTAAAACTGCATTGCAAAAAGCAAAATTATTTTTAATTAGACAATGGAAAAGACTGGCTTTTTTGTTTCAAAAATCCATGATTTGTTTTTTTAAAGTATTTTGGAAAATTTTTATATTAAAGCTTTTTTCAGTGCAGCGCCCATTTGCACAGTAACTTAATTTTAAATCAATCTGTAGAAAATTTGTCCAAGTCTTAATTTCTCATTGGTAATATAAATAAAGATTTAAAAACAATATCTACGTCATAAATAAAAAATTTACGTTAGAGTTTGCTGAAGGTATTTTTCAAAGAAGTGAAACATATAATAAAATAAAGTTTTCAATTTTAATTATATATAACATAATGTATTCATGAATAGAGTTTAATATCAATATTTAGGTCAAGAAAAATTATATTCTTACTTTCTACTTCTAAAGTGAGTTGAATTTTAACATCTAATTATTTGAAAAAATTGTGAATGTTAGAAATTTGTCTATCTTTTCCATTAAATAAACAAAGAATATCATCGACCTAACGGAATCAATAAACTTTTATTTACTCAGTAAACTTAAATTAACAATCAAAAAATTAAATTCCCGTTTTAATACATCATCCCATAGTCTATAGTCAACCTGACATAACCCACTAATTTGGAATAAGTAGGCATTTGCTTTCTTCGAATGGCATTTTCAATCCCTCTATTCCACCATTAATGTGTTAGTTTTCCCAACTAGGATTAAGGGTAATTATTGTCGGGTCGGTGTTGGGGTTAATCCAGGTGTTAATGTAGTTCCTAGACTATATGTATATATATAAATGATTGACACACCCTGGTTTTGTTTGTTAAACTTAAGTTTAATTAGGATCCATAACTGATAGCGAACAGCTTTAATGACAATGACTCTTGGTAGTTGAACCGATTTATTGTCGTTAATAATGAAACGGTAGCCGACTGATCGACGAGCTAAAATTAGTAAGCAGGCGCTTGATTCCGCCGCTTTACGACAATTAATGACAAAAGGGAGAAGCCTACAGTGTTTGAAGTTTAATTTTTATTTTTGGCCGGTAGTCTGTTTCCGGAGGCTTTGGCGGCTAGGTGAGCCGACCGGGGTATCCAACGCATCGCCGTCATTATAAATTGTTTTTGTTTGTTTAATTTAAATTTAAAATCGTTTGTTGTGTCAATTGTATTATAACATATAGGTAAATTCATGTGTCAAGTGAACGTAAATTTAGACTCAATCTTATGTGTTACTGGTAATTTTTGTGTAATAAACGTCTGCATTTTCTTCAAATAAATAAGAGAGTAATCGAATGAAGCGTTGTTTGATCGAGATCCCAGACATCCTGAATGGTTATAAGCAAACATTCGCCCCTCTTTGACCGGACATTCTCATGATATAACCTATTTACTCTCTGTCAGTTCGAGCTCAATCGTGTGCTCGAATGGTTGGAGATGCCGAAAGGTAAAACCGGGTTCGTTAGAGACGAAATACATGAAAATATACATAATTTTAAAAATTCTAATTTGATATTGAAATTCCATCAAGCACCTTCAGTCGATATCTTAAGATATGTTAATAAAAAGATTTGAAATTTTGACTGATGTAACTCTAGTATAAGCGGTATAATAATACAACAATAATAAATATATTGTAATCTAAATAAAATGTTGGTAAAATTCAATTAAGACCATTATGTAAAAAGCCTTTTCATACACATTTTCAGAATTTTTCTATGAGTTTTCTGTGATACAGTATGGAGACTACGCAATGTTTGTTAAGTACAATTTCGTGTACGAGAGAATGTTTTCAGTAATTCTCTGCGGGACGATAATCTCAAATAAATGGCAAAACGCACGCGTGTGTGATGAATATATTATTCAATTTGCGCCACTAAGAGCCCTGCTCTGAATTTTTAATAGTCAAGTATTTCCTATATTAGCCATCTTATTTTTAAAATCATCAAAACGTTTGTTATCAAGTTTACGAAAGTATCGCACATCCGATAAAATAAATCCATAAGTCAAAAGGTATGATTTTGAGTGAATCATCCAAAAAAACATCAAAAACTCTAACTTTTAAAAATAATCATAATTTTAGCATCGGTATTTAGCCCTTAAATAGCACTGGGATGCTGTTACGCCGAGATCATTTTTAATTCATTCGTAAGTTTTTTATGACTACGCATTGAATTTTAAAGCAATTTTTTGGGTGTTATTTTCCTCGATTCATTGACATGAATATTTGATGTTTGAATAACCTATGACATGACGCTGCAAATACCAATCGGAAATAATATCTCTCATTCACTCGACCGTCAATTTTGAAGCATGCCAATAATAACGCACCCTCGGTTGGGTTAGGGAGGGTCAGAAAACCCTTAACATTCAGCGAATAGTACTCTATTATGTGTACCTTTAGAATTGTAGCTCGGAATGTTTTCAAAGTTCTATTTTCTATACTTGAGTGTATATACACATATTGAAATCATTATCAGAAATTTACAAGCAATTATACGTGATTTTTAATCGAAAATTGCATTGCTTTAATTATGTTTATCTGTGAGTACTTAGAATGAGTCCGAAAGTTTCCAGATCAGTCGGGGACTTACGGTTGTACTCGATTAGAACCAAGGGCCACCTATTCAACGCGTACATTCTAACAGTGCTGCTTTACAGTCATGGCACCTCCCAAAGCATAGGGTAACACTATACTGTTCTTTCAAAACATGTTGAATACTAGGGATATGGTGGTTTGATTTTGTCAGGAACTCGGAGGTAAGAGAGCGGATGGACAAACTTCTTATTAGGTCCAGAATAAAAAGGTGGCAATGAACCTCGCTTGGAAATGCGCTGCGGATGCCCCAGGAGAGCCTAAATTCTGCGTGTCCTTTATATCAACCGAATGGATTCCGTTGCCTTGGAAGACCGCTGATAATCATCCATACCATGTATTCGGCGGAGCTACGGGTCGCTGAGTTGACTTGAGAGGAACCAAAGAGACTAGCTGGGAATTGAGAGTCTTGGAGGAACCTTGTGATGGCCATATGCTCCGAGAAGGGCGTGGATATGGTTTAAAAAAATACCGCAATGAAATAATTACGTATTGCGATAATCAAAATAGAATTTCGCTATATATCAGCCAAGAAAAATTGAAAGTTTAAGCTGTGCAATTTATTGACGAATAAAAAACATCGACGTTGACAAAATGGACCAAGGAAACTTTTTACAGCACAATTGGTACATAATATCTAATCCTTAAGAATAAGGATGTAAAATTGATAGCAAGTCTCCGAAAAATCCAAATCAAAAAAGTGACGAGAAATCCATCTTTTTGGACACAAATACATAACGCATAAAAATTGATGGAAGCTTTATTACGGACGACTCGAACCCTTGAACGTGCAGCCAGTATGGACGACTATTCACTCGACTATGTCAGGCATTTATAGCATTTTTATCGAAGCTAATAATAATTAACAGAAAATTTTACTAAAACAATTTGTTGAGTCCATAAATTTTTTTTTCTCGACAAGTATTGTTAAAAAAAGCCTTCAATAAAACAATAAATTTAAAACTCTCGTACTCCATAAGTACTAAAAATTCATTCGATGATTATGAAAACAAATGAATCGAAAGTTTCCACTTGTCCGAGCGTCAAATTTAAAAGCTCCGAATTAATTTCTTTAGGGGTGGAATGCTTAATTATTTTTATACTTCAGAGATAAAACCAACTAAATATTGTATAACAATGAATTCTTCTTAGCCGTTCATGTTTTTGGTTTTTAAAATATTTTTGTTCAAAATTAATCATTCTTACCGTCGCAAAACTATAATGGAACTCATTCGCTGCGTACGGTTTGTCGGCTTTGGTTGAGTTGTTTACATGCTCGAATCGCAGTTTTTATAAATTGATTTTTCAATAGATTTACTGATTTCTGTTCAAAGAGCAAAGGTGTTTGTGATGTCTTAAATTCCCTCGCCCTATCCGATCTTTTAAACGGGGTGATTACCAGATTAGTTTACCACTTTATTAGTTTACTTTTCGTTGTTATATATAACCTTCTATCGCTACTCTTTTCAAAAAATGTAACAAGGTGGTCTTATAGAAAAACTGTTATTAAGACAAGCTGAATTAGGAGTCCGCAAGCTACACATTGGGAGTGGACATGGCTTAAAAAAATTTTGGTGGACAATAATTATAATTTATACAACCATAATGAATCTAAAATTAAAATATATTACGTACGTTATGTAAAGGTATGCAAGTGTGTTTTTTTTAAATATATTCACATTAATTTACTGTGTTATCAAAAAAAAAAAAAAAAAACGACAGAATTAAGATGTAATTATTGTAAAAAGATATATAAAATATTACTTTTAAGGAATTAGCTGTCAATTCTTGGTGGAAAGGAATTATATTTTAAGATTAAAATACATTTTTTTTGTACAACTTACGCATTATCACTGATAAAATAGAATGACAAGGATATACAGATAATCAAAAAAATAATATTTAAACAAAATTGAATAGATTTTTCAATGGATTCGGCGGTAACTTTTTGGAAATTCAGTTTTAATATAAAATTAAAATTGATAACTTAGTGTTATGAAGTTTAATTTTATATTGAAATTGAATAGTCTACAATTATAATGTTTGTAACCTACTACTTACCTGAATACCAAAATTAAGCCTCATTAAAAGTTATTCATAAATATTAAAAATTATTCATAAATATTCTTTGACAGAAATAGCGAAAAGGAAAAATTATAATAAAGTTATGAACCTATCGATTGAATTGGCGTTTACTTGGTTGAACTCCATTTTTTTTTTTTTTGATGTCCCTCCCAATGTGTAGCATATGGTCTCCTAATGGAGGTATCTTGACAGATTTTTTTCTACGAGAACTGCTTGTCACTCAGTTGTTCAACCTCTCTTTTCTTTTTCGAAGAGAGTAGGGATAGAAGGATAGAGCTATGACAGGACTAGTGGTTAGCTAATCGCTCTCGTTACGCCCCGTGAGAATGGGATTGGTGGGAGGGAGGACTCAGACTGCGAACAGAAATCTATAAATCGATTGAAAGATCAATCTATGAAAACCGTCCGCACCGGGAATTGAACCCGTAGCCAGCAGCGAAACCAACTGCGCGCCACGGACGAACTCCATTTTAATAGAATAAAATATCAAAGGATTCAGTTTTACAAAAAATCTTTAGTTTTTAATAGCTATTTCGGCTTTGTGTTGATAGTGGCAATGGTGGTATCAACACAAAGCCGAAATAGCTATTAACTAACCAATAAAATTTTGTAGAACTGTTTACTTCGATATTTTATATTATTATTTTGTGTACCACTTAAACAATTTAATAAAATGTATGGTATACCAAATATGTAATTAATATTGAGACTTGGCAGCATATATGGTAAATTGGGAATAGTATGGCAAATTGGCAAAAGAAAATCTGATTTTGCAAGTGTGTAAATTGACGTACATTTTAGAACGTGGTTACTTTATAATAGTCGACCTAAGCACCACATTCCTCGTGTGTCTTATATTAAATAAAATTTATTCTATTAACACTGAACTTTTATTTCCTTTCTTTCTAACAATATCTTACCGGGGGCGTGAGATTGTCTCTATTGTATTTTCTAAAGCGTTTCTTTTCACGGAAAAAAGCACGCGTGAGTAAAGTGCGTTAGGATACGTGCAAGGCATACAGTATCATACAGGTAACAAAAAAAAAATACACACTTATGTAATATATAATATATTACATGGTACTGTACACAAAGAACTCTGCTATAGAATTATTAGTTCATCGTGCATTTTTCTGTGTTAGCTCTACTATAGTTTTAAATATTTATCAATATATCAAAATATTGAGGTGCTACTGACAGAACGCATTTAGTCAGTTTTTGATGGTTTCCTGTTTTAAACGTCAAAATTTATGAAATTTAACACTCTGCGTACTGGTGAAACGCATGATATCATAACATATAATGACTTTAAAATATAAACAGTATTAATTTGTACTGTTATTATTTTTATTCTGGTAGAAACCATGATATTACTATGTATGCTAAAAGATTATTCTTTATAATGTAAAAAAATCTCCTTAAAATACAAATCGTTGTACTTGGGCGAGAGTACTTTAAGAAAAAAATAATACTTTAAATGCGATTATCTCAGAACTAGTTTTTATGACATAATGATTTATTTTAGTGTAACATTATTTATTTCATAAAACTCCGCCCCTTTATTATTATAGTTTTATAACTGTAAACTTAATTTCGTATATGGTCCTGTTACTGAGTAGTTATTCATAATTGTAGGGGGTGGAAACCTGTGGTCTGCTATATGCGGTCTCTTGAATGAATCCGAATTCATCATACATTTTCAAGCATGTTTAATTGAAGTTTCTTCAATAGCTTCGATCTTTTTTTATTACGGATAAATGGACGCGGCATTACAACATAAAAAGGTTCCCCACCTTTGCTCTAGGATTTAATGGGCTACAATATTCGAAACGACACATTCATAGAAGTTTTAACCTCTATTTTTTCGAAGAGAGTAGATATAGAAGGATAGGGCTAGAACAGGACTAGTGGTAACTGCTCTCACTGCTCCCCGTTTTTAGAATCGGATGAATAGGAGGGAGTTTTAGACATCACAAACAGTTATGACTACGAACAGCTATGAACATTTATGAAACTGTCCGCACCGGGACTTGAACCTGAGACATACATAACCGTGGCCAACGACGTTAACAACAGCGCCACAGAGCAGCAGATAGTAGTAATTTTAGGATTAAACATTTCATATAAATTTTGATACTAAAAATTTCTTCAATTATAAATCTAGTGCCATCGACAAAAATAATTAGAATAAAGGTATCCGACGGTTTTTTCTATTACCCTGGAAAATAAGATTTAGAAATAACAGGTGTGTGCAATGCACAAGAAACAGAAAAAGGATATGACAACGTTCAGGTGCTCGGAGAAATAAATTGTTGTTGTCCTATCATCTTCTTTTCCCTGCAATAAGTCCTAAGCCTTGCGCGCGTTTAAGGGTAGGTTAACAACCTGTGAATCGCTTCTTTCCGAACAGGCACATTTAGTATTTAAATATGCCATACACGATACTTTTTTATACAGTATTGTATTTTTTTATTTTAGAGTGCGGTCTTTAATTGTATTTAAAAATTGTTTGACTCAACTGGGTCTTATTGAAAGGTCAGTAAAATATATCAATCATAATAAAACTTTTAATATTATTTAAATATTTAAATCATTTTAAATAAAATTATTAATTTCCTGTATAAACTTACAATAAAATACAAAATAGGCTGAAAGTAGTGAGTGATTCGAAATGAGTCCAATGGTCAATAAGTTATTCTAAACAAACGATTTCTGCGTCCGTGGCGCAGTTGGCAATACCGTTGGCTACGGTTACGGATGTCTCGGGTTCAATTCTCAGTGCAGGTAGTTTCATAAATTGATTTATGGATTTCTGTTCCTTATTTAATTAGCTTTTCGATTAGTTAATCACTAGTTATGGTTTATTCCTATCCTTCTATCCCTATCCTCATCGAAAAAAGAGAGGTAGAGCAACTGAGTAACGAGCAGTTTCCATAGAAAAAAAAAATCTGTTAAGATACCTCCATTAGGAGGCCATATGCTCCACGTTGGGAGTGGACATGGTAAAAAAGTACATATTACCATAACACTACTAATTACAAAAATAATTACTAGTGAGGAAAAAAAAGACTAGTGGTGAGTTACCTGTCCTATTTAAAATGTTATCTACTAACAGCTTTAATTTTATATCTATATATTTATATATAAAAATTAATGTTTGTTTGCTTGTCCCGTATGCGTTTCTATACCATCCATGTGATTACGATGAAACTTTGATGAGTTGTTGTGCGCACACCCGCAAAGCTTTCTAAAAAAATCTAAAAAAAAATGAATAAAAAAGAATCAAATAGGTACAAATAACGACATTTCAGATAGTGTGTGACATAACAAGTGTGTGGACTAAATTTGGAAAATCCATGCTTTTCACAAGGACAGCTGTACGTGGCCTGCTCATTCGTCCGTAAACCTTTTGATTTATTCGTGTACGCACTACACTGAAACAAAAAAAAATGTGTATCCAAAAGCATTTAAATAAACAGAATTTAAACACAAACACTTTTGAGTGGCATTGCAACGTATGCCGGGTACTCACTAGTTAAAAATGAATTTCCACAAAGTTTCCGCCGAATCCATCGAAAATAGTTTGAAACAATATCAATTTAAGTTATTATATATTATTCGCTTATCGCATTTCCTTACTGGCTTAGTTTAGGGCTTTCGTTTCACAAGTTTATGTGGACAGGTAAAGTACGGTGATGAGTAAGGTTGTTGTTTTGTTTACGTTTTCAGAAAAAAACCAACAGCTTTTCCTTACTGAAGCGTTTTTCTTATAATAGAATTTGTATTCACCCGCCTTCAGAAAAAAAATGTGTATGGGCGTAGTTTTTAGTGAACACACATAGGGTGAAAGTTTTTATGAGCTTTTTTGTTTACGCTATTTTTAGTACACAAAAAACTCAAACTGTTTTTAATGCAACAATGTATTTAATAAAGAGCAAATGTTGTTGTGTGAAAAAGGCCGCTATCAAACGGAAAAAGTTAACTTCGACAGCTTAATTTATTAGTTATTTTGCCGTATACTTTTTGAGATTAAACATTCGTACAGTGTGGTGCAGATGTCATTTGAAAAATATGTTCTGTAAATCATAATCTGTAAACAAAACAAATTTTTCTTGCTATCCGAAACACGCGTTTAATTGTTAATGAGTCTGAAACGGGTATGTGGATTAAATTAAATTTTTAATATACCAACAATTTAAATAAATTGAAAACGACGTAAGAAAGCTTCTATGGCGGGTTACTTAATTTTAGGTTTTTGCTGAGCTATATTAATCTATATTAACCCGTACAAAACCATCCTAAAAAATACCTCATTTCACCGTGAAGTGACATTATTCTACAGTTGTGAATTTTCATTTGAAGGAATTTTAGAAGCTAAATCAGTATTTTTTATTGATTCGAAGATAAATTTGTGGAGATTCGTTTGATATAGTTAGCCTGAAGAAGAGAAACGCGTTACGTTAGTAACAAAGCTAGTGGAATAACTAAGTTACCCATTATAATTTTATATTTATGCTGAAAGACGTCTTTAAAAATGTCACTATGCTTAGAAACATCATCGTAGTGTCATTAGTTTATTAATTTTGATAGCTCAACTAATTACAGTTATTGCATGGCTAAACTAGTGTTACGAAATCTGCAGTCATGGGTTCAAATCCTAGAATCAACACATTTATGAATAAATTTTTCCCCCATTTCACAATTCAGTTTGAAAAAATACATTAAATTACATGAGATCAATTTGATGATAAAATACGTTACAAACACCCATGACCAAGATTTCTAATTTAAAATGAATGAAATTCAATCTTGTATTGACCTTTCCCGGACTTAAACCCAGACCCATCTGATCGCTTGGGTAAAGATCTCACTATAATATAGAAACCTACATCGATCTCACATACCTTCGATCGATGTATCCAAAGACGGCCTACTAGTGATGTATTCATTCCTTCCAGCCCACACCTTATCTGTTAATCTGAACGTGCAATCGAGACCGTGCGTTATTACCTATTATGCCATTCACCCCATCCCTATATTCTAACCTTCTTTGAAGAGGGATGTTCAGCAAATGACTTACAACAATCCTTAGGTAATATTTTGATATTGAGCTTTCACATCATCAAATCTGTGATGAGAAGTCGCGTTTCAATTTTCTATTTAACTAGTAGGTGTGTAGTGTGTATTGTATTTAATTTTTAATCAATTATTATTATTTCCACGCGTTATACTGAAACTGTTTTTATCATATCGAGGGCATAGTGGCACAAGACGATATATCGAAAATTGGCTGATTTGAGCAATGAATACAGTATGATAGATTTTAAGACGGCATATAGTTTGAAAAAAAAAATAAGCTCAGACATATTCCACGTATTTTTATGTCATTTGGAGAAATAAATATTAATTAAGTGAATTTCGATCACAGTTATTAGTGGAAAAAAATATAATTTACATTACTCTAAGAAAGAATTACTAATACTAGAATCGAATTTGTAAATGATTAACGAATCTCATAAAGTGGTTAGTTTAATGAATAATGACTAAGGTATTTAAATAGACCGACATGAATTTCATAACTTTCTTAAATTTCGATTATCTCAAAACATGTTTTTTTGACTTAATGCCTTCTGCCACTATATCGACGATATACTGTATATATCGAGAAAAATGTGTATGAAGAATCCAATGTCACATGCACTGATTTCCGAATAAATAAAACGTTTCCAAGCTCTTTTTATAAATGCACCCAACTTAAAACGTGCACCGAATAATACTTTAATCTTCTCGAAAATTCTAAACTATTTAATTAACCTAATTGGTTTTTCACGTTGCCGAAAACCACGTTGGCCATTTTTATTGGACTTAAATTGGTCAGAGCTAAAGCGTTCGAATCCAAAACTGGTATGTACCACTGCTACTAAATTTATTTCGTTTTTTTTTCTCTCGGCTGAAACAGTTGCTGCGATTTTTCCGCCCAGGTTACTCTTCGTATCTGTCGCATTTCCGTCGTATTTTTTCCGCCATTCATTTGTGGTGTCTGTACCAGGGTTGGCAGCGCCGGGATCCCGGTAAATAACAAGATATCTTTCAATTCCTGTTTGTAAGAAATAAGCATATATTATTATATATATACCAAATCTGTTATTCTAAAATGGTTTATTTTTAATGTGAACGAGGGTACAGTTATCTAGTTTGATATTATCGTATTTCACATGTCTCTTTCACTGGGATGTGCTGATGAAATTATTAAAGAATCCTTTACAAGTAGATCCACAGTTTTAGTTATAATATCGCGATATTTATAGAATCCCTGCTATTTTGTGCTGCGTGCGTCAGATTCTACTTTGTTTGCGAAATTAATTTTTTAGAGAGTTCTTTTAAGATGTTTACTGTCAATTCTTGGTCGAAAGGCATTATATTTTAAAAATAAAATACAGTTTGCTTGTACTACTTCCACATGTTTCTGTTGTTCCGCTTGCTGTATTAATAGATGTGGCACACTTTTCGGCTCTTTGACAAGCATCTTCAGTCTTACTTTATTGTCAGATCTTTAATTATAACATAGATAATGATTTTAATTCTTTAATATAAATAAATAAATGTTTGTTTGTACTCGTACTTTGAGAAGTTGTTGTACGCACACCCGTGAAGCTTTCTAAAAAAAGAACCAAATAGGTACAAACAGCGACATTTCAGTTCGTGTGTGTTAATTGTTAAACTAATATTGCCTGTTTTAAATAGAAAATTCTGACGAGAAAATGAACTGTTGCCACGCATCGCAATGATTCCGACAAACATGCCAATCGAGTTCAAACGTCGACTATCAACAAAGCACAGGGACAATCGTTACAAGTGTGTGGACTAAATTTGGAAAATCCATGCTTCTCACAAAGACAGCTGTTGCTTTACCATTAATCTGATTTCTATGAAACTTTGAGGAGTTCGTGTACGCACACCCATGAAGTTTTCTAAAAATAAATTAGAATCTTGAATTTTAAAAAAGAATCAAATACGTACAAACAGCGATATCTTGGAAAAACCTTCTGATTTATTCGTTTACGCACTAGACAGACACAAAACATATTGTGTATCCAAAAGAACTTCAATAAACAGAATTAAAACATAAACCCTTTCTTTCTTTTAATGGCATTGCAACGCATGCCGGGTACTCACTAGTATATTATAAATGAAAAATTAAGTATGGGCTTTACAGTGAAAGAATAAAGTTATCAATATTAATTGTATTTCAAAAATATAATCCTCGATTCCATTGAAAATATTTAAGTCTACGATTTATCATGAGATGAACTGTTGACACGATTAACGTAAGTAACACCACTGACTTAGAACTATATTTAGGGGTTAAATCACTTTGTAGATATAGTGGTGCAAAGTAGAATGCATTGAATTTAAAGTATCAAATCTCCTCTTGTTATATTAACCGAACCTATCTGAAAACATTAATATAGTGTTAACAGTAAACTGTAAGTATGTAATCCCGATATTTTTTTGATCGAGCCGTCACAAAATTGAACACATCATCCGGGACTCCCTTGTCAGTATCTATAGCCAAGGTAGGCGGGGGCGGCTCAATTAACTCTGATTGCCTCGGAGCCACGGGAAGGGCGGTTTCTCTTTCGGGATTGCAGGCGCAGGGTTTCGAAACCGCCCGATCCAGGCGTAGTTAGTAGATTTCGTTTAAGTTTGATGGGCAGGAATTTATCTCGTTTGATTAATCTTATTGATTAAACAGAAAGCGTTAGGGAGGCATGGGTTTAAGCCACTCGCAATTATAACCGTGGATTCTTTCTTTGAGATTTACTATATCGGTGTTTAGTTTTGTTTTAGGGTACAATCATTTTCGTTCAATATTTTTGCAATATATACGAATATTTTGTTGTTTTGTTATTAATTCAATAGGTAAATAATGATCAGTATAATAAACGAAATTTTTGACAAAGTGTTTTGTTTTATCTATGGCTTGCATTTATTGGATCAGTATCTATTTCAATCTTTAATCAATGAGACATAAAAAATGTTCAGTAAATAATCAAAATGGTTAGTATATACATTATCAGTTAATAAAATAAGCAGTCAGTAATTTATTTAAAATGGTCAGTTGTTAAATTAAATAGTCAGATATTTATTTATATAAAACGGTCAGTTTTTTAATTAAGTCTAACATTAATTTATTTAGCAATTATTTACTGAACAACTATACTTATTGGCTCTCCGTTTATCGAATTAATTATTTAACCATTTATGGAATTAGTTACTCACCAAAATAACAAGTTGCAACTTTTGAATAAGAAAGTTAGAAAAATTCTATTTCAGCATCAACAGCATCGTCAGAACTACTATTTGATATGGTGCCAACGATAAATGATGATTGGCAAACTAAACACGTGTCTACATAGTGCAACCAATTAAACATTTATTTAATTGATAGTTCATGTGTGATCCATGTTTGATAGTGTGTTCTTTAATTATTTTTTAAAAATTTAATGAAAAACATACTTATTATAAATATTACACATCAGATATTACATCGGCAGTACTGTATTGTCTCTCTTGTGTAGAATTTTTCAGTATCTTTCTACGTTTTTTCGGTTTATTTTCTGTAATCTAAAAACTTACAACGTACGGCAGTATCTCATCCAAAAATAATTACTTCATTCAAGTTATTTAACACGGGAAGTAAACTTTTTCAATTTAAAATGAATTTATTCGATTTAATCAGATAAAGAGTCTACAAAAATGGTAGAACACAGGGATATATAAATTATTTTAATAGTCTGGCGGTAGGGGAGAGAAAACTTTGAGAAAAATGAAAATTACACCAAAGTTAATATACGTAATGATATTTTTTTGAAACAAGTGTTTTGCGTTATATTGCAAAACGAAACGACGTATTTTTTTGTTTCGATTTTTTGGGTTTGATAATTTATTTTTTAATTTGTTTATTCAATTTAGTTAATTACTGTATAACGCATGTTATATATAACTAACACAAAAGACACTTCATGTTGGGTACGTGGTATAGTGATTAACGTCGTTAGCTTCGATTACATATCTGACGGGTTCGAGTCCCTGTTCGGACAGTTTATTAAATTGTTTTTTCAATTGATTTATCGATTTTTGTTTATAAGCATGCATGTTTTTGATGTCTAAAACTCTCTCCCACCCATCCGTTTCAAAAAACGGGGCGAAAACGATTAGTTAACACTAGTCATGTCATTATATTCCTACTCTCGTCGAAAAAGAAAGGTTGAGCAACTGAGTAACAACCAGTTCTCCCAGAAAAACTTCTGTTGAGATACCTCCGTCAATAGGAAGCTATATGCTTTATATTGAGAGCAGACATGGCTTAAAATAAAAGATGCTTTATTAATTGAGTCATAAATCAAACATAATATTATATTCGAGATTATTGAAAATTTAAATTTAACAGCAAAAGCTCAATTTTTGAAATATATATATTATTTATTTTGCACATATTAACATACACAACCTCTTACAATATAAAAATGATTTTCTTCGGTGTGCTTCATAACGTATTGTATGTGTATATGTGTATATATGTGTTTTTGTATATATATGTGTGTGGGAGCGGAATGGGGGGAGGTAGACTTATATAAATGCATATGGTGCCAACGTGAATTGGCCATACTGTGGATTGCTTACATCTGCAGCGATCACACCCTTCTATCGTCAAAAATGGATGTGGAATACAAAAAAGAATAATATTATAGATGAGAACTATAACGCTAACGAGGCTTAGGGCTTAACGCTCCATCAAGTTAATATCCAAAACAGAAATCAGCAACAAAAATAGAAATTTTTCATATTAATATGAGATCTGTACTAACTCAATTAATAAATCTATGAAAACTTCGTGAACACAGAAGAGTTTGTCAAGTCTACAACGTGAACGTAAAAAAATAAATCAAAACTAGATATTATTATAAAAAATAACAATATTAGTTTCTGAATAATAAAAAATCCCTAATTATTTTATACTTCATTTACACACGATTTTCCTCCACACTGTTTTTTAAAATCTTTAATATAATTTGTGCAAATTTTAATTTAATTTTATTGAACTATTACAGTTTGTGATGCGTATTCTTCAATATTATATGATCAAAGCTGACTTCTGGATCTGCAATTCAGACATTAAATGCAAAATTTGTATTTTCATTCCCAATATCATAAACCTTACTCAGTTTTATAACAAAACATGTGTTTAAATGAAAAAATAGAATTATAGCCTTACTTTTCACATCGCTGAAAGTCACAATTAATTACTCTATCTATTATTAATTCGGAAACAACAATGATTTTGAAAATGCGTGTACTTTTTCAAATAAAAATCTTTTGTTGCGTTACAATTCCGTATACATTCAATTTTTCCGAGTATATAAAAATATTTTTCAAACGAACTTTTTTTCCGACGGAAAATGCGCCGATTTTGTACTCTAGCTTTGTATTTCGATTTTTCGTTTGATTTTCAGTCTCAATTTCCGCCGTTCATTTCGAATATCGATTTCTTTTTAGCGTAAAACGCAACTAAATAGTAAAGTTACCCCGAAATTGCATCCCTTGTTCGCATGCGTACTTACAAATACACATGTTGAAGCTTTTTTCCCCTCAAATATTGTCGCCGGACACAGCAATTAATGTGAAACTATTCGAAAAAAAGTTTACTGGGACAGTCATTGCTTTTTCGACAGTGCAGGATAAAAATGTGCACAACATGATGCTTATTGTATACAAAATTTTGCTGGAAATTGAATGGTTTTTTTTACCGATAAACTATTTAATTGATATAAAAATTTCTATGTGGCATATATACAATGATAAAAATACATTTTATTAAATTCATTAAAAAGTTATAATATGATTTAATAAGACATCGACTGGGGGTGCTTGATGGAATTTCAATAATTCAAATTAGTTATAATGTGATAATACAAAAAAGAAACGTTTTACTTATTTCACACTTATTCACCATTCAGGTAAAGATGTTCTGTCAACTGAGCAAATTTGGTTCTGACAGTATGCTTTATTTATAAAAAAAATTACACAGATGCTACTGTGAAAAGTTTTAACAATTTTCAAGAGATTTGGATATTGAGAAATTCCGCGTGGACATGAGTAAACTTTGAAGACTACTATATTTTAATGTATTTAAGTAGACTTTGTCTCTACTTACTCGGTTGACTTCATTGCAAATTTACAATGTTTATTCTTTGACGATTGAATTAGTAGTTTTCTTATGGAACTCCATTATAATAGGGTAAAAATAACCAAATATTCAGTTCTACAAGAATTGTTATCTGTTTTTTAATAGCTATTCGGCTTCACGTCATGGTCAGAACTATTCAAAATTCTTCTATAAATGAATTCTTTCTGTTCTTTTTACCCTTTTTCTACGTTTTAATCATTTCATAAAAACGTATACATAAGATAATTAAACAATGACGTCAATAATCAAAAAACGTCATTATTAGTTATCTTTTTACAATTTCGGCTCTAAATAAAGCAAATCTACTTAAAAAAATATAATAGATGATTAGTTTTAAAAAGAGTTATAAATAATAGCACTTTATATTAGACAGTATTCGCTTGATACACTTGAACTTTTATTTCGATAGTTTGCACTTTGGATTTGATAGTATTAACTTAATACACTCAAAATTTGGTTTTAATACTTTCCAAGTTTTAAAACCAGCCACTCAATCCACTTTTTTAGTAGGTATTTACCAAAAATACGCTGTTTGGAAATGACTTGTAGATAGTTATTGCTTTCACTTTGTTCTGTAATAGAGATCGCTTAGAGCGATTGAATATTAATAAATTAAACAATAAGAATTTTATTTCATAAAAGCGTACTTTTGTGCATGCAAGCCGTTGACCGCTCAACCGAGTAGAAAAAAGCCAGAGATTGGTATTACTCGGCTATTGAAACGGATAAAATAGATTAAAAAAAAAAACAATAATAATTAAAACAACCCACTTAAACATCTTGGTATTTCTATTTGATTCAAAATCAATACACACAGAAGCTTTATTGTAGGTTGTCTCGCGCGTTTAGCTATTATAATATATAGATTGAGATTTTGGTACTTTGGCCCATAAAGAGACCTCAAATTGGACCTACGTATCCAAAAACACTTTATCTTGGAACCAGATATCTAGTTCCGTTTTAATATGGCAAGGAACGAATCAGTAGCAAAGCTTTGGCAGTTATGGGAAACCATATCATTCCTTTGAGGAAATTAGGGTTGTAAAATATGTTTTCATAAATCTTTGTCTGGGTGTTTATTCTTGGCTACATTTAATATATATTGTATGTTTATATTATGTTGTACATATTTCAATTATTTTGTGATAATATAGATAGATGATTTGATGTAGGTCGTATGTTTTCTGTTTTTACTCTCAGTTGAGTCTAACAACCAGGCTACAGCCACCCTAAAACTAAATGCAATTTGTCCCCTGAAGTCATCCGATATCGAATGAGCCTAGAAAATAGACGCTTACATCGGAAATGGATCTTAATGCTGTTTGATTCTACTTGAGTGAAACTTTTTTTTTTTCATGTCCGCTCCCAATGTGGAGCATATGGTCTTCTAATGGAGGTATTTTAACAGGATTTTTCTACGAGAACTGCTTGTTACTCAGTTGCTCAACCTCCCTTTTTTCAAAGAGAGTAGGGATAGAAGGATAGGGCTATGAGAGAACTAGTTGTTAGCTAATCGCTCTCGCTTACGTCCCGTGAGGATGGGATGGGTGGGAGGGAGGACTCAGACTACGAACAGAAATCCATTAATCGATTGAAAGATCAATCTATGAAAACCGTCCGCACCGGGAATCGAACCCGAGACATCCATAACCGTGTGTAACTAATTTGAGAAAATACGAAATGGTTCACAGATGACATGGAATTCTGGTATTCATATACCACATAATATACTGTGAAATAAAATAATATTTAAAAAATAAAAGCAAAGCAATTCAAATTTGATATTGAATTTCGTTCGATATGAGCAAAACCGGTCATGATCATTATAAACATGTTAAAGTAGTACAAGAAAATTATATTTTACTTTTAAAATATCATGGTTTTCCACCAAGAATTGACAGTTAGTACCTTAAAAGTGATTTTTCTTTGCTACGAAAATTAACAAAAATATTTTGATCGATCGTTTGTGGAGCCACTAAAAGCGAGTTCCCATTTGCCTAATAAATTATATAAAAAAATAAACCAGGTTCTGTTTTGTAAAGCGATTTCGATAGATTATTATAAAATTTATCTAGTGGATTTAAATGAAGATCTAACACAAATTTTGACAACATTGTAAATATACACCATTCTTTCACGTATGGTATGTGATACTTTCTTGTGAAGTTTTCATTCCTGAGACAACAAGTTGGAAAGCAGAGTATGTATTCAGTCAAAGAAGAAATCCCAAACCAACCCTTTCAGGCCACCGCTTAAAATGCCGCTAAGGAAACCGCAACGATATTAGCTGAGGAGCAGTAATCTAATGTTGCGGTTTAAGGGTTCCTGCTTTATGCACCTACCCTTAGTAGAATAATGTAATGTCGGCATCAGCGGGTAGTTTTAGAAATAGATTCGGTAAGTTTAGTGCTTTCCGCTGACTCTGAGTACATGAGTTTCGTCTATTTGTCATTTTATAGTTTACACGGAAATACCAAAATGCAGTTACCATGTTGCGACACCCACTTTGAAACACAAACAAATAGTTCTCGTTTGAATCATTACAATGAAATAATTATACGTATAAGCAAATTTCAATCGTTCAAATTTCTCAAATAAACTCGAACTGTCAGTTCATATTCAACCGTATACTTAATTTCATAATATTTCATATTGAAATTTCATCAAGCACCCTCGTTCCATATCCTTATATATAAATGAAAGCAAATTTGGATTATTGAAATTTTGTACACTTCCATGTATTTTGTCACTTACGAGCCGGGTTTCAACTATCAGTCAACTGTCAGTTCGAGTCCATTCGTGTGCTCGAATGCCTGATGATGCCGAAAGGCGAAACCCGGGTCGTTAGTGACAAAATACATGGAAGTGTACAAAATCTCAATAATCCAAATTTGATATTGAAATTCCATCAAGCACCTTCAGTCGATGTCTTAAATTATAAATGAAAGCGTCAAGTAGGACTGCCGATAATACAAATATATAGGTTTTAAAATATTTTATGACATGCTATGCGAACTTACAATTTAGCCCCAGAGAGATGAAGTGTTCCAAGTGAGAAAATGGTGAAACTTATTTATTGAAAGTTTTAATGTAATGAACTTCTTACATTAATTTACACTTTATTAAATTTAAACCTAACTTAACCTATCCTTTATTTATTTAGTAATTATTCAGTGACCAAACATAATTATTGACTGACCATTTATCAAATTATTTATTTGAGCATTTATGGAATTAGCTAGTTACCAAATAACAAGTTGCTTTTATTAAATTGCAACTCTTAAAAAAGTTATAAACATTCTATTTCAGTATCCAGGCATTGTCAGAAATACTATTTTATGTGATGGTAATGTCGAATGATTATTGTCAAACTAAGCACATATCTATTACTGAATGGTACAACTAATTAAACACTTATTAAGTTGATAGTTCATGTGTGATAAATGTTTTAAAAGTTTGCAATTGAAACGATAATGTGATTTGATTGAGTTACTAAATTTTATTCAAAAACATACTTATTATAAATATTTCACAAAAGACATTTCATCGGCAGTACTGTATTGTGTATATTATGTAGAATTTTATAGTTTACTCAAGAAACATAATTAAATTAGTTACTGACCAAATAATAAGTTGCCTTTATATTTTTTGGACTTTTTTCCATTGCTGTTTGACGGTATTGACGTTTTTAACAATGTAGAAAATAGTTCATTTAAAAGAACGATTTGAATGTCTTTGGTTATTCTCACATTAAATAACTGAAATTCTTTAATAACTTATCTAACGCTTTCCTATAACTCATACGAAGTCTTCTCTGTTATCTTTTGAGATCGCTTTCTTCTTACATTTATCTCTCTCTCGAGCTATTTCTTCATCTTTGAAATGAAGTTTTCTTTGAGAAGTTCATTATATTTTACATTATACTAGGTTCCGTTTCCGGAATAGAAGAATGGTTTTGTCTTTGTATTAAAGCTTTTAAATGATCCTCTACAACGGATATACGTAGCTTTTATCAACGCGTAGTATTTATTACCACTGCGATTCTCTATTATAATATAGCTAATATTTACTTAAATATATATAATTAAAAATGTTACAATGCGCTGTGCATTTGTATTTCACTTTAAATAATTCAATTACCGTCGTAGAGTGCTTAGAGTGATCAAAGCTTTTGTCCTTCTTGGTTTGAATATCCAGAAAATAAATATTTATGAATATATTTAAAATACCGTAAAACACGGTATTTTTTAAAATTTTAAATGGATTTCACTTCTCGCAAAAAGATCTACTTGTTTAGAGAAAACTTGTTGCCCGGTTAGTCATACAGGCTGCTTTCAATCTATTGATTGAGTTGGAACACACTTGATAGAATTCGTTTGCTTCTGTGGTCTAGTGGCAAGTAATCTTGCGATCAGATCGCTTTGCGTTCCCTGTAAAGTTGACAACATTTTGATTTTTCAATTTAAATTTAAGATCTTTACATGGGTGTTTGTGTTGTCTTTTCTCGGAACGGGATTAAGACAGTAAGACGGATTCTGATGATGATGCTGACGATAAATGCAGTTCAGAGTTCGTTCAGCGAGTGACTACAGAAATCACGTTCGGTGACGATTATTGCACTACGTTTGACAGTCGATCCTACAATATATTCAACAACAGTTTTAAAAATGCGAAATCTTGTGGGTGTTAAATTAAATTAAATCTTAACGCTACAGAAAACTAATTTTATAAAACAATGGACATCTTAAATTCGCTTAATAAGCGCAATTTGTAGTAAAAATTACTTCCGAAACTGTAATCTTGTTATTCTGCGAAAGTCTTTAAACATAAGTACCCACGAGCTTGCGTTCTGCTGACAAAAGGGTTTCAAATAAAAGGGGTGCAAACGTTGTTGGCAGGTACTTGTTTATGATTGCCCGAATACGTGATTGCAATCTCGTCACGCTGTTTTTAGTGGTTCGGAAGGCTTCGCAGGGTACGCAGCCTACTCCGACTAGAGGGATGATAATCTATTTGAGAAGCTTCAAGTTAATAAAAATCAAAATATACGAGGGTTTGCTCTGGCATGTTGTTTTGCAATCCTAACTATTTTATTACGCGTATATAATCAACCAAGCTTTTCAGCGCTTTTGAGTAGATTCCTTTGGCGTTAGAAAATTCGTGGAAAACAAATATTAAAATATTGACTATATCGTTAATGATAAAATACATGAAAGTCTGCAAAATCCGAACGATTCAAATGAGACTAAATTTTATTGAATAAAATATTCATAATAAATTTTATCAAGGTATAAATCAACGCCGAATGGTATTTTTGTAATCTTAATATTATAATATATTTACATTAATTGTACAAACTAAGGGTCGAAATTTCCGAATCTCACGATAACTATAATTGAAATTTATCGTTTGTGTAACCGATAATTATCGATTTTTTCGATAACATTTTTTTTTCATAGACTGCAAACCTTTTTGTAATTTTTCAATATACCTTTGCTACCATCATACAGCCAATGTTTTTTTGTAATAGAGTACATGGAACATGCTTTTTCACGGATTCGGTGTAACATATATAACGTTCATTTATAATAATCCATCTTTTACCTATCAAAATATTCTCAGCAAAGTATGGTCAGTTAGCGGTTAGCGTAACATTTTTTAGCACTTTTTTTTAATTTTTTTTCTTATGCTATCAATATATTCCTAAAATTTATCGAATTTTTATTTGTTTCATAACAAATGATGTGTAGTATTACCTACATCACTGGGCCGCTGCCGAATTTGGAACTAGAATTGTCAGTCCAGAATAAATTTCTCCAATTGTCATCAAATATCTTTCTAAAATCCATATCTACTTTTAATAACCATCGCTAAAATATTAGTTTTAGAATTTATTGAAATTTCAGTTCTGGTTGAGTATGGCAACATGCCTAACGCAACGGTTGTGCCGTCACTAGCGGCCAAGTTATATTAGTAAATCAAGTAAACATTCACTGATATTGGCCTTTGCAATTTTGCAAATGATGATAAATGATAATTATCGTTTGTTATCGATTACTATCGTTGGAGATCTATAACGATAGTGAAAATTTATCGTTATCGTTTATTATCGTTTCTCAATCGATAAGAAACGAAAATTTCGACCCTTAATACAAATTAATAAAGTTCAAGCACACTAATATTAAAAAGTTAGCCAAATATATTCGAATATTTCATTGGTATGCTTATTTAGCCTGCATGATATTGTTCTATTCTCATTATTTCTACATCTATCATAAATTTGTGACGAATTTCATTTACATTGAAATCTGAAACCCCATTGAATGTAGTTTTACAGAATTTTGCCAATCCACAATAATGTCATGCTGAGATAATGGCAATTTTGCAATGACATTAAAGTTGTAAGAAAATTGCAGCTCTGAGTTAATATTTATATGATATATAACGCTGATGAATAGATGACTGTTTCAAATAAAATAAAGACCAAATTTGAATTGTTGAGATTTTGTACATTTTCGTGTATTTTTTCACGGGTTTTGCCGTTCAGCATCTTCATGGAAATGTACAAAATCTCAACAATTCAAATTCGATATTGAAATTTCATCAAGTACCCTCGGTCGATGTTTTAAATTATATGAGTACAAGATCATTTACAGTTTATTTTATTTATTGTAAAAAGAGTAGTTTGGCTGATACTCGAGTATTTGGCTTGTTCGATCAATACAATATTTCCGTAGTATTTTATTCAAATAATGCATTTTTTGATATTAGAATATTTTCAACGGAACCTATAGTAATCGTTTTCGCGCTTATTTATTATTATGTTCATAATTAAATCTAATTATGAACATACTAAAAAATAAATCAAGAATAGTCAAAACTCTGAAAGCAGTAAAATAGTCTTTTACAAAAACATGCTTTAACTTATGGATATTTTTAAGTAAAGACTCTTTTAATTTCACCAATTTCAAGTAAAATAACAAAATAAACAATTAATTTATGATGGAATCTTATATTAATTTATAAAATATACATTCAGTTATACACGGAAGAGATTCATGAACCTTTGATGTGAATTAATATTTTGTATTGAAATATTTCTCCCTGCTGTTGAATTTCCTAAGGCTATTCTTTATGTTTTCTTCGTGTCATATATATTATAATACATAAGATGCTAATAACCGACTTAATTTCGTAACCTTCTCTACACATTTATTACGAGATGAAAAGGCAGGCTTATTTTTTTATGTAATATAATAATACTCAACATGTGAAATTTGTGCTCTGGAATCAAATCATATTGAAGCCTTCCGTATTCTGTCAAAATAATATTTACGAAAAGAAGGCGTGTTTAATAATTGAAAAAACATGTTTTGCGCGATAATATTAGGAAACCCTTTTAGTGATGTGAACATTTGAGAATCTTTTTAATTTATATTATACTAGAACTTTTTACGAGGCTTTGTCAGAAATAAAGAACGCTTATATTTTCTCATTTAGACATTGGTATTATTTTGGTGCTAGTTAATGTTTAAATTTGTAAGTTGAAAGATGAAGATATTACAGCCGTTGACCTCCGGTTAAAATAAATAATGAATGTTTTTTTGCTCAATCTTTTCATTTCTTAAAAATTTTATGATTTCAGCATGAAAACTTATTATTTGTGACATTTACATATTTACAGTTGATAAATTATACACGACCCTATGAAGATGACAATCACGAAATATTTGGTATGGGGCGGTTGCTAAGCGATCTTCTTTGACTTTTGTTGATTTTTTTCCGCATTGAGACGTCAAAAATTAAGCGTCTTCAGTTTAAGGTTAAAAGTTAACAGCCAGAATGATATGTGTAAATTTCACGTTACCTCTGTACACCGTTTGGCAGGAGTACTTGTGACCAACAAACATACATATTCCTACATGTGTTTTGTGCTAAATAGTAGAGATGAAAAACTTATTTTGAATAAGTTATATTTTTTTATGAATTATTTAAAAAATATATTAATTATTCTCTGATGTAAATTTCTTAATAAAACAATCACGATAAATCTAAGATAAAAATGTATGTTATCTTATATATAATAGCCCAGACCGCTTTGTAGACGTTTTATTATTATCACATATCACATGTTGGTATGAATTTTTCTCATGACGTTAGCGTTCGCGGTGTATATAAAATAAAATACTAAGCAATGCACACACAGTTCCGTCGTACTAGCTACTTTATACATTCAGAATTTCAATTTCAATTCGGGTGCGGTTATACCAGTATATATATAAACAGGGTGTCACAAACAAACTAATCCACAAAAAAAAAAAATAGTTTTCAGTAATTGAGTACACTTTTAGATGACACCCGTCATAGTAAATGGCATGTAAACAGTTAGATATTTTTTTATTTTATATACTGAAAACTAATGATAAATTAAAAAAAAATAACTCAATGCCTATTTTAGTAGACAATGCAACTTGATGCATATTATGCTTAAATTCATAAATTGAGTGTTCGATCAAGGATTTAGAATTCTTGATACCGCTCTGCAGTAGTATGAAAATTAAATCCAATAATACTGATCAATATACTGTAATCTCAGGAAACGTTGTTTATGTACAAATATTCTATGCAATGCAATCTAATAAACCGTGCTTTTCCTGTTTGTAGTATTTACGAAATCATAGTTCATGTATCATTGTATAGAATATTCCCTTGCCGTTGACTATCGTTTCACACTTGATGTCAACAGATTAAATAATAAATTTGGATTATTGAGATTTTGTATACTTCCATGTATTTTGTCACTAACGACCCGGGTTTCGCCTTTCGGCATCTTCAGGCATTCGAGCACACGAATGGACTCGAACTAACAGTTGGATCTTAGACTTATAATATTTTATCTCGTAAATAATATCTGTCGTGTTTGTCTCTTGTATATAAACGTTAGACACTGTTTACTGTCTGTGAGTTCGAGTTCATTCGTGCGCTCGAATGCCTGAAGATGCCGAAAGGCGAAAACCGGGTCGTTAGTGACAACATACATGGAAGTGTACAAAATCTCAATAATCCAAATTTGATATTGAAATTTCATCAAGCACCTTGAGTCGATGTCTTAAATTAGATTAAATAATAGTTTTATTTATCCGATTTCTGAGTCATAGTTATTAAAGCTAAATTCATTATATCTACAATGAGAACTTACGTTAATTGTATAAGGAAAATTGGGAAAACTGCTAGTATCTTACCTCTTGAACAAACTTCAGTAGAGTCGCCCTTCTTAAGTAAATAAAAGTGCAGTAACCTCCGTGCTGTGTGTATTTAGTACCTCTATGCTATTTTAATTAGTGAAAATCTCCCTCTGAACGGGAATTCACCTGATATCTTAAGTAAGAAAACGGTTCAGAATAAAATTACTATTGACAGACAATTTGTCATCAATTAATTAAATGAATTAACTGAAATAATTATCGTACGAAATGCAAATTTTTATTTTAGAAATAAAAAAGTTTTTTACAGTTTGAGGACGTCTTTTTTGACAAAATATGTTAATTCAAACTATTCTTAATTCGGAATAATCCGAATAATTGACAAGATATCAATTTAACACTTCTTCAAACAAGCATTTAGGACAAATTAAAAAGTTCACATCCACTTAAAGAAATTAATTCATTGATTTAATATTTTTTTAAATAATAAGAGGGTACATTTAAGACATATCTTTAAATAAAGCTTTTTGAAAGCTTTGTTGGAAGAAAATAATTCTTCATATTAAATAATATATTTTTACTTTTAATTTTCGAAACATTATTTTCTTACAGATTTGTTCCATAAAATTTGAAGAATTTTAGCGCGTTACCATTACAATCAATTAGGTAATCAGAAAAATCTCGGGCAGTTAAATCCAAGTTAACGACCCAAACTTTTCCCTATTCATTTTCACGGAAATCAAAAATTTCCTCTCTGATTTCGAAATCTTAAGTTTTCATAGACTTTAAGTGTAAAGGTAGGTGGAAGCCTAATTAGACTAGCTGCCCTAATGGTTCAACCCATTAGCAGTTCATTCCCGTTACCTTACCTGTTTCATTAGGGGCGCGCCGGCTAGAGGGCGCCGTGACTTCTCGGGCGCCTCAAACTACCCCGCGCAACTGTTTTTCGTTGGGTATTTTTTATATCTTACAAAGATAAGGTGTTCGCAAACGCAGGTAAAATATTACAGCAGTTTTATTTTTGAAAGGAAACATATATATTACAAGATTGCAACAATGTCTTGACATTGTATGTTTTGTCTGTCTGTAAGTAAACTTTCTCTATATTCTATTCTCTTTACTATCGTGTCATAAAACAACAAAATAAAACAAATAGTTAAATTTATGATTGTATAGATAAACCGCTTGACAAAAGACAAAATTCAAAGTATAAAAAAAATTTATCCCAATCACTCCATGTCATTATCATCTTTTGAATGCCATCATCTTTTGAAGCTTAGAAACAGTAGTTGGTCTATTGGTTGCTATAATAGTTTCCTATAAGCTTATGTTGTTTTATCGCTCCAGCTTTTTATGTTATCCAACCCCGATTCTTTTGATTTTTGCGTCTTGGTCCCAGACAATTTTATTTAATCTCGGCCTCATTTCGATACTGGTAATAACTCTTTATCACCAGGGATATTTTTCTGTGTTTTACATCTAAAAGAATGTAAAAACTATACCAAGAACTCGTTGCAAAAATAAGTGAAAGTCAGAAGTGAAATTATAATATTACTTATATTATTGTTGATCTCTGTGATCTTATTGTAAGAGCTTTATTCCAGCAGTCAGATGGGTCAAATTCCAACAAGAACAATAAAAAATATAGACTCTTTTAGTAATATTAAAAATTTGCACCAAGCTTATTTCATGTGATTTAAACCAAAAAAAAAACAAAATATCTGTCGCCTTGTCGTTTATTATCTGTAATACTAAATATTGTTAATAAAAACTCCCCTGTTGTCATTTTTGTTTCATTAAAACCCTGTCTTACCTTCAAATACATTCGATTACATTGCATTCAAAAATTAAGTTGTTGGAAACTAAATCTGTATAATAAATAATATTCATAACCAGTTATTCATAGTCAGTTTGAAGAAGCTTCTTAAAAATACGATAAACGACTCAATTACAAAAAATTTCGCGTTATTTTATATTGATAATTATTTTATACTAAATATGTTTAATCATAAAGTAACCACTAAATAAAATAAATTTAATATTTATATTACATCACTTGAAATCCAACACATTAATGAATAACACAGGTTAAAGAGGTCATATAAAACTTCGAAACTCCCTCTACAATTTATTTCTTTTTTTGGATTAGTTTCTGTCGTTAGCATTTCCCTATTCCCTTACCGACAGTACGCCAATGCGAATCGTGGCTAACAAGACGTGTTTTATTAACAAAAAAAAAAACAAATATAATTGTTTAATCGAATTTTTGTTTCGAATCGCTTTTCCGTTGTGAAATATATATTGTATTTACCTTTTATTGGGTTTTTCAATAAAAAATATATAAATATTTCACAAGGAATAAGGTAAAAATATTAGTTCTACTCAAATTATATAAATTGGTTTATAGCTAGTACAGCTCACGCAGTTTCCAAAGCCATGATTAAACAGATTTCTGTATATCAAATGTAAATGAAAATTTGAGATTTTAATTCTACCAAGCGCCGTCAGTTGATATCTTAAATTATCTTTGTATACTGATTTACTAGATAAACTAAAATCAGCATAAAGATAATTCTGACGCTGTTATGAAGCCAAAATAGCTATCCACCATTTGGTAACAACTTTTGTAATCGTAATTAATATTCAATGTTTGACAATATTTTTAGTAGAACTAAGGGAGTTACCAATAATAAATATTACTCTTTCAAATGAAAGAAAAAAGGGTGGATTTTTTTGTATTATAAAAGCAATCGCTTCTTGTGAATCGTCATAGAAAACGAGAAAAGCTATTCCATTTAGCATAAATTACACTGCGTTACATTTCTAACTGCGCTGCCATAAAAAATAATTATAATTTTTATACCTGGAATTCCCCCTCGTTTATATTCCGACTAAAAAGAGGGAACGATTCCAGCCGTGACTATTGAAAAGAACGAAGCTTTTTATAAGTAAAACGAACTTAAATTTGAACACGATTTCTAGGAATAAAACATTAAATAATATTTCACGTAATTCGCTGTATTAAATTGGGCAATCAAACTGAAATCGTATTCCTCTTTCAAACTGTCAATTCATTGCCCATGCACGCTCTTGAATTGTAGTATTATATTTAATCAGTATACGTCGCTGGAATCTTATACATTTGATAGGTTATTACTTCTTTCCATATAATGTCTTTATCTTGTAGCTTCGCGCAATACACCTCATTATTAATAGCATTAAGCTGCTTCCAAGACAGCGAATGACCAGAGTAAGATTCCTAATGTATTGACACCATTTGGCCATGCCAGTTACACCGTCCTTCATGACTGCTGTAAAATTTTGAGACTGAAAACTCTACCCAGTTTTTACTTTGTTCTTCGAGAAATCAAATTATCTCACTCCAAGCTTGTACCGCAACCATAAATAGCATAATATAGATATTATCTACTTTATACTGACATAACGCATTAAGTCAGTTGTGAAATTAAATAAATACTACCTGTTCAACTATATAATGTTTCATGGTTTTATTTATATACATACTTTTTAACACCTACATAATTTAAGACATCGACTGAGGGGGCTTGATAGAATTTCAATATCAAATTTGGATTATTGAGATTTTGTACACTTCCATGTATTTTGTCACTAACGACCCGGGTTTCGCCTTTCGGCATCTTCAGGCATTCGATCTCACGAATGGACTCGAACTGACAGACAGTAAACAGTGTCTAACGACAAAAGGTATCAGGTGGCTCTCAGACGTATAATATTTTACCTCGTAAATAATATTTGTCGTATTTGTATCTTCTATATAAACGTTAGACACTGTTTACTGTCTGTCAGTTCGAGTCCATTCGTGAGCTCGAATGCCTGAAGATGCCGAAAGGCGAAACCCGGGTCGTTAGTGACAAAATACATGGAAATGTACAAAATCTCAATAATCCAAACCTACATAATTAATTCATAGATTTATCGTGGTAACAAATAATTTTGACAATATTTTTTAATTTTTTTTGCAATATTTTATATATAAAAAAATCAGTTTTAACTATTACCTATGAAGCAAATGTTCTCAATAAATAAAAAAAACTATTCCCTTCCCATGCCCAAAACAAATATAAAATCGTATCAATGGCTTAGTTGCATAGTGATACCACTAGAAATTGGTAGATTTGAGATACGACTCGCAAAAAGTGATGACTTATTATCTGTATTACATTTTTATTCAAATAAGTGGTCAATAGTTTATAGTTTTAGGATTAAAGGTTGTTTCTTTATGGAACGCCGTGATTCACAAAAATATATTTCCACGATATACATGTATATGGAACTGAGAAATTATTGAATTTTGCTGATTTCCATATGCAAATATCTATCTTTTGAGAAAAAACCTGCACATTTTACAAACTTTACTTTTGTGGAACTGTAGAAGAGCGGTGTTCGAATATAATGGCCAAGTTAACTCAAAACATCACATTTTTGTCCTATGGAACTGAGCAACCGATATATTATATTCATATCAATTGAAGCAATAATGAACACAAAACTAATTTTGAATATATAATACAATTTAAAACATTAAATTACGCTTAATGACAAATCTCGGGATCCCGTGATTAAAAAAATGTGAATCGCGAAACATCGCGATCATAAAAAGGGTCCGGAGTTGGATGTTTTAATTAAAAGGGTGATTTTTTTATTCGTTATAAAATAAATTGAAGGAAGCAAATGCTTAATTAGACGCTAGGCGCTTTATTACACGAATATGTAATAGTTTTTACCAACTGAATACTTGAATTAAATATCATATTGGAAACAAAATATAACATCGAAACCTCGCGCAAAATGATTTGAAATATATTTTTTAACATTTAAATGAATGAGAGTCGTTTTATTTGTACTTTTTTTAGTACTGCCACATCTCGTTAAGAATTCAATTCAGTTTTGTTTTTAATCATTTCATAGGTATTGCAGTTTTACACTGATTTCATTTTTCAATATTCCGAATCGTTAAACTCGCTGGTCTTTTTACCCATGATGAAAATTTGATCGTTTCGTAATGCAGATATGTAATTAAAATGATTCATTCTTTTTAATAGGTATTAAATTATATTTTAAAAAATAAAACACAATTCATTTGTACTACTTCCACATATTTATAATGATCAGGACCGGTTTCGCTCATCACTAGCATTATCAACTGAATTGTGTTTTATTTTTTTTAAATATAATGTCTTTCCACCAAGAATTGACAGTTCACACCATAAAAGTGGGTATTAAATTAGATGAATTGATTTTGCTGAAGCATAAATTGTAGTTTTTGTTAATCATTTGTTTTTGTTGGTAATACTTTACCAAATTTTCAAGCTATATATTATAGTACTATAAATTATTTAAGGATGCTACTTCTTTAAAATGTATAGTGGTTTTAAAATATAACTTAACTTAAATTTGGATTATTGAGATTTTGTACACTTCCATGTATTTTGTCACTAACGACCCGGGTTTCGCCTTTCGGCATCTTCAGGCATTCGAGAACACGAATGGACTCGAACTGAGTCCTAAATTAAACTAAACTTAAAATGTAATTCAACGATTATCAAAACTAATGTATTATATTTATTTATATAAAGATATCCTCACTTTTTTTCACATTCATAATTGTATTATACTTTATAACGATTTTTGTTTTATTTCGTGTAACAGGGATGGTTTCAAAAATTTCATCGTTTTTATATAAGTTCAAGTTAACAAAATTAATAAATATTTAAAAAATTGAGTCTTGTGACGTACGTTGTATTTTACTGAGAACAAAAATGGCAAAACTTATGCAAAACAATAATTATGGAGTACAGTTAAGAGTTATTTTGACATAGTTCTGACGATAGCATGATGGTTAAATCGCTATCACTTGTATAATAAAATACTTCTTGTTTTACCAAGTACTTAAATTAAAATTCAGTAAATATATTTCACTTTTTTATTAGAAACTAACTTCAGCATAAAACAATTCATTTAGATTCTTGTTCAATTAAAATAATGTATTTATGACCGGTATGATATCTTTTTTTTCAAACCATATCCGCTCCCTATTCGAAGCACATGGCCATCACGCGGTTCCTCCAAGCTTCTCTGTTCCCCACCAGTCTCCTCGCTTATTCCCAGGTCATCCCAGCGTCCCGTAGCTCCGCCGAACACATCCTATGTATGGTCATCAGCGGCCTTCCAGGGATATGGAATTCATCTGATTGGTAGAAAAGACAAGCAGGATTCAGGCTCTCCTAGGGCATTCGCAGCACGTGTCCAAGCCAAGTCCATCGTCGATTTTTATTTTGGACGTAATATGAGGCTGGTCCTTCTGCTCTCTTTCTTACCTCTGATTTGATGACAAAATAAAACCACCGTACCCCTAGTATTCGCCGCAAACATTTGTTTTCAAAGCACAATATACGGTTACCCTGTGCCTTGGTGAGGTGCCATGACTCGCAACCGTAAAGCAACACCGCCAGGATGCATGCGTTGAATAATTGGCACTTGGTTCTGACCGAGTACAACCGTGAGTCCCAGACTTTCCGCATTGAGTTAAAGGTTGCTTCAGCTATCCTAAATCTTTTACATAAAAGTAAATTTTCGAATAGTTATAATTGAAGACTGTGACAATATCAGTGGTTCTAAGCCCAATTATAACATAGCATAGTAACAGATTCCTTTTATTAAATGCTCCAACGTTATGACTAATTCTTCTTCACACTTTAATTTACATTATTTTTCATGTAAGCTGCAGATAATTATTATGTGAACATGTATTTTACCGTCTGTGTGAATATTATAATACCAGATTCGTTGAAAAAGTACGTACATTGCATCCCTTCCGTAAGCTTTTTTACCCTTAGTAACACTTCAGAAATAACCTTCATCGCACAGCCTTGTATACATCAGAACTTAATAAGACTCTCCCATTCCGTTGGTACGTTTCGGTTTGTTATGTCTGATAACAATCGAGATCCTTGGCAGGAGGAGTCGTTACAGAAGTTCCCTCACACAGAGGGTTTAATATTGATCTTGATACACCTTACTGTAAGGGCTATCTCGAATATTTGCTCAAAACACCTTCCCGAATTCTTATTCAGATGTCAAGCAGTAAATTTACCCAATTCGAAGAGATATTTTCACGAAGTATGTTTACCGGTTTTTACCAGGGCATGCAAAAATATTATAACCGGTTAATCGGTATACGATTTTCATCAATACCGGATAACCAGTAATTGACCATTTATCACAGAACTATCTCGCATACTGCAAATAATTAGTTCCATTATTAGTTTTTATCAGCTTATGAGAAATAGTATAACCGGTTAATTAGTATTCGATTTTCATCAATACCGGTTTACCGGTAATGAATCATTTATCACAGAAATATCTTGGGTAGTCCAAATAATCGGTTACATATCCATCCTAGACTATTTAAAATAAACTAGTGCAAAATTATAATAAAAGCTTACACACACATAAATGCAATATTTATCCTTGTTAAGCTTTCCCTAGTTCTTCACTAATATCAAAAATTTATACACTTATGCTGCTACGATTGTATATTACAAACATGCAGTTTCTGTAATTAATTTAAAGTTTCGGTGAAAACCGGTCATTGTGTATATTTTAACTTACTGGTTTAACGGTTAACCGAAAACCGTTTATTCACCCTGTAGTCTCTAGCGTATACAGTATATTATGAACGTCGATTGATTTAAATCAAAACAAACACATCACTTTATATATTACAAATATAATATAACTCCAATAGAGTGTTCCAAAAGAGTGTTGTTTTTTTTAACTTAAATTGCGACACAATCATTTTTTTGCGTAATTTTATGTTGTTTACTTTTATTTGAAGTAACGATAATTAGTTATTGTGTGTTCATTGTCATGTACTTATTCACATGTGTATCGGCTTAAATTGTTTTTTTTTTATCGAACTCGGTCATGATATTTTGATAAAAATGGTGAAATATGTATTATGCATAGCGGTTTTTATTTTAATGTATTAAAAGAATGGTGAGTATACAGATTATTTAATATACTTTATACTCACCGGAGGCAAAATTTTGACAGGCAATCAGAATACTACATTTTTTTTTTCGATATTGATTTTTATTTATTTTTTCCCCAGGTGCAAAGAACCTGGACGGTACCAAGACAATCTTCCACCGACGGCTGTTGTCATCTGTTTCCACAACGAGGCATGGTCTGTTCTACTTAGAACGGTACATTCAGTACTGGATCGTTCACCCGAACCTCTCATCAAGGAAATTATCCTCGTTGACGACTACTCCGATATGCGTGAGTATCATTTTAAAATATCCGTTTTCTACGTTACGATTGTATAAAATTGTGGTTAAAATAACAGTATCAATTTAAACTTAGTTGGAATCACGACAAAACAATGAAATAAATTGAATATTATTGTTAAATTATAATCCATACATGCAACTTATCAAGATTTGTAATGGTAATATACTATGAGTATCAACCCCATATAAAACCAGGATCGCATTTTCTTGACATAATATCATTTTCTACTCATAATTAATAATCAATAGCAAACAATTAGCAATTCATCAATTATATTTCTATTTATTGAATGGGCATTTACTTGGCTGAACTCCATTATAATTGTTTAAAATATCAAATTTGGATTATTGAGATAATCAGTCGATGTCTTAAATTATAAAATATCAAAGTTATAACTTTCGTACTCATCTTAAAAATGGCAAAGACAAAATTAATAAATTTGACAGATCGAAAAATTAACTGCAGTTTGTGAGATTCAATCCACATTGAACAGATAGAAAGAAATGTTTTAATTAGATGTAAAGAACAAAGAAGTTTCAATTCACGAAACACATCTCAAAAGAATCATACAACATAACTTCTAATTCAGCCCCGAGTACGGCTACATTTGTGTAATAAAAGCCCTAGGTTTAATTTCGTAAATCTACTGGAAACATATATAATCAAGACAATAATCTCCTTAATGACCAAACAAGCAATATTTTAACACCCTTACTGAAACCATTACAAGATGCTCATGTTTGCATATTTATTTGTTTGTCTCGTATGCGCTACTATACTATTCATTCAATTGCGATAAAACTTTGGTGAATTGTTGTGCGCACACCCGTGAAGGTTTCTGAAAAAAAATCTTAAAAAAGGAATCAAATAAGTACAAGTAGCGACAATTAGCGTCAGTTCGTGTGTGTCATAACAAGTGGTGTTAATTGTTCAATTCCAATAACTGCCGGTCTTAAATGGAAAATTAAAAGGGCAAGATGTACAGTTTTCAAGTATCCCAATGTTTCCGACAGACGTACCAGTCAAATTCAAATGTACATTTGCAATAACCATCATCAAATCGCAAAGACAATCGCTACAAATGTGTGGACCAAATTTGGAAAATTCAAACTTCTTACATGGACAGCTGTATGTGGCCTGCTCATGCGTTGGAAAACCTTCTGATTTTTTCGTGTACGCAACAGACGAAAAAACAAAAAATTAAAGCACTTGAGTAATCAGAATTCAAACACAACAACACTTTCTTTCTTTGAGTGGCATTGTAACGCATGCCAAGTACTCGCTAGTGATCAATAAAATTGCATTTACTTTGACGATTAATTAATAATACCATTTATGTCCCTTTTTCAAAAATACAGTGAGTACGATAATATTTTAATTTTGAACAAAAGTTATGATGTTGGAATAAGTGAGATGACAAAATATTGTGTGCTCTTCGAGAACAGTATACATTGATAGTATAGTCAAAATAAGTTTAAGCATAGTTCTGATGATAGCATGAAGCTGAAATAGCTATCAACTAACAAATAAAATTTGATATAACTGACTATTTTATCCTTTTAATTTTTTTTCTGTAATGAATTTAATAAACATTAAAACGTGACAAAATAAATAATTACTTTCCATTAGGAAATATTACGTGACCGATAAATACCAGCTGATTGTTTTTCGGCTATCAAATATTTATTATTATATTTTTGGGATCGACAGCGATATTGAAAACGTGTGTTTCTTTTATATTATATTACAGCGCACACAAAGCAACAACTCGACGACTACGTGGCCAACTATCCCAAAGTAAAAGTGGTGCGAGCGAAGAAACGTGAGGGTCTCATCAGGGCTAGACTTCTTGGTGCCAGACACGTCACAGCTCCCGTCATCACATATCTTGACTCCCATTGTGAATGCACTGAAGGTAAGCATAGTCTTAAGACAATCGTAACATTGTCGATACTGTATCAGAAAGTAGCTTCAGAGCAGCTTCTTCCAAGCGGAGGCCACGAATGTTCCAAGGAGGCATCTCCAAAGAAGAAATGAGTACATTGGTATCAAAAACAAACAAGCCATCTATAAAAATGTACAACAGAGATGATTTTTCATTTCATATATATTCCACACTTCATCAAGCCTGGCAGCCATGACACTTAATAAATTCTAGCTCTGTGATTGGTCAATGTTTGAACGATGTGTCAATGTGTAGACTTATGTCCACTAATTTCGCGAAAACGGATGTTTTTAATGAGTTTTTTGAAAACATCGTCACTTGCACTACCATATACAATAAAAACATAACTTTCGTGAGATGTGGCGTTTGTCCGACTTTGATACCAAGGTACTCAAATATTAGTTTTGGTAAGCCACATAAGGCTCTTGGAGACCACGGCTACCAGGAAAATAAATGAAGGTAAAATTTACATTTAAATTAAAAATAATAGAAAATGTTTTGTATTTTATAATACGTTTATCGTGGATTTTGTATTCGCATCTTTTGCATAGAACACGTAAGAAAGTGAGTCATGCTACCATTTGAAAAGCGTTTTTTTTTTATGTTGAAATGTTATTAAATAATAATTCTAAATTCTATTGAATTATGTACGTACATGTTTATGTATGTTTATTGACTTTGACCTTATTTGATTTTGACAAATGAATGCGGCCTTCCTACATGAAACGGTTCCTCAGCTCTATTCTAAAGCTTTCACTGCACACCATTGCTTGGTCAAACTGATCCACCTTGTATAGCTGTTTTTCTTCTTACCTCTTTCTGGATGTCGGTAAACACTTTCAAAAACTTCAAATTACTTTTTCATATCGCATTAAATACGCAAAGAGCTTCTTTTAGACTATACAATAATATAACTGTTTGAATATGGTATCCGTCTGAAGAATTTGTGTAAAATATTACTATGTCTCTTTCGGTTATTCAAAACATTACAATACAAACATAAAAACTTTAATACGTAGTTAAAAATATATTGAAGCTTAAACAAATAGCTTCAATAGAGTTATTTTAAGTTAACGTCAATTGAATCGATAATTTAAATGATAATTAAATTGCCATCACAGAAACATGATAGCAGTTAATTGTCTAGAAATTCGGGTTGACACAACCACTGCCTTGTCTCGATTTTCTCTAGTTATCACTTTATATATCCGGCGTATTTGTAACGCTTTATCTCAACCCCCATTTCCTTTGACCCTACTCTCCTTTATCTTAATCAGATGATAAACTGACACAAAAATTACTATTGTTTAATATATTGCCCTCATTCTTGTAAAACATTACTATATCGTGTGCAGGAATTCCTAATATTCGAATATCGAATATTAAAGCATTTTAGTATTCGAATAATAATTTATTTTGTATACTTTTTTTATATTTATGCCGATAAGTAAGTATTCGTTTTCAGTGAGTATTGCTTAAATTGAAAAAAATCAGTCAGTTCTGTCGGCCTCGTCAAATTACAAAGCATTCAAAGAGTTCATCAGCGCCATATGGAAAGCGATTGGAACGCAATTCGTAAAAACATTTTTTTTAGAACATTATTACTATTTAATTTTTAAATTTGAATTTTTGAGATTTTGTACACTTTTGGTAATTCTAATATTAGTTGAAAAGCGGCAATTCACCACTCTATTAATGCGTTGTTTACAAAATAAGGATTAAGTCGATTCTCGAAATTTTAACTCAGATATTAGTGTGGATCTAAGACGTATAATATTTTATACCGTAAAAAATATTTGTCCTATTTTTATCTTCTATATAAACGTTAGACACTGTTTACTGTCTGTCAGTTCGAGTCCATTCGTGCGCTTAAATGCCTGAAGATGCCGATAGGCGAAACCCGCATCGTTAGTGACAAACTATATGGAAGTGTACAAAATCTCAATAATTAAAATTTGATATTGAAATTCCATCAAGCACCCTCAGTCGATGTCTTAAATTATACTTAAATTATTACTATTTATTTATTACTTAACTTAATGCACATTAGACTGCATGCAACCAAGTATTGAGGAATTTTTCCTTGGACATTCTTGACAAAAATTTGAAACACGCATAATTTTGTAACGCTGTGAAATACATCCTGTTAAAAGAGCGTGAAGCCATAACATATGGTAGTGGATACAAGTTTGAGCACCTTAGGGTCTTAATATATCAATAATTTGAATATTCGAACGATATAATGTATGAATTTCATCACTTTTTTTCGTATTTCTAGTAAAACATAATAATTGTTAACACATACTAGTTGTCAGTGCAAGTGTTGAATGAGTTTTATAGTGTTTAATTTAACAAAAATACATTTTAATATCAAGATATAATGCGACGCCGAAAGACATTTTTGTTAACCCTTTTGTTAAATATACAATAATACCATTCCAATCACTAGGAATCGCAAATCATCTAAAAACACACATAATTTCATTAAAATAATTCAACATTTATTTTTTTAAAAAAACATGCATAAAGTTATAATTAATACATTTTAAGTGAAATAAAATGCAGGCACCATGAATCATATTTTCTGATTTAGTGCAATTGTTTTTTTCTTTTTAGTAAGCTGAAGAAAAATACGTTGTTTAATTATAGTTAACCATATATATTAAATATATATATAACATCGATTTATTCAAAAAAAAAATTCCTGATACAATATTTTTTCGGTTTTTTAAAAGTTTTTACAAAAATATTATTGCATTCAATTAAATGTCTGTAGCCACAGTCTTGTACACATTTCCTAAATTTTCTTTATGTGAAATACGTGATGTTTTCATGGCAACGAAAACTATAATTAAATCGAATTGTAACTCCTGATATAATGAATGTGCCTTAAATACTAATGTGTTCCTCAAAGGAGGCACGACAAAATGTGCATAAATATTAAAAAAATAAATCGATAATGGTGATTATCTTATCTCTTGTAATTTATGTAACACGAAATACCCTTTTCGATTTAAATATTTACAAAGTTTATTTATACAGCGAAAGAAAAAATATTGTAACACGAGTATTAGATTATACTGTCTACTTTCTATTCAGGTTTGACCATCAGTCAGTGTTGATATGTTTATAGCAGCTGACACAGTGCCTTTTTCTGTTTTCACAATGCTAAAATGCCACCCTATTACTTGCTACTCCCGTATATATTCGGCCAGTTTTTGAACGCGGGATTGCTTTGTTATAAGACCCGCAATGTGTGGAAAGCAAAGTGGAGAGTGGCTCCTTCTAAGAACCGGAAGCTTCCTGAAAGCCTTTTCACTCCTCCGATATCGACCGCGGCCTGCAAAAGCTCTCCACTTCGGCCTGCAACTTTTAAGCTCCGAATCTTTATTTGAAATTTAGATTCTACTTGTCAGTTCTGAAAGCTTTGTGGTGGGTTGTTTGCTTTTTTAAAGAAGTATTTTTTACGCTTTTTTATCTTGGAATACTTTGCAAAGCAAACGAGCTCTTTTTTAAATACTTCCAATTTTAACACTTTTCCAAATGAAGTCACTCACACTTTTTAAAAAATCATTAAATATTTAAAATACACTAGGGTAAAAATAGGAGTATTCAGTTTTTAATAGGCAGCTTATTATTTTGTCAGTTACTAATTCCCACTACCAATTCAATAAATAAGTCAGTAAAAAATAATAAAAGGTTAAGTTAGGTGCAAAGAAAAAACTGACCAATTAATAAAAATATCTGACTGTTTAATCTAATAACTGAACATTTTATATAAATTACTGACCATTTATTTAATTAACTGACCACGTGCACTATTTTTTTATTTCCGTTCTCAACGTGGAGCATATGTCCATCTAATGCAGGTATCTCAACAGACGTTTTTCTACAAGAACTGTTTGTTACTCAGTTGCTCAACTTCAATTTTTTCGAAAAGAATAGGGATAGAAGGATAGGGCTAAGGCAGGACTAGAGGTTAACTAATCGCTCTCGCTACGCCACGTTTTTTGAGGATCGGACGGCTGGAAGTTTTCAGACATTATAAACATGCATAACTATGAAAACCGTTCGCACCGGGAATTGACCCGAGACATCCGTAACCGTTGCCAACGACGTTACCCACTGTGCCACGGACGTCAACAAAACTTTGAACACGTGTATACTGACCAATAAATACTTACTCACTGACCATTTATTAAATTTACTGGCTGTATTTCAGTATAATATTCTATACTAATAAAGAAGGCATTGAAATATTTCTATGTATGGATTCGGCGATATCTTTGTAGAAGTTCATTTTTAATATTATATTAAATTAAATTAAAAATTGATAACTTAGTTATTCCACTTGGTTTATCACTAACGTGACGTGTTTCGCCTCTTTAAGAAGCATCTTCAGACTAACCGTATCGTAAGGTTATTTATTTCTAATGGAAACGATGATTCTAATTCTTAAAAGGGTGGGGGTGAGTTTTATTACATTTACTACTGGACGTGTGGAGGGGGGTAAGGTATAAACACTGTTACACTATATATAAATCAATAACTGGCACCTGGATGTGTAAAAACCCAATGGGAATAAATTTAATAATGGTGAGGCGCCTGTTTTGTTTAAAATGTTATTTACTAATCCTCCATTACTGTTAATGGTTTTATTGATTTCTAAAAATTCTAAGCTATTCATTTTAATACCTTTTTTATTTACACGATGGAGTATTTCTACGTTATTATTTTTATTAAAAGTTTTTATTAAAATTATAAATAAATAACCTTGCGTTACGGTTAGTCTGAAGGTGCATCTTAAAGAGGCGAAACGCGTCACGGTAGTGATAAACCAAGTGGATTAACTAAGTTATAAATTTTTAATTTTATTTTATATTAAAGGCATCGATAGCTTGACAAATAAACAAAAAAAACTATTAATATTCGTGAAGAATATTTTTATTTTATTTTACGAAGTAATAAATCCCTAATAATGGATAGACGCTGTTGACATCTGTAAATACCCAATACAAAATGATTGGTTCAGCGGGAAATCCCCTGGATTTTCTTTTCATTATAAACATATTGCATACGACTATTTTTTGTGTCAACAAAGGATTTGCACAGAACGAATTTCGGGCACTGGCCCATTTCTTTGCGATAAAATCTTTTATTGAACGGTTCACGAAGGGCGAACACCTACGATACTATTCCTACCATAATGTGCGATACTTTTTATTATTTTCCATACAGATTAAAGTGCCTTGCTTTATTTATACGTATTATTTAAATAATGACACCTTCGAAACTATTCATTCGCAAATAGATACATAGAATCAAATAAATGTTATTATATCTAGAGTATACTGACAGAAAGCATTAAGTCATAAAAACGAGTTTCGAGATTATCGCATTTTAGGCATTACTCTCTCTCCCAAAAACATTTTTTTTACATTATAAAGAATAATCTTTTTGGCATACAAATCATAAGATGTGATATCGAAATGTTATGGTTAAATCATGCTTGTTACCAGAATAAAAAAAAATAAATACGACTTCATACTTATTTTTTTTTTACGTCATTATAACATACGACCTTTTGCGTTTCACCAGTACGTAAAACGTTAAACTGCATATATTTTGACCTTTAAAATCTGTCAGTATACCTTCGATATAATACACGATACTTTTACCATTATTATAAACAAACTGTTATCTTAACCAATCCGTTTCTAATGTGGAGCATATGAATTCCTAATGGAGATCCCTCAATATAAGTTTTTCTACGAGAACTGCTTGTTTATCAGTTTCTCGACCTTTATTTTTCGAAGAGAGTAGGGATAGAAGGATAGGGCTAAGATAATACTAGTAGTTAGCTTATCACTCTCGTTACGCTCCTATTATAGGATTGGATAGGTGGGAGAGAACTTTAGTTATTACAAACATCCATGAACAGAAGTCCTCAAATCAATTTATTTATTTATCGTAAATTTGAAAAAATAAAATGTATGGCATTACAGCTGAAGCCAATGCGCCATGCATTACACAAATATATCAAAAGTAACAATAATAATAATTATTGAAAACAGTAATACTAATAAAAACAATAATGAAAATAAAAACGGTATGTACCTGGTTTTGAACCCGAGACATCTGTAACTGACGAAAACGACGTTGACAACTGCAGCATGGATCCGTTAGTATAATAAGATTAAAAAAAAATTAATGAACTCAAGAGTTTTTCAATTTTTTAGTTAGTTAGTTTATGACTTCCACAAACGTCTCTAAAAAAACAATAAACAATTTTCTTTTTCAAATAAAACAGGTGGCTCACCACTATTAAATTTATTTCACTTGGGATTTTCACCTCCAAACGCTAGTATAGTGTTATGGTAATTAGTCTATCAGTGTTTATGTCTCACCCCCCATCATCAGAATCCAGAATCCCGAGAATCATTGTTTACCTTTGAAATAAATAACCTTGCGATACGGTTATTCTGAAGATACTTCTTAAAGAGGCAAAACGCGTCACGTTACTGATAAAACCAGTGGAATAACACACTTATCAATTTGAATTTTATATTGACAATCTTCGCTCTCTATAAGATGTTACTGTTGTAGAATCTATACATTTTTATTACTCTTAAGTAACACACTCAACTCCAGTTGAAAATCCTCACATTATTGCTTTCTCTTGGTTCAGCTTATGGATGACGTGTGCTTTGTCAAAACAATACATCTTTTTTATCTCTATTCATAAATCCAGATGGAATTTAGTACGTGTCGAAAATTTTAGACAGTGTTAAGGATACACTTCTCCATTACGTGTAATTTATATTATTTTATCAAACCAAAAAAACATTACTAAATTTCGTGTTGTATTATTTGAAATTTTGTTTTTTTACAATCACAATAATACATCTTTGTATAAAAATCCAATTATTTTATGAAATACGTTGACTCAATTAAAAATTCTAGCAATTCCTTCTAGCCACTTTCATATTCGTTCAATTTAAAAAAAAATGTAATATCGCACTACCACAATAAAAGTGTCACAACTCAAAGTTTACAGTTTTCACATATGAAGTACCAAAAAGTGTCACAAAACGTATTGGATTGGTTTTTTTACGTATGTTCTGTGTTAGTTTCACATAGAAAGCTCCCAAAAAACTGTAACAGGGAAAAATGTGACACTTTCCACGATAAAAATGACGTAAAAACGTTATAATGTAATTTCAGCTTCCTAGAAATTGAAGCCCTTAAAAACAACAAATTTCCATTGTTTTCCATTTAATTTTGTTGCATTTCTCGATTCCTTGTTTATGATTCCATATAACAGTGCAACGATATATTTCAAAAAAATCTTGAGAAAAAAGATATGCCGATTTTCTAAAAACATACAATAAATAGTCCAGGCCATTTTAGTGCAGAAACAGTAAAGGCTTTTTATAACTAAGATATTACGTTTTTACACTCTCTTGAACAAAGCGAGTTTTGTGAAATTTGCTGTTTTTACGTCAAGGTCTTCAATTACGTCTTTAATAAAATAGATTTTTCTATTTGGAAACTAGCTACATAATATTCATCTCAAAAATGGAGAAATTTGAATTGTGATACTTTTCTTGCAGTGGTGCGATATATCTTCCAATTTCGTATTTTATTTTTTAGCAATTTTTTCATTTTACACATAAAATTTCAATTCCATTTCAAAATTCGTCTGATACAAATATAAAAAAACAAAGCTTTTGATGATTGTAATTAATTTGGTTAGAAAAATGTTTAAAATGTTTTTCATTGCATTCATAATTTGCTGTCTTTAAATGTTCATTTAACAGTATTTACACAAAATTATAGCCAAGGTTCCAAATATTTTGAAAATTTTCAATCAATTGCGATCAATTGAATATTTTTTAAGTCTTTAGATCAACTCGAGGAAAAATTATATAAATGATTTAATTATTGTAATGTAGTTTTTTTTTTTAAATAGAACACAATTTGCTTGTACTACTTCCAAATGTTTATAACAGGACCGGTTTGGATCATCACGAGCATTATAAACTGATGAGCGAACACCCATATATATTATATTACATTATCACCACGACATCAGTTGATAACGCTCGTTATGAGCAAAGCCGTTCCCATTATAAACATGTGGAAGTAGTACAAACAAATTTTGTTTTATTTTTAAAATATATTACCTTTCCACCAAGAATTGACAGTTAACACATTAAGGGTCATTATAATGTAGCTTTTTTTTACCATGTCCGCTCCCAATTTGGAGCTTACGGGCTCCTAATAGAGGCATTTCACAGAAGTTTTTCTAAAATATATGCTTGTTGCTCAACCTCTTTTTTTCGAAGACGGATAGACGGTGAACAGATAAAAAAAATATCTCTAGTGGTCTGCTAATCATTTTCACTGCGGCCAATTTTTATCGGATGGGTGGGAGGGAGTTTTAGACAACACAAACACCCGTGACTCCGAACATAAAATTCAATTTATGAATCCGTCCGTACTGTGATTTGAGCCTGAGACTTCCGTTAACAAAGCCAACGACGTTGACTACTGTAGCATAGACCCAAAAACTATTCCTAAACTTTAAATTTACTTATCTAAACTTGCATTACTACGTTTACTTAATTTCTCTAATTAATATTAAATTAATTGCAAGAATTTAAATCATTAACGTTTTTTTACATTAAAAACCCAGACAAAAATAAAATAAAAAAGGTTAAATGAAAAAAATAATAAAATTCCCTTATGTCTACAAATTCTTTCATTGCGTCTCCGCAAAAAAGGAAAGCAAAAACCATTTTCCTAAACTAACACTATTTCAAAGCGTATTATTTTTCTCACATCATACAGAAAGAAAGATAATTTTCTTTGGCAAATAAAACTACTTCGAAATAACTTCATCAACACTTTAAGCGGGCACCAACTCGTGTCATATAAGAGATATTTTTCTTGCCACAAAAATGCCGTGCCGTTTTTTTCGTCAAAGAAAAACTTCCTAAACGGCCGGTTGAGATAATTTTCGTGCCTGGTACAGCTTCTTTTTTTTTTTTCTTGTTTCTGACTCCGCCTTCTTCGTCTTCGATTCCTCAGTGGAACTAAATGCGAGCTCCTTTGCAAATGGACCCGCGTTTGATTCTCAAATTATTCCTATTCATTTTCACTTGTTAGTTCGTTAGTTTAAAAAACAATATTAGAATATGCAATCTAAACTCAATTCATTGTTTTTAAAAGCTCCTCAAAAATAATTATACACATGAATACGGGACTGATAGATCAGGATTTCACTGTGTATGGTTATTCAAACAAAGTTTTAGTTCTGGACCCTAATACTATAAGTGCCTATGTCGAATTAATCAATTAATCAGTACAGATGATTTCTCAATAACAATATATAACATTATCTTCCACACAACTGTTGCAAAATACTGTGGTGATTTTTTGTGCTACAGTTGCCCAAGTACAGATAGACACTTATCGTACTAGTAAATCCCAACATCTGAATTACTTATGTCAACATATGCATTTTTAGTGTAAAATATTCTGACACATTATTTTGACATACACTATAGATTTTTTTTTTGTTTCATTCATTTATAATCGACTGACATATAAAAGTACTTTCTGATACTTCAGTCAAAACGGTAAAAATTTGAGAAAGACACTTCTAGCATAAGGCCCCATAGTTAAAGTATCGGAAATTGTACATTAATAAAATTACAATATATTATTTATCTGTGGAGTGATGGCAGAATTTGATTTGTCAGTTTTACCTTAGCTTGCATGGGAAGAAATATGAACTTTGGTAAGCTATAAGTATTCTAATTTAACGCTTAATTTCTAATAAATAATACACTTATTCAATGGATCTTCTTTGTAGATAATGACTAACAGACTAAATTTTGTCACTACATATTTTATTGGGATAATAAACCCAATATGACAATCATGTTATTGTAAGTTATTGTAGCTACAAATTCACTGACAGAGAATTATATTGCAATGTAAATTTTTCAGTGTAGAATTTTGTACTAAATTTTCGATCGCATATCCGAATGATAACCGTTATTATCCTATAACTCCACTCAATTACACGTTAAAGAGTTTGAATCCTCGAATAGAGACTTTCATTCATTCATTTGAAAATTTAACGATTAAATTAGTATGCAAAAGCAAAATTTTTTCTAACGCCGTAATTTGATTTCTTAATAGTATCCACGTTCCAAGTTTTTAATTACCCACTTTATATTAACATAACAAATGTCTACAAGGTCAAACATAACGTAGGTGAATCTTCAAAGTTAGATCTGATTTCATTCATACTTTCAAGGATTCATTCATGTCGGCGTCCGTGGCGCAGTTGGTAGCATCGTTGGCCACAGTTCAATTCCCGGTGCGGACGGTTTTCATAAATTGATCTTTCAATCGGTTTATGGATTTCTATTCGTGTGTTTGGGATGACCCATCTAATCCTCATGGGGCATAGCGAGAGCGATTAGCTAACCACTAGTCCTGTCCTAACCCTATCCTTCTATCCCTACTCTCTTCGAAAGAAGAGAGGTGGAGCAACTGAATAACAAGCAGTTCTCATAGAAAAATTCTCTTGAGATACCTCCATTAGGAGACCATATGCTTCACGTTGGGAGCGGACATGAAAAAAAATATTTCAAGAACTAGGAACCTTCTAATAGTTAAGTAATTTTTTATAATGATTAAATAGATACACACAAAACCTTTTGGGATTAAAATATCAAAGAGTTTAATAATTTGGAAACTTCTGATAATTACGTGAAGCAGTTACTGCTAGACTGCAGAGGCTGACAAAATACATTTATGTAATTATGATTTTACAATGTACTATTTAATCAGTAAATTTTATATGAATTTCTCTTAGAAGTTGTTGAAAAAATTGTGGAAAATGCATTTCACAATCATTTTTATATGAATTATCAAGACTTAAACATGTTAATTCAGCGTCAACTTAAATAATTAGCTAAGATTTCTTTCATTTTTAATTGTGTTCTATCTACAATAAACTGTGCGTTCTCATGTCATAATATTCGTTTAATGTACTTTTAATGACCTAATAATCCCCAATGGTTGGCCAGCCCTGCTCTAGGCTTAGAAGCTTTCATGAAAATGTAAGTTTTTACAGCTCTTTACGACCACACAGTAAAAGCCTTCGTAATTTGCCAAGGGCGGCGGGTGAGCCTCTTTCAGTTGGCCATCGCTTACACTTCGCCCCCGATTCATCGCTAACTCTTTTTTTTATTTTATCAAAAAGCTTTCAAGTTTTTTTTAATTACTTGTTTATATCTTGAAATTCCTTTACTCATTTTTTTAAGAAAAAATATTTTCATTTAATGCATTATATTTTTAATTATTTTAACACAGAAATATATTTTTAGCCTTTTATAACCTAAGGATACTTCTTCAAGAAGTAAAACACGCTTCAGTTGCTCTTGCAGCGTCAGTAAAACAGAACAAAAAAGGCTATCGGAACCACACATTTCCCTTTCTTCCTCTTTATGTTTGGAAATTAGCTTAATTTTTATTATTTTTTAATAAAAGTAAAACAAATTTGGTGCTTCCGTCATCATAAATAACATTTAAAACAAAGTAGCACTACGCCAAAATAGTAAGTGAGCAATAAAAAGGTAAAGGAAATTGAAAAATGTAGCCTTGTACACTAAAATTCCTTCTGAACAATTTGATTCACCCTCTTTAAACCTCTTCATCCCATGTACCCTTAATATCGACACTCCCTACGTATAATCACGTATGTGTCACATCTATTATTATACGCATTTTGCATTTTCGTTGTCTACGCACTCAGTTCTAAAGGTAGGTCTCAAATAAAAAACTTTGGGAAAAGTACCTACTTCACCGTATAAACACGTAACTAGCCACTTATACGAAAGATCTTAACCTAAAATCCGAAGTCCAATGTCATAGCTGTAATATCTCAAAAACTGTAAGCTTTTGAACTGAACTTTATTTAAAATAATAAACTAGGTTTAAAATAATAGCACAATTCCAATTTTGAAGAAAATAGATTCAGCCTTTACTTTGCAACTGCGTTTTAAATCTTTAAGACGCTCTCCTGGAAAATGTTATGTTTACAGATACGGGATTATACGTAGGGAGTGTCGATATGTAAACTTGCATCTGAAGATTCTTCAGATTATTCAAAATAAATCATTGCGACAAATATGTAACGCCCCGTGGTACGTACGTAGCTCGCTACTACACAGAGACTTAAAAGTACCTACAGTTCGAGAGTTCGTTCGCGAAGTGTCTCAAAAGTTTCACAGTGATAGGCAAACATTATAACCCAACGATCTCTTACCTATAAAATTATAATGAGACAATACTTAAGAATCGGTTTAGACCGAAAGCAGTTCTGCTCAACGACCCCCCATAGATGTAAACAGGGATTTTCTTTGTTTAAATTAAAAAAACACGACCATTTGTAATAGAAAATGACTTTCCTCTGGATGCTTCTTTGCGTATTGCATGTGCATGTGTGTATGCGTTTGTATGTATATGTATATCTATGTAGGTGCGGTATGCAGGGAGGTATATTTATATAAATGCAATTGGTGTCCACGTGAATTGTCTTCATTGTGGATTGCTTAGTAGCGCAGCGATCACGCCCTTCTATCTGCAACGATGGAAGTGGAAAAAAAAATAACATTAGAGATGAAGGAGACTCAAAGAACTATGACTCTAACGCGCCTTAGGACTTAATGCTCCATCAAATTGATATCAAAAAAAATGTAAACGTGTTTTTAGTTTTATTTTATTTTTTACTATGCAATCAAAGCGTTTAAAGAAATCTTGAGCAGTAGTCTAGAAACTCAACAATAGATTTTTTTTAAATACTGCATAAATCTCCACAATGTAATTTGTTGATGGGAAGATTTTCATGCAATCATTAAATTCATTTCATAATGAAAAAAATCACAATTAAGTCCACACCTAATTTAAATATTTTTACAAGAACTAGTTTCTATTTGGTCGCTCAGTCTATTATTTTTGTATAGGATGAGAATAGACGAATACTGCCTGGAAAGGAAAAGTATTTATTGTAGTGCCCTCTCTACGGACATTTTTTAGGTATTTGGTGGTTGATAAATCGATTGAAAAATGAGTGTATTCATGATTCAATTCAAGTATTCAAACTAGTGTATGAAATCTAAGTCGTTTTTAATTTTCCTGATATTATTTTTCATCTCATGAATATTGAAGACGAATTATTATGAAATGTTATTTCAATATAAACATTCACAATAGTTGGATATCAAAGACTTCCATCTCTTAATTTACCACTGGTTGAGAGTATCAAGTGAAACAGTTTATTTGTACAGTTTTCAAATTGAATAGAGTAAAAGATAAACTAATTAACTTCAAAAAAGTATTATTTTCGTATAAACATTTTGTTCGAGTCAAAAATTCTTGTGAATCTAGCCTCGCGGCAATTTACTTCTTTCAAAATACTTTTGTCTTGTGTTTTTTATTTTTATTTAATTACAGAAAAGTCTTTATGAATAATAATGGAATCACTTTTTTAAAAATTAAGCCTCCTACATTTCGACAGAATATTTTGAAATTAACTGAAAAAAAAAATAATCAAGTAATTTGAACCTTTGTATAACCACGGACCCTCAGAACATTAACACTACTTAAACCGTGTACTTAATGATAGTTATATTATTAACAATATAAAAATATGAACCATTACATTTTTTTAGTTGCTTTATTACGACTGTTGGAAGTGACATTCATGAAAATTTCATTTACCGCATTCAGAGATGACATAAGTAAAAACAGGTATTATTTCTTGTGAAATAATTAATTTTGACTTTAATGAAAGCTATTAAGCTTTTCAAATCCGTCATCCTCAGTAAAAACAAACATTTTGAATAATATAAAAATGGTTGTTTTATTTCATTCATTCATTTTTATTAAATTTAAAAAATGTAACCATTTTTGAGCGTTCATATTGTTGGCTTAATTCCCAAATATCTTTAGTTATTTCTTACGATTTTATATTTTGATTATTTCAATCTATTTATCGATTTACAACTTATATATTTCATTCATTAATTGATATTGCGATATCCCAAGGAGAAGGAAGATAGTATTTGTATTTCGACTGTGGAAAGGTAAAAGGACTTATCCCTCCTTTCTTTCAAAATATTTTTTTTTCGATAATCACAATGTATAAAATTTAATACACGTTTTTTTGGGCTATACACAATATTTTTATGCGAGGGTTACGTTCTTTTTTCTTTCCACAGTCGATATGATTCTGTATGCTGAAATATTCAGTTTTAATTGACAGTTTAAAACTTCCATAAAACTGACTCACAATCTGTTGGAATTAAAACCGATGATATGCAAACCACCTTGTACGTTTCAAAATATTTCTTTATCGTATTTCAGTAGTCGGGGCCTCATTTCAAACACAATTATCACATTCAATTGTAAAATACGCAAATCCTTTTTAATAAATTATTCAAGAGAAACTAAATTTATTATGTCTTCATATTTTATGAGACACATCAAATTTATGTCAATAAATTCATTTCAACACAACGTTGGAGGACGAGAGGTGAAAAAATATTAAATTATGAGAAAAATAAACATCATATACATTTTATTCAGTGCTTATTGTAGCTCATAACATTTCTTTACTGAACTACGTATATAATATAATATAATTTCTATAGCAATTAAATATTTACTTTTCTATTTAATTTAAGCGCAACCTTATTCACTGCTTTGAATCAATGCATGAATGTAGTGGGATAATTTATTTTTATGAATTTACTGTTAAAACCGTCGGAAGTATAAGGTCGGAGCTGTATGTGCATTGTTAACATTGTGAACACTTACGTCATGAGAAAATTTCGCACCTAGATGCGGTATGTGATAATAATAAACCGTATTACAGAGTGGTCTGAGCTATTATATATAATATTATAGATTCGGTTCCGTGATACAGTGGTCAACGGATCTCACGGGTTGAAATCTCAGTACAGACAATTTCATAAATTGATTTTTCAATCGATTTTTGGATTTCTGTTCGTAGCCATATATTTTGTGATATTTCAAATTCCCTCCCACACATACACTCGTAAAAACGAGGTGAAGCGAGAAGGATTCGCTAACGACTAGTCCTGTCCTAGCCATGTCCTTTTTTACCTACTCTTTTCGGAAAAAAAATAAAAAAGCTTCTTTTGAGATACCTTAATTAGGAAACCATATACTACACATTGTTAAGAAAAGTTTCAATGATGTAACATAATTAAAACCTCTATTTTTACGACAATATAAACTTTATTTATTACACCTTATGTTCATACTCATTCCTTCAACTTAATAAAGCGTGGGAATTATTGATATTCGACGGCCAATACACCGATCTAGGTAAATTATGAAAAACATTTCACAATTATTATATTATGGTGTTTTTCAGTAGTATTCAGTAGCAGGATTTACATATTTTACAATTTCGCTTGACTAGATAACTTAAGAAATTTTTAACATCCACTTTACGGCTTCAAAAAAACATGGTCCCGTATTATCTTGATGTTCTTTACTATTAAAATAATAAACTCCAGTTTACAGCTGGCGCCAGAATGGCGTCATCAAAGTCAGGAAATGAACGTTTCTATGATGACCATAGCGTAAGCCTAAGCCTCCCTAACCCAGTTTATTTTTATCGCGAGGTTTTGCGAAGTTAATACCTTAAACACTCACCCCCTCCCTAATGTTTATTTTGCCAGTTTTTTTACATTTACGATTAAGGCTTTCCGGCGTTTTAGTGCCCACCTTCCGTTTCGATGATCTTGCGCGTTTTTTTTTATTCGCGTTGCAGAAAAATTACTTTATTTTTATTACGTTTTTTTTTTCGGGTGCGTGTCCACGCTGCAAATTGGGGACGCCACTGTAATAAATTATTTATTACCGTGTTTTTTTATGTGTGGTCTCCTTAAAAGTCTAAAAGGGTGTAAAGTTGATTACTTTTTTTAGCTAGATTTTATTTCAGCTTTATGTGACCATATGGATAATTTACGAGTGAGATTAAAAATGAAGGCACTGAGCATAGACCACTTAGATCCACCATTAACATCATTATCATGAGGGGAAGGCTCAGATCCCTGTGGATAGGAATTACGGGATCATGCTTCTCTAATCCTAAAATGCTGGAATTGACGACATAGAATTCTGTCGTCATATATCTCAACTTTGTTTTAGTCATTATTGTAGTAGTTCTATGATTTATCAGGTTAAAAAACTACGATTAGGATTATGAAGACCAACTCCCTAGTCATTAAAATTACCTTTTCAAAAATAATTTTTTTTAATTCGTCTTTTTGGGGAAAAATATCTAAATATAAGACTAGCACCATTTTTATAATATAAATAAAATATGTATTATGAACTATACATTATGTAGGTATTTACAGTTTTGATAATTTATAAAAAAGAAGTAAAGGTTAAACAACTGTCAAAAAGTGCAATGCGCTGGTAATTTGTAAACAGTGCCATCTGTTGAATGTACTTATTAAAATATATTGTGATGTAAGTAATATAGTCATCTTGCACATCGCGAGGCAGTGAATTTATTGTTCATCTGTTTGAGACTCGAATATAAGGTTACCCCCTTATTTTCGTGATGCTTTTTTTAATAAAAACCTCGCCTTATAGTCAGATAGTTGGCTAACACGGTAGATCAAGACAGAGTGTCTATGAATTGGTCAATGTTCTGATATTAAACATTGTACTGTTTTTCATTATCGTTAAAACAATATGATTTCTCTTTATTGATAGCTCTTTGGCTCTATTAATTATTCTTTTGTCACTTTTTTTCAATTTTTCTTTAGGTAAATTAAACAACTACTAATTTTTAAATTAAAGAAAATTATCTGGCACTAGATAACTAATCACCAACACAACGTATTTTTTAATCATAAACCAAGATCTCAAATCAGAAATTAAAAAAAAAATTATAAATATTTTATGTCAGGATTTAAGCTTGCTCCCTTCTGAACTCTCAGTGGTACTCTTACCAATAAGTTACAGGGGTCAATTCAACACATCAATATGCAAAAGTGTTTTCAAGCTCTTTGAAAAATGTTAAAAACAAAAAAAATTTGCCTGCAGCGCATAAGTCACACCGCTTGATAGATTCACCAGACATAAAAAAAATTAGCTTATATTTGGTATCATATTAATTTGATTTTTATATTTTTTCTGTTAGGTTGGCTCGAGCCCCTTCTTGACAGAATAGCACGTGACCCCACGACCGTCGTCTGCCCAGTTATCGACGTCATCGATGATACCACTCTTCAGTACCACTGGAGAGGAAGTGGAACCGTTAATGTCGGAGGATTCGACTGGAACCTTCAATTCAACTGGCATCCGGTTCCTGAAAGGGAGAAGAAGAGACACACGAGTAGTGCGGAGCCAGTGTGGAGTCCAACCATGGCTGGTGGCTTATTCTCTATTGATAAGGTAAATAAAGTGTCAATAATTTGACGGGTGTTTCTCGATTGCCTATTCAATTATAAAGTTATTCTGTCGTAAAATATGCAAGAAAATACCTATTTACCCAATAATAGTTTCACCATCTAAGGTTAAGCAACTTAGAAATTTTCCCACAAAAAAATGTGTAGCACAATTTAAAATTTCAACTTAGGGTGCTTGATGTAATTTCAATATTAAATTTGAATCGTTATGAGCTGCTAGTTCGTGTTTATCCGTGTACTTGACTACTTGAAGATGCCGATGGGTCGTTAGTATCAAAGCGTATGGAAATGTATGAACGATTCTAATTTGATATGTAACAGAGTTGATTAACCATTTCGGTTATATATTTGACTTAATTTTGATGATAGCACGACGTCAAAATAGCTAGAAACTATTATACATAATTCTTGTTTAACTAATTATTTGCTATTTCAAGTTGATAGTGAATTTCTTCCGATAAATCATCGATTCTATCAATATATTTTAGCAAGTAGATATAAGGCATTATTAGCTGTTTGTTGTTACAAACTCTTTATCTGAAAGACTTCTAGCTTAGCTGTAAAATCTTCACTTAGCTGTAAAATCTCTACTTAGCTTAAAGAAGATCGCGAGCTCAAATTTTGACAAAGCGAATATTTTTTTTCACTTTCACATCTAGCTAGATACACGCAATTTTCCGATGTTTTTTCTCCTCCAGTGTATATTGAGTGAAATATAAAATTTTTTGATTTGAATGTAACTCAAAAAATATCTCTCAATATGTAAAAAATCCATAAAAAAGTCCAAACTACTTATATTATAGTAATTTAAATTAGAAAAAAAACAGCAAAGTTTTATTAACTCAACTGTATGCGATACCTCTAATTTGATTATACCATAAGTATGAATTCAACAAATAAATATAACTATCAATTAATATAATATTCATGTTTTTATTTTTAGGACTTCTTCGAAAAACTGGGAACTTATGACAGTGGTTTCGACATTTGGGGAGGAGAGAACTTGGAGTTATCCTTTAAGACCTGGATGTGCGGTGGAACTTTGGAGATTGTTCCTTGTTCTCATGTTGGTCACATTTTCAGAAAGCGATCACCCTACAAGTGGCGTAAGGGAATCAACGTTCTCAAGAGGAATTCAGTCAGACTTTCAGAGGTAAAATAAAACAACATATTTTCCATTTTTGACCGTATTATTTCGTCTTCATTTAGTTCATTATTTAATTTACATTGCTATAAAACTCTGGAAAGCGAAAAGTAAAAATAATAGAATCGTCAGAACTGAACTATAGTAAAGTCGAAATAGCTATTAACTACCTGATATAAATTTTATAGAACTAAACACCTTGTCCTATATATATATCAATATAATTCAAGTGACTAGATTTAATGATTTTGTAACGAGCAGTGGTGAGTTTGCATGTAAACGCAATTTATTAATTCATTTTCCTGAGTTTTTTGGGAATATTTTATAGGTCATTCAAACACAATAATGTTGAAAATATTTGTGTACTCATATACCGTATTCGACTTTTTGTAGACAGTGGTGTTTTTGCTTACCTCTACACAACTCATACCATCGGCACCATCACTTAATCTTCTGATTTTTTCTATTCTATCAACAAGTCGAGTATACGCCGTATAAATTTTCACTTTTTACTACACTGATACTTTATTTACGCGTTTAGATCTCGTAATCAGAGAGCACTGTATGGATCCCGTATCAGTATCGATCTTAAAGCCGGAGTGCAAAGTTAAACTCTATCTTTGTCTGCTTAATTTATGACTAAAATCATTTGCTCGTTATAAATAATAGAGTTGATATAATATTAGTGAATGATTATTTTCGCCCACCGTTAATTTCGTTCTTTCATATTAACAGTTTAATTTCTAACTTCTTTTAAAATCAAATGTTTTCAACTGTGTATAATATGAAACTTAGTAACTTATCTAGACTATTCAGTAATATTTACTCACAATGTGCGTGCGGACTAATATTTTGTAATAAAAATGTGTTGCATTTTAGCTGTTTCCTCATATTTTATCTTATATCGTCAGTATAGTGGCCTTGTTTTGAGTTAATCGACTTTAAATAAAATCATGAAATTCAAACCTTTCTATTTACATACCTTAAGCATTATATACTAAATTTAACATTTTACGAGACTCAATAATCATTTTCAAATTTGATTTAAATATTAGCAATTATTTCTTAAAAGTAATATTAATTATATTTTTGCCACTAATAATAACTGCTAACGAAATTGACGAATACATTCATATTGATTTCTTCAAATTACGTAACAAATACATGTAATATGTCAGAGCTTGTTTTTTTAGACCGCATACCGTCCTAAAATCTTTTTTTTAAACATGTCCGCTCTCAATGTGGTCGACCATGTGGACTCCTAATGAAGGTATCTTAACAGAAGTTTTTCTCTAAGAACTGCTCGTTATTCAGTTGCTCAACCTTCTTTTTTTCCATGAGAGTAGAGATAGAAGGGTATAACTAGGAGAATACTAATTGTTAGCTAATCGCTCTATCTGTCATAAATAGTATATAAAATATTATTTAATACATCGACTGAGGGTGCTTGAAGGAATTTTAATATCAATTTTGAATTATTGAGATTTTGTACACTTCCATGTATTTTGTCACTAACGACCCGGGTTTCGCCTTTCGGCATCTTCAGGCCGTGTTGGAAGTGTACAAAATCTCAATAATTCAAATTTAATATAAAATATTGTCCATCATACTGCAACTCAAAACAGCCAGTTTTCGACTTATCGTCTTTTTCCTCTATGCCGACGATAGACTCTTCTCTCTGGGGGTTGTACAGTAGGTATACATAGCTTTGACCGGATCAATTGCTTAGAAACTGTTTTCAGACATCCGTATTATAACATCCTGCTCAACAGTACTGTTTAAAAAATACTAGAAATATATATATTTTTCTTATTCCCATACAATTTAATGTTTCCTAGGTTTGGCTTGACGACTATGCCAAGTATTACTACCAGCGTATTGGAAACGACAAAGGTGACTTCGGGGATGTATCAGAAAGAAGAACACTCCGAAAGAAATTAGGGTGCAAGTCATTTGACTGGTATCTCAAACACATTTACCCTGAACTCTTCATCCCTGGGGAAGCTGTAGCCAATGGCGAGGTGAGCTTTCAAGCTTTTATTTTGCTACTAACAGACATAAAATATTACTACGAAATGAGGTTTGTGTTATGTTTAAATTAGAAAAAGGAATGATTTTTAAATAACTAAATTATCTCATTCCTTTTTCCAAATCATTTATTCGAGTTTTAGAAAGAGATAACAAAAATATATGCTTTAAATTCATCAAGGAATAATACTCCACAAATAGTGTTTCTTCAATTAAAATTGTTTTTATCATTTGCAACTCTATTTTAAAAAATGATTCACTTTTCAAAAGCTTTTTCGAAAAATATTCAATGTTATCTTTCTTTAAAAAACTTGTGCGACAAATTTAATCGTTTTTTTTTCAGCCTAATTTTCATTGCTATTGTGAAATAAATATATTTAATCTAATTATAATTAATAATTTATGATATTAGTTTTCTCAACTAATTATTTGGTCAGTATCTAATTCAATTAATGGTCAGTAAATATTAAATAAACGGTCAGTAATAAATCCAACAACGGTCAGTAGAAAAATAAAAATGGTAAGTAAATATTAAAAAAATATTAAAAAAGATAAAATAATAAATCTGATTTAGGTTATATACGTGCGAATTTCATTAAACCATTTTGAGTGGTAAACAATTTAACAGTTTTGAGTGGTAAAAAATTAAACTGTTTTAAAATTGTACATTAAGAATGCTTATTTTATTTATGATTTCAACAAACATGCACCAATTGCCAAGTAAATAAAGTTTTGGTTGGGTTTAATTTAATAACTGACCATTTTATATAAATTACTGACCGATTATTTTATTAAGTGACCTCGTGTATACTGACCATATATCGAATTAATTACTGACCTTTTTGATTAATTACTGGCCCAATAAATACAGGCCAGTAGATTTTATAAAAACTAAATAAATGAATTCATTTGTTCTGTAACAAAAAAATGTGTAGATTTTATTTTCTTATTTCATTTTATATGAATAATTCACATGTCAATCAATATTCCAACAATATTAGTATAAAGAATTTTTATCAGTCATTCATAGCTGACAGTCGATTGCAGGAAATGATTTTCCGGAATCAAAAAAATATTTCGCTCCATTTTTTTTTTATTATTCCTATTCACACAAAGCGTTTTTATAGTAACACAACAACCACTTTTCACATCAAAGCCTTTTCATATTTGTAACGCTTTCATCCATTACAAACAGAAATTCTATTGTAAAGTAAACTTTTTCCCGTTAAAGAAAACAGATTTTTTCTAAAGAATATTTTTCCATTTAAATGCATATTACTTTCCACGCCCGAGGTTTCTCATGCCTTTAAATGATTTCTTTAGATTTTTCGATTGAATAAATGATTTCTGTTATTTCACACCAAAAAGATAAGGAATATTTAAATTTTTTTATCTACGCTATTTTTCTTTTTCTGTATACTAAAATCGCATTATCAAACTTACATCTAAATTATGTTTTCGCTACACTTCTTTTTAAACAAACGATGTATTTTCAAATTGTCTATGAATACTTGTCACAAATGTAGGTCTCAAGAGATTTTTTTTTCTTTATCAATAATACGTCAAGTTTTAATTATAATTTCATAGTGACTACTCCAATGGTTTCACTTGCCTGTCATTTGCATATTAATAATAATTCTCTATAATTTTTATTTCTGCAAATTTTAACATTGTGTAAATGAAAGTGTTACAAAGCAAATTACACTTAATACATCATGTAAAAAACACTGTGAAGCCGTTTTTGTTATTTTTTAAACGTTTTCAAATAACTAGTTGTTCACGTATTCCATCCTTGTATAAAAAAATCATTTTCTGCAACCTCTTATGTTTGTCAAAAAACTCCACTTATTACCGTATGCTAATTAGTTCCGGAATCTGGGGATGGGAGGCAAGATCTGCCTAGACTCTCCAATGCGTAAGACTGACCTTCACAAACCAGCCGGACTCTATCCATGCCATCGCCAGGGTGGCAACCAGGTACACTTCTTGGATGAATACTCACGACTTGGAGCTGCTGACCTGTGGATGAAGCAGCAAAAATCCAGCATATATTTCTCCTTGATTATTTTCTCACCTTTTCCAATTTTGCTAAAAATAGATAAATGTGGTGAACTTTTTTTCTCAGACATGTTTTTACTAAATACAATCCAATCTTGTTTTCCTACAATATAATCGTAAAAATTTAATTACATATTTTTCCGGAAAAACTAAGCTATCTCACCCCATTTATCTATTTTATCGCAGAGCTTTTAGATCCTGTTGTTTGACGTCATTAGCCGTCGAGCTTTATATATTTTGTTTTTCGATTGCTTTATCCATGGCAATATTACGAGAAAGGGTCTTTCAAAATACATCACGCTGACTGATAAAAAACAGTTTTTCTACTGACGCAATCTAATTTTGTATTATTCGAAAACCGTTTATATATTTATTAGCTTTGCAACGAAAAAAAATTTAATGCCACAGTCGAATGATTCACTAAATAAAAACACTATCAAATTGTATCAACGTATTAAGTAATTACAGATTAAAAGATAACATCTCTCTCCATGAAACTTTCAAACGCCATTTACTCAATCTAATAATACACAATGTAGCTCACAGCTTACAGTAAAGATTAAATAAAGGATCTCGTAGCACTAGAAAACCAAGAAATATTTTGTATAAAAACTCACACTTTCTTTGATATTGAGAAAAAGAAGTCTAGCGTGTGCGCGCTACGACCATCCGATATTTATTGTTTTGTTTTCATATTTAAAGTACACTTATTCATTGTAAGTACAAACATACTAGTTTCCAGCACGAATCTTGAGTGATTATTATTGTGTTTAATGAACGAAAAAGATTATATAATCAAGATGCATCATAATGCCAAATGACATGTTTTGCTATCCCAGTAGTTATAAAACATTAATAATATGAAAGAACAACTTTCAATATTCGAATGTCGAATATTCGAATATTTGATTGGAGTCCCTATTTCCATGGATTCCAAACTTGAAACGCTTAAAAACACGAACAATCAAGGAAAATATCTCGACATGATGAAATTTATATATGATATTATTCGAATATTTGAATTTGGTTTTAATATTCGATATTCGAATATTTAGAATCCCTACTCGAAAGTGACTCGATTTTTTAGAATAATCTAAACTGTATGTCATGTGACATTCTCTATATATAAATGTTTTTTTTTTACATTATATATTTATTTAATTATATTCGAAAACACAGCACCAGTTTATCGATGCAACGCAGCGCAAGCCTATATGTGAATGTTTTTTCTATGCTTTGAATGTACAGCTTGATATTTGTATTCTGTGCACAGTTTTTTTGTAATTTTACATGTTTGTGATTAACCGTTTTATTTTTTAATCATTTATTATTTATGATATTTTTTTATCTAGCACTATTTTTTTAATCACAGGTTATTTATAATTTACTTTCAGCATGGTGATTATAAAATGTTTATATTTAGCACAACATTATTCCACTTAATACAATTTCAGGCATGGAAAATAAAATAAACGCACGTTTATGAATGTTTAATAGATTTTCGTAAAGTATTTTAACCAACCAACTAATTATCTCGAGTTGCCTCGTGAAAAATATTATATTTACATGTACTTATAATACAAGTGTTATCTTACCATAAAACACAACGATAAACAGCGTAAATTTATACATTATTTTTTCATTTAACATATTTCACATAAACGAAATTATTCAATTGTTGTATGAACGATATAAAGAATTTTAATCTTAACACGTTACAATTAAAGAATAGATTTTTAAAATAAAATATATCGTGCTATTTTAATTCACCATGTATTAATTTCATATTTAGACATAGTTTTTGTTTTAAAAAATAAATCGTAGAATAATTGTTATTAGACGTTGTTTTTGAAAGTATATGAATACAATATCAATATTACTACTCTACTAAAGAGATTTAAAAATGAGTAGCTTTATTCTAGATTTCCGTTATGATCTCTACAAGTATGGACTTGTAATAAACTATAAACGGAATTGTATAAATGAAGTATGTATTCAGAAAATAAATATGACATGCCACGATTTTCTGAACGACGTATACTATATCTCGACCATTGGGCAACAATCTTCAAGGAGACGTCCTCGACTTTAAAGGTGTTTATTCGTACAAACCAGGAAGATGTTTCACGACATTTCAAAGCATAATACTTACCCAAATTTAAATCGTTAAAATTTTCTACATTTCCATACTTTTCGTAAATAACGATTCGAGTTCTGCCTTTTGGTATATTAAGAATTCGACTACACGGATAAACTCAAACTGACAAATAGTTTATATGTAAAATTTGAATTATTGAGATTTTGTACACTTCCATGTATTTTGTCACTAACGACCCGGTTTTCGCCTTTCGGCATCTTTAGGCATTCGAGCGCACGAATGAGCTCGAACTGACAGACAGTAAACAAAGTGTCTAACGTTTATATACAAGATATAAACACGACAAATATTATTTACGAGATAAAATATTATAAGTCCACACTGAATAAAATATTATAAGACCCACACTGATACCTGAGTTAAAATTTCGAGAATCGCCTTAATCCATCTTGTGTAAACAAACGCATTAACAGAGTAGCGAATTGCGCTTTCCAACTAATATTAGAATTATCAGTGATTTTACAATTATAATAGCTTCCAAAACTAAGATAGATTTCCAAAACTTCTTGATAAAATAATTTATGATCCCCCATCTTTACTGTCTGTCAATTCGAGTCCATTCATGCGCTCGAATGCCTGAAGATGCCGAAAGGCGAAACCTGGGTCGTCAGTGACAAAATAAATGGCAGTGTACAAAATCTCAAAAATTGAAATTTGATATTGAAATTCAAGTAAGTACCCTCAGTCGATGTTTATATGTAAGACAAATTTAACCAAAAGGAGTGTTATCAATAAACCTAAGATTGATATCCAAATAATAAATTTTCATAATGACTTTTAACCTTATTTGAGAAAATAATCGCATAAATATTTAAAAACTCGTAGGATGTCGCAATTACAGGAGGTCATAAGTACCAATTATCATTAAAGTGTAATTGGGAAACATATACCATAGATATTCCTATTGATTTTAAATTGGTGTGTTTTGTTCTTGTATCTTTCAGATTATGTATTATTGTGAGAGTTAAATAATTTTGGTTGTTGAAGTAATTATTTATGATTACTTTACGAACTCATCTCACGTATATATAGGATATGTACATAAAAACTACAAACTTGAAGTAGAAAGACATTATTATCAAATTAGTATTAAAATCAATGTATGTAGTTTCTAGAATTATTGATAATATTTTTTAATAATTCGTTTAATATAATCGACTGTGTTATGGCCAATTGATGTAACCCTCAAAAAATATGAAAATGAGTTAATGATTGAATCTCATTTTTAAGACGACAGAGCAGGTCTCGGTCAAATGATGTAAATTAAAAAAATAAATAAAAACAATTTTTACTCTCTCTTGAACAATTTCAATTTTTAGGGTTTCAATTGGCCAAATTATAACTGTCAGTTCGAGTCTATCAGTTTAAACGACTGCCTAAGTAACAAAACGTGTGGAATTGTAGAAAATTTGAATCATTTAAATTTGATATTTAAATTCCTTCAAGTACCGTCAATCTTATTTAATTTTTTTAAACGTTAATATTAAAAATATTACTGTTAATTTGATAAAAATACAACCTATTTAAAATAAGATGTTACCATTTTTGTTCCATTGGCACTACCCATCTGCCGGCAATAATTGCAACTAAGAATCGTAAAGCAAATGGCGTCTCCTGTGGAAAGCTGTTCAATGGTTTCTACTAACAAAACGATACTAACATTTATGTATCCATCCACTGGACGATTATAAATACGTAACCACTCAGTTACGACACGATTAATTACACTTTGCACTTACACAGACGTCTTCCATTTTTCTTTTCCCCCATGTATTCTTCAATATGATGATAACATCAGATCGCCCACATTGTATCAGACCAGTGCCTCGATTCACCGTGCAAACCTGAAGATATACATAAACCTGCAGGGCTTTGGCCTTGTCACAGGCAAGGTGGCAACCAGGTGAGTCAGGGTGATTGTGTTTGGCTTCTGGAATTCGTCGCTGATGATTCCCGGCTTGTGGTTCACGCAATTGCACAATGGTGGCGGTGATTAAAATTTGGTGGAGAACTTAATACGAATATCGTTGAACTATTTGATTGTTTTTATATTATGTTGTGTTTTGAGTACAGTCTATATTCACAAATCCTCTAAAGGAATGTATACATCGGTCTTCTAGTTCGTTACTCAGACATCTCAAAAGTAAACCACATTGAGATAATGAGAAAAGTAATATTCAAATGGTCACGATTCACGATAAATAAAATATTATTGATTTGTACCCGAGTATTATACATTTTATAAACGGATGTTTAACAATTAAGCACTTCCCGAGTATAGTCAGTTGAAGGAAATTTATAAATATCGTTTTTCTGACCTAAAAATATCAATATTTTATTTTAATTCTTTCGAAGATTATCTGACTTATCATTTTTGGTAGTGTTTTAGCGTTAGCTGAGTACTGAAACAGAGAGAGCGCAAAATTTTACATATAACTATAATTTTCAGTTTTTTGGAGTTGTCTGAGTAATGAACTCGACGATTGGTTTTTGGAAGAGATATAGATTGAAAGATTGGGCTAGGACAATACTAGTGGTTAGCTAATAGTTCTCGCTATCCCTTGTTTTTAGCAACCGATGGGTGCGAGGGAATTACAAACATCCATACGTTCGAACATAATTTCACAAAACGATTAAAAAATGTATTTATGAATCGGTCCGTACAGGGATTTGAGCCCGTGGATCGGTAACCGAAGCCAGCGACGTTGACCACTGCACCACGGACACGGAAATAATAGTTCAAATAGGTTTAATGGAAGTTTTCTACGGAATTGCTTGTTACTCAGTTGCTCAACTTATCTTTTTCGAAGAGAGTTGGGATAGAAAGATAGGGCTAGTACAGTACTAGTGGTAAGCCAATTGTTCTCGTTACGCCCCGTTTTTAGACATCACAAATATTCATGCCTACGAACAAAAAATCCGTAAGTCGATTGAAAAATCAAGTTATAAAATTTTCCCTACCGGTATTTGAACCCAAGACATCCATAAACGAAGACAACGACGTTAAACACTGTACCACGCAACCGATAAAGTATAGTTTGACGAAACACAAAATAAACTTGAGTCGTGTTGGTATAAAGAATAATTATGAAATTTTGCTTTTTTTTCCCGTATGCTGTTAAAATTAACAAAATGTTTCTCATAGAAAAATGTGTACTCTTATTATACTATAATGACGCTATTCTCATCTGTCAGATAATACGCTACGGGACATATCTGTCTTTTAACGCCCACAAGTGTATGGGCACATAACGCTGATAGAACGTATCAAGAATGCCGGCGATGTCCCTTGAAAATATAAAATGTCAACATAAAAGCGTGAACTTTTACGACGTAATGGACACGGGCCGTAAAATTGCTAAGTGCGGTCCCGCAAAGTAAGGTCTGTGATATTATTATTGGGTGCCGGCCTATGGGGAGCGTCTGTTTCATCTGGAAAAAAGAGAATCGTTTCTATACTTATACTATTTTTTATTTCTTGGTAAAGGGCCACGACTGGCAATTTTAGGATGGGTGACGTAGGGGAAATAAATTATCGAGTGCGATTACGCCTATAAATATTTTCTGTCTCGTATACCATGTTTTTAAAAGAAAGATACAGGAAATAAATGTTCAGATTTTTTTTATATATCGCTTTTTTTTCTAATTGATGTACCAAGAATGTACAGTCAACAACTTAAAAGTGTATATTGTTTATTTGAATATTATTACTTTGTTATAAGTGATATCGATAAGATAAAATATAATTATGCAAGACTACATACGTCTCACTATTTTCTATATCATATGTCATCTATATTATATATATATATATATCGACTATGGAAAGGAAAAAGGAAAAATATTGTGAATAACTCACACAAAATGTGCTAATACACTTAAAAGTGTATATTGCTTATTTGAATATTATTACTTTGTTATAAGTGATATCGATAAAATAAAATATAATTATGCAAGACTACATACGTCTCACTATTTTCTATATCATATGTCATGTATATTATATATATATATATCGACTATGGAAAGGAAAAAGGAAAAATATTGTGAATAACTCACACAAAATGTGCTAATACACTTAAAAGTGTATATTGCTTATTTGAATATTATTACTTTGTTATAAGTGATATCGATAAAATAAAATATAATTATGCAAGACTACATACGTCTCACTATTTTCTATATCATATGTCATATATATTATATATATATAAACCAATATATATATATCGACTATGGAAAGGAAAAAGGAAAAATATTGTGAATAACTCACACAAAATGTGCTAATACACTATATTTAGTATATCGACGTTGAAAGGCAAAAAGGCTTATCCCTCGGTCTTTGAGTATGTACAATGAGTACATTTTATTACAATACGTCCAATTTAATACATGTTTTGTGTGTGGGTTACATCATTTTTCCTCTCCATAGTCGTATAATATTGTTATTGCATTATTTTTGAATAAATGTATGCTTTATTTAAAATAAAAATGTCTCAATTCAAAAACTAATAAATAGCGGTTAAGATCTGTAAATAGAGAGGTATAAATTACATAATTTTCTTATAAGTCGATTATCTCAAAACAAGGTTTTTCGGTTTACCTTCTGTCACAATGCAGATGATATTATATTACAATAGTAATAATAATAATATACAAACAAATGTGGACAAAAATCGAATCAATGCCATATCATTTATTTGGTTAGCATAATTTACTGTAGCTTGGTACCCCACGTGATGTGTTTTAGGTATTGACTCAAAGAATGCTATTAAAAATATTCATCAATGTATATATATCTCCATTTAAAAGAGTTATCTACTTCATTCAGAATACGCTCTACTATCTCTTTTTCTTAATATCAATATCAGTTCCTATCTCCGAGACGCTGTACGGATACAATACATTTTTCATTTCCACGTGTTCCCATTTATAAATCTTTATCTCGATCTTTCGTCAACATCAGCAAAATCGCTTCTTTGACAAAAATCCGAACCGATTTCAACGCGGAGATTCGATTTCGACGCTCGGCCTACTTTCGCGCCCTGATATTATTCCCCCTTCTTCTCACTACACCCCTTCAAGGCAGGACCGCTTTAAGACAACGTTTTAAAAAGTATTTTTTTATTACTTTTGTATTTCACACATAACTGCTAGTCTTTTCACGTGATAGTTTCATGAGATACACACCTACATAAGAGATAAATATATTGACATAATTTCCTATTTCAATTACACATTTGACATTTAAAACTAAAAACTAGAGAAGGAATTAAATCGAAACTTAATTTTGTCAAAACATTACATCTGCATCTTAAAATTCACCAATTGATAAAAATGACGATTCTAATATTCACAAAGGCCCAAGTGTTTTTAAATATAAACCGATACCTCAGTTTTATAGAGCAACAACTCAAAAAGTGTAGTTCTGATATAATAAGGAAAAAGATTTTTGGCAGGCTTAATCCTTTATTTCACCTACATCTATTTTTGTAGATATTAATGAAATTCTAGGATTACCTAAAAATATATTTATATTTTTGATATTATAAAACATAATTTTCACATGATTTTCGTAGTTGTTTGAATCCAAAGTACTATAACCACTGTCAATCTAAAATAACCACAGATGTTACATTTTGGGACTGGTAGATATCGGTATTCTAAACATTTTCTCATACTTAACTCAAAACTGGTTTTTTTTTTCAAACTTGTTACACTATACGACTAAGTTATCGATACGTGTACTGTATTTAATAATACTTTTCGTATTTTGCTACCGTGTAACATCAAAAAAAAAACAGTGTAATAATATAATTGCTCCGTTTTCTTAGACCGCGCAAAAAGAGAATCGGATATAGTAAACTTATCGACCTAGGAATCATAATATAATTACTGCTTATCAATAATCTTACCACCAGTCTGATTAGTATAGGTAACACGTGGTGTTAAACCACCAACCACCAACGACTAGATGCCAAGTAAGCGTAAAGTAAAGCTATCGAGAAAGATATTAGATATTACGTCAACCGGCACCCTGGCATTAAAACCGCCATCTTTTACGTCAAAATGCGTCTTTGCGAATCGCTTCAAGGGGTTGTGAAATCCACCCCAGTTTTAATTACATCTTAATGCAAGCCTTTAATTAAACATCAGTAATGATTACACAATTAAACTTAATAATTGATTGTGTAATTTCGTGTATCAACGTGTTATTACTCTCATCCCCTACAAATTTGTCTCCTTCTTAAAGGGGATATTTCGCAACAGAACAGTGTTAAACATATTTCATTTTTTAGCAGAAATGTCTGTAGAAAAGTCTTTAAGACTATTAAATACAATATAATTTCGACAATGGAAAAGGTTTTATGAGTTGATATCCACTCACTCTTTGTCTGATGTTTTTCGACCAATAATCATGTCTTTTTGAATAAAATTTTCCTCGAGATTTCAAGGGAAATTCCTCAAGACTTTTCTGCATGCATGCACTATAACGTTGTCATAATTGAAAAGACAGACAAAGGTAAAAGGATTTTTTTGAGCAATGAATCATTAACTATGAATTGAAATTTGGATTGTATTTTAAACATTCAATAATCTCTCTAAAAATATATCTCCCCAGAATATTTAATATTTTATCCGTTAGGGATTTACAGCCCGTTATTAAGAAATTAGTTAATCAACGCTAAGAGATGTCAAATGATTGCTGGAAGGGTTTTAGGAAGAATTGAACAAGACTTGATTGCCATGAACTAAAATTAAAAATGTTTTATAGGAAGATTTTATAAGTCGAAATGGAGTCACTCATTAATTTTGAATTTAATTTCATTGTTCATGTTTATATCGTTATTATATACGACTGTTAAGATAGTCAGTATTTGAATCACAATCAATCATAGTTACAATAGTATTTTTATGCTTAAAAAGTGAATATTTAAAGATATACATTTATAATATACATATTTAAGTTTCTATGAAACAGCCAGCGAAAATTGATACGATGAAAACTTTAAACTCCAAATAATTCGTGCCGACATTACCTCCTTTTACGTCATTTAGGATCTAGACTCTAGACTCTAGGCAGAATCTATGGCACGAGTTTTACAGAAATGAGGTCGGATGCATAATTTCCACTTCATATTTAATCTTCTATGTAAGGGGCACCCAACTGCAGCTCGCATACCAGAAACGATCAACAATAAAAAGTCATCCACACGTACATAGCTCTGCTATTTTTTTCGCACGTTACTATTGTTTTGTTATCAGTGACGTGAAGCGTTTATTCATATATTTTTATGTACGTTATGGTTAGCAGCCGTGACATAAGCAGCTTCACAACGACTCTATCCTACGGTCAACCAATATCTTTTCCATTATCTGTTTTTTTTTAAATAAAGTCGCTTCACTTAATTTCAAATAATTTGAAATTATACTGACAGAAGGCGTTAAGCCATAAAAACATGTTCTGAGATCACCACATTTAAAGCACTTTTTTTTCAAAGTCTTCTTTCTCCCAAATACAATTAATTCTTTCAATATTAAATGTATTGATTGAATTGGTATTTGTTTGGTAGAACTACATTTTAATGGAATAAGATGTCAAAGGATTAATTATGTAAAATTTTATTGGTTAGTTGATAGCCGTTTCGGCCGAACATGATGTCAGTTCTGACAATGGCTTATTATCGAGTGATTTTATCTTAATATTAAATTTATTTATTTCATCTCTAGGTAAGATTTCAACTTTAGGGAAAATATTTACAACTTTTAAATGAAATTTTCTTTTTCTATTTTATCTGTAAAATCAGCAATGCTTTTTCTGAAGGAAATCAACTTAATGCTGATCGAGTTTCATACATATTCAAGTAAGACAGTTTCTTAACTCGGTAGGCAAGTGACTACGGTATCAATCTGGGTTCGTTTGACATCCCTCTACACAAAGTTGTATGCAATGTTAGTGATACGCTTTACCTTTGGGTGTGTATCGTCCCCGAAGTCTCAGATTCTTTGATGTCTACGTCGTGATCTATTTTGAGTCTAAAAGCTTCGATGAGATCGCCATTTTATCTTGCCGGAGCTTTTGTGTCACTGTTAGCAGTTTCTCCTGTCATCGTTTGGAGCTTTAACGTAAAACGAATCTATTATCTCAATTGACGCTTGAACATTTTTATATAAGATACATATTATCGGGTTTTCAAATATAGTAATTTAAGGAAGGAATTTTGATGAAAATATTTACATTCCAGACAAGGTTTTCTTTTTGCAAAAGGCACAAAGCCGCACTTAATAATAATAAATGATTGAATTAGTAAATTTATTGAATAAACATAATCCACGGTGTTTTGTCCAATAAATATAACACTCAAAATTGAAATTGTGCAGGAGAGAGTAAAAATTGTCTTTATTCAAAATATTATTGCGTTGCGTGAGTTGCGTTATGAATCTTTGAAATGGTCTCTTGTAAATTCTCATATTAGCAGATACGGGATTATACCAATTTATAATTATTTTAAAAATAAAACCAATTTAAAATGATGTTTTCCTTCCAAAAAGTGTTCAAATTACTTTTCTAATTTACATCATTTGGCCGATACCTGTTCTGAAGTCTTTAAAATGAAATCCAATCATTAAATTTTCCTATTTTTTGAGGGTTACATCAATTAGCCTAAACAACGTCGATGTTATAGGTGTTTTCAATGATACACGTTAAGAAAATTTAAAACTTTTCATCTTAAAATATTTATATCGATGGCTAGGGAGAACAACTTCTTCAATATGTTTTATGTTGTATTTTTGAAGTATTTACCTCTCTTCACATGTGTTCATAAACACACGAAATAATGTTCTTCAAATACACGGAATAATAACCAAATAAGTCAGACTTATGTGATTAGGTACTCAACATATCTTTGTTTCTAGCAATGTTCTGTGACTTATTTGACACTTCTGTTGTTGAAAAAATGTCTCCTAAAAACCTTGCAATATTGTCTAATGTGATGTTTACCCCCGCCTATCTATATGTGTACTCGAATAAGTTCGGAAACCGTCTTTAGCTCTATCAACAACTTGTAACAAAAATTATGTTTTGTGAATTAGGGCTCGAATGTAACCAGAGCGTATTGAAGTGACACATCAATTTCTTTTATTCACCTATCAATAACTAAGTCCCATATCTTATCATCGCTTTATCTATATTATTGATCTACTGTATATCGTGGATCCTGTGACGTCATCAAAAATTGAGCTTATAATTTTTTTCAATCCAATCTTCATCTCGATTAAAACGCCATACTATATTTAAAAAAATTTTAAAACATTAAAGGAAAGAAATACAACCTTTAATACTTCAAATTTTGTATATTTCCATACGCTGTGCTACTAACGGATTGGGTTGTGCCTTTCGACATCTACAGACTTTCGAGTACACGGACTGTTAATAAATAGTTAATACGAAAGACAAATTAAGAAAAAATATAATCACTAAGCTGAGGAACTACATTGATATCTGAATTAATTTTAATACTGATTTGATAATAATGGTTTTCAACCTTAATTTGGAAAATAATCGCATAAAACAATTTTAAACTCACAGTATTTTGCAATTACAGGTGGTCGTAAGAACAATTATCATTAAATTGTAATTGTGAAAAAAACATAACATAGATATACCTACTGGTTTTAAATTGTCAGGCTTTGTTTGAGTAAATATCAGATGATTATTTTACAAACTCATATCACATGAATGATACAATAAAGGGGAGTTAGGGAGATTACGTTGTCCGTTCAAAACTGGTAAGTTATTTAACTGTACTCAATTTATTTACTTCCAGCATTTTAAAAATATGTACATTTAAAGCTATGTATTTAATAAATTTATCCTAAAGTCTATTCACCCAATACCATTTTACTAATTACTCGGTCCAATTCAATCAATATATTATGTTAGAGTACAATATTAAATTTCGTGATGTATGTTCTTGATGATGAACTTTCTTATTAATTAGATAATAAGTTTCATAAGTTAAAAAGTTTTAATTAAGAACTTTTGTAAGATCCATTCAGCCTAGTTTTCTTCGAGTTAGTTTCTGGTGACTTTTCAAACTTTTACTCCCCACTATGAAATCTGTTTCAGTCATTTGAAAAAGTTTTCTTTAGTGATTTTTTACGAGAAATGGAAATATTATTTTTAGGCTACTTTATATAAAATGTACCCCATTTATTTATTTAATGATATTTTTAATTATATTACAACTTGTATATCGCTTTCAAACTTTATGGTTTAAGGTATTAAATGTTAATTCTTGGTGAAAAGGCTTTACATTTTTTAAATATATAAATAACACAATTTGTTTTGTACTACTTTCACATTTTATTATGATCAGGACTGGTTTTGCTCACCACGAGAATTTTTAGCTGAACAGTTGATGTGGAAGTAGTACAAAAAAAATGTTTTATTTTATGTATCTAGTTTATAAGTAAATCCATAAAGTATATGGTAATAACTTATTATAAGAATAGTGTAAGGATTATTAATACATAATACGTAACACTTAGATTGTAAGATATATATATATTTATAACAATATTTTATTTTCTACTATTTGCATGATGTATGTATTCTTTAGCACTAATATAAGACTTAAATATGTACCTCATTATTACATCTAAAATAATATTTACATAATCATCCCTTATGTAATAATTCTGTCATTATATTAGTATTTATCTTCCTACTAAATCTTTCCTTTTTCTTCTCTAATCAAGATTTTGCTCATCCACAGGTGAGTTGGTTTGAGTTAGTCCTAAATATAAGCATTATTTAAAAAAAAAAAATTTAATTTTATAACTTAAGCGGAATATCACAATTTGAGTTTCCATGCTAGTGACATCTGTAAATGATACAAAGTAGTTTTTTTTTTTAAATATTGGTATATTAATTTTAAAAAATCTAGATCTGTTTCGAATATTTCCATAAACTGTTTTTATCAATAATCCAAATATTAAAGTTTTTATAATAATTTCAAACTTCTTATTTTTATTAATAGATGTCGCTAGCACACAATTTGCTAATCACTGTTTTTATTGAATCAGTGATAATTAATAAAATTTATATTGTACTTAGTTAAACTCATTTGCTTTTATTTTTTTATTGGCCTTCATGTATTATTAATATCATTGTAACATATAGTCTTAAAGATTAACAAAAACATTTCAGCTATTATGTTTCATTTTACCAGTTCTGTGCTTTATATCCGTGGCTTGTATTTGGCACATTTATTGATTCGAATTATTCAACATTTTAATGGCCAAATAGTTTCTATCATAATTATTTCAATTCTCATTTATTAGTAAAAATTGATAGTAAAATTGAAGTAAAAAGTTAAAATTGTCATAATTTTTTTTGTCAGTAGAATAATAATTCGAGCACACAGTTGAGCTCATTCTGAATTATCTTCGACTGAATAAATATATTTTTGGTCATTTTTTAATATGAATCCTTAATTTATCACGAAATTACAAAATTTGAAATTGCGGGGTATAACTACAAACACGCCACTATTGATTATTAATCTCCTTTTCATTGTGCATGGCTTACAAATATCATACCTATGCATAGGTGACTTTACCATAGAAAAATGTCAAATTGAGGGAAATTGAGTCGATTCAATAGTGCCACTGTTTCACTAGTTGCATTGTGTTGTAGTGTTTAAAACATTTTTTTGCCGTTACTGAAAAATGGTGAAAAGCGTAAAGTGGCATGTTTGCATTTATATTCCTCAATTATAAAGAATTAATTGAAAACTGTTTTAAGAAAATAATTTCTGAATACTTTCTCTACCGCATGGTATTAATATTAATTGTTGAAATGTTTCAGTATTGGATGTATTCAAAAACTGGTGAAATACGACGAGATGAGACTTGTTTGGATTATTCTGGACAAGATGTGATCCTGTACCCTTGCCATGGATCACAAGGAAACCAGCTGTGGAACTATGATCCTGATGTAAGTAGTTGTATTTACATAAAATCTTTGATACTAAATTAATTATATTTTATCCAATCCAACAGACTTCCTCTTATCTCATTTTAGAATAATGCTTAGTATTAACAGTGAACTATAATTCAACATACATTTAAATGTATACATTTTATTATTGTAGTTATATTTAGTAGACCCGTAAAAACCCTTAAAGCTATCAGAATGTGTCTAATAGACACTTAGGAAATGAGTCACTTCGATTCGTCCAGACTTTTCGACTCAAATCAATTTGTCTTTCATTAATTCAAATCATATTACTGCACAATGAAAACAAATGACTTACAGTCAGCTATTGACAAAACAGTGTAAGAATGGTAGAAAAAGTAATACCAACCATTCTAATATTTCCATAGAGGTGAACAGGTGACTCTTGGTTATTACAAAAATAAGTTCATTTGTAATTGCAGGTCTAATCTGATCATATCGTCAATATCAATGCAGAAATCTTAATAATCTACATTTAAAACAACATAAAACCAAAGGCAAAAACATGCCAACAAAATATTTAATTAAATTTATATATGTTAGTTATATTGTCTGTAATGTTTTTCAATTCTACACAAAACGTATACACTGAAAGCAGAATTAGCCTTTTTTTTCGGTTATCTTTTAGTTTACGTAATATTTTCAAATGAGTCAAAATTGTTTCATAATAATTTTAATATTTCAATTTATTTACATTCGAAGTTTTTATATGTTCCTTATATTTGATGTGTGCAACTATTAAGCAATTTCTTTCATCATTTTAACTTCTCTAAATAAAAGTAATTGATTTAAAAAATCAAGAACCCTCGTACTCCAAATATCTACAGTTTCAGCCATAGTTCACATGAAATAGCAAATACCCAGTCATTGAAATAAAATAATTGTTCAAATTGTATTGCCATCGTATTTGAATAAAGTCGATTCAAATCGTTTGTTTGCATTTGCTCCGGTAACATATTATGCCATTTTTACCCACCATTTCTTTCATTTCTCTATTTGGAATATATTTATAATCCACACTGAAAGAAGTTTAGGAAAACAAAAATTTTCTAATAATGTAATTAAATTATTTCCAGACTAAGCTGCTCAAACATGGAAGCAGCGAGAAGTGTCTAACGATCAACACCTCAAAGGATAAGCTACTGATGGAGGAGTGCGACGTAAACGAAAAACGTCAATACTGGCAGTTAGAAAACTATGATGCCTACAAGTTGTAGTGGAGTCCGAAGGCTCGGACGCACTCCAGCGTTGATACCTTGGAGTATTTTCTATGGTGAATCATCTATGCCGAAACATGTTCACTTAAGAAAACCAAACACTGTGTTGATGATATAAAACTATAATTTTTTAATCATGGCTTGTGTTTGAATTCTTCCTTAACTTATTAATTCATTTTTGAGTGATATGTATAAAGACTTCTAACAAAATTGTATTTTTTACCTTAGTATTTCGAGAAGACACTGAAAGTTTTAAATATTGGCATACTAGAGTGTGGAAATCTTCTTGTGACAACAAGTACTTTTCGACGTCTGTTTGTTTTATTTATATCTTCCTAAAAGTGTAAGGCAACAGTAAGCTATTTATAATTAGGAATTAAAGTTTAAAAAAAATGCTTTGTAAATAAATATACATTAGTTATGTGTGTTATTATAATAAAATTCATTACTTATCGAATCAGGCCTCTGAATATGTAATAACATTTAAAATAGACAATTTTGACATGAGTTTACTTTGTTGTGACAAAGTTATAATATACATCTAACATTTCTTTAACTTAACAAGTATGGGATATAAAAAAATACTGAATAGAAACATTTCTTTTAATTTTAATTTATGTTATATTTTTTATCACAGTGGAATTCATTTTCAATATGAGTTACCACCAAATCCATCAAAGAAATTAAATTATTAGCTATTGCAAAATTAATCTAATCATTGATTTTCATTACTTTTTTTTGCCCTTTTATATAATGAATGGTTTGACCAATAACCCTTTCCCTGTGGAATGATTTTATCACGAAATAACAACTTTCACTTCACATGATTGGTTATTAATTAATGTAAGTTGAGATATTGAACCATTTTTTAAAACAAAACCAACAAATGACACTTGTTTACTTGAAAGTAAGCAATGAAGTGGTGGGAATCAACAGTTTCCCAAAGCAACACTAACATGATTTGTTTTGACACCATAGTTATGCCAAAAAGGTTAAGGGGAAATGAAAAATCAATCTTCTTTTACATCAAACATCAATACTACAAGTAATGAAGTTATATTTTGTTATACATACAGGTTAACCAAAATTAGTTTATGAAAAATATGACATTTCAAAAACTATTAATGTGCAACTAATCACCCAACAACTGTAAAAAATAAATTATATGTGTAATGGGATTTTCCATAACTGAACAATCTTTTTTGTCTCATTTTAAATGTTTTACTTAATTTATTTGATAATAACTATTAGAAATTAACATGCTTTATTTTTAGTAAAATTGTCTATGCCTAAGAAGGAATTGTTTTCTTTTTTAAATAAATTTAATAAAATAATTGAATTTAACGGTAAGATTGCTCAGCAGCTTTGACATCTGCTGTGTATAGAGCGCATAATATTAACATTTTTTCAACTAAAATCTATCATCAGAAATTAAATGTTCTTTGGATGGCCAACCGACTGAAATTATTTGAGAATTACTCTCTGGACATGCCATATCATTTTTCTACAATTATTTATATTGTCTATTAAATATATGAATTTACTCAGTACCTATTTACGGTAAATATATCAACAGTAAAAATCAAATCAGATTTACTTATCATTAGGCGGGTTTCACACAGCAAGATCAAGAGTAACATGCAATATACAATTGCAATCAAAGTCATAATTGTCCTTCTCCACACACTACTATTCTCCCAGCTGGATATCCATGCTATTATTTGGTTTTTGGGAGTAGCAAACGTTAAGCGTATCTACAGTTTTTTTTTTAATTAATCCCTCTAGGTAAATGCAAAGCTTCTATGAGTTAAGGTCTACTCTGTTTAAGCAAATTTTTAAAGGCCTATTATTGAGCCACCTAATCAGATAATGTCAAAAAATTCTAAAACATTCCTTAAATAAAATATAATTTTTGGAAATTATATGCCACTTCAGCTGCGATACTTATAATGAATCAATTTATCAAGCAAGTATTATATGATACGAGACTTAATGAAAGGCAAATAAATAATATATTTTTTTATTTTTAATTGTTTATTGGATACTAGCTTTACTACTTGGACACGCTGGGAATTCAGATTCTTATGTTATCTTCCTTGACTCGTAGTTCGGTTAATTTCAACCTGATTTATCTTGCACGATAAAATGTGTACATTTTATAAAAGCAGGGCTCACTGTTTGAGAGTCAAGACTATTTCATAATCACAGAAGATACAGATATTGCATGTTGCAAATTAATGACTGTGTGCAAACCCACTAAGTAAAATAACCAATATCAGTAAATTTTAATATGAGCTCAGATACGAAAAATTAATAGAATAACTATTGATAATATTGTAAATAAATTAAAATCATTCTTTGTGATGTATTTTTAAAATAATCATACGCTGTGTATTAGGTATCGAAACTTTTTTAGGATACGAAAATGTATAGCGTAATAGTTATATGAAATTTGGACAATAAAGTATTTTATTATAATATTGTTAAATTATAATAGTATATCATGCCACTTTCGATTAGATTTTTAAAAATAACATACCATATCAATTTGATATCCTAAATGATATAAAAATGTAATTGAAATTACCCAATCTAACATGGAAGACTCTTATCTCTTGTCTTACAGATTCACTCAAATTAAGTGAAACCATAGATATTCTTGTATTTTCATTTATCAGTCTCCCATAATTTATATTCTATACGAATTTCAATAAATAGGTAATATTCTTAAGCAATTATTGTCTTTGTAATATTGAATTTTCAATTAAAAAACACAACTGCCACCTCTGCCAAATCGTCTAAGATATAAAACATATATATATTGACTGGGATTATTTGATGTAACTTCAATATAACATTTGAATCATTTCAATCAGTTTGAGTTAACTAGTGACAAAATGAACTGTAAAAAAATTTAATATTTTAAAAAAAATAAACAAATAACGATAAATAAATAATATAACCTGTTTCAGAAAATTTTAAAGTTTTATTTCACACTTTAATTATTTCCGAACGTAATCATTTCGACTATTTATCAGTATTTACAGCCATAATGAGTTTCTTTTATTTTGATCGAGGTTTCTTTTTCTAATACAAGAGGAAGTGACCAAGTGCATTTTTCAAGTCTTACTAACATAATAGTTATCTTCAACTAATGTTCAATCTAACATACATTTACCCAAAATTGTCAAAAAAACTAAATAAGAGAAATTTTTATATTGATTTCGTACAATGTCCAAACAAATTTTACACTAATTCACATTCTCCTATATGAAAACGATATACTTGTTCAAATTTGAGTATCAGTTCTTTTCTACTTTATTTTTGAATAAATGCGGTAGTCACTATAATTATTATGAAAAAATCTAGTCGTTTTAGTAGGAAGTGCATTTGTAAATGTATTCAACTTTTTAATATATATATAAAGAACAGTTTACTTTGTCAATTCACTCTTTTATATTCAAATTTCATTTTTAAAGTAATTTTTATTTTTGTATGTGTCTTAAGGCAAATGCTCAATAGAAATACATTCCTATATTTAGTTATTAGCAAATATTTATAACATTTCAACTAAAAAAGAGATGTCCTGTTTTTTTAAACTATTATTGTAAACATTTATACTTAAATATAATATTATGTTAATGTGGTTTAGTGCAATATAGCTCATTCTTAGCCAAGCCTTATTCTGGTACATCTTTTCTTTTTAACAATCTTATGCCATTCCATTCAATATAATAATAAAAAAGACTTCTTACTTTATTCATATATTGGATATTACAAGAATTTATATGATAAATTTTGTCATCATATTTTTTATTCCATTTTATTATCAACGACATCTATTATCTGAACACATAAACTAATACACACGTAACAGAACACATAAATTCCACATAGATGACATCTATAATTCGAAACTTATAACTATTCCCCAAAATATATACTGTAAATTATTAATATCAAATAATGCTGAAATAATGTTTTTGCAATATCAATGTTATACGAAAATCAGCTATTATTCATAAAAATATTTCAATATATTCAGTCATTTCGATTATGATAAAAACTACTATAAAGAAATAAATTAGCACTATTTCTTTATTTTAAATTTAGACTATTTCTCATGAATATTATTAAAAAATGATGTATTTTCTCTCATTCCAAAATTGACTAAATAAATTATATTTTACAATGAATCATCACCATCTATATAATATTTTCGATATGATGTTAAGTACTTATTCTATATTCAAAATGGCCAGTTACTTACCTTTCTTATAGGCATATTTTATTTTAAGAACAAATTTAACAACTAAATGGCATCATTTTGATAGAATTAACTATTCTATCACAGATGTTATAAAAACTATTATATTTATAGAAATGAAAACATTATTGCCAATATTTTTGATCATAAATTAATTTGTTTTTATTTATAGACAAACATATTACTAAATAATTTTGTATACATAAGTGTTGCCAGTTAGCTAGTGGTATAACGGTGAAAACATTATATATTATAATAGATTTTTGGACAAATTTCAAAAGCGCGTTTGATTTTATCATTAAGAGTATTAAATCAATGTTTCTAGGTATTTAAGGTGTAAATATTTTTATCTGTCGTCAAAGAGTGACATTTACAAATTTGGCCATATTTTTAAAGTCAAAATATATTTTAAAAGCATGACATATCCTAATACCGCAATGTGAATACTCCTAGTGTTTTCAACCAAATGTATCGTCATAATTTGTGAAATTTATACTGTAAAACAAGGAAAGTCTGAATTCATGTAGCAAAACTTCATTGCGACACAATTTTTATTCCTTCACTTCGCAACATTGAAAAGGATGCCATTAGCATTGCAGTTTATTTTCTTTCCTTATTGTCATACAATGATTATGTCCATGGTTACAATTTTAAATTCATCTTAATTCTTGTGATGACCATATGATTTTAAATTATTGAGTTTGATTTGGTACTTTTAATTATAGGGGCATCAGAAAAATACCATAGACAAAAAATGGTGCTGTTTCCCTTGCATACTTTAAAATATCAATTTGATATAAATTACTCATGTTATCGAAATCTATCACAAACTAACTACAAAAATTATTCGTTTCCATGACAACTATCCGATTCACAATGAAATATCGTACAAATATACTATGATAACATATTGCCACGTCACTTATTAGTGTTCGACTATTTTACAACCAAAGTTAAGATACAAATTGTGTGCAACAAATGGGCGCCAATTCCTTTAAGATGTGCTGATTTTCAGTCTTTCTTTGTTTCACGTAATTTCAATTAATAGATAATAATAGTATAAAATCATAAATATTGCTTCAAAATCTATAATAAAAATGTATAGATTTATTCCATTAATATATTAATAAATATCATAATGACGTTTGAAGTAATTGTATAGTAAAAGAAATATACATTAACATGGGTGAAAGTAAATATCTGCCGCATTTTTCTGGTGACATTTTATAAAAGAATTCGGGATGCTTGCCATGTACACAAAAAAACTTTAAGCATTTAATATAATAATTGTATTAATAAATCACACTAAAATAAAATGAACAGTGATTGTGCATTTCTAACTAATTATGATAGTTGAATAGTCTGACAGAAGCAATGAAAATACGTTTGTTCTTACAAATTTAAAATTCAAGCTCATCACGTTTCACAGAACCAATCCAACCAAAGGATGATTTCTTCTTTGTTATAGGTTACAAAACGGTCAAATTGATCAAAGTTTAAAAGGGTACTCAATAAAACGATTTAAATATAATATAATCAACTACAGTAAATAAAAGCATTTATTAAGATGTCAAATACTATTTAAATCTCAAGGCAGCAAATGAATATGTGATGTGTGTATGCACTGAAAAGTATTTAGCGTGCTTTTAATCATTTTGTTTTGCATGTCTTCATCATTGTTACATGGCAGGCCTCTTGATTATCAACCTAATTAAATAATTGTGAAATATTATCATAAATAATGAAATGTAGTTTTAAAATATGTGCCTTATTATTGAATGTAGTTCTTAACTTCTTCTGTAAATACATGTAAGATGTATCATATCGGTATATTGAATATCATTATAATGTATTGTGGAAATAAAATATCATGTTGAAAACAAAATCCGTTCTTCCTCATTATTTAACCTACAAAATCAACAGTGGTAAGTTTACTTGTTCTTACCTCCCTGAGTCATATCTGTTTTTAAAATAACATAATTCACTACCTTACTTTGAAAAGGTTCTAATTGCACTTGACCATGTTTTGAGATACAAGCGTTTGAAGTTTTGATTGATCATATTATGTATTTCAAAGGAAAAAATGTTTAATTAGTGAGATAGCATACATTTATACATACAAATATATTACTTGTTTTTTATATATATTATTTTAACCAAAGCCCTTATATTAGAAAATAAGGAGTATTTAAAGATTTAATTAGAACTGACAACAATAGTTTGTTTGAAAAAGTTTTATCGGATTTTTCAATTTTATCAAATAAAATGTTCTGATTTTTGAGATTTAAAATTTATTAATGGTATATATTATCATGACTTGCTAAACCATATAAGCTAACAATAATATTATAATACAACAGAATAATAATAAATATATACTTTGAATGTTTGAACGAACTCAACTAACATTCGTCAATGACCACATCGATAGAACAATAGAAGTAACGACATGACATTAAAATGTATTTTCTGTGAGATGATAATAAGCAGTTATATTGACTCATAGAAGCATATAAAAAAAATGTGTGGATAGAACTCCAAAATACTGCTAAATTCCTCATTGAACAAAATGACTCTGAAATCAACAAATATGGTAGAATGTTGCTAATGCAACATTTTCCAATCAAAAGGTTATTTTAGGCCAAAATGTCAGTTACAACCAACACCGCAAGAAAGCTACCCTGTCATTGGCGTGCCAACAAACCTGCACAGAACAATGCCATCAATGTCAAGTTATAAAAAGTGTATGTTTTGTTTTTCAAACTGCTTATTGATAGAAATTTACATACTGACGATAATTACTGATTATGTGAACAAGAATAAGATTGCGTTGAAATTCAAATAGTAAGATACAAGGCAGAGTTGAGGCAATTGTTAAGCTAAATAAAACACTACAATCATTAATCCCTTCGCATGTTGATATGAGTAAATTATTATTTAAGAAGGCTGAGATATATTATTGATATTTCTTATCAGTGGTGTGCATTGAATTTATCTCTTGTTGTTCCCCTCCGACTACTTGCCTTTATCATATATTTTTACACATGCGTATCCCAGATTACTCAATAGACTGGCTAAAAAACTGTATGTCTATAATATAGATCAAGTTATATAAAAATAGTAACAAGTCTCAGTAACTAATCTTCTCTACTTGAATTGTATAAACTAGTCATAAGAAGGTTATCCAGTCAACGACTGATGGTTGAAACATTCCAAACGATACCAAAACTTTTATATTTTCGACACAGTATTATTGCACTACAGTATTGAGCAATAGTGTTAAATCTTTGAACCAGGTGTCTGATTGGATAAAAGACTTGATTCTAGCATAAACTTCCACCCGTAGGTTGTTGTTGTATTGAAGATGTTAATATAACGCTGCAAGATAAACCCAGGATTCAAACAAGCATCATAGAGTGGTCATAACTAGTATAAATATTATTACCGTAATATAATTTAAGACATCGACTGAGGGTGCTTGATGTAACTTCAATATCAAACTTAAGTTATTGAGATTTTGTACACTTCCATGTATTTTGTCACTAACGGCGAAACCCGGGTCGTTAGTGACAAAATACATGGAAGTGTACAACATCTCAATAACTCAAATCACCGTAATACTTCATTTGGGAAGCAACCATGTTCAAATAAGTTAAAGAATTAATAAAATAATCGACTGACAATATTGTTGTGTAAATATAAAAGTTTAAAACAATTCTGTTATTTTTCAAGAAGAAAATTGATGAGTTCATAGTACATAGATATGTCAAATTTAAATGCTTGACAGTTCAAATAGTGCTGCAACAGAGAAAAAACATTTTTCCAGTATACCATCTAACGAATTATAAATATGCATTCATATAAAATATACACCTATTGTTATTTAATTTGTTGGTAGTTCGTATTGAAACCAACTGAATATTTTGTTACCATACTAATTAATATATGCGCTCAAACCTATGTATATAGAAAAAATTATTACAGAACTAAAGGAAGTAAAAGTATACCAAGAAAAATAAGGTACCAAGTTAGATTAGTTTGTTAATTTTAGTCAATGATTAGTTATCTGATTGCTATTTGAGAACCTTGGTATCAAAGTCGGAAAAACGCCACATCTCACGAAAGTCATGTATTTATGGTATCTGTTAGTACAAGTGATGCTGTTTTCATAAAACTCATCAAAAGTATCAGAGTCCTATAGTTTTATGTTTTATATAGATTTTTGATTTAAAAGTTCATATCTAGTAGAGGTCTGCACGGGCCCGGGCTTGGCCTGTGGGCCTCTACCTATTGATATTTGGGCTCGGGCCGGGCCGGGCACGGGTAAGGGATTTGTTCTTCAGAAAAATATTTCGGATTATATTCGAATCATGAGTACTCTTGATAACTAAATACTGTTGATAACAAAAAGTTAATAAATAAAATAATTTATTACGTTTCGAATAGCATTGGACACAATAGAGTCTTTTATTTTATAAGTATGGAGACATCATTTTATATTTTGGTAACCTGAAACTGAGTTCATAAAATGGTTATTGATCGGTGAAACAACGCTTTGTTCATTTAATCATCACCGTTAGTAAGTTTAAATAGTTCGTAAATGAATAAAGTGTGAAATTCAGTATCTGCTTTCTATTCGTTTTAGATAGTCGACGGTTCCTTGTGCCGAAAAATTTATTATATAAAAAAAAAAAGATTCGTTAAAAATGAGTTTCAACGATATAAAGAAAATGTTGAAAAATGGTGCTTATGGTGATGTGTGGAAATCATTCCGTGAAATAGTAGATTTTTCTATATGTGAAAAATTTGGATATGTACGTTTATCAATTTTATGCTACTGTATTTTTTTAATCGGGTTTTTTCGGGCCGAGATATATAAATTTAAGCTTCGGCTCGGGCTCGAGTAACAAGTTTGGTATTAAGATTTGGGTTCGGGCCGAGTCGGGCCTGAGGTAAACGGGCTTGGGCCGGGTAATTTCATCAAATTTCGGCCCGTGCAGACCTCTAATTTATAGTTTCAAAAGCGGAAGCTTAACATCCATTATCGTGAAGTCAGTAGACGTATACACATTAACCAATTACAGAGCTAGAATTTAGTTTAAAGTGCCATGGCTGCCTGGCTTGATGCAGTGTGGAATATGTATGAAATGAAAAAACATATCGGTTATAACTTTTTGTACATAGCTTTTGTCCCACTTGTATACCAATGTACTTAACTGTCTATGCTTGGTAGAAAGGTGTTATATTTCTTACGGAAAATTCATAATCATTATCAACAAACAAAAAATCATTGTCGCGTAAGATATTTTATCATATTTATAAATTTCCCTCATAAATTTTATTATTGAACTACGAAATGAAATATTTCTCGAATTAAATTTCAATGAAATGCTTAACAAGTTGCCGTTGTAATATCATATTCAAGAAGATGACCCTTCATCAGAAATATAATTGATATAATTTCAATGTGATTTGTCGCTTAAGAGTGTTGCCTCAACTGTAGTATTGGTATGTCCTTTCATCTTAACAGAAAAGTATCTAATTTTAGGTCGAATTGCGCTTAAAATGAAGGCATTGTTTTGTTCTACCTACTTATGTGAATCAACGTTTTCCACTATGAAAGTGGTTAAAAGTAAATACAGAAACAGACTTAAAGGTGTACTCTTTGATAATTGCATTCAGATGGGAGTACAAGGTACTCACCGAAAATTGAAAAAAATGTGGAAGAAAGTGAATGCCATTCTTTTCACTAATTATTTTTACTTTTCCTCACACTTATTTCAAGATATTTTTCAGTTATTATTCTGTTTATAAATACATAATAAAAGTATGTATTTTATGTTTTATTGGAAGTCCGATGTCATAATTTATTTTAACTAATTTAATAAAATTATTAATAGCATAGAAATCCAACGAGGGAATGCAGTCGCCGTTATGGGTACGCTTGAGGTATCCAGGAGGATTGAGGAATTTTTTTTCATTCTGGCGACAAGTTTGCTTAAATGTTATAAATATATATGTATATATATATATATATATATATATATATATATTTATTTATTCTTTAAATTTAAACTAGAAAAATGTTTGTATGTTTGTGGTAATGTATTTAAAATAAATGTTCTACAAATTTTAGAATAAAAACATAAGATTTATGGTACGATAAAGGACGATGATAAAAAACTATAAAGAATGAATATGTATAAGTAGCTCACCAGACATTTTCAATTCTGAAAGTAGCTCACATTCTTATTGAGTTTGGGGACCACTGCTCTGCTGTACACACACAGAGGGCGGCTACTGTGTGGTGCATACAGTCAAACGTTGGCGGGACCTATGCATTTTTTTTCCATGTCCGCTCCCAATATGGAGCATATGGTCTCCTAATGGAGGTATCTTATCAGAATTTTTCTACGAGAACTGCTTGTTACTCAGTTGCTCAACCTCTCTTTTTTAGAAGAGAGTTGAGAGAGAAGGATAGGGCTAGGACAGGACTAGTGGTTACGCCCGGTGAGGATGGGATGGGTGGGAGGGAGGACTCAGACTACGAACAGAAATCCATAAATCGATTGAAAGATCAATCTATGAAAACCGTACGCACCGGGAATTGAACCCGAGACATCCGTAGCCGTAGTCAACGACGATACCAACTCCGCCACGGACTCCGATTGGTGATCTTGAAGGTTATTAGCTAAGTATTAGGCCTTACTTATCCCTTTAATCAATATTATCTCTGAAGAGAGAAGAGTGAGTGACTTAAAACAAGAAAGCTTTTCTGTAAAAATGCTATATATATGACATTCTTATTCTTAACATTAGAAGCAGACATAACTGAAATAAAAAGATTTTTTTATTTCCTCATATACCAACGGCGGTTCTGTTTATTTGTAAATTTTATTATACGTCACGTGGACAATTATGATAAGAATAAATTAATAATTAACTAAATTACTGTCCATTTAATAATCAACAGCTGTAATATAAGAACATGACATTAAAATAAATTTCATTGTCACAATCACCCGGATGTGGTTGCAAGTGACAAAACTCTTTACGATTTTCATTTGAAGCACCAAATGACCTCACATCGCCGCCATTTTGTATAATAACTATGCACAGTCATGTGTCATCGCGTCTACATCGAATGCCGATAAGCGCCTCACCACAATATCCCACAATATTCCGATATTCCTATATTTGCTTCCAGGAGTATGCGCACATACTGCGAAGTAGTACGCCACCCGCTGTTTCTCTATACAGTACATTCTTATTGACGTCCTCCCGTCATTACTTTTGCGCACGCGCAGTGTATCATCTGACTAAATTGCAGGTTCAACATCAAAATATCGTGGTAAACGTGACCTAGGAAACCCGCTATTAACTTGCAAATATCAACAATTTTCCAACGCCAATTTCTCACGAACGCGTTCAGATTTCGATAAAATTACAACTCGCTTTAAACGCTTGCTTTGCGATAAATTTCCAGTGTTTATCGCGTGCGGAAAACCCGTCGCCAGACTTTGTTTATCTCCGGTCGAGTTTTGTTTTCCACGGGTGCAATATACGGGGGTGTATTGTTTTGGATAACCTTCGGGAGTGTAAGGGCGGCTTGTGATATACTAGGGGTGCAAGTTTTCGTGGCCGGTGGGCGCGGTAACCAACCGCCTTGATCGTGGATTACCCATCAAAAGTTTCGAGTCAGCAACAGGTACGATTTATTATATTATGTGCTCTCGGTGAAAGCTAGATTGACCGTTTTGTTGCATCTGTGACTTGCAGCTCTCAATTATTCTATTGCAAAAATGTAAACAATAATGAAAATGTATCAACAAGTCGTTCCAACTAAACTTCTATCCACTTGCTTTATGAAAAATAATACTTAGTTAAATTATGCACCGTATCCGTTCAGATTAATTAAAATTGTTAATAGATTTTTGACGAATTCTCCCAATAAAAAGAATATTTATAAATCATTTATGCAAAGGCTCAAATATTATCTTATGAAACTCGCAGTCGTATAGATATCACGATAATCTAATCAAAACGGATTTCCCATGCAATATGAGTAAAATTTTTAATCAATGAAAACTGTCATCAATATGACTATGCAATATGACTTAAATGTGACCATATTGAAAGTAATTATATTTTGTTTTACCAAATTTGAAATCACATACAGTATGCCATCTTCTAATATCTACTACTTTTCTGTATATTATAATATGGGTTAGATAAAAAACGTGGAATAAACATAATTATGTATTCACATTTAATATAGATCATATCATCGTACATAGGCTGCAAATAAAACTCAATTCAAGACAGTCATAATATACAATGGTTTTCACTTGAATTTAGGAAAAACTTGTTGCTTTTATTTGATTACACTTTTATATAAATGAGTTTATTTAATCAATATAAGTGTGCTTCAGTTGTGCTATGATTTGTTGTTATCATCAGTTTCCAAACGATGACCGGTAACGTTATCAATAAATTGTTAATCAAAAAAAATCAGAAACGAGAACTTAACGTGAAATTTGGATTACTGAGATTTGAATTATAATATTGAAATTCCATCAAGCACCCTCAGTCGATGTCTTAAATTATATTAACGTGAAATGTTTGATTTAAATGCATATTGAATAAATTAAACTAAAATACTGTTCCTTTATATCCTGCCAATATTCTTAGAAACGCAAATGTTTGTAAATGTCTAGCCATTGACGAATTAGGACTATGCGTTGCGGTTGTGGGTTTAAATACCCGGATGAATATTTGTACACCTTCATACTTTGACATTAATTTGGGCCATGTAGAAAACGATGGTTAGTCAAAACAAATATTTTTCCATCTATATAAATACAACGCTTCAAAACAATGATAGAATCGGATTCAAGAATAATTTGGTGTATTATTTTCATTTTCCAATAAACTTATTTGAAATATTATTGTAGTGTCCGTGGTGCAGTGGTCAACTTCGATGACTTTGGTAACGGATCTCACTGATTCAAATCCCAGTTTTATACATTATGTTCAAACGCATGGATGTTTGTGTTGTCTGTAATTCTCTTCATACCCATCCGATCCTAAAAACGGGGCATAGCAAGAGGGATAATCTAACCATTAGTCTTGTGCTAGTCTTATCTGTCTATCCCTACTCTCTTTGATAAAACAATCGTCCAATTCATTAGCCAGACAACTATTAAAAAAAGAAATTTGAGTTTAATAGGTATGCAGTTATATGTAAACTTTTGCACTCTTTCTCATTCACAACTCAAATAACTAAAAAATGTCACCAAAAAAGACATAACTTTCTAAAGAATTAAACAAAATATTGATTTTTCTAGGTCAGTAAAAGAATATTTCTAAATATCCTTCTACTGACTACTCAGAAAGTACCTAATTGTTAAACACGTTTATAAAATGTACAAAATTTGGGTACAAATCAATAATATTTGATTTATGCTGACCATTTGAATATATCTCAATAGAAGTTATTTGGAGATGTCTGCGTAATGAACTGAAAAATCGAAATTAAGATTGAAGAACTGAGCAACAAGCAGTTTTCATATACAAACTTCTGTAGAGATACCTTCATTAGGAGGCCATCCACACTTACAAAAAAACCTACGTAATTTTTTTTTTATTTTATTTATTCAACCCTGACAAGTTTTTTCAAATTTGGGTAGCAATTACATGCACGAATTAAGGGTGTATAGAAAAAACGATATAGAGTTAAATTATTCAAAAGGAATTCTCTTTCCATCGTATAAATAAAGCCTTAGGCGCATAATTAGTGAGCTTAATTTATGGCATTTGAATAAAATTAGCCAAATCAAACACACTAATAAATTCAAGAGAGTTTTCTACGCACGGGTGAATTACATAACGTACAAAAATGATTCACGATAAATAAAAAGTATTGTAGCAGTTGATTTTTAGAACCGCATATATTTTTATAAACTGTATTATCTATGAGCAACAAATATATATGATATGAGGCGCCATTTTCATTTTTACTTTTTAAAAACAAAACACTTTTCGTTTGCACTATTTCCAGATTTTTATAATGATCAGGACAGGTTTCGTCATGATCATTATAAACAGGTGGAAATAGTACAAACAGATTGTGTTTGATTTTTAAAATACAATACTTTTCCACCAAGAATTGACAGTTAACACCTTAAAAGTGATTAACTATAATAAATATATTATTTCACCAGGTTCCTAAACAAAAGTAATAACCGCGTTCCTAATTAATCAATAAATAATCCACCAACCGTCTGATAATGAAGTATACAAACGAAATGATTGATCAAATGTTAGAAAGAATAAACAGATATTCAGTCTAACGTGTATTATTATTATACGATAGAAATATTTTCCATTATGTGATAATGCCACATGTTAACAATTACGCTCCCACAGCACACAAAAAATTTGTGAATTTTTCTCTTTCTCGCTCGATTACATGTTAAATGAAGAGTGCAAGCGAGATATAAGGGCATACTAGCGTTTGCTGTCTTATCCTACTTGCTTATAAATACATTGGCGAGGTTGTGTGATAGAGAATCATTCATTGTACGCCAATGACATACGTACATCACTTTTAGGTGTTAACTGTCGATTCCAGGTGGAAAGTCATTACATTTGTTTTAAACACTTGGAAGTTGTACAAACAAATAGTGTTTTATTTTTCAAATGTTAAAACGGCGCCTCATATCATTTATAATTGTTTCTCGTAGATAAAACAGTCTATAAAATATCTGCAGTTCTGAAAACCAACTGCTAAATAGTATATTGACATTATAGACATGTGGAAATAGAACAAATGAATTGTGTTTTATTTTTTAAAACATACGTACATATCACATAGGTATATTATAATATGTACATTTATGATAAATTCAAGTAAATATCTTGTTTCAAGCTACTGTGTGAAATATCTTCACATTGCTTAAAAATAATTCATATTTTCAGGTGAGCACAAATGAAACCGTTAATTCATTTTGATTCATAAAATAGTTTTAAGAAACAATCCATTCTTAAACATTTCCGTATCACTAATTTGTCTAATACTATTTGGCAATTACCCTGACCATAGACTCAAGATTAACCATTACGACCAGACTTAATTCTTGATACTTTTATCTTGTTTTAGAAAATATATTTTAATTTTTGAGATTTCACCCACAAAAATAAACGAAATTAGATATATATCATTACGTATACCAAAATCGATTTTGAGTAACGTCGCCACGGTGATGGACTAACCTATTTAAACAAATTTCAAAATCGTTTTTATTTCACGAAAATATTTTTAAACCACTAAATTTTATGGTGGTAAAAGAAGGAGGTGATATTTTTAATCTGAATTTTCTAAAAGGATCTAACACACCAAATACATTTTTGATGAGATCCATGCAACTAAGAACTTTTTATCGCCATACTATTAGTAAGTATTATTTATTTTATTGTCAGTTGTGAAAGGCTATTGAATACCGCAAGGAAGTTTCGTTTCAAACATCTATTTCGAGTAAGTCACCCATATCTCAGTAATATAAAAATATGAAATAGGTGAAAGTTCACTGCCAAAGATTATTGAGTATTCAATCGAAATTTATCTTTAGCCAGTAAGTATTATTTAATTACTACTAAAATGTTTTAATAAATTAGTGAAATAAGTTATTTTTCATGTGCATAAGTGTAAGTATCCATACTATAATTGATTATTATCAAACAACGCTATCGTAAACAAAAAGAGAATGTGTGTACAATGAATAACAACGCTTTTTTAATTTGATATAAAAATAGACGCCCCGAAACAAGCCAGCCAATCAGCTAACATTGTATGTCCCAGTTAAACCAGCACGAGGTCTTCCGGTTTCCATTCATGACAGTTTCCATGGAAACGTCGGGTCGACCCTTGGTTTTAAGAGCTTTCTGTGTGGAACTCTGTTTGCACGGAGCTGACGAGCTTTAAGCTGTAAACATGTTTGTCCTTCTCGCAAAGCTTTCGTAGCGCACAAAATTCTCTTTGCTTATATCAGGTTTATTATTTTTACACAGGGTTATGTATATTGACAATTTTTATTAAGTAAACGTTTTCCATCTGCAACTTAACCTAATAAATAACTTAACCTAATAAATACGTTGATTATCTGCCACTGATCAACATGGCTTGGTGATTGTTGCCTTTATCCTGCTCTAATTTTGTTGGTACTAAAACCTAGACGTTAGCGCTTCCGAAATTTTCTCATTCAATTAACAAGAAGTATCCACACGGACAGTTTTATGATTTGTTTTCTGTATCAAAATTCAAAGGCATGGATGCTTCTTATTTGTCTTCCCCAACCACTCATCTGATTCTAAAAATCGGATGGAGGAAGAAGAATTATCCAACAGTCCAAGCTCCATCATTCTATCCCTACTCTCTTCAAAAAAGATCAAGTGACTGAATAACACAGGAACGATTGCCATAAAACAACTTTCACCGAGATGCTCTATTAGGAGTTCGTTTGGGCAACATTAAGAAGAGACATGGATTAAAAAAAGATCTCCAGGTGGTTGTATCGGCTACTTTGGATGCTGTTGAAATCGTCCAGCTACCGCAATTTGGTGTGCCACTTGACCTATACCCGCAGATTCTGCTGTCTAAGATGCGCAGTGACGCTCATGTGAGCTTTTGGAACACTTATAATATTGTAATACAGGCTTTATTTGATCTTCGCGTATTTATTTATATATAAGATAACTTATTAATAATAGATATTTGAATCATGGAATTGATATTTGTACATGATCTCTACAACATATAAGCTTAAAAATCTCGAAAATAGTAGGACCACTGTTCTGTTTTCGGAAAAAGCAACGGTTAAGGTAAAATACTAATTTGACATAGTGTGACAATTTCGCTACATACTTGCTTCAGAATAACAATGAACCAACTCCATGAAATCATATTTAGAGAAAATTTGATAGAAAGATGATGGCTCATAAAAATCTAACAATTTATTAGTTTAAAATATTGAATGACAGTTCTTGAAGAAACTTGACTATCAAATTTGAATCGTTAAATTTGTTTAACACTCTTCTGAAGTTTTGTCACTAACGACGAGGTTGTACGGATAAACTCGAATTGAAGTGAAAGTCAGTTTGAGTTAATCTATCGTAAAATGAAATAAGTATTTATATTGGAGGGTGTGACTGATTCCAAGGAAAGACCGTTAATACGGATTGCTGGATTATAATGACTCAATTTTTTTCTCCCATTGTTATACTAAAATTACTATATGTTGTTTACTGACATGTGCTATACAACTAAGAAAATTCTGAGTATTTGAAATTATATTTTTTTTGCCATGTCCGCTCCCAACGTGGAGCATATGGCCTCCTAATAGACGTATCTCAACAGACGTTTTCTATGAGAACTGCTAGTTAATCAGTTGCTCAATCTCTCTTTTTTTTGTAAGAGAGTAGCGATAGAAGGATAGGGCTAGGACAGGACTAGTATGGTTAGCTAATCGCTCTCGCTACGCCCCGTTTTTGAGGATCGAATGGGTGGGAGGGAGGAGTTTTAAGCATCACAAACATGCATGACTACGAACAGAAATCCATAAATCGATTGAAAGATCAATTTATGAAACAGTCCGCACCAGGAGTTGAATCCGAGACATCCGTAACCGTAGCCAACGACGTTGCCAACTGTGCCACTTACGACGACCTTGAATAATCTATTTTATCAATAAACTAAGCTACTTTCATGCTGCAAAATATTTGGTGTGTCCCTGTTTGTGACCTAGTTTCAGTCATTTCCATTGAAGCTCTTACAACGATTTTGTCATGAATTGGCCCTGCAGGGCCCTTTTATTCAGGCTTCCGTGTTTCATTCACTTTATAGTAACTACCCTAATTCAAGCTACCTTTTCATACATAAAACATAAGCTAATTCACTTTTCAATACAGTTACGAAAATAGAAACACGGGAACAGTTTAGCCAATGAGAAGTGAATTGAGCTAACTGATTTTTTAGAAAAAGGCTAAAACGTAACACACCTAATTACACAACAATTTTATTTTATTTGAATAGTGTTTAAACATTTTTTTTTTAATGTGTTCTACATATCATAAAGTGACATAAAAGTGAATTGAGATAAGTAAATACAGGCCGCAAAAGTATGTTAATCTGTAAAAAGTTAAATAATAAACTTAAACTTACAATGAACAAGTTCCACCATTTCATCACTTGGTTCACTTCACGTCTCGAGTGCTCAACTGATTAGATCAGTGCTAAATGTGGTTATGTATCATCAGCCACTAGTTGGGTGATCAACGTTGCTGGTTTCGGAGTTTACAGATTCGAATCCCAATACGAACAGTTTCATAAATTGATATTTTCATGGATTTATGTATTTGTGCTAAAACGCATGGCTGTCTGCGATGTTTCCATTCCAGATCTCACCCATTTGATTCCAAAAATGGGCCGTAGCGAGAGCGAATAACCAGATGCTTTAAATTAGTGTGACATTTCATCACACCAAAATCGAATGAAAATAAATAAAAATTTTATTGAAAGTTAATTTGGCGATGCTTGAGATATTTGAAAACAAAAATGACCTGCATCGCAATTAATTTTTGATGATGAGTTTATACGTGAAGGTATGGTTGCTATTTTTTTCAAAGAAATCGTAAAATTTACTTCGTGTTTCCATTGGCTTGAACTAAATAAACAATCAATCATAAGGTGACATTTGATTGACTTGAAGGTAACGAATCCAACTTGGTTAAAATAGAATATCTCAGTTAGTTAAATATTTTAATTACACTCCATCAAATATTAAAACGTCTTTCTTAAGCAAAAGTGACTTGGTTCAAACAAATTCTCGTATGACGGCTTTCGTCTTTCAGCTGCTGAAATGTCTTAAAATTGAATATAGCACTCATTCGTTAAGCCATAATTCTACATAGAGAATTGCAAAGCACATAAAATGGCTCGAAAAAGCTTTGCTACACTGTCATAATCAGAGATTTCTCGTTAGATAAGTATATTATTTATAGATCGCGCGTAAGACTTAGGTAAATCCTGCCTGATGTTATTATTAAACGAGCGTTGTAATTGTTTGTTTTTATGGTATTTAACGTTTTATCGCTTTGTTTTGTTTATTTTGTATCACAAAGAAAGCATTTGAAATGTGATTCTGGAGAAGGATATATATCATTGACAGCCAACCGAAAACGTATCTACCCTGAACGAGTCACAAATCCAGGATAGACTATCAGCCGTATATACAAGACTCCTACTCAGAATTTTTGGCCACATCTTCCGCAAGTCTACTGACAATCTTGAGAAGCTTGTCGTCACAGGAAATATCGAAGGCAGAAAGGGATGTGGAAGGATCCCAACTCGCTGGAACGACCAAGTGAAGGATGCCATTGTCAAAGGAAATAGAGTTTTTCAAAACACACTCACTTAGTGACACATTCATTGACTCATTTTCTCAATCCACATCACTCACAACTCATAAGTCAATCTGAGTAGATACTCAGATTTTTTTTATTAAAATATAAAATACATTATGTATGTACTGTTTGCATTATTTATTATTTTTTTTTAAATCAATTCAAGAACGGTATCGCTGAGCAAGTGTGCAAATTTATTATGTTGAATTCTATTTACAAAACAAAAACTGAACGCTTTTATCTTCTTGTTTATCGTGACAATACAATATTCTCTTGTTTTGAAATAAATACAAATACTTATTCACTGCGGTTTTTGTCTGCATGTACCAAATGCTCCCCCATACTTTTCACCGCAAATGCAATGGAGCTTTTGTGAGTCTCGCTGCAAACAGTTTCACCCGAGGGTGGCTTTGCGAGAGTAAGACAATGGAAGTCTTCAACAAAGAGCCGGATCGTTTGCGGACATTATCTCTTGTTGCCGTTTCCACTTTGCTTTGAAAACTTCTGTTTTTGCGATTGGTTTACTTCGGATGATTTTTCGAAATACGAATTATACTTCTAACATAAAGCTTTTAACATTATTTTTAGCTTTTTTTTTCAAACAATCTCTACAGAAATAATTAAGTGACGGTTTTTAGTTGTAACTGTATAGCGTCGCCATTTATTCTAATGCTTGTGTCTTATCCCCTCTCGCCAAGTAGAAATAAAAAAATCCACTCTTGATTTTATCATTTACTAGTGAGTACCCAGCAAGCGTTCCAATACCACTCAAAGAAAAAAAGGGTTCTGCTTTAATTTTGTTTATTGAAGTGCTTTTGGATACACAATATTTTTTGTTTCCGTCTGGTGCGGGCACGAATAAATTAGAATGCTTTTCCGAAATTTTGCTGTTTTTTCGGAAACCATCACCGGTGTGCGCACAACAACTCATCAAAGTTTCCTCGTGATCGGATAAATAGTAAAGAAACGCATAGAGGACGAACAAAAATTTTTTTTTTATAAATATAGATAATTAGATTCAATGCTAGTTGTAAATAAAAATCTTTAGATAGAGTTAATTTGAAGATTCTCAAATAGACAAAACACGTTTCACACCTAGTAGCACAACCAGTGTATCAATTTATTCATATATGCACTGCTGATAATGCCGGGTCAGTGGCACAGTGTTCAATGTCATTAACTTCAGTAACGGATGTCACAGGTTCAAATCCCAGTACGGACAGATTCATTTACACAGATTTATTTTTAAATATTTTTTTAATTAAAAAAAACAAATATCTGACATTACAGCTGACAGACAGTGCGACACATCTTTTTAAAATTGGAAAATCATATGAAATAAACTGTAAAATTTAAATTAAAAAATTCTATATTTTATATTGACCCTGCTGGGACTTGAACCAGGACCGACCTGCTAGGGCAAAGCTCTAACTACAAGACTACAGAGGCTGACAAATGTACGGATTTATGTTTGTGGATGTTTGTGATGTCTAGAATTTCCTCCGACCCATCTAATCCTAAATAGGGGGCGTAGCGAGAGCGATTAGCTAACCACTAGTCCTCTACCAGCCCTATCTTTCTACCCCTACTCTCTTCTAAAAAGATAAGCTGAGAAACTGAGAAATAATCAATTCTCGTAGAAATTCTGTTGAGACATCTTTATAAGAGTCCATATGCTCTACATTAGGAGCGGACATGGTAAAGAAGAAACACTAACCCTGATACTCTACATACATATAGTTTCAACCATAGTTGGGCAACGCTATATAAATAATCAATAAAACTTCTGTTGAGATACGTTTATTAGGAGTCCATATGCTCCACATTAGGAGCGGACATGGTACAATAATAAAAATAATTCACCCGAATGATTTTTTGATTTTTAATCCATTTATTTTTTGTCTTTTCGATACCGTTTTAATAAAAATATGTGAAATAATGTTGAAATAATACTGCAGAATAATTGAATTTAATAATAAAAATGTGCTCTCAAAACCAAGAAAATATTTATTCTAGGAATTCAATTTCCAAACGCTTCTAACAAAATCACAGTAAATAATGAAATTGAGCAGTATTATTTACCCATAAAAGATTTCTATTCCCTGTGCACACATAGCTTTGTGATATTTTCTTCAAGAAAAGTAAAATAATAATGCTGAAAAAGCTGTTGCTCACGAGGTATAATTAGATTGGCGAGAAGGTTTGACGTGGCATGCTTCCACCGTAAAGACATTTATTTACCACTAAATTTTCAAACAGTGGCTTGCCTACATTGTAAAAATTTCTTGCTTATTTATATATTGATAACAATTTAGAAATGTATACAGTAGAAATCTAAAGTAATATCGTAAAGGGCGCTTGACATCAAGTTGATCTAATAATGAAACCAATACATTATTAATTCAAATCATTTCTGTAAGCATAAGTATCATTCATTTTAAAATTCAAACCATCGTTGTTAGAGCTATACTTCTTGATTTAACCAAATTTATTATTACTTTATATCCCAACTGTAACAACTACAAAAATCCTGTGAAAGCATTTATTTTAATTTTAGCGTTTTAAATTTTTAATTTCATCATCTAAATAGGTCGTTAGTGACAAAATACAGGGAAATGTACAAAATCTCAACAGTTCAAATTTGAATACATTGTGATTATCGAAAAAAGACGGAGGGATAAGTCCTTTTGCCTTTCTATAATCGATATATATATATAAAAATATAATGTATTAGCACGTTTTGTGTGAGTTATAGACAATATTTTTTGGTGTTTTTTAATAAACCTATAATTTATAAAAATAAGTGTGTTCTTTCATACGGTAAAATTTGAAATAAGGAACATTTTGGTATAACTAACTCAATATGTAATTTTTTCGATTTAGTATTTTCCTCCAGAACAGTGACGATATATTATGTGCTATGTTGGACAAATTTTACATTCGAAATTGATTTTAACGTCTATTCGCATATTTGACAATTTTTGCATAAATAAGCTCTAATGATCATCACAGATATATGCATGCCTTTGGACACAAATTCATAAATTTACTAAAAGCAAAATTCTATGAAGCTGTATATTTTGTATTCGAATACTTGACAATGCAATTGATTAGAATAAACGGTCAAGATCATACATCACAGTACCGAATAACCCTCTTACATCCTATTCATAGTAAAATCAATTACTATGCACCACGTATTTTCGATCCTAGCAAATATACTTGGTTGAACAATGCATATTTTAAAGAAAAGGTTTCACCCTTTCAAAAATTGATAGTGAATTCTACCACCTGCCAGCAGGTAGTCGGCCTTGAGAGCGTTTACCTTTTGCCACGTACGCCTTAGATCTTGAGGAAATTGACATTCGATGTCTTACCGTGTATGTATTTATACCCTTTATGAACTTTATAGCTTTTCCGTTAACGCCACGGGAAAAGCTCGTCCGAATTTTCCGATATGTACATACATAACAGTGTACCATCATATTGTATATAACAACGACCTAAATGTAGTTATATATATGTTTTATACAGCATATGTGCAAAGGATATATAAAGTGAAATTTTATCAATTATTACTGTATATATTACAACGGTGTTTCTAAGTCTTTTTTTACTTTGGTTGCCTTTTGAGTTTTATAGTTTCTTGTGAATTCCTCTTTCCAATATTAGCCATGAATAAAACAAAGAGTAATACACCTTCAAAATGATTTTCATCTACTCCAAAATAACAAATATCGCCTAATCTGGTACTTCACGAATTCTCAGCAAACTAAAAAATACTTTTATCGCTCATTTCCATGCTAATAGTTTATCTTGAACAGTCTTACCTTTTCTAGCAACAAAAGAATTTTTCTGTACAGAATGTGAGATTAAAATTTTTTGAGAGTATCTATTCATTTGGTGTTGTGTCATCATTATTATTTTTTTTACAATGTCCACTCCCAACGTGGAGCGTATGGCCTCCTAATATAGGTATCTCAACAGAAGTTTTCTACGAACTGCTGCGAAGAACTTCTTGTTACTCAGTTGCTCACCCCCTCTTTTTTTGAAGACAGCAGGGATAGCAAGATAGGGCTAGAACATGACTAGTAGTTAGTTAATCGCTCTCACTACGCCACATTTTTTAGGATCGAATGGGTGGGAGGGAATTTTAGACATCACAAACATTCATGACCACCAACAGAAATCCGTAAATCAATTGAGAAATTGATTTGTGAAACTATAAATAATAATAGGAATTGAACTCGAGACATCTGTAATCGTAGCCCAACGTCGTTGACCACTGCACCACTGGGTCAACTATAAAAAAAGAAAAAGACTGTATTAAGAGAAATGATATTTAAATTGTTTGCCAATTGAATACATGTATATATAATGCAAAAAATAAGTGTTAATCGATTTTTATAAAATTTTGTGTGGTTGAGAAACTTCGGTTTTAGCATAATAGTCAATATTCGAAAGCTGCGTTTTAAAAACGATTTTCGCTATCTATTAGATAACTCATGATACTATTTCGTGGAAAAAAATTATCAATTAAACTGCGCAATACATTTTATTCCAGCTTACTCCTAGGATTGGCAATATTGTTAAACTCAGTCAGCTTCAAGGTTTATCCATAGGTAAATTTCGAAATTAGTTTTCGACTTTTAGCAAACAGACATATTAAGTTTCAAATGGCTTGGATTTTTTTTGACTAGAATTATTTGTTTTCTACTGGATAGTCTGTAAATTGTATCAAAAATTATAAATTTCGTTAAAATAAAATCAAAGTATCACACATAAAAGACTTTCATTGCCAACATATTGAGAACTAAACATCACAGAAGGCATAGACTTCAACATTGATTCTCTGATGTCATATGTCAGTAATATATAACTGTGTAACTACAGACATAATGTATGAAGTTTTCACAATGCCGTGATGTCGAAATAGCTCAGTCAAAATCAGTTATATAACATAATTATTCTACAGCTAAACATTATCAAAAAAATACCTGATTATATTGGAAATCTACTAATAAAATTCGATGTCAGCTAGCTTGAGCGAAAGTTGTACTCTAAAGACTTAGCATATTTAAAAAAATTGCGATTTTCTTTTCAACTGTGTCCGCTCTTAGTGTGGAGCATATGGCCTCCTAATGGAGGTATCTCAGCCAAAATTGTTCAACAAATACTTTGCTTGTTACTCAGTTGATCAACATTTACTGATTTAAATGGCATTCACTTGGCAGAACTCCATTATAATAGAATAAAATTACAAAGTATTTAGTTCTGCAAATTTTTTATCAGGTAGTTGATAACTATTTTGACTTTACGCCATCGTCAGAACTATACTTATTTTTTATTAGCTATATATAGCATATTTCTTTGTTGAAGAGAGTAAACATATTATTATATGATTAGTGGTTAGTAAATCTTTATCTCTACAGTCTTTTTGGGATAAGATGGGTGAAAGGCAATTTTAGGTATCACAAACATCGATGCCTACGAACAGCAATTCACGAATCGACTGAAAAATCTATTTATGAAACCATCCCTACTGGAATTTGAACTCGTGATATCCGTATCTGAAGCTCAACGACGTTGAGCACTGCCCCATGGACCCGGCATGCATTCAACATAGGGGTTGATTACATTTTTTCCCAATCAGCTATTTGCTTAATGCGTCAGTTCATGTCATTAAAATTTTTTGGTCAGCTAATGGACTTTTTATGTAGTTATATTTATGATTTCAGATGAGTATTTATTGATTTGTAAGAGGTCCATAACATTTTAATTGTAGACTAGTTTATTTGATTTATGTACAATTTTTTTGCTAATTAGTAATTTCTTGTCTTAGTTCATGGACCATCTGTTTTATATACTTTCATTTTAACACTCAATTTTATATAAATAAGTATGTTATATTTCTATTTTTATCAGTTGATAATGCTCGTGATCAGCGAAACCGGTCCTGATCATTATAAACATGTGAAAGTAGTACAATGTGTTTTATTTTTAAAATGTAATGTCTTTCCACCAATAATTGACAGTTAACACCTTAAAATGGGTTGATTACTATTTAGCCATATAGCATGTATAAATAGTGCTAATTATATTTTAGACTGGGATGGGCGTATGCATTGCATTTCCGCCTTGTTAGGGTGAATACCAGAAGCTATCATTGAAAGCTTGCAATATAACCGACGCTTTGAAAGGTAGACAAGGAGGGAGAGCTTTCATGTCATAACGAAAACCCTGTAACGATATTTCATCCAAGCTCATATATATATTTAGGTAAACATATCATCCGTTTTCAGTGGAAGGCTTGTAGCAAAACTTTGCTTCACAGGAGAGCGTACATATTAAACTGAGCAAGTGAAGATATTTCAAATATCAATATTCTTGTTTTTATAATAAGTATGAATTTTTAATAAAAATACTTACTAGCTATTCCGCACTTTGAGTGCTATAAATTAGGGATTCCAGCTCTAGTTTTTGAATATTCGATATTCGAATTTATTTGGGCCTTTTTTCACTATTCGAATATCGAATATTTGGGAAAATATTCGAATATTATTCGCAATAATGTTTATGATCTTTTTTACAAAATCGATGAAAAATCACATCACAATTTCTCCCAGGTATATTTTTATCTACAACGAAACCCGGACGCTTTAAGTACATTATCATATATTATAATACTTGAGTTTGACGAATTATTCGGGACAAAAAAACCATTTACACATATCGTAATTTCAGTAATTTAAAAATACCGTTGGAATAATCCAACACAGCTACAAATTTAAAATATGTATACAAATATTAAATTTGTACAATATAACAGTATTGGAATCTGAATTTATATTCTCTCTATCTGAGATTTAACAGAAGTGGAAAAGGATTATTGGGTAAATTATTATAAGATGTAGGTATCTGATCGTTAAAAAAATATTATATCTATATATTAAAAATTTGAATAAATGAGTTGGTTACTATCAAATTATTATTTTAGTATATGTAATATTATGTTATTAATTATTAAAATCGAGATTTTAATATTATTTTCATACTTCAGAAACAGAAATAGTTGGAATTCGTAATATAAATTGACCACACGTTTCATTTGAATGTTATTTTCGTGAAAAATGTAATGAAACTATTTTGTCATCGGTATATTGCTATTGATTTGATCCTTATCTTATCATTATATATTTAAGTAAGTAAAAAAATGTAATTTCCGGTTAGTAAAATATTAAATAATAGGAATATGTTACGTTATTACATACACCCATACTTTCAAACATATTTAAATCCATAAATCTAATTTCAGACATCGACTGAAGGTGCTTGATAGAATTTCAATATCACATTTAAATTGTTGAGATTTTATCAAGTTGGAGAGTCAGTTCAAGTCCATTCGTGTGCTCGAATGCCTGAAGATGTCGAAAGGCGAAACCTCGTTAGTGACAAAATACATGGAAATGTACAAAATTTTGACAATTTAAATTCATAAATCGATTAAAAAGCTTAATTATGAAATTATGATCTTAAGAACAGGGTGTTGCAAAAACGATAAATTAACCACTTGTCCTGTCCTAGCCATATTCTTATATCCCTACTCTCTTTGACAGAGCACTATCTTCCTATCCCAATTCTCTTCAAAAAGAACACATAGAGGTTGAGCAACTGAGTAACAAGAGGTTCTAGTAGAAAAAACTTCTGTTGAGATATCTTCATTAAAAGCCTATAAGCTCCACAGTGGGGACGGACATAGTAAAATAAAGTAAAATAATCAGTGTAATAGAAAAATTCTCCGTTTCTTAGACCGTGCAAAAAATTGTAAATACGATCTGATCGTTGAATAAACAACTGCATTGTCTATGTTTTATATTGCACTGAAATAAATATGCTCAGCTGCATTTCAATCACGAGAAAAAAGTTCACCTCACAACTCCCCACAAAGCGGCACCGATTTTCCCCGAATCGTGAGCTGGAGTATACAACCTCCCTGCAGCGCTGGAGTCTACCACTTCAGTCGTCGACGATCCGTTGGGCCGCTGCCACGCGAGTGAGCTTTGCAAAAAGCACAAAGAACAATCAAACTTAAAAAAAAGTCAGTATACAGATTAATCATAATGGATATTTCGATTACACGACATTTTAGTCTGGATGATGTAAGTGCTTTCCCCTTTTTTGCTTTGTATGTGATTTGCGTCGCAGCGATTACGTGCAGTTGAAACAAAGGCTAATAATAATTATTATTACGTATTTCAGTAAATCCTCATATGGAAAATAACAGTAGCCAAGCTAATTTTTTACAGTATTGCAAAATGAATTATACGCAATATAAGTTTTATTTCATATCGACCATTCAATTCTAAACTATTCTAAACGCCAATTTTTCGGAATACGTTTTTTTTCCATCAGTCGATTCTCTATGAAATTTCCTACATTTCTGATAAATTATAAACGCAAAATATAAGTAAGTAAGTAAGTACTTTCTTAGCTATTCGTTAATTATTTTCTTTTATCCTAAACGCGCCAAACACTAAAAATTCCTACTTCAAAAGTATCCTAAACACCCTGGTTAGTCTTGAAACGTAATAATATTTTAAATTCTTCACTTCATAATTGTTCGATATAACAGAACTAAAATCGAATTATAGATTGGAACTTCTTAATTTCGCTCTCCTGCACATTTTATGGTTTTGCTTTAAAGCCAATCTTTAAAGATAGTTTAGAATTGAAAAGATAATATTTCACTAGCGATTGAACAAACTATCGAGAAACAAAAAAATTAATACACACAAACTAACAGAAATGGCACCTTTTCGAAGTTTTTATTGTTTTTAAAATTCAGCGTAAATACTACACTTATTGACTGATGATTAATAAATAATCACAATTAAAATTTGTTATTTGCATGTGATTTAACAATCTAAAGATTTTCAATTAAATGTTTTTCGTGACTAAAAATAGTTTAAAATAACTTCAACAACCTATCAATAATTATTATTCACTGAATGATTGTGTATCAACCCTGCAAATTTAAAACTGACATATTTATAGCGGTAAATAGTTTTGATTTGAGTAACTGTGCTAACATTCTCAATATTAAATTGGTGAATTGTAAAAAATATTTTTAGTACGGTAAAAATAATATAGTATTCAGTTGAAACTAATTCTGATGTTGACATATAATCAATAAAATTTCAATGCATTTACTTGAACAATTATTTAATGATACCACATTTGCTCCTTTTCCTAGAACAACTCAAAAACACAATTATTATTTATGTTACATATTTTAATTTTAAAGAAAAGATACCATGTTGGAATAAGTGAGATGATATGAAATTGTATATCTCTTTAAAAATAGCTAAGCTAAATTACGCTTAAAAATGAGTCTGAAGAAAGCGTGAAACTGTAATAACTGTCAACAAACTGATAAAATTCTTGCAGAACTTAAAACTTTACTTCTGCCCCACCACAATGGAGCTCTGCTAAGTAAACGCCAATTAGTTAAATAACTTTTTTAGTTTTAAAAATGAAACTATTTTTTTTCCTCAACCAAAAGCGATGTCGTTAATAAATCGACTACAGACCCAACTAGAAGAAGCCACCGTTTTTAGAGATGATAAATAGAGACTATTAATACAAAACTATCAGTTGTTCACTATTGATCAATTACGTGAATATTGATGACGAATTTACATGACTACATTGAACGGCACCATTATTTTGATTCATGCCGTACTATCAGGGTAATAATAAATCAGATTCCCGGAATGGTGTACTGATTATTATTGCAATTCTACATACAGCATGAACGTGATTTTGGTATTATATGACGCAAATCTCGACTATTCTGTCGATGTGCTATTCAAATATTAATTTGCGCAATGCACATTTCTGTTAATAATGTCGACAGGATGTGTAGCAAACGTATGCGTCGATCAATTAATCTCTCTCTCTATATATATATATATATATATATATATATATATATATATGAAAAATGAAGATTTGTCCTCTATGCATTCCTCTCTTCCGATTTCAATCAAACTTTGGTGAGTTGTTGTATGCACACCTGTGAAGGTTTATGAAAAAAAAAATATATAAAATCTGAACAAAAAATTTAAAAAAAGAATCAAAATACGTACAACTAGCGACATCTCTGAACCAGACGAAAAACAAATTTAAGAAAAATATTTCGTACTATTTTCGGGTCATGAGCCAGCCATAAGGAAATAGTTTTCATAACTAATTTCACATGTGCTATGAATATCGTCGGAAATATGGAAACAATAATAAATATTATTTGAAAAGTATAAATGAATTACTATATTACAAAAAATCGAGCTTTCTTCCGAGCTGAGAAAAATAAATCTAGGCTTCGGATTGGGTTCAGGTAATAAGTGTAATATTGAGACTCAGGCTCGGGCTAGGCCTGACCTGAAGATGACGGACTCAGACCGGGTAATTTAATGAAATTTCAGCACGTGCAGAGAATTAAAACACATACCATTTATTTATTCGAGTGGCATTGCAACGCATGCCGGGTACACACTAGTAATTAATAAAATTTCAATACATTTACTTAATCGTTAGTTAAGTTTGTAGTTGTTCGAGGAAGTTAAGCCTAAGAACAGTAGCACGCATATGCAGACATATCGAGCCTCAGTATATAAAACTAAGCTAAATTACGTTTTAATGTATTATAGTTTTGACGATGGCGTGAGCTCGAAATAGCTATCAACACACTGCTAAAATTCTTGTAGAACTGAATACTTTGTTATTTTTACTATATTACTAACAAAAATTGTTGAAATATTCTTCGTCATTAAATTGGTGTAAAATATGAAGTTAATATCACTTATTTGCAGAAATCAACCATCTTATTAGAGATAACTCACTGAGTCATAGGGTGTAGGTTCGTCACAAACCATTGTCACACATTCTTGAGCCACACAGTTCTTTGGTTCGTTTTTTACTGCTGCTTCTTTTGTCATTTGAGAATGACAGAATCCAGTACATTTGTAATCCCACATCGAAAATTCATTCTTTCTTTAAGGTTTGGGAATTCTCACTGTATTCTATTAGGAGATTATGATATATTTTCTAAATTACTACATTTTGAATAATTTTGGTCCTTAAGAGCACTTATTCAACGTTAATGGTGTGCTTTCACTGTCACAAAAAACATGATATTTATTTCATTGAGAAGTGACCATTAAATTTATGAAAGCAGGTGTTATATTGAATAGCTCAATTACTCAAAATACTGTTTCTTCCAAATGTTTTTTTTAATTTTCCCTTTTAAAACGTTTTTATCTTTTTATGTAAAACGATTAAAAACTCCACCTTTGTGTATTTAAACAATTAAAACATCTTTTACGTAATTATTCTTGGAAGACACGTAAAATACGTACATCCCTCACCGCGCAAGAGGTTAAAAAATAATCCCGTAAACAATTCGAAGTTTCCCGGATTTAATTCCACGATTTTCAAGTCCTCAACCAGTTGGGGTGCCTCGGGCGTGTTTATTACTTTGGAACAAATATGAATTTCTCTGAAAATTTCTACTTTAGCGCACGGGGGTTGTAAATGAGTAAAAAATGCCGTAATTGGACTCTGGCACGTAACCTAATGCTTCTGGTTTTTTTCAACATTATAAGCCCCGGCAAAATTTAGGTGAAACTATCCCGTGTACCCCGCTTAGTTTTAAATAATATCATTTTATAAGGGCTTTCTTCAAGTATTATATTTATGAAACTACCGAGTAAAATCAAATTAAACTTTAATTAAATCTTGAATTACTACTGTGTAATATTATTGCGAGTAATCTACTTTATAGAGAGCCATATGACAATATTTGCAGATGCAGTGAGCCTTACATTGTTTTTACTTGGTGCCCACCTCGCGGGTTCTACAGGGCTTATTTATTATCTGTTGTTGCTATTGGTATCAACATATATTTAGTTCTGTACCTTGACATCCTGCTAGGTGGAATATGAAAGTTATGCAGGTTACATTCCAACTGGACTCAGTGGATGTACCACCATGTAGCCTCCCGAACACCTCCCTGACCTTTTCTAATATATATTGCTAAATACCACTATAAGGGCTATAAATAATTGCATTTTGTGTTAGATAGTATTCACTTGGTACACATGAATTTTTATTTCGATAGTTTGCACTTTGGATTAGATAGTATTAACTTAACACACTCAAACTTTGATTTTAATAGTTTCCTCTTAGTCACGGATTATTTTAACAAAGTGAGTTAATTTGTAGTAGGTTATGTTAGGGTTGGTCTGGTATTCTAATAAGTGGAGCAAAGACGGCCTAATATAGGGTAGAGTGAAATTTCATTACAGCTTCATGCAACTATCGATTTCGAAGTGTGAGTATTTATATTGAGTGAAAACTGTGTTATCTACGTGAAAATATTTTTTCGTGATTGTAATATATTTCTTCAGTGTACAGATATATTTTATTATGTGCGATCACTTTAGTGAAAGAATTTGTTTTTTGTGGAATGTATTTGTTATAAGTGAAAACTATTTTTATGAAACTGAGTATGTTCTAAAAAAAGTGCATTTAATTGTAAGCCTATGTATAATAACTATGGCTGTATTTAAAACCCTAAGATATTACGTGAAAACGCTTTTCCAGGATTCAACACATTGTAAGCGTGTCACGTGAAAACACGACTACGGGACTCAACGTGTTTTAATACTAGCCGGCCATAACTCGCATCTGGAGATTTAATATATTTCATTCGCTTTTACATGAGCAGTGGCAAAACCTCTGTACCGCAAATTAAGGCATTGAAGTATTGTTTACCGTGAACACTTGGCGGATAGACATCATATGAAATATTTTTTTCAATTTCAATCTGTTTTAATCATTTTCGCTCGTGGTATTCATTCGTTCAACATCTTTTCTTGAAGAGAGTAAGGATAAAAGGCCTCTGCGGTCTAGTGGATAAAGCTTTGCCTTAGCAATCGTGTGGGTTAAGTACGTCTAGATTCAAGTCTTAACAAGGTCGATATTTCGGAAACGAGTGTATGCAATGTCATTTGTCTAATTGACAACTATGATTTTAACTAATGCCAAATATATTTTTTAAATAACAAAACAAAAATTAAAAAAAGGCTTAAACTTTTTTTAAGTTAGCTTATTGTTCTCCTTACACCCCACCCCGTAGTTTAGAAGATTTAAGCATCACATACATGTATGCTTTTGAGCACAAATCTAAAAATGATTTTTTAATCAAAGTTGAAAAAATGAAATAATAGATTAAAATAAAATAATGAGATACTCGATTAATTAAAATCAAGTTGACGAGAAAGGACTTCTTATTTTTTTAATAATAATTAACCGTTTAAATTAAATTTAGTAAAACCGCCAGCGGAATAACTAAGTTATCAATTTTGATTTTATATTGAAAATAAATTTTCAGAAAGTTCCAACGAAAATAATTCTTCCGTTTGTTTAATATATGTTAAGTTATTAAAATACAATTTTTTTCTCATTTTAATTCAAAATTTCCCATCTCAAATTCACTCCATACCTACATAAAAGACAAAAAATAATTTTCTTTCGTGAAAGCTCAGTAACTTTGAAATAAATTGCATACCAGCTGCATATAACAGTATAACGAGCTGCCTGGAAAAGCTCGATGAATTTACGTCATAGCTTGGTAATTGCGCTGGCGCAGGAGCTTCGGCTGGAGAACTTATACTTATATGGAAATTGTATCTGGAAATTATTACTCACCCTACTGAGACAAAGGCTCCATCATAAATTTGACGTAAAATCTCTATCGAACCATTAGGTATTTGTTTGTAATTTATCACTCAAACTTTAGCTTGTAATTGGCCGCCTTCAGAAATATGCGCATCAAGTCTACGTAACTAAGACTTGCATTTTACAACCCTTATCTACGCCTAGGGGTAGTTAATTTCACTTCCAAGCTTTTTAAGCTTTGCCAGTTGAATGATACGGTATAATGTCTAATAAATGTGACATTATAACAAAAGATTCTAATCACATTACATGGCAATGTCCGGACGTTGAAAATGAAATTGAAGAACTACTCTTGTTAGTCCAACCACTCGGTTATGCTGACTTGGTGAATAACATTTAGATATTATAACTCTGTGACGTCATACGGATATCGAGTAGATCTCAAGTCATAGAAGCTTTCCAAAAACAAGCTGTCTCTATTTAAGCACACTTTAGTTCATATTAACCAAGTCTTTGGTAACTGCTCCTAAGCCACTGCTGACAATCATTTGACGCTACTGTGTAACGGGATACGCCCCTTAATGGGAATTTTTTATAGTGGGTGCTGGGAATACACTAGAAAACTATGAATTTCGTAGATTCGGTGGTAATCTTTGTATTAACTGCTTTCTTCTAGTATTTTTAATTTTTGTTTCAGATTATGAAATGTATTGTTTTGAAACAAAAAATTCAATCATAACTTTTATGTTTTGAACGAAAATGTATAAGGGCTTAGCAAAGCAAAGGATGAATGTGAAAAACGATACATCGAATGGAAATAAACGATTATTACATCGTCCTGTCAATCTGGGTAACTTTGGCCCAGTTCTAAGGGTTTTTTTGTATTTTATGGTTCGCCATTACATCTACATAGAAATATACTAATGACTTAAAATAAAATCTAATTAACATAAATACATAGGTTTATTGTTATAATTTATATATAAATATAGATAAAACAAGGTGGGTCAAAGTTTACATTAAAGTCAGGTAACTTTGGCCCATGATACAAATAATCACTGTAACTACTATAAATTCAGTGATTTTAAAGTCTTTCTTTATGCTTTCATATATTCTGTACATAATTGAGATGCGAAAAAATATACAGCATTTGGTTTACAGATTAGCAATACAAATTGAAAATATGGCTTATCCAATTTATTTCAAAATAAGTTTTTACATTGTGTTTATTTTTATTATTTTAACTTGACAGCTGAGAAATTCAGCAATAAAACGAATTATGTTGCACATTAATTTATATTTTTACCACCAGGGACTACTCAATACTTTTAATACTAAAATATATTCATATGGCATTAGTATTACCATGGTATTATAACAGCATAATGTCAAACTTTTTCCCATGTACTGGGCCAATCTTAGACCTATGGGCAAACTTACCCAAATCGATGGAATTTTAAAGTTGATTAAGAATGTTATTGAAAACAATGAAACTCTGGTGATGATTCAATTAAGTGTATTTTTAACAATATTTATTTGGTGATTTGTATTTATCTGAGTTGTTCGTGTAGCATCACCAATAGCTTTATAACTCAACCACATTTCCTGCATTAAAATACACATGCTACTCAAACTTTCCTTATATTGCAGGAAAGGGTAAATGACGATGGAAACAAAGGGAGATGGAAGTTTCATTAACTATGCAGCCCACATAGATGTTTATATGTCGACGCTGCTTAATACAATTGACCCAGAATAACTGGATATACATTAATTTAGTTGTCTTCGATAGAAAAGGGAAGAACGGAATCTTTCAAGACTTTAATAAAAACGAACCGACTGTACAAAGGCAAAAGGACGTAACCAACACCAAAAAATATTGTGTACCCATAACACAAAACGTGTCGATACACATTATTTATATATATATAAATATTTATGTATATATTATATCGACTCTATAAAAGCAAAAGGACGTATTCCTTCGTTTTTTTCAAAATATTTTTTTTTCGATAATCATAAGGTATACACTTGAATACACGTTATTTGTGGGCTATATACAATTTTCGCGTGTGTGTGGGTTACGTCCTTTTGCCTTTCCATAGTCGATATGTTAGTATTTTTGATGGATTTGGTGGAAACTTTGTGGAAATTAATTTTTATAATAAAATTAAAAATGAAAGCTTAGTTATTTTACTAGCTGTTTTACTAAATGTGATATCTTCAAACTAACTATATCGTAAGGCTATTAATTCTCTTTAGGCAAGCAATGACTATAATGCTATGATTCTAATTTATTTTACGTAAGCAGTACAAAACCAGCTATGTTTCATATTTTAAATATAGTGCCTTTCTACCAAGAATTGACGGTTAACAAATTAAAAGTGAATATGTTAATTTCAAAGCTAGGTAAAGGTCATGTTATTTTCTAATACATTCACCTCAACTAAAGCGCCTTTTTTTATTTTCAAAACTTTAACTGAATATTAAATAAAGTAATAAAACTTAAGCTACACTAAGCTGTACCATCTCTTTTAATTTAACAATTTGTTTTTATTGGACTGAAGTTTTATATTAAAAACAAAGATAATATTATATGGTATGACTTTTGGCAGTTCATATTGGGTATTGTTTAGATTACTATATTAATATCGTGTTGCCATAGAAACTGGAACTTTTCCCCACATTTAAATAGTCGAGCATTATTATTAATTCGTAAGTAGGGATTTCATCTCGAATATTCGAATATATTTTTCTCTTTTTTAACTATTCGATATTCGAATATTTGGGCAACTATTCGAATACCTACTGTTCGTAATGACGTTTAATGAAATATTTTACAAAATCAACAAAAGGTCACATCACAATTTCTCCAGATTTCAAGAACAATAATTAATACTAGTAGTGTTTTTTTTATCTTATCACAAATCATAATGCTTGAGTTTGACGAATTACTCGAGGATAAAAAAAACCTTTAAACATACTGTAATTTCGATAATAGAAAAACCGTTGGAGTAATCCGACGCAGTTGCAAATTTTAAATATTGTTATACAATGGAACGGTGTTGAATTTATATTGTCTCTATCTGAGATTTGACAGAAATGAGAAAATATTCAGTCATAAATTATTACAAAATGTAGGCATCTTATTTTTAAGAAAACATTATATCGACTGTGGAAAGGAAAAAGAGCATCACCCACACCAAAAAGTATTGTGTATAACTCATACAAAATGTAATAATACACTATATTTATCCAGAAATTTATAATATGTCGACACTGTAGAAAGGCAAAAGGACATATCCCTCCGTCTTTTCAAAATATATTTTCTTCGATAATCACAATTCATACAACTTAATACACGTTTTCGTTCGGGCTATACACAATATGTGTTGGGTGGATTACGTCTTTTTCCTTTCCACAATCGATATGTATATCAACGATTTTAAATTTGAATGGATGTAATTTTTATTATAAATGAGCTCGTTGTTTTACTGATTTTAATGTACCATTAAATTATTATTTTAGTGTATACAATGTTATGTTATTAATTATTCAAATCGAATTTTTAGCAATATTATACTTCAGAAACTATTAGAGTAGTTGAAATCTCTATTCATAGGCGATAATTAAATTATGTATTCTTGTAATTTATACCAAATTTTTTGATGAACCTGTTGAAGAAACACATCTGGTGCTTCCGCCTGAAAAATAACAATCTAAGAAATATTATTTTCCTCGAATATACTCGAGTACTTTATATACAAGAGTTTTTGACTACTCGGGTATTAAAAACTTCAAGTAATTTGACATCCTTACCAAGGCTGTGCCACCTGAGAAAATACAATCTATATTTTCAATTTTATTATGGCGCTCGCGAAGGGAAACGTGGTATTATTATGTCTAGAGATTGTATGGTAAGTATTTAATAAATAAAATTGGGAACCATTAACTGCGTTTGTCTCGAATTGTTTTTCTTATTTCATATTTGTGCTTTTCTTCTTTACTCAAAAAAACAGCAGAAACGTTATTTTAAAACTGTAAATAATACGAAATTTCAAATGATATTTTATATGTATCTGAAAGGTGAAACCCGGGTCGTTAGTGACAAAATACATGGAAGTGTACAAAATCTCAATAATTCAAATTTGATATTAAAATTCAATCAAGCACCCTCAGTCGGTGTCTTAAATGATAAAATATCAATGCTTCGATAAATGCCTTTAAAAGGTAAGGTTTCTTTGTGGTAAAAAAAGGGTTTATTTTTTTTTCATTAAAAATCATTTTGCTAACATAATCTTTATTAAAACAGTACATATGTGGGCAAGAGAAATTAAGACTCAAAGTACTTTGAACACCCTTATAATAAGAATAGACAGGAAACTGGGAGCCCAATAACATATTTCGAGTAAGTAAGTATAGTTTGGTTGGTATAGGATTGGTTATATTGAAATATCACACCATTGTTCCATTAATGACCACATCCAAACATGAGTTCCAAGAAATTATATATTGAAAGAGACAGCGGAAACTCCAGTTTACTGAGGCATAGTGGCGGAAAATGAATATCCGGAAATGAAATTTATGACAAATTTAAAATAACATGACATATTGCTTAAATGATTGATTTTGGAACCATACAAAAAACAGGAAATCATATATGCTGCGGAAAATAAAGCTATTATTTTTTAGTTTGTGGAGTCTAGTTTTGTTTAAAAATTAACATTATTAGGTTTTTAACCATTTCCGCTCACAATGTGAAGCATATGGACTTTTAATGAAATTTGTCTCAATAGAAATATTTATACGGGAAATGCTTGTTACTCGACCGTTTTTTTCAATGAGAGTAGGATATAAAAGATACGGTTAGAAAAGGACTAGTGGTCTAAGGTTAGAAAAAACTTTGACTTCGTCATACTTCAGGTTCTAATTTGATTTTCCTCAATTTATAGTTTTAGAAGTGATGAACGTAGTAAGCTGAAAAGTTCATTCGAATTTATGAAGCTTAAAAATGTTTACAATTTTAGTTTTATATTAAAATGAATTTTTCAATCAAAAAAAGTTAGTGCTCAATTAAAAAATATTTCATATCTATGTATAACTTATCTTGAGGAAGGAATGAAATCATCATTAATAACTTAGGCTATTTGGTGATTATTAGAGATTACAATCCCAGGATACCGATCAATTAGTCATTAGTCAATCCTGTAATCCCGGGATTGTCTAACTATCAATCCCAAGATTTCGGAATTCACTTTAAATGTTAAAAAATAATTCATATTTCAGATTTTTTTTTCATAATTTAAGACATCAACTGAGGGTGCTTGATTGAATTTAAAATATATACTTTAAATATTAAATTACGCTTAGTGACCGATTGTGAATCCCGAAATCCAGGGATCATAAAAATTGTCAGGGATTGTGATGCATTAGTGATGATTCATATATAATTATATTGAACTATCCGTTGTGTTAATATAATAAATTATTGTTCGGTAAAATATTTCAGCCCTTGACCATCACAGCAAGGAAGCAGAAAACTGAATAACGTCAATTATCACAATTAAAAATCCATTGGAAATGACAGAGCTTACAAGATGACGGGGAATTTTAATTTGATGTTGTCAAACTGTCCATAACGGAATAAAATATTTAAGAATAATTCATTTGTAAAAAGTATATATCTAATTGAATTATTATTCTAAAGTAAACTTTTTAAAAGTTTCTATTCATCGGTTACCAATATGATAACAAAAAGTTACTCCAATTCTAAGAAAGTTGTAACTTTTAAATTTTAAATTGAGCAATTCATTATTACTAATGCCATTTTGAATTATGACAAATTGCTTTTATTAAACTTTTTACTTATAACGATAATAAAAAAATGCGTAAATTAAAAGAAACTATTAATTGAAAATATGTTTTATCAATTTTTTCTTTGAATACGCATTATTTTGGGGTAGATAATTCAAAAAAGAAATTTATTAATATCTTGATCATTTTTCTTTCTTCAGTGGTACCATATGGGCTTTTATAAACATTATTATTTGTAATACTAGAAATTGCCAGGGGGCAGTGCTTATGAATTAAAAATATTTTGATTAAAATCACATTAATTTTTTAAACTTTTATATGTATTGCTTAAACATGATTCGAATATCATGAATATAAACATGAAAAATCTGGTATTGTCTAGGGCTTTCAATCCCAGGATCCCGCAATTATTCAATCCCGTAATCTCAGGATTGATATTTAGACAATCATGGGATTTCGGGATTCACTGTAAATGCTTGAAATTGTTTAAGAGAAAGTAAAAACTGTTTTTATCGAAACCATTATATGGTGATTCGCGTTATGAATCTTCGAAATGCTCTCCTGTAAATTCGCATGTTTGCAGATACGGGATTATACGCAGGGAGTGTCGATATAATGGGGACTTACATCAAGTAGCCGGGTCAGAATTTTTAAACCTAAAACCAATGTAAAATGTTGTTTCCCTTCCAAAAAGTGGTCATTTTATTTTTATAGTTTACATTAGTTGGCCGAGACCAACTCTGTCGTCTTTAAGATGAGATTCAATCATTAACTCATATTTCTATTTTTTGAGGGTTACGTCAATTGGCTAAAACCTCATCGAATATAAACTGTTAATAATATTTTTTTTAAAATAAAAAACAATTCATTTGTACTACTTCCACATATTTATAATGATCAGGATCGGTTTCGCTCATTACGAGCATTATCAACTGATAGTGCTGAAGTACAAATGATTTTTTTTTTATTTTTTTAAATAAAATGTCTTTCCACCAAGAATTAACAGAGAAAGTAAAAGTGATTAATGTATACATGTTTTATTTTCATGTAGTCGTCAATGCCAGAAGCGCTGGCTTGCAGCATGGCTGATGCGGAGCCGGATCTCAGCACCTTCGAAAACAAGACAGGCCTCGCCGAGGACATGAAGTTCCTCGCCAGCATGCCGGAGCTGTGTGACGTCACATTCCTCGTTGGAGACACCAGGGAGCCAGTATGCGCTGTCAAAGCAGTCCTTGCGGCAAGGAGCAGGTTTGGTCAGACATATATTGTTAATGATAGACGCAGACAAAGCGCCAGGCAGTTTGCGGTTATATAACACACACCATGTACAATGTTGTATATCCAATGACACACTCAAGACACAGGCAAAAAGGTCACTGTAAACATCTTACGTTTGGTAATCCTACCGTTAGAACGAGCGGTCAATTGTTTGTTAGTCAAACGCTACGTTGATTTTTTTTGTGTCTTAAGTTGTAAACTGTAAATAGTTATAACTTTTTTGTATTGTAAATCTACCTACTGCATTTGCTAAAAATTGGGATACAGAACTAGTGTTTTCTTGGAGATTGTTCTAAAATGTGGGATCCAGTCATCTTCAAGTGACCCCGCTAGAAGCGTTCATTTCAACAACTATCAGATTTCATCGAGGATGCTCGACTTATTTTATTATATTATTTATTATATTTTTAATTTTATTATTTTATTATATGCAGTCGAAAAATAATTAAGCGAACTCTAGATGTTCTAAGCGTTAAAGACATTTCATAAAATGTAATGACTAACTTTATGTTTTATCACTTATTATATTTGCTCCAAATACATGGACATATAGTATGTAAGATAGTCGCTGATCTATTATTTTTCCTTAATTGATCTTTCCTTACAGCAGAATGCAGAGTAGAAATGTTATTTGTTTGTTTTTATTTATTTTTTAATAATAAAAAGACAAATTCAATTAAATAGTAAAGATATCGTAATGGAGGATAAGTAAAAACATTTTAAATAGAGCAGGCAGCTCACCATTATTAAATTTATTTTCGTTGAGTTTTTCACCTCCAGTTACCAGTAATTGATTTTTAAATAGTCTATCAGTGTTTATGTCTTAACCTTTCCCCACGCCCAGTAGAATAAAACCCACAAATTGCGATATGGTTAGTCTGATGATGCTTCTTAATGAGACGAAACGCGTCACGTTAGTGATTAAACCAAGTGGAATAACTAAGTTTTCAATTTTAATTTTATATTGAAAATGAACTTCAACAAATTTCTGAATCCATAGAAAATAGAGAGAGAGATTTTTTAAACCGAGTCATTATAACAATAGTGAACGCAGATTTTCGTCAGTTTATTAGACAATTCTTCGTGGAAAGGCATTCTATTTTTAAAATAAAACACAATTTATTTTTCCCTTATTCCATATTTTTATAATGGTCAGGACCAGTTTCACTCATCACGAGCATTATTAACTGATAGAATATAAATCTTAACAAGGCTATTTATATGAAATTGAATGGTTTATCAAACATCAGTTCGACAAAAATTTATTTAAAAATAATCAAACATCGAAAAGCAAAAGCTTGATCATTATAAAAATGTGAAAGTAGCACAAAAACAAATGTGTTTTATTTTTAAAAGATAATGGAAACAGTATTTTTCCATTTTGTTCAAATCGTAATATAGCGTCGCTTAATACATATATAATAAAAGATTTTTTCACCAAGAAATTTTCAAATTTCTAATATGTACTTTTCTCAAGAGCTTTCAGCTCTTGAAAATTTATTATTTCGCCAAGAATAAAATTTCATCACAATGTAATGAAAGAAGTAAGTCTTGGGGATTAACATGGAAACTCCATTTGTTTCCTTATCTAACTATAGTAGAACCTTACGAAAGTTTATATCAGCAGGATTATTAATTTAGAAAATCATCCAGTCATAATAAGCTCGTAATGTGGTTTCAGATAAATGTCACTCAAAAGCTTTGTTTCCTAGAAGATAACATATTAAGAGGATGAATCATTTTTACAAACATATAACATTAATTTGACATATTTAATTTTAATTCCCTTTTTTGTTTTACAAAGCATATACTAACTAAAAAATTAATTACTAATGTTTGGAGGTGAAAATCGCAAGACAAATAAATTTAATACTGTTGAGCCACCTATTCTTTTTAAAATGTTATTAACCCGTTAATGATTTTATTAATTTCATATTCATTTGAATTCATTTTTCATTGACCACATTTAACAATGCATAATTTCTCCAAACACAAGTAATTAAAAATATTTGCGAGCGCTAATTTACAGATTACGCAATAATTAATGAACAATTTAATTTTAGTAAAAACGTTCCATAAAAATATGTATTAACATATTGAACATATTTAAATATCAGTCTGAAGTCTGATTGTCAAAAAGGCGAAACACGTGTCACAATTAATTGTTAACACAACCACTGTAATCAATTTTAATTTTATGTTGAGGATAAATATATTAAATTTATTCTGTCTGCTTTCTTGCAGACAATTATTAACGTCCACAGACAAAAATATTGATGTCTCATAATTTCTGTCCAATACCAAATGTGCCAGAAACGACATATCTTTAGAGCAGGCATGGGAAAACAGCGGCCCGTCGCGTATTTTTCTACGGCCCGCAAGCAATATTATATTTTTGAAAAAGATAAAAAGATTCACGTTTTTATCTTTTAACGCCTTCCGCGGTCCGTCGCCCATTTTAAATTGTTGAATTTGGCCCTTCTTCTGAAAATGTTGCCCCTCCTTGGTTTAGAGGACCACTGTTCAAAAAATATTGGAAGCCACTGCGTTAGATAATCTTCTCGTAGCTCGCGAGACCTTGCGGTGATATTTATACCAAACAATCCGACAATTATTGGCAAAGTTTCATATTCCCCGGACCCATAATAATTTATCCCGTTCTTCAACAAAGTTTATTAATACATTTACAGTATGGGACTCATCACTGGCATCTATTGTTAATAAGCTATTGGGTTTAGGCATTCCGGGTTCCAATACCCACGCATTTTACTTTGTCCTCTAACTTTCATTATAGTTGACAAAGTATCAGTAAGTCCTGCAAGGATTTATAAATATTGATGAAGTATGAAGGATCAAATAAATAGCTTAAATGTTTTGAATTTGAATTGCTGAAATTTTGTAAATTTCCATGTGCTTCTTCACTAACGACCTGGGTTTTGTCTTTCGGCATCTTCAGGGATTTGAGTACACGAATTAACTCAGACTCACAGTTTGAAGATGTCGAAAGGCGAAAACAGGGTCGCTGTCGACGAAATACATGGAAATGTACAAAATTTCAACAATTCAAATTATATCAAGCACCCTTAGTCGATATCTTAAATCAGGGTTCCTCAAACTATGTTTCGCGGAACACTGGTATTCCGCAGAACGGAAATACGTGTTACGCAAAAAACTTGGAATGTTCTTAAATGCTGTTGCAGCTGCAACAAATTCAAACACTTTTGACTTCATATTGATATTATATACAACAAAATTAATAAAGTGCTCCGTTAAAATTTGTGAGTTTGCAAAATGTACCGTTACAAAAAAAGTTTGAGAAACCCTGTCTTAAATGAATAGTTTGAGTTTTTAGTAAATAACATTTTAAATAGGACAGGAAATTTATGAATAGCAAGTCATTCATAAATTTATTTCCCTTGAAATTTCCAACTCCTATCACTAGTAATTAGTAGTGCTGTGGTATTCAGTACTAATATCGTTTGTGTCTTGCCTCTTCTCCACTTCCAGTAGAATGAAATAATCCCTGCTCACCCTTCATGTTCAAGTTGAGACTTAAAATCAGAGTTTACACATTTTTCGGGAAGTCTCTTTAGACTACATTCATATCGAGAGACATCTAGTTTTCATTGTTAAAGGCATTATGTATTAGTAGCAGAGCGATATAGGTCCTAGCTGCTATCATAAGAAATATAGGCATAACATAATGATGCAAGTGCCATTTTATCTATAATAGAAGCAAAAAGATGCAAGTGGAGTTGCATCTTAATAGTTTATTATTATTTTAAACAAATGCATTAGGATGCAACTCTCTTTGGATCTCTCTGCCTCGCAATAGCTTTGTATCTATGGGCACACTAATATATAAAAATATATTTTTTAAATGTAATATGTATTGTTTTATTTATACAGATAAATTGCTTAATTTTTACTTGACTATAAAATGAAAAATGAAATACAAATCCACAGTGACAAAATGTCTTTAGAGGCAGAAGGATGCAAATACTACTTTTTTATTTATTAATTTTTACATATAAAATGCAATGAAAAATATTTATTTATTACATATTACAGAAGAAATTTAATTGAATTAAAATAAAAAAAATAATAATCGCAATCTGTAAATTTTCTTGGAAGTTATGAATATTCATTCAAAAAATAAAGTGTTTTTAGGCTCTCCTAAACAATTTGATATTTGGCAGTTGCATCCGTCTGTGTCTGGCGTGCAAATATTTAGAGACAAATTGTCATATTGTTTTGATTATTTAAATTTTCACATTTTATAATCATGATTTTGCAAAACGCTTTTGTCTCGAACTACCCTGTTAAATAGCTTCCTTCGTTTTTATTTTACTTGTTAAAGTTTCATTTTAAAACGATCGTTATACCGGTTTTATTAATTAAGAATATAATATGTATGTATTATACTTACAAACAAAATATTTCATAAGTGTCTGTAAATAGAAGCAAAATTAATGAGACCTGAGAGTGGGCTGTTTGCTTAAGATTTCTGAAGCAATTACGTAACTACTTAACTTAATATTATAAAGAAGCAGGATGCTTCTAAGTAATTAGAGAAGATTAAAAATCCTCGATTAGGAAGTTAATCAAAATTAAGCCACTACGTCATTCAATCATTATAACACAAGAAGTGGGTAATTTAAATCCAGTCATGATTTTTACTAAATTGAATCGAAATGTAAAAATATGTATTTCTTCTTTTAATTTTATTATCATCCACTCCCAGTGTGCAGTATATGGACACCTTATGTAATTATCTTATCAGAAGCTTTTTTTTACGAGATTTGCTTGTTACTCAGTTTCTCAAGCGCTCATTTTCGAAAATACGAGATAGGATGATAAGGCTAGAACCGGACTTGTGGTTATCTAGTCGCTTTCGCTACGCCCCGTTGTTAAGATTAGATGGGTAGGAGGGAGTTTCAGACATCGCAAACACCCATGTCTACCAACAGAAATCCAAAAATCGATTTAAAAATCAATTTATCAAACTGTGCGTAAAAATAACCAGACGTTGACCACTGCATCACGGATTCGTTAATTTTATTTAATACATTGACTTAAATTAGGTAAATTATATTCAATGATTCGATCAGTTTTTTTTAATAAAGTCGGCTCCATGGCGCAGTTGGTAACGTCGTTGGCTGCGACCACGGATATATCGTGTTTAATTCCCCGTGCGGACAGTTTCATACATTGATCTTTCCATCTATCTATGAATTTTTATCCGTATTTAAAGTGTTTGTGATGTTTAAAACTCCCTCTTACTCATCTGATCCTCACAGGGAGTAGCGAGAGCGAATAGCTAACCACTAGTCCTGACCTAGCCCTATCCTTCTATCCTGACTCTCTTGGAAAGAAGAGAGGTTAAACAACTAAGTAACAAGCAGTTTTTATAGAGAAACTCTGTTGAGACCCCTACTTTAGGAGACTATATGCTCTACGTCGGGAGCGGACACAAAAAAATACTTTTTAGCACTTCTCTAAGTGAATAAGAATAAACTCAATCAGGACTGACAGAAGTATGCGATATCAAATGATCGTGTGTCAAGAATTGCGTATGTTTGTGGGAATGCGTTTGTTGAATAGTATGTCGATCATGGCTGATGATGATTATAAAGAATGGTAAATGACAACAACATAGCATGAATAAAAAAAAATACAAACCAAATACCCTTAATAATGGGTCAGAAGCCGTATTGACAATAAACGTGAAATATTTAAATAACTTCCCCTACTACACTAACAGTGTTGTAGGGGGGTGTTCAAAAATATCGGGTTTTCTTCTGCATTTCAATATACGGTAAACAGTATTAAATAGATCTCATAAATATTTTCTATATAAGATTCGAAATACCCGTAATACAACAATATGCGTGCAAATTTGAATGTAAAGTTGGACTTGGAATTGTGTGTTTATTGGACTTTATTTGACCCTTAGAGGTGGTGGTTTGTAAAGAGTAGATTGTAAGTTACAGGCAGCTCGTGAGATATATATTCATCGTCGGCTTAACTAGAAAACAGCTTTTCTACATTTCAGCAAAATTTTCACTAGAGTTTAAAAACTTAATAAACTTATTTTTAAGCAATGTTATTATATGAAATTTACATTTTTTTCTGAATAATCTTAAGTCATTATTCATATAACATATCGTTGGTATAGTGGCAGAAGGCGTTAAGTGAAAAAATTTTGTTTTGTGATAATCAACTTGTAAGAAAATTATGAAATTTAAGTCTCTCTGTTTATATACATTAACCATTATTTATTAAGTCAACCATTTTACGTAATTCGTTAATCATTTACAAATTCGATTTAAATATTAGCAATTGTTTTCTTACAGTAATGTAACAATATATTTTTACTACTTATAACAGACAACGAAATTGATTTAATTCATATTGATTTATTCAAATTACGTAAAAAATACATGGAATGTGGCTGAGCTTGTTTTTTCAGATGTTTGACAATCATAAAATGTATTGTACTGTATTCATAACTGAAAACAGCCGATTTTCGACGTATCGCCATCTGCCACTATGCTGACGATATGTAAAATTCAAAAATAACATTGGTTAAAACTGAATTTAATGAGATTTTAAGCTCTCCTGAACATTTTGATACATAGTTTGTTAGTTAAGCCAACGTTTTTTTTGTATAAATTATTAATATTTATATATATAATGGGAATTTTACCTGATACAGGTTTTGTTGCTCAAGTAGCAATTATAATACATATTTGGCTTGATTTATCTGTCTGTTTTAATATACACACTCTCTCTCTCTCTCTGCCAGCGCACGATCAAAAAGACAAAGTGTGTGTGAGCGTTAGTGTTGAGTTGAATTTTCAACGCACACCACAAATACACACTCTCACTGTTTGCAAGTCTGACAGTTGGCATTGCCATAATTAATAGTTATGGAATAATTAAAGTTGAAGGTATCTGAAAGCTTAAAGCTTAGCAAAATTTAGACAGATAGGAAATATCGTGAATGTGATATTACAGCTTTGATATTTATTGGAAAACATATAATCTACACAGTATAACAAAAAAGTACCGTGGCTTGTTAAATTAAAAATTTCTTTGATAACAGACTATCTTTTTTTCCAAATCCGCCATAACTTATCGAAGCGAATGCAGTTAATTGCCTCGTTTACTTTAACGCAGCGCTTAAGCGATGAAGTAAACACACTCAGTATCTTTAATGTTATCTCTCTCCAACAGCCGCTTGTTAAGCCCAGTCTGGCGAAACAGCGATACCGGTGGACTCATTAACACCGTATAATTTCACTTTATGCTTTATATCGTGGAAAATATTCAGCGCTTAAAGCACTTTTTTCAATTTACCCAGTTCAGTTTTTTTTTTATCGTAGGAAGATGAAAAAAAGCATAGCTTTAAATAAAGGCAACAAATTAAATGGTCAGAATTTAAATCAATTTTTGGTCGGAATAAAATTATTAACGGTCTGAATAAAATTATTATACGGTCAGAATCATAGGTTAGATTAGGTTATAAATACTGACCATAAATTATTTATTTTGCTCTATGTAATTCTGACCGATACATTATGGTCATTTAATATAAATTCTGATCAATGTTTTTAAGGTGTTAACTGTCAATTCTTGGTGGAAAGACATTATATTTTAAAAAATAAAACACAATTCGTTTGTACTACTTCCACATATTTATAATGATCAGGACCGGTTTCGCTCATCACGAGCATTATCAACTGATAAAAATACAAACATAACAGGCGTATTTTTTATATAAATCGGTCCTGATCATTATAAATATGTGGAAGTAGTACAAACGAATTGTGTTTTATTTTTTAAAATATCTGATCAATGTATTAAAAATTATGACCGAAACCGCATTAAAATACGAGCCTTAAATAAAGACCAATGTGGTGTGTTATTAACACATTAAATAATGTTAACACCCTGTTTTCCACGCGATGTCTAGTAATAAATACTAGCTTTTCATAAAATGATATGCTGATAAGATCTCTATAAAGAATATATAGCTACCTAATAATTCTGACAACACACGCGGAACGTTTTGTAATATTTTTATGAAAACAGTTTTGTATATCTTACCAAAACTTCTCAAATATTTGGGTACGGCGAAAATATTAAGTCTGTATTCCCTAACAGTGAATTCTTTTCCAAAACTGAATATTTCCGGGAAGAATTCCGTTTTGGGAGATTTTTATGAAGAATTCAAGTTAATATAATCATACGTGACCCTATATTGAAAACGCATGCCTCTTCCTTTCTGTGATGGTCGAATTAGATTTTCATCGATTGTTGTTTATGTTGGTTATTTCTTCAAGTCAAAAATCATGGTCTTGTGCGCAGTAAGTGGCTTGACTAAATGTCACGATAAACGTACCAGTGGTTGACCGTTTAAGAGAAAAATTCATCAAAAATAACGGTTAACGTTTAACATTAGACCGAATGATGACAAAGCAACTGTATTCATAGTGGATCAAATGTGTTAATTAATATGATAAGACAAAAATTAGAAAATAGTCTGTTACAAAAAAATTGTGTTTAATTTTTAGCTACTATGTTTTTGTTGACCATCTAAAAATTTGAAAGTTCCAGTAATTGACCACTTTTTTTCGGCAGTTGACCATGCCTAATCAGAGGGTTTCATGACAACCTTTCATCAGAGCTTCCTGTAAGAAAACTCTTGGTTGAAGCAAGGAGCGTTTACTTACATTCACTGATATCCTTAACAATTCTCTTAAAAAATTCAAAATAAAAAACTTAATGCATAAGGTGTTGCTTTCAAATGGCCGCTATGACACCTTAATGACATATATGGTGATGTGTTACTCAATCTAACAAAAGATGGTTTCTCTTGACTGAACTTATTTTGGGCGCTTTTATTGAAACAGGTCAACTCCAGGTACATGGTCAACTACCAATACATTTACCTTACTTCTGTGAAAGATTTGATTATTTTTTGCAACTTTATCACAAACTTCATTTGTCTTCTTTCGTATTTGAGATCATAATAACTTTCTTACTTAACAGAATTAAGAGGATACAGTATATTTTCCCCTCTTAACGAAAATTCTTAATCGCTTACCGTCGCCTAAATCTCATGGAACGAATAAAAAAAATATTTAATTATTTACTGAAAGCAAAACTTTTCTATGATTTTTTTCTTAAACATCAAATCCAAGTTACTTACAATAATCTCTAAAGAAGTCATGGCGTAAAGCAGTGAAAGAAATATCGGAAAAAACATCTGTCAACGCTTTGCTAGACAGGTTTGAAAAGGAAACAAAAATAATTAAAATATGGTAAAGAAACAATGGTAACAATTGGTTTAAGAAAAAATCCACTTTTCCAGCGTTCACCAACCTTTGAATTCCGCAGATCATTAACGTGATTTATTTTAAATATTCAAATACATGCAGTATATAAAATAATGATAATAAAAACATTAAAACAAAATGATTTATATTTTTAGCTGCGTATATTAAATAAGTTTATGGATTTAAGGCTCCTACAAAGTTAATGCAAACCACAAAAAAAAATTTGCAGACCACCTAACTGTAGTAAAGTAAAGTTTCAGTACATAGGGAAAAAAACAGCGCATTTAAATAAATTAACGAAATCATGAAATGCAACTGATTCACTATCGTGCTGGGCGGGTTTGTATGGTGATAGTTTTATGGTCACGATAAGAATTGGTGTGACATTAACTTTGCGGAAAACTTCATTTTAAATTCAATATCATAGAATGATAAAATGTTTTCGAAAACATATAAAGTTACCTAGTCAAGCGCCAAAAATATAACTGATTATTTTTGGTCAGTTTGTATGAATACATTAATTGTTTTTCTCCACAATATATCAGAGGAGAAAACAAGCAAGCCATTTTCTGTACAATCGCTTAAAAGTAATTGGACAGTAATAAATATCTATGCATTGTGATAAAACTGTACTTCTCATAAAACATTCGTTGCTTGAACTGTTTCGAATCCTTGACACAAAACTTCTAGAGCAGACGTCGCCAAGGTGGCCCACATGCTCCCCGCCACTTGTGGCCCGTGGAGCTGTATCATAAATATGAACATTTTTCACCCAAAACTACTAAAAGAAAATTACATCACGTTTTATTCGTATCATATTCCATATATGGAAATATCTCAGTACATTAACAAAACTATCGTGTAAATCTCTTCTATATTCTTGTGTTAATCACCAAGTTTAACTGATTTTAAAAAGTGTTCTCAAATCTAGTAAATATGTTTAATTCTCAGTTATATTTTATTTTTAATCAAAAAAAAAAGATTTTTTGTTTTCTTTGAATAACGACCAAAACTGGTTGTGCGGCCCGGCGGGAAATCTCTTTTCAAAACTTTGGCCCGGCTGCTGAAACGGTTTGCCACGTCTACTCTAAAATACAAACCCAAATGGTTTACTTAAATTTGCTAGATGAGCAAGTAAGCCACTTTAGAAGACTACAATTATAACATACAAATCAATATGTCAAAACAAAACGGTTTACTGTTGAAATTGTGATATGGTTTAACTCCGGTGTGGAGTGTACCCAAGTGTCTATCGTTTGCTTTACTGAAACAGTATATCAGTATAGAAGTTTGAGTAGTGAAAAGAAGAAAAACAAAATTACCATCTATCTTAATCTACTTTTCAATGGAGATCTGTCACAATTATGTAGTATCAACTTCTACTTGCCACTTGAGTGACTACAAACTCTGAGTTGCCTACCGCTGCTCTAGAGTGTTATTTATCGGCTTATACGAATAGTCTGAATTAATTAATATGTATAATCAGGAAAACAGCTTACAGTTTTACTTTATTTACTAAACCCTAGAACTTAGTAGTGTTCTATAAATACATGTGTCAATACTTCAGTATCTAGTAAGGTAAATGAATATCATAACAATTGATCGAGCGGAAAATCGTGATACTCGATAATAATAATGATACAAAGCTTTTTCTTAGATTCATCTAGACCTTTTTATTATATCGTGTGTTCTGAAGTAATGTCACGTTCGCAGAAATAAAATATCACAAGAATAGAGCTTTCGTCTGCGAGATATCAATCGAAAACCTAACGAGAAATAGGCAATACGTGACAAATCCCGAATACCATTTCCTAAACAGTGAAAGCTTATGATCATGGTACCAACCGAAAGCAACCCTTGAAAACACTTATATATTTACCCTGAAGTGAGCCCTCGAGAAGGGAAGTGGCCCAAGTGATAAAATGGTTAATCAAATAACATTTTGAATAGGATAGATGGCTCACCACAATTTCAATTATTTCCCTTAAAATATTCACCTCCAAACACTATAGTATTACCAACATTACTTAACTGAATTTGGAACCAGAATTGTCACTCTAGAATAAATTTCTCCGATTGTCATTTTATTCAAAATAAATATCTTATCTACTTTTAAAAACCGTCGCTGAAATATCAGTTTTTGAAGTTATTGAAATTTCAGTTCTCGTTAAGTATGGCAACATTCCTTAAGTGACGGTGTCGCACTCACTAGCTGCCAAGTTAAATTGGTACATCTATAATAATTAATTTCGAAGTAGTAGTGTTATGGTAATTAGTAGTATCATTGTTTGTATCTTACACCCTACGCTTTTTATGTCAGAATTAGAATCATTGTTTAACTTAGGAATAAGTAACCTTGCGATATAGTCAGTCTGAAGATGCTTCTTAGAGAAGCGAAACGCGTTACATTAGTAACACGGCCAATGGAATAACTACCACGTTATGAATTTTAGTTTTACTGGTGAAACTCGTTTATTGAAAGTTTTAGTTTTAATGCACAATAATTGAGTACTTGTGTAGTTGTGTAATTAAGTGTGATACGTATTTCACTTCTTTGAAAAAATCTTCAGATTAAATATATAGTAAATATATTATTTTTATTGCTGTTGATCCCAATTACCTAAATATTAAACCCATTAGAAATTGCGGTGGATTTTACTAATAAACTCGAATTATTAATCATTTTTCTGAGGGGCAAAACCTAATAGAAACTATTTTAAGACTGGAAAGTAATATTCTAATGTAAACCATTATTTACTAAGAATTTACTGTTTCTTGATTTCCAAGAATCTGGATTTATTAATTTTCAAGCTCTCGCTTACCAGTAAGAATAATATTCATTACTGTTTTTATTAAGATCATTGATACTTTCTTTGGGATAATTATGAAACTATTTGTTTTCATTTATTTTAAGCATTCATATTTTTCATGACAGTCAACTTTAAAAACAGTCGTGATCTTTGCTGAAAAATTTATTTTGTAATATTATATCGTCGCTGTTTTGTGAGAAAACAATAAACCGAAATAATAATCAAAATGTTCTTATTTAGAAAACACTTATTTTTATAAATTATTATTTTACCTAACAAAAGTTTTGCATAAACAAACTAAACAAAAAAGATATAACATTTTAAACACTTCAAAGTCCAATTACTCAAAACTCGAATTTTTCAGTTAGTATCTCTTAAGAAACAACGATGATATATCGATGTCTTAGTGCATACGTAGCCAACCTTTTCAGGAGCCGGGACAGATTTTGAAAGTAAAATTTCTGGCCACAATCTCCACAATCAATGAATTGTTGAGATTTTTTACATTTCCATGTAGTTCATCACTAACAACCCAAGTTTGGCCTTCCGGCATATTCAGGCATTCGAGCACACGAATGAACAACTGATATGGAAATGTACAAAATCTCAACAATTCAAACAGCCTATGTCGATATCTTAAATTATTAACAACCAATGCTTATCATTGTGCTAAGTAAACAAAAATATTATTTTATCATTCGTATAATGACAGAAGACGTTAAGTAAAAATTTGACTGTTTTGAGTTCGTAAGTTTATCTTTAACGGAGCTATAAATTCCCTCCCGTGGGTCACGCTCTAGCCACCCATGTCTGAATGCAAAGATATTGTAAGTCTAGTTTTTCGAAATTGAGTTAACATCTTTATGTCGTAAAAATATTGTACGTCCAAATAGGTTATTTTTGGAGATATTTTATCATTAAAATGCATAATATATACATACTGCATATATTTTTCATGCATCTCAAATCTTCAAATTCGATTCAATCAAAATAAACAAAACTGGACATAGAGTATCTTATATTTTAAAAATATTATTTAGTATAATAGCTTTAAAAGTCAATTAACTCTAATTTAATACATTATTAATTCATATCACAATTACGAAAAAATCGTTCAAATATTTTTTAAAACAGCGAAATACATAGCCGCAATTATTGTGTTTAACAGTTTTAGATAAAATGCAACGTATCAACCTTTTTAGTTGTATAAAAGCAAAAATGTCTCTGTCCATATCCTCAAATAGAAATAAAATAAAAAGCGATACTACGGTAATTCCTATGCTTTATACGAACATGTGAGTTTTTTAGAATATATATGTTAATATAATCCAAGTGACTAAATTTTATGATTTTGTATGGACAGTGGTGATTTTACATGTAAATATAAATTATAATTTAATTGTTCACGGTTTTCTGGGGATATTGCATTTGATCTGTTAATTTGTATACATACACAATAACGTGGAAAGTATTTTTGCATTCATATTTTATGTAATATTAGACTTTTTGTGGACATTGTGTGTGTTTGTTTAAGGTACTAACAAAATTATATTGTCTTTTGTACTTCATACTAAGTCAGCGATATATAATAAAATATATTTTTTCAAGCTAGATATGTATTCCTTTATTCCTTTGTCATTTATTCAAATAAACTACATCGACTTTTGGTATCGAGATTTGAATAAAACATTACAAAAACAATTTCAGCACGCGATCAAAAATACTGCTCCGACATGTCTTTCTAACCTCTACAAAAGGTCAAAACAATGAAGTCAGAAACGAAAATAGTAAATCAAGTCGATAAGGGCTTATCCGTTTTGCTAAATAAAATGTCATGACAAGCCTTAAAGTAATAGAAAAGATAGGTGATTAGTTTAAATATTCTATCATAAACCTCATCTTACCATACTCCCAATGTAAAGAGTAGTGATACATGACGATGCAGATTTACGTAACATTATGCTTGTCATTATTCGTCAGCAATATAGACAAGGCTAATTGGCAAATATCCTCAGTTTAATTTTTAGCTCACTTAAAAACGCAGTCAGCGAAATCAAGCTGTGACTGATATACGACACGAATTCTGCATATGCTGCGGTAAAAGTGAGCGCTCTGAAAAGGCAAGTCACGATGACTAAAGTAGGACACAGACGGTCGACGACAGTATATATGAACAAAGAAGAAAGTACCCCATTCATTCTGTCATCGCCCTTCGAACGGGATTCTGTCGTGAACTGAATCATCGTGATCATTATCATCCGTACATACAGATACATTGCATCATGCATAATGTAATTGAAATCATATTCTAAAACGGTATATTTACTCCAAATGGACTATCACAAATTAGAACAGAAACTTTTGAAAAAACCGGTTTATATTCATAAGCTCAACATTCTTTTTCGGAGACGTTAACCATTCCGTATTCATGGTGTAACAATGCGTTACATCGGTCTTTAAACATTTAAATTATCTGTGAAATAGGTTATGCAAAATATTGAACATTTTGCTATTTCTAAATAAAATAGTTCTACATATGCCTAAACATTAAAAATATATTGTAGTGCACGTCTTCGTCGTATAATTAATCGTAATTTGAAAACCTCGTTAATTTTACCATCGAAAAAAATACGAAATTATAGAATAGTTTAGTAAAAATTAGTATAATGTAGTAACAATCCGAGATGCATGATCCGTTTTGTTTCAAACGGCACCGAAACACGTCTCGAACTTGTTCCGCTATGAAGAACTTAGATTCTTGCGTCTTTCAATATTTTCGCATAGTTCGATATGTATTTCAGGTTTTACACACAAAATATGACATAAAATAATTACTTGATACTACATAAAACCGCATGTCACTTTTTGAAGTTGTCATTTCACTTTATAAATGCGTTTATATGACAAAACTCGCACGGTAACGAAATGTGACGGCGTGAAGGGATTTTTGCATGAAAACAGGAAGGTTAATGATATTAGGATGGAATCATGAAAGCACTCGTTATTAGATTATTAATGTTCTCCATATACCTCACTTTTAGGATTAGATGAGTGGTAGAGGAATCGATTAAAAATCAATTGATGAAAGAGTATTATTATATTTAATTTTGATCTTGACAATGGCTAAAGACCGTTGAATATTCGACTTCATGACACGTAGGAAAAGAAAGAAAAGTGAAAAAATGTGTTGTAACGAAGAAATTTTAAACGATTTTCTGTTTATACGTTATTGCTAAAATTCGATATGTGTGCTTTAAAGTTCTTATTCTAACCTCAAAGTTTGTTCCGTGCTTTGTATACATTATACGCTGAATAAAGTAACTTTCCTTTTTGACCTTTTGAAAAAGATACATATCGAAAGTGGTACGGCAATACAATCACATACTTCAAAGAGCTTTTTGCCTTTTCAATTTGGAAAGAGCACATTTTGCAATCGCCAGCACGAAACTCTTCGAATTGACCCAAAAATAGTATTTCCGCTTGAAAGCTTTCTATCTTACGCAAGAAAATATACAAATGTGTATTGTGTATAGAATGCGGATATATTACAAACTACTTATTTTAATAAAAAAATACTAAATGCTACTAGTATGTAAAAATATCTAAAAAAACATAATATTCTTTATTGAACGATTCAAATTTCATATTCCTTATGATTATAAAGCCATTATCCATTGTCCATTTGACATAATTTTTTTCTTGAAACTATTGAAATTATAAGTTTTTTTTTGTATTTATTATTACATTTTATGTGAAATGACTTGTAGGACGTATTTTTTGTTTGATTTTGATAAAAATTGGCCTTACGGATTTTTGCGTTTAGATGCCTTATTTAATATGTTTATATAACATTGTCGCTATTCTGAAAAAGAAACAACATATAGTGAATAACCTATTGTAATTAAATTAGTGTTGAATATCTGTGTTCTTAAACTTAGATAAACAATTTATTGTTCAAATACAAGTGGTCCTCGACTTACGCCCGAGATACTTTCCTGAACTTTGGGCGTAATTCGAATCGGTCGTAAGTTGGATTCCATTCAAAATATTTAAATTAAATATTGTTCGTTTCAGGTCAGTTTTAGCGATGTCACTTTCATGTGTGGAAATAAAGCAGATTTTGTAGATGTTGATCCTTTAATAGGTTCACTAATTCTTACTTTATTCTTCAAAATTGTAGAGTGTGAATGTGCTTTGATTTTCGTTGAAGTCCTTCACTATTTTACCATTCTCATATTGCTTGATTGGTTTTAATTTCGTTTCTAAGTCTATTGCACTTCTCTTTTTTTTATCACGTGTATTCCCTCTAATATATAAATTATTTATTTAGATATTTTTTACCAGACACTATCGGTACAATTAATTAATTATTCACTTCAAAAATTAAGTTTACTAAATATTTATAATTGAATATAAATTAATATCCAAATTAGAAAACACTACGATTGATCTTTCTTCCCGTATGCATCAATCGTTGACAAAAAGTGCTCCGTGATGCAATAAATATTTTTTTTTTTAATTTTTAGTCGTAAGTCGAATGGTCGTAAGTCGAAGACTACCTGTATCGTAAAAATAAAAACACTTAAGAAATAACTTTGATTATAACCTTCTATTGCATCTTTATTTATGTTTTTTAATATAATTATATGTATTTAAAAAGAATTTAAATTTTAACGAATTTTTGTTCTCTTGTAAAAGTCATGTTTGAGTATAAATCTCTTTATCAATACAACTTTTCTTTTTGAGAACGTGGATATTTTGAACACAAAATTGTTCTTTTATATTTAAACAATAGAGGGTTTTTCAACGGTAAAATAGGAGTTAAGTCTCAAAGATACAGAAATACCACAGACCACAGTATACAAATTTAAACATAATTAATTGTAAATTCTTATTAAAACTATATTATTAGCTTAATGTACTTAAGAGTATTAGTATTAAAGTGTAATAAATACTCTACGAGCTTTTATTAAAATGTTAAGTAAATATGATTTTCAAAAATTTGAGATATCGTTGATAAAACAATTGATATTTTTTCAGAGTATTCCACAAAATGCTCTACCAGGCTCCAAGTCCCCAGAGAAAGAAAGAGCCAGCACCACGTGAGAATAAACTTCGACTTTTCTTGAAGAGATCATCAGAGCCACTCCTAAATCTTCAAAATGCAGCCAATCAGGTATATTTTTGTTTTCAATATGAACTTATGTTTTCATAATATAGAAATATTAATATTTTAACGACACTGCTACATAAGACTAACTACTACACCAAATAGTTTATTTAGTTGTCTATAATACGAATCTATTATCATTTCATAGACACTATACTAAATCATACATACAATTCTAAGATCTTCACTGTTTATCATTAAGAGTAACAAGTATTACAATAATGTATTCTTGATAATATAAAATATCCATCGCACTGATTTAAATATTTTTTTACAATATTATTGATTTGAAATATCACCTTATTATGGTCACAATTAGGGATTCTAACTATTCGAATATTCTAATAGTTTCTATAGGCTTGTAATGAAGGTATCTCAACAGAAGTTTTTTCTACGAGAACCGCTTGTTACTCAGTTGCTCAACTTCTCTCTCTCGAAGAGATTAGGGATATAAAAATAGGGCTAGGACAGGATAAGTGGTTAGTTAATCGTTTTTGCAACACCCTGTTCTTGAGATCATAATTTCAAGTTTTTTAACGATTTATGAATCGAAGTATGAGTGTATGTAATAACGTAACATGTTCCTATTATTAAATATTTCACTCAAAAACCTCAAAATTCCATTTTTTATTTACTTAAATATGTAATGATAAGATAAGGATCAAATCAATAACAATATATAGATGAAAAAATAGTTTCATTACATTTTTTACGAACATAACATTCAAATGAAATGTGTGGTCGATTTATAGTACTGATTCCAACTTATTTAAGTATATGGATAAATATTTATCATTTTATGCTAAATAACTATAATATATTCTGACTGAAAAAATATCTTTGGTTAAATCAAGTAACTTATTATTTAAAATTAAGCTTTACATTCACATCTTCAATAATAACAAAATACAATACAACTTTTATCTATCATTGTATAAATTTATTTGTCATTAATTCATATAGCAAGACGTAAGTAAAACAAAACTTAATTTAAATATGTAAATGAGTAAAATTTTATCTTTTGATAATTATACGATTCAATTCTACACGCTTAAAAAATGAATGCACATTTATTTACTGTTATACATAGACCATTCAGCCACAACAGATGAGCGTAAAAAATTCTCATATACTTTTCATATTCACCTGTGTAATTTTACTGTTTACCTGAAAAGAAAAAAGCATCAAAAGCCAACCCTTGTTAATGACAATGTTAGAAAAGCCCCTTTGTGAAGCTTTGATATGCTTTTTGATGTTTCGACCCCCTTTCAAATTGTATGTATATTATACTATCCATATACAAGTATTATAATGTAATAAGTAAACACTTGCTACGAGAACAGTGCGTAAAATTTGTGGTATTTCAAGAATGCTACTAAAAGCAGCTTTTGGTGAAGCTTTTTCATGTTACGTTTTACTCTGTAGTTCTATAAGAGTCGAAGCATAATGGTTTGATTAAAGATTTTTAAATTTCATTAAATATACATCGTAAAGCTTTACTCGTAATTATGTTGAATTGTTTAAAATCAAAACTATAAATTGATTGATATTGAAACCACTAGAATGTTAGCACTGTAAATTGAAGCTAGTGTTTACTATATATAATAAAATTCCATGACTATTTGTGAGATATGAGTTCAATCCAAATAGGTTTTTTTTTTATATTAGATAAAAAAAATATTAAACGCAGTAAAGTAAACAGGGCTTAAAGATCATTCAAGCTGTCTACGACATGAATGTTCTACTAACGTTATTATTATTAAATTATCACGTACAAAGTGTATTTTCGTAATATCACGTTATACAATTCTAAATTGAATTAGTACCACCAATTTGGGTGAGTTTTTCCATCCGTCTAAGATTGGCCCATTACATGAAAGATGGTGCTGTTATAATATCATGATAATACTAATAACATGTGAATATTTTTTAGCTAAGCAAAGTTATGGAGTAGCATCTGGTAGTAAAAATATGAATTGATGTGCAACATAATTTATGATAAAACACAATTTAAAAACTATTTTTGAAATAAATTGGATTAGCCATATTTTCGATTTGTATCACTAATCTGTAAACCAAATGCTGTATGTTTTTTCCCATTTCAATTATGTGCAGAATATATGAAAGCATAAAGAAAAGTTGCCAAGACTTTAAAACCACTGCATTTATAGTAATTACAGTGATTATTTGTATTGTGGCCCAAATTCACCCAGGTTGGATGAAATTTTTTCCCAACTTGTTTTATCTATATTTATATATCAATAAATCTATTTATGGTGATTAAATTTCAATACCACACATGAATGCCATGGCGAACCATAAAAATAAAAAAACCATCAGACTGGCTCATAGTTACCCAGATTTACCGTACTTGATATTTTATAAATTATCAAGTTAAATATTACCAAAAACTATTTTAATTGACTCATCTCACATTATTGTACCATTATGTTTGATCGCAAGAGTCCTTAAACTTTAAACAATATTAATCTTTATTCTGACAGAAACAAATATTAAATCCTATAATTTTTCTTTCTAGTTTCCTTAAGGCTCATTTAAAACTGCCAAAAGGTATAATTGTATTTGCAATTGTGCAAGTGCACATTTTCAAAATTCAGAGATATGCGTGTATGAAAGTTTTCAGTCAAAGTCAAATCTGATAATAACACTATTTTGTCTTCCGAAAATGTTTTTACATCTTTCGACATTTTACCGTTTCTGTCAGAATGAGGAAGATTTGCTTACCTCATATAACGTATATTATGTTGACTGTGTGAGTGTCACCTCCCGTGTAACAGTGTATTGTGTTTGTATGTGTGCGGCAGCGTTCTGTACAGTACGCGCAACAATTGGCCCCAATCCAAGAGGTAAAACTTCCCATTTCATCCAATCGTACTAAAACTAACTCTGGCTCTCTTATCATCCTTCAATATCTATTATTCATTTTTATTGTGTTTGTACTTAAATATACCAAATCGGCTCAATTAAATATCACAAGATAATTGACGAAAACACACTTCTCTCACGTGTTTGATAATCAGTCAAACATTGTTACATAAAATTATATCTAAAAGGAATAGAACAATATTCAAAAAAGGATTGTATTTTTCAATGTCAAAATAAGTTTTGAATAATGAAATATAGATGGCAGAGTTTATAATGGTTCTAAACCAGGGTTTTTAATGTCGCCTGTATTACCTAAATTTAAAAACTTTTTAAATGCAGTTCAGTATTCGCAATTTAATCGTGATTACCAGTGGCGGACTGGTCATACAAACCAGGTTGCCCGATGGCAAGTGGGCGCCGCTGTATGTTAGGGGCCCTCAGTAAAATCAAATACCTTTTAATTTACGTTTTTAAAAATATACAGGATAAAGAACTTTGGATATTTCATCAGTAAAAATAAATATGTTTTCATGCGATATACACAACGAATTAATACCTCATCATGATTACAAACTTATTCTCTATGTCTTTTTTAAGCAGTTTAAAACATGTATTAATTAACTATTAGTAGAGTACATAGGAATTAGTGTATAGGGTAAGGGCTCCCTCTCATTTTTGGATGGGCCGCCTTCGGGTGGGCCCCCATTGACTCAGGCAACCGATATTTTTAAAGCCAGTCCGCCACTAGTCATTGCGTTATGGAAGGCGGCCTTGAAACAGCAGCTGCATACACACAACGGGTGTAAGTGGGATAACCATATTGTTTGATTAAAAATAGACGTTGAATTCACAATTTTTGAATGCTATGAAGAGTTATTCATAGAAATTGTTAATTGGTTTTAAGTGATGCAATATTAACGTCTATGTACGTATTTAGAGCCAATTTTCTATATCCTGTTTGTAGCTGAACAGATATAGAGCTAGAAATACTTCTAAATATTAATTTTATTTGATAAAAAGAATATAAGCAATTTAAAAGATAACTGGAACCAACCCTTGAAATCATCAAAAGAAATTTATTTAAATGACAGAGTGGATAGAGTGTAACTATGCCTTCCTTAACTTTAAAAATTACACGACACCATTCATTAAAAATTTCAATAAATATTAAAACACTTTTAATACCATGATCCTTCTTTCATGTTTTGTTCTTAGCCTTTTAGACGTAAAACGTTTCTTTTTTTGTAGGATTCTGAAATGTGTTTTTCTTTTTATCTTACATTTTTAATGTCATTTTAAATTATATTTCTCAATATTATGCAAAGTTGTAACATGTGTATTTCAGTGTTTATATTCGCTTATTTGCGTCAATATTTGAAACGATTTTATTATTAAAATAAACACAGAAGCTTTAAATAATAAAATAAATCACCATTTTTGTCAACTCTCAATTCTTGATGGAAAGTGATTATATTTATTTATAAAAATAAGACCGAATTTTTTTTCTGATCCCGCAATTTCATATTACGATCACCGCCAGTTTCGCTCATCGCAGGTATATTCAATCCTGGTTCTGATCATTATATAAAATTACCGAATTCAAAAGAAAAAACTTATCTTATTTTTATAAAAGTAAATATATAATTGATATTACCAGGGGTTTCAAAATATTTAAATTGGTTTCTTGTTATTAATCATAACCACAACCAATTTTGTCGATTAAATTAGTATTTACTCGAAATAACTCTATTAAAATAAGGTAATTTCAACAAAGTATTTAATTGCAAAAGATATACGTAATACAGTTGATAGCTTTTTGGTATAACGTAAAAAAATCCGTAGTGCTGCAGATGGCATGATGCAGAAATAGCCATAAGCTGTATATTTTGAAGATCTTGAATACTTAGCTTTGTTCACTTTATTAAAATAATTTTTAATCACTTTCAAGGTGTTAACTGTCAATTCTTGGTGGAAAGGCATTACATTTTAAATATAAAACACAATGTGTTTTGTACTACTTCCAAATTTTTATAATAATTGGAAATGGTTTGAAATTATAAACATTGCCAACTGATCAACAGACCAAATTGTGTTTTATTTTTAAAATATTTTTTATCGTTGATTTCAAATAAATTGAAATATTCCAAATGTTGATTTTTTAACCAATAATGTCTACAAACAAAATTGCCCATGCTACTCACGTAAACCTGTGACATCCATGTTCAACCTTGCATACAATACAGAAATAATTAAAATAGCATTGTGATAATAATGTTGCCCATTGGTTAAAAATGTAACACTTCATCCCATAAATGTCTTTCAGTATTTTCAAATACTTCACATCGATAAAATTAACAATAAGTAGATAAAACAATATTAAATGTCATTAAAATAATACCTTCGATGCTAGGATTGCACGGCGCATGATAAATGTGTACTGAAAATTGACTAAAATAATTTTCCATACATATGATGTTTTCCTACTATTCCTATGTTACCTGTGTATTTATTATGAAATTTAATATTATCCTTCCGTTGGTAAGTATCACATGTTTACTAACTATTAATGGATGTTATTGTTAGTAAATACTGAGTGACTAATTATAGTATTATGTAACAGGAAACAAAGATGTTTTTTTATTCAATTTTCCAATGAAAAAATCTACACTAATTTTTGAACAATGTAATAAGTATTTTTTTTACCATGTCTGCTTCCAACATGGAGCATATGGTCTCCTAATTGAGGTACCACAGCAGGAGTTTTATACGAATATCGCTTATTACTCAGTTGCTCAACCTCCCTTTTTTCGTAAAAAAAGTAGCGATAGAAGGATAGGGCTAGGACAGGAGTGGCGTTTAGCTAATCGCTCTCGTTACGCCCTATTTTTGAGAATCGGATGGGTGGAAGAGAATTTTAGACATCACTTCACATACACTAAACCAGTGCTTTCCAAAGCGTGTATCGTGCGCATTAATGTGTTTCACCACATAAATATCAAAGGTAAATTGAATAGATCTAATCCAGGATTAGAGACCTCTTCATGGTGTATGGGCGCATAATCAAAAATGTTATAATTAGGTATGAAATGCCGAGCTACAGTTAACTGTTTTAAATTGGATAAGTTATTGTTGAAAAGTAGTGGTCTTTATTATTTAAATAATTAACAAGAATTTATTTTTTTAAATATATAAATAAATGCGATAATGAATTTTTTTCAATTATTACCGAAAACGGAAAGAACGGCAATACGACTAAAAAAATATTATTGATAATTAATTTTATTATTGAGGTTTTTAATTCTGTGGCCGACTTCTAAAATTAAGAATGACACTAAATAGCTATACGTAGCTATATCGTACGATTTATTCGACGTTTTTTTATTTCGATATTATTTTTTTCAATAATAGGACATTTAACCCTTGGCTGCTACGGTTTTTCCATCCAACATCAACAACAACGATACATCGTTGCGTAGCATCCAAAGGGTTATAAGAACTTTCAATATTTTATTTAAAATTAAGTTAATCGTTTCTGATTTATTAATCATAAAAACTAAAATGATTAACGCGTAAAATCGAAACAAGATCAAAATAAACGTTTTCAAAATCTACAAGAATATTGTTTTATGAAAGAAAATATTCTAAATATGATTATATTAATTATCTTTTTAAATTACTGTCCAAATTTACGACAGTTAATTTTTGTTTTGACATCGCTAGAGATAACTATTTTTTGCTAGTAATTGTAACAATCTTTACCGTTTTAAATTATGAGCAATTTTAGTGTCCCTAAGTGAAATTTTTTATCTCATAATCACGATTAATAACGATTTAAATTATATTATATTCTTAAATTAATTTATAACAGGTTTTAATAATCAAATAAAAATCACCAATCACACAATTAAAAAGAGTTTGAAGATTTCAATGTTTATGTTGTGTTTCACAAAACTAGCATTGTTTATATTTGCACAAATACGATTCAATTTTTAAAAAAATTCAACATACTAAGCCATCAGAATGCACTTAGAAAAATAGTCAGTGTTTGTTATAGTAGTTAACTTTCATACATAATCAATGAAATAAAAATAAGTAAACTATAATAAATCAAAAATAAGTAATTGTCATTCCTACATTGAACAATTTGTCACAACGATCATCACCTCATAACTCAGTCGTATTGAATTAATCAAAAACGCATAAACATACAATCTTAAATGTATAATTAGAACATATTTTTGTGTCCTTAGCCATCGTCTCAACAGCATCAGACTCTCATCATCGAAGAGTTTGAACCTGATGTCTTCAGGCAATTGATTGAATACATACACACTGGATGCGTTACTCTTCAGCCGAGGACTTTGTTAGGTAAACATTACATTTTTTTTACCCTAATGGTAGATATCTCGACAAAAGTTTTTGTTAATCAGCTGTCAACTACTGCTTGATAATCAGTTGCTCAATGTGAAGCATATAGCGTTCTAAAGATGGAGGTATTTTAATGAAAGTTTTTCTTTTTGGAAGTGGAAGCTCATTGCTCTCACTACTCGCCGTTTTTAGGGTCAGTTGTTTGGGAAATAATTCTAAGAAGGAAGGAATAAAAAAGTATGAGCATTAACTTACCTAGGTACACGTTGTCAGTAATTAGAATGTATTTAATTTGAAATATGAATTATTATTTAACATTTATAGTAAATCCCAAGATTACGGGATTGACTAATTGACCGGGATCCCAGGTTGGAAGGTACACAGGGTTTTTCATTGGTATATTTTGGTTTTTTTGTATGTTCAGTCATGAATTATTTAATAATAATATTTTTTATTTCTTACAACGTATGCTTGATATTCTGCATTCTATAATATCAGCCATGCCTACATAACTCTCCTAATTCAATTTAAAATCGTTTTTACGTGATTCAATTATTTAGCATACAGGCGGGTATTTTTTCTCGTTTATTTTCGCTACCTATTCAAATAAAAAATGAAAGTCTTGGGTTCTTGCTTTCCGCAAGAATCGTATATTTCTATTAAGACTCTATATTGCTTCGCTGATTCACTCCAATGAATTCCAAATCCAATAATTTAAACTGTCAATCAAATCTAGCTTCGGAAATGAACTGGAATTTTTCCAATGTCAACACATTTGAATTCTTCATATCTTGCCCTTGACTTAATAATGTGACACGATACGTAGATTATCGACGAATAGTCATTAACGCAAAGCAATCGTTTTACGTATCTCTAAAGCATATCAAACATTTAAAGAAACCACAATTCTTTACATATGTACCATGACCTACACTCCCATAATTGTCATATTTCGTTACAAAATCTTTAACCTCTACCCTTATCTCAATAACATAAACTTTATGCTAAATGCGAGTAGCAAACATACTTTCAAAAGAAAGCTGCTTCTCTATACAGCAATAACTCGCCCAATCATTGCGCTACTCCAATATGGGTTTATGCTCACCACAAGCATCTGAAGACTCTTCAGATTATTCAAAATAAATCATTGCGACAAATATGTAACGCCCCGTGGTACGTTGGTAGCTCGCTGCTACATAGAGATTTACCTTAAAAATACCGACTATTCGCGAGTTTGTTTGTGAAATGTTTCAAAAGTTTCACAGTGATGTGGGCAAACAGTATGACCAACAATCTCCTTCCTACAAAATTAAGATGAGACGATATTTAAAAATCGTTTTAGGCCGAGAGCAGCTCTGCTCAACGATCCTCAATAGATGTAAACAAGAATTTTCTTTTTTTTTTAAATTGAAACGTGACCCCTTGCCATATGAAAATGACTTTGCTTGGGATGCTTCCTTTTGTATTTTATGTGCATATGTGTATGTGTGTGGCTGCGGTATGCGGGGAAGTATATACATATAAAAACATATAGTATTCACGTAAACTGGCTTCACTATGGATTGCTTTCCACTGCAGCGATCACACCCCTTTATCGGCAACGATGAAGTGAATTAAAAGAAAACAATAACATTAGAGCTGATGGAGACTCGAAGAACTTAGACACTAACGTGCCTTAAGACTTACGCTTCATCAAGTTGACTTTCAAAAAATCTCAATTATATCGATTACTCTGCTAAGCAGAGATATTGGATTCCTTAATATAATTGAAGAAGATTATTCGTTTACTTATAAATCATTCAATAACTTCCCTCGGAATAAAAAGTCTTCGAAATCTATTTATTTGTAAAAATTAATATTTTAAAAAAGCTACAATTAGTATTTTTTGATACCAACTAATAACCATATTATCAGAAAAGTATTATTTTCTCTTGAAAAACTGTCATGCTGTTAAGTAAGCTCTTCCAAAAAATGACTTCCTTTCGTCTATCATCCGATAAAAGCTTTTAAAAATGGCGAAAACGTTTCGCAATAAAAAGGGTTTGAATATTTGATTACTTTTTTCAATTTCGCCACGACTTTGAGTTGAGTCATCTCCGTTTGAATTTCCGTCAACTTTTGCCATTAGCTTTCTGTCATCATCATCAGGATCGTGAAATTTGATTTGAATGTATTATTCGTAGACATTGGGAATGTATTCTTAAATATACTTGATACAGCGGGCTTTAGACGTAGAATCGATACGATTAGATTTTAATTTAAATCGTTTGACGTTGATTTACCTCTTTTACGTGGTTTTATTAACTGTACCAACGTTTATTTCTAAAAAAACCTTAAGTGTATATTTATTATATTTATGAATATAAAATACTTATTCCACAATTATATTTTATGAGGCAATAAAAATCAAACATCTTTGTCAAAAACATGCAAAATCTGTTAAAATAATGCATACGAAAAAAAATGTTTAAGCTTTTTATGACATGCAGAATCAGATAAGTTTAATAGTTACAATCAAATTCCGATATATCTGATTTGATTTCGCTTATATTTATTACAATTAGCGGCTAGCTGGCTTTTTATAATATACATTGTATACTTTCTTTGATTGTAAATACAATACAATGAAAAAATAAACTATCGCTAAAAACACAAGAACGCTAATACCAATATTACAAAGAGGACATATCGGTTTTTGTTTTTAAGCGTCTTATATATTATAAGTATCAGGACCTATAATTTTATAAAATAAGCTCATCGTGAGCATTTCCCGCGAAGTTGTTTCAATCAGTTGAAAATGCTCCCCATGAGCGAAACCAACACATTGACCACATTATTGAGCAAATAATGTAGTAAAAAAATATTTAAATTAAATCCACGTTTGTTTGTAGGTATTGCATTATTTATTTTTTCAGGATTTTAATTTGAAATATTCAATATAATTCATATTTCTATGCATACGTTTAATGAACTGCTAACTTTAGCAGCCCACTTGGCTCATCTTCTTGAGAAGCATATATATTGTGAAAGTTAATTATATCCACGTGAAGTGTTCAGCCTTGCTTCGTATTAAAAAATGGAAAGCTTCTGTTGCTACTGAACCGAAAGTTGTTTCTACTAATTAGAAATTTATCACAGATATTATCGCGTTATGAAAACTGTGTTTCACGTGCACAATTTATTTTATTCAATGAATTTCTTCATTGTGATTTAAAATTATATGTAACAAAAATATATTGTATCGATAATAATGCTAAACATGACACTGAAAACTGCATAAAATTTTTTTTTTTTCTTAGAATATTGAGGTAGTAAAACATTTTATAAATTCATTTGTTTGTTTTTCAGGAGTGATGAATGCAGCTGATTACTATGGATTGGATGAACTCCGCAGGGCGTGTGCTGGCTTTGTCCAATGCTGCATCAACGTGGATACCGTCTGCGCACTCCTTGCTTCAGCTGAACGATATATACAGTACAAGTGCACAAAATCACTTGTCCAGAAGGTTTTAATTATTTTGATAGAAAATCATTTTATTAAACAATAATCCTTAAACATGCTTTTCCCCATTTCTACTCTGGTTTATAAAATATTAAGGTTCAAAGCGATTGTTGGTTTTTTACCGCTTAATCAACAACTGATCGCTTTCGAAAAAAACCTAAACAGGGAAATATTATTATTGAATTTCAAATGAAAGAGTTTACAAATTGACGCACCGTTACCATTTATTATCGCTACCTTCTTTCTGGCCTTGGTGAGATGATTCGAGTAGAGTTCTGGGCACAATTCGCAGCTGGGCAGTACCAAACACAATTGAGTCGTGTCAAATATTATCAATTAAAATTCATGTCTGTCAAATTGAGAATGGATAAAACAATAGGCGTAATTTTTGGTAATAAACCAAATTCGTAAACCATAAATAATGTAATACGTTGCATAATTGATTTTTTAATTATTTAAATAGGTATTGGAGTTTGTTGACGAGCATGGCAATGAGGTGCTCAATCTGGGTTCCTTTACACTGCTTCCTCAGCATGTTGTTCGACTCATTTTGGCCAGAGAAGAGCTGAGAGCTGATGAGTTCACCAAATTTCAGGTATGCATATCTCGTTCGAGTAAATATCTATAGAATGGGGTTCCCAAATGGGCTGAATTTAAAAATTCCATGATAGGAATTAGACTAGCTTGGGAAGGGGAGGAATTTTATTTTGAACATTGCGGTTAGCTTATCGCTTTTGCTGCGATTAATTTTTAGGATCAGATGGGTGGTAGGGAACTTTAGACTTCAAAAACGTCCATGTCTATGAATAGAAATACATAAGTTAAAAAAAATTTCGAGTCACCACTAGCAAGAGCCGTTCGGGTGATTAATGCACTGCCTAGAATGCTGGATATTTTCAGCACTAAGCTCTGGGTATTGTTCACCAAATATTTGTTCCTTGTAAATTAATAATGTCATGTTTTTTTGTATTTAATAATTTAAAAAAAATGTTTTTATTTTCATTGTTGTTTTTATTAGTATTATTGTTTTCAATGATTATTATTATTGTTAATGTTATTATGTTTGTGAAATGCATGGCGCATTGGCGTCAGCTGTAATGCCATGCACTTCAATTTTTAAATTTACAATAAATAAATAAATCGATTGAAAAATCAATGTACAAAACGTTATTTGAACCCTAGGCATCCGTAACTGAAGCCAACGGCATTGACCAATGCACCACGGACCCGAAAATATAATTAAAGAATCATCATTCATATACTATTAAAAAAAAATGATTAACCTTTTTCAGGCGGCATTGATGTGGGGAAAGAAGTACTGCGACACAAATCACAATACACCTCTCAAAGAAGTCATTGGTAACTTCTTGGAGTACATCCAGTTTCACAAGATACCGGCAAACGTGTTGATGAGGGAAGTGCATCCTCTGGGATTGGTACCTTACAGCATCATCATGAATGCATTGGCATATCAGGTGCGTGTACCATTTACTATATAAACACAAAAACGTAATTATTATTTAAGTAAAACTGAGTTGTGTGAAGAACGCAACTATTTTATTCAATTTAAGTCGGAAGATTGTGATCTGGCTCAAGTCCCGGCAAGGTCAATATCAAATTTAGATTTGATACTTTAGACTTGAGTGATGTCTTCTCTCTTCAAACTTGATCTCATGTTGCTTGTCTATAATGTCAATTTCTTTTTATTATTGAATTTAAACAAACTAAATTTATCTAAATATATACAATGGTGGAATTTTAATCTCAACAGTAAATAGAAATCAGTGGTCTTTGGACATAACCTGTAAGTCGTAAAATGTTGAATTTACAGGAGAGCGATTTTGAACTTTGAATTGCCCTGTGTTATTTTACATATCATCACTTAACCATTGCGTTTTAAGTCTTTTCAAATGGAATACAAATATCAGGCTATTACCTAATGAAAGATAATACTCCACTAGTCTATTAAACCATTTTTTACTCTTATTACCATAATAACAGTTATCAGGTTATGCCCAACAACACCGAAATATAATATGTTTTATTGTTAGAATACAGTTTGTTAGAGTGTTGGCAGTCTATAGTGGCTATAGTTTATTTAAGTATGTATTTTTATGTCTTAATCAATGTGTTGTATAGATGATTCTTAATTAATTAAACAATTTTAATTAATAAAACCACAACAATCAATTGCGGCTATTTTTTAATAATATTAATGACTCTTATTCAAATGTATACAATAAATTGGTTTGTGAGCATGAACAAAAACATTATCTAAATAAAAGTATTACAAAGAAATAAAGGTTGTTTTTGAACAACCAAAATTTAAACCATCTCTTACAATAATATCGATCAAAAGACCCAATGGCTCCGGATCAAAATCCCGGCAGGGTCGTATCACATTCATTATGGTGCTGGTCATGCCGTTTTCTTGTCTTGAGCGGATTGAAAAATTCAAAATATCTCACGCATTGGCTGTAATGCCAAATATATTAATTATAATTTAAATGTAGAATTAGCCAAATTCGATTACATATTTTTCAGTTGAAAATGTTTGCTCTATCAGCAAACCAACCCTGATACTATAATAGTTTTAATTTTGATGGAGTTTTAAATATTGAGTTTTAATGTGTATAATTAAGGAACTATTTTAAAAATCAAATAAATTATTTACTTAAATAGTGCTACATTTTTTTTATCTCTAAATATGTTATTTTTTCGTTAATTGATTTATTATTTTTTTAACCACAACATGGCGAATATCTTCACATGGGCCTGTGTTGCAGGCAGACCCAGCAAGTGTCGACCCCGGAAAACTGTCCCCCCATCGAGTGAGGCGCGCCGGCCGCTCCATGTCCGTCCAGTCATCGCTCGACCCCTACGGCTCCAACACAACTCTCTCCTCATCGGGATCCTCCGACCTGCCTTCCTCGGATGGCAAAGCCCAGGCCAACTAACCCGCGGGGCGCGTTCCCCGTCCTCACCGCCCTCCGCGCCCCCCCAGACCCGACATCTGCCTCACCAGGGCTGATTCCGCCCATCCCAAGTCCGACTCCGACCGCTCCCGAAGAAGTTCCGACAACGACCGATCCAGAAGAGAATCCGACGGAGAGCGATCTTCCCCCAGACAGTTGTCAGCTCTACTCTTATCCAAAGCTGACAGCTTTGGAAAAAAAACACCAAGTCCTACTGATAGATCTAGACGAGGTTCAGACAATGAACGATCTATCTCTCCAAGAGTACCTATTACAAAAACGGAATTGCTCAGCAGAGCGACTCCAAGTCCTTCTGATAGATCTAGAAGAGGGTCTGAAAATGAAAGAACTTCCCCACGGCCGGCATCAAGGGCAGATCGTCCTCATTCACCTACGTCATCGGCAGTAGACAAGACTCCCTCTAAGCCTGACAGCGGAAAAGTTTCTCCTAAAAAAGAGACTCCCGCGAAGAAACCGGAGCAAATTGTTAAGCCCCCAGCTGAGAAATTGGGCTTGTTTTCATCGATCAAGAGAGCGGCGAGTAAGAAATTTGCCGAATCCCGCAAGTCACCGACATTTTTCGCCAGGACTCCCGTTGAAGCTCCGCCTTTTCCACTACGCAAGCAAACGACTCTCCACGACGCACCGAGATCCAAGTCTGACTCCGCACGACACGCTGTTTTTACGCGACAGATTTCCGAAACAGTGGCTTCGGCCACTGGTCCCGTCTTCGATAAGTGCCATCCGAAAAAGCCTGAAAGTAATTTCCCGGTCCGCAAGTCCACGTCCGAAATAGAAACGACATTCCCGTTCGATAGAAGTTTTCCATTTGTCAAAAAGGCGTTGTCAGAATTCGAGAATAGTTTTCCGTTTTTCAAGCGCAAAATAGAAACCAGTTTTCCGTCGACGTCCGAAATGGAGACTAGTTTCCCAGCGACGTCCACGGAAATTGAGACCACGTTTCCTTATGTGAGGAGCCGACGCTCCGATGGTCAAAGACCCGCCTCTGTTTCGCCTAAGCACACTTTTACGTTTAAGATTGTTTTGAAAAAAGTCGAGAGCACACCAAACACCTCTCTTGACACGCTATTTGACTAATACATCATATTAAAAAACCGCCAATTATTTTAATCTATACGTAATACCAAAATTTTCTTCTTATTTACTACAGTAAAAACAATTAAAAGCAAAAACGCCACACTCCTTTAATGTCGTTTTGTGAGAAATCAAATAAAACTGATACTGCGGTAATTCTTATACTTTAAACAAACATGTCAGTTTTAAGGAGAGGAATGGAGTCGTCAAAAGAGCGCGACTCCAACTCCAAAAACGACTTCGACATTGACCAACAGTCCGACTAAAAAAAGTCTAGTTTTGTCAAGTTTTTACCTACCTTTCCTATTTATGTATAATTGGTCATCAAATTAAACACCAACCAACCAATTCGGCAAATAGTCAAGATTATTAAATTATGCATATGAAATATACATTTATATATGTATATTGCAGGAAAAGAAAATGTTATAGGCATAAATAAAAATGAAATAAGTAAATTAATACACGAAACAATTTTAATTAGATATTTTTACATATAAGGAATTTATAGAAATAGGTGTCAGTCGTTTTTTTACAACTACGCCTTCGACTCCGCAGCCCTGGCTTTTAAGTCAATCGTTATTGAATATAATACTGTCATCCAAGTATTTACATTTAATGATTTCGTAATGGACAATCGTGAGATTGCTCTTAAACACAGTTTATAAGTTAATTTTTCATGGTTTTTTAGCGATATTTTCTTTGACCTGTATACATACACAAGAATATGGAGAATTTCTGTGCATTCATTTATCATTTTTGACTTTTTGTGGGCAATGGCGTTTTTGCTTCTACACAACTCAACTTAATTATAAAGTTTTTGTTTTATGAAAACATAAAATAAAAATATTTAACTCTTAGCGAATTCGAAGCGTATAACGAAAGTTTTTTAAAACACTAAAATATTTTTGAAAAATTTCATCATTTTATTTTCCTTTTTTAAATATAATAAAAGTGTGCTTTAAGTACTTATATTTTAATAAACTATAAACTTTGTATTTATATAATATAAAAAAAACTTCGATTGAGTCAACCCTTGTGAGCGTTTTGTAAAAGTAATTATTATCGTCGATCCTTATGATAATTTTAAGAAAAAAAAACGGTTTTGCTAAAGCCTTTATTTTATTAGATATAAGTTCATTTTCATGGTGCGAAATTGTTTACATATTATAATTGCGAATCGGATAATATCTCGAAATATTTTTTTTCTAATATTAAAAATAAATATCGGTAAATGGAGTTGTTTATTATATTGGCGTCAGGCTGGCGCGCTTGGAAAGTTATTAATTTAAAATTTTGTATGTTTGTAATTATTTAATTAAGAGTCATTAAACTGATTAATTATTAGGGTACATCAGAAATGAAAGTGTTCTAAATATTAATAAATCAGATTCATTCGTAATATTTGTCTATTATTAAATAGGAATCGTTTTAACATACAAAAGTATAATCTCCAATATTTAATGTTGTGAACACAATTCAATGTTAATTAATAAATTATTGAATAGATGAAAATAAATGGAAATTGATTTGCCAATAACTTTACCAAACAATACTATTTATAATTTATAGTGCTTTGAAATACCAGCTGCAATAATTATAACAGGAGTAATTTAAGATATCGACTGAAAGTGCTTGATAGAATTTTAATATAAAATTGTAATCTTCATTTCAACTTAATAAATCAAAGTAATGTAATTAGGAAAATAATACGTCATCTGATATTCACTGTAACAGAACCCAGCAATTTAAAATCGGTAGCTATTTTTTCCCAGTTGCATTTTAATCAGTGGTTATTCCCGATTTTGTTACAACGTTACTCAGAACTATGGATTGCAAAACCAGGACCCTGGTATTTCGCCTGTTTTTACAATACCGAAACACCTGGATTGAATATGCAAAATATCGGTATTTTATAAATTAAAATTAAGCAAAAGCAAAATTATTATGACGGTACCGTCAATTTGGATAAATTTGGCCCAGCTCTGAGGGTTTTTGTATTTTTATCGTTCACCATTGCATTCATGTGTGGTATTGTTCTACATATAAACTAAATAATGTCTTAAGATGAAATTTAATTAACATAAATAGATTTATTGTTATAATTTATGTATAAATATAGATGAAACAAGTTGGTCCAAAGTTAACATGCAAATCGGGTAACTTAGGTCGACAATACAAATAATCACTGTAATTACTATAAATTCAATGATTTTTAAGTCTTGACAACTTTTATTTATGCTTTCATATATTCTGTACATAATTGAGACGTGAAAAAAATTCAGCATTTGGTTTACAGATTAGTAATACAAATTGAAAATATGGCTAAGCCAATTTACTTTAAGATAAGTTTTTAAATTGTGTTTTATCACAAATTGTGTTGCACATTAATTTATATTTTTACCACCAGGAGCTACTTAAAACCTTTGCTAAGCTAAAAAATATTCATATATCATTAGTATTATGATGGTATTTTAACAGCACCTTTTTCCATGTAGTGTGCCAATCTTAGATCGATGGACAAACTTACCCAAATTGATGGTAATTGATTTAGCATAAAAAGTTTATGGAAGGCGGAATTTACTACTTCACAATAATCCCTAGAAAAAGTCGCACTTATTGTCGAATTTGCGATTAGTGTTGTAATTTCATTGCTCTTGATTGTTGATATACTCATCTGTAATGGTAGGCAGTCCCTGCCTAGAATAATTTTTGGATAGAGTAAAAGCAATTGAAGTTTCTTGTATAATATTTCCAAATCAATTTCCATTTGTTAATAAGCGATAAAAAAGCACGTTTGTTACATTTCTGGTGTACATTGAACACTTTGTAATATTTATTAAAAATGTGTTTTCGGTGGGATCAAAAATTATATTATTCGTATTTTCGGTGTATCCATGCTTATAAACTACGACAATCCCCATACAATTTCGTCGGTGTTGTAATCGTTTGGATGTTTTACAAAGTAAAAATACAAGTGTATTGTATTTATTAAATTATAAACGTAATGGCGGAAAAGGCGGGTCCTTTGAAACATTACGAAATGTGGTTTCACGGCCTCTATATTTGTGTAATTTAAAATCGTATTCAATAATGAAATTAAGCGCTTATAAAAATAGTATTGAATTAAATTTTAGGTTTTTAACCGACGAAACGTGGCGCTAGTGTCTCATAAAATGAAACGGCGTGTTAACTAACTAAAGCTTCCGTCTCAGTATTCCAATACTAATGTTCATCTTTTCTCTCTTTCGTGATGTAAGTTCAACTTTTGACCACGTAACCAAATAATAATTTATATACATTTAGGTCACAAGTGACACAAAGAAGCTACCACTTTTTTTGAACTGTACAAAGTATTCTAAACCAGTTTTCAATTAATTTTATTATTTAACTGTACTATAAATATTTAACGATTCAATTAGGTAAAAAAATAAACTTCAATCAACAGTTAATGCTTAATAAATTTAAAATATCATACATTGAGGATTAAATGCTAATAATGTCAAAATTAAAAAACAGATTATAGGTATTATACACATTCTGCAGTTACTTTACACATCGCATATGTTTGTTTATTTTTGATTTTGGCCGTGAAAGACTGCAATATAAATCAAATAAATGAAGTTTTAAAATAATAATAAATTTGAATATATCGTTCGACAAATCATGGAATATTTGATGTCTAAATATTGAATATAATAATAGGTATTTACTAAATAAATAAATAACTGACGTGTTGTTAAAATAACTAATTATCACCTGAAAAGTCAATTTGCTGTCCCCTTGATGCGTTCATCTTATGCAATGCTCCTATTGAAATCTGAATGTCGTTTACCGGTGTGATATAATAATTTTAAATAACTTTATATTAAAATATAACACATTATTGTAACTATTGTCAATACATTTTTTTCAATCCCGACATATAAAACTTTTTTAATGATATTTTTAATTTAAAATCATTTTTTAGTAATACTGTATTTTAGTTTTAATTGATTTATGTCATAGTATCTGAAAACAAAAAAATTGTTTTGTCAATTATTCTAATGGTTTAATAATTTGTTTTAGTAATCATTTCATAAATTAACGTGAAGTTTATTTTCAGATGGCACTTAAAATTGACGGTTACAAAGGTTGAATCGTTTTCATTTTATTTGTATATTTTATATTAAAAGTGAAATCTGTATAATATCTATATAATAAGCATTTTGGTAAAAAAATGTTAGAAAACCACCCTCCCCTCTGGTTGACATTTCAAATGCTTTTTAAAACTTATGTTTGATGTCCAAGGCACTTGGTTAACAGTCAATGGATCTTTGTTTAACAGCTGGATATTTTCAGATATTTTTTTAAACACATTTAATTTCTTTCTCTGTAGGCTATCAATAATGTCCAATCTTTTGAAGTCAATCAGCGGAAAATTGTTGTTTTATAATTATGTACCAATAATCACGGCATAATTTTTTTTTAATAAAGGAACACCTACAATAAAGGAAGTGCAAATTATGTTTTTGTGACACATACTTCTACTGACATCTGTGAGTTAATTTTACAATTTTTAAGGCATCAATCTTTTTTTATTTTCAAAATAACTAATACAAAAGCTTTTCGTTATCCAAAGGTAATCATTACTGTTAACGAAAAAATACTTTCTGAGATAATAGAGCGACAAACGGTGATAATGGATGAAAGAAGTGAAGGAGACGGGTATATAAAGAACCACGAGCGTAAGTGAATCGGATAACGAAGACCATCCGCAAAATAATGTGGTTAATTTAAAATTAAAAAAAAATTCACGATTACTTTTTTAATTATAAAACATCCTCGGTGCTTGGAAATTAAGTAAATCGCAGCGGGAATTACAGGAATCTGAAATTAACTATATTTACTATAAACAATGTCTATTATTGTAGAAAACTGTTGACATAAATACTGTTATAACATTGGATATATCTTTTTCAAGTAATATCATACTATATATGTTACTTCTAACTCTAATATAAATTTGTACTACGTATTTTATAATATTTATAAATCTTGTTTCAGCATTTCTTTTCATGCGAGACTGAAAATGCCAAAAAAAAATTGTAATAGAATAAAATATAATTTATACAACACAAACTATGTTGCAAGCATTTACGTTTTTTTTTTCGTTTTAACAATATATAAAATAAAATGGTGTGTACTTACTTATTTTTTTCTAAACCACGGATAAATTAAATGATAATATATGATAATTTTTTTTTATTAATATCATGAAAGCAATTTGACTGTTTTGATTATTTAATGACACATAATCTAATGCAAGAATTTCGAAATTAAAATAATTTAATGACCTACAGGTCGAGCAAAACATCTAAACAATTAATTTATATTAACTGATGATTGTTGTTGGAAATAAAATAAATTGTATTTTTTAAATACGACACAATTTAAAGAAAAGTAATAAATAATATTTCGTAGCCCCCTTATATTAATTGGTGGGTTATTATAGATGTACCAATTTAACTTGGCCGCTAGGGAAGGTGCCACCGTCACGTCAGGAATGTTGCCATACTCAACCAGAACTGATTTCAATCAATTCCAAAACTGATATTTAACAACGGTAATTAAGAGTAGACAAGATATTTATTTTGCATAAAATGACAACTGGAGAAATTTATTCTAGATTGACAATTGTAGTTCCAAATTCAGCGGCGGCCAAGTAATGATGGTAATACTATACATACTGTCGTTTGTCGAGCGATTTATTTTGTTATCAAAGATTATGAATACATTTTAATGAAATAGCGTTTTATATTATTTATAACAGATTTAATACATCGCTATATTTATTTATGTATTTTTATACTCCTATGATGAAATTTGGTCATTATGTATTTTCACATATCAAGCATCGCGTAGCAGAATTTGCTATTTTTCTACAAAAAAACTCATCTTATCTATTTAAAATAACGGTTTTACATTTTTTTCGATCGTATACAAAATTTAGTCAAAATATATATTTTGATAACGGTAGCACAGCGAATAAAACAAAAAAGAAAAAAATGTATGCTTTATCACTATATTTTTTTACCATCAATTATAATCCTTATTATTTTTTATATATTCCTTTATAGGAGTTGAAAAAGTGTTCATCAATACATTGATCAAACTTGATTGTCCATTTTATTCTTGAAGAATATTCTTTATGCAGAGCATGCAACTACTTGGAATTTCAAATATTCGAATAGTAAACTTCTCTTTTTGGAAGTCTTTCTCAACCCTGGAATCTCATTATTTGCAAGAATAGCTAGTAGGGTTGAGAATTTTTGAGAGAATCTTATTACTGACAGCATGAATATACATGTTAAAATTTCTCATTCCACGTCCTACAATAAAGCGAATATTACATAGTGATAAAGTATAAAAATTACATTTCAAATTGAATTATTATATTTTCAAAAATGAGTATCCTATATAATTGAAATTGATTTATTTATTATATATAGAAAAATGTAGTAAAAATTAATCCCATTGCCTGTCACTTAATCATTAGGAATTATGAGGTTGAAATGTTTTTCGAGGAGGTTATTTTATAATTGTATGTTTTTCTCAAAATTTTCTTACTTGGAATAAGGTTTGTAATTTGTAAGAAAAAAATGATACTAGAGTTATTTCAAAGACTGACATTAATGATTCGATCGGAATAGTAAAAAAATAAACATCCTTTTTAAAATTTACTTATTCCCACATTAAATTGTTACTCTTCAATAGATTCTTTTTTATAGCTTCTTTGCTTAGAAAAACTAGAGCATTAAACAAATGTACCCATTTTTTCTAATGTTTCATTTTAATTAATATTTTTGTAGAATCAACACTAGAATACATAACAAAGCGTTAGTAAAAGTTGGCATGCATTTAACAAACTATTTATGGGTATTTAGCAACGGTGGAAAAATAATGAAAAATGGTCGACAAACTGTTACGGAATTGTTTTGAAAACTTAATTCAAAAGAATACAAAACAGACTAAAAAAATCAATGTTCCTTCCAACATAAATGGAATTCATGCAATTCGTACACACTCTTCAACACCATGTAGTATGTTTCCATCAATGTTGACAAAGCTTACTATTTAATAAAATATAGTATATTTTCTTTTACTGTCTTACTGAAATAAATATTTTCCATAAAATTTCAGTAAATTTTCAAGCGTTGGCCAAATAGTTGTATGTTTTAATTATAACTGTTGACAGATATTTCAAAATTTTCACTTCATATCCGTAAATATGACGGGTTGGGAAAGATAAGATAAATGCTGAAATTTCTGTGAGAGTCCATTTTTTATTAAAGAGAAAAGTTGGTCCATGATGATTTACTAATATACATACAAAAAAAAAATTAATTAAATCTATCTTGTAAGATTTTAAAAATATTTTCCTTGATTGAGGTATTTTTTATATTATTAGTCCAGATTAGTGACTGTGAGCTTTTATTTCAACTAAAACGACATTAATTTAAACTATTCAATCAAAAATTATGTAAAGAAAAGAAATAGTTTAAAACTAGCATTTTCTTTGTTGTAGTTGTACGTTTGTATTATAAATTATCAAAACTTTGAACAATAAATAGATTTTTTAATATCGATACAGAAGTATCAAAGTGTTGTAAAGTAAAAATTTTCAGTCTTGAGTTTATTATGAGTAAATTATAAGAATGTCGACAACAGCGATTTGCAAAAGGCAACAATTGGTTATTTGTGACTGTTTTAGAATGACGGTAGTTGTTATTAGTTTAGATCCAAACTGTAACAACTACGAAAATCCTGTGAAAGCCTCTGAAAACATCTATTATTCATATTAGAAAAAATAAAAGTATGTTAACAATATTATAAACATACTTCTTTTTTAGATAATCCTATAATTTAATTAAAATCTACTAAAATTAGATGAAACGTTAAATATTAAACTTGTCCAAAATCTTGTTTCCTAATTTTCTCAGAACTATGCTTTTTGAGTTGTTACACTTTGGAACTAAGTTATCGATAAAGTTATCAAAATGAAATAATATATTACGTTTTAGTTGAGAAGAACCAATTGTAATGTATCACAGTTTAAAAATTCCATTGGTATTACATCTGCCCTATAAATCAAAAAGTGGTATACTATAATAATCCAACTGCTAGTTTTTCAAAATTCGGTTGAGATAGATTTTATCAGTACGTTTTTAAAAAATCATTTTCCGATTTTTCTCATTAACAGGTGTCAATGTCACAAAAAAATCACCAATTCCCTTATTCTTAAGTTGATTGATTAGATAAATGTTTCTCCTTAAAATTCCTATTTATTTGTTGTATTTATATATTGCATCTTGATACAATAATGTGTTATAATTTTAATGAATTGTTGTTTTAATGTTATTAGATAATCAATGTTTTAGTTAATAACGATTATTGTAATTTATGGAAAGTTTTAAAACTGAATACATTTTACCAAAATGAAATACAATATTATCAAAGAAAATATTTATTCGAATTTCATTTATCCCAAGTTTAAATAAATTTAAACAATTCCTAATTAAAAATAAATAGTTGTCGTTTACTGACATCTTCACGGTTTGTATTTTTAAGGGTTTTTTTTTTAACTTAGGTAACTTAGGTTGAGTATTTCACAAGAATCCTTCAGCAATTTTAGCTAGAATATTTCTGTTTTCAAAAGTAAAATGGCATTAATATAAAATTAAAATTGGTAACTTTGTTATTTCACTTGCTTTATCACTAATGTGACGCGTTTCGGTACTTTAAGAAGATTTATTTATAGGGTAAACAATGATTCTAATTCTTAAATTAAAAATGAAGGGTAAGGTGGGTTTTTTTCGTTCTACTGGACGTGGGGAGGAGCTAAGATATAAAAAATCACAGTACTAATTACCATAACATTACTAATTATAAATTATTTTGAGGAGAAAATCCCAAGGGAAATAAATTTAATAGTGGTAAGCCACCATTAAATTTAAGTAAGTACTTATCCAACATGCTAGTTACTAATAATCGATTACTGTTAATGGTTTTATTAGTTTATAAAAACTGTAAACTAGTATTCCCCAACCTTTTATACCTGCGGACCGGTAATAGAAGGAAAAATTTTTCGCCGACTACTAATACTGAAATAAAAAAAGGTTTTTTTATGTCATATTTTTAAATCTTATATTGTGACAGATGGACATAACTATAACTTACAAATATACATATAACAGTCTGATACAATTAAAATTTAGCAAAAACGATGGGAAATTTTTTTCAATAAACTAATGTGAAACCTGCTGTTGCATCTTTGCTAATATATTGGATATTATTGGCTACAGTGCTGTCTCTGACAGACGAAGGTAGAGTGTTGCATCTGGGTTAACCATTCAAGAGCAAATGTTTCCGTTGTTCCTGAGTGTGCTTGACAAGATTTATGACTGCCGATTCTGAGAAAACCAGCGACCATCGTGTCACATCATCCTACTAATTATTATTATTTAAAAATAACTAAAAATACAAGTAAACGTGCAAGGGGAAAAAATCCTATATTTAAGATTATTGCAATGTGACTTTCTTGTAATTTGGCATACTGTTTGCGACCAGGCACTGGCCCAGGAACCACCGGTTGGGAAACACTGATCTAAACTATTCATTTTAATATCATTGTTATTTACACGATGGAGTACTTCTACGTTATTATTTTTATTGAAATTGTGATCATTTTCAAATAAATGATTCACAAACTCTAAAAAATTATTACTTTTGAGACATCGTATATTATGCTCCATAATTCTAATATTAAAATTTCTACCTGTTCTATTTTAATATTACAATAAAAGAGCATACAGGATGTCCCAAAAGTAATAACTTTTCAGAGTTTGCGAATATAATGGATGATTATGAATCAATGATCTTCTGTCTATTAACCAATCTTAATTAATAAATACTACATTTGATTCAATAAACAAACGGCAGATGATACTCATAATCCTACGTATTAAATACTTAAAATATGATTATATTAAACGCAATTATTTTAATCCGAAATACAATCTGTTTGTTGTTTTTGTTGATTTGAAACAAAATTAATCAAAATCATTATAACGATTTAAAAGGATTAATTAAAATGACAAAGACTCATGAATTTTTATTACTCAGATGCGTGGTCAATATTGATTTTCCTTGTTTATCTAATAAAATCCTGAAAATATCGGTTTTATTTTAATTAGAATTTATTATCTTAATGCATTAAGAATAATCTATTTTACACTCACGTTTTGATGACATGATATTCAAAAAGTTTTTTTGGATATATTTAAAAAATATATATTCCAGCCATATCCACTCCCTATTCTAAGCATGTGGCCACAATAAGCTGACTCTTAGAACTCATTTCTTCTTACCAAATAATGATAACGCAACATTTTTCTGCCGAGTACTCGATATAGACGATTGTCATTAACGGTACTTCAAGACGAGAGAATCCTGTCATTGTTTGTTTAGTATTTCAGCTACGATCCTTAGATTTTTTAAGAGCCTCTTTTATTTATAAATAATCTATAGAGTAAAAATTAAAGGACTTAATAAGCTAAGAATAATTTGATATTAATAAAAAACGATTCCTTGAGTAGCTTTCAGATTCGATAACGTACTAGGCACCGCACTGTTACCTTGGTGGTCTAGGTCATACTTTGGATGCTTTCGGAAAGCCTCAAGCTTGCTTGTCTCTACGATCGGTGGAATTCCAGCTTCCTGGACGACCATCTACAATTTTCCATTGCATAAACTCGGTTGAACTGAAAGATGCTAGCATCATGTCATAGAGGAGTAAATGAACTTAGTGGGTAGTATAGAATCTTGGAGGAGCCACATGGTGGAATCTGTAATGATTATGTATATTCGATACAAAATCCATGGAAGAATTGACGGCAGTATTTCAGAGTATTTATTATGCAAATATTAAATACACACTATAACTTACAATGTCTCAGTGGTGTCGTGATCAACGTCGTTAGCTACGGTTACGAATGTCTCGGGTTCAAGTCACGATACGGACAGTTTCATAAATTGATTTCTCAGTCGATTTATAAAGGTAGGCATGGAGGTTTGTGTTTTCTGAAATTCCCTCCCACCCATCCGATCCAAAAATATGGAGTAGCGAGAGTGATTAGTTAGCCATTAATCCTGTCGAAATCATATCGTAGAAAAACGTATTTTAAGATTTCTCCATTAGAAGTCCATTTGATCCACACTGGGAACGGACATGGTAAAAAAAAATAAAGTACGAAATAGCATGAAGGAGAAATTGTGCATCGTTTATATATTATAAATAAGCAGAATAGAACCATCTCTACCTCCTTGGCGAAGAAGGTGTGCCAAGGCACGTCTTGTAAGATCGAAAAGTAAGGTAAAGTTTTTTTTACATCAAATTATATTTTATTATGAAAAGGTATGTGATAAAATTAACATGATTAGAATCATCTTCAAAGCTGTCAAATGTTATCTCTCATATCATTATTAATCACTTAATTCTTTTTAATACATCTAATACATAATTTACAATATATATATAATTATATATATAGTTCATCAAAAATATTTTTTTATCAATGATGAACCCAATCACTACTTAACGGCGTGATATTTGATAATAATTAATAGATATTTTAAAATATCATAATTTTAACATGTTCTATACATTTTTGAGATTATTTACATTGCGTGGTTAATAGGATAAATTCAAAAAGAATACTGCATGAAGTGCGCTTCTTTTCTTAATGTATCGTTTGAATTGACCCCTGCTTCATAAAAAGATACTAGAATTTTACCTCTGTCGTAACCGTGTCCACTCCTAATGTGAAGCATATAGACTTTCAATGAAGGCGAATCTCAACAGAAGTTCTAATAATATAATCACTGCCAAAGCAAGCAGTGCAAGAACAATTGAGGAGTAGTCCTACCAAAACATTTATGGCGGTTGTACGTAGATCAACTCTCAACTCCATTTTCCAATTTTTCTCACTAACAAATGTCAGTGTCACAGAAAAATCACCAATTCCCTTATTCTAAAGTTGATCGATTAGATAAATTTTTCTCCTTAAAATTCCTATTTATTTGTTGTACTTATATATTGCATCTTGATAATATAATGTGTTATAATTTTAATGAATTGTTGTTTTAATGTTATTAGATAGGGTGACTGCTATAGTAATTAGACAGCGATAGTTATTGGACACTTCAACTTTAAACGTAAAAAATAAGAGTAGCTTAGCATTCTTGTTGGTGTGAAGGACACAAATATATCTAGTCTTTCTATCTTTATGTAACTACAGCTTTGATTATCCACTACTAGATGACGATACTGAGAAAACTTCATTAATACGTGATGTCAGGTCAAAATCGTGAAAAAACGTGTGTTAGCAGACCCTTTAAGAAACAATGATATTTTAGTGACATTTATTTAACATCTTTACTACCTAAATTTGTAAACCAATTAATAAACCAAACTTTTAAAGTAACGGTTGACAACTTAGTATAACGGGTTGGACTGAATCATCAATAACATGTGGAAACCTACTAAATATTAGCCATATTAGATTGCCAGAAAATTTAAAAGTATTTACTAGGCATTCAAAAAACAAAATATAAGGTTATTCAATCTTGTTCTCAATTCAATAACGATATATGTCAGATAATTGAGATATCCAATATCTTTTGATAAAATCGGTGATTAAAATGACAAATTACTGATGTACGACGATTTTTCAAGAATTACTTATTACGTTTATCAATATAATTATAATTAAAATCAAGTTTCGTTGATGAAAAATTAATAATTATTGAGGCGTGATTTCATAAACAATGATATCATTCTATTAATTCTATGTATATTATTTGATAGCATTCAGGCATCAATGTATGAATAATGATCTTTAAATTTTCATGTCTGCAGATACGGAATTATACGTAGGGATTGTTGGTATAATAGTGGCTTATATCAAGTGGGGGAGGGTCAGAAGTTTTTAACCTAAAACCAATGTAAAATGATGTTTCCCTTCCAAAAAGTGGTTAATTTATTTTTCTAATTTGCATCATTTGACAGAGATCTGATCTATCGTATTTAAAATCTAATCATTAACTCAGTTTCGTATTTTTGAGGGTTACATCAATTGACCAAAACAACATCGACATGACACGATTTGTCGTATTGGTTAATTAAAAATAATGGAATATGTAAAACAAAATCGATTTCTCTCTCATAATGTACTCTTTACAATATTAAATTCATTACCTATTAATTTAAGGATGGAACCTGCGGAAACGGTTGGGTTTGCGAGCATCGCTGGAGGGCTGGAGCCCTATCTTTGGAATGGTTGGATTCAGGAACAAAGCCTCCGGAACCGGCAGTGCCAACTGATGAGACAATGGAAAAATCCATCAATTAACTAATTTTCGTATTTTTTGAGAGTCACATCAATTGGCCAAATTGCCAACAATATAATTATTATGTAAACATAAAAAAAGCTGAGAGGGCATAACTGATAACAAATCAAAATATATAATACAGCGAAGGCCCTCCGTGCAAATGAGATTATAAATAATACAATGAATAAAAACTATGCACGCCTATCGCAATAATTATACAATTAAAATTTCATTGTTTATTTATTTCAATGTATTCATATATAATAACAAAAATACGATATAATAAGTATTTAACCATTTTTACTCTAGTATCAAACATTTGAACTTTTCAATGATTTTATTTTTTAACATAAAATCCTTTTTAAGTTAACTGTGAATTATTGATGAAAATGCATTATTTTTTAAAATAAAACATATTTTCTTTTGTACTACTTTCACATTTTATACTGATTAAGACCGGTTTCACGGTTTCAATATCAATTTCTAATGCTAGCGAAGAGCAAAATTGGTCCTGATCATTACAAAGCTGTGAAATTACTACAAAAAAATGTGTTTTATTTTAAGAATATAAAAAAATATGAGTTTTCGGTCAATGGTGAAACTATATTTTTCATTAAAGATGTGGTCAGGAAAACACTCGTAGATATTTATCATTCTTTCAACGCCCTTGAGTGATCAGTTAGGGAAGAGTCTTGAGTAGGGATTCCAACTATTTGGATATCGAATAGTAAATATGAAACTATTTGAATATATTCGAATAGTTTCTGAAGTATGAAGCAAATATTGTAAATTCGATTTGAATAATTAATAACATAAATTTTTCTAATAAAATAAAATTTTCAGCTACGTCGGATTACTCCAACAGTATTTTTTCAATTTATGAAATTATGACATGTTTAATTGGTTTTTTTAACCTCAAGTCCTCAACCTTACGATTTATAATAAGATATTGAAAGCGCCCGAGTTGGATGAAGAAAATAAAACACTACATGGGGTTTATTGTTTTTGAAATCTGGATAAATTGTGACTTTGTAAAATATTTCGTTAAAAATTATTACAAATAGTTTTCGAATAGTTGCCCAAATATTCGAATTTGGAATAGTTAAAAAAAGGACCGAATATATTCAGATATCGAATATTAGAGTTGGAATCCCTAGTGGGGAGGTATTAAAATATTACAGGTATCTTCGTCTTCGGATGCAAGACCATACATGGATTGAAAATTTGTTTTTTTAAATTTTTCTAAATATCTAAAGTATACTGGCCGTATCAAAGAATCAACGAAAAAATGTACATTGCACTTATTTATTACAATACTTCTTACTTCCGTATGACAACATACATCATTGAACTTTGAAAGAATATTTTCGTCTGAATAATAATTCTTATATTCTCCAAAGATTCAGTGACCCTAAATTGCACCCGTAATCCTCGCTTCCTGTTATTGAGACGTTATCGATTAAATTAAGATTGAATTATTTAGATACCCTGATAATATATCTTCAATTTAGATCAAGTATTTCTTTGATTAATAGTATAAAAGTACAACCGGATTTTTTAATAGTAATGTTGTCACACACAACATCTCTTTGAACTAACAACATACAATGTAAGACTATTACTAAATTCAGTGTCTAGAATCTAGTAAAAATAACAGACTTGTTTTTTTTGTATTCTCAAATATCATCTATAAAATTCATATCAACACAAAGTTTTCACATGCATTTTTAACTAGTTTGTTAATATTTTTTTAATCAGTGTAATGTGTTTTTTTAATATATACCGTATACTTAAATAAAAAATACATTTTTTTCATTAATATATAAATGTAACTATGAGAAAACGTCGATATGTTTCTTAGCAGTGATTTAAAGTGTATACGAAGATTTATTTATAAGTTAATTAATACTGACTCGAGAAATTGTATTTTTATTAATAAGTTTTAGTAGTAATCTTTCAAAATTCTCAAGCATACATAAGTAAAAACTTGCATAGGCACGCATTTCTTTCAATATATAATATTTAACTTATTCAATAACTTTTGTGGATCTTCATAAACTTGTAGCATCGCTGATAGATCAATAATTTATATTCAGTTTTCCTGCATTCTCAAAACAATATTTGAGTGAAAAAAACTACTTTTCATAATTAAACGTCTCAATCAAGTTTCAATAAATATTTCATATCAATCATAAATGTTTTTTTACTTATATACATAGCATGCGTCACATGATTTCCTTGGCCTTCTTGGTCCTGGCAGTTGTTGGAGGAGGACTGACCCAGAAGAACCCCAATTACCATGCAAACCACTCCGTCATGGTCCATCTTTTTGAGTGGAAGTGGAAGGATATTGCAGAAGAGTGCGAGAGGTTCTTGGGACCAAATGGATTCGGAGGAGTTCAGGTAACAAACGCTTTCGTTGACTTTATTTTTCAATGTGTGGAATTTTTAACTTCGTTTAAAACCTTCCGGGTTTGAACGATTTTTGTGAATACACTAACTATGTCGCGATGTTTGGTAATTACACGACGTGCTGGAACCATTGCAGAATTCATTATCAATTGTTTTTTTTTATAAAATAGTGATGGAAAATATCGAGAGCGTACTGACAGAACGCATTAAGTCATAAAGAAGAACTCTGAAATAATCGCATTTAGGGAATTATTTTTTATTTAAAGTACTCTCTCTATCAAGTCTTTTTTCCTCCTCCTTGTCTGTTTTTTAAAAAGATTTTTTGTACATTACAAAGAAGAATCTTTTTGGCATACAAATCATAAGATTTTGTATGAATGACTTATAGTTTTATCACGTTTTTAGTAAAAATAGCAATATGACTAGATACTTTTTTTTTCAAAACCACTATATCCTATGACTTTATGCGTTCTACCTCTATGTAGAACGTTAAATTGCATACATTTTGACATTAAAAACATAAAATCATAAAAAAAAACTGATCTAATGCGTTCTGTCAGTACCTCGATACTTATTTGTAAAATAATATTTTTTCACATTACTCCATTATTAACAATTGTTAAATATGTCATTCTATTTTTGGAATGAACTATACCATATCATGTTCAAATAAATAAATTCAAATAAGATTTTACACACGCAGTGGAAAAATATGTAGTTACATAAAGTATGTAGCCGCTGTTTCACGGCCTTCTCTCACAACGCAATATCGATCATGAAAAGAAGCTAATTTGGACCACATGTTTTTGGCCCGATATAGAGCTGCACGGGACCGTTTTTTTAACCATTAACTATCGTGCTTAAGAAAAGAAAAATAAAGAGACTACAAAAAAAACGGAATTTTCTCAGCTTTTAATATATTTAACAAGCTGGTTGCCCCGCCACCAGGTGTTATGTGTATGCAGCCGCTGTTTCACCGCTGCCACCCATATCCCACTCTGCCCCCGCTGCCACCCAACGCAATATCAATCAAGAAAAGAAACTAATTTACACCAAAATTTTTTGCTCGATGCAGAGCAGCACGGGACCAATATTTCACCCAGCACTATTGAGCTTAAGGGAAGAAAAAATAGAAAGAGTACAAAATAAAATGTGACTTGCTAGTCTTTAATATATTTGACAAGTTGGCTACCCCACCTCTACCCGTTATTTTTATACAGCCGTCTTTCATAACGCAATAAAAATCAAGAAAAGAAACGAATTTAAATATATTTAACAACAATGCCTATATTAGGTTTCCCCCGTAAGTGAGAACTTGAAAGTTACAACCAAAAATCGTCCATGGTGGGAAAGATACCAGCCAATCTCCTACAAGCTGACAACAAGGTCTGGAAACGAAGAAGAGTTTGCTGACATGTGCAAGCGTTGCAACGCCGTTGGAGTGAGGTTAGTTGGCTATACTATTTTTTAAAGGCCTGTATTTATTGGGTCAGTAATTAATCAAAATGGTCAGTAAATAATTCTATAAATGGTCAGTATACGCATGGTCAGTTAATAAAATAAACGGTCAGTAATTTGTATAAAACGGTCAGTTATTTACTAGCCAGAAAAATGAACACATTAAATGGAATAATCTAACCTAACCTAACCTTATTTTTGTTTTTCTACTATTTCTATTTTATATTCAATTTTCCTTTAATATTTACTGACCGTATCTTTAATATTTATTTACCATTTTTATTTTTCTACTAACCGTTTTATGCACTTGTAACAGACCGTTTGTTTAATATTTACTGAACGTTAATTGAATTAGATACTGACAAAATAATTAGTTGCATTTTTTTAAATACTACTAGATATTCATAAAATGACTCTTTTACTTTCACATTATTATGAAAAATATAATTAATACATGTAAATTATTCCTCCGTGAAGGTTAACGAGATCATACTTCACATAATAATGGTAAAGTTTCTGTAACAGAGACAATCTAAAATCGTGGACTAAGTGTCAAAACTACTGGCATTTGGGGACTTAGGCTGTTCATAATATATTATATAGAGTATACTGACAGAAGGCACTGAATCATAAAAACTAGTTATGAGATAATCGGTTTTTAAAGCATTTTTTTTTGGCTCGCATTTTTATGTTCAGAATTTTAATCCAGTTTCTGTCACAATTTTTGATACATTGGTCAGTATTTCTTAACAAATCTAACCTTTTATTCTGACCGTATAATAATTTTATTCAGACCATAAGAAATTTTATTCAGACAGTTCATATTTTTATTCTGACCGAGAATTGATTTTATTCTGACGAGAAGTTGATTATAATTCCGACCAAAAATTGATTTCAATTTTGACAATTTAATTTATTGCCCTATTTTTTCTCAGTTTTGTTTTTTTTTACATTGTCAATCGTGCTGTTCGTTTCGTTAACGTAAACCTAACGTAATATTTATAGTTGACTATTTATTTAACGCAGATATTATGAAAATACTATTAATATAAAGTTACCTACCGAGGATATACTGACAGAAGGCAATATGTCATAAAAACATGTTCTGAGATGACTTTTTCAAAATACTCTCTCTCTCAAGTACAATTGTTTGTTTTTTAAAAATACTTTTCTACATTATAGTGAATAATCTTTTTGGCATACAAATCACAAGATTTGGTATCGATGAGCTATAGTTACATCATTTTTTTTTCTAGGATAATAAAATAGCAATTTGACTTAATATTGTTTCTTTTCAAAGCCATCATATATTACCCTATGATTTCATATGCTCTATCAGTAAGTAGACCGTAGAATTGTAAACATTTTGAGATTTAAAACAAAAAATCACCAAAAACTAACTCAATGCGTTTTGTTAGTATAACTCCGATTTCGCTAATCACGATCATTATCTACTGAGCGATTCAGTTGAGTGATTAGCAAAACCGGTCTTACAAAATTATAAACATGTGGAAGTAGTACAAACGAATTGTGTTTTATTTTTTAAAATATTATATCTTTCCACCAAGAATTGACATTTAACACCTTAAAAGTGAATATACAATGTTTATTAAATAATAATTAAAAAGAAATATATGAACATGTAAGCAAAAAGCACATTAGACATTTCTTTAAAAAATTGTAATATGCAATTCACGAAAAGGAAATTTAGTTTTATTTTTACATTAACCACAAATTACCATTTTGCAGTCTCAATATTTTGACACTAATCGATCGATATTATCTGATGAGACAAATCAGTTAATGTTTTTTTTTCTTAAATAGATGTATGTCACTGTCACAGAGACTTCAGTATTTGGCTTACCTCAAGATCTTTGGTTTTGGTTGATATTATACCACCTTTGTCGACAAAAAATATTTTTAATCGTTTATACTGTAAATATATATTATGATCAACACGTAGCAAAATAGTACATATCGACAAGCCACATACGTGATTATACGTCGTTTGCACTTTCGTTGTCTACGCACTCAGTTCTAAAGGTAGGTATCAAAAAAAAAGCTTTGGGAAAAGTACCTATTTCACCGTTTCAAAGTCTTTACCTAAAATCCAAAGTCCAATGTCGTATCAGTAATATTTCAAAAACTACTAACTTTTTAGCAAAACTTTATATAAAATAAGAAACAAGAGTTAAAATAATAGGATTGGCCTAATCTTAAAGAAGATAGTTGTAGCCGTTACTTTGCAACTGGGTTTTGAATCTTTGGGACGCTCTCATGTTTGCATATACGGGATTATACGTAGGGAGTGTCGCTATGGTGTATACCACATACCTTGTCGATTTATTGGGCTACTTATTGCTACCTCTTACTGTAAAAACACGTTTTCCAAAATCGATCTTTAGGATATACGTCGACATTGTCATCAACCATATGACTGGAACCTGGCCAGAGAACGTCGGAACAGCAGGATCCACCGTCAACTTCGGTGAATGGAGTTATCCAGCAGTTCCTTACTCCAAGAATGATTTCAACCAGCCCATCTGCGATATCAATAACTACAATGACAAAAACCAGGTACTTAATAACACACATTTCATCAAAAGCTATTATTGAAATTACGATATTACATTAAAGACTTCAGCGTTGATTTCCGAAGTCAATTATTCACATTTATTCTGAACTCACTTATGGATTTTTTTTTATTTAAATACAATTCTAAATTTTAATCTATATATTATTATTTTAAACAGTAAAACCCTTATAGTCGCTTAAAAATCTTATTTAAATTGTGTATTCAATTGAGGTTTTAAATAAATAACAGTTAATTTTTTATGAACATGAATTGGATTTATAATAGATATAACACTTTTTGGAATTATTCGTTCAAATGCCTTTCTACAATAATAAAAAACAGTTAAAATTTTAAAATTGATTCATTCAAATATAATTCTTCATGTTAAACACGATAATAATCCAATCTTAAAGCGTTCTCTGGAAACAAAATAAAAGTAAATTATCCCTTTGCATAATAATTTCTGTACTCTGATATAAAATTTTTAGAAGAGTCAAAAAACTTTTTGATTTACTGTGAGGAGTTATGGTTTTTGCATTCTAAAAAGTAATAAAATTCCTTTAATCATTTGTAGTAGGACTTTCGTTTCTCTGTCACTTATAAACATGATTATAAACTATAGTATGTTGGCCTTTTTAGCTCATTTTTTTAAAATCAATTTTAATGTGTAAACTGTCAATTCTTGCTATTCTTGATGGAAATGCATTATATTTTTAAAATAAAACTGAGCCTGTATTTATTGGGTCAGTAACTATTTCAATTTTTAATCGGTAAGAAATAATAAATAGTCAGACACCAATTCGATAAATGGTGAGTTAATAAAATAATCGGTCAGATATTTTTATATAAAACGGTCGGTTTTTAATCAAACCAACCCTAAGCAAAGCTCTATTTTTTTGTCAGTTATTTACTGACCAAACATGATAATTAACTGACGATTAATTATTTCTTACGAACCATTTGTTTAATTAGTTACTGACCATATAATTAGTTGCTTTTGTTTTGTACTACTTCCACAAGTTTATCATTATAAAAATGTGAAAGTAATACAAAACAAATTTTTTAACAAAGCCTTTTATTTTTAAAATATATTTCTTTAAATTTTGACTGGCATCCGTATGCCTCTCAGGTACAGATTGTCATTCTTTCTTTTTAACGATGGAAGATAATTATTCTTTCATTTTCTTTGATCTAAAATAAAATGTGTAATATGTATTATTATTGTTATTAATTTAAGGAAATTATTTTTTTATCAAATTTGGATTATTGAGATTTTGTACACTTCCATGTATTTTGTCACTAACGACCCGGGTTTCGCCTTTCGGCATCTTCAGGCATTCGAGCACACGAATGGACTCGAACTGAGAGACAGTAAACAGTGTCTAACGTTTATATAGAAGATACAAATGCGACAAATATTATTTACGAGGTAAGAACGAAAGGCGAAACCCGGGTCGTTAGTGACAAAATACATGGAAGTGTACAAAATCTCAATAATCCAAATTTGATATTGAAATTCCATCAAGCACCCTCAGTCGATGTCTTAAATTATTTTTTTTATATTTAGGTGCGCAACTGTCAACTCGTCGGTTTGAAAGATTTGGACCAGAGCAAGGAATACGTCAGAGAAAAGATTCTTGGCTTCTTGAACAAACTCCTCGAATTAGGAGTAGCTGGTTTCCGGTAATTCAATATATTTTTATCTGATCTACTGAAGAACTGAAGCAATAATTGTTATTGCCCTATCCTTTTATCCCTACTCTTTTCGAAAAAGAGAGTTTGAGTAACTGAGAGACAAACGGTTTTCATAAAACAGCTTCCGTTGAAATACCTCCATGCTCCATATTGGGAATGGACATGCTTAAAAAAGGATTAAAAAATAATCCGATTTTTTTTTTATGAAAGATTTAAAAACTGAAACTTATTATTTGGTCAGAAACTAAATTCAGTTTTTGTCAGTAGTAGTTATTTTTCGTCAAAAGTGGTCAAAAACTTTTTTTCAGTAGATATCTTGGTTAGGTAAGGTTAGCTAAAGAATTTATTTGTTTAACTAAATATTTTATATGAATGCTGAAATATTATCATAGTAACTGACGTTCATATAAATTATTTAAATTATTGTTTTTATAAATTTCTATTTTAAATTTTAATTACAGAGTTGACGCTGCTAAGCACATGTGGCCTGCAGATCTTAAGGTTATCTATGAAAGCCTGAAGGATTTGAACAGTGACCATGGTTTCCGCGCTGGCTCCAGACCTTACATCTTCCAGGAAGTCATCGATCTTGGTGGAGAAGCCATCAGCAGAGACGAGTACACTCCACTAGGAGCTGTCACAGAATTCAAGGTAATGTTTTTAATGCAGCTTAAAACATAAGAGAACATACCGATGTCACAATGATACAACTAGAAATTGGTAGTTTTGAGATATAGCCTACCAAAGTTGTGTCTCATCTAATGTCTAATTATTTGTATTACTTTTTTATTCAAATAGGTGGTCAATAGTTCATAGTTTTAGAATTAAAAGTTGTTTCTTTATGGAACGCCACGATTCACAAAAATATGTTTCCACAATACGATATTTCGATATGTATGTATATGAAACTGAGAAATTATTTAATTTTGCTGATTTCCATATACAAATATTTGCCTTTTGAGAGAAAACCTGTACATTGTACAAACTGCACTTTAGAGCGGTGTTTGAACAAAATGGCTCACTCAAAACTGACTTATCGTCTTATAGAACTGGGCCATTGATATTTTTAGGTATTCAATCCGAAATGTTGTATAATTAAAAAGATTTAACTGTAGGCACATGACGGTATTTTAAAGTGGCAATTATGTTGATCCGTAGAGATTATTTCAGTTCGGGGCGCGATGACAGAATGAAGGTCTTTTCCTATGGTTGTCCATTAATACTGTCGTCGGCCGTATTGTTTTCTTCCTTAGTCATCACTTGCATTGATGACTGCTTTTCTCGGTAGTTCACTTTTATGATAACGTCTGCAGAATTGGCGACGTTTATATCGGTCATCGCTTGAATTTGCTGACTGCATTGGAAAGGGCGTTGACCTTTATAAATATCATGCAAAAAAATTTTATTGATTACTTGCCACATATTTATGACTTATAATGAAGTTTTTAAATATCTAGTGGATTTGGGTTATAACCAATTTTGAATTAACCGTAATGGCTTTTAATTGTATTTTCGATACTTATGTAATTATTTATGTTTATAAATGAGCCGAAATATTAATGAATTTATTTTCAACAGTTCGGTATGCAATTGGGTAACTGCTTCCGTGGTAACAATCAACTTAAGTGGCTGAAGACATGGGGACCTGAATGGGGTCTTCTCTCTACCGAAGATTCTATCGTCTTCATCGACAATCATGACAACCAACGTGGACATGGCGCTGGAGGTGGCGCCATCATCAACTACAAGTTGGCTAAGCAGTACAAGGTGGGTTCATATTTCTAGAATATGTTTTTCTCTAATCTAAAGAAAATCGAGTTTTTTTAGGAAACCATACCTTCTTCACAAATCCAAAAACTGCTTACAAACTCAATTTATGGAACTGTCCGTACTAGGGTTCAAACCAGTGAGCACTGCGTCTGAAACCAACGCCTTCTACCACTCGACTACAGGCTTGGCAAAATGCGTAAATCTCATTCTTCAGATATTTTGTATTTCTTCAAAACATTGTTTTCATAAAAATTGGCTTTTCACAATTTTTTTAGTCTTTACATTACCTAATTTATCAATACTTTTTGTAGGCTGCGACTGCTTTCGCTCTTGGGCACGAATATGGTGAACCAAGAATCATGAGCTCTTTCGAGTTTAACGATCCAGAAGTTGGCCCTCCAATGGACGGAGACCAGAACTTGATCTCTCCCTCTATCAAGGATGTAAGTATTAAACATTCCCTTTAACATACGTTAAATTTCATAGACTGCATAACATTAGCAAACCCGATTATTTAATTTGCCAACTGTTTAACTCCACTTTGCTATGTGTTTCGTGACACAGACAGAACAGGTAAAATGGAATTTGACAATTTCAAAAATGCACTTCGTTACTTTTCAGTTACAAATAGTTTTTTTTGAAAACAAAATTTATGGCGACTAATTGGATAAATTGTCAATAAGATATAATACGTGTGTTCAGTAAATAATTGTCAAATAAATAAAAGTTAGCTTTGGTTCAATTAAAAAAATTACTTAGATTTAAATCAGATTTAAAATAGTAGCACTGTACCAATTTTGAAGAAACATGCTTTTGCAATTGTGTTACGAAATACTCTCCTGTAAAATCTCATATTTGCAGATACACGATTATACGTAGAGACTGTCGATATATAAGCATATCTTTTTGTCATTTCGCAGGCTTATTAAAAAATATTTTTAAAAGTTTAACTGTTACTTACGTCATCTGAAATACATAATTTTACTGAAATCATAACCGATTATTATTAAATGAGCCAATGAGAAGTGAAGCGAGCCAAGAAATATTTTCGAAAAATTGATTAAGATTCGTTTTCGTATTCTACATGTCATAAATTATCATAATAGTGAAGTAAGCTAAGTAAATACAGGCTGCGTAAGTACTGTATTCTGTAAAGAGTTAAATTAATGCAAAAAGTTCACTAGACTGAAACTTATAAATGGTTAAATAAACTAAAACGTAAATAAACAAGTTTCACCATTTTATCATTTGTACCACTTCACCTCTCGAAGGATCAAATGGATGTAGTTATGCAGTAAGTAGCCCATCCACAAAAAATATTTATAATGTAATATAGATCAGGTGTCTGAAGGTTTACTCTAGGTTCTGTTGAAAATATCTTGGCTTAAATAAATGTATTCTATGAATAAAACACTATGGAACTATTGTGCTGATTAAGCAGACCAGGCACTCGGGTAAGAGTCACACTACTATATTTAGAAAAACTGAATTATCTTATATTCTACATGAAACATCGTTTTCTAGATTTAATAGAAATAAGATTCAATTATGGTATATCTATTATATAAATAATAACTCAGAGCTGCGACTGTCCTACATTTTTAATTACATATAATGCAACAGTTGCCATTATCTCAGCCTTACATTATTGTGGATTGGCTTCATTCTGTAGAACTACATTCAAATAATTCATGATATTCTATTCTGCACAGATTTATGTATATTGACATGCTTTTATTTAGGATGGTACTTGTGGAAATGGATGGGTGTGCGAGCACAGATGGGGTCCAATCTTCCGCATGGTCGCCTTCAGAAACGAAGTCTTGGGCACCAAGCTCACGGAATGGTGGGATAATGGAAACAACCAGATCGCTTTCTGCAGAGGAAACAAGGGCTTCATGGCCATCAACGGAGACAACTCAGATCTTAACGAAGAACTGCAGGTATGATACAAATGTTTATAATTTCAATGTTTTCATTTATACCTTTTTTTACAATGTCTGGTCCAAATATGGAGTATATGGCTTCCTAATGGAAGCATGCCAATCGACGTTTTCTACGAAAATTGTTCAACCTGCTTTTTTCGAATGGAGTAGGAATAGTAGGATAGGGATAGGACAGGTCTAGTGGTTAGCGACTTGCTCTCACTATGCCTCTTTTTTAGGATCGGATGAATGGAAGGGAATTTTGGTCTTCACAAAAATCCATACCTACCAACAGAAATGTATAAATTGATTGAAAAATCAATATATAAAACTCTCCGTACCGGAACTTGAACCCGAAACATCTGTAACCGTAGCGAACGACGTTGACCACTGCTCCACGAACCCGGCGTAAATATTTTCATAATGAATTATTTAAAGGTGGTTTAAGCAGTGGTTTCAACAAATTTTAAGCCCAGTTAGTCTCTCAAAAAAGTCGAATATGGTATGATACAACCATCATGCGAATAATGACAATCCATTAACTCTTGCCCGCCATGTACATACTCAAATATGTAACCTATTTATAATGTGTCAGCCTCTGTGGTCTAGTGATAAGAACTTTGTCCACTCAATTTCCGAAAAAGTCAATGTTATATTGGGTATGCGTGTTTGTGGCGTATTTTCTACTCGAGTTGATCTCGAGTGACATTAAAAATTCTCAAAGAGTTTATTGCATGTGATTTTTAAAATCTGGTGCTTTGGATATTATGAGCTGTAAAGTATTATATTTCAAGATATTTTATACATTATAGAAACACACTGTATGATTTGACAATGTTACTTTTCAACATATGAATAAATGCAAAATTCCGCTTGATATTTTTATGTCTTGAAAAATTTTCCCTATGGATGTTAGCTAGCTTGCAGTCAATATAGAATTTAATTTATTTTTTATTTGCATATTTTTTTACAGACATGCTTGCCCGCTGGTACATACTGCGATGTAATCACTGGAGGAAAAGACGGTTCAAAATGCCGTGGAAAGACTGTCACAGTCGATGGAAGTGGAAAGGCCAGCATCAAGATCGGCTCCAACGAAGATGACGAGGTCCTCGCTATCCACACTGGAAGCAATGTGAGTAGTTAACAAATTTTGAAACTTCATTCTCTCTTTAAGATTGAAACTATAGAAAATCATTCATATCTCCATACTGACAACAGTGATTTTGTAACTCACGTTCCTAGGATCCGAATTCCTAACTGGAAATTTTCACACATTAATTATTCAGGCAAAAATTGTACGTGTATACAATCCTGATGATTTCAACCCTTACTGAAATCGAGATGCAAACCATTTCACCGCTGAGAATGAATCATTCAAAAATTATCTTCCTAGGAAAGGGGTTGTTTGACTGACTTTAATAGTTTGTTAAAATGGAGGGGAAGTAAATAGACTATTTCATCAGCTGCATTTTAGTAGGTATGATCATTGAAGATCATCTAGGCTTATGGTGTATTATATAACTTGAATGTATTTGATTATTGAAATTTCAAATGACTTACATTTGATTTCTACACTTGAATTATTATCATTTTTTCGAAGAGTGACACTAAGTCTTCTTTTTTTTAATATTACTGTTCGATATGCGCCTCTTAAAATAAAAACTACTTTTTTCTTGATAAAAAAGGCTGTGAACTGTGACAAATCCTTTTTAATAAAAATAATGATATAAATATTGAAAAAATTAAAATTATGCATACATTTTAAGCAATGTATTTTGAAGATTAAACATAGACATCTTTTTCCGAAAGTAATATAACATTATATTTACTACGTTTCTTTTAATTTCAGTCCAAATTGTGAACAAGCCAGATTGAAAGATGAAGAGGTAATGTGAAGAACCACGTGATGCCATCATGGAAGACAAAAAATGTTATAAATTAATATAATAAAACAAAATCTCAAAAAAATTATATTTTTATATGCTTTTATAAACAATAAATTTTCTTAATTTTGAATTCCTTTAGTATAATGTTGTTGAAGAAAAATGTACATATTTTTATTTAAAATAAAATATAAAACAATAATATATACTAACTATATAAATATCTTTTATTTTTACACACTTCCTAAACTATTGAAAACAGCGAAACACACCAATAAATTTAATAGCAGTGGCTAAGTTGATAAGCTACCACCATCAACTGTGTATATAGGTCGTCCAGTTTAAAAGTCAAATAACTCCAATAAATTTGAATTAAATATGCAGTTATATGTAAATTTTATCTCTACCTGATTCAGTACTCAGATAGCTCAAAAATGCCACCAAAAATGATGAGGCAGATAATCTTCTGAAGAATTAAATAAAATGTTGACATTTCTCCGTGAATGGATATACAATTAAAATTGATAACGCGTATTTTGCTTCTTTGATAAGCATCTTCAAACTAACTATATCTTAAGCTTATCTATTTCTAAGTTAAACAATGATTCTAATTCTCACCATTAAAGTTAAAGGTAGGATAGGGTTGCAAAGGCCGGAAGGTGGATTCAGAAATCCCGAGATTACGGGATTTTGAGATTGGAGGCCCTACCTGCAATGAAACAATTTATCCCATTTTATCAGTGCCCGAAAACAAGGATGACAACTTTTATGAATTTTTATTTTTATATATATTTACAATATATAAAATCAGAAACGTAACGATCGATTCTAGAGAATTTTGAGGCCTTACGCGTTACTCTAATTAGCATATAATTAAATCTGGCCCAGGATAAAGCATTGTTGTACTGTCATAAAATGTAAAAAAAATACTTTAATTAACTCAATCTGTTTGTATCAATTAGCAGATGTAAATATTAAATAAATAACTTTATCTTTTAAAATATGTGATAACAATATTAATAATAATGTGAAATAATACATTATTACAATCATCATGATAATTGTTTTTATTTTGACGTTTTAACTAATATAATGATAATAATGTTACTTTAGATAATAATTATTGATTTTAATTTCAATTTACATAGTATAACTTCATAAGTTAAAAAAGGGTTTCAAAAAAATACATTAATTAAATATAGTAAAGTTGATTGCTATTACGGTAGCACACCATCTCCATAACAATCTTGTGGAACTAAATACGATGCAATGCTATATTACAACGTTATATTCTAATATATTTTGTCAATTAACATCATCTAATAAAATTTATATAAGCTAGAACTATTTCTGACGATGACGTGATGCTGGCCTCTGTCGTCTGGTGTTAAGCGTTTGTCCTAACGATCAGGTGGGTCCTGGTTCAATTCCAGTAATGTCAATATCATTTAGATTGTTTCAATTTAAATTTGTGATCTTGGATATGAATGACTTCTAAAATTTCTCATCGAGTTTATCTCGTATGACTTTCTAATTTTCAAAATATTTGACGCATTGGCTGTCAGCTGTAATGCCAGATATTTTTTATAATTTTTATTATATGAAAAAAAAGAAAAAAAAGAAATAGCTATGTATCAATTATATCTTACAATTCTGCTAGAATATAACATAAAAAATGTTATTTTCTATGGATTCGGAGGTCACTTTGTGAAAATTCATTTTTAATATAAAATTAAAATTAGTAACATAGTTATTTAATTTTATAATTAAAAATGCTATTTATACCTTATTACATTAGAACAGTACATTCTTTTTGCATGGTTTTTTTGCACAGTCTACGAAAAATGACGAATTATTTTTTTACATTGATTTTTTTTTACTTTTACACGGTTACAAAAAACGAAAAGTATTATTTATATAGTATGCTGTATAGTATACGTATATATTTAAATACACTTCGGCTCTTCGTGAATATTGGAATTGTCATAACTCATAATAACTATAACCAGTAGACATCTGCACTAGCCCGAACCCGGCCCACGGGCCGGGCCAAGCAATCAGGGTAAGCTATTTAATTTTCAGAAATTATTTCACAGTATGTTCGAGTCATGAGTCAGTAATAAGTCAATACTATTCATAACATAAATAATTTATTTCACATGTGCTATGAATGTCGTTGGAAATATGCAAATAATAACATATACTGATTGAAAAGTATCAATGAAAAAATATCGGGCTGAAGAAAATAAATCTGGACTTCGGGTCGAGTTCGTGTAACAAGTATGATATTAAAACTAGGCTGAGCCTGAAGATGTCGGGTTTGGATCGGGTAAATTTATAAAATTTCGGTTTGTGCAGACCTCTAGTAGACAGCCTTGGTACCGGTAAATCAACTGTTGAATGTATTATTTAAGAAAAAGCAGTGACCACGTGCATAAGTGGTAAATAAGTCATAAATAGCATTCCTTATCACGAACTATTTACTCGATAATGATGCATGAGCGTGTGTATTTTATTATGAACAATAATTTACGTAACACATCGTATTATGACGCGAATTTTTAATCTCAATACAATTTAAAACAATATCAAATCGCTTGAAGAGATTAAAGGCATTGATATCTTCAAGGATTTCAATACAAACATTCTTTTCGTTTAAATCTAAATTTATTGCATCGATTATTGCAAGAGATAAAGTTATTATAATGTGTTTTAACATGTGATAAGATACAATATAAATATAACATAATCTGCAAAATCAATGAAAGAGGCGTATAAATAACGTGATATTTTATCCGAATATTTATTATTGTTTGTGACGGATATCTAAAACAACGTAAGTGTTTTTAAATTTTATTACAATTACACGATTTCTGACGTATTTTGTAGAAAATTCAGGTTTAACTCTCAATTGTAGTCTTTTATTAGCTACATGAAATGAGGGAATTATCTAAGGATTAAAATTTAATAGAAATCTAATTTTCAAGGTTTAAATGTAAATAAATACGAATTTAAAGAACCAATTTTAGTTTTTCGTACATTCTTGATTTTTTTACCCGTCAATTTCTGGAACCAATGCAAAAAAAGATAGGATGTATAGTCAATAAAAGGATATTTCTAAATATTCTTCTCTATTTATTATTTATAAATATCGTTTAATTGATCCAAAATATCAAAATTTTGTTTAATTCTTTATGAGGTTATCTTCCTCAACATTTTTTGGTTGCGTTTTTGAGTTACCTTGAGTACTGAATCAGATAAAACGAAAAATTGTACATATTACTGTGTAGTTAATTCGAATTTCATGTTTTTGGAGCTGTCTGACTATGAACTGGACGATCAATATATTACCTTTTTCATACAGTATTTTAATTATTTAGCCAAAACGAATTTATCAAAAAAAAAGTGTAACTATCGTAAATTTTTTTTTAATATTGCAGAACTATTGGTAAACTTATCATTTCTTTCAATGAATATTTTTTTATTATTATTTATTTGATTTTAATAGTTTTCTGAGATTTTTCAACCGTTTATACCCCACTCCTTCGTATAAGACTTAAAGCAATAGGCGAACAGTGGTTTTCCTCATGCCGTTATTCATATCTTACGCCACTTTTCAAATTTTGATAATAAGAGTTTTTTAATTATATTAAACTACAAAATCACTAAGAAATCCGTTAAACGAACCTTATGCTTTTTAGCTATTTAAAATAATGGCAAGTGTTAATTTTATCAATTTATTAGTTTAAAATCTTGGACATGGTTTTTCTACTCGATCTTAAGTGAGTTTAATTCTCCTTCGAATTATCTCAAATAGTTAAAAAAATTGAATATTCACCACGTTGACGATTTGCTTCAATCCAAAAAATGTTTTAATGCAAATACATTGTACGTTTTTTAATCAATTTCTTCCATCGCATCATCATCATCTGTTAATTAAATAAGGCTTTTGCAATGGTTTAAATAATGGTGATGCATCAATAACAGTTTTAAGAGGATTCACTTAATTAAAACAAAACATTAAAATTTCAACAAACCGTAATTATTTCAATGAATAATTTATTTTCAAATTAAATGTAGGATTTTAGAGTAAGAAGATAATATTATAGTGTATATCTTTTTTAAACCAGTTATAATACCGAGGGTATACGGACAGAACCCATTAAGTCAGTTTTTGATGATTTTCTGTTTTAAATTTCAAAATGTATGCAATTTAACTCTGTTTAAGTCATAGGATATAATGGCTTTAAAAAATACAGCATTATTTTATATTGTTATTTTACTATAGCAAAAAGCATGATTTAGCCATAACTCATCGATACTAAATATTATGATTTTTATAACAAAGAGATTATTCTTTATAATGTAAAAAAAAATACACAATCAATTCTTGTTCTTTGACCTAATGCCTACTGTTAGTATACCCTCAATATACACTAACAATGTTTATGTAACATATCGATGCTTATTGTCAAAATGTTATAACTACCAAAATATTTAAAAAAAAATTGAAAACACTGCTAGATATACAATAAATATAATAAAAATCTAAAAGTTTTCAATTTTTTTATTAGCAAAATGTGTGTTATAAAAACTACGTAATAAATTAATGTATTATAAAATATTTGTGCTATTCACAAAGACTTCTAATGAAGGATGATTTGAGAGATAATGTAGTAAAAAAGTAATGCGTTAAATGCGATTATCTCACAACTTGTTTTTATGACTTAATGCCTTCTGTCAGCATGTCCTCAATACATAGATAAACCAAAAGAGTTTTTGAAAGTGGTGTTAAGTCGAATTAGATATCAACCAATGCCTATATCTCTTGTACAATGAAATAAATTTCAATATTTACTGTATTATAACATTGTTTCCATCAACAGAATGAATAGATTGACGCTATTGTTCCTAGCGTGCGCCCTTCTGGGGTTCGTCTCTTCCCACAAGAATCCCTATTTTAAAGATTCTCGCACCACAATCGTCCATCTCTTTGAATGGAAGTGGAACGATATCGCTGATGAGTGCGAGCGGTTCTTAGGACCCAGAGGATTCGGAGGTATCCAGGTGAGAAAGCAAAGCTTTACTAGATTTTAACTAATCTAAAACAATCTTATTTTTTTCCATGTCCACTCCCAATATGGAGCATATGGCCTCCTAATGGAGGTATCTTAACAGAATTTTTCTATCATAACTGCTTGTTACTCAAGTTCTCAACCTCTCTTTTTTCCAAGATAGTAGGGATAGAAGGATAAGACTAGAACAGGGCTAGTGGTTAGCTAATCGCTCTCGCTACGGCTCGTGGGGATCGGATGGGTGAGAGGGAAAACTCAGACTACGAACAGAAATCCATAAATCGATTGAAAGATCAATTTATGAAAACCGTCCGCACCGGGAATCGAACTTGAGATATCCGTGACCGTAGCCAACGCCGCTACCAACTGTGCCACGGACGCCGACTAAGGCAATAGTTGTAATAATGTCTTAAAAATCACATTGATAATAATTTTACATTACATTTTTCACTTTGTCTTTAACTTTGTAATAAAACAATATCGTTTCAATTGTGCTAACTCTAAACTCTTGGTTATAAGACATTTTGTTTATCTAATGTTTTGCCAGCTCCGTATGGCAATGGTAAACGTCGATGGCTACGGTTACGGATGTCTATGGTTCAAGTCCCGGTGCGGACAGTTTCATAAATTGATTTTTCAATCGATTTATGAATTTCTGTTCGCAGGCATGAATGTTTGCGATGTCTGAAATTCTTTGACACATATCCGATCCTAAAAACCGGACATAGTTAGAGCGACTAGCTAACAACTAGTCCTGTCCTAGCCCTAACCTCCTATCACAACTTCGTTCGAAATAGAGAGGTTGTGCAACTGTGTAACAAGCAGGTTTTGTAGAAAAAGTTCTTTTGAGATACCTCTATTAGAAGGCCATATGCTCCACACTGGGATCGGATATGATAAAAAATAGTACAAATAATACTTAGTGTGTATGTCACATTACTTTTTCCGAACTGAATTTCGCCAAAATTATGAAATTGTCATGTCTATTTATACTTGAAAACAAAAATAATTGGTAGACTGACTCATGTTTGGTCTGTGGTGCTCACGAGCTTCAATCCCAGTTTCATGAATTTACTTTTCAATAGAATTATGAATTTTCATTCGTAGGCGTGGATGTCCCCTCCCTAAAAACAGAGTGTATCGAGAGTGATTAGCTAACCACTAGTATTGTTCTTGCCCTATCTTTATATCCCATGTCTCCGAAAAATAGAGGTTGAGCAATTCAGTAACAAGCAATTCTCGTAGAAACTTCCGTTGAGATAAACTCCATTAGAAGTCCATATACTCAGTTAGATATTCAGTTTAAAAATAATGCACTTACTTCTCAATTCTCTTTGTTCATCCGGTAAAAATGATTCATCGCTAGAGAAAAACTGTTCTAAGAATATTAATAAGTGTACCATAATTACTTCGAATTGTATATATATTCAATAATATTATATAATTGGAAAAAAACATATCGTTTTGTACCAAATTTTCATGAAATATAAAAACAAATTATTTGACAGTAAGTAGGTTGTTACTTACAGCAGTCCTTACAGAAATGATTGTAAAATTTTTCGCATGCTCGTGGCGTAAATTACTTTGCTTATAAATAGTTCTGACAAATACATCGCGCAAGAAAATCACTGTTTTTTTATTCAAAATTATCATCGTATTGCAGCGTAACCCGCAGATTTCAAGTCTTGCTTTGCCCATCATTTTGATGTACTTTTTTTAAAAATCAAATATTAATATTTTATTACGACAAATCTCCAGGTTTCTCCCGTAAATGAGAACTTGAAAGTCACCTCAAAGAATCGTCCATGGTGGGAGAGATATCAGACCATCTCCTATAAATTGGAAACCCGGTCAGGAAATGAAGCCAGCTTCACGAACATGGTGAACCGATGCAACAATGTTGGAGTCAGGTGAGATTTTCTTTTATCGATGACTATCATGTTGTTGTTTGAAAAACAAATCACGTAAGTTATGTATGAGCTATCGTTAATACAGTGATTAACGTTGCATTTCTTTAAAAACGTGCTTATGTGACTTTACAGTTTTGTCTAACTTTGTATATTATATTGCAGTAGAGAGGTAAATGCTGTCAGTTGTTCACCCTACTAGGTTGTGCGGTGAAAGGTTTGAGCCTATGAATGGAAAAATTGATTTTGCAATCGCTCATTAAAACCACACTATTATTTTGCATTTGTTTATTTCCAACAAAAAAAAATATTAACTTCTTTTCGTTTTAATTTTTATACGTGTCAATTTATGGAACCGATGTATCGCGTAAAAAAAGGATTCGGTGTATGTAGCTTATTAAACACTGTTAAATATAACTTGACAACACAAACACGTTATTTAAGAGGATGCTTGATGGAATTTCAATATATACATGGATTTCTCTTTTCGGCATCTTCAGACATTCTCATTTTCCCGGGTCGTTAGTGACGAAATACATGGAAATGTACAAAATTTCAACAATTCAAATTGTACTAACATGATAACCACTGCAATTATGCCAACCGAATATCATAATATTTTCTCATCACCGCTGAATCAGAAGATTTAGATTACATACAGATAAAATCCTTAACGGTACTTGTTTATTCCCACAGGATCTACGTCGATGTTGTCTTCAACCATATGACTGGATCATGGAACGAAAATGTTGGAACTGGAGGATCCACTGCTAACTTTGGCCAATGGGGCTACCCGGCAGTGCCTTATGGAAAGAATGACTTCAATTCACCTATTTGCGGCATCACCAACTACAATGATAAGAACCAGGTAAAGAAATTCAATTTTTAATTACGTAATTTTTGGGCGACGTTCTTTTGACTTTTGTTCAACTCGTTTGTCAGATCAGATAATTTTTCAATCGATTAATAGAAAAAATTTAATCTAAGATTTTTTCATTTTTCACAATCATTTTTATTTGATAATTAACAAGAAGAGATATCGATTAACTCACTAAATGGTTTGAAATTCATTTTTTTATTATTACTATCTCTCTCACCCGTTCTCTGATAGCATTTGTTTTTTGAAATTCCTATTTTAGAGTCCATAATTAATTATACTGTTCGTTAGAGCAAATATAGCTTTTAAAAATGTGTTAGGTAGTTCCAAATAATCTCTAGCTATTAACGAATTTGGTAGTTGATTTGAATATGGTTTTTATTGATAATATTATGACAACATACAAAATAATACTGTTGTGTGAAAATATAGTATTGTATAATATTAAGAGAAAGTTAAATAACTGCATTTATAGGAAATTTAATTTGTTATAGTATGTACTATTGTTCTTTATTGCAGCTGTTAATTGATTACAATTAATTATTAATTTAATTATCAAGAAACGCCAAATCATTTCCAATGTTACAAGCTCAGACTAGTCTGTAAGCGTAGATGTAAACGTTTTATTATTAAAACATGTAGGTATGAAATTTTCTCATAACACAAGCGTCCGCGGAGTATATAAACAATACACACAGTTTCAACGTGACGAAAATTCAGAGGCAAACAAACAACAATCTGTCCGTCAGTATAGAAACTAAAGAACAGCTACTTTAGACATTCAGTATTTCAATTTCAATACTGTCTTCTATGACGGGCGTTCCCACTAGTAACATAATAGAACCTAAACATTCACACAACAAATGCAATAAACTTGAAGGTGTAGTGTGTAATTTATTTTTTTCTTTCATATTAGGTCCGCAACTGCGAATTGTCTGGACTTAAGGATCTGAATCAGGGATCTGATTATGTACGAGGAAAAATCGCAGAATTCTTGAACAAGCTTATTGGCATTGGAGTAGCTGGTTTCCGGTAAATAAATAAAGTTTTTAACATACTTTATACATTCGAAAAAACACACTTCGTCAAAACCGCTGATTTTACTAAGGTTACTGACACGACAAGTAAAGGCTTTTTTAAATATAAATAATTTGACCATTAAAAAAAATATTTTAATCAAACGGATATAGAGTGACACATGAATATATTGATCGTTATACAATGAAAATAATTGTTTATTTTTTGAAAATCTGTGTAATGTTTTATATTATTAAACATTTGGTGGGCGCTGGAAAAATCCGATTAGTCTATTGAATCGTCGCATATTGGGATGATGCAATTAGTCATTTCTCTCAATCTTTTTTTCATTTCCTAGCGTTGGTGTATCCAAGTGCTTCTACATTAAGATCAGTTTAATATAAATTATATTATATATGAGTAATATTATTTTGACATTTCGTTCAAGTAAACTAAACTCATTAATTATATATTTTATAAACTATTATGCCAACAAAAACGGATAATAATTTTCTAATGGATAAGCAATTATTTTCATTATTTCTGCAAAATCCGGTTCCTTTGTTGAAATAAAACATTTAGCACGTTTCTGGGGATCAACAGTAAATATTTTCATAATATTCAACATGCAAATAAGCACATGGAATAGTACAAAAAAATGTTTTTAATATTATAAAAATTAGATTGCAATAAACAAAATGAGTTATTTCTAAGCAGAAACACCACTGATCACAAAAAGTAAAAAATGAAATTAATGCACAAAATTCTTCGTATTCTTGTATCTAGATCAAATACAATATTCTCAGAAAACCGTGAAAAATGAATCTACAAATTGCGCTTACATGCAAACTCACTCCTATCCATTGAGAAATCATTAAATTTAGTCACTTTGAGTATATTAAAATATTCTATAACAATTCACCTAAAACTTACATATTCCGATAATAATTACCGCAGTGTTGGTTTTATTTGATTTCTCACAATATTCTTTTGAAGTAAAGTGGCATTTTTGCTTTTACGAAACTCAAATATGAAATATCTCTACATACTTTAAAGCACAATATATATGTAGAAATCTTTAAGTTTGTTTGTCTGTCAGTCACAAGAACTCCTCACAAACGGTGTACAGTAGCGAGATAAAATTTTACTATTTTCAATTTTGTTGTCAACTGTGCTATTTTCAACTTCTAACCTTAAACTAAAGACGCTACATTTTTGACGTCTCAATAAAAATCAACAGAAAAAATGATAGCAAATAGTTGCTTGGCAACTGTCATGTTGTCATAACAACTCAACCTGTGTTGAATTTACTTAGCGACTATAAATTTGTTATAATATAAATATCACAAATAATAACTTTTCATGCGAATCGTAAAATTTGTAAAATTTCAAAAGATTTAGCGGAAAATTATCCATTATTTAAAGATCTAAAACTTAAAACAGCGAAATCTTCATTTCATAGAATTTAAAAGAAGTATGCCTAAAAGGAAAATAAAAGTGCAAAGCCGGGTAAAAAAATATTAGTTCTAATATAAAACAAAAAAAGGTAAAATTTGAACATTTTTAAATAATGGTATATTGAATATAAATTTACAGTGTCGACGCTGCCAAACATATGTGGCCTGCAGATTTGCAAGCTATCTACGGAAGACTCAACAACCTTAACACGGCTAAAGGATTCCCATCAGGTGCTAGGCCTTTCATCGTCCAGGAAGTCATTGATCTTGGAGGAGAAGCCATCAGCAAAGACGAATACACGCCACTTGCAACTGTCACTGAATTCAGGGTATGTCATCACAGAGAATTACTTTATGTAAAAAAGTGATAATTTTTATTACAGTAAATCTATCGTTTTACTTAAAAATATTTTTTACATAAAATTAGATAATTAAGAAAAAAAATATTTACGGGTCCGTGGTGCAGTGGTCAACGTCGTTGGTTTCCGTTACGGATTTCTAGAATTCAAGTTTTTGACAGTTTCATAAATAGATTTATCAATCGATTTACGCATTTCTGTTCATCGGCATGAATGTTTTTAATGTCTAGACTTCCTTCTGACCCATTTAATCCTAAAAAGGATGCGTAGCGAGAGCGATTAGCCATCCTAGCCATACCCTTCTATCCTTACTCTCTTTAAAAACGATAGGTTGAGCAACTGAGTTACAATCTCTCGTACATAAATCTCTGTTGAAATACATCTGTTATGAGTCCATATGCTTTAAATCGGGAGCATATATGTCAAAAAATAATAATAATATTAAATTTGAGTTATTGAGATTGTGTACGCTTCCATTTATTTTGTCACTAACAACCCGGGTTTCGCCTTTCGGCATCTTCAGGTATTCGAGCGCACGAATGAACTCGAACTACGTTAGTGACAAAATACATGGAAGTGTACAAAATCTCAAAAACTCAAATTTGATATTGAAAGTCCATGAAGCACCCTCAGTCGATGTCTTAAATTATATAATAATAATATTAGTTCCATTATACGAAGCAACTAAATGAAATCCAGTTCATCTTAAAAAAACTTGTATTGAAATGCTGCACGAAGAGCCCATATGCTAAACTTACTTAAAACACCTAGTTCCTATTCCTTGTTGACACCACTTTGAGGGTGTCACTTTAGCATGCAGTCTTTCGTTGTATTATATGCGGTGTATCTAAACTAACCTAACCTAAAATACGTGACATTTGACATTCTTTAAGATCAAATCAAAATACACCTCTGTATTCCCCACTTTTGCCACGTTTTCGTTTCAACAGTCTTTTGCAATGGAATCAAAACAACTTATAATAGACTGCAAATGTAAAGCTAGACCGCACACTAAAGTGATACTATTTAACCCGAAGAACGCGCTGGACATGTTTTCATGTCCATAATTTCATCTCGTATTTCCGGTCAAACTAAAACGAAACACTTGTGGATATATGCTTTAAAGAAAAGTTAGGCAACAGATCATGAAAATGTCAAGTAGAACAAAGGGAAAAATATTTTTGAAAAAAGCTTTCGATATTCAGTCTTTCGAATTTCAGTTTTAAACGCCAATACGCAGCATTAATCGTCAGCCCTGTGTATTCGGCGTCCGTAGCGCAGTTGGTAGCGTCGCTGGCTACGGTTACGGATGTCTCGGGTTCAATTCCCGGTGCGGACTGTTTTCATACATTGATCTTTCAATCGATTTATGGATTTCTGTTCGTAGTCTGAGTCTTCCCTCCACCCATCCCATCATTACGAGGCGTAGCGAGAGCGATTAGCCAAACACTAGTCCTGTCCTAGCCATATCCTTCTATCTCTACTCTCTTTGAGAAAAGAGAAGTTGAGCAACTTATTAACAAGCAGTTCTCGTAGAAAAATTCTGTTAAGATACCTCCGTTAAGAGACCATATCTCCACATTGGGAGCGGACATGGAAAAAATGTATTACACATACTTATGGAGCTACGCGCTTGGTTGTGTGCGTGTTGGCGGTGTATATGAAGACTAGCCGCAGCCATTTTGCTTGCAAAGTAGTAGATTAAATATTTTGCAGCTTCTTCATTTTCTTTGATTTATTTTAGCGATAATGCGACGAGTTTAGTTTTCTTCTTGATGTATTTTTTCATTTCTTGAAGTTGAAATCGATCGATCTTTAACCATAGTGAACTTTTTAACAGATTAATTGACTGAAAATAGATTCGTGTGAAAATGACTCGCGCTGTAAAAGTTCAAATTCGTTTTTTTTAATTATACAAATTGTGAGGACTTTTTATTAGCCACAAAAAAAGTTTGACTCCTTTTATTCGGAACAGAATTTTTCGTGTATTATTCATCAAAAACGATGTGTGGATTTCTCTGTATACAAATAAGATATTTTTTAACTCGCTCTATCAGTAAAATTAAACATTTTATTGATTATAATGTACGTTTTTAGGCTAGTGCCGAATTAGGAAAAGCCTTCCGAGGAAAGAACCCACTGAAGTTTTTGTCAAACTGGGGTCCTGCCTGGGGTCTTGCTGCATCCGGAGACAGCTTGGTGTTCATTGATAATCACGACAACCAACGTGGCCATGGAGCCGGCGGTGGAGATATACTAACTTATAAGAACGCTAAGCAATACAAGGTATTTATTTATTGATAAGTTTTTACGATGTTAACTGATAATTCTTGGTGGAAAGGCATTATAATATTTTAAAAATAAAACACAATTTGTACTGTACTACTTGTTCCTGATTTGTAAGAGGTCCTTAACATATTAATTGTAGGCTTATTGAACTTCGTTTGTGTAAAATTTGTATGATTATCTATAAACTCTCGCTATAGTTCTTGAACGAATTGTTTGATATTATGCCTTGTAATTATTGACACTCAATTTAATATACATATCCTTGTTATGATTTACATTTTATCAGTTAATGAAAATAGCGATGAGCGAAACCGGTTTTCAATTCCATCAATATATATTTTTTTTTTAAATATTGATAAACTATAAGTTTTTTCTGTCATAGTTTCTGTTTGTCTCCGAACTTCCTTTCAGCAGCCCTGATTGTTAGCGACCGTAGCAACAGAGCTTGCACTGTTTTTACATTTATGATTCTTGCTTCTCCGACCAGAGGCGCATTCATCGCGCCTTAACTTAATCCTGAAATAATCTAATAAATACCATCTGTTTAACTGTCAACAAAAACATAATTGATCAAACTGTGAACCAGCCAGTGTTTCAATTTAAAAAAAATAGCCTAAAATAAATATAGTTCTTTTTAAATTATGAATTCTTGAAAGATCTACAAATCATTGTAACTTGATTGTTTAAAATATTTTTCAGGCTGCAACCGCATTCTTGTTGGCTCATCCTTATGGAAACGCAAGAGTGATGAGTTCATTCGCCTTTACTGACTCCGAAAGTGGACCCCCAATGGACGGAAACCAGAACACCATCTCACCAAGTATCAATCCCGTAAGAACCAATATACTTTATAACCACACTGTTTATTGTAAATACGACATAATAAATCCACCATTGACTTCTGTGATTCCTTATGATTAGGGCTTGAATCCTCAAAATAACAGAGGATAGTTTTTTACCCTAACTTAGATTTAGGCGAGAGACCACTTGTGGCTTCAATTTAACCTAACTTTTCAATCATTAAAACATAAGCAACTAATTTATAACCTGTACTTGCTGTCATTTTTTCCAAGCACGCTTACATGCTGTTGGGTAAGTGTTGCAGTGGTCAGCATTGTTGGCTTTGATTACGAATCTCACGGGCTCAAATCCTAGTATGGACAGTTTTATAAATTTATTTTTCAATCGATTTATGGATTTTTATTCAAAGGCATGATGCCTAAAATTCCTTCCCACCCATCCCATCCTTAAAAAGGGGAGGGGAAGGGTGTAGTCAAAGCGATTAGCTAGCCACTAGCCCAGTCCTTGCCATATCTTTTAATCCCTTCTTTCTTAAAAAAAGTCTTTTCTCATAGAAAACTTTCTATTGAGATACCTCAATTAGGAAGCCATACGCTCCAAGTTGGGAGAGGAAATTGATTACAAAAAATATAGTGTATTGCCCCTGATACACCAACGGCAATTATTTGAAAGCACACCTAGTACAACTGACTGTAATTCTGAAAAGTGTGGTGGAGAGTTACGTTAAGTACCCTCAGTATTTATTAAGAATACACTTCCCATTGAGAATGAATATGAAATGTTTATCTAAAAATCGCTTGGAAATTGTATTGGATAAGGTTTAAAGCATCATCGTGCTATTCTTAGATTGCTCATCTCAAATCACATGTTTATTAAAAATCTGTGTAGTAAAATATTAGTATGTAACACAAAAAAAATATTTAACACGCGAAAAGACTAATTTTCAATGACGTTAAATTGGTAAAATAATTGATTACATGAAACCTGTCGTATTGGTTAATTAAAAATAATGGAATATGTAAAGAATAAATCGAATTCTCACTCATAATGTACTGTTACAATATTAAATTGAATACTTATTAATTTAAGGATGGAACCTGCGGAAACGGATGGGTGTGCGAGCATCGCTGGAGCCCTATCTTCGGAATGGTTGGATTCAGGAACGAAGCCTCCGGGACCGGCGTTACCAACTGGTGGGACAATGGAAACAACCAGATATCTTTCTGCAGAGGAAACAAAGCCTTCGTCGCTATCAATATTGACGGAAGCGATTTGAATAGGAGCTTACAGGTTTGTGATTTTGTCACTTTCTAACTTTAAATTTTTCTGTGTTATAGAAATATCGGACGATCAACTAAATTAGTAAAAAAAAAACTAATTCAAACAACACAAACTTTTAGGCTTTCACGCTTTTGAACATATTATTTTGGGATGACAACGAGTGTTTAAATCATTGTAGGTTCTATTTTCAAGCGTTTCAACATGTCAGTAGATTATTAGGAAAAACCTTGAGCGGTTTCAAAACGTTGCACCAATCAAAACACGGTTTCATTCCAATATAATATTTGTCAATAAATAAAACATATTATATCTAAGAGCATTTATAAAAATCTTGTTTATTAATCGTCCGTATGTTATAGCCTAATGTCATTCTTTTGTTTGCAGACTTGCTTGCCTGCAGGAAATTACTGCGATGTTGTGTCAGGAGTGAAGAACGGATCCTCATGCACCGGAAAGACTATCTCCGTTGATGGAAGTGGCCAGGCCAACATTAACATTTCTTCAGGAGCCAGTGATGCCGTTATTGCTATCCACATGGGGGTAAGATCAAAACCAAGAATTTAATCTTTTTTGCACGCTATTCTCTACAACGTATCCCTTGTGCAAAAAAAGAATTGGGTGTACATAGAAAATTATACTTTTTCATATTATTTTTCTATTGAAATTATTTGGATTCCACGAAGCGAGTTGTCAGACTTAACCTGTACATCCCTTCTCCAGATAAATAAATAATAAATGCTACACTATTATTCGAATAATGTTGTGTGCTGAAAACAACTCAAAAATCCGTCAATATTTTACTGTATTTTTGTAACGAACAGTCCATTATGTTATTATAATCTTGAATAGCTTTCTTTTTAATATCTACAAATTAACATAAAACGTGCCAATTTGTTTTAATAATTATCTCTTCTTTTTCAGTCTAAAATCTAAGAAGTTTCTGAGCCGAAGAGAAATATCTGAAATTATTTCGAAGATAATTTTGTCATTTGGATAATAAATATGTAATTTTTGTAAATATTTTTTATTGTAAATAAATAAATAAATGGTTTTTCTATAAAAATGTATTCTTACTGTCATTTAAAAATGTCGATAAATTAGTTCCAAAGTGTAATAAGTCAAAAATTTGCAATTTTCAGTTAATTATGATAGTAATGCTTAGAATATGTACTAGTTTGATGTATTAAGATATTCTGAGGTTATTTTAGGATGACCGTAGTAATTATTTCTTTAGATCCAAGCTGCAACTACTTCTGTAAAAATCCTGTGAAAACTCTTAGTATTAATTTTCGAGAAAAATAAAATTATCTTTATAATATTACAGATATACGTCTTTAGATAATCCTAGAAATTAATTAATGTCTAAAAAAATTAGATGTACAGTAGAAGATTAAGCCTGCCTAAATTATTGTTTCTTAATAGTCTCAAAACTATACTTTTTGTGTTATTATACTTTGGAACTGAGGTATTTAAATATATATTTATATATATATCTTCATTTGAAGTATCTAAAAGGGAAAACCAATACGTCAATTTTGTCAAAATCTAAAGAAAAATACGTACACAGAATATACTTAAATCATTCCATGTAATATAATGATTTAAAACTTACAAAACCTGACAAAAGAATAATAAAAAAAAGTAAAGTTAGAAACCTATGAATTCAATGCCGATAATATAGGTATATTGTTCTTTAAATACAATACGATGGAAAAAAACTACAGATAAAACTATAATCATATCATCGCAGTTCTGGAAGAAAACACTAAATCTAAAAAATGACGTATTGATTTGTTCTGCTTCGACCATATTCGCTCCCTATGTGGAGCATATGGCCACCACGCGGCGGCTCCATGATCCCTGTCACCCGCCAATCGCTTTGCTTCCTCCCATGATATGCCAGAGTCCCTCAGCTCCGCCAAGTAAATCGTATGGAGTTAGTTATACCACAATGTTCCTTATTTTGAGCTGTACCGTATTGAAGAACATACTTGTTTTTATAAATTATACTTTTACTTAAAAACAGTTTTGTAACACTAAATAAAAAAGCTATGTAAACATTTCAAACATTTGAAAAACTTCAAAGTCCAATTACTCAAAACTTCCAATTATTTAAGCTTGAAATACAAAAAAAAAATCGCTTGCGACTAACTAGGGCATCCAATTCCGAAATCCCGAGTTTTTGGTCACTTATTTGATCCCGTAATCCAGGGATTGTCTACATAACAATCCTGCGATTCCAGGATTCACTGTTAATTTAAAGAAAAAATCATATTTCAAATTAAATACTTCTTAATGAACTACAACCAGAGATTTCAACTATTCGTCATTATCAACTATTCGAATAGTAAAACTAAAAATATTCAAATATTTGATTAGTTTCTGAAGTATGAAAATACTTTTAAAAATTCAATTTGAATAATTAATAACATTATATTAATACACATTTCAATACATTCCATTGAATTGCATTATTTAAAATTTGCAGCAGTGTCGGATTACAACAACGGTAATTCACCAATTACTGAAATTACTGCTTTTTTTAAAGGATTTTTAGCCCCGCGTCATTCGTCAAACTCAAATATTATGATAAGATATCGAAAGCGCACGAGTTGGGTGAAGACAAAAAAACCGCTAGCTTCGATATTCAATATTGTTCTTGAATTCAAAATTGCGATGTGATCTTTCATCGATTTTGTAAGCTATTTCATTAATAATTATTCGAATACTATTCGAAAAGTTGCCCAAATATTCGAATAGTTAAAAAAGGGTCGAATGTATTCGGATTTTTAATATTCGAATTGAAATGCACTAACTGCAACGCATAGGTACTTCAGTTTGTTTATGTCCATATTTTTGTTTTTAATACCCACATAATTAATACATAACATACATGGATTGTGGCTTACCTCCTTCTCATACTTCTTTACTGAAGTAGATGGAAACAAATAATTTTTAAAATATACATTTCTGATTTTTTTTTTGGGTTATTTTATAAAATGATCAATTTCAACATAAAATAATATCTGGCCAATAAATAAAATTTATGCAGCAATATGAATGAAAGCTAATATTTTTGTTTATGCAATGAAGTAAAATATCAAACTTTTGACATCGCGATAACTTTATTTAGTATCTGAAATATGATAAAATTAAAAAATAAACAAATTGGTCGTCCAGTTCATTAGTCAGACAACTACAAAAAATTCAAGGCAGATTACTTATATTAGGATATTTCTAAATATCCTCCTACTGACTATATACTCGGAAAGTACCCAATTGTTAAACAGCTGTTTATAAAACGTATAAAACTCGGGTGAAAAACAATAATATTTGATTTATGGTGACCACTTGAGTATTTTTTTTTCTCATTATCTCAATATTTATGTTATTTGGAGATGTCTGAGTGATGAACTGGATGATCTCAATTAAAAAAAACAAAATGCAGCATGAACTTATACCCAAAACAAATTACAACTAACATCACCTTTATGAATTATATATTAAAAAATAAACAATTTGGTGTCAATCAAAAATATACTCATTTAAAACAAATTGATATTTCATCGATTAACCAAATCATTCATTATTAACTATTTAAAGAAGTGTATTTAATTATACGCCCATTAAAACATTTCAATTCATTTATCTGATGAAGATTTGTCTATACCTTCCACTTGAAAAGGGAAGAATTCAGATTAGCCATCAAAATGATGTCAAAATAATTAATAGATTATTACTTTCGCTTATGTAAGAAAAAGCATGATATCGATTAGATAAATAAATTTTTATTCAAGGCAGACGTGCCTGTGCTGATACCTTCAACCCCCCCCCCCTTCCCGAGGTCTTATCTTAAATTAAAAATATCTCTTTGGCATCTGCATAATGTATTATTTGGCGTGATAGCGTAAGTTATTTTAAATTTTCATTTATTGTTTGTATTATATTGTATAGCGTCAAAGATTTTTTGTCGATCAATATCGCCAAGGGCTCTATATTATAATAGAGGAGCGTTGAAATTCCATAGTAATGTAAGTTGTCTACTAATCATCACCACAAAAATATTCTAGAGGAAAAAGCCTAGTTCACACTTATATTTGAGTCGCTGAGTCGCTGAACACGCAGTTGGCGATTTTTCAAAGTACGTTAGTAGTTTTTTTTATGCATGTGCTCTATAGATAGATCTATCAATTTTTCCAGTTACAAGTCCTAAATGTCTTCCTATTTCGTCCGCTGTTCGAAATTCTCGACCTCGATCCTCGTTTTACTCGGTCGACGCGTTCCAAAAAACGACAGTTCAAAATAATATTTTACTCTTCTTTCTGCCCATAACAGTTTTTCGTGATTTACTCAAAACTCTAAAAACCTTCGGGAGCGTGCTTAGCAACACAGTTATACTAACTAACCCTAGTAAGGTTTGTGCTGCAAAATATATATTCTTTAATGATCTCATAAATAATACGTAATTGCTGACAATTTTACACCTAGAAGTATTATAACGTATGAATAAACCGACGAAAAGAAATCAAAAAAGAGAAGAATACGGATGCAAATATAAAACATGAAATAATCAGGCTGTAATTGTCGAGTCCGTGGTGCAGTGGTCAATGTCGCTGGCTATAGTTACGGATCTAGGGTTCAAGTCCCGTTATAGATATTTCATAAATTGATTTTTTAACCGATCTATGGATTCCCGTTTGTAAGCGTAGAATTACGGGGCGAAGCGATAACGATTAGATAACCATTAGACCTGTCCTAGCATTATCCTCATATCCCTACTCTCTTCAAAAAGAGAGGTTGAGCAACTGAGTAACATGCAGTTCTCGCATAAAATCTCTGTCAATATACCTCCATTAGAAGGCAATATGGTCAACATTGTGAGTGGACAGGACGAAGTTGCCCCCTTAAAAAACGAAAATTCTGTATTCTTTTTCATAGGACTTTTATCTTTCTGCCACTTCAACAATCATATTTTTAGAATATGTGATTTTATAAATGGAATAAATTCTTAAAAATAAATATGTTCTTATTAATTCACTCTATTGCACGTATTTTTAAAAAATATTTTAATATTCGAATAATTTACGAGTTTTATATTCGAATATTTGGAACCTATTAAGACTTTGATTTATATCGGATACAATCATGAAACATAATAAATACATATTCTGACTAAAATCTACATTAAAATACTCTATTTTACACTGGTTAGTGTAATTGAATCAGTAATTGTTTACATTTGTAACGAAGAGTTTATTGTATTCATTCCGTTTTGTCATACAAACGTGACACTTCTATCCAGTGACGGATTAAGTACTTGGAAAACCTCAGGCGCAACAAAATGTTGAGGCCCTGTTGGTTTTATAACAAAAAATTGTCCGAAAAAAATTATTCCAGATTTTCGTATTCTGTATAAAAATAAAATTGTTCCCTATCATTAATGTCTTCTAATTACAAATATCTCATTATTAATATCGAAGGCGTTTCGATGAAAGAATAAATGGAAAATTTATTCAACAAAAACAATTGTTGAAATATTAAAAGAATTGAAAACTGAATTAAAGATATTATGTGGGTTATATACAAGATATTTTTTTGAGGTCCCTAATATTTCGAGACCACAAGCGCGCGCCTCATGACCTTATGTGGTAATCCGCCACTGTCTCTATCTGGCGTGAGCCTGATCTGGCATTGAAGATTCTACTCCACTGCAAAGTAGCACCATATCAAATCGATAGCAATATATAGTGCATTTCAATGTATAAGAGCAATTTCAAATTGCGTATCTTTTAAAAAATCAAGAATCTATAAATATCAAGTATGGCTTTCTAGTCCTATGAATGAATTAACATTACACATTTTAGTATATCAAAAAATATGTTTAAAATTAACAATATATCGACTGTATTTTGGCCAATTGATGTAACCCTCAAAAATACGAAAATGAGTTATTGATTGGATTTAATTTTAAAGACAACAGAGCCGGTCTCGACTTAACGATGTAAATTAGAAAAATAAATTGATCACTTTTTGGAAGGGAAACATTTCACAATGGTTTTCGTCATAAAATGTTGTTTCCCTTAAAAATTCTCTTCCTAATTCTAGCCCGGCTACTTAATGTAAGCCAGTACTATATCGCAATCCCTGCGTATAATCCAGTTTCTTCAAAAATAAGAATTTACAGGAGTGCATTTCAAAGATTCATAACGCAACTTACCATATAATGTTAAAAACAGTTTTTAATCTTCCCTGAACAATTTCAATTTTGGCAAAAACACCGTCAATATATTTTAATTACAAAAATAATACTATGCTCTCATACTTATGAACCAACTCTACTTGGATAAAGTATTTAAATGGTGACAAATGATGGTTGATTCATTATCACAAGTCAGTTTGACTGTTGCGGATATATTATATAAAGGTAAATATTTATATTTTTAAATTAAATAAGACTATTTTCAAATATAATCTTCCCTAAATTTGTGCTCAGTATACAAGATTAAAATATTTTTAAATAATACACAAACCTTCTGCAGTGTTCTGAAAACACGTAATTGATAAATAAATAGTCCCACCCTTTATCAACATTCATATTTCAACTTTGCATTTTATTTGTATTTGTCTTATTTATCCATAAAATTTGAATAAATTAAATCTCTTCATTTGAATATTAGCATCGATGGTGTTTTGGCCAATTGATGTAACCATCAAAAATTTAAATTGTTCAAGAGAGAGTAAAAACACCGTTATTCGGTGAGTTGCGTTATGAATCTTTGAAACGCACTCCCGTACTCCCATGTTTTCGATACGGGATTATACGTAGGGATTGTCGATATAATAGTGGCTTACATCAAGTGGCCGGATCAGAATTTTTAAACCTAAAACCACTGTAAAATGTTTTCTTTAAGATGAGATCCAACCATTAACTCGTTTTCGTATTTTTTGAGTGTTACATCAATTAGCCAAAACACAGTCGATATGTAATATTATAATATTACAAACATTATGCAATAAATCGATGAATAATAATATACCTGTTCAACATATTTATAAATTCAATTTCGCTCGAACGAGATGCAATTTATAACAGCAATTATTTTTTAATCGCTTTACATTCAATTTTCAAAAAATATTTTTTAACAGATATATTAATATTTCATAACCACTTGTTAAAACCGTAATAATTCTACTAGATAGAAGACATACTTTATAACATTGTGACTATTCATTATATCAATATAACTTATTGTAAAAAGGTGTAGCTTAGTTGCTGACCATCATTATATTAATGTAATTTACCGTGGATTTTCCAGAGAGCGGAATTGCAATTAATTATTATAACTATTATGTACATCATTTAAAAAATACTTTTTATAGTGTCTATTGAAGTGATTATTGCTTATTTACTATTATTTCTTTTTTGTCTTCCTCAGAATCTTCATCATGAGGTTCTTAACAGCCTCTTTCCTGCTAATCGCATTTGCAGGATGTACACTCTCACACAAAAACCTCTTTTATTTTAATGATAGATCTGTAATGGTACATCTTTTCGAATGGAAATGGAACGATATTGCTGATGAATGCGAGAGGTTCCTGGCACCTATGGGATTCGGTGGTATTCAGGTAACCACAATAATATTGTCATAACCAGTGGCTGTGATAATTTTCGATGCTTCTGGTAAACTGAAAGAAGGAAAGATTTTAAGCTTTTTAGGAATCGCGTTCCTAACTTTTAAAAAAACAGGGATTTAATTTAAGAATAGATCGGCCATCGACTTGCCCAGAAGCTCCGGTAGATCCGTATGGCCGACGACCAGTGAAGTAGTATTGTCGTTCGTGCGTGTGTTCTAGTATTGTTTCTGTTCCAGTATTGCCATGTCATCTGGGTTGCTATCTGTATTAACTCGTTTCCCACAATTTCTTTTAATTGTGAAATGAGTTTTAATCTGTTTCATGCTAGGCTTAATATTAAAAAATATATATCATTACTGTAAGATTAGCTTCGACTTCCATTCAGTTTCGTCGTTTATTTTTGAGGAAAACCAATGTTTTGACGTGAGTATAGTCGTGACAAACAACATTATAAATTGAATCATTGTTTCTGCAAAACTGGGTAGGGACTCATAGATAACAAGAGAAAAAAATCTTTCAGTGATGTTTTCCTAAAGTAGCCCTTGTGTCAAGTAATCGAAATTTTGCAATAATGCTTCCACAATTTTTATGGAATCTCTAGAAGTATTCGAAACCTAAGCCTCTTTGTTTTTTATAGGGGGTAAATTTCTGTCAGATTATTTTAAGTGAACCTGCATTTTGATTTCGCGGCTCAGTCCTGGCTTGCAACCCACCTTCTGAGTAGCATTTGATCGTTTATATATGATCTCACTTTCTATTTCTTAGGTTTCCCCTGTCAGTGAGAACATCATCGTCGGAGACAGACCATGGTGGGAACGCTACCAGCCTGTTTCTTACAAACTTGGAACCAGGTCTGGAAATGAAGCAGAATTCTCCAACATGGTGAAGAGGTGTTACGCCGTTGGTGTGAGGTAAATAAATAGAAAATATGTTTTAAAAATATTATTTTATTACAGGCTTTCGCACATAATTATGTGCGAATGTTGAATGTGCAAAAGTAGAGGAATGTTAAAAAAATATCAAAAATGTATGTTAAAAAATATATTTATCAATACAATGCATAATTATAAAGTGCGAAATATTTAAACATAAACTAATAAATTGACAAAATACACGACTACACGCCCTGTTAGTCACTACTGTTAGTAAATACACTATATTATACTTAATGTGGCTCGGAACCCAATTGATGTCACAACGATTCCGAGAATTCCACTACAATGTGTGAGTGATCGCGAGGTATCGCGCTCCGCGGAAACGAACAATTTTTGCATTTCCGACAAAAATCTTAAAAAATATATTTTTAAAAATCTGTGAAATAGCCAATTGTGCGAAAGTCCAACAATAATAAGATATACCGAAAAAAAATTGAGTGATTCTTAAACACACAAAAAATGCCGACAAATTTAAAGAAATATTAAATAGAAATAATGTATATTTTAAAATACAGATATTATTTACTATTCAATTTATTCAATTGCGTTCACGCTGTGTCAAAACTTAAAAACACATTTATTACACTTTTTACCACACCGATACGCTTTCTAGATAATACGCAGATTGAGACAGTGCATTAGCATGTATGGATCCGGTGATCCTAGATCCGTGTATGGGTCCCGTGATCCTAAATCCTAGAGTCGGACCTTAGACCCGGAGTGCAGAGTTATACGGCGTGTAATTTTACCTGCTTTACAGATAAATCCATTTACAAAAAGCCTTTCATATTATTAAGCTCAAAAAATATATTTACAAAGAATGAAATAAATTTTAAATAATGCAATAAAAATAAAATCACTCCAGTACTCCTGCACTAAGATTTAATTAAATTAAATCTAATATAATCATCAAATTGACGCAAATATTTCCTTTTGATTAAATTCCATTCCTTTTGATTAAATAACAAATGGATTTGTTTATGTTAACAAACTTGATAATAATTATTTTATTATGGCATTATGAGAATGTGAGATAACGTATCTTTCAAAAAATATAATATAATCAATTAATATAAAATAATAATATTTACGGCACTTTAAAATGGGCGATGTTATCAATTTAGCCAACTATAGAAGCAAAGACCGAGGGAGAGGCAAATCCTCCTTGAAATTTAAGGTTTTTTATTGGTTATCAGGTTATTAAGGAATATGTTTCACGTATATTGCTCATTCAAATTTTATCAGTGATTTTAATATTTCTTATTGCATGATAATATAATTGTATTTAATTAACATCGTTTATTTAGGAAACACTAAGAAAAAAATTAAAATAAAATAGCTCACTATTAGATAAAAAAATAGACGTTTTTTGTCCGACAAGAATAATTAATTTAGTTGATCATGCCGTCGTCTGAACTCTAAATATAGTATTTCCTCCCACCAATCCGGTCCTGGAAACTGAATGTAACGAGAGCGCTTAGCTTACCACTAATCCTGTACTAGCCATTTCCTTCTATAATTACTGTCGCTGATAAAGGCAGGTCGAGCTACATAGTAACAAGCAGTTCTTATAAGAACAACGTCTGTTGAGACAAGCTCTATTAGGAATCCATATTACTCCACATGAGTGAAAATAGCTATAATAAAATAATATAATACATAAGATAATTTTGTATAAACAAGCGTCTTAGAATAACTGTTATGCTATCCAGTTTTTTTTTTAAATATAAGACAATTTATTCTTTACTGATTCCACATGTTACTTGTGACGAGAGAAACTGGTCCTGATCATTTTAAACATGTGAAAGTAGTATGTAACAAATTATGTTTTATTTTTACAATATAATGCTTTTCCATCAAGAATTAACGATTAAACGCCTTAAAAGTTATCCAGCATCATAAAAATAATTTTAAATCTCACAAACATTAAGGTATTTTTTTAATTACTGTTCAGATAGGGATCATAGATAATCAATCGTGTAATATAATATATATATCATTAATGGATGACTTCGATTTAACGATTTAAGTATCTTCAAAAATTACGAATAGTTTTATTTTACTTCAATTTTATTTTATTCTGTATCAGTAGGTAAAGCAATTTAAACAAAATCGTGATTCCAAAAAGATTATTTCTAATTTTAATATACAAATGTTCACAAAGCCAATCACTTGTCATTTCCTGTGTTTGTCAAAACAGTTTATTAATGTACACCTGCCTTATGTATTTTTGTAGATTATATTCAAATCAATGTCAGCAATAAAAGGAGATATTTTTATGATAACATTATTATTAATTGTATATTTTCAATTACATTAACAAAAATTCAAGGATAACATCGTGAACGGAAATAAGTGCTTATGAACTTATCTTTTGATCCTTTGTTGATGTTTTGTAAATGTATAAATAAAACATATTATGTCTCAGCTTATAATATTATCAACAAACAAGAATTGTTCATTCTTTCAGCAATTTTCATTGACAACATTCAGAATTGATTTTCTTCTGTGTCTTCTTCCAACGTAAATCATTAGAAAAGATATTTAATAACTATATTTACAAATCCTTAAAGATGACAGCAAATCATACATTCCATGCACTGGTCTCGAAGCTGCTCCGTATACCATGGACGCTTATATCGTGAACGAGCTACAAATCCAGGATAGACTCTCAACCTATTGACAATCTTTAGAGGCTCGTCGTCACAGGAAAGGTCGAAGACAGAAGGGGACGCGGAAGAGCCTCAACACGCTGGAGCGACCAAGTAAAAGACGCCACTGACATTTCCTTACCGATGACCCTCAGAGCAGCGGAGTGCAGAAGCGAGTGACGAAGTATCGTCAAAGGAAATGGAGTTGTTATGATAGGCATACGTCGCGACCTTCAAACATGAGGAATGCGACTAACAAAGAATAACTTATTTCTTAGGTAGAAAATGTTTTCTTTTTTACATTAATATTTGATAGTAATTTATGTGATATTTGTCAAACAGGATTTACGTTGATGTTGTATTCAACCATATGACAGGCGGAGGTGGAGAGTGGGGCACCGATGGAACCCAATCAAACCCAGGCCAGAAGCAATACCCTGGAGTCCCGTATGGACCCAACGACTTCAACTACCCAACCTGCTCCATTCAGGACTACAATAATCCCAATGAGGTAATGATATTAATTTTTCAATATTACAAAAAAGAACTCCGTATTGTGACAGCCTTACTATATTATCTCGAGAATATTTTTCCTAGAGCATTGCTAGATAAATCAGTGCATATTTGATATCTTAATTCTTGAGGAACCAAATACGTTATTGCTTTTACCTGTCATATTCTGTTTAATCATATAATGCTTATCACATCATTGATGAATTGGTTCATCCATTGTAGTCATGTGTACAAAGCCTACCTTGAACTGTCATTAATTTCTTTATTATAATATAACCTACCGACTAAATAGTTCAATTTTTTAGTTACATATCATAATCCCATAAGGCTGATTATTTTTTGTTTCTGTGTGTAGTTTACCTATCTGTATAATGTCTTTAACTGTATCTTGTAGGTTCGAAACTGCGAGCTTGTTGGTCTCCATGACCTTAACCAAGGTTCTGAATATGTGAGGGAGAAGATTGTTGGATTCCTCAACCATCTTATTGATATTGGTGTTGCTGGATTCAGGTAAAATGTACATATAAAGATACATCTTTGAAATCCATTTTGTATCCACATATATATTTGATAGTCAGTTCTCCGACTTATGACAGAGTTCCGTTTCATTCAAAAATAATGAATTAGAAATAATACACTTATACATAAAACATATGTATGTAAAAAGCTTATATTTCTGATTGTTGATTTTTACCTTCATATAAGTAAATAATTACATACATAATATACATACATACATATCGTTGGTCCAGTTCCATAGGACGATAAGTCAAAAATTTGATGTTTTGATTTAAGTTAGCCATCATATTCAAACACCGCTCTTCTACAGTTTCACAAAAGTACAGCTTGTAAAATGTACAGAGTTTCTTTCAAAAGGCAGGTATTTGCGTATGGAAATCAGCAAAATTAAATAGTTCCATATACATACATATCGAAATATCGTATTGTGGAAATATGTTTTTGTGCATCGTGGCGTTCCATAAAGAAACAACCTTTAATCCTAAAACTATAAACTATTGACCACTTATTTGAATAAAAAAGTAATACAAATGATAAGCCATCACTTTTTATGAGTCAGTTTAGATGAGTCATAACTTTGATCGGCCATATCTCAAAACTGTCAATTTCTAGTTTTATCACTATGGAACTAGACCGTCGACATATTCATGAACCAATTTAACGACTTTTTGATATTTTTAATACTAAGGAATGAGACATTACACAGACCTGCAAATTAAAAATTGTTAGGCCTCAGTAATGCCCCTTCAGATAATAAGATTGCTATACACTTTCAAGGTGTTAATTGTCAATTCTTGGTGTAAAGACATTATGTTTTATAAAATAAAACACACTCGTGATGAGCGAAACCGGTCCTGATCATTAGAAATATGTGGAAGTAGTACAACTGAATTGTTTTAATTTTTTTGAAACGATTGTTATTATAAAGTTTCAGCACATAGTAAAAATGTCTACCTATGTTTGACAAACAACTACGGCTAGGTTATACGTGTAAATATGTATTCCGTATATATCAAATCAATTGCGGTTACAATAAGTAGTTATAATTTGTGTGTTTTTTTTTTTTTTTCATTAGAGTTGACGCCGCTAAGCACATGTGGCCAGCAGATTTGAAAGTCATCTATGAAAGGACAAAGAATCTAAACACCGCTTTCTTTCCACAAGGTTCCCGCCCTTATATCGTGCAAGAAGTCATCGATATGGGTGGAGAAGCTATCTCCAAGGGTGAATACACTCCACTGGCTGCTGTCACTGAATTCAAGGTAAGTCATCTTTTTATATCCCGAGGGAATCTCAATCTTTATCTGTAGAATTGAAAGAAAAAGGTATGCCAGAGGATTGCTCATAATAAAAACCCCTAACAATGTAAACAAATAGTACATGCTGTTTCTTTACTTAATTAATAATTAATGTTTTTGCATCGTAACTACTCGTGTCATTATGTTTTATTCCACTTATGTGTGTACTACAATTTGGAGAATAGTTTTTCAATACGAATACACAATACACTTGTATACACTTATAAAGTATGATGTTAAAGCTCATACTGTCATATTATAGGTATGTCTTTGATTTATCTGTCTATCTGTCTGCCTGTAATGCACAACACAACACACATTCTCTCTCTCTGACATTTGGCACTGCAATTTGTTATTTATAATACTAGTATATTAATATTTACGCCAACTAATTCTATAATCTTTCATCCACAGTTCAGTGCTGAGATTGGAAACATGTTCCGAGGAAACAACAAACTTAAATTTTTATCCAATTGGGGTCCAGCCTGGGGAATGGTTGCCCAAGGAGACGGTCTTGTCTTCGTCGACAACCACGATAACCAGAGAGGACACGGAGCAGGCGGAAGCAATATTCTTACATACAAACAACCCAAGCAGTACAAGGTACGAGATATAATATTATTTAATGTTTTATTTTAAATATTTTACAGCACTTGGTCAAATCTATATTTAGCTTTTATTCAACTAAGTACGCAGTGTGAAACTCTAGTATACTATTTACATAAATAATTAAACAAACTTGAACGAATCCAACATTATTCAATGAGAAACGCATATGAAATATTTTTTTCTTATCAAATTTGAATCGGCCGACCACATTCACCAATAGTGCCCCATGACCTAGGCTTAGTTCATAATAATCAGCAGCAATGGCTGACCACTTGAAGTGGGTGATTAAAAACTTTGTATCAAAGGTAAACAAATCCTTACTATGTTGTTTCAAAAGTGGTCAGATTCTGAACTTCATATCAGAAATGGTTAAATCCAAAATTAAACCATTTATATTACAAAAAGTACTCAATATTAATTAATTTTACGTGTAAATAATTGTTGCTTTACATAAAATGTTGAAGAATGCATAAATAAAGCTTCTCTTAAAATTTGTATTGGTTAAAAAATAAGTTTTTTCTATTTACCTCATTTTCTATGAAAAGGGATTTGATCACTTTTGATACCTGACAACAAAGACAAGAAAGGAAGTTTTCAAATGATTTGTGACTTAGAGTATGATTTGATGTGTGATCGTTTAAAATGATCTCCTGGCAACCAATTAAATTAAAAATATTTTAATCAATGTAAAGGTATTTATTGAATATAGAGTTGGATATTGAAAAATTTATAGGAGCAAAATAAAATAACTATGGTAACACAACAATAAATAAAATAGTTATGAAAACATTCATTCAACTTTAATTCGTTTGAATTATTATTTGTGCTTTTCAATTCATTTATGTAATCGTCATTTTCATCCAAAATAGTACTTAAACCAATAATGAAATTAATTCACGAACAGATCTTTGCCTTTTTAAAATATATTCGCATTTAATATATTTTTCAGTGACCTAATTACTGGTCTTTTCGACCTCCACATTGATGGCATTCAGAAACACTTGTTCATTAATAATATAATTTTAGACTTCGCGCTGTCAGTTGTAAATTTAATTATAATTGCAATATTATTCGAAATCAATGAACGAAAATGATGCTTTCCGTCCATTATTATGTCCATGTGTGAAAATGATAATTTTTTAATCACTATCTGTATTTTCAATTCTCTATATCATGAGCTCCCAACCCGTGGGTCGCGTAGTATTTTTGTGGGTAAACTACTACAAATTAAACTGAAAGATAAATGGGCTATCATGTTTCTGTTTTTTTTATATAAAAATGATATTGTAAACAGAAAGTATTTCTAGGATTGTCGTGTTTGAAAAATCCTACAAAAGAGAAAATGTTTTAAAACTAAATTTAAAGTACTATGCATTGCATTACTAGAAAATGAGTTTTATCCCTATTTCCCTGAGCTTATTAGAAAAAGAAGATGCAATTGTACGAAACCCATTCCTCACTTCTTCAAATGCGGCCAACATTCTCATGTATTTACATAATAATTTCAAAGCATGCTATTGGTTTGATGAATGAATTTTTTATATATTCAAATTGTTATTTTTATAATTATAGGCTGCCATTGCTTTCACCTTGGCCCATCCTTATGGGGAACCTCGCGTTATGAGCAGCTTTGCCTTCGAAAACACTGATGCTGGTCCACCTCATGATGGAAATGGAAATACCGTAGGACCTTCCATCAATGCTGTAAGTATTATGCCTAATGTGGCTTACGGTGGCTTTAATAATACACATATTATCCTAGGAACATAATTATTTATAATATACAATACTATAATTCATTTTGACTTTTGACATATGCAGACAAATGTAAAAAAGCAAACATTTTGTGAAACTACACGCAAAAGAAACAATGATGCATCTGCCATCTTTTAACTATTTCAGCAATTCTGATTGTGCCAATGATTGTGTGTGTATGTAATTAATAAAACCTTTTGTATTTGACATAATTTATTATTTGCTGTTGGATTTTTGAAGAATTCTGGTTAAGATAGATGGTGAAATATCGGTTTAATTCAATGTGATTAATTAGTTGTCTTGATAACGTAGGACGGAACTTGCGGAAATGGATGGGTGTGTGAACACAGATGGAGACAAATTGCCCAGATGGTTGGCTTTAGGAATGCTGTTAAGGGAACCAATGTTAACGACTGGTGGGACAACGGAAACAACCAGATTGCTTTCTGCAGAGGAGGAAAAGGATTTGTCGCCTTTAACAATGAGGGCAGTGATATGAACCAGTCACTCCAGGTAATTAATTACTTTGTCATGAAGTAATGGCTGACAATTCAAACATCTTTTATTAGACACTCAAGGTCTCATTTATTTTATCTGTATTAACCCATAAGCTTTGCATTGAATGATATGAAAGCTATTCAGAGGCCAGAAAAGAATAGTCAGAAGATTTGTGTTTCTAGTAATCTAACATGATAAATTATTTGTATTAAATAAATAATGATATGTAAAATTATAAACACATTCATGCTTTACCACTCAATTTAATTAAAAGTAACGGAAAAACGTACAATACATTGATATAAAACAAAATGAATCCTACTTTTCAAATACCAAATGGTTATAAGGGTAATAAAAATGTAATAAAATGCACAATGACTAATACGAATATTAGGTGGTATGGTGGTAATGAATTTCTTGAAAAGTAGAAAAATAATTTTGATGTTTTTCGCTAGCTAATATCAATATTTTTGTTATTTCCAGACCTGCCTGCCAGCTGGTAGCTACTGTGATGTTATCTCCGGATCCAAATCTGGCAACGGATGTACTGGAAAGACTATCACCGTTGGAGGAGATGGAAAGGCACAGATCAGCATCTCCGGTAGTGGAGATGATATGGTTTTGGCTATCCATGTTGGGTCTAAGGTTAGTAACTTAATACAAATCTAATAACAAAGTTTATTCAAATATCTTTTTTATCGAAGTGACTGTTTAACATGAGAATTACAGTTTAATTTTTAATTAGGAAAAGAATGAAATATTAATAACGGGAACCTTCTGATCACTAAGCAGAGCTCTTGCCGTTAGGCTACCGATACTATCTAATTATTTAAAGATGCCTAATAAATCTGTTTTTTTTTCTTTTTCAGTCACGCCTGAGCCCCCCCATGTCCAAGTTGTGAATGAACTTAAAAGAAAATGGCTGTTAATAGTGTATTTAATAAATAAAAAAATATCTGATGTAAACAAAGTTTTGATAAATTATTATAATAATTATGCAATTTTGTATTGTTGTGTAAAAATAAATGTGTTTTCAAAACACCAGTTTTTATAATTATTCTCAACCACTAACTATACGCGTCGGGTCTGTGGTGCAGTCGTCAACGTTGTTGGCTTCGGCTTCGAATGTTCGGGTTCAAACCCTGGTTTGGACAATTTCATAAATCAGTTTAATATAAATTATCCCTTATATTGTCAATTGAAATTATTTTATACAACATAAAACATGATGGTGATTCTAAGCGGACATCAAAAATTGCACATGGCCGCCAAGATTTCAGGAACTATGATGCGGCAAAGTTTCCGACGATATTGTTGCGATAGTGTCAGAGCAATTTGTATCCTGGTAAACAACTGATAAACGTGAAGTGAGTTAAACTATAACGGCCGACATTCGTCGGGTATTTGACAGCTGTCACTTTTTTCCGCATTATATGAAACTTTGATTTAAGGTGCACAGAATTCACGTATTCCCGCTATTTAAGTGCAATTTCTGCAGTCCCGTTTCATATAGTGTACATTTAATACCGGCACGTACGCTTTTATTTCCCACAATTCGGGTCTGAAATATTCAAAATTCAGTTAAAATTACGTAAATGTTATGATGAATTATGAAACTTACACAAGGTTACAATTATAATTAGATTAAATTGTCATTATAAAACTGCTAACGCCAATCTTATGTAAAAAATATTTTTTTAAACATATTTTATTAGATTTAAAATAAAAGTGAACATTGAATTGTACGCTAACTACTTACTACAATAAACAACTCATACAGGAGTTTTATGTTCATATGGCATACATTCATCGTAAAGTGATCGAAAATATAATAAAATATGATAATAACAACAAAATATAAAATCGAGAATATATCTGATTTCTGTCGACAGACCTACATAATTTGACAGATCTAGAACAGAGACGCACATATCGAGCTGAGCGAGTAGGGTATAGATTTATCCTGTCAATATTGCCGTAATATCGATTGCGTTTGATTTTCAAAATATCATCCAGTCAAGCTCCCGGCAAGTACGTAGAATACAGTAAAGTTACGGCATTGGTACCTTGTTTTGATGTTTTATACTTGACCACATATGGTCGGCAGCAAATTGCAGTAAAAAGTTGGTCGGTTACATTATGATGATTAAATAATTGTTCAATTTTCCAATAAAATTGTGGAAGACATCCTTTTTATTTGATAAATATTTTGTGTACAAAATAAATGTGTTTTCAAATCATTATTCGTTACCGCTAACAATACACAGGTATGTCCCATACATACCCATCCCACAAGCTACAAGTAGATAGATGGAAGATGATAGTTTCACCATCAAGAAATATTTTTTTCCCTTGTACAGACTGATCTGACCACAGAAGTAGTCAAAATATTAAATGAGGCAAATGATAAGAAGAAAATAAACAAACCAATGAAAGTCTCAAGTCTCCATTTGAATACCTACACACACTGAAAATGTTTATTTATACAAATTATTACCTGACGCATTCATTGAAAAATATCTTGCACTTTTTAAAAATAATAAAACACGTCTATGGTTACTGTATAAAATATATTTATTCATCTATTTCTAAAGTAAAAAAATAATAAAATGTTCAGACATAACAATATTATCACTTAAATTCTTATACATAAATAATTTTAGTCATTCAAATTTTATATATTGCATATTCAAGTTGAGGTTATGCATAAAGATATAAATGTTAATTAGAATAATAGAAAAATAGAAACAATAGTAATTATAAATTTATTATCTGATTATGCTTTTATCTAAAGACTAACTATTGACCAACTATCATAGAAGAGACATCCATAATACCGTTACTAAACCAAATACAAAGCAATCTATATTTATATGGAGCAGAATTGAAAGAAATTGATCGTTTGTTGTTCAAGGTGAGCAAGTTTGTTGGTCGATATTTTTTTTTCCACTAAATCAACATTTTGTTTATGATGTTTGTCAGTAACTTTGTTAAGATGGCGAAAGATGCAGAAAAACCATAACTACAAATGTCAACAAAAGGGCAATTGTGGAATTACTCAAACAAGCCTGACAAGTAACTCTATCAATATAATACGGCGAGTGGGGGGAAACGAAACAATCCGGAATATAATGCGATTGCTTTTTACAAATAAATATCTAAGGTAAAAAATCTTCGCATTATATACTGATTAATTTGGTTTGTATGTGATGTTGTCATATTTGACCACGTATGAAGCGAGATAAATGAGATTTCAATGAATGGAATGAAACTTGACCAGATATACTTACAGGAGTGAGAGGAAAGTAGGGATTTGTTACGTGTGTCTAATTTTTAATTTTAAAATTAAGAGCTACATTTTTATTTATAGCATACAGTTGTACAACCAAAAAAAAATACATTAAAATTCTTCATTATGATACAGCTTTGCAAGTTGAGATAAGGCACTTTTATTAAATACTAAGGCGAATAGTATTTAAGCAGCAGAAGGTCTCGAGAAATGTTCGGAGTAAAACAACTATTAAACAATATGAAGCAATTTTGTAAACCATGTGCCCTCTGATGGGTTGGAATAGACTTTATAAACGTTTAATTGCAATTTTGGAAAGAGTTCTTTCTTTAGTCATAATATTACATCGTTTTACTGTTTGGAGATATTCACGTTTAATTTGCACAAACTAATGTGCTCTCAATCTATTTGCAAAATTTGTGCACTTTCAAGTCTATGATTTGTATTCAGACACTTTCAAAACATTTAAAGTGATTCAATTATTCTTATTGCAATGGTTAATATCTGTTAATCTTTATAGGCAGAAAAGGGTCTCACATGACACATTATTGTCAAAATACATACCAGATTCTCATAGCAAAACTAACAAACCAGTCTTATCAACATGTTTTATTATTTATTGTCACATTATACAAAAACGGTATATAGCCACTAGTCGTCGAAATGGGTATTAGTACCTACCTTTCCTTTGCATAATGTCATAATTTTGCCTAAATTGGATAATTTATTGAATTGATATTATTTAATTTAAACATCGGCTGAGGGTGCTTGATGGAATTTCAATATCAAATTTGATATTAATAAGTCATTGCAACATTTTAAATGAAGGTGCTTTAGTGATCTTTACAATTATCTGCCAGTCATCTACTTCGATTACATCGCTCCATGTTTTCAGTCTTAGCTACCTATTCAGAATGTCTAAATAATTACTAGTTTTGGCACTTCAAAGAAAAGATTGTATTCACAATTACAACTAGGATAAAAAGCAGTCTCATATCCATGAATGTGACGAGTTTTGCTCTTAGTGGCCTCCGTAAAGTCAGCATGATTTTTACAGTGGGAAACATCCACTTACAACATCAATAATTAATATGGGATGGATCGGTACGATGTAACACCTTCAGATATGAATGTCCTTTTTATACAAACCCACGGGAAAGTATCTCTCCATACGGTAACCTGAAAATAATGATACATATTGAGTAATCTTAAAATTACCATAATACTAATATATAATAACAACCATACACGTGCTGGGCTATAACTGAATGGTCAACGTTGCTGACTTTGGTTGTGGTGCTCAAAAGATTCAAATCACAGTACAGACAGTCTCATGAATTGGTTTTTCAATCAATTTATGGATTTCTATGATGTCTAAGTCTTTCTCAGTCATCTGATCTTAAGATTAGAGTGATAAGCTAAGCAATAGACTTGTCTTAACCCCATCCTTCTATCATTACTCTCTCCGAAACAGATAGGTTGAACGAAAAGCGTAACAAGAGGTTTTTGTAGAACAACATATGCTTTACACTGGGACCTGACATGGTTTAAGAAAGAAAAAAAACAACAACACACCTGTGATTCAGATACCTGATCGCAAAAACTGAGATCCAACAGCCTTAGCTTTTTACATTGCATCAATAGCCTGAAATGATACACAAAATTCAATAAATCCATGAAATAATACTTCATCATTTAAGTGTAGCAAAAATCATTATAACCGAACATAACTGCATATTACAAGGTAGAAAATGAAATCTGTTTTTATATCGTTCATAAAATATGTACTGTTATATATCAATTATTATTTTTTAAATTATATTTTCTAATCTACTTTTGAATTTGTCATGTAATAATATGTTCTTTGGTTATATGAGTTGTCTTGACAATTTTCTTTGCTGTTATGATTTGTCTGTGTTGTTTCTAAATAAATAAATAATACTTATTCTTACAGTTCACAAATGTCAGGCGTAATAGCTCTGACACCAAATAAATCAATCTGCTCCAAATCAGGGCATAATTTAATGACAGCTCTGAGGTCCTTATCTGAGATTGCTCTTAGAGCACCAAGGAACAACTTCCTGAGGCCGGGACATGACTGAGCCAACTCTGTCACCCATTCCCCGGATCCGCCGATTTGAAAACTGTAAATAAATAAGTGGTTAAATTATTATATTCAGCAATATTGTTAACCAATTCGTGTACAGTAGAACCTCAATCTATCGTTCCTGCATTTATCGTTATTTTTAATCATCCTGGCATAACATTCATAACAACAGTATTAAATAACAATGCATTCATTGTTCCTTTATATATGGTTTACCTCGATATATCATTTAAAATCCAGGAGAAGAGCATGTTGACATAGCATAACGTAAATAATGATTAACCAGATTCCTACTGCACTAATTTAAAGAAACTATTATGTGTTATTGTAAAAAGAAATGGTAATATAAAGTGGTAAATATAACTAAAAACGTATAATATATCAATATGCATTTACCACCACCCAAAGTCAACTTCTTGCAGCTTTTTACAGTTAGTTAGAGCTCTCACGCCAATATTGGTGATAGAGTAATTCTTCCATAAGTCAATTGATATCAAATCTGGACAGCATCTCCCAATTTCTATTGCAACTTCATCCATTGACATAATAAATCGACAGGATCCTGTTCAAGTAAAATTATTCTGGTTTATTTTAAAATGCATTATATTAAACTATCTCTCTATAATGTATCAGCACAATAGAACTATTTCAAGATTACTTGTTCATTTTTATAATTTGAATACTGAAATAAATTGTGAATTCTTTATATTGTATCAGTGTAAAAGTATAGAAAAATAGTTTCCACTTTTATTGTGATTAAAAAATACTTAATCTTAGCATATGAAAAACAAAATATCTCTTTATCCATAGTTATAAGTGATTGAAAATATAAAAGAATATATTATGACACTGATCAAAAATACCTAAATTAATATGTTGGAGACCTCTATTGGAGCGAACAATTGCTAATAATGAGACCTTGTCGACTAATGTTCTATACAAATCTAGCCTCGTCAGGTTTGTCAAACAGGATAAGTATAACAGGCCACTGTTTAAAACTCCTCTGCAGCTTCTCAGCGAGAACTCTACAAGAAATAATAAACCATCAATTAATACATTTCAACAATGGATAACAGCTGCCATAATGCAATAGTATTAAAAGCTAGTTTCTTACCGCGTAAGTTGGTGCAATGCTTAGATACTTCTTTAACTCCTATGAAATCAACAAATGAACAACTGTCCAATCTCAGATGGGTAATCGTAGATCCACACATAGTGACGAGTCTATAATTGAAAAATACAAACGTTGCTTTATAGTCTGTGCCAATTTAACGTGGTCGTGCACACAAAAAGCTACTGATTTCAATCAAAAAAATATTTTAATACATATATCTGTTGTCATGACCCACTTTCTATCTGTGCCTGAACCTCCAATGAGTACCCCTGTTTCTTTGCGGGGGTAGTGATCAAGCTGACTAGTTAGCTAATCGTTCTTGCTATGACTCGATTTTAGGCCAGATGGATGGCAGGTAATTTAAATCATAAACATCCATGTCATACATACATTTGAAACACGCATAACGTTGTTACGCTACGGAATACACTCTGTAAGAGTGTGAATCCGTAGTGGGTGGTGGTGGGTACAACGTTGAGTACCCTAGGGCATTAAAAAAAAAAAAACATCCATGTCTTCCAAAACAAATCTATAAATCGAATGTAAAATCAATTTGCAAAACTGCCTGGACTAGGGTTCAAGCCTGTGTGCACTGTAACCAAAGACAACAACGTTTACCACTCGGTTACAGGCCGGGAAAAATTATCAATGCCCTGAAACTCACTCTGTGAAGTCGAATGTATCTATAACTTCATGATTTCCACACCAAGATAGATCCAGTTTTTGCAGTAGAGTAGCACGGGAAGCTATCATATTCAATACCTGAAAAAATCAAAACATTAGAACAGTTGGCAATTGATAAACAAAAATGTTCTACTACATTAACGACGGCACTCACCTGCTGATCGACGCAATACCAGTATGGCTTTAGATTGATGCATCTGTATAACAGCGGATCTCGTGCAAGTCTGTAAAAGTTTGTATTAACTTGCGCACACCTACTGAGTGAACGCAGATCTAATGAGCTAAATATCTTGATAATCGTCTCATCCTAAAAAAATACAAATATTTCTACTAAAAAAAGAAGAAAATATCTATAGGACACAACACACAGCCACTTAAAGCTTTACTACTCTGTTTGGGAATTATATTAGTGAAAATACACGATATATTTGTCAATTGTGTATTTTGAAATTATTGAATCACATGAGATTTTTTTCAAAGTCACTTGAGATCAACTCAAAGAGAAAATACATTCTAACATCCATGCTGAAGTTTTCAAATATAAGATTGCAAAAAATCTAAATCTGATATTAAACCTGCCAAGACCTAAGCCCAGATTCATCTGATCGCTAGGCCACAGCTCTTACCACTAGACCATAGTTGCTGACATAATATAAATACAAAGAAGGAAAAAGAGATATCATTGCTCATTAAGATATCTAGTGACCCTGGATTAAATAATTGATGATGAAATGGAAGATCTAAAACTTACAGGCAATGAATGGAAATTCCCCATAACGTTTGTTTCTACAGGAAAAAATTTACTCAAATGCTCTTTCAGTGAATTCTCAAAACTGTCGTGCTCCGTAATCATTTCAGTGTGAAGGCCCAAAGAAATAATGTGAGATAACAAATCATCTGAAAAAAATTGCACAATATTTATGTAACACATCGAATAAAATAAAAAATCAATTTAACTTTATTATAATTTAAGTAATTTAAGACATCGACTGAGGGTGCTTGATGGAATTTCAATATCAAATTTGGATTATTGAGATTTTGTACACTGTAAATGCATGGAAGTGTACAAAATCTCAATAATCCAAATTTAACTTTATTATGTTTAATGATAGATCGACCATTTTCATTCAGAGAGGGCGATAGTATCACGGAAGTAATTTTGTCATACTACTTTACTTGTATATCATCGGAGAGAAAAATCTTCATATAGAACTTGGTTAAGAAAAATAAAAACACTGCATGCTATCTACGGATTGGACTGTCAAGGAAACAGTACTATAATGCACGGCTAAAATGTAACTAGTAATTTATGCTGGGCTGTAGCTGAGATAAATGAATAGATCTAAAGTAATATGAAAAATAGAAGTCATATCATATTTTCCACCTTTTTCTATGCATTTTTCCTTTGGATCAGTATCATCTTCAGCCAATATTGAGCTGAGATCTTCTTTTATGGAGCAAGCATTGTTTGTTTTAGATTCTGTGGATAAATCAGTTAAATGAGTGGTTCCTTCCAATAGTACTGCATCAAGTTCTGTGTAGTAAGGAAGATGAGTCTGGTTGAGTTCTAAGCGTAGTGTTCTGAAAGATTAAAGTAAAAAATTGGATGACTTCATTTTACACTTGTATTTAAAAACAAACATTGGTTACAAAATACGAAGCACATAATAAATAAAACATTGATTTCGAAAAACAAAAGTGCAAGTCCACATTTTTTACATTGTGCAAAAAAAAACACCTATATATCAGCAATTATTATTTTTGATAATTTCAGAAATATATTTGTTGAAATTAAGTATTTTGTGAAAGAAATATTTTAATCAGGGCTTTTTAAATTTATTAAGAGTAATTAAAAATACGTAATTCATTTTCTGGTGTGTAATTTGAAAGATTGCTAACTTTTGCTGTAAGGACTTATATAGAATTATTTATGTTCTGTAATTGTACTTATTAAGTATTTACAAAAACATTTAAAGGTTAAAAATTCTTGGCTGTGAGTTCCCTTCTCCCTTCATCAAATCAATCTATTTTCCGACCAGTAATCACCACAAGGATTGTACAAATGTTGAATACTGTATTTATTATAGATGCAAATATGTTATGTAGCCATGCATAATTTAAAAAAAATTTAAAAACTTTAAAAATATACCTGGTTTTGAAATTTATCTTTCTAAGTTTGGGTTGAAACAATCTAGATTTGTGTCCAATATACTGAGGTTCTCCTTCCCATAATTTAGTCCAGCTATTGTTGTCTTTTGCCCATAATCTCACGACGGCTCCAGGATTGTAGGTCTCATAGATTTTAATACCGGTAGGATAAACTGCTTTGGGAAACCTAAGCTCTAAAGGGAAAAATTCAAATTTAGGGATAAACTTTGAATGGCGGAAAACTTCAAAAATCGCAATTAAAGTAGGATACAAAGGCATGCAGAAGCATGCTCTTGTATCCTACTTGCTTATACACAAGTGAGGTTGTGTGATAGAGATACATCCTCTGCATGACGATAATATATATATCTATTGCATGTACATATTCAGGAAATCAAAATGAAGTTAACCCTGATAAATCTTATCAATGTAAGTATTCAAGTTATGCAATTTATTTGTTCCAAATACTTCTAGATTTTTAGTTTTTTTGAGGACAAAGTGAGCCCCCTTCTACAGTTGTCTATAAACATGCTCAAGATCAGAAACCAGTTGGCAACACCTGTTCTCATAGACTCAAATTGAAGTTAATCATTGCATAGACTAATATCAATTAAGTAATAACTGAACTACTAACCCACAAAGTCGTGACTTGAAATTGGTCCATTGTTTTGGGGTTGATAATCTTCAGTACCAGATGGAGCTTCTGCCCACCATTTGCCATAAGTTCTCTGAAACACCATTTTGAGAAATTACAATATATGTTATGTTTGTCTATCTATCTGTCCGTAATGCCCCTCACAACACTGCACTTGCCCATGATGCATGATCAGTAGACAGAGAAAATATCAACAGGTGGAAAATATTAAAACCAATTTTTTGTTGAATATGACAACATTCCTAGAAGTGCCAAAAGATAATATTATGTAGTTGGATCATTTTTCAAAGCTGAATGTTTAATCCACTGTAACATCCCATATAAACAGATAAGAAATGACATGTGATTTGAAGACGTTTCATTTGTTTGCTGAATTTTGCCTTTTCTATCAAGTCACTAGTAAAAATGCTGGTAAATATGATCTACAACATGCTACGCTTTTTCTGCCTCAAAAATTACTTAATGCTGCTAAACACAATGCTATTCTCTAAGGAATTTAATTATCAGAAATTGTCAAAAAAAACAAACATAATATCATATCATGGTGACTTTTCCATACTGATGTTATATTCGTATTTTGAGTAAAAGTAATTCTTCTTATTTGTGGACGTTATCGAAAAATGCATTTTTTTCACCAAAAAGTGCGTGAAATGTTATGTTTTAAGGTAGAATTGTCTTTCATCAAGCTAAATATATTTAATAACAACGAAAGGAAACATTATAACAGTGGTTTATCGCATAATAGTTGTGTATGTCACAAACTTTATTTTTGTCAGCCATATTGGAATAAAGTCAGCAGTGCCAACCTAAAAACCTAACATATTCATGTATAATACAAACATATGAGTCTAAATAAAGATTCCTACGAATTCAACTATCTTTATTTTATGTAAGGTATTTGTACGGTAGAACTCAAATATAATAGGATAAAATATCAAAGAATTCAGTTCTACAAAGTTTTATTACTTAGTTCGCTGATAGCTATTTCGGCTTCAGGCCGAGTAAATAATCGGTTTCCCTGTTTCCCATGTATGATAATTTGGCATTTTTCTATAGGTAATTAAATTTCCTACAGAACTGCACTGTTTTTAGCGATATTTAGTAAATTTTCGTGGAGAAAAAGAGTAGCACGCTGTAAAGCATATTTACCAAAATATATATTTAACTGATTGAAAATCTATTTTTGCCAATTACTATTTTATGAAGCTTTATAAATCTCTACAGTAGGTACTTAGTATAAAAAAAGATCTCATTCGAAAAGATTTCGAATACTTTCGTTCTAAATTTGAATTGGCAAACACAGAAGATGTGAAAAAATAAAAATAAAAGCAATTCTTTAAAACATAGAATTAGTATCATCTTTTGGCAAATTGCCATCACTTGACTTAATTTTTCGGGCGAAATCGATAATTATTTGAATCAGAGTGCGAATATTATATTACCGTAACACACGCTTGGGGAAAATCGCCATAATCGGGAAAGTTAGACGGCTTTCCACTTAGATTCAAGGCACTATATGAAACACTAATATCGCTGCCGTATTGGGAACTAAAATCAATTACATCTTGCACAAATTGTTCGACTAGCACCATAGAGTTGCTATCTCGTGTTGAAACATTGTCTATCCAAGCCATAGCTGCTCTTAAATTTTCCATTTTGTGTGAAAAAGTTTCCTTTTTTAAAACAGTCAAATGAATCGCCCAATGTTTGATAACAAAGAATGACAATTTCAATCTGACAAATGTCAGAACGGTGTTGCTAGCTCACAAATTGAACTGTATGTTTTGAAAAGATGTAATAAAATGTATAATATGGGGATACTGTCCCGCAAAATGTTATATTCAATAACGCAATGGCATATAATGGGGCGTGTTTTCTATACAGATGCTTTTAAAAGTACAATTTGAAGTTGGCGAAATTAACCAATAGGAGACATAATAATCCTTTGAAAAAAATAATGGCTTCCCCGTATGTATAGTATTTTTTTTTAAATTAAGTGTCAGTCATTGACTTTATTTTTACTGCCGTTATTTTATAAAAGTAATTTTGATAATAAATATTATTTATACAATGTTTTATGCTCTACAGATATTGGAGAAAATGTAAGTTCAAAACATAAGGTAGGCATCAAAACAGTTTATAAGATTTGTGTTAAAACATACCAAACACAACCCAATTGTACTTAATACGGCCCAGCCGTAAACTGTGTTTACATCCTCATCGAATCACCTCTCACCAAGGTAATTAGCAATAAAAGTAACCATTGACAAGGCAACATAAATTCATTTTGTAAATTCGTGGATTAAGCTCATTTTTATTAATTGTTGAGTAATCCGCAGTAATGCGAGTAATCCGCACCCCTAGAGTTATATTTACACTTCAGTAAGAATAAATATTCAATAATTAGGTAGTTCTTTGAAGTCTTTCTGCGGCTCCAGGCCAAACACTTGAATACCAATCATACCAAACGGTTGGTTACAAATAACAAAAAAAGTGCACTTTTGAGCTTCTCCGTCAATTCGTTTTTGTCAGCCATTGCACTGAGAGGTGATTTGTCACGGTCCAAATGATGGACCACACTGACTTGAAAGTAACCATCTGTCTTGTCATAAATTGTACTTCAATTGTATATTTTCAACTTGTTCTTGTATTTCTCTTTTCGTAACTTCTATAATTCTGTAAACTCAATTAACTAACTGCTATAAAGATAACATGAACCAAACTGGTGTGTTTTGGCTGTACAAATCGCCCTGAAAGCTGAAACCTTGTGGAATAAACATCATCATCATCATCATCAGCATTCATGGTCGAGCCGAGCTTATAACTATGTATATTATATTAGAGTGCGATTAGCGAACCACTAGTTCTGTCTTAGCCCTATCCTTCTATCCCTACTCTCTTCGAAAAAAGAGAGGTTGAGCAACTGAGTAACAAGCAGTTCTCGTAGAAAAATTCTCTTAAGACACCTCCATTAGGAGACCATATGCTCCACATTGGGAGGGAACATAGAAAAAAATAAATATTGTATTTAACCCATTTTAGATTATATTAAGTAAATCTTGAAAATATATACTATACTACAATGTGGTTTGGGGTAATTTTGATTTTGATCAGAAGCAGCGCGAGAGGATGAGTCGATTGTCCATATATGAATTTTAAAGAGCCAATCCTGAGCTGTCCTGTCAGGCACAACAATTTTAAGTATTTTCATTTCCAATAAAATTAATTCTATTCTACATAGCTATAACTTGTAAAAAATCAATACTTCACATCGTACATATTCAAATTTAAGTAAAATGAAAAGTTTCATCGATTTATCACAACTGATACTAAATTGACTAAAAACAAATTAGGCTGAAATATTTATTTGAATAACCAGTAATTAATACCAAAAAAGAGTGAATTCTGTCTATGCTTTGGTATTATTATTAAAAAGCCACTACTATGATGCGTATATAACTTCAGCTAACAATGGTTTTCCTCTAATTTTCTATAGATTTTTTTATTTAATTATCTTAATCAAGTGAGACCTTGTCAGCATTTTGTTAACTGTATTTTTGTAGCTGTTTGTACGAATTTTCATTTTAATTGAAATCACTAATTTAGTCTGTCATTATTACAGAAACGTCAGCGTTATACTCCCCCTTATAGTAAAGTTATAAATTCGTAGTAAAATCTTAACGCAGGCAATTAATATATTAAGTTAAAATTCCGTGGGCACGTCACTGAAACAAAAAGAACCAGTAGTGAAGGGCCCTCAAATCATTGATAATGTAATATTTTAGGCCTCCCGTTGCGACAACATGGTAAGTCACTCGAGCAGCTGGATTTGTACATCAGATTCTCGCATCTAACAAGTTCTGATAATGGACATGGCTGGTTTACAGCAAAACAGCTTACTGCTGAAGCTGATGAAGTATTATTTTTGCAAGAACAGTAACTTGAACTTTAAGAGTTCAGATTTCTCCGCGATCAGACGTTTGGTGTTGCCACGCAAGTGAAATAATTTCACCCATTTAAATCACTCTGAATTTATTTCAAAAGCGTTCCTAAGACATCTTTAAAATGTGAGTATTTTTTAAAAACTATATGTAAAATAAATGGTTTTCCCTTTAGAATACGTATGTAAAAGAATGCACAAACATATATACTGACAAAAAGAATTTAAGTCAGTTTTTGATGGAGTGTATTAAAGTTCTTCGTTTCTCACCTACGGCACACCTAAGCACACATTAATAATTTGCGGCACACCACAAGCCAAAATATGTAAATTTGATAAACAAACTTATAATTTATTTTGGTGATAACTGATGAATTTGAAAATGTAGCTAGTATATTTTTTAATAAAAGCAACTTAAACCCTTTAACCTTTTCATGATAAAACACTTAATGCACATTTATTTTTTATTAATTCAAAAAAAATCCCAGTATATACAGCAATGTGTAATTTCTACTTTTCGATTGTTTTCTTTTACACACGACACAAGCCCCATTTTATTCATCATCATTGCAGTTTCCCTATCGGTGCAGACACTATTGTTAACACAATTGTTTCATTAAATATCAAAATAATACAATATTTCTTTCAACAAAAATAATTTAAGCTTAGCCCCCGAATGGCTTTAATTTTTTTTCCACTATAAAAATACTCGATTTTTTGTCCGCGGCACACCGGTTGCGGAGCGCTGCGTAAAAAGATTTACAGTGACTTTTCATTTTTGCTTGTGCTTTAATGCCAACAACAGTCATTTTAACAAATTCGAGATAGTTTTCTTTCACTTTCTCTTATCGATAGGTGTAATGTATTTATATAAAAAGGCTATAGAGATAAATATTTATGCATTATATACACTGGCATACGAAACTAGAGCACATTATCTCTCAAGAAATAATATCAAGCTGTGCTTATTATGTAGTTAGTCAATATGCTCTTAATGAAACGAAAGGCTTCGTTTACATTTTGGTTTTAAAAACCGAATCTTTCTAATATTTTTTCGCGAAGAAACTGAATAGTTTTGATTTTATTATCTAGAGATGAGCTTATATGTTTAGACAAATTTATTGAAGAAGATAAACATGTTTCAATATAAAAGCTAGGATATACACTATATAAATGGTTTTATGAATACAGTGAGTTGTTGACTCACGACGGGACTATGTTCCGCCACCTTGGACGTAGGTCGTATTTAATACAAAAAAAATAATTAGCAATAATAGACTTATACGTCTAAGGAATACATGTAAATTCTGATGAATTCAGAAATGTTTGTAAATAGACTAGTGACGTCTAGTGAAATGAATTTACTGTTTATGGGGAGTTGAACGTTTTTAATCTTATCGATTAGGTCTAATGATTTTTTTACACTATGGCGCTGCGTAAGTATTATGCTACGCTAACTGAAGTTCACGTAAGTATGCATAATCAATAAAATTTCAATACATTTACTTTAACGATTATTTAATTACACCATGGAAGTTTCTTTTGCAAAAACACAATTAGTACGTTAAATATTTTAATTCTAAATAAAAGCCATGATGTTGGAACAAGTGACACAAAATAATATTGTCTATCTCTAATAAACAGTATATTTAGCTAAGCTAAAATAAGTTGAAAAGGGATTTGTTGGTTTTTTTCTCAATACGCGAAAATCTTTAATCGTTTTCCGTCGCCTAAAAATATGAAATGTAGATTTTTTTATCTATATTTGTCCAAAACACAGTCGATATTATACTTATAAGAATTATTCTGGAGAAACGGTTCATCACTGACTCCTGAGAATTTTCCTTCTTGAGAAGTTCCCGCAATTGCTTGGTTAAAAGTCATTCTTAAATAGCAATGCCCCCTTGATTCTTTGGCTGTAGAATGCAGTGTCCCCCAACCTTTTTACACCTGCGGACCGGTAAAAAATAGAAAAAAATTTCACGCACCACCAATACTGAAATAAAAATAGTTTTTTATCTAATTTTTTTTAATCTTATATTGTGACAAATGGACATAATTATAACTAAGAAATGTACATATGAAATTCTTGGAAATATATTTAGGTAGGTTTTTACATCTGGGTCCACTATCCAAGAGCAAATATTTACATTCTCCCTGGGTGTACCGGAGAAGATTTATGACTGCCGATTCTGAGAAAACCAGCGACCGTCGTGTCAAATCATCCTACCAATTATTATTATTTAACAATAACTACAAATACAAGTAAACGTGCAGGTGGCAAAAATCCTATATTTTATATTTCTGCATGGCGAATTTCTTGAAATTTGGCATACTGTTTGCGGCTCGGCGGAAAGTCTCTGCAGCCCGGCACTGGGCCGCTGACCACCGATTGGGGAACACTGGTGTAAAGAAGTAAATAAACCACTTTTATTATTGAACGTGAGTCTCATAAGTTTATTGTAGAGGATGGCATGGTGCATTGTCAAGAATCAATGATACTTTAAAAGCTGTGTATTTTTCATCACAATCTTGTTTCATAGAAAATAGATGACTTTTTAAATACGGATTTTTAAATCGAGGTGGTCGTATGGCGAGAACTGACTGTATACATTTAATACTTTGGGAAACATAATGTGGTGAGGTGTGAGTAGAGATAAGCACTATACAGGAAAATATCGACTGAGGGTGCTTGATGGAATTTCAATATCAAATTTAAATTGTTAAAATGTTGAACATTTCCATATATTTCGTCACTAACGACCGGGGTTTCACCTTTCGGCATCTTCAAGCATTCGAGTACACGAATGAACTCTAACTGACTCAGTAAAATCATCCGTGTACTCGTATGCCGAAAGGCGAAACCCGGGTCGTTAGAGACGAAATACATGGAAATGTACAAAACTTCAACAATTCAATAAAGTATATATAGATAAACTATAAACATTATAAACCTAGTTCTGACGATTCCAACGATCAGCTAATTCATATATAATTTAAGACATCGACTGAGGGTGCTTGATGGAATTTCAATATCAAATTTGGATTATTGAGATTTTGTACACTTCCATGTATTTTGTCACTTACGACCCGTGTCACTAAAGAAAGGCGAAACCCGGGTCGTTAGTGACAAAATACATGAAAGTGTAAAAAATCTCAATAATTCCAATACATATATATTTTTTTAGAACTAATTTCTTTGATATTGTCTCCTCGTTGTAGTGACGTTTTAGCAAGAAAATGCCTATTCATTTAATAAATCTTTAAAATAAAATGCATGTAGGCGTTAAAGCCTGCTAATTGTTCTTTTCGTGATATTGATTTTTTAACCGTTTTTTCAAAATTTTCTGCTGATTTATAAAAGAGTATGATACTTATGCACTATCTAATAAAATCCGATATTTTTCGTCAGAAACTAATCTATCCGATTCAGATGTATAACAAATCATCCATTTTTACGGTCTTTGAAGTAGATTTGCGGAATCAATTGGTCATGGAGAACACTTGATTTTATGGTCCCAATCATCTCCGGCTCTCGAAGTAAGCCACCGCGACGCAGCCGACGTCGAACGGCCAACGGAGACGCCGCTATAAAGCCTACCCCAGCGACGCCCCCGACGCCTTTAACTGTCTGACACTTACGGCGAACGAAATAACTACTCTCTCCATACGCACTAACGGAAAATACTCGACACTTGCCTCTTTAATTCCGATAAGGAAGCACTCAAATTTTACCGCATTTCGCGTGACAACATTTAATTAATTGCAACATTTAACAGTGATATTGTTTATAATTTATTTTTTAAAATAAATTTGTGAATGTCGTTTTATTTTTAATAACAATAATTGTTTAAAGTTTTATATTAAAATACGTCAAAAGTGATAACGTGAAATCAACAGGTGAGATAATTAATTTAATTTAGTTTTAGCGAGAGCTGATGCCGCAAAGAAGCAAAATTAATTTTTACAAGAACTTTATTTTAAATTAAAATTAAAAAAATAAAATACATGACATTAAAGCTTACGCCAATGCGCCATGCATTTATAAAGTACAATAATAATAATAATTCAAACATTTTTAAAATTAGAAAATAGAAAGAAAACAAGACCTATTATTAACACACAAGAAAAAAATATTAAAGAAATAATACCCAGAGTTTGTAGCTAAAAATTTCCACGTCTCTAGGCAATGCATTGATCAGCCAAGCGGCCCTTTGAACTGGTGCCTCAAATGACCGACGTGAAGAACAAGTTTTAAGAATAAAAATTCTTTGGTTTCGGCCACGTAGATAAAAATTGGGAGCATGTAAGTTAATAGTCTCTCAGTATTTCAGGATTATAAACTCCTCCTCCTCGAAGAAGAGAAAAATGCTTTAGAATCGAAATTGACAGCATTCCTAAAATAAATTTAGTTGGGTAGTACTCTTTTAAGAAATTATTGAAGGGAAAATATTTAAATTTTTTGAAATGAAAATATAGAGATTTCTTATGAACTCGCTCCAATTTCAACTTATCTTTTTATCAATAGCATTATATGAATTTAAAATCTATGATTTCACTTACCAATAAAAACTGTATACATTTACTTATTAATTACTTATTAACAATAAAGATAGAGTAAACTTTAAGAACAAATCTGGTATTTATAAATTACAATGCAATGATTGCCAACATTTCTATGTGGGTAAAACCACACGTACATTAGATATAAGGGTATCAGAACATTTAGCTGCCTTTAGATTAAAAAAAGAAACTTCGACATTCGCAAATCACTTGCTAATGGAGAACCATACGTTTAATGCGGATGATGGGCATAAAAACATGGGGGATCATAAATTATTTTATCAAGAAATTTTGGAAATTAATAGAGCCCAGTTAAATTCCTTGCCAATTTTTAGTGAGCAGCTGAACCTTCCTAATTCTCCGCTATTATACCCTATACGTTGAAACACCTAACAGATGTCACTAAATGTGGAATGATTGTATATATTTACCCATTCGTCGAATTACATCCCGTCAAAACCCACAATACTATTATAATTGTAAAATCACTGGTATTTCTAAAAGAAGTTGAAAAGCGGCAATCGCCTTCGGCAATTCGCCACTCTGGTAATATGGTGTTTACAAAATAAGGATTAGGGCGATTCCCGAAATTTTAACTCAGGTGTCAGTGTGGCTCTCAGACGTATAATATCTTACCTCGTAAATAATATTTGTCGCATTTGTATCTTCTATATAAACGTTAGACACTGTTTACTGTCTCTCAGTTCGAGTCTATTCGTGTGCTCGAATGCCTGAAGATGCCGAAAGGCGAAACCCGGTTCGTTAGTGACAAAATACATGGAAGTGTACAAAATCTCAATAATCCAAATTTGTATACATTTGTTTATTATAAAAATACTGTGAGCTGAAAACACACAAAAATATTTTGCATGATATTTCCTGTGCTTATTCATCAGAGTATAAAATAATCATTAATCTACAATACGTAAAAGTAAATAAAAACTCTTAATTCGCTTAATTAAAAATGAAGGGTAGGGTGGGTTTTATTTCATTCTACTGGACGTGGGGAGGGTGGTAAGACATAAACACTTATAGACTAATTACCATAACACTACTAATTACAAATTACCATTCATTTTTAATTTAAGAATTAGAATCATTGTTTACCTTTGAAATAAATAACCTTGCGATATTGTTAGTCTGAAGATGCTTCTTAAAGAGGCGAAACGCGTCACGTCCGTGATAAAGCGAATGAAATAACAAAGTTAACAATTGTAATTTTGTATTTTCTATATGATATACCTACATTGAAAATATTTTAAATGATTTTTTGGTTAGGAAAATATTCTAGTCACAACTAATTGAAATGTCATTTCATTTATTTACAATTTCTTCATACACGCAACGAAAAACGGTCCACATGAAAAGCGTCGTCATTATAGAAAAACAAAATTTAAGCCGATCGCGTTGACGCCGATTTATGACTCTCACAATAAACACTATAACAAAGGGCAGGCGAAAATTTAACGTTGTTACAGTACATTTTAGGTTTTTTTAAATGCTGTGTGTGTTTTGATGTTACTTATTGTACATGTTGTATTGTACAAATGCTAACAAATCGTTATCGAGTAAGTATCGAACTTCTTAGAATTTCATTCTAAATTTCTAACTTTCAGGATGATATCGCAGGGTGCTATTTTCTCAGTATTGCTGTTCGTGTTGGCTGTCGACGGAAACTTTGCTGGCCAAGATGACTCCAACATAGCACCGTTGGAAAACATCTCCAGAGACCCAGAAATCAGATACAATGAATACCCGGTGAGCTGTCGCTAATTTTCGAAATCTTGTGTGTTTTAATTGAAATACTTTTCACTGCTTGCTCGTTTATCAATAATGATCTAAGTAATTTGTACTACTGCAATGTTTGAGAGTCCAAAACTTCAATCTTAAAAAAAAATAGAAGGGACGGACCAACTCGCAATCATCTAAACACATGTCAATGAATGTCCAAGTACCGCCAACAGCAATTTGACAATTCAATGAATTGATTTCACCTGTTTTTGATTTATGGATTTCTGTTCCAAGGTATGGATGTTAATAGTGTCCAAAATTACCTCCCACCATCCAATCTTAAAAACTGGGTTGGCGAGAGCAATTAGTTAACCACTAATGCTGTCCTAGCTCTATAATTCTATCCCAACTCTCTTCGAAAGAAAGGTTGAGTAACTGGATAACAATGAGTTCTAATATAAATATATCTTTAGAAGACTCCATTAGGAGGCCATATGATCCACGTTCGGAGCGATTGTTGTCATTATACAAAAACATGCATTTCTGCAGCAACAAGGGGTGACCATTCCGAAATGTATTCCATAATTAATTGCATGATACTATTGTTAAAATGCTACAAAATTAAATTAAAATTGATAACTTTATTATTCCACTTGTTACTAATTGTGACATGTGTTTCTCCTCTTTAAGAAGCATCTTGAGACTAAGTCTATCGTAAGATTATTTATTTATAAGGTTTACATTGATTCTATTTCTTTACTTATAAATTACAAAAATGAAGAGTGGCAGTTTGGGAGAGAATTTATTATACATAAACAATACTAGTAACATTAACATACTAGAATGAATTACCACAAAGTAACCACCGAATTTATCGAAAATATGAAATATATGGTTGATTGACAACAACCTGTAATGCTATTGTTTTACATAAAACAACAATGCACCAAAAACTCTGGAAACTCAGTTTCGATATAATATCAATCATCAAAGTAATCACATAAGAATTTTTGTCTATTTTAAAATCGTAGTTTATGTTTCATTGCAAGGAGTATGCTTTTAGCTGTTTGTCCATGGTATGACGAGAGAGCAGCTGTATAATAAATAATTATGGCATCAATATCATATTATATCGATTCGATTTGAGTGCTGACTTTTATGAAAACATAAATCTATATTAACATGAAAATATGATACTTCAAATTTCAAGTAGACTGGGCCACGTTATTACATACATATATATATATACTATTTTTTTCGTACTCAAAAAATCTCAAGAGTCACCCTACATAATTTTGCACGTAGAATTTCCACGAAAGTTGTGTTTTGAAAAACCACCCCACGCGCCCGCTATCTGGCTGTATTTTTTACTTTCCAAACCAATACTCTTCGCAACATTCGCCGAGAAAGAATATTTTCCGCAAGACTGATTCTTTACGATTTGTTTATATGAATGATTGACAGGTGCATTTGGTCTATTAAGCTTCTGCAAATAAATTTAGGTTTTCTTTCATATTGATTTTTATTATCAAATAACTAATACTTCCATTCAATTTTAGTAATACATTTTGATGAGAAGCAACTAAGTGTGATGGGAAAGAAGATACATTTGAAGGATATAAAAAAATGTATTTTTTTAAATGTGTTCAATTATTTAAGAGTATTTAAAAATAACTACGTGGTAATGCTTGACTTTTATTTACCGTGATTCAACTTGAAACTGAAAAATTTTCATAACATTTAATTTACTTTTAATACCAACTTCGAAAATGTAGTGTATCGTGATTGTCTTACAACTGGCTATGACATGAAATTTATATTTTTATTATTCCACGTATCGAAATGGCATTAAAACTTACCGAGAAACTCTTAATGTTCTATACTAGTTTATAATAATTACTCTGATGGATATTTCAATATATTTTCCAGTCACTGTAGCCTAGTGGTGGGTTGCGTTTTAGGCTTTTCGTCCAACTCAGTCGAGCGGCCAAGGATTCGAATTCCGTTTTGTAAACTTTCAAAGATTAATTGTTTAATCGATTTATTAATTTGCTAGCCAAAGAGTTTTTTAACAGAATTGCTGATTTTGGGAGAGAGAGTATTTCAACTCAACTGCCAGTCTTTTTCCAACCCGGTTTGCTATCCTTACCCTATTTAAAGAGATAGGTCTAACTGGCCATGGCAACTCTTCGCGCTGTGCAAGTTGACTTTAAGGCCGGATTGTACTTGTGCCACATGACCATGCCGAATAGGAAGTTAATCACGTTCTTTAGAACTACATTGAGATTAATTTCAAGCGGCCAGAATTGTTACGATTCCGTTCTCAAACGGGTCCTATAGGCCAGCGTGGCCCATTGGACCCGTCTGCGGCATTTGAAAAAATTTATAGATTTTTATTTGGGGATCGCCGTAAGCTTCATTCCTCACTTGAATTAATAATATAAGTATTATAAACATCTTTCAAAATATTGTTTTCTATTTTCTCAAGCACACAACTTGCGTATGGTACCCGTGCAGCTCTGCTCGGGTCATGAATGTGAGGGGTAGATACTTTTTCTGTCAATAACGTTGTGAAAGGAGAGCATGACATATAAGTTGCATATACATCACGGGTGGGAAAAACAACCATCCAAAGAGACAGGTTAAGCTACTGACTAGCAATTGCTTGTAGTTAAAACGCTTGTGTTGCTCCACAAAGAGTCCAAATGCTCCATATTGTGAGCAGCCATGGTTTAAGATAGGAAATCATCTAGGGCGAATTTCATTTACTGAGAGAATTATTGAATGATAGTAAATAATAATGAATCAAGCTGTTTTTAGATAAAAATTTAACAAGTGAGTTTTATAGAGATAAGGTAAGCACCAATAAAAAACATGTCCTGAATAAGCCGAAATTAATAAAGTATACATTAAGGCAAAGAGAAAAAATGTAAACGAGTTAAAATTACGAATGAAATATACTTCATTTAGGTTGCAGATATGACACATTTCCCTTTGTCTATCTTTACGATAATTTTCCTCTACGAATTTGGTCTTTGATTTGTACTGAGTTGCTTGATATACACGCAATAATATGATCACAAGGAAATGTTGCCTATTTCATTTGTTATTCGAGAAGGATTAATGATGTTTAAAAAATTGGTTAAACAACCTTGCTTGTCGATACACAATACTATGCATTGACAAGCTTTATAAAGATCATAAAATTTCAACCTACAGAAGAAAATAAAATTATTGTAAAGCATAATATCTTTTATGTGGAACAATATTAGTAGCCATGGCTGTATGGTTTCCATTAATTTCTAACCAAATAATCTCTTTAGTGAATTGATACAAACTTTGCAATCTCCACAACCACCCACCATGGCCGTTTATTTTAGTTTTTTTACTGGAATTGTCTTAAGAGCAGCAGCCCAAGACTCGGCGAAAGCACACTGGTTTACGAAATGACGTAGCGTTATCTGTATCGATTCGTTCGATCACCGTATGACGCCGTGGATTTTCTGAAGGCGTTATAGTTTGTCCTATTAGCTACCAAGTCGGTATGGCCTATTGGTCATCTTGAGGAGCTCTTCCCACTAAATTAAAAGACGATCCCAGAGGATATGGTCAGTATACTGAATTTTGCCACATGTGTATGTTGGCTCATCTACTATCCGGCCAAGCCTGAAGTGTCTGGCAAGGAAACCACAGTCCCCCGAAATGAGATGGCCCCTCTAGCCATTAGGTCTCTAATCTCCATTCGCCACTAAATAAATTTAAGAAATATAAACCTGACGACCATTCAGCGAAGTGTACCACCCCTGACACCATTGGTATTAACTACTTGCCCTCCTCCATCCACGACTGCTTTTTGACCTGTTAACTTAATACGGCAGTATTCAATGGAGTAACATACGTTAAGCGTATTTACAGCTTTATTCTCTATTTGGGAGTATCTTAAAAGCAACTGTACTAGACTTGGTGGCGTACACTTAAATATAAAGAAAATCTCTCCAGACAAACGAAAAGCCTAAATAAGGTTGAGGTCTATTCGCTCCCCTTAAGGCGTCGCAAATTTTTTAAAGACGTGATAATTCGCCTTATTCGCCACCAAGCTAGCGTGTCCGATCGGCCCATTGAAAAGTAAGACTGACTTGCTCCGTTCTTTCTATTATTTATGCATTAAATGAGCTGTTTTCACGCGATATCCAATTTTTGAGAGTGAATGCAGCTTACCATACTTTTACATCAACTATTCCTCTATTTAGTCAGCGTCCGTGGCGCAGTTGGTAGCGTCGCTGGCTACGGTTACGGATGTCTTGGGTTCAAATTCCGGTGCGGACGGTTTTCATAAATTGATCTTTCAATCGATTTATGGATTTCTGTTCGTGGTCTGAGTGTTGGTAATGCCTAAAACTCCCTTCCACCCATCCGATCCTCACGGGGCGTAGCGAGAGCGATTAGCTAACCACTAATGTTGTCTTAACCGTATTCTTCTATCACTACACTCTTCAAAAAAGAGAAGTTGAGCAACTGAGTAACAAGCAGTTCTTGGTGTACGCCACTCCGGTATGGGTTTATGGTCACCACAAGCATCTGAAGACTCTTCAGATTATTCAAAATAAATCATTGCGACAAATATGTAACGCCCTGTGGTACGTACGTAACTCGCTACTACACAGAGACTTAAAAGTACCTACAATTCGAGAGTTCGTTCGCGAAATGTCTCAAAAGTTTCACAGTGATGTGCAAACATTATAACCCAACGATCTCTTACCTACAAAATTACGATGAGACAATACTTAAGAATCGGTTTAGACCGAGAAAAGTTCTGCTCAACGACCCCCCATAGATGTAAACAGGGATTTTCTTTGTTTAAATTAAATAAACACGGCCCTTTGTAATAGAAAATGACTTTCCTCTGGATGTTTCCTTGCGTATTGCATGTGCATGTGTGTATGTGTGTATGCGTTTGTATATATATGTATATCTGTGTAGGTGCGGTAAGTGGGGAGGTATATTTATATAATTTATAAAAATTGGTGCCCACGTGAATTGGCTTCATTGTGGATTGCTTAGCAGCGCAGCGATCACGCCCTTCTATCTGCAACGATGGAAGTGGAAAAAAAAAAATTAACATTAGAGATGAAGGAGACTCAAAGAACTATGACGCTAACCCGGCTTAGGACTTAATGCTCCATCAAATTGATACCCAAAAAAAAAAAAAAAAACAAGCAGTTTTCATATAAAAATTCTGTTGAGATGCCTCCATTAGGAGGCCATATGCTCCACGTCGGGAGCGGATATGGATTAAAAAAATCATCTATGGAACTAAATACATTCATATTTTAAGCAAACATTCAACAATTATGTTTACTATGTTAAAAGGTGTTAGTATAATATTTAGTAGAGCATTTGAGAAATTTCAAAGTGATGAAGGTGTGTAACAAGAGGCGGTGAAGTATTTATGTATCCTTTGGGGATACGTCCTATGTTAACCGGAAAATAAAAGCTCAAGTGTTTAGCTTTGACTTTACATTTTCTAATTTATATTTAATGACATTAATTGAATTTGACAACAATGTAAAAGTTGTTTTAATTATTATGATATATATTATTTAAACAATAGGGTGGGCAATTCTCTGCATTCAATAATTAAGTTTCTGAATCGCTAAGCACACTCCCGAATGGTTTTAAAGTTTTGAGTAAATCACGAAAAACTGTTATGGGCAGTAGGATAGTTTTAAGTATAATTTAAGTTATTTTGTGTCTTCAGGTGTATTAGGAAAAGTAATTTTTTTTTACACTCGGTTTTTCGGAGCCCTTCGACCGTGTATAACGGGGATCGAGGTCGTGTAAAAAACGATATTTTTATGTTTGAAAAAATAGGAAATATAGGAAGACTTGCAGCTGGAAAAATTTATAGATCTATTGATATACATACGTATAGAGCGTGGTAAGCGACTCAGCGACTCAATTATTGTATACGACAAATTATCCGTAAAGTCAATTTACCGGACTTTTCGCAGCCAAATCAAACTTGTACAGTTTTGTCAACAATTTGAATACCATGAATACATTGCGTACATAAACCGAATACTGCTGCAATCTGACAAAGCAATCAAAGTTATAAATTGCTTTGCAAGTTGTCCACATGTGTCATCCTCCCATTATTTTCTATTAATATGTAATACTTAGCATTTTCTGTATACAAATTGAGTTCTTACTTTTAAAATGCAACTTGCAGGTATAATTATTAATTTCTTATTAACCTTCAATAACTACATTCAAACAATTTATAAGTTAATCTAAGTATTTGAATTGGTGAAAAGAAATCGGGGATTTAGAGTTGGTTGTGGGCTGCTGGCTTTAATACACTCGTGTAAGAATGTGCTTACTTTTTAAATTTATTATGATACGTCAATAAACACGTTAGTAACAATACAAATATTTTGCTAGGTGGACACTTGTTGGCCAACTATTTTTGGAATAAAATAAATATCTTCAAAAATATTAAATAGGCATACAATGATGTACACGTTTCTGAAGATTCTCGTAAATATTTTCGACGTTAAACAATAAGTAACATTTAAAAAATAGTCATGAACAGGGTTTTCACAACTTCAGAATTTAAGTCACTTTACCAAACTAACCACTATCACTTTTTCCACACTGTAGTTTTCTAACGAATGGTACATTTCAAAGCAAAGTACCACACATAAAGCCACATTAAATTGTTTGCATGTGTACCTGATAGCCCTGTGGCATACACAAGCTGCAACAGCTATCAGAGTTGCAGAGTATGTCCATAATATTGATTTTTAACCTGAAGAAAAAATTCACTTCTTATCAATAGATAGAATACAATAATTTTGCACTACGAAAGACCAAATAACTATTTGTTGGCTTACTCTGGCTTCTACTTTTTCTGACATACAAGCGTTGGCGAGTTAACTCACTCTTGGTACTCTAGAGCAGACGTGGCTAACGTGGAGCCCGCGGGCCACATGTGGCCCACCGGGTATTCAGTTGTGACCCGCGGAGCTGGATCATAATTATAAACATTTTTTTTTTTAACTTTTAATGTAAACCACTTAAAAACGATAAAAGAACATTCCACCATGTGTGGTTATCATCGTATTCCAGCTATGGGATTATCTCAGTACATTGACAAAACTATCGTCTAAATTTCTTTTATATGTTTGTGTTGAGAAACAATCACCAAGCTTGGCTCATTTGAAAAGGCGCGCTATGTTCATGAATTTGCTGTTTGGAACCACGTATACACGTAAACTGCAGAAGCACATCAAATCACAGTTGCAAACACAAATTATTGATGAACATTTGGAAAACTCTTTGGACAAAGACCTCAGCAGAAATCAACATTGACGCTCCTATCTCTGCTAAACAAAGTCAGGCTTCTTACAAATTTCTTTTTTTTTCAAATTCTAACTCAAATCTAGTTTATATGTTTGATTCTCAGTTTGTTTTATTCTTAAGCAAAAATAATATTTATTTATTTCTTGTTTACTTTAAATAACTACAAAAATTGGTTGTGGGAAATCTCTTTTCAAAAATTTGGCCCGGCTGCTGAAAAGATTGGCCACGTCTTCTCTAGAGGTTAAAGTATTGCTATTTTTATCTTAATTTGGGTGTATTTAAACTATTTAAAAAAAATTAAAACTAGGCTTCATATTGAATATTAATATTTGATATAGGTAATTAAGAATATTTTTTTAGTGCTATTCCTAATTAAATTTTAATACTATATGGTCATTGATGAATGCTTCGTACGCTTTCTGATTGGTTGCAAATACTACTTTCAAAGGACTAGAACCTAGAGCAACGTTGAATGTACTTTGCATGAAGAAAATAGTATAAAATATTACGCAACTTATATTTTCTTCTTATAATAATTAAAAATGATTCCATTATTTCTGTCAAATATTTATCACCATTTGGTTGAACAAATATGTGTTTAATAAATGAAAGGCAACGAAGATATCAACTAGTATTCTTACTAACTATCTTAGGAAATAAAACAGATGACAAATGGGTTTTTATATAACCCACCTGGTTTGTTACAAATCAGCTAATTTCATTGAAATAATCATGAGATATCTGTGAATTCAATGTATTTGAAAGTAAATTCGCAAAATGAAGTATAAGGATAATAATATAGTTACGAAATAAAAGATTCGAAGGTAATATTATATTTGACTTTCAATTAAAGGTGTAATAGAACGAATCCTTGTTATTATTTCTAGAAAACAAATATTTCGAAACGTTTTCCTTGTAGGGAAATGGTGACACATCAATGAGTTATACAGAACCTTATAGTTAATTTGTTGTAATAACTTCACAAAATATAAGAATACTTGAAAAGATTTTCATTTGTGAATTAATAACAACTGTTCTCAGGAATAGCAAACAGTAGAATATGATATTCCCGGCACATTATTCTGAAAACTACACTGTCTGTTGATTCAATTCTGAGTACATAAATTAACTAGTGCATTATACACATTTTGATCATCCTTAACACCAAGAATCGAAACTTGAAAGTGACGATACTTTGTTGACATGTTGGAGGTTTTTAAGAAAAGAGCATAATTTTATTTTATCTGACGATGTATAGTGCAATATAAATTGTTTTAAAAAATATTGAGTACTTTGTAGGAATTATTCGGTTAGCGTATTATCCGTGCATAAATTTAATACGTAGGTCAGGTGATTGAAGAGGTATTTTTAATTTTAAAGAGTCTGAGACAAGTAAAATAATTTTGTGAGCTAATAGCAAATTTACAAGACGTTGATGCAAATACCGATAGTAAAAACATGTTTATGTGATCCGTGTTTTCATCGTATGTTTTCTTTACAATTTAAATCAACCAGAAGAGAAATAGAATGAGGATGCAAATGAAGAAAAATTAATTACGAATTGCATTAGTCACAACATGACATCAGTGACTTATTGCTTTTCAGAAAATTTGAACTCAAATTAGAAAGTCGTTAAAAGATTCCTGTTAATCGTAAATACTCGTACTATCGGACCTGGCCTAAAACTGCTATTTTTTAACAAAATTAACGCGAGATGAAATGTTTTAGGGTAGAACAGTCTTTTATCAAGCTAAATAAATGGAAAATATTCAATAATGATGAAAGGAAACGTTGGAATAATGGTTTATTGAGGGACAAAATGGTGATTCCTACAAATTCAATTATCTTTTTTTTTACGTACCGCGTCTTAGTCTACCGGTGAGTGTTCTACTTCCTGAGGGTTGTATTAATTGCGTATTATAATAAAATAATATATCAAAGTATTCAGTCAAAGTTTTATTAGTTATAATTTAAGACATCGACTGTGGGTGCTTGATGGAATTTCAATATCAAATTTGAATTATTGAGATTTTGTACAGTTCCGTGTATTTTATCACTAACCACCCGGGTTTCGCCTTTCGTCATCTTCAGGAATTCATCTCATGGTCACCCAACAGAACCCACTAAATTCGGAATGATTGTTTATATTTATCATTTCATCGAATTGCATTTTAAAACCCACAATGCTACTATAATTGTAAAATCACTGGTATTTCTGACACTAGTTAGACTAGTTGACACTGTTACCAACTAGGATTAAGGCGATTCTCGGAATTTTGAACTCAGGTAACAGTGCAGTTCCTTGACTAAATATTTTATTTTGTAAATACTATTTTGTCATGTTTGTATCTTGTATATAAACGTTAGAGACTGTTTACTGTATATTAATTCGAGTCCATTCGTGTGCTCGAATGCCTGAAGATGCTGAAAGGTGAAACCCTTGTCATTAGTGAAAAAATAAATGAAAATCTACAAAATCTCAATAATTTAAATTTTTTTAGTGACAGCTTGCGGTGACGCGGCGTGAAACCGAAATATCTATCAACGAATAATATGGTAAATGTTTGTATTATATAACGATAATACGAACCCTGTAAACAAACCTAAACCACAGATTTTCGTAATAAATATTAAGTATTAAACATGCTTTAATAATAGTCTGATCTAGAAATGTATATTAGTATTTGAAAACTAAATGAATAGTGCTAAGTATCCTTGCGATCACTGCCCACCATTAGCGCGGATAGCGAGTGTTTACAGTTTGTAAATTTATGAAGTATTACTTCACTTAAGCTTACAATATTAAAACAATATAATTAAAAAGGTAAACATCTTTAATAAACTTAAATTAACTTTCTAACTTGACTTCCCCTATTTTTTTTTGAAGATGTTTATAATATATACCGTCTGAGGTCAAACGAGTCGCTTATTCTTTAATATAAATTTTAAAAATATATTTGATAATATAATAGGTTGAGTATCAATCAAGTATTTTTAGCAATTTGCTCTCTATTTCAGTTGGTAGTAACAAAGCGAGCAGCGTTACTACTGGACCGCATCATGGTGGCGCTTCAACGAGCACTGGAAGACCACGGAGGAGCAAGAATGGCCAGAGACTCTTCATCTTCTCTGATTATGTCCGATGGGGGTATGATGCCGTCGGCTAGACGATCCCTGACAGGAGAAGACGAACTGTCGGTCATACCTTTATCGACGACTGTGAAATCTGGAGCATCCCAGGTAAGAATAATCAATAACATCTATGGAAACCGTTATCACTATATTTGTATTTGTATACTGTTATATATAGTACATCTATGGTTTATAACTTAGCACTTTTTATTACACTGATATCTTTTGTGTATAATACACAGAGCGAATCTGTGTATAAGTATGTATGGATCCCATGATCCTAGACCCGTGTATGCATTTATAGATCCTAGAGCCGAAGCGGTAAGTTATAACGCGAGTACTCTACAGCAGTGGTCACCAAACTTTTTGAGAAACGGGCTGGATTGAATTTTGTAAAAACTTGGGGGACGGATGACAAACAAATTCGTATAGATATCAAGCAATGTGCAGTCTGCAAACTTTGAAATACAACTGAATATTTTCGATTGGAGCTATTATTTGAACATTTATATTGTTTTATTTTGCTTGCCCTATATTCTAAAAATTTCGATACATGAGAATACCCCAGAAATTTTTGAGTAAGCGAACATCTGATTGCCTCCAACAATACGTTTTATACCTAACTACTTTCAGTTTGGGTCAACTACCTAATAATTTTATCCCAATTGATGAATTGAAATAAATAGTCGCCGTGAATTCACAATCTAATCATGAAATTTTATATACAAAAATCGGGAATTTGTGAAGCGCTGGATGAAAATCTTTGTCCCCTAGTTTGGTTACCGCTGCTCTACATTACAAACCACCCGCTCCTCTTTTTGCACGGTTTTAAAAAAGTGCTTAATGAAAATGAAATACTAGAGACTGTTTCAGATAATGTAATTGATTCCACGTTGGTTCATAGAAGTTATGATGAAGAAATGATGCCACTAGCTGATAGTTTAATTCTAGAAGGCCTTCAATTAGTCAGTAAACTTGGGAATTATCTCCTAACAATAATTGATGACAATGTCAAACAAGGTGTGCAATTCCAAAGTGTCTTAAAAATGATTTTCGCGCGCTATCAAGAAGTATACAAGTATCTAACAAAAATAAAATCACAGCAAATGATAACCGAATTCATATTCAAAACCAGTGAAACAAAACAAACACAAGATGATAATATTATTCTCTCCATTATATATTTCGTGCGATAAAAGTGATGTGTGTGAAAAAGAGAAAGATGTGGCACTCGTAGTTACACAATACGCGGAATAACAAAATTGCTATTATTTGCAGAAATTCTCAATCAACTTTTTTTGTTGAAGTTGTCAAGCCATATACGTTGGGTAACCAGCAATATGTTTAAAATAATAACAAATGAGTATTTTGTCTAGAAGTTATAATTTTTCAGAACTTGCAGATCATCTTATATAAAGTAAAAATATTATACACTTAGTATCCCGTACACTTAGTGTAGAAGTATTTCTCTGACCACGAATTACGAGTACATATTACGAGAATCATATTTAATAACACTACTGGATGATATTGTCGGAAATATGAAAATATTGAGGGGCCACGATAGCACCTTTTCCTCTAATGCAGGGGGTCTCTAAACATCGGCCCGTGAAACCACCCGGTCGTAAATATCCGTAACGTACAGCACGTGCATTGACTATCTCCGCTGCAATGAAATGTCCCCAACACATTTACCCATAACTATCAACCAAAATTGAGAACGGAGCGGAGTCCACTCCTGCGCCCCACGTCATAAATATCTCACTCTCTGTCTACTCCCAACACGAACTTTTGTGCGTAATTCAAAACTACAGTAGGTATGTTGGTATGATGAGCTAGCTACGTCTTAGCCCTTAGGCTAAGAATTTTGGAGACTCGTGCTCTAAAGCAGTTCTCCGCAACCGGTGTGTCGCGAGACGATCCCAGGTGTGCCGCGACGCAATGCGTCCAACTGATAAAAAATCGAATATTTGCGTACTAAAACAAAATTAAAGCCATTCGGTTGCTGATCCGATAACATTATTGTCGTTGAAGCAAATGTTATATTGTTTTAATATATTTAATGAAATAATTATTGTAGTAGTGTTTGCACGGATAGCGTAACTATACAATGGGAGTTTTCTCGTGTGTAAAACGAACAAATAACGCATTGCTGCATATATTTTTTGGAAGGTGAAAACAATGAACAAATCTAACAAAATAATACACATTATCAAATCAACAGACATCAATCAATCATTATCAAACAACGCAATATCAGTCGTGATTATCTGAATCTGGGCGATAATTTTATAGACTCAACATAGCTCAACTTAATTGGGAGTAGGTAAGCTTAGTTAATTTTTTTATTTACAATTCTTTTTTTATGATTTGTAATTTGAAATAGTTGAATTGGCCTTTATTTAAAAAAATATATAGGCTCGTATTTCAAATTCATAAATTAAAAACAAATTAATATATAGTAAGTTTTGTTTATGAAATTTACATATCTTGGCGTGCCGCGAAATACTAACGAGTGCTTATGTGTGCCGTGGGTGAGAAAAGGTTGCGGAGCACTGCTCTTATGTATAAAAATTATTATGGTAAAACTTCGAAAACTAAATAGGTTAGAATTATTGGAATCAAATAGACATAAAATCTTCAATATTTTTCTCTATAATAATGTATAAAATTGGATACGTTTTGAGAGGACCCCGGATCGAAGAGAGGCGAGCGGCTGGTTATCCGGAGTCCTGGAAGGGCTGATCTCAGACAAACACCATTTCAGATCCGGTTCCAAAACTTATTTATTTTCCATTCAAGATGCAGTGGTTTAACATTACACAAATATATAAATCTTAACACATAAAATTGATGCTACATTTACATTTACTTAGCAACTGAATTTACTTTAAGTTATAAAACAAATAACACAACGAATTTAAATTAAATCCAACGCAAATCAAAACACAAAAACAAACAGTTCACATGTCACCTCCGCTGCCACGAGACCGCAGCTCGTCTCGCTCGGCGGATCGTAATCGACTGTCTACAAGATTTAAAAAAAACTCCGTGCAAAGTTGGAGCTACCCTTTTCCGTAAAATGGACTCGTCCAGCGGCCGAAGCCTGGGGCTAATTTAACGCCTGGCAACAAGAAAAAAACCTATACTGCGAAATATTGCTGTTTGCCGCAGGCCGATTTCAGTTCAGGACACTAATGACACTTATACTTAAGAAAAACCAGGGTGTGTCAAACCCCCATACTTCTAGTGTCCATGAACTGAGTTCGGACAGCGTAGCAATAATCACACAAAAACAAGATACAATATACAATAAAGAACACAAAAAAATCAAGTCTTAAAAACACACGCGTGGCAGCGCGTCGGTCGTCACACACGAGGCTACAACACAGGTCATGTCGCAATCGGCATCACAACGGGCGGTGGTGCAAATTTTCCTACGCCAACAGGCGTCCTGTTCCTATCCCAGGAAGGCATCCGCAGCGTCCTCGCTCGGCAGGGCAGGTGTGTCGGCAGCATCTCCTCTTCACAGGCAGACGGCCTCATCTTCTCCCGAGAAGGCATCCGCAGCATTCTCGCTCGGCAGGGCAGGTGTGTCGGCGGCATCTCCTCTTCACAGGCAGACGGCCTCATCTTCTCCCGAAAAGGCATCCGCAGCGTCCTCGCTCGGCGGGGTAGGTGTGTCGGCAGCATCTCCTCTTCACAGGCAGACGGCCTCATCTTCTCCCGAGAAGGCATCCGCAGCGTCCTCGTTCGGCAGGGCAGGTCTATTAGCATCTTCTCGTCTTTACAGGCAGCATGACAGGCAAAACGGCATCCCAGGTCGCAAATCTACCAGCCACAGTAGGTCTCACTCGTTGAAGACAAAACAGGCACAGCAGGCCTCACAGGTTGCAAATATAACAGGCACAGTGGGCCTCGCGGATTGCAAACAAACAGCCACAGTAGGCCTCACTGGTTGAAAACACAACAGGCCCAGCAGGCCTCCTAGGTCAGCACGAACGACGTCAAGAGCGGCCAGTCGAGAAGTAGGGCTTCGTGAAAAGCAACAGAGGCCAGGCACCTTTCACCGACGACTCCCGCCAGTTTCGCCTTTGAAGCTGGGGTTTCGTAATAAGACGCCGGGAAGCTGACTGGTTGTCTGGTCCCGATCTTGAAGTCCACCTTCAGGGCAGGGTCCGGATTCTTAGTGTGCGTTCGGCGATTTGAAATTCTTGAAGTTACGTTAAAATTCGGTTGGGCGCCATGAACCACAGTTCAAAGCCACTGCATCTTCAGAGCATGAGTCCTCAGGGGGTGAATCCTGAGGTGTCACAAACCATCAATGGCCCCACGTTGGGCGCCAAATGAGACGACCCCGGATCGAAGAGAGGTGAGCGGCTGGTTATCCGTAGTCCTGGAAGGGCTGATCTCAGACAAACACCATTTCAGATCCGGTTAAAAAAACTTATTTATTTTCCATTCAAGATGCAGTGGTTTAACATTACACAAATATATAAATCTCAACACATAAAATTGATTCTACATTTACATTTACTTAGCAACTGAATTTACTTTAAGTTATAATACAAATAACACAACGAATTTAAATTAAATCCAACGCAAATCAAAACACAAAAACAAACAGTTCACATGTCACCTCCGCTGCCACGAGACCGCAGCTCGTCTCGCTCGGCGGATCGTAATCGACTGTCTACAAGATTAAAAAAAAACTCCGTGCAAAGTTGGAGCTACCCTTTTCCGTAAAATGGACTCGTCCAGCGGCAGAAGCCGGGGGCTAATTTAACGCCTGGCAACAAGAAAAAAACCTATACTGCGAAATATTGCTGTTTGCCGCAGGCCGATTTCAGTTCAGGACACTAATGACACTTATACTTAAGAAAAACCAGGGTGTGTCAGTTTGTTTCCCAACATTTTAATTTTAACAGAAAAATCTCATTCTAATACCATTCATTTTTGATTTGAGTCAATAGGTTAAAAAAATAAAATACATTCATTCTGAGGATGATTATTTTGTTTTTTTTCAGGTCGATAGAAGGGGGCAAACTGGCACTATGCAACCGAAAGGGAAAGTGTGGAGATGTTACTTCAATGCAGTCACCTGTTTTAGAAAAAAATGAACAAAATATTTATTCCTTTAAGAATCTTCAAAAATCAGTTTATTTTTTTCCAAAACTTTGTCGTGCAATTGACAGCTTAGTCAAAAACTTATTCTGTGCTATAAATCGTCGTTGCATATTTATTAAATAAACTCCGCCTAGGATGCTTGCTCCCCCTTCATATTGATTTTTTTAAGTTTCTTCAGGGAAGTTAATTTATAATGGAAATACGAAAAAATCAATTTAGCAACAGTAATAATGAATAGAAATTACCTAATCGTTCTCGCTAATGTTATTAGGAATTGAGTTGGGCAAATAGGTTTAATTTAATATGCAACGACGAAATATTGTTCGGTTATTTGTTATTTTTATACTAACAGAATGAAAATATTTTTATTCGATGACCTATTTTACAAAATTTGTTTAAATTATAAATGAAAAAAAATATGATTTTAGTAAGTAACGTAAAAGCTTTTATAATAAAGTACATTTTTACTTAATTAATAATATAAATTTAAGACTTAATAGAAATTTAAGATGCAATGAAGACATATTACATTTTTTTAAATTTAAATATCATGAATTTATCGATTATTATTGTATTATAAACTTTATTATGTTATCAGTAAAGTAGTGGCTCGATTTTGTTTTGATTTAGGCAATCAGCATTTTTAAATGAATGTTTAGACAAAATTATTTAAATTGTACTATAAAAAATATTTAACAAAAATTGTAAACATTAATATTGATGATTCTTTTATGCAACAATAATTTAGTGATATAATTTAATTTAAGTAATTTAATTTAGTGATTCAAATTATAATTATGAATGTTAATAATTATTTACATAACTTTTTTTAAAACTACTTATATATTTTTCACAACTATCAGTGCATATTTTCTCAGTAAGTTATTTATCCGAATTAAAGAGAGAAAATTTTGTTTCAATATAAAAATATTAGAATTTTAAATAAATCTTAAATTTGTTAGAATTTACATTCCCTTAGAAAATTTATAAATTAGGTCTAAGGTATCAATAGTATTACTAGAAAGATAATAATTTATATTTATTGTATGCTTTCATTTATTAAAAAATTCCAATCCTTTTGTCTAAATTTATTTATTAATTTAAATATATTGCCTGCTAACGACATCTATAAAATTATATACGAAATATTTCATAGTTTTCGGAAATTATAAAGCATCTATCGGTTGATGGGAAAACTAGGAAAGGGGGATGTTTTAATGTTTGTTATCAAAAGAAGATTTCTGTAATGTAAACATTGTGTAGAAAAGGAATCGTAAAACTATTATTCGACACCTACAACTAAAGAAATTAACCTATATATTCGTTAAAATGATCGAATAGAAAATTAAAATTAAGTATGAAAGTTATCAGCCTGTTCGTGCTTCTCTATTTCGTGTTAATATTTTCAAAAACATATGAAGAACACAAATATTTTTTTTCCCTAAATTAGCAGACATTGAATTTTGAAAATTATGTCTCAAATAAATTAGTAAAACCTAGAATGCTGACATAATTACTAGATTATGTTACAAAATCTCATTTCATTTTTGAACTTTACACAGAAGAAGAGATAAATTAATGACTACGAAATAAGCTGAAGATTGTTATGCAGAACTTGATATGAACCATCCATTTCGAGACACACGGGACAAGTTACAATAGGTGTACTGTAAAATTTTAACCTAGCGCTACGGCGGATTCTCAGTATACGGATACACAGGACACTTAATATCGCTTAAACCGAGTGGCTGAGCAAGTCGCACTTTTCTCTGTGTCTTTTCTTTTTTTAAGCACAATTGTGCGTCTTTAAAAGATCGGTCCCATGCAGCTCTGCATCGGGTCAAGAATGTGAGGAGTAAATTCGTTGCGTTTCTTGATTTTTATCGTGTTATGGAAGGCGGGGCAACAAACTTGCATCTCCTCCAGAGGTGTCTCAGAGTTCGATTACCTATTGGTGTTTCTCCATAAATCTTGCCGAGAATTCTACTATACTCTATAAAGTTATCTAGATTATTAAAAGAACATGAATGACTCGTACTGATTCCTCAAATTATCTGCATATTGTCCGTCAATCGGAGTAACCTTACATTGATAAAGGGATATATTACCGCGTCAACCTAGCAGTAAGTTCTCATATTAGCGATAAGGTTCTGGGGACAAGTTCTTACATGATTGATATCAAAATTTTGATTGGTTCAATTTCAAAATTTGCGGTATTGGGAATTCATAATGTCTTTAATACTCGAGTTAATCCAGTGAGTTCGCTAAAATTTTCAAAAAATTCTCTTCATCACTAATGATATATTTTTTTTCAAATTATATATCGTATTGATGATAATTTAATTTAATTTAAAAATTTATCTTACTACGTTTTAAATTAAAAGTCTTAGTTCGTAGTTTAATTTTGTTTTTGAAGCAGTGTTCCAAAGTTGTTATTTGTGGAATATAATTTAAAGCAAATATTTTTAAGGTGTCTTTACATTAAAAGACATCCCTTGTGAGGTAATTACATCCCATTACTAATTACATGCTTGTTTTCTGCTTCAGACCACCAATTTTATTTCCTGTTATACAATTTTTCATCTCATAAAATACGTAGGTATGTAGGTAAATAGCTTGAATGTTTAATTAACATTTTGATCAAATTTACCAACTGTGTTGTATGTTGCAATATAACGTTCAGGCATTCAATTTATTTAAGTATTTTATTCAATCATAAAAAAACAAGTTTTATTTATTTTTAACTGACGCGTTTATTGGCGGACAGGGCCGACATGTAGAAATTGATAGAAGTGAAATTAGCATCCAATGTCATATATAATAAGGTCTATATTAGCGAGCAGTACGGAATTGACTTATTTAATAGTACAAAAAATTTTGGTTTAGGGGAAAGCAAGGGGAAGCAGGACGTTTTATCATAGCTTGTTTCTTCCACAAGCTGGACAGCTCAACTTCGGAATACCAGCTATTGGGAAAGTAGCCAAAATAGATTATATCAAGACATAATGCACATGACACTGAATGAAATTTGTAAAAACTTTGACTTAATAATAGATTTTTTATACCATGCCGCCATCCAATGTGGAACATATGGTTTCCTAATGGAGGTATCTCAACAAAAGTTATCTATAAGAAATTCTTGTTACTCAGTGGCTTAACTTCTCTTTTTCGAAGATAGTAGTGATAGAAGGATAGGGCTAGGACAGGACTAGTGATTAACTAATCGTTCTTGTTTTTAGGATCGGATAAGTGGGAAGGAATTTTAGATATCAAAAACGTTCATATCTACAAACAGAAATACATAAATCGATTAAAAAATGAACTTAAGAAACTGTCCTTACTGGGACTTGAACGCTAGGCATATGTAACCGTAGCCAACGACGTGGACCACCGCACCACGAACACGACAATAGTATATACGTTAATCCAAAAAAGGATCGGAGTGACCCAGAAGAATTTCATCTAATCAAGTTACGCAGACAAGGGCTCGAAGCTCAGTATGGGTACATTCATATGTTGAATTTAAAATTTGTGTCTGAAGTTATAAATGGACGTGTCCTTTTGATTCATTTTCATGCACCTTATCCAATCTGAAAAACAGTCTCTCCTAATCCAATCCTTGTCGTTTCTATCTATAAAAAGATATGCTAAACAAATGACTCACAAACATTCGCTATTTTTTCTTTGGTGATATTTCGACCTCATCACTATTCCCTGTCATAAATCAATCACTGTGTTTACTGTATTGCAGAAATTCCGCTGAGTCAATTTTATATATAGTACCCAACTATCATTCACAACAATGGAACCCCACAGGTCTGAAAAAGGGGCAAACTGGCTTGAAGCTCTCTAAAAGTATCTATTTTAGCAAACCTTTTTTAAACATTTTATTATTAGTCCATATTAGAGGTCTGCGTGGGCCGAAATTTTATAAAACTACCCAGTCCAAGCGCGACACGTTCCGGCTCGGCCCGGCCGAAACCCATGTCTCAATATTACACTTGTTACCCCAACCCAACCCGAAGCCCAGATCTATTTTTGTCAGCACGAATAAAGCCTGCCTTTTTTTCAATACAGAAATTCATTTATAATTTTCAAACAATATATTCATAACACATGTGAAATAAATTATTTTAGTTATGAATAGTATTGCTTTATGGCTGACTCATGATCAGTACATAGTCAGAAATATTTTTCTGAAAATTAAATTTCTTACTCGGCTCACGGACCGGGCCAGGTAAAAGCCCGCGGGTCAAGCCCAGACCCGTGCAGACCTTTAGTCCATATACTCAAAATTAAGAGTGGATACGGATTGGAAATACAATTTTATTCCTTTTAATAAAATTTTAGTATAATGAAATAAATATTAATATCACCCTTTCAGTATTTTGTTTTGATCCCTAATTGCAGTAGGTATTAAGTTTGTTTCTATTGTAACATTAGATTTAATACAACTTACTTAACGAAGAGAGTTCTCTAATATAATTTACAGCCGCTTTTAATTAGATTAAAAGCCAATGGTCCGAAACAGTAGTTGGTAAAACAATGAAACACAAACATTTCCTCAATTTACTACTAACCTGTTTATCAAATTAAGCAAAGAAACTGATTTTGCTATGAAAATTGTTGCTTTCTAGAATGGATTTTCTGTAAAACAGTGTTTCAATCCACCTTGAATAGAATGTTTTTACAATTCATGGTGAAATGGTGAGACTACATATTGGATAACATACTTGTTACATGAAATCAATCAAGGTGACGTATTCACAGAAAAGACTAAAAATTAATTGCATCATTTAAAACAATTATTCAAAATTTAAGACATCGATTCAAGTATTCGACGGAATTTCAATATAAAATTTGAACTGTTATGATTTTTTCAGAAGAAAAGGATGCTTCGTATACCAAGGATGGCCAATCGCATAAACGCATCTATTTTGAACGAGCTACAAATCTTGGATAGACTATCGGCCGTTTATACAAGACGTCTAGTTAATTTCTAAAATCTTGAGAGGCTCGTCGTCACAGGACGAAGAAAATTCGAAGGCAGATGGGCGACCAAGTGAAGGCCTTACAGGCCTCTCGTTACCGATGGCTCTCAGAGCAGTGGAGTGCAGGAGCGAGTGGCGAAGGATCGCCAAAGGAAACGGAGTTGGTGCGATAGACGGAGGTCACAACCCTCACACGTGAGGGGTAGAACAAAAAAAAAACGATTTTATACATTCCCATGTATTTCATCTCTAACGCCCCGAAAATTTATGAATAAGCAACGCACAGTTTTATAGTTTACCAAGCTTGAACGAACAACTTAATACTCTTTATTGTATCCTTTCCATGACATGGGTTCGTAAAATAATCACAAATTACTCAATAAAACAATGTTCACAATAATACCTAGGTGATTTAATATTCACTCAAACAAAACTTACCGATTTAAAATTAGTAGGTAAATTTAGGGAGAACTGTTAAGCTGTGTCCTGTTTATTTATAAAATTTTCTGATAAAATAATTTATGTTTCACCATGTTTTGGTGCAATATTTTTCACCAGTGATAAATATGTGATTCTCTAAGAATAAATGGTTGGGATATTTCAATGTCTGTTTTTAATCTAAAACAGCTAAATATTTTAATACTCGTGTACCACATACATATATAACATCCAATGTTGTATCAAATAGTTAGTTATTATTCTTGAAATGTATTTTAAATCATCCATCTACGTACATGCGCAATATGATACAGATAACATAAACGGAAGTTGTCCACACGTGGCAATAATAGACAACTATTTATATCAAATGTAAGCGACAATAAAATATCACACGATGCGTCGTTATTTATTATGTGAATTTACATGACAGGGCGTCGCGCGGATGTTTCAGGCAGTTCGGACATCCGGTCGACGCCGTGTCGCTTTCACGGCGCAACAAGTGACACTGATTTACAACACAATACTCTCAAAACTCTATTTGAGCTTTTTGCATGCATGATAATGTTGGCGTTAATATTAGACCGAAATATTTTCTTTTTCATTTTTACATTCAGGAAGCAAATTTGCGTTCATTCATAACTTAACAAGAATTTACTGGTAATCAAACAAAATATACACGAACGAAATTAAATAGTCTACAACTGAAATATTAAGGACATCTGAAATCCATTATCTGAGCAAAGTATAATTAGTTTAAAAATAATTCAGAATTTGATGTTAGTTTTACCTTACTTTACAACAGGGAAATAAATATAAAGTTTACATATGATATGTTCACAGGAATATGTTTACAGAAAGTGTAAGTTGCCACATTTTGCCACCCTACAGTAATAAAAATTATATTGTATTCGTGTGATGCCAAACAATGATAGGTAACACACAATTTCTTAGATTTGTATCCTTTTTAATAAATTGAAAGATTTTTTCAAATAGGTAATGGCTGACATATTAAATTATGCCACCACATGTGGAGGAAATTTTTTCTGTTAATCTTGTGAATAATCCCAAAATGACAAAAAACTGACATATCAACTTCCGCCACACGCCACAGAAATATTGTGAAACGTTCGCTATTGACATGTTTAGTCCTACAAAGTTTTTATCGTGGTATTTATGTAAGCTGGTTGCACCTTCACGACCTGTTATATGTATGCATATTTGACTTCACGGCCGCATTCCACGACGCAATAGCTATCGAGAAAAAAATATAAGTAGTAATGAAGAAATAACAATAGTGACATACTCAACGGTTTTTTTTTTTTTTTTTTTTAAATATTCACCGTCGCTGAAGAGTTTTTCACACAACCTTAATACAAAGCATTATTCCGCCATGGATCATTTTCCTAATATATATATTTTTACGCTTCCAGTACAGAGCATATGGCCTCCTAATAGAGGTATCTCAACAGAAGTTTTCTACGAAAACTCCTAGTTACTCAGTTGCTCAACTTCTCCTTTTCAAAGAGATTAGGGATAGAAGGGTAGGGCTAGGACAGTGGTTAGCTAATCGTTCTCGCTATGTCCCGTTTTTAGGATCGGATATGTAGGGAGGAATTTTGGACATCACAAAAATTTATGCCTACGGACAGAAATCCATAAATTGATTGAAAAATCGTTTTATGAAACTGTCCGCACAATGACATGAACCCGAGAACCATAACCACGTTAACCACTGCACCACGGAGCCGACTATTATTAGACTAAAAATAGTTTCTTTGTTAATTATTCATAAACGTTAGACGTTTTTAAAACAATGTAATAGATAAATATGTTTTATAACGATTTACAATTTTGCCGTTTTTTAAATTAAATCAATATATTGGAAATATGAATTTCATTAAACCGGATATTCGCTATTTTAATCCAAAATTTGGGTTTGTCTATTAGTTTTTTGTCGGCGTCCGTGGCGCAGTTCGTTTCGTCGCTGGCTACGGTTACGGATGTCTCGGGTTCAATTCCCGGTGCGGACAGTTTTCATAAATTGATATTTCAATCGATTTATGGATTTCTGTTCGTAGTCTGAGTCCTCCCTCCCACCCATCCCATCCTCACGGGGCGTAGCGAGAGCGATTAGCTAACCACTAGTCCTGTCCTAGCCCTATCCTTCAATCCCTACTCTCTTCGAAAAAAAAGAGAGGTTGAGCAACTGAGTAACAAGCAGTTCTCGTAGAAAAATTCTGTTAAGATACCTCCATTAGACCATATGCTCCAGATTGGGAGCGGACATGGAAAAAAAAATTAGTTTTTTTTAGCCATTTTGAACACATGGTGTAACATTGCGTTACTTCGACCTTTAAGCCTTAAAATTATCTGTGAAATAGGTTGTACAAAAAATTTAAAATTTTGCTGTTTGTAAATAAAATAGTTCTACATATAATTAAAAATACATTAAAGTTGACGTCTTCTTTCTATAACTAATCATAATTTGAAAACCTCGTCAATTTTACCATCGAAAAAGACAGCATTACTGTATAGTATAGTATTAAATATAGTATAGTAGCAATTAGTATAGTATAGTAACTACCCGATATGCATGAAAGTACCGTATGCAACCGTTTTGTTTCAAACGGCACTGAAACACGTCTCGAGTCAGTTCTTTTATGAAGAAATTAGATTCTTACGTCTTTCAATAATTTCGCATAATTTGATATGTATTTCAGGTTTTACACACAAAATACGACGTAAAATAATTACTTAATACCACATAAAACCATATTTCACTCTTTGAAATTGTCATTTCACTTTATAAATGAGTTTATAACACAAAACCCACACGGTTTATGGCTGCATGAGATCCGAAGAGATTTTTTTAGCATGAAAACGGGAAGTTTAACCATGTCCGCTCCCAATGTGGCGCATTAGGACTCATAAAGAATAGGGTATCAACCATCTAATTCGATATCTTATAATTCAATTCCACCATCACGACGGTTAACTATATTTAATCCTAGTATATCACAAGAATTCCAGTATTATTCTTTTCAAAATAGCAAAATACATTTAGCAATAGATTTATTATGTCCGATAATCTTATAAATAAAACAAATCGCATAGAATTTTGTCTGAAAGCTTACAGTATGTTATTTCTTCCGTTGTTTGTTTACACTTCTGCCATCTTCCGTTTCTTAATGAGCATCATTTCTTTCCTTCAGAATGACTTCATTGTTTTCTGACAGATCAACTCCTCAAATGTTATTGAGTAATACAATATCATTTATTTATCAGAGCATTATAAATATCACACAAGGGTGTACTTCATATTTTCGCAGATCATTTTCAATAATTATATTTTTAATTATCATTATGATGAAAACCTGACAAACATTGTTTTGTTTTATTTAAAATTAATATATCATTTCCGTTTAGTTTTTAAAAACTATTGTCGAATAGTTTTAATCATATTGGCACATAAAGCAGCAAATTTTAACTGGTTACAAGTCGTCTGTCACTTAATCTTTGTATTAAGGGTTATGAAAGAATTAGTAGTTAACTGATTGGTTTTTGGACGCCATCTTTTCTGAATTGGATAGGGGAGTGTAGGTGGGATTAGGACTTTCAGTCCTAGTCAATTAGGCAATCCCGGGTTTGATATTGAGACAACTACGAAATTTCGGTATTTACTGTAAACATTATAAAATAATTCATATTTGGCTGAGGTACAGCAGCTGTACCGTGTACCTCAGTTTGTTTATTTACATACTTGTTTTTAAATTACCTACATAAATAATGCATATATGTATTATGATCTCTTTCCTTTTCATATTTCGTAACTTCCGTAGACAGGAACAGATAATTTTGACAACAATATATTTTACTGGTAATCGTACCCGTCATAGATGACGGTATTGAAATTGAAATACTGGATGTCTAAAGTAGTTAGTACGTCGAAACTGTGTGAGATTTTTTTTTCACTATTTACATAAAAAAATCAATTTCGTCTGAGAATATAATCTTTTCAATAAATAAAAAATCCATATAATATAATAAATTATTCCATATGGTAGAGTTTGAAGTAAGGAACATTTTGGTATAACTAACCCAATACCAATGTGATTTTTCGATTTATTGTTTCAGAACAGCGACGATGTATAAATATTTTAACCACAGTTTATATCGACGCTTCTTTTAAAAAGCATTTTAAATAATCTGTAGATTTAGATGTAGCAAAAAAAATGCTTTTTCCATACGAAATTGAATTACTTGATAGGTATACAAGTTATTTGACAACTGTCGATAATTATGACGTTCCTCTTTTTCCATATTGTTTTCAATATTATTTTGATAATTTTATCTAATTATACGGATTTTATTAAAAACGTTTCTATCCTAAAATATAGCCAAAAACCAGTATTACTGCAGTGCAGTCCCTATCTCAAATAATTCAATATACGTTTGTTTTGACATTAAATCCCACACATTAAATTTACTATATTAGATATAAGAAGGTTTTCTTGTTATTCTTGGGTTTAGAGCCAGAGTATTTATCAAAGTTTTGTTTGAGAAAAATATTATTATGAATAAAACGAATGAGTTTTCACTTAAAAAATACATTAATATTTACGAAATTTATTATTATTTCAGACTTTATTATTTTTTTAGTATTATGAATAAAGAGATAAAGATAAATACATAAATACAGTCACTTACAATAAGTCATTGATAATAAAAACAAATTACATGTCAAATTTGGATTATTGAGATTTTGTACACTTCCATGTATTTTGTCACTAACGACCCGGGTTTCGCCTTTCGGCATCTTCAGGCATTCGAGCGCACTAGTCATTTCGAGTTCATTCGTGTGATCGAATGCCTGAAGATGCCGAAAGACGAATCCCGGGTCGTTAGTGACAAAATACATGGAAGTGTACAAAATCTCAATAATCCAAATTTGATATTGAAATTCCATCAAGCACCCTCAGTCGATGTCTTAAATTATATAAATTACATGTCATTGATTAAATATAGTTAAAATCTTAAATGTTGTTGATTTTTTATTTTTTTAAGTAAAATTCACGTTCATGTTGTACATATGAATGTAGTGATAAATGACGCCGCAGATATACGAAACATTATGCATGTCATTATTCGTCGGCAAGATTGACGAGGCTTATTGGATAGTAATATTTTATTTGACCGATATACGACATTGCGATAAAGAAAAAAGCGCTGAAAAGACAAGTCATGATGACTAAAGTAGAACACAGAGAGTCGACGACAATATGTATATATGAACAAAGAAGGAAGGACCGGATACATTCTGGAATCGTGCATTCTGTTGCCACTCGCCGAACGGGAAACATCTCATCTGAATTGCATAGCTGTCATCATCATTATCATCATCCGTAGATGATGATAATGATGATGACAGCTATGCAATGCATCCGAGATGGTAATATTCTAAATTAATTTCACACTGAAATAGCTATCAATAATATTTGACAATCTTTGTAGAACTAAATAAACATTTTTTATCATATTATAATGAAGTTTTACCAAATCATTCAACGAACAAAAAAGTTGTATATAGAACAAAGCATTGAATGCTTCAGAGAACTATGTGCTTCCTGGTTCAAGTTCCAGCAAAGTCAATATTAAATTTAGATTTCTTCAATTTAAATTTGTGCTTGACATGTAAATATTCTCATCGAGTTTATCTCGTATGATTTTCCAGTTTTCAAAATATTTGGCGCATCGGCTGTCAGCTGTAATGCCTGATATTATTTCAAATTTAACAAGGCTAGTTGGTAGATAGTTCTATATGTAAATGCGGCAATATGATTTATCCTTTCGATCACATCCTTTGGAAATGTTCAGGCATGGAAATTGTTTAAATGGTAGAAATTGTTCATGACGATACCAACATCAGTCGGATCAGTCAGCGCCATCGGTCATATCGAATTGGTTGCATCACTGACAATCTACAAGGCATTCAAAGTGTTCACGACATAGTAAAAACTCTTTTATTATTATTATTTTACTTTTTACCATGTCCGCTCTCAATGGGGAGCATATGGATTCCTAATGGAGGTATCTCAAAGAAGTTTTTATACAAGAATTGCTGGTTACTCAGATTCTCAACCTCTCTTTTTTTTAAGAGAGTAGAGGTAGAATGATAGGGGTAGAACAGGCTAATGGTTAGATAATCGCTCTCGCTACGCTCTATTTTTGGGATCGGATAGGAGGGTACTCTAGATATCAGATGCCTACAAACAGAAACCTATAAGTATATTGAAAAATCGATCAATGAAACTGTCCGTACCGGGATTTGAGCGAGAGACATTCGTGACATTGACCACTGCATTCGACGATATTGTAATTATCTATCATTTTACCTCCTGTACACTAGAATGCATGTAATCAAGTGTGGAGGAATTGCTCCACGGAAATTCCTGGAATAAAATTTTTTAAGCACGAATAACGTTGTTACGCATGTCAAGTCGTAGAGAGCGGTGATGGCTACAACGTTGAGTACCATAGGGAATTAAAAAGAAGCCGATACATTACCAGTTGTTTATAGTAACAAATATAAAATACATTTTGAAATATGTCTGTCTCGTTATCTATACGCAATAGATAACGGCAAAATTGTTTTTCCTCTAAAACAATACAGATTTTCCTTGAGATAGAGCCTATATTACAATTGGAAAGTTTATATTTTATCCTCGTCAAATGACATGTCCTCTTATACATCTTTTACGTATAATACAAGATTTTAATGTAAAATCAGAGTGGATAGGATACCAATAAATCAATTTTGTCTAATTTGGAGAGTATACTGATTGAACACATTGAGTCAGTTTTTGATGGTTTTCTGTTTTAAGTGTCAAAATGTATGCAATTTAACACTCTACGGACTGTCATAACGCATACAGTCATAAAATATAATGTCTTCGAAAAAGAACAGTATTAAGTCATACTGTATTTGTAGGAACACGATTCCAAATCTGTTGCTTGACGTGTTGGTAGTAGAGACGGATGTTGGTGACGATTAATACTGTCCATTGTTCAGTTGACGGGAGACGACAGGTATCACGACGGACGAGATGGTTATTGTGTCGCGTTCGGCGGTCGATACAGAATTCTTTTAAGTTGTCCTTTGTTTGTCTATTTATACTGTTTTTGTGATCCAGTTTCGACTGACATTGATGGGCGTTGACCTATCTCGCGTTGTCAGTAGAATGACCGATATCAGTCAAATATTATTGCAAGCATTCCGTAATCTGCAACGTCGTTTCTTGTCATTGGTATATTATTTGTCAATAAATAATGCTTACTGATAAGCATAATGTTTCGGTGCAGGCGAGTATTCACATTTCAAAATCTGCAGCGTCAGGTTTCGCCTTATATTTTTTCTATTCTACCAGAAAGCATGATTTGACAACTCATCGATACCAAATCCTATAATTATGTTTTATTATTTAGAAACCATCTTTTTAATTTCCGAACAATTGTATTTGGGAGAGCGGGTATTTTGAATAAAAATAACGCTTATTGTTTCAGAATTTGTTTTTATGACTTAATACCTTCTGTAAGTATACCCTCGATATGTAGACCCCGAAATCCTGGACCGTAGGTAAGTGATCAACGTCGTGCTCTTTGGTTGCGGTGTCCAAGCGTACGAATACTGGTAAGGCACTTTCTTAAACTAATTTTTAATCGATTTAGGAAATTATGTTTGAAGGGATAGATCTCTGTGATAACAACAAAAATAACCTCCCACCCACCCTTCTTAAAACAGGACAGAGCGAAAGCGATTAACTAACTTATTATCCTGCCGTAGTCCCATACTTCTATCTTTTAACTCTCTGAAAAAAGATAAGTTGAGGGACTTAATACCAAGAATTTATCCAAGAATATCCTCCACATTGGGAGAGGACATGGTAAAAATCTTACTTTCTACATTATAATAATCTTCAATATTCAGCGTTGTACTACAATATTACATTCCTTATGTACCCAGTAGTATTATTCAAGTAGAGATAACCTTTTTTTAAATTGTTACCTGGAGTGTCTCAGGAACATTTATTCTAGACTTGATTGCTATGTATTCAACTGTGATAAAGAAATGACAGTCTGTGATTATAATGTTTATATTAGTTGAGTTAAAGCCAAAAGTTGTCAAATGATATATATTAACAATCAATAACAATAAATTTGAGTCCACAATGATCTTTTAAAACACTTGAATCCCCCACTTGATGTAAGTCACTATTACGTATAGTCCCATATCTGTAAACATGACAATTTTCAGGAGTGCGTTTCGAAGATTCATAACGCAACTCACCAAAATATAATGTTTTCGATAAAAACAGTTTTTAATCTCTCTCCTGAACAATTTCAATTTTGACGGTTACATCAATTGGCCAAAACAGCGTCGATATGTTAAAAATTAAATACATTTTTTTTGTACTATTTCCAAATCTGTTTAATGATCAATTGATGATTATGTTGATAATACTCGCTTTTAACGAAAAAAGGTTCTGATCATTATAAAAATGTTCATCTAGTAAAAAACAAATTGTGTTTGATCTTTTAGGTATATATTAATCGTGAATTATTAATCAAAAGTTTCTCTCAAAACGTTTTCTTTACCACGATGATCGGAGCCAACTCACTAAGCGATGATTGTTATTATCATTTTCCATTTAAACATGGTCTCGATGATGCTGTGCTACCAAAATAGATGTCAACATTATATAACAATTATTTTTGAACCAAATAGAGATTTACCCTAGAGTTATATGAAAAGAGAATTTAGAGCTTAAATAGACATAACTAAAATTATATGATTTATTCTATTATGTCAAAAATAGTTCAGTGTATTTTCTTCATTTGCCTAAATAACAAACATAATTTTCAATTCAGCCAATTCAGAATTTTCATAGTTAGTGGGCGTAGAAAATTATGAGCTATGTTAATTGATAAAATATTTCACATAACATAATGTTAATTTTGAATAGGCTTAAAATAAATTTACTACGGTTCATTCATAGCATTGAATCGTCATAATATCGTCGTTGTTCTGGAAGAAAACACTAAATAGAAAAAATGACATAATGAGTTAGTTATACCAAAATTTTTTTTATTTCAAACTTTACCGTATGAAAGAACACACTTATTTTATAAATTATGCTTTTACTTAAAAACAGTTTTATACAAACAAACAAACAAAATGAATAACTTATGGCAATTCAAACATTCGGCAAACTTCTAAGTCCAATTACTCAAAACTAGTATTTTCCAGTTAGTGTCTTCTTATTGAACAACGACGATATATAAATAAAAATATCAGTTTTGAAGGATAAAAAAAGGTTTTAAAGTTTTATAAAAAAAATGTGAATCCCGTTAATAAGATACCGGTCTTATAATTCAAAAAGCAGTTTTCTCTCTGATGTATTTAGCTTTCTCTACTCATGCGCTTTCCCATCTTGAGAAAGAGCTAATAAAAAGCAAATTAACTAATTACTAATCAAATTTGAATTATTGAGATTTTGTACACTTCCATGTATTTTGTCACTAAGTGTGGATCTTAGACTTATAATATTTTATCTCGTAAATAATATTTGTCGTATTTGTATCTTCTAAACGTTAGACACTGTTTACTGTCTGTCAGTTCGAGTCCATTCATGTGCTCGAATGCCTGAAGATGCCGAAAGGCAAAACCCGGGTCGTTAGTGACAAAATACATGAAAGTGTACAAAATCTCAATAATTCGAATTTGATATTGAAATTCCATCAAGTACCCTCAGTCGATGTCTGAAATTATATTAATTGCTAGTCGTTTCCGAAATCCATGATTTTTTCATTACAATCTACTAAGACAGGGTAGAAAATTATTTAAAGCTATTGTTGTAGTTTTGGATTTAAAAAAAATTGAGGAATTAAAATCGGTAACCGTTTGGTGCTGTAAAAGATACGAGAATATTTAGAACAAATACTATTTTACAAATGTACATGTGCACAAGCAGGCAGAGACACCTGTCAACATTCACTAGATACTCACGCTCTCTCTCTCACACACACACACACACACTCATTCCCTCCTTTTCTGCGCTTCTGCGTTGTGTGTCAGCGTAGTGTTGTGCTTCGTGTCACAGACTTACATGTAAATCAAGGAAAATATTTCGCACATCCAGTGCTATAACGTCATATCTGTAAAACAGCATGTTTCCAAGAGAAGCATTGAGAATTTTGAACTTGGTAGAGTCAGATGGTTTCATGATAGCTATAAGTTACTAAAAGACGAAAACTTGAAAAACTATACTTACTCACCAGATGTGGGGACTAGGGCTTCCAATCCCGGCTAATTATTCAATCCCCTAATCCCAGGGTTTCGGGATTCACTATAAATGCTATAAAATAATTAATAATAATAATATATTAATAAATAATTAACTATAAATGCTAAAAATAATAAAATAATTACATTAAGTTTTTTTATATATAACCTATAAAATTAAGATAAATTGTATTCCCTCCTTTTCATATTTCGCAGCAGCCGTTCTTAACCAATTTGAAATGGAAGACAAATTAGGACCGCTTCTTAAATGAATGGAGGACAATATTTTAAAACTAAATTAATTAAAATTTAAAATTATTTTGATCATTACATTTTTTAAAAAATATTTTTTCTCTTTTTTGTAAATAATTGTCTTTTAAACATAAAACTTTTGAATAAATATAAAAACTATTACAATGCGAAAAAAAATATTAAATCATATATACGTTGCAATTGAAGCAATCATTTAATTGAAAATGATCATGCTTTTAATAAAAATAATAACGTTGAAATACTCCATAGTGTAAATAAAAAATGAATAGGAATAATTAACAGTAATGGAGGATTAGTAAAAAACATTTTAAACAGAACAGGCGGCTCGCTATTATTAAATTTATTCCCCTGGGGTTTTTCACATCCAGGTGCCAGTAATTGATTTGTTTATAGAGTAACAGTGTTTATACCTTACCCCCTCCACACGTCCAGTAGAATGTAATAAAACCCACCCCCCGCCCTTTTAAGAATAAAATCATCGTTTACCTAAGAAGTAAATAATCTTAAGGTACAGTTAGTCTGAAGATGCTGCTTAAAGAGGCGAATCGCGGCACGTTAGTGATAAACCAAGTGGAATAACTAAGTTATGAATTTTTAATTTAATTTTATATTAAAAATAAACTTCCACAAAGTAACCGCCGAATTCATAGAAAAAAAATTCAAAGACACAATTTAAATTTAAATTTACAATTAAATGACCAATCCCGGGATCGTCAAAAGGGTCCGGGATCGGATGCCCTAGTGGGGACCTATTAGGCATGGCTTGAGTTTATTGCAAAACCGGGTGTCAAACTAAACGCTGCGTGTATGAGCATGAAGGGCCGTGGGAAGTTGGCAAATAATATATTATACTCGTAAAAATATAAATTGTTTAATTTGACCCTGCCTCGTCAAGGGAACAGTCATTTTAATGATGCCATTTTTGGAAGTAAAGACTTCACTTTAAGGCTGCTTTAAGGCTGAATCGTTGCTGACATTAATGAATGTGTTTTACATGACTATTACATTATGGTAATCATGGGATCGTAGGGACAATAATTGAAATTTCAATATAAAATATTTTCTAAAAAATAAAACACAATTTGTTTTGTAATATTTCCACATTTTTTTTTCAATTTAAAAAAAATATGTAGCATTACAGATGACAGCAGAGGCGCCAAATATTTGAAGATTGGAAAATCATACGAGAGTGTCCAAACACGTCCAAGATCACAAATTTATATTTAATATTGACCTTGCTGGGACTTGAACCAGGACCCACCTGATTTTTAGGTTACTGTTCTTACCACTAGAGTTATTATCAACGTAATCATCGCCAGCATTATCAGCACCATCATTATCAACAACTTATCAGTTGATAGTGCATGCGCTGAGGGATGATTCCGGTTCTGATCATTATAAAAATGTGGAAGTAGTACAAGAAAAATTGTGTTTTATTTTTTTAAATAAAAAGCTTGCCACCAAGAGTTGACACTCTACCCTAAAAATTATTATAATGTAAAAAAGCAGCTCAACTGTAAGCACTGGAGTCACAAAATGTGCATTAGCTCACTATGTTTATTTAATCTTGAAGGATTGGACTACTATCAGCTAGCTAAGTCCTTCTCTGCCAATTTTCTAAGTTGAGGAAGATAAAAAAGAACAATAATTCTTTTTCATATTCCTCATAATTATTTTTTTACCTTTTTTTACCATGTATCTTTGAAAGGAAAGCATGAGTGACTGGGTATCAACCATTTACCGCTAGAAGCTATTTGCTGAAATTCTCGTTAGAAGTTCTTTCTGAACATACTGTTTATTAACAGAACATTTCAACAAATTAAATTTGGATTATTGAGATTTTGTACACTTCCATGTATTTTGTCACTAACGACCCGGGTTTCGCCTTTCGGCATCTTCAGGCATTCGAGCACACGAATGGACTCGAACTGAGTCAGTTCGAGTCCATTCGTGTGCTCGAATGCCTGAAGATGCCGAAAGGCGAAACCCGGGTCGTTAGTGACAAAATACATGGAAGTGTACAAAATCTCAATAATCCAAATTTAATATTGAAATTCCATCAAGCACCCTCAGTCGATGTCTTAAATTATATCTTAAATTTCAACAAATGGTAAGGATAGAAGAAGGGAGTAATGAAATAACGTTTTTAGTAATTATGGATAATGTTATTAGAAAAAGCTGTTGACTAATTACTCAAGAATTAGTAAACAGAGAAACATTTTAAAAACCCACACCTGTCAACGAATCATTTCCAGCTGCATACTGATCCACGGAAAGCAACAACAAAGTGTTATCCAAATATTTTTGATCGCGTACCCTCGCATCGGAAAGATATTTTATAAGTACCCAAAAATAATTAATATGTCATTGTATTCGGACAAAAAAATAAAATTTAAATGTACGAACTATAATTATAGTAGGAAATAAAAACAGTGTTTTTCAATATGTCGCAACCGTATAGTACAATAAAAATAAATTAGCCCCACATGTGGATTCGTTTTTTTATTTTCTGGAAGAAAAATAACATTTTTTACCGTTTCTCATTCGTAAACGGCCAATGCAAATGACATACATTTAAAATAGTGTCAGAAAAATACAGGAAAAATAATAACACACGCAAAAAAATATTTTTAATAGCGATGACAACAAAGCTTCATTTTGCTGGAATCATTCAGTTTTTTTTAATTATTTTATTGCTACAACAGTTTTCGTATGCAATAAAGCAATGATACGTGTTCGTAAATGTCAGCTGTAAATGTATCTTGTAACAATTATTAACAACGAGGCTTATTTTTCGAACAGGTGCTACTGAAGTAAGGTATTACAGTTGTCGTGTATTTTGTGCACCTAATTAATAGTGTAGACGTCAGCATACTCGAGATGAGTTCAATGGCACAAAAGTTAATATTCTTAATGCTGATTTACTCTCTAGAGATTCGATTCCAAATTTGTATAATTGACGAGATCTAACTTTAGGCATAAGGTGGTAATTTAAAGGGATGATTATGTGAATCCGTAGAGATGTTTTCAGTTCGGACTGTGATGACAGAATCCTTTAGTCCCTTTTTTCAAATAAAATTACAAATATATATATCTGGCTTTACAGCTACCAACCAATGCGTTAAATATTTTTAAAAATTACAAAATCATACGAGATAAGCTCGATGAGAATTTTTAGAAAATACTCTTGACCAAGACCACAAATTTAAATTCAAAAAACATAAATTTGATATTGATCTCACTGGAACTTGAGCCAGGACCCACCTGATTGCTAGGGCAAAGCACTTTCCACTAGACCACAGGGGCCGACTTTCTTATGATCGTCCGTTGTCCTTATGTTGTTTGCCTTAGTCATCACTTGCATTGATGATTTGTCTTTTCAAAGCGATCATCATTATCATTAAGTATGTAGAATTGACTTTGTATATATCGGTCATCGCTTGAATTTGCTGACTATATTTACATTTGTAAATTTGCATTGTCCAAATTAATGACTCACCACAAGTTCATTAGTCAGACAGTCAAAAAAAAAACGAAATTTGAGTTAAATATGCAGTTATATGTAAAATTTTGGTAGGTATTTAGATAATTCAAAAATGCCACCAAAAAAGGTTAAAGCAGGCTTCTAAGGAATTAAACATAAGTTCGGTCTCTGGGGTCGAGTGATAAGAGCTTTGCCTTAGCGATCATGTAGTTACTGGTTAGAATCCCAGCAAAGTTAATATCAGGTATAGATTTTTTCAATTTAAATTTGTAATTTTGGACATGAATGACTTAAAAAAAACATTATCGAGTTTATCTCATAAACACGGTGTTATAGAATCCTATTTATAAATTGTAAGAGTTTTACCCTTTCTATAAAAGATCAAACATTTTAATTTTAAAAACCGAATTGTGCCGTTAATTGAAACAATTGAAAAATGTCTTAATTTAAATTTGCTTGCAATCTATTTTAATTAAAAATAATGCATAATAAAAAATCTACAAGTAATAAATAATAATGAAAATATATCAAAGAGTAAAAATTGAGCTGTAAATAGAATTGATTGCTTTGCAACACTGCAGGTCGTTTGGCACAATTATCTCTAATTGGCTGCTTTGAAATTGGAAGATTCGTTAGAAAATCGAACGTTATTATTTTTCATACAGATAGCTTCACGTTGCAGTCAATCTGATGAGGTGTAGCGCCATCTTATAAGTTATGCACGAATCTTGAAGAGGAGAGTGAGTAGGTCTCACAAATTGAATCACACTTTTTACCATTTTTATCATTACTAAAGACATTCATGATATAGCAATAAAATATTCGTTTAGCGATTAGATTGTTAAAGGATTAACTCGTAGCACGGAAATTATTAAATTGTGTATTTAAGTTGTAAAATATCAATTCTTGGTGGAATGGCAATATATTTTAAAAATAAAACACAATTTGTTGGTTCTGCTTTCACATGTTTATCCACAGGGCTGTTTATATAAAATTGAAAATTACAAGATATATAAAACAGTTGGTTCAAGAACAATGAAAAGTGTTTACAAGTAATCAAACATATTATACACAAACGAAATTAAGAAGTCTACAATTATGTTAAACACCTCTTACAAATCAATAAATACTAATCTGAAATCAAAAATGAACCCGCATTAATACATATTGTGGAAGTAGTATAACCAAATTGTGTTTTATTTTATAATTAAATATTTGTTTCTGTTGATTTTTTCCCCTTTCAAATAATTAAAAATTAAAATATCTGGTAAATTAATGTAAGCAGTAAAGTGATTAATAGGTTTCCCTTAAAAATAAATAATACTCCAATACTAAAATCGGAGCTTAATAAGAGTGATTAGTTAACTATTTCTGTCTGTGTGCAGTGGTCAACGTCGTTTGCTACGGTTACGGGCTCAAGTTCTAGTTCCGACAGTTTCATAAATTGATTTTTCAATCGATCTATGGATTTCTGTTCTTGATGTCTAAAACTCCTTCCCACCCATCCGATCTTTAAATGAGGCGAAGCTAGAGCGATTAGCTGACCACTAGTCTTGTCCTACCTCTATCCTTTTATCCCTACCCTCTTCGAAAAAGATAGGTTAAGCAACTGAGAACAAGTAGTTCTCCTAGAAAACTTCTGCTGAGATACCATTTGGAGGCCATATGTTCCACACTCGGAGTGGAAATGGTAAAAAGAATGTTAACTATTTCTCCCTACTATCCTCATTTTTATACTTTCAACCTATCCAAAAAAGAGTTGTCGAGTGATTTAATAACATTCAGTTTAAGTATTTTATTGGGTGACAGTGTGCTCTAAATTGGGAGTAGGCATGATTTGAAAAAAATAATGTTAAACTTTCAACGCTGGGCATGTTTTACTAAAATTCTGAAATCGAAAATAAATATTTCTATCTGGGAACGAATTAACTCAACTTTAAACAGTAGATATTTTTGTGATAGCTTTCTGTTCAAAAGAAAAAAGAAAGAAAAAGTGACATTTTCCTATCGGGGAAAAATCAAATGAACTTGAAAACGTCACGGGAACTTTTACCGGAAGCGTGACGGCGCCACAGCTGTATTCGCGACGGCTTTATAAAACACGTTAATAAGGAAATGCATTTCAACGTACTTCAATATCCGGGAAAATCCAACCATCAACAAAAATACAAAAGTGTTGGAACCGTGCTATACGAGTGTGGAATAATTTAATTTGGGAATAAATTCTCCATTTGGTAGAATATTTAACTGAAAACGGTGAAGCACTCTATTTAGATTGGAATATATAATATATAAAATAATTTTGTGAAAATATTTTTATTTACACTTATTTCCTTTTTAATATATTATACATAAAAATATTTAGTTTCATCAGAAATGTAGAATGAAATTGAGAGCTATTTCGGTTTTATGGCAATTATTATTAGTAGATAAGTGGCAACTAATTATTTAGTCAGTATTTAATTATATTAACTGTCAGTAAATATTAAAGGAAGATTAAGTAAACTTAGTAAAAAGATAAAATAATAAATTAGGTTTAATTTAATAACTGACCACGTGTATACTGACCATTTATCAAATTAATTACTGACCTTTTTGATTAATTACTGACCCAATAAATACAGGCGTTTTTATTCTGATGAAATAAATACTTGACTATTTTTGTCTAATTATAATAAATTTATACATTTTTACAGTTATATAAAGTTAAGCAATGTGAATTTCATTAATCACATTAATTAGGTAGACTAAAGTGTATGTCGGGTCCATGGTGAAGTCGTCAACGTCGTTGCGTTCGGTTACTGATCTCAGGGGATCGAATTCCATTACAAACGGTTTCATAGATTGAATTTTAAATCAATTTATGGATTTCTATTTGAGGGCATGGATGTTTGTTATGTTTATAATTACCTCTCATACATGCGATACTAAAAATGGGGTATAGCTTTCCTGATAAGCTATTCACCAGTACTAGCCGTATCCTTCTATCCTTACTCGCTTCGAATAACAGAGGTTGATCAACTGAGTAACAAGCAGTTGTAGAAAAAATTCCTCCATTAGGAGTCTATATCCTCCACACTGGGAGCGGATATGTTTTAAAAATAAAAAGTTTAATTATCAACGGAAAAATTACAATCTGGCATCATAACAACAATAATTCTACTGTAAATTAATATTTTTATTTAATTTCATTTTATCATCAATTTAAAATGCTACCTAACTGGTACACTAATCAAAGAATCCAGTCGATATCGTTATAAATGGCTTTAATAGATCATATTATAAAGTCAATTAGATTCAAATATACTGCTGCGAAGTTTGAAGTTAAACTGAAGCCAAATAAATATATTATTCTATTGAAAAATAATCGAGGATTTGAAGTCACAATCAAAGTCACACTAGAGGGATAAAAACTCGGCTAAAAGACTGGAAAGTTTATAATACTCAAAATAATATTCATACAAAGGAAAAAATACGACACAAAAGTGATGAAAATTTTTGGTTGTATTTTATCCCATCTTCATATTTTCAATTAATTGTATTTATACCAAAATAGCCAAGGAACTTAACCACTATATATTATGCCGTATGCTCAATTGTTCGGTGACCTGCACGTGAGGTGAGATTTGAAATTCCACGTGTGTATTTACCACGTCAAACGGGGATAGATTTCCTTACAAGTCACGTGTCAAAATCTCATTCAGATCTATTCAGCTTAACGACGATGACTTACGTATTGACGCTTCAAGAAATGAAATATTTATTAAGTAGAATATTTTTTTTCTTTTCTTGTGAACCTTGGCCGACGCAATTTGTCTCCTGCACTGCACTCGGTCCTCCGTCTTGCTACGCCAATCTCTGACCTCCAGCACTATTAAGTCCTGTGACACCCCGTCCATCCATTATTTTTTTAAAAATGAAACTATAGTAAACATCACATTTTGTTTTAACATTAATAAACTTCAGGTGTTATTCGGCTTCTTATGTGTTTTTCATTTTTCAATATTTGCTTTCAATACGCATTAACAGTAACTATTACGCATGTAGTGTAGTGGTAACGTCGTTGGCTACGGTTACGGGCGTCTCAGGTTCATGTCCCAGTACAGACAGCCTCAAAAATATATTTTTCAATCAATTTTTGAATTTCTGTTGGTAGACATGCATATTTGTGATGTCTTAAATTCTCTCCCACTCATCCGATTCTAAAAACGAGGTTTTGCGAGGTCCAATATTCTTGTCCTAGCCTTCTCCATCCATTCCTACTCTCTTCGAAAAACCGAGGTTGAGAAACTGACTGACAAGCAGTTCTTGTAGAAAAATTCTGTTATAGATACCTCTATTAAGAGACTATATACTCCACATTGAGAGCGGACATGTTAAAAAAGAGTTAGCTTCTTATCCATACTTAGCCCCATTTTTACATTTTTACCCTATCAAAAAGAGAGAGTTCGAGTGCTTTAATAACAATCAGTTGTCGTAAAAGCAACTTCTGCTTAAGTGCTAAAAAATAGTGAATGCCTTTAAAGTGAGAAATCTATGTGCTCAATATTGGACGTGGAGAAATATTGCTCTGTCAAGTAAACGCAAATGTAGTCAATATATTGAAACTATACTGAGCCTACCGTTGGTAATATATTTTTTCTGCGGAAATTTATTGGAAAAATCTCCTATTTCAAATCAACATCCATTAAAATTTTCCATTGAAAACTGCTCCAATAATCTTTTTCTTTGAAACAAAACGAAAGCATTTCAAAGACTCATCTTTCTCGGATATAACAAGGTTCCGTGAGTGGCCATAAAGACTCGTCTATTTCTGTCCCGCGAGATTTCTATCAGTGAAGATAATTACAAATGGCGTCACTTCCTTCCGCGGTAATCGAGGCGCGTGATTGGGTGAAAATCCTTCAGCAATCACATGTTAGTTTTTCACAAACACAAACACACCTGTTGGTTTCGGATTACCTTCAAGGATATTTTGTTACCTTGATGGTGTACCGTGGTTATATAAAAATTGATTGCTTAATCAAAGTAATTACGAAAGATAATTAAAAACATATTGTGCACAGCACAAAAGGTTAAAAAGATCACGAAAAACAATGGTATATTTTATTATATGAAGTGTGTACTTCAAAAATATCATTTAGAGAAAGATGTTGTAATGTTTTCCGTTTATATAATAATAATAAGAAAATAGAGGGTGTAAACATTATATTCAAACGTTGGCAATAATTGCGGCACTATTTGGGTGTTAGCTAATGTTGAATGGTGAATAATTAAAGTTGAAAATATCACTGTGGGCCTTACGTAATGAAATATCCACAAATAATACTTCATCACTTAATGATAACGCTAAAAGTTGAATGTTAAAAATACCGTACCTTATATAAAATCCACAAAATACAGTCTATTTGATTAATAATAATGTTCAAATTTGAATGTAGAAAATATTACAGTTGACTTAGAAATGTACAAATTTCACATCGCTACTGTTCATCATTTGGAAGGCTTTCTTGTGACAGACAGATTATTTAACGATACAAACTATTTACTGTCTTTTAAGGTGTTAACTGTCAATTCTTGGTGGAAAGGCGGTGGAATTTAAAAAATAAAAATAAAAAACAATTTTTTTGTACTACTTCCTTATGTTTATAATGATCAGGACCGGTTTCGCTCATCACGAGCATTATCAACTGATGATAATGTTAATAACTGATGATGAGGAAATCGAAACCAATTGTGTTTTATATTTTAAAATATTTACTGTCTGTCAGTTTATTCGAGTTAATTCGTGTGCTCGATGCCTGATACCGAAAGGCGAAACCCGGGTCGTTAGTGACGAAATACATGGAAATGTACAAAAATTCAACAATTCAAATTTTATATTGAAATTACGTCAAGCAGTCGATATCTTATTTATTACAATTCAATTCTTTATTGGCTAACATTACCTGAGTATGTACGTACATCTCGACAAAGACAATATGGGAACGATGATTCTATATTTATCTATCGTATACACGGAAAGCACTAACGAAATTTAATTTCAACATGACAAAACAATTTTCAAGTACAACCACTGACCTAATAGCACTAGATAAACACACACGTTTTACATGATCAGCGCTTCCAAAACTAAGAGGTGAATAACCTTGAAAAAGATCAACTTGTCACACAAAAATTCCATCCCTATTTCCTATTTGTATTCTTCCTGTGATGTTTTGACAGGATAATAGGGAAATCGAAAAAGGGCTGCGATTCCCTAGAGATATGTGATTGGCTTGTTTTATCCCATGAAATCCCCAATGCACGCAAATTATTGATAGAGGTGCACTTTGAAGTGTGACGTGAGAGCTTCGATATGCGGATTTCGATGGCTGCTTCTTGAGAAAACTAATTTAATACAGTCGAAAGCATCTTTAAAACGTGTGCCATCAACGTGCACCGTTGAAAACAGTGGTGGAGAACATTTTTTGTGAGAATGTCTTGTTTATGACAATGAGTATGAGTATTATAAATAATTTAATTGTGCTTTAGAAGATAATTAAAGTAAAATAACATTTTTTTATCAAAGCACAATATGTTTCATACTATTTTAGAATTTTTATAATGATTAAAACCGGTTTAGCTCATCGTGAGCATTATCAACTGATAATCAATGATCTCTAGAAGCAAAGCCGGTCCCAACCATTCATTCTGAAAATGTGGAAGAAGTAGAAAATAAATTGTGTTTTATTTTGAAAATATAATGCCTTTCCACCAAGAATTGAGAGCTAACATCTTAAAAGTTATTAAAACACATTCAAAGTGCATTGTTACACATCAGTGAGTCATGAGCGGCCTATGGAATTTTTGGTCCCTCTACTCGGGCAGGGTGGCGATATAGCTTGACTGACGAAAATGAAAATAATAATCACTGTCTCCATTGATCTACACATATATAATATAATTAAAACGGAAGCCCGATTCTCTGTTTTTCGGGTACCCTGAAAAAACGATAAATGCGAGAAAACGATGAATATGGAAATGTCTTGAATTATTTTCAGTCTCTCAGCTAAAGCCATAACATTCTTCATGGGGGTATTGAGGTCGCAAGTCGAACAATGCACACACAGTTCCGACGTACTAGTTACTTTAGACGCTTACCTCATGAGAACATTTCATACTTACATAATACATAATAATAAAATGTCTACAGAGCGGTCTGGGCTATTATATATAAGATTTGCTGAATGCCTTGTTAAATTTCACAGTTGAAATACCGCTGACGTCGTTTATCTAAATATGATTTCCCCTGCTAATGGGCGAATGGTGTAAGTCGACCCAAAGACTACCTATTGCCTGGACCGTTGTCTCGTTCTGCAAACACTCATCTCTATTGTCATCCGTAGGAGAGTTTCTAAGGTCGCACTTGGATGTACTGTCTACGGTTAGTACCTCTAATTAAACGGTGACGCTGTCTTTACAGCAATTTGTCAAGTCATCGTGTTTCCAGTCTTGAAAGTACTGGACTCAAGTAATTGCAAGATTATTACGTGGTCAGTTTTGGAATTGTAAGGAGATTCACTGCTGTTAATATAATAGTTATATTTATTAGTATTATAATTGTTCTCCTCATACTTTTGATGACGGAAAGGTTTAGAGGATTGTTTTGGCTTTAAAACACGGTTACCACTATGGTGCAGGGGTCAACGTTGTTGGCTACTGACAGTTAGCCTAATTCTTCAATTCCTAATCTCTTCGACAAAGAGAGATTGAGCAGATGAGTAACATACAGTTCTCCTAGAAAACTTTTGCTGAGATACCTCCATTAGGATGTCATATGTGGGAAGGAATATGGTAAAAAAAAATTCCTTACCCATGTTTATTTTTCTCCTTCTCAACCACGGCTTTTCTATTTTTTTATTTTATGCTGCAGTACACAGGGTCTCAGGAGTAATTTTCAAAGTCTTTTAGTTTGCATGAAAGTCTGCAAAAAAGAACTCCTTTAGGCAAGCGTAAAGCTGTTATAAGTTTAGGTTGGCTTACTTTCCGTATTACCCTAATTACGATGATAGTGAAATAAAAAAGTAATATAATTGTGACTGTTAGAAATTGCGACTGTGCCAGGAAGTGCAAATTTCAAGCCTCCACTTTACACCGTTTGGGAGGCGTTTTTGTAACAGACATACAGACAAAAACGTTTATACATGTATTAGAGTATTAGATTATAATATCCGAATATATTCTTGAATCGAATTTTCAATTCTCTATTTTGTTTTAAAAAAAGACTCTCGTCATTTCCATTGCATAATTGTACATATGTCTACAAAATTTAATTTTTTTAGTATAAAAACAGGTTAAAAATACCTCTATTATATTAAAAAAAAAAACATGTTATTCGTACTTTTATAATTGTATATTTTATATTAATTACATGTTTTTTATTATTGTTTCAACTCGACAAAGTTATTTTTTAAACTCTTTTTATGCTCACCGAAAATTTTAGATTTTGTACGTATACAATTTTGCAATTAAATCGACAATATAGTCATAAATTTTTTCGTACATACATATAAGCATAATAATTGTGACTAAAATAAATTAGATTTTTAGAGTTATTTATAAAGCACTTATTATCAACACTCAGGTTCCAAGGGCTTTGATATTTTGATAACGGCCCCTAGTTTAATTCATTTATTTAACATGGAAAAACTTTACATTATAAAACACGACACTGACAGGGCGGAGTATAATAACTATGATTTTTTATATGTGAACTTTATTTTTATTACTTGTCATTTCCGATAAAAGCTTTAATTCAGTTTATTTTAACTGCAAAAAAACAATATGATACCAATTATGTGTTTGAAAGAATTTATTTTACAAGATACAAAATTATATAGCAAGGTGTGACACGTGATTCATATTTTGCGAAACATATTCAGACTGCTTCTCAGTGGAATAAGAAATAAAAATACCAACCATAATTTCGAGGTTATAATGATAGCCCGTATTAAGATTTTCGAAATAAGATAATTATAATAGTAGCTAAAGAATGTTTTCACAACTAAGCGATGTAAATTGAATGTTAATTCCTTGGTTTGGTTTTGGTTTCTTGAGATTTGGCGAAATCAGTTGCTGACCCAGTTAGGCGATCTCTTAATTAAGCGAAATCTTCTGTAGTCAAGTCAGTACTGTGAAACAAACTAGATAAAACAACATATCTTCATATTATTTGTCCGATGGATTCGGCGGTAACATTGTGGAAATTCATTTTTTGTATAAGAGTTATATAATGTTTTATTTAAACAGGCAAAAAATTAAATGGTCAGAATTAAAAGACCTGTATTTATTGGGTCAGTAATTAATTCAATAAATGGTCGGTATACGCGTGGTCAGTCAATAAAATAAACAATCAGTAATATATACAAAATGATCAGTTATTACATTAAACCTAATTTATTATTTTATCTTTATTACTTAGTTAACCTTACCTAACCTAACATAAACTTCCTTTAAAACTTACTTATAATTTTTATTTTTCTACTGACCGTTTTATGCGTTTGTCACTGACTGTTTATTTAATATTTACTGACCGTCAATTGAATTAGATACTGACTAAATAATTAGTTGCCGAATAAAAATATAGACGGTCTGGATAAAATTATTATACGGTCAGAATAAAAGGTTTGGTTAGAAACACTGATCATAAATTATTTATTCTGCTCCCTGTAATTCTGACCTATGTAATTTCTCACTATGACGATAAAAATGCTAACCATTTAAAAATGACACGTGACTATAAAATAATATTAGAGGTGCTATTTTAATTAGTACTATTGTTTTTGTGTAGTCCCCTCTCTACGTACAGTAAAAAGGAATATTCCTACGTTAAGTTAAGAATATATTTTATACACATATTTCGTTCGACTTATACATAGCCAAAATGATAATTCCGCCATTGAGAATGCCAAGCTTTATATGTTCCTGATTATTTTTTGAAGAATCGTGAATATCAGTTGTTTGTTCTTCCAAAGTGTAGAACCATACTTTCAATTGCCATGTTGTCATTGCGAAAAGCTTTAACAATATTCAACGGTATTGCTTTAGATGTCTACATATTCCGCGTGAACGCGAGTGGGTTCAGACGAGCACTATTGTTTATCTATTAAAGTAGATTTTGTCTGAACTTACTAGGTTGACTTCTTTACCAATTTCCAATGTGTACTATTTTATTTTATTTTACGATGTTTGAAACGTTTTTTACTTTGCAAAAACCATAAATTATAATTTTGGTAATTACACGTTAAATTAATAATGAGAAAAATCATTATATATCGTAAAAATAAATAACCTCATAATATAGTTAGCTTGAAGATGCTTCTCAAAGAGGAAAAGCATTTGTCACAGTTAATAATAAAAAATCAATGGACTAACATTGTCATACCATACCATTTACAACTTACAAAGTGCTTTCTTGTATTATTATATTACATACAATCGGCAATTATTACGTATAATTTCGTGTATGCTAATACGATATTTTACAGTAGAGATTTTCAAAGATTCATAACGCAATTGCAAAGTAACAACTACATGTATATCATGCAAAATTGGGTCAGTGCTACTATTTTAAATCTAATTTTCCTTGTTGTTTGATGTCTACCCATAGAACTGAATGTGTAGACAACGAAAGTTCAAAAGACGCAATAATCATATTTTTTGCACTTATGTGATTGTACGTAAGGACGTGTCGATATAAACGCCAACTAAATAATAAAAAGTGAATTTTCTCGACTTTCCTTTGTATGATATTAAGCAAAATTTATTACTAAAATAGTTAACCCTTCATTAGCATATGGATTGGCAATTTAATATAATTTCTATTGGGGTCAAGTCATGGTTTTAATTCGGCGATTTTAACTCCTCCCCGCTGATTATTATGTATTCGAACTCTACCGGGAAAAGGTTCGACTCTTTCATGTAATTTTCCATAATATTTTAACGAACCTAAAAAACAAACATCAGGAAGAGCAAATTTAATCTCTCTGTTCAGTATTCGGCAGGAGTGTGTTGCTTTTAATTATGTCTGCTATATCAGTGTTTTTCTAACTGGGGTACTGGGTAGCCTCCAGGACTGTCTGAAATTTTAACTCATTTTATTATGTACCAGGTGATTTTGTGTTTATTCAAAATTTGTGGGTGCAAAACAAAAACTACCTGGGGTTCAATTTTTTAATTAATGGTAATCTTTAAAATAGATTTTATTACAGAACTAATCAAAATTGAAATAGACTCGATTATATTAATTTTAACGCGTGGATACGTTCCAGGAACAGCATATTCCTTTCCGAAGGTAACTTAAACTTTTTCAAAATACACGCATTTTACATGATAAATTTAAAGTTAAGATAAGAAAAAACATTTGGTGATTATTTATGGAAATTTATAAATAAAACATTTCAATCTTTTATTCGGCATGTGTAATTACAGATATTTTAACATTTTGGAATAGATCTGCCACCAACTTTTGCGGTCAACGGCTAGTGAGAAATTATTGTCGCTTGTATCGGTGTGTGAGGTAGTACGGCTTCTATGACGTTCGATAGTATTGTATGACGCGTTCTGTCATGGTGTCTCTGCTCTCTTCAGTGTTGGCAGCTCGTCAGTATTTATTCTTAGCCTACAAATACTTGTGGATTTGACAATTTCACCAAACTGTGAAAATTCATCAAATACTACCCATATCCTGGCGGTGTTAGTTGCCATACAGATATGTGTTTTTTTCTCTCACACGGAAAATTGTACATCCTTCTTTTTACACGGCGAATACGTTCAATGCAAAACAGCCGTGCAAAAAAAACTGAGTAAAAAAAAGATGGAGATTGGACACTGTAAAAATGAAATCGTGCAAGAAAGTATTAGGTGTATGTTACAGTAAAAGTATGTTTTTTTCACGTGTAAAGTTTCTAAATTAAATATTTTTTACGGTTTTTTAAAGTATGTAGTTGAACTCTTTTGTATAATGTTTTCTCATAGTGTTACATAGTGATGGTAATACTCAGCCAGTAGGTACTTTAGACAAATAAAAGTTTAAGAAACACTGTAACTACCACTCTTCGGGGTAACAACGTGGGTGTAAAATGCTTTACGTCACATTCGTGGTATAATTATCTACCATTTGCTAATTGCCATGATAGACTTGAATCAAAGGGAGTCTCCCTTGATGATATTTCTGGCTACCTAAAGAAACACGACGCATATTCATCTCATTGCACTCTGACATAATATTATACAGTATAAATTCGGTTTCCCAGAACTTGTGTTGCTTGTGCGTTTTAGTCAAATCATAGTTGTTGCCCAATACTGGATCAACGTCTTTTTGTCACACCATCTATCCTACACATAAAATTGTGGTCGAAATATAATTAACCTTTTTAGTGCCAGGCAAATTTTACTGGACGGATACCTGTAGGCCAGCTATTTATGGAATAAAATAAATCACCTAAAAATATCAAATAGGTATAGAATCATGTATATCTGAGAACATTTACAAAATCAACACATTTATCTAGAGTTTCATCATAAGAAATCAATATGATAGACAATCGATTTGTTTAAAAAAAAGAAATAAATATTTGTGACAAATGACTTCTTGTTTATGCTATGCATTATGCAAACGAAGAAGCTTAGTTCTAAGCAATGCAAAGGAGCACATATATATATACTTCTAGGGAATTCTCAAACTTGTGAAGTAGTAGTAATTTCGAAATGGTCAATTTCTTGAATAACTTACTCTTGATTTGTACACTCGCCGCAAAGTCAAACTACAGAGTAGAGTAGATGACATGCAATTTGTAGTAGATTGATGTAGCAAAGTGGCTTACTTGTTTCTTTGAAACGAGGAGCTTACATTTACAAGATTAAAATGGAATTTGTTTACTTTACAAAAGAGAGCAACAATAAGAGATATAATTGAAGGCCGTACTTGTGTGACATTATTTCGTTAGGGGGTGAGAGAGTCTAAAAATATGTGATGATTAGTAACGATGGAGGTTAGAGTGTTATTATAAACGGGACATCAAAAATATGTAAAATAAAATCTCATTATTAACCGATTCAACAATTTTTGATCAATTAAATTATCGGGTGCACTGGTCATTGGTTTTGGTTCCGGTTCTCACGGGTTTGAGTCTAAGCACGAATAGTTTCAAGAATCTATAAATTAATTTTTCAATCAATTTATAGATATCTGTTCGTAGGCATGGTTGTTTATGATGTATAAAATTTCCTATTCATCCGATCCCAAAAATGGGTGGTAGTGAGAGTGACTAGCTATCCTTATTCTTTTCGAAAAAGATAGTTTGAGCAACCGAGTAACAATCAGTTCTCGTAGAATAACTTCTGTTGAGATACCGCCATTACGAGGCCATATGCTACATATTTCAAGCGACATGGTAAAAAAAACCGACTGACTGTACATATCTACCAGAAAAATTTGGTGTCGTTTCAAAATGATAATTATGTATAGTTTAATTCGTCGGAAATCTTTTATTTTCCATACATCTTTTTAAATTATATTTAGTGTTTATTCTTTTTGTAATACGCATGAATGATCAGTCAAGTACCTCATGTAACGCCCACAAAATACAGTACATCAATTAATAATAATCTTAAAAGTTGAAAGTTGAAAATAGCACCAGCCAGAGTGACATTTGCAAATTTCAAATCGAGAATGTTTACCATTTGGGCGGAGCTTGTGACAGACAGACCGATAGATCTATATACTCTATATATTATTTTCTTATTTGATCTCAGAAGAAATATGTTATATTTTTGTGGTTTTTTTAACGTCAGATTTGCTACATGACGTGAGTCACAAATAAATACATTAAAATATATATATTGACACCGCCCCGTACTTATGGGGCGGACAGGGTCTTCAAAACCAATCTGCAGACTCTTCCTATTAATGAAAATTTAAGAATGTAATACCCCTGCTGAGGCGTTAAGGGTGGGGGTCGGATTTGTTGGTTGATGTTGTTGATTTGCAGTTTGAAGTGGGGGGGAAGCGCCTGCGATCCTGCCCGAGTCAGTGGAGTCCGACCGTTCCGGGGGGGAGGTCACGGCAACGCCTGATCCCTTCGATTACGATAAAACCACTTACACAGTTTAAATTAAAAGTATGTAATTCTGTTGTGTCTAATGTCTTGTGAAACTGTAGCTAATTGCAATAAATCAGATGAGTACGCGGATAAACGACCGGGGTTTTAATGGAAGGAACCGTTGTTTTCTCCTTTGTTGTCCTTATCCCAGGACGCGGGCCTTGAAGTGTGTTGAAGCCCGCACCCCGCTTCTCCCCGCTCCTACACCGTCATCCCTCGAGCGGCGAGCGAGACAGATGTGATTTGTGTCGTTTGTTTCGTTTTTTTCACCTACTCTCTCAATATATACGACTTCTTAGACTAACTATTCATATCAGTTAAAAGAAAAATATCTTATTGAGTTTAAATATAGTATTAAGGTGAACGTGCCAGTAGTTGACCGTTTGAAAGAAAAATTCAACAAAAATAACGATTAACTTTTAGGATTAGACCGAATGATGACAAAGCAAGTGTATTCATAATGAATCAAATGTCTTCATTAATATGAAGACAAAAATTAAGAAAGGGCTTGCTACAAAAAAAATGTGTTCAATTTTTAACAACCATGTTAATGTTTCAGTAGTTGACCATCAAAAAAATTGAAAGTTCCAGTAGTCGAACACTTTTATTACAGTAATTGACGGTGTCTAAACAGAAGGTTTCATGACAACCTTTCATCAGCGTTACCTCAAAGCTTACTTTAAGACCGCTAATGATTGAATCAAGTAGCATATGCTTACATTGACTGATATTCTTAACAATTCTCTAAAGAAATTCAAAATAAAACACTTACTACATAAGATGTTGTTTTCAAATGGCCACTATGACACCCCAATCATATATATAAATAATTTAAGTAATTTAAGACATCGACTGAGGGTGCTTGATGGAATTTCAATATAAAATTTGGATTATTGAGATTTTATACACTTCCATGTATTTTGTCACTAATGACCCGGGTTTCGCCTTTCGGCATCTTCAGGCATTCGAGCGCACGAATGGACTCGAACTGACAGGCAGTAAACAGTGTCTAACGTTTATATAGAAGATACAAATACGATAAATATTATTTACGAGATAAAATTTTATACGTCTGGGATCCGCACTGATACCTGAGTTAACATTTCGAGAATCGCCTTAATCATTATTTTGTAAACATCACATTAACAGAGTGGCGAATTGCCGCTTTCCAACTTCTTTTGGAATTGCAAGTGATTTTACAATTATAATAGTATTGTGGGTTTCGACGGGATCCAATTCGATGAAACGGTAAATATATACAATCATTCCACGTTTAGTGACATCTGTTAGGTGTTTCAACGTATAGGATACAGTAACGGAGAATTAGGAAGGTTCAGCTGCTCGTTCAGAATTGGCAAGGCGTTAGTGACAAAATACATGGAAGTGTACAAAATCTCAATAATCCAAATTTGATATATATATGGTGATGTGTTAGTTCCTCAATCCAACAAAAGATGGTTTCACTTGTCTGAATTTACAGCAATATCACGCGTATGCTTCTTCTTTGGACACTTTTATTGAAAGAAGGTCTTTTACTGGTACATGGTCAACTAGCAGTACATATACCTTAATTTGAGTGGGAAAAATATATACATTTGTTCGAATTATAAAAATGGTAGGGTCTGATTACTGATAAATCTCTATTTATATTTTGTTTATTTTATATTATCTTACATATATTTTCATTCAATACTATTTCAAAACAATAGCTCACGAAGTCATTCACTAACAATTGTTTCTTTTCCCATAAAAGTGGGAGCTTTATTAATATTTATATTTTTTCTTACAGCTTTAAGTTAATTTCAAAACAAACGTAATAAAACAATAGTCTTATTCTTTATTAACATTAAATTGTACAAAATAAATACAAGTAAGAGACTTCTGTATATTATAAAATTAAAATTGATAATTTTTTATATAATTTAAGACATCGACTGAGGGTGCTTGATGGAATTTCAATATCAAATTTGAATTATTGAGATTTTGTACACTTCCATGTATTTTGTCACTAACGACCCGGGTTTCGCCTTTCGGCATCTTCAGGCATTCGAGCACACGAATGGACTCGAACTGACAGACAGTAAACAGTGTCTAACGTTTATATAGAAGATACAAATGCGACAAATATTATTTACGAGGTAAGATATTATACGTCTGAGAGCCACACTGATACCTGAGTTAAAATTTCGGTAATCGCCCTAATCCTTATTTTGTAAACACCATATTAACAGAGTGGCGAATTGCCGCTTTTCAACTTTGCAAAGTTTACTGTCTCTCAGTTCGAGTCCATTCGTGTGCTCGAATGCCTGAAGATGCCGAAAGGCGAAAGCCGGGTCGTTAGTGACAAAATACATGGAAGTTTACAAAATCTCAATAATCCAAATTTGATATTGAAATTCCATCAAGCACCCTCAGTCGATGTCTTAAATTATGTTTCTTTTAAAATTTTATAACTATAAGCCATAAACATTTTAAAATCTGGTGTATTATACCCACAAAATCAATTGAGTGATCCAGTCAATCTGAAAATTCTTTACAACAAGGCAATTCAACGTAATCAATTTTGACTTTCAATTGAAAATATTTATAAAAAAATAGCTGACTTGTAATTCTTCAAATAACTTGATGTATTTTAATTAATATAAATATAATTATGAAAGTAAGTAAGTAAGTTCTACCACATTATGTTGAAACAAAACAAAACGTTTACGATAATAATGCTTGAGAGAACAATGCATATAAAATTTACGATAATACATTTGTAAAGTCTTTTATAACTTAATCACACGTTGTGGACTTGGCACATTCGTTTTGTTATTTAATTCATAACATTATTGTGGTTGCTGGGCCCAAAGTCACTCCAAATTACTTTGGGTCTAAAACAACCGCAAGGTGACTATTACGTAGGGTCATCAATTAAGTAAATTTTGCTGTTTTTATTATTTTAACCATGCGAAAATAACGCGTGGTATTTTTTAAATTATTTTTTAAAATTATACCTTATTTCTTTCTTTTTTGTCTTTTTCTTCACTAGTAAAGGTCACAATCATCACTTATAGCAACAACCACGTTTCCCTCGACGATCCTACGCCACCCGGTCATCGGTAAGGTGAGGCCTGTGGCGTTCTTCACCTTGTCAATCCATCGAGTCGAGATTCTTCCGCGTCCCCTTTCACCGTCAACTCTTCCTGTGACGACGAGCTTCTCAAGATTGTCAATAGGCTCTGTAGCTCGTTCAGGATAGATGCGTTTGTTCGTTTGGCCGTCCATGTTATACGTTTACAATGCCGTTGTGCCAACCCTACCAATAAAGCTGCAAGGGTAATAATAATTAAAGCTCTACAAATGGAGTGTGCTCAAAAGATTTATTGTGTGTGAGAAAGAGACGGCAAGAGACCCCCTCCAGTTTCCTTTTAGCGAGAATTTTCTCTGAGCGCTGTATCACAATAATTTTTATTACCAATCGTCAAATTAATGATGTGTCGACATCTTCAGGTGAAGTCAGCTCGTATATTCGATGGATTTAGCTGTAACTTTGTGGAAATTCATTTTTAATATATAATTAAAGTTGATAATTTCTAACAATGTAAACTATGGATTGCTTACAGCCGGCTTTTTATATAGTTAATAATTTAGGTAAAATCCTATCTATATATATATATGTAAAAATGAATGAATGTTTATTTGTGTGTCCCTTATGCGTTCCTATAACATTCATCTGATGTCGATGAAACTTTGCTGAGTTGTTGTGAACACACTCGTGAAGGTTTCTGAAGAAATCTAAAAAAAAGAATTAAATACGAAAAAAAGCGTCATCTCGAAAACCTTCTGATTTATTCGTGTACGCACCAGAAAGAAAAAAATATTTTGTATCCGAAAGCATTCAAATAAACAGAATTAAGTCACAAACACTTTCTTTCTTAGAGTGGCATTGTAACGCATGGCGGGTACGCAATAGTTGAATAATAAAGATCAAATAATATATATGTGGTATATACCACATCTCTTGTGATGACTGTCAAGCTTCTTATGTAGAACAGACAGGTAGAAATTTTTATATTAGAATTAAAAAACATAGAAGATGTCTCAATAATATTAATTTTTCAGAGTTTGCGACTCATCTATTTGAAAATAGTCATAATTTTAATACAATTAATTACGTAGAAATGCACCATCGAGTAAATAAAAAAGGCGTTAAAATGAATACTTTAAATAATTGAAAATAATGAATTAAAATAAGTAAACCAATAAATTTTCATCGATTTTTAGAAAAAGATTCAAATAAATGTTCAAAAACATAAATTGCTCGTTTATTTTTGCGAATAAGTGTTAGTTTTTGGAAGCGTTGAGAAGCATCTGTTTTCGGCGGCGATTATATGGAAATTTCATTTCAGTATTCTTTATGCAGGACGTGACTGACAGTCATTACACGTGTAGCGGGCTTCTAAATTACCCTAATTAAGGTCAGTTGAATTACTTCATACAAAAATAAAAAAATCCACATCCAATCATTGTAAAATTTCCCACTATCTAAGAGTATGTGTTCCATATTATTTAAATCAAATTGAGTTGATATTTTTTTTAAAAGTTTAGCTGGAGATATTACTCAATGTGCTAATTATCAATTCTTCTTGAAGATGCATTATATATTTTAATATGTATAAAAAATGCACTACAACATTTTTTTGTAATGATTATGACAGGTTTTGCTAATCACGAGCATTTTCATGAGTTGAACTGTCGGAGAAGACCATTTCATCAGAATACTATTTTTTTTATTATGATAAAAAAATTTAAGTTTGTTTGGCTAAAAAAATCTTTGTCTTTCTTAATGTGGAACATATATACCCTTAATGAAGCTCATCTCAACATAAGTTGTTCTACAAGAACTGTTCGTTACTTAGTCGCCCAACCACTCTTTTTCGGATAGAAAAATGATAGAATATGTTGTTTAATTAATCAATCTCACTACGCGCCGTTTTTAGGATCAGATGTGTGGATTTAGAGATCGATGACATCCATGCCTTTAAACAGAAATCGATTGAATGATACTTTATGGAACTGTTGTTACTAGGATTCAAGTATGTAAGCACTGCAACCGAAGCCAACAGCATAGTTACAAAAAAAAATCAAAATGTAAAGATAATTTACTTTCTAAAATGTTGACTAGACCAACGATTGCAAATAACAGAAATTTTATGACACTTTTGCCGATGCAAAAAGTCGTAAACGATTAATTTTCTTCCGCCGTCACTGCTCATGTAAGTATAATAATTAAAACTTAACTACTTGAGTACATAGCTTAGTATATTAAATATACTATTTGTATATAGTTTTCAAAGTAACGTATCTATTGTTATATAATTAACTCTTTTAGGCTTATTGTAAAACTGTATGACGACATCTTGTGTCTAATGTTATTTAGGCAGTCACATTTTATTTACGTTTCATTTTGTTGTAAATTTCAATAATATTTTGTACAATTTAGTCATAGAAATCTATTGAATTTTTGAATTGCTTTATTATGTACAAAAAAATATACCATAGCCACCGCGTCCATGGTGTTAGTTCGGATAGTTTCATAAATTGGTTTTTCAATCGATTCATGGACTTCTAAGACATAAGACATGAGTGTTTGGAATTTCTAAAAAATCCTTCTCACCTATTCGATCCTCAAACCAGGATAACCACTAATCCTGTCCTAGCCTTATCCTTATCATGTTATCTCTACTTTCTTTGAAAAAGAGAGAGTATTGAGATACCTCTATTATGAGTCTATATGTTCCAGACTGGGAGCTGACATGTTAAAATATATATAAATATATTATGAAAAAGATTAAGTTTTTAAATACTAAATTTAAATTTAAAATCAGATGAGAGTGCACTACCAAATCTTCTAAATGTACTTAACAAAGTTAACTCCACAATAGTTAGCACCAGGTATTCAGCTTATATTCTATTTGTATCAATGTTATTTCAAGCTGTAGGTAAAAATACTTGAAGCCAAAAAGATGAACTATAATACCAACCGAGTCTAGAATAATTAGTCCTTAAATACATCAGTAAATCATTTGAAAGTTGTTAAAGCTGGTGATAGTGGGTAAAACGTCGAGTTTTTGGATACATAGAAATAATAGATCGTCGGTCTCTTTGTTCTAGTGGTAAAAGCTGTACCTAAGCAATCAAATGGATCCCGTTAGTGAAATTTCTGGCAAGTTTAAAATCAACATTAGATTTTTTCAATCTAATATTAAAAATCTTGTGTATTTGTGATGTCTTGTCTTCTTCAGTTGATATTTAAAAACTGTCTTTCTTTTCATTTTTTTCAAAAATATCAAAGTATCTGGCATCATGGCTATAATTAACTGTATAGCTAAATATTTAATTTAAAAAAATAATTATTATAATCAACTTTATTAACAATCAAAGATGTATTTTTTCCTTTAAAACATGATCGGTATAATAAGTCTCTTCTTTATCACTATAAATTATTTAATATTTTTTATCGACCTGCAAACCAATAAATGATACTCTTTAACGCAACATTATTGTTTCGCTAGTCTGTCTAAGCCAATTGGTTTTGTTTACGCTGTTAAATGAAAATTTGATGGATTCAGAGTTACACCAGATATCAATAGTCTATAAGTTAAAATTATTTTTATTTTTCAGAAATCATTCACATTTACAACTTTTTATTTAATTGAACATAAACTATTATGAATAGTATTGATTAATTGCAAATTAGTATCGATCGACGTAACTCTAATTTAGATTTAGCAATTGTATTTGAGCTAGCTTCGAACTGAACCTGAGACCTTCTACAATATTGATGCTGACAAGAGGTTTATATCACAAAAGTACTAGGGGTGGTAAATCGTAGTTGTTGCTGTGGTAATTAGAAGATTAAAAAACATATTTTCATAATTTAATTTAAGACATCGACTGAGGGTGCTTGATGGAATTTCAATATCAAATTTGGATTATTGAGATTTTGTACACTTCCATGTATTTTGTCACTAACGACCCGGGTTTCGCCTTTCGGCATCTTCAGGCATTCGAGCACACGAATGGACTCGAACTGACAGACAGTAAACAGTGTCTAACGTTTATATAGAAGATACAAATACGACAAATATTATTTACGAGGTAAGATATTACACGTCTGAGAGCCACACTGATACCTGATAAAATTTCCAGAATTGCTTTAATCCTTATTTTGTAAACACCACATTTACAGAGTGGCGAATTGTCGCATTCCAACTTCTTATGGAATTACCAGTGATTTTACAATTATAATAGTATTGTGGGTTTCGACGGGATGCAATTCGACGAAAGGGTAAATATATACAATCATTCCACGTTTAGTGACATCTGTTAGTTGTGTCAACGTATAGGATATAATAACGGAGAATTAGGAAGGTTCAGCTGCTCGTTCAGAATTGGCAAGGCGTTACTGACAAAATACATGGAAGTGTACAAAATCTCAATAATCCAAATTTGATATTTTCATAAACAAAACATGATTATTTAATTGCAATGCCTGTTTTAATTAAGAGATATAAAGTTCGCTTTAACTTTGTTGTAATGTTTATTTAATTCATTTGAATAGTATTCGCTTTATATTTGATTTTAGCCCTATAACTATGCTTTACAGAATAGTTAGCGTAGTGCGGTTTGGTTGTAGTGGAAAGCTTTCAACGAAGGTCACATATTAACACAATTAACATCGGATGCTTTAAGTGAAATTTCCTTTATTGGGTGATAGCAAAATTTAACATTGTAATATTTTTAAACTATGTCGAACAAATATGAAGAATTGAATACATTTCACGTAAGCGATATCTTTTCGATACACACCGTATAAAAATACAAGGTAACTACTTATTTAGTTTTTTATTATGTCCCAATATGGAAAATATATACACCGAGCGCTGGAGCACCATAAGTAGTTCTACAAAAACGGTTTGTTATTCGGTTGCTCAACCGTTCTTTTTCAGATGTAAGGATAAAATGTTAGGGCTAGGACAGTACTAGTGGTAAGTTAATCACTTGTACTACATATACACGCTGTTTTTAGGATCGAATATGTGAGAGAAAATCTAGACATCACAGATATTCATGCCCTTGAGTACTAATACATAAAACGATTAAAAAAAATGAATTTATGCAACTGTCCGCACTGGGATTTGTGCGCGTGAACACCACAGTTGAAACCAACGATGTTCACCACTCAGCTACAGGTCTAAATGTGTTTTTTATTTAGTCAGTAACAAAAAGCAAAACTCACCAGATACTTACTCGATAAATTAATAGTAACTTTTGATAAAAGAGGTCAGTAAAAAAACATAAATTGTCTGCAAATAATTATTATCTGTTAGTATATGATAACATTAAGTTTGCTATAGCCAAATTCAGAGAAAGTGGTAAGGAGAAGGCTGGTTTTTATTATATTAATTGTCAATGAAATATGTACGTTTTTAATTTTCTGGGACATTGTTACGGGTGCCTTCAGGATACCTGAACCCCGCTTACTTCGTCTTCCTGACACTTGGATTGCAGCGTCCTCAGCAACCGAAGGTTACATGTGTGTTATAAATGTAATCCGTATTTAAAAATGAATACAGGAAGAACTAATTACTCAACAGAAAAGGCTTCCTTATTACTGATATTCCATATGACATTTTGCGATTTATATTTGTTTTTTTTAATTTACGATCGTATTGTTAAAATGCGTTGGTTTAGAATTATTGCGAGCAATTATAATTTATGGATTTAATATTCCCACGGTTCGATGTTTAAAAGTAGTAATATGATAATTAATTAATAATATTAATAGTAGGAAGGGCCACAATATTTTTTAAAAAGGTGTACTGCTAAAACTGATAATGGCGGTATTCTACAAAAGAAAATACCCATTAACAGGGAAATAGTAAATGAAAACGTATATAAAATATTTTTTACATATGTATTAAGGTTTTTTATGACTGGTTAATGAAAACGTAATGTACTCTTAAACTTTTTATTACTTTTTGACTAGATGATTTGTTGTGTCGAGTGGTCAATGTCCAAAATCTGTGTCTTCAGCTGTGGTGATGCTATGGAAAGTTTTATACATTGATCGTTCAGTCATTTTATCAGTTGATAATTCTTGTGATGAGCGAAACCGGTTCTGACCATTATAAACATATGAAAGTAGTACGAAAAAAATTGTGTTTGGGTTATAAATAATTGCACTCTGTGTTGGATAGTATTCATTTGGTACACTTGAACTTTTATTACGATAGTTTGCACTTTGGATTAGACAGTATTAACTTAGTACACTCAAACTTTGATTTTAATAGTTTCCACTTAGTCACGGAATCTTTTAACAAAGTGAGTTAAGTTTCAGTAGGTTACGTTGGGGTTGGTCTGGTTTGGTTTGTGTAATGTATTCTAATGCGAGGAGCAAAGACAATATAGGCGGCCTAATATAGGGTAGAAGAATAAATTACATCTCATTACAGCTTCGTGCAACTATCGATTTCAAAGTGTGTAGTAAATATTGAGTGAAAACTATTTTATCTATGTGAAAATATTTTTTCGTAAGTGTAATGTATTTCTTCAATGTTAAAATATATTTTGTCATGTGGGATCACTTTGTTGTAAGTGAAAACTATTTTTATGAAAGTGAATATAATCTAAAGAAAAGTCGATTTAATTGTAAGCCATTGTGGTTTATTTTTAAAATATAATGATTTCCCACGAAGAATCAACAGTAACCACCTTCAAAATGATTGATTATTTAATCGATTTACTGATTTCTGTTCAAAGAAACGGACGTCTGTGTTGTCAAAAATCTTCATCTGCCAATCTTGCTATCGGTAATAAATACATGCAACAAAAAATTCTTTTATATACGTCGTTTTACAAAAAAATCAAAAATTAATAAGAATGTATACATAGTAATTGTTTTTTGGGGATATGTTTTTATTACCTTCCTTGTTATTAAGTCGGAGTCCGTAGTATGACTTGACACTACGCTCATTATTTCTTTTAATTATATTTAAATAGTGATTAGACGCTGTTATAATCGGTAAATAGTTTTATGAATTACCTTTCGACATGTGAAAATAAAAATAAGGAAAAACAACTGTAGATACGCTCAACGTATCTCGCGCCACTGGATACTGCCGTATAAAATTAACGAACGGTAAAGCAGTGATGGGTAAAGTAGTGATGGAGGATGGTAAGTGAGTAAGTAGGCGTATTTATTGTTCGCAGAATTGCAATTTATTTGTCGATCAATCAAAAAAATTCATTATAGGTTTTCACGATCACTCGGTTCATATCTTTTAATCCGCGGAGTTAATAATTACTATCAGTAGCTAATAAGGAAGTATAGGTATTAAATCCTTAGTAATCAACAATCTTTATACTAGTTTACGATTGAATTGACATTTAAGAATCTATTTTGTTATGGTTTGAGTTAATATGTTATTTTATCGCCTAATATTGCTGAGGTAACAACTGTTTTGAATAATCTATTGTATCTATTGTTGACTGTTTATAATGATTTGTGCTTTTTTCAATAAGACAAAGCACTTTTTCTATGGATTCAGTGGTAACTTTGTGGAAATTCAAAATTCATGTTTAATATAAAATTTTAAATTGATAACTTTGTTATTCCAGTGGGTTTATCACTTCGCCTTTTTAAGAATCATCTTTTCTTGAAGGGGCAAAACGTGTCACATTAGTGATAAATCCAGTGGAATAACAAAAGTTATCAATTTTATATTTTTAAGGCAAAGTACTTTTTGTTAATATAAAATTAAAGGGTATGGTGGGTTTGTTTCTTTCTACTGAAGGGGCTTGTTGAGGGAAGGGAGTAAGACACAAACAATGAATTACCATAATACTACTAATTCCAAATTGAATACTTGTGTTTGAAGGTGAAAATTCCAAGAAAAATAAATTTAATAAGAATGAACCTCCTGTTCCATTCAATTTTGAACTATAACGGTTTATGTCTTACACCCTCCTGACGTTAAATGAAATAACTCCAATCCACCCTTCAATTTAAGGTTAAAAATTGGAATCATTGTTTACGTTATAAATTAATAACTTTGCGATGTAGTTAGTCTGAAGATGCTTCTTAAAGAAGCGAAACACGTTATGTTAGTAACAAAGCCAGTGATATAACTAAGTGACCAATGTTTATTTCATATTAAAAATAATTTCCACCAAGAAAATACACTTTTTGTTAGTTTTTATCTCAAAAATTCTTTAGATATAACTGTCCAATACGTGCAATCATTTGTCAAAATCAAAAAATCATTTAGATTGTATTTTTTTAACAAATTCCGATATAGGTTATAATATCACTAATATACCTATGACAGAAAACACATGTATAAATCTGTCTCAAGAACTACTCCCAAACTGTGTACAGTAGAGGCCTGAAATCTGCACGTGTAATTCTGGCTGCTATTTTTAGGTAAACTGTGCACCACAGATCTGACTAATTAATGTGTAAAAAAGAATGATAAAATTATCTCAGATATCCATATTTTATACATAACTAGTGAGTACCCGGTATGCGTTGCAATGCCACTCAAAGAAAGAAAGGGTTTATGTTTTAATTCTGTTTATTGAACTGCTTTTGGATTAGAGGTCTGCACAGCCCGAAATTTTGTAGACTTACCCGGTTATAGCCCATCATCTTCAGGTCTGGCCCGACCCGAACCCGAGTTTCAATATCACACTTGTTATAACACAATATTTTTGATTTTCGTCTGGTGCGTACACGAATAAATCAGAAGGTTTTTCCTAGATGTCGCTGTATGTACGTATTTGATTCTTTTTTTCAATTTTAGATTTTCATTTTTTTTTCTTCAGAACCCTTCACGAGTGTGTGCACAACAACTCACCGAAGTTTCATCGAAATCGTATGAATGGTAAAGGAACGCGTAAAGGACAAACAAATATTTATTTTATATAATATTTCCTGGCATGATCACAATAAGTCCTTCCTGAAAGTTTCGTCGCGATCGGTTGAGTAGTTTAGGAGCCTATAAGATCCGGACAAACCAACAAACCAACAAACAGACATTCATTTTTATATATATAGATGTACAAAATATGGATATCTGAGAGGTTTTCATCTATTCCCAGAGTGCAAATATGGAAACTAAGTGGTTGACAATCGATTAGTTTGGATGCAACAATTTTATGCATACACTTTCATAGTGCTGGCTTATATGGTTGAAAAAATCTTAATTAATTAATTTATTAATAAACAAACAAGTCAACAAGAGCATAACTCCAACTTGTTATCGTTGTATTGTCAACCCAGTAATGTTCTGCTTTAAAAAAACCATGTTAGAAATAAGACTTAAATAGTGTTTAAAATAAAATCAATTATATTAACACGGAACCAATATGGACATATAAACAATTGAGAAAGAGATATTTTTACCCTACCTATAATATTATATAATATAGACAAAGAAAAACTGTTGGATATACCAGTTGCGTAAGGGAGTTCAAATAAAGTCTAGCGTACAATTTAAATAATGTTTTTAAAACCGTTTTTATTAATCCTGAAATATTCTCAAAAAATTGACAATAATACATTTTGATTTAAGCTCTCCTTTTTATTGTAGGAATTTTTTTTTAAATTACTAATAGCCTTTTCAAATTTCCCAAAATGATACCTGACGTGTAATCAGACGGTGACCCTCGGGAAATAAATAAACTTCATAAATTTTCACGTTTTTCTTTACGTAAACATCGTGGGCTTTTTAATGAAAAGCTCAAAAAAATGAGGCCTATATGCAAAGCACGTTAATTGCGTGGTAATAATTAAGTTAACGAATACACTACGATTAATTAAACAATGGCTTGACTCAAAGTATATTATAGACTTTGGTGTCGAAGCATAACAAAACAGATCGTTCTGCAATGTGTCAAATTCACTTTATCGTTAATTCGTTCAAGGAAAGGTTCTGCTAATATATTCACTGATTTTTATGACAACCAGAGATTTTTTTATTTTATCTTTACATTGTGATCAGGACCAGTTTCGCTCATCACGAGCATTATCAACTGATAAAAACACAAACATACAGGCTTATTTATATAAAATTGAGTGTAAAAATGAAGATATATAAAACTGATAGTTCATGAACTAAGACAAGAAAATACTGATTAGCAAACAAATTATACATAAATCAAACAAAAGAGTCTACAATTAAAATGTTATGGACCTCTAACAAATCAATAAATAATAATCTGAAATCACAAATATAGCGACATTAAAAGTCCATTAGCTGAGCAAAATTTTTAATGACATTACTAATGCAATAAGAAATAGTGAATCAGGAAAATTATAAGAAAAAAAAAATTAGTGAACCATTTAAAAAAAAACCTTCAGAAAAATTATGAAATAGAAAAGGGAATAAATAATATCATTATTATCCAAATTCATACAAGAAAAAAGTTTTACCCATAGCTCGATGCTGAAAATGTCCAACTTTCTAGGCAATGCTGTTGCAACTGGGGACACATATAACCGACGTGAAAAACAAGTTTTAAGAAGAAAAAAAAATGTTTGGTTGTGGCTTAGGCCACGTAGATAAAAATTGGGAGCATATAAGTTGACCCACTGTAATCGAATGTCGTCATATACATAGCGTCGATTTTTCTCTTATTCGAATGTCACTGCGGTGGCGGCAAGGCAATGAAATGTAATTTGTAATGTATATTTTAATAATTTTAACTCTATGAATTCGATAGTACCACTTCTTTTTTAACCATTGATTATAATTTGCTTTTATGGCGTCTATTGCCAAGGGTAAATAGTCTTGCAAATTTTAGGATTATAAACTCGTTCTCAAAGAAGACGAGAAAAAAACTTAAGTATCGAAAACGATCCTCTTGCTTTAAGAGAGTGAAACGATAGCATTCCTAAAAGAAATTGGGTTATGTAGTAGATACTATTTAATAATGTAAAATTGGTAGTTCATTTTCTCATTATGTTTTATTATATTAAATAAATTTTGTATTTTTACTCCAGACCAGGGGCGACGAATTTTTTCCTGTCGGAAGACCGCACTCATTTACCTTAAAATCATTATTTTGTAAATAATGAAGGAGATCAGTGAAGTTTATTTATTTATGTATTTGTTTATTTCATTCAATATGTCGCACTTGAAACCCTATAATGCCGCAAATTACCCCCGGTCTGACTTTTTTTTCTAATAATAATAAACAAAATAAAAGTCATTATAATTATTTAAAGAAATTCTGCATTCTTGAATGATATGAATGCCAAAATTAATAAAATATTCCACCCACATTTGCGTAATAGTGTAAACAAGGTCTATTTCTGTTTAAGTAATTTTACCTTAGTGACACCCTTAACAAACAGATAGGGCCTGTTTCATTAACGAAACTCTACCACCGGGAAAATATGTCCTGAAATTTAGTACAAAAAAAACCTTCGTTGGCATTTCGCATTTTGTGAGACAGATGTCGTTGTATATACGCCGTGTAAAAAGATTTGTATAAAAGATTATAAACAAATTTTAGACATGCTTCTACATTACCTTTTTTATGAAAAGATCTTTCCGCGTTTGTAAAAACCATTATTTTTATATTTATATTTTCCATAATAATTTGACACTAGTGTTTTTTAAAAACTAATAAAGAGCTCGTTATTCGGTTAGAATAGCTAGCACACGCAGATGTACACGATCAAACGATAAAAACCATATAATGTGTTTCGAGAATAGATGCCTGCGTCGGTTTGATTATGATAGGAACTTTAGAAAGATTAAGGAACGTAGTAAAAAGCGCCCTGTTATGTCAGTGGTCCAGAGAACCTCAATCCAGCTTGCCTCTTCTTCAGGCCGGTTGGATTCCGGCATCCTGGACAACCGTTGGCTACTACCCATAGAATACACTCTGCGAAACTGAAGGATGCTAAGGGGAAGCAAACCAACTGACAAGTAACGCCACGTGCTGGTCATATCGATCGCCCATTTCATTAGTCAGACAACTCCAGAAAATAAAATTTGATTTAAATATGCACTTACATGTAAAATTTTGCGCTCTATTTGATTCAGTACTCAGATAATTCAAAAATGCCACAACAAAATGCTAAGGCGGATAACCTTCTAAAGAATTAACAAAATGTGAATATTTTTAGCTAAACTTGGAAATTACCTAAACACCTGTTGAGCTACAAATGTTTTTTTTAATTAGTATTGCCGTATTTTTCTGTTGTTTGAAAGTGATGAGTAAAAGTCATAAATATACTACACAATTATCATATACCTGTTCTTCAGCAGTCACCACTATATTAATTATTGATTAAAATTGAACTTGTCGCCAATTTGCGTCATTATGCACTGTAGGGTTAAAGTCAATATTGTTACATTTATCGCAAAATATTTAATTCCAGAAGAAATATAGAATAAAGTGAAGTGATATTTCGAATTCACGGCAACTATATATTTAAAAATAGTTCTAACGACATCAACTTGACTATTTTGTACCTAATTATAAGTTATTCAAAGTTATACAATTTCAATGACATAAATTAGATTATTTAAGTTAACTAATATCTGAATCGTACATATCGTCGTTATTCTGAAAGAACTGAAAAATACTAGTTTAAGTGATTGGACTTTGAATTTTTTTCATTCAGTTTGTTTGTACAAAACTGTTTTTAAGTAAAAGTATAATTTATAAAAATAAACGTATTCTTTCATATAGTAGAGTTCAAAATAAGAAACTAATTCAATATTTCATTTCTTCGATGTAGTTTTTTTCCAGAACAGCGACGATGTTTACCAGAAAAACTTAATTATGTGTAATTTAATTTAATTTCATAATCCGTTAATTTTTTAATGACTCAGCAAAACCAGTGGTATGTTAGATAAATTTTTTAATACACCTTTTTTATTACGTTTCGTTTTAATTCTTCTTACAATACACATGAATGATCTGTCAAGTACAAAAGCTTAGAAGTATTCATATCAAGTAAATCATTATATGATTATATATATATATATATATGGGCGTTTTGAGCAAAAGCTATGTTATATCATAGGTATTATACGAGTTTATAAACAGATTAGACCTAATTGTTTTGCTTAAGAAAGTTCGACTGTTACGTTGAAACTTTTGCATAGATTTTCGCATTCGAATTAAAATTGGGATACCTGCAGCCCACTCGTGAAAGTAAAATTAAGTAGGGTGACTTATATTCAGTCTGGCCACTGATCTATCGTAACGTAATGGATCGTTAATCACACTTTTGAATTTAAAATTATTCTATGGTTCATAAGTAAACACAATATTTCTTACTATAGAATGTCTGGTAAAATTAAAAACAAATGAAAATAAAACAGAACACATTGTATTTAAATAATAAATTAACATATTTTTTATTGTTAGTAATGTGGATATTGTAATAATTTTATCACAAACAAATCTGTTTTTACTGAGTACGCATATTGATAATCATTTTTATTTGGAAGTAAGGATAAAGAAGGATATTGTACGATACACGTCAGTGTATGTTGCAAATACAAAAGATGAATTACGTTATTTTTAAAGAATATTTTAGGTTCATCTGAAAGTAGGTTGACTGCCCTAGCCACTATCCACATCCTATCTACAAAAATACATAGACTCAAATAACGTTCTTCATAAATCAGAACATGATGGTATTGAAATATAATTTTTAACCTTGACACGTTCTCCTTTCAATATTTTTGTCGACTCCGTGGAGCATTTAATAGCGTCTAAGTAAATTGACTGAAGACGTAAATTGGCCTTTCGTTATATTCGTAGTCATGAATGTTTGTGATGTCTAAAACTCCCTCCCACCCATCCGATCCTTAAAAAACAGAGCAAATAGCGAGAGCAATAAGCTAACCACTAGTTCTGTCCTAACCCTATTCTTCTATTCCTTCCTTCTTTGAAAAAACAGAGGTTTATCAACTGAATTGCAAGCAGTTCTCATAGAAAACTGCTGAGATACCTAAAAAAAATACACGGATAATCAGAAGAATAAAACAATCATTATAATTTATGTATCCTCACTATTTCAATGCATACTGCGCTTACCCTATCGTGGGTTGAAATTATAAGGACAGGAATACAGAAATAAGATTATGATTATAATCTACTGTAATATTATATTTCAAAAACATGTTTTTATTTTGTTCGTGTTGAATGTACACTCAATAATAAAATACGTTATTGCCAATTTCAATTCGATACGTCTTAGTTTCAAGATTATTGTAATTTAAGTATCACTTACATAACGATATTTTGGATTAAGAGGTTTCCACAGGTATAAATATAAGTATAAAATTTGTCCGGGGGAAGACATTGCTGTATAAATGTATAAATTGGACTGGAATTTACACAGGAACACTCAATTGCGGTAATGATGTTATTCCTTTCAATTCGTCTTTCATACGCAAATTTACATAATGTGTTTTCTTTCTTATTCGGGATTCATTATCACTTCGACTTCCACGTGGAGCATATTATATAAAAGTGGTAGTGAACCTTTCTGAATAATTATCATGCCAGACAGAAAAACGATATTTTAAATCAAGTTGTACATCAACATAATAAGCGCATAGCTTTTAATAAGCAATATCTTTTAAAATCATGTAATTATGTGGAGAATATGGAGAAACATAACCTAAACTTACCTCCTAATGGAGGTATCTCAAAAGAAGTTTTTTTTATTTTAAAAAATAAAACACAATTCATTTGTACTACTTCCACATATTTATGATGATCAGGACCGGTTTCGCTCATCACGAGCATTATCAACTGACAAAAATACAAATATAACAGGCTTATTTATATAAAATTGAGTGTAAAAATGAAGGTATTTAAAACTGATGGTTCATGAACTAAGACAAGAAAATACTGATTAGCAAAAAAATTATACATAAATCAAATAAAAGAGTCTACAATTAAAATGTTATGGGCCTATTGCCAATCAATTAATACTAATCTGAAATCACAAATATTAATTGATTGGCAATATGTCCATAACATTTTAATTGTAGACTATTTTATTTGATTTATGTAAAAATTTTTTACTAATCAGTATTTTCTTGTCTTAGTTCATGAACCATCAGTTTTAAATACCTTCATTTTTACACTCAATTTTATATAAATAAGTCTGTTGTATTTGTATTTTTATCACTTGATAATGCTCGTGTTGAGCGAAACCGGTCCTGATCATTATAAATATGTGAAAGTAGTACAAATGAATTGTGTTTTATTTTTTAAAATATAATGTCTTTCCACCAAGAATTGACAGTTAACACCTTAAAAGTGAAGTTTTTTTATTATAACTCTTTGCTACTCAGTTGCTAAATTTGTCTTGCTTAGAAGAGAGTAGGGATAAAAGGATGTAACTACGACAAGATTAGTGGTTATCTGAACCCTCTCGCTAAGCAGGAAAGAATTTTGAACATCACATACATTCATGCCTTCGAACACGCCTTCTAAATAGATTAAAAAATCAATTCATAAAACTCTCCGTACTGGAATTTCATATAACGAATCCAGAGGAATAGGGTTAATTGTATCTTAAACAAAGATGATGAGGACTTTGTGACCTAATGGTGATCGTTATCTCGTATAACTGATTCAAACATGCTGCTAATCATTCTTATCTCAGATAATAATGTTCCATAAATGCGGGCATACCCTGAGGTATTTAAAGCATATCACAGATATTCACTTTGTAAGAAATAACTTCTCACTGTGCAGACACACAGAGTAAAACTAATTTTGACCTTTTTGTTATTGAATATGATTTTAAAATATTAATAGCCAGTTCATGTAGTATATCTTAAAATTGAGCCCTCTAGATGCTAAGTGAAGTGATAAAAAGGTAAAACTTGTTTATTAAAAGCTTTTATGCAATGATCTTTGTACATTCATTTACTCGTTACTGAATTTAACTTCTTACAGAACAATATACTTTTGCGGCCTGTGTTTTCTTAACTCACTTCACTTTTATGATATTTTACATGTATTTAGAATACCAACACGCACCCAACTATTTTTTTTCTAAAATATCAATTGGCTCACTTGACTTCTCATTGGCTAAACTCATCTTATAGAAAATGCATAATCTGTATACATATATATGCCAGGTCTGTAGTCGAACACCTTTGTCCTCAGCCGCAGCAATCATGAGCTAAAAACGGACAGCTTTATTAATTCGGTTTTCAATCAATGTACGCCGGTGGAAAGCTTTTTTTATTTTTTAACTAATTGATTGGTCGGCTCCATAGCGATCGTAGTGATCACAGGTTCAAATCCCACGGCAAGTTTCATACAATTTATGAATTTCTGTTTGAATGCATGGATGATTTGATGCAAGCGATCTGATTCTAAAAACGGGGCTTAGCAAGATCGATTGCTAACCACTATTCCAGTCTCATCTCTATTCTTCTACTCCTAATCTCTTCAAAAATAGGAAAGTTAAGCAACTGATTAACAAACAGTTCTCGTAGAAAAACTTCTGTTGACATACCTCCATTAAGACACCATTTTAATTGATGGACTATATTTTGGTTTCGTGGTACAGTGGTTAACATCATTGGCTAGGGTTGCGGATATCTCGGGTTCAAGTCCCGATACAGACAATTTCGTAGATTGATTATCTAATCGATTTACCGATTTCTGTTCGTAGTCATGAATGTATGGTATGTCTAAAATTCCGGAGCATTCCAGAGAGCGATTAACTAACCACTAGTCCTGTCCTAGCTCTATCCTTCCATCCCTACTCTCTTAATAACGAGCAGTTCTCGTAGAAAAACTTCTGTTCAGATACCTCCTTAGGAAGCCATATGCTCCACGTTGGGAGCGGAAATCGTAAGAAATAAAAATGTATTTTGTGGGTGTCCAATAAACAACGGTCTGCATCGCTATTTTCTCATTTCAATTTTAAACATTATTATCAATATTATTGATGGAATATATTTTGCTAGTGTTACATGAGGTACGGTCTTCGGCGATATTTAAAATTTCCACCTTTTCAATTTATTATTGCTAGGCTGTATTTCATTGGTGATATTTTCAACATTACACCATAATAACGGCAATATCTAAATGTTAGCACCCTCTATCCCGGGATAAGCTGGAAAATAATTACTAGTAATTTATTAATCTCTTAAGACTTAACAGAAATAATGTATACAAAATTTTATATGGTCCTGTTGTTGTTTTGGTTCTTTCAACTTTATCATTATTAGATTAATAATAACAATCTATACAATTTTGCATGTGCGTAAGTAATTACGTACTTCAGAAGCTGTTTTCTAGAAATATGATAAAGTTATTGACGAGTTTGTATACGGCTTAAATAAACTACGAGGGAATACATAATGTGTAAGATAATCCTAAACATAAAATCATTTACAATCCTTTAGTATATGATGTGTATATTATATTCCTCTGATATGTACTCAGATAATATATTCCACACTAATATAATATTACCGCAGGGTTTGTAATCTCGATCGGTATGAATACACAATATCTCGCAAATCGTAAAACGAACCGAAGTAATTCACCACAAATTATTTAATCTTTGATATCGATTTTAATTTTGTATGTATTATTATTTTTACGTGTTTGTTCGTTTCACAAATGCACACTACAATAGATAGTTAATATACATACAATAATAAACATAATTGAAACATAACATGCCCACTCCCAATTTGGAGTAAATGTATCTTCTCCTAATGGAGTTCTTAGCAATAGTTGTTGTACGAAAATACTTGCATTATTCAGTCACTCAACGGGTCTTTATTTTTTCTAGATAAGGATGGAGGTAGAGGCTAGATTTAATTAGAAGTAAGATAATCGCTCTCGTTATTCCCTGATCTTAGAATCATCATAATAATACAGACATTCGTACACAAATCCATGAATCTATTGGAAAAATCGATTTACGAAAGTGTCTTTACTGGAATACTAACATGTGGAAAACGTAACCGAGAAGTACAACTTTGACTAGTTGGCTTTAGGTCCGACATTCTTTTATTTATTTGCGTTTATATAATTTAAATAAAATATCTGGCATTACAACATTGAAAATTGGAAAATCATACGATATAAACTTAACGAGAATTTTTATATATCACTCCAAGATTACGAATTTAAATTGAAAAATCTAAATTTCATTTTAACCTTGCTGGGAATTGAACCAGGACCCACCTGGTTGCTAGGGAAAAGCTCTTACCACTAGACCACATAGACCAACGATTTATATACTGAAAGTGTAATTAATGAAATATATCGTCGTTGTTCTTGAAGAAGACACTAATTGCAAAACAGTAGTTTTGAGTAATTGGACTTTGAAGTTTGTCAAATGCTTGAAATGCCATACGTTTTCCATTTTGTTTGTTTGTACAAAACTGTTTTTAAGTAAACGTATAATTTATAAAAATAATTTAGCTCTGCCATACGATATAATTTGAAATAAGAAACATTTTGATATAACTAACTCAATATGTTATTTTTTCGATTTAGTGTTTTCTTCCATTACAGCAACGATATATTGTAAATATTCCACATTTTTATAATGCGAGCATAATCAACTGATGAAGCACAAATATTATCAAAGCTGTTAATAATTAAAAAGTATATCGAACAATTGGTTAAAGATCTATGACAAGAATTCACAGATAATCAAACAAATTATAGGTAAACGAAATAAAATAGTCTGTAATTAAAATGGACCTCTTACGGACGAATAACTAATAATCTGAAAAGAAAGATTAAGCCACATTAAAAATCAATTATGTGATCAAATCAGTCATGATCATTTTAAAAATATAAAACTAACGCTTCTGTCATTTAATTTATTCGTGTTAAACGTATACCACATAAATATTTCTGCATAACTCCGTGAGACATCGATATTTGGCTGTTATCTAAAAAGATATTCATAATTATAAATAAAATCTGTTTTATATGTAAATATCAACTAATTAAAATTATCACTGTTTTCGTTTGATGTATATTAACGGAACAATACTATGTAAATATCTCTACACAGCAAGTCCCTTAGACTTAACTACACTGGGCCATATGACAATGTTACGTTGCCCCTAATAATTCTCAATCCAAAATTTGGAAGAACAGAACATTACCACTTGGCTAGGGTAGTCTGCAATATTTGATCTCATAATAGTGTGATTGAAATAAATTTATTCTAGCAAATTGAAACTAGTCTGTAGTAACAAATAATTTGATTTTAAGTTTTCGAGAAAAATATGGATTTATGATTATTCAGCCATTACAGAGATTTAATCTTTGTTACGTGCCTCTCTAATTTTTATGACCGTCTATGGTTTTTAACGAACATATTTGATTCAATTTTTTATTCCAAAAAACTATGAAATTCAATTTGTCGAACAGAGCATAAAATAACTCAGAAATTTGTTTGCCTTAACAAAGACCTCGACCCTTGTTAAATAAAAATGTTATTTTCAATATATAATTATAATTAATATAGCTAATTAATAAAGTTTAATATCGTTCTTTCCATTATGTCTTTATGATTATGATTTTACATATTATTGAAACGTTTCTTTCTCCATTGTTATTCGGTAACCGTAAAGATACTTAAAACCGTTAAAATATTATTTTATTCAACAGATTGAAAATGTTCGTTATGTTTTTTTATTATATTTGATAATGCTGCTTTATAGCAATCAACATTAACGTAATATTTATTAAACATATTTTTCAATTCACTTGGCACATATCGGGAAAAAATGATTTATTTCTGTACAATAATAGCTAGTAGACATTCTTATAAATTCTAAAAAAATCTAATGTACAGGTAAATAAAATTTTTATTCGTATTTCTTCGTGTAATTTTGTAGTTGGTTGATTTAATTGGCATTTACTTAGTAGAACTCCATTATAATAGGATCAACATACCACCTATTGTATGCCTATTTTTGTACAATACAAATTAATATATTATGTAATCAGGGCAATAAAAAAACATTAATTCATTAATCTTACTTAAACCATTATAAGAAACTCAAGTAAAAACGCATAATCAATAAAATTTTAATGCGTTTACTTCAACGATTAATTCATAAGACCATGTAAGTTCTTTTCCAAAAAACATAATTGGTACGTTAAATATTTTAATTTTAAATAAACGATACGATGCTGGAATAAGTGAGATGGCATAATAGTGTCAGTTAACTGATATATATTTCGGCTTCACGCTATTGCTAGAACTATGTTGAAACGTAATTTAGCTTAGCTATATATATTGTTTTAGAAGAGATAGACAATATTATTTTAATAAAAACATTCAATATTTTATGTTTAAATAGAAGTTATGATGTTGAAATAAGTAAGATGACTGATCTCTTCTAAAACAGTATATGTAGCTAACCTAAAATAAGTTTAAGCATAGTTCTGGCGATTAACTAACTATAAAATTTTGTAAAACTGAATAATTCGATATTTTACCGCATAATGTTATTTTTAATGCGATGAACTTGTATGTATTACACTGGAGATCATGTCTCTTCAATGGTACATTAAGTCCACAATAAATATGTATAAAATAAGTTACAATAAGAAATAATAATAATAATGTAATATGTTAATACTACAAAAAAATCAAAGGTATAGGGCTCCCTTCATTGCCTTCTTGCATAAAATGACATTGTGACTCGGGTATATTATTATGGCCCTCCGGATAATAACAAGCATGAGTGGATGATCATCATCATCGTCTTCTATATTTAATTTTTGATTAATAACTAATTCGTGACAAAGTGACATATTATTTTCTTGAGATATCCTATAAAAATTAGTGTTCTTTATTGTGGTTTCCGTTTCTTCAGATTTGACGTAAAATAAATGGTGACCTAATCAATCAGAATTGTCTCTATATCTTTAAGAAGTCGGTATTTTTATATTCGAAATTAGTTTTTTGCAATAATTTTTACTGCTCATAGTTCCATATATGGTACATTTCTTGTTGACTTAACCACATATTCTGAACCTCTACGTCAATACTTCCCAAACTATGGGTTCCTGGGGAACTAAAAGTATTTAATTATGTTTTTTTTTTCTCTTTTAGTGTCTTTACTATCAATTCTTGGTGGAAAGGCATTATATTTTAAAAACAAAACACAATTTTTTGTACTACTTACACGTGTTTATAATGATCATGACCAGTTTCGCTCATCATGAGCACTATAAACTAATGATTTTTTTCCTTTTACTTATGTATATAGTTGACTTGAAACTAAAATTGTCTAAGTGAATAAACAGGATATTAAGAATATAAAAAAAAATGGGGAGTTTTATTTCATAGTTAAAATTTATTTGGATATACATGAAGTCATAATATTTAATAAAGAATAAAAATATTCAAAGAATCTCAAATAAAATTGACTTTTAAAAATGCACTTAGCAGATTTTAGTTGTAAGATGACGATATATTCTCTTCGGCCTTTGTCGTCTAGTGGGTCCTGGTTCAAGTCCCAGCAAGGTCAATATCAAATTAAGAATTTTACAATTTAAATTTGTGATCTTGGACATGAATTATTTTCCAACTTTCAAAATATTTGGCGCATTAACTATCACTTGGAATGCCAAATATCTTTTTTTGAAATCTTGAAAATGTTGTCTTTGAGGCTTTATAAAAAATACTTTTGACATTATTATGAATTAATTAAATTTTCGGTGTATGGAGCCACGACTTATGTTTTGCAAATGCTGTGTGCCGTGAAACGAAAAAGTTTGGGAAGCACTGCTCTGAGTCATCATTCAATATTATAACTTGACAGGTTGTTAGTGACCTATACCATTTCATGGTCTATTTCTCTAGCCATGTTAATGTTTGACAATTTTCCGGACATATTAACAAACTAATAATAATAAAGACTTATGGTGCAATATATTTTATCACTTGTCATATCAAAGACCAGACAATATTAATCGCAATAAATATTATTGAGTTTAAAAGATATATTTAAATAATGAAACCATATTATTTTAAAAACATTGTCCACTCTCGGTGTTCTTCTTCCATATTTGCTCCCTATATGAAGAGTTCCCAGAGTCCCTCAGCTCCACCGAGTAGATCCTATGAATAGTACCCGATGGTCTCCCGGGACGCCGGAATGCCACAGGACAAAAGAAAAGGCAAGCAGGATTGAGGCTTTCCGGAGGTATCCGCAGCACGTGACCCAGCCAGCTCCAACGTCTCTCCATAACCGCCGATGTGACAGGCGTTGCCCGGTCCGTTCCCAAATCTCCTAATTCCTCACGAAGTCAAACCACTCCCAATATCCAACGCAAGCATCTATTCTCGATGCTCAGTATAAGGTTTTTTTGAGACTTCGTCAGGTGCCATGTTTCACTACCGTAAAGCAGCACAGGTAGAATGCAAGCGTTGAAAAAACAGTATTTGGTTTTGATTGTGTACAGCTGCGTGTCCCAGACAGTCTGCATTGAGTTAAATGCAGCTCCGGCTATTCCTAATCAGATAGCGGGCTCCTTTTTTTCCCTCTTGGTGTTAATATGTTATTAATAATGATTTTTTATAAGGTGGTTCACAGGGTTCTCTGTTTAGAAAAAAGTTAACTAATCTTTACGCTTTTTCTGCACCATCTTTAGTATCAGATATGATAAAAATGATCCAAAAAAATAATATATTAATGTGTCCATTTTGCGATTCGAACCCATACAGAGCAGGGTACGATAAAATGCCACTCCACTATAGTGACCCGCAATAGTTTCCCGATTACACATGATTACTATAAATACTATTTTTTTAATCGCATCCGCTCCAAATGTGGAGTATATGGCCTCCTAATCGAGGTATCTCAATATAAATTGTTCTAGGAGAATTCATTGTTACACAGTTGCCTAGTTGCAGTTTTTTTCAATGAGAGTACGGATAGAAGGATAGGGCTAGAAGAGAACTAGTGGTTATCTAATCACTCTTGCTCCCCCCCCACCTTCTTTTTAGCATTGAATGAGTGGGAGAGAGTTTCAGACATCACAAACACCCATGACTTTATTTGGAAATCTATAAATCGATTGAAAAATGAATTTATGAAATGAACCCTTGAGATTCGTAACCAAAGCCAATGGTAATAGATTTTAACTTGCCAATATTTTATTATGATACCAGTTTTTGTGGTTAAGAAATACTTCGTAGATTCTGAAAATATAATTGTACTATTTACAATGCTATGGTAAGTTACTGAAAATTAAATCCAAGATAAAAATAAATCTTCAAAAGAGAAATGGGTCTCAGGTTTAAATCAATTAAAAACAAAACAAGTTCGTTGGGTAAGGTTATTCAAAAATGTAAAATTATATAACCTCAATATTGAAAAAAATTCTCCAACTATTTCATTTATATTTCAATGAATTAAAATACATTCTACTAATAGACGTCATTATCTCACGCACAAACGCGTTATACAACATTTTTACGTTATAAACCTAACGAAGTTTGCTTATTAATAGCATTTAAATCCTTCCTGTACGCAACATTAATTCAAACAAACGACAAACTTTACGCACGCCAAAATAAACCTTTTGACAACGTTCCCATACCAGGTGAACAATTTCAAAACATACATGGCCCCGTAAAATCGTTTCAACTTTTTAAATAGTAATTAAGAACAGTTAAAATCAAAGTCAATCTACGTCAGAGTGCCGTAACGCCTTCAGAGCGTTGCATTTGTAAAGGTTATATATATTGTACGCAATGTTAGTTATTCTACCTTACCTCTACAGCTGCGTAGAGCCGTAGAAGCGTAGCTATAAAAGGAGCGGTTGGCTACGATTGGGTGTCACTTGACGATTATACAGTAGCCGTAAAACTCTTGACTGCTACAGTTTTTCTCAGTAAGCTGTTCGAGCTTTGTTGAATATTTTAAGCTTTTTTTGTTTTCTATAACTTATCACAGTTTCTTTCATTTATTCTGTATAATAAAATATTGAGACAGTTGAAAGCCGTGGTGCAGTTATCTCATTTTCAGGTGAGTGATATTTTATTATTATTTTTAATACACTAATCATCAGTCAGCGCCTTACGATTTTTTATGTATAAAAATATTTTTACTAATTCAGAATATGAAATAAATTTTTAAATTGAGGTTTTCATTAAAAACAACGTTTTAATATTATAATCAAGAAATTTCAACAATCATTTGCTAATAAACTTCATAAAATTCTATACGTGTTTTTTATACTGCAATTAAATTTCAAGTCACGAATATTTGATCGAATATCATTATTGAAAGATTTTAAAATATAATTTTTGTATGTTGTAGTTTATAAAAGTATAAAATCTGCCTACTTACATTACAAACTAGTTCTGTATTCAACAATTTATAAATGCTTAGTATTTAAAAACACTTTTACAATAATGTTCAGTATTCACAGATTTTTGTATTTTAATAATTTATTAATTGCTATCGTAATATTATTTTTCGATTGGAAAAAATTTTAGTTTTACTGAGAAAGAAAGGTTATAGTTATTGTAAAAAAGTTGCTGAATCATCGATTGTAAATTATTTTTCAATAATAGTGAAGTAACAGTAAAGAAGTTTTTTTAATTTTATTATTTTATTTATCGTAAGACGTCGCTCATATATTCATTAATATAAAATATTATCATTTAACAGGTCAAACTAATAAATTGTATTTTAATTAAATAATAAATAAATAATGTCTTAACACAATAAAATCCTAAGTCAACGTACAATTTCGTCAACCATTAAAGCAATTATTTAGATATTTGCGTAAATTCTGTCAGTCTAACAATCACGCTTTATTCAATTAATACTTGACTGAGATAACTTGAGCCAGAAAAATATTTTCACCATCGCGTAAATATAATTTGAGTCTATTTGAAAAGGGTTGAAAGTTTCAAAGCATATTTTATGCAAAAACAAAAAATAGATGATTTTATACTTCTTTTCACCAGAGTGAAAAATGATACAACACAAAGGCGATGGTAGTTAAATATGAAGCAAATTTGATTGATAAACCATGTCAGAATTTTTTAGTACGCTTTCAGTACATACATATATACATATAGTCAAACTTAGATGATTATCTATTCCGTTCTCTGCTAATTTCTTATGAAAGCTTCATTAACTTTTCAAATAAATCTAATATAATGATAATTGTTATAAAAAAGAACTCATTAGTATTATTTTAAATACAAACTTCACTCGTTTTGACTAGCAAGTAGTATAACTATTAAAACACGTCAATTTGATACTTAGAAAGATTTTCCGTGAATCTCTAGCGTATTGAAAGGACTAAAGATATATAATTCGGAAACCAGGAAATTTTTGTAAATATTTAAATTGGTTGACAAAATACGAAAGAGTTCTGCAACTTTATTTAATTAGTAATCACTATAATAAGCAAAAAGGGTAGTGCAATTTATGAATTTTTTTGGAAAAACGATGATTCAACAAAACAGTTATTACATAATCTACGCTAATTTTTATAATTTCATTTTTTTAAATATATCACAATAAATATATAAAAACAGGAAATTTTTGCCACAATTAAAAATCCAACACGATGATGCATGTTTTTTTTTAAATATTTGTAAATTATTTACGATAAATATTTAACATTCAATTATTTTTTTGTCTTTATGCGGAGGATAAACAGTGATCAATCTACAACTTTAAAATGATATATTTTATGAAACCTTTTACATTCTTGTAATATAAACATATATTCCTATAAAATTAACGAATATTCCAATCGTTTTGTATAAATTTACCAGAGCTTGTTTCATATTGAAAATCGTATATTTTTAACAAGCTTAATCATTTCTAGTGGTAAGACACATTATAAATACATTTTTTTTTAAATATTCTATGACATGTAAAGGTGATTAAACTTATAATTTAAATATGAATGCGGGTAATGTAAGGGTCACGATATCGGCTTCGTTTAACGATAAAAATAAAGAAATAACACGGTCACAAAAAGATTAATAATGTAGATATTAATAACAATAATTGAGAACCGTATTCAAAAAATGGAATTTTTCTAATATTTAAAAAATTGTTTTAACGGCTTTGAAAGAACTTTATTAAGAGTTTTAATCATTTGAATTGGGTTAATTGTCAATTATTTGTGAAAAAAAGTTATTCATACCCTATATATACAACACAAAGTGGTTACATGATCAGAAAAAGTTTAATTTGTTGAAACGCTTATTCCACATGGTTGAAATTGCTCGTCCGCAGAGCATAATAATTTTAAAAAATGTTAATAAAAAGTACTACAAATTCAAGACATCGACTGAGGGTGCTTGATGGAATTTCAATATCAAATTTTAATTATTGATATTTTGTACACTTCCATGTATTTTGTCACTAACGACCCAGGTTTCGCCTTTCGGCATCTTCAGGCATTCGAGCACACGAATAGAATCGAATTGTCAATTCGAATCCAATCGTGCGCTCGAATGCCTGAAGATGCCGAAAGGCGAAACCCGGGTCGTTAGTGACAAAATACACGGAAGTGTACAAAATATCAATAATTCAAATTTACTACAAATTTATTCACATGTTTTAAAGAATATGCTTTTAGAAAACTATTTAAAAATGGTCTTATAAGTTTTTTCTTTTAATGTTACCAAAGAAATTTAGAAAGATTTTATAAAAAAATGAAATATATCGTATTTTATTGCGTGTTATCATTTTGGCTGCTTAAATATTGAGATTTCGTAACAAACACGTTTGTGTTTTGTTGTTTATCGATTTCTGTATTAATTATTTATATTATATTTATAGTTATATTGGTTTATATCATAATTAAAATATCTGTTTTCTTGAGATTTTGTACACTTCCGTGTATTTTGTCACTAACGACCCGGGTTTCGCCTTTCGGCATCTTCAGGCATTCGAGCACACGAATAGAATCGAATTGTCAATTCGAATCCAATCGTGCGCTCGAATGCCTGAAGATGCCGAAAGGCGAAACCCGGGTCGTTAGTGACAAAATACACGGAAGTGTACAAAATATCAATAATTCAAATTTACTACAAATTTATTCACATGTTTTAAAGAATATGCTTTTAGAAAACTATTTAAAAATGGTCTTATAAGTTTTTTCTTTTAATGTTACCAAAGAAATTTAGAAAGATTTTATAAAAAAATGAAATATATCGTATTTTATTGCGTGTTATCATTTTGGCTGCTTAAATATTGAGATTTCGTAACAAACACGTTTGTGTTTTGTTGTTTATCGATTTCTGTATTAATTATTTATATTATATTTATAGTTATATTGGTTTATATCATAATTAAAATATCTGTTTTCTATCATGATCGACATAAAACATTGAACAATTTCAAAAAAATATACGAAGAATAAAACGTTTATTATTGAATTATTATTAATATATTATTAAGAAACAAGGAAACCTATATTAACTATGAAAAGTTTTCTTGTGTAAATATGTTCAAAGCAGAGCAAAATTCTATTATGTCAATTTCATTGTTTTTATTCGTACAACAGATACAGCTAAAGAAGGTATTTGACTTCTTCTTTATAAACAATTTTAATTCATGCGGGTTATCTTAATAAAGAAAAAACAATGGACTTTTGGTTGAAATAACTTTCTTGTTATTATAAATAACTAATATTTAGTACGCTGAAACCACTGAGAAATTTGTATTGTAGACATTGAATCAAAACAGATTACATTTAATCATATTTGATCTAAAATAAATTTCAAATTATTATATAAAACGTGCTTAATGCGTTCATTTTATTGTATGATTACTCCAAACAATAGCGTAATAAAAATGCATTATAATATCTTAAATCAGATTCCTACTCTTTTTTTTAAGTAAGTGTTTTTAAATTAATACAAAAGCATAAAATTATTCAAATAGATCGATCGATAAATGTAAATTTTTTTGACACCTGTTTATATAAGGAATAATTAATTATTGATTTTATTTCCATTTTTTAACTGACTGTAGTTACTACTCTCATCAAACTCATTAAAGTTTTATTTTAAACTACATCACAGAAATTTAGATTCGGATAAAATAGTATTTAATCAAACTATTTTAAATCAAATTTCGATGGACTCAACACGGTTTGTGATAAAACAAAGTTTTACATTAAGATGAATACAATCAATCAAATTGTTTTGTATTAATCATAACTTTTCGTCCTTTTTTTACTTCACTGTACGTTTATTGATAAGAAAAAAGGTCACACAAAAAAACACTAATAACATTACATAAGTGACGGAAAAAAAATATTTTTCGATGCTTTATTTAAAATGTTCAAATTGTTATCTTAAATCATAGATTGATTGAATTCATATAAACTTGGCTAAATTCCATTATATTTATTTAAAAATAACAAAGTATTCATTATCTTTTGATTGAATTGGCATTTACGTGGTAGAACTTCATTATAATAGTATAAAATAACAAAGTATTTAGTTCTACAAAATTTTTGTCAGGTAGTTGATAGCTGTTTTAGCTTTATGCCATCGTCAGAGCTATAGTTCTGACGCTGGCGTAAAGCCTAAATAGCTATCAACTACCCGATAAAAATTTTGTGGAACTAAATACTTTGTTATTTTATCGTATTATTCATTATCTATCTACAAGTTCAGTTTGTTGATAGCTATTTTGGTTTTACGCCATCGACACATAACTTCTAATCTAGAGCTGGTATATCTACATCTGTGTGTTAAGAACTTTAAGCCTAATTTCTTAGAAAAACTAGAAAACAATAGATATAATCAGGATAATAATCTCCTTAACGACCAAACAAACATCAATTCATCCCACTTTAAGAAGCTTGCGTAAATACGCATAATAAATAAGTACATTTTCAATGCACTTACTTACACGATTAATTAATAATACCGTGTACGTTCCTTTTCCTAGAACAACACAAAAACAGGATTAGTAGATTAAATATTTTAATTTTAGATAAATGTTGGAATAGGTGAGATGGTATAATACTGAATACTTCGCCTAAAACAGTATACATAGTTAAGCTGAATTAAGTTTAAACATAGTTCTGACAATGGGGAGAAACCTCAATAATTATCAATAAACTGAGAAAATTCTTTTAGAACTGAATGATTTACTAGTTTTTCCTATTACAAGCATAGAGAAGCTAATATTTAGCAGTGAATTAATATTTATAAAAATTAAATCGAATAGAGAAACCTAAAGTAGTATCTGTGTTCGACCATTATTCATTTTTATTGAGTTTAATGTTTTACACCTACTCTGGGAACAAATTGAAACAAAAGTTTCTTTCTGTTCCGTCTTTACTGTATTGTTTTAAGCGTTTAAGGTATGAATTGAAATTAATTCACAAGTATTGCACCCATTTAGAATGATGATTCACAAGTAATATCAACTTTGACATTAAAACAATTCAAAGCAAGGAAGAAGTACTTAAGCATTTTCATTAATTTCGTTGTTTTTCACGTGACAGACCAGCAAATCAAAAACAATCATTATAAACATGTGGAAGTAGTACAAACAAATCGTGTTTTTTTTTAATAATTATATTTAATCTGTTTTAAAAATATACATTTTCTATTCGTAACTGACTAACAAGCAGTTATCGTAGAAAAACTTCTGTTGAGATACCTCCATTAGGAATCCATATGTTTCATATTGGGAGTGTTCGTTGTAAAAAAATCATTGGTTTTTTATAATTTATAGTTGAAACCGTGATGTTCATCGGTCAAATCCATATACAGACAATTTCATAAATTAATTTTAGAATATTCTATATGTGTTTGTGGTTGATACATTTATACGCCACTTATATGATCGTTATAACGGGACGTAGTGAGAGAGGTTGGCTTGTCACTGAAACTACTATTTAAAAAGGACGTTAAATGTCTTAGTACTATATGTTTTACATTGCATTATTGAAAAAATGTTTAAATATGAAAGCTCTCTCGGGAAGACGTAGACCTGAATTGAAATTGATTGAAAAGAAAATGTGTGAAATTATTAATTTGTGTATTCAAACCTAAACTTATAATAAGTTCGATAACCCTCAGTATAATAAGTTCGATAACACTACTCGGCAACGATGACCGGAAGAAATAACAATCATCTAAATAACCGTATTTGTTATTATGTCAAAAGAGAGAGAATGTCCTCAACAAAATGGGTCAGATGTAATCTAATAAAATCACCACTTTCCGATTTGTCTGGATAGCAAACTAATGAAAAAATAATTGTGTATCCTCTCTTAGGAACACACATGGGCTAATTAAGAACAAAATTGAGAATTAATATTTTATACATAAACTGATACAGAAAATTCTAATTACAATAAAAAAATCGGTAGGGAATATTTTATTTAATATTGTACAATTTGAATCGCTAAATTTCTTTACAAAGGTTTTGTCACTTACGTCTCATACTTTAAACTATACGAATAAACTGAAACTGACAATTTGTAAACATTTTATATCATCGTTGTTCTGGAAGATTCTGGACTAACTGAAAAATACTTGTTTTGAATAATTGGAATTTGAAGTTGTTATCCCATTTCCATTTAAGTTGTTTGTACAAAACTGTTTTAAATAAAAGTAAAATTTATAAATATAAGTGTGTTCTACCATACGTGTCATTGTTTTGATTTAGTGTTCATCCAGAACAGCGACGATATATAAGAAGAAGTTTCTGAACTAGATGTTAATAAAATTACTTCATAAACAAAAAAATCAATAGATAAACAGTTTGAATGCTTGTATATTTACTTCACACCATATTATTTATCATGGGTAATACTGGCATGAAAATCTTAATAATTAAAGGTAAATTTTGTAATAAAATAATCATGGCTGAAAATGTCATTTACATTTTCTTAAGCTAAGAATTTGTCACATACTGTTATTTATTCCATAAAATCTAAGTGTGTTTTTTCAATGTCTATTTAACATGTTCTGTCAAGAATTACAAATACGGTCGAGTTTTATTTATTTTTTTGTTAATAACTGCTGAATCTATCGAAAATATAAAACTAACCTTTTTTTATTTTTATTTCAAATGATTAACATATATTCAGATAAAAAAATATGTTTCTACTATTTCGTTGTATTTGTATAACAGTATTTTGCCAAGCGGTCATGTTTCTTTAGCGTTTTCGCTGATTTTTGGAATTTAAGACTATATAATCACAACCCACTTTACACAATAATCAACTTTGAGAATTTTATCATAGAAAATGAGAAAAAAATAAAAGAATTAAATACTCATTATTTGAGTAATGCTTTATAAATATTATTTATACATTAAAAACAATAAAAGCGATTAGTCATATATTTTATGTCTAAAACTCCCACTAGTCCTGTCCTAGCCCTACCCTTATATCCCTACTCTCTTTGAAAAAAGAGAGATTGTGCAACTGAATAACAAACAGTTCTCCTAGAAAAATTCTGTTGAGATACCCCTATTAGGAAACCATATGCTCCACGTTGGGAGGGCGCATGGAAATAATTGAAGTGTAGTTTGGGTGATTTAAAACAATGAAAAATATTTCCTTTTAAACAGACTTTTCATTTTATAAATTTTTAACACCACATTCTCAAATGGTGTCCTTTTTTGTTCTGTTACAATGTTAGGAAGTTGAAATTGATCATATTAAAAGAAACGTGATCGGAACACTTTTATATTTATAAAAACGTAATTTTTACTACTTAATTAACTTTAAAAGGTTACCTTACTAGTTTCCAAGAGACAGAAGTCAAGTGTAAAATCGCAACGAAGTTAAGTCTTGACATGTTCAATTGCAAGTTGTATAAGTGAAAGATCTTTATAAGAAACTTTTCCTACTAATTAAATAATCAATTTTAAGTTAATAACTTTCAGTTACAACTCGAAACACTATTTCATTTATAAGTTAATACTATTACATCAAGCAAGATAGTTTTTATAAAAGTAAAAACATTTCTGATCTGATATTAGCGCTTGACTATTGTGAAAAATATTTTGATAACTCAGTGATATTAAATTGTTACGTCAAATATTGAAAATCTATAAAAAAATATATCATTAATGAAACTTTATTGCCATTTTTCTTTTGAAATAAATACTTCGATAATTGCAAAAATCGAAAAAGTTTTGAAACCTGTTTGAAAATACCAACGAGCAACGCAAAATTGGTCTTCTTTCGAATATTGTTTACGCCTCTAAAAAAATTGCACTAATTCAACACTATACTTACAAATGTCAATATAATACACAAAAAGCATTCAATTGATACATTTAATAAAAAAACAACATATTTTAACTGATATGATCTGTTATTGAGAGTTGGGTATGTGGTGCAGTGATCAACGTCGTTAGTTTTGGCTACGAACTTCTCGGGTTTTTTTTTATTTCTAGAATTCTGTGTGGAAATTAAAAACAGTGCGTAGCGAGAGCGATCAGCTAACCACTGGTATTTCCCGGGCCCAATCATTTTATCTCTACTTTTTTCTACGAGAAAAGCAGTTCTCGTAGAAAATTTTCTTTTGAGAATCTTCTATCAGGGACCAATAGGGTAAAAAACAATGTCATCCAACGTATTCAGGTAACAAATAAATATTCAATTAAATTTGGATTATTGAGATTTTTTACACTTCCATGTATTTTATCACTAACGACCCGGGTTTCGCCTTTCGGCATCTTCAGGCATTCGAGCACACGAATGGACTCGAACTGAGAGACAGTAAACAGTGTCTAACGCTTATATAGAAGATACAAATGCGACAAATATCATTTACGAGGCAATACATTATACGTCTGAGAGCCACACCGATACCTGAGTTAAAATTTCGGAAATCGCCCTAATCCTTATTTTGTAAACACCATATTAACAGAGTGGCGTTGCCGAAGGCGATTGCCGCTTTTCAACTTCTTTTAGAAATACCAGTGATTTTACAATTATAATAGTATTGTGGGTTTTGACTGGATGTAATTCGACGAATGGGTAAATATATACAATCATTCCACATTTAGTGACATCTGTTAAGTGTTTCAACGTATCGGATATAATAGCGGAGAATTAGGAAGGTTCAGCTGCTCATTCAAGATTGGCAAAGAGTTTAACTGGGCTCTATTAATTTCCAAAATTTCTTGATAAAATAATTTATGATCCCCGATGTTTTTATGCAACAGTTTAACCCCATCATCCGCATTAAACGTATGGTTCTCCATTAGCAAGTGATTTGCGAATGTCGTTAAATTATAAATATTCAATTGTTTTAATGCAGTAAGTTAATTAAATTCTATAAATCTTTAGTCAACTGTATACAATTTTCCAAGAAATAGCAGTCTATTTTTAGTGCCTACTAATCAGATTTTACACTAAAAGCGATTTATTATTTAAAGCTTAATTATAAAAGCAAAATTGTAATTGAATTTAACAGTTGAATAACAATTTAAGTGATTCTTGATTCCATTGAATAAAACATCATTACTTTACTGCGAAAAGCACTCATCTTATCTTTATATGTTTTATTTAGAATTTCTAGTTTAATGATATCAACAAGTAGTGGTAGAAATTACAAATTCACAGGTGAGGGTAAACAACAGCGAAAACCTCAAACAGAAGAATACGAAGACTACCAAGATTAAGTAAATTACCACCAAATAGAAGCTCACACAATTAACAACAAGAATATAAGATAACATTTTAAAATGTTTAATTACCAAGTAAAACCAGCATTGATAAATATTTCCGTATATGTCTGTTAAGTTATTTTTAACGGATTTTTTAATCGCGTTGGCTCACAAATTGGATTCTTTGAAAGTAATTATCAAAAGTAATTCAAGAGTTGTGACAGAAACTAAAGCTGGAGAAATAGTTTCATCATACTAAAGTGAAAATATCAAAGTATTTAGTTGTACAAAAGCTACAGGAATTGGTTGATAGCGTTTTTGGCATCACGCCACTGCCAGAACTATTTTTGAAGTCAGAATTAAAAGCTATTCAACCAATTCCGATAATTCTTTTAAAACTGAATATCTCTCTTGCTACGTCTCGTTTCTAGTATCTTATCGTTGGCAGGCAAATGTTATCAAGCAAAAACATCTGTAAAAATATTTACAAAATTGTCTGTTCGATTCGAACCATGGACATTACAGTTTCAACTATAAATGATAACCAGATAAGCAGATGAGATAACTAATATTTTTTTACCATGTTCGTTCCCAATGTGGATCATATGAAACACTAACGGTGATTTTCTACGACAACTGCTTGTTACTCACTTGCTGAACCTCTCTTTTTCGAAGAGAGTATGGTTAGAAGGACTGGGCCCGGACAGGAATAGTTTCTACGGGAACAGCTTGTAGCTCAGTTGCTCAACATGTGTTTTCCAAAGAGAGTTGTAATAAAATGATGGGGCTAGGACGGGACTATAGGTTAGCTTATCACTCTCGCTACGCCTCGTTTTTAGGATCAGATGAGTGAGAGGGAATTCTCGATATCACATACATCCATGGCTTCTAACAGAAACCCATAAATCTATTGTAAAACCGATTTATGAAACCGTCCGCGGGGAATTTGAAGTCGAGACATTCGTAAACAATATTTAAAAACTTGTAGGTAGCTAATCACGGTTTCTACACATTGTTCTGGTTGAAAAAGTCAATCGAGTCTTTGCATATAATTTCAGTAATCGGCTGAAAATGAAAGTCTCTATTTCTGAAATTGACACTGAGTGTTGCCACTCAGTAACACCTGTTAATATGTCACATTGTTTTAATATTATTAGTCTATAAAATTTAACTAAGCCTTATACAAAAAAAAGTTTTAGAAGAACTGGAAAATTATAAAAACGTTTGACAAGATTAATAGTGTTTAGTTTTAGTAAATTAATACCATGTCATTAACAACAGTTAAATTATTTATGTGAAACCTTACGTTTTAAACTTGCATTTTAATAATTTAAATCAATAGATGTCACTACCCAAGAAGCTTTAGCGATGCTCCTTCCTTATTTGGCGTGTATAAAACTTGGAGACATTTTTTTTTTGTTTAATTATGATTCTTTTCGAATATTAATTGTTTTTTTAAATTAATCGATATTTTCAATGCATTCGACGGAACTTTCTGGAAATTAATTTTTATTACAAAATTAAAATTGATAACTTAGTTATTCCACCGACTGTGCTACTGATGTAACGCGTTTTGCTTCTTTAAGAAGCATTTTCAGACTATATCGCAAAATTATCTATTTATATTTCGCTATTTCCTCAATTAAAATACCTCAAGATGGAAAAGTACTTCCGTTCTAAGTGACAATGAAGTTCTACGTATCTTTAGAGTAATACAAAACGAAACTAAAACAAAACCTAGTATTTCCATTGCTATTTTTGGCATAAAGCACCAAGGCAAACTAATTTGTGTCCTCTTCTTGAAAGTGCTTGATTAAACAATGCCATTGCTGATAAAATATTAAGGATTCATTACCATTAAGAAAAGTAGAAAAAACTGGAACCTTTTTTACGCGACTAAACTTTTTGACAAATTTAAAATTAAGGCTTATTAAAACTCAAGCGTTTTTTTAATTAGATGTTTTGTTTTAACAGTATTGTTTTTTTCAATTTTATTTTTTTTGTTTTATTCTTTATCAGGGTTTCCCAAACTTTTATTGCAATGGAAAAATTTGCAAACCCTTCAAAACAGAACACTTTCTGAACATCAGTGTTTTGGGAAACCCTGCTCTAAATGTTTTAAAGCATTTTATCATCAGATGTGCCTCTTTTGTAAATCAACGGCGTGTGCTTGGTAGTAAGTGATAATTTAACGTTTACATGAATAACAATCATTTATTAAGTAATAATTGTTTGTTGTATGAAAATAATAAATAGTTACTTTACGAATAAAATGTTAAAATTATTTTTAAATATTGAACAAAAACTCTTAGTTCTTCTTAAAAAACTTGAGGCTCAATCGTTCTTTAATTGTTATCATTTTTGATCTGGTATAGAAGATACCATATTGGAATAAATCGAACGTTGGCGTGTTTCAGTAATTGAAATATCCCAATTTATATTTTGTACAAATTGAATAATAAAAAACACAATTTAATTTTAAAATTCTGCATATAAAACTTTTTTCAAATCTTCAATATTTTTTTTCTCGATATCCGCTCCCAACGTGGTGCATATGGTCTAATAATGGAGGTATCTCAACAGAATTTTTCTATAAGAACTGCTTGTTACTCAGTTGGTCAACCTCTCTTTAATCGAAGACAGTAGTGATAAGAGGATAGGGCTAGGACAGGACTAGTGGTTGGTTTATCGCTCTCGCTACACTCCGTGAGGATCAAATGGGTGGTAGGGGGTTTTAGACATCACAAACAGAAATTCATAAATCGATTGAAAGATAAATTTATGAAGCTCTCCACTACGGGAATTGAACCCGAGACATCCGTTACCATAGCCAACGACGCTACCAATTTCGTACAGGTAAAGTGTGGTCAGGTAGCAAAAAAGAAAAATTGGTATCAACTGCTAAATCTACAATTAGGCCAAAAATTTTCAGTACACAGAAAAAACTTAATAATTCATCATGCCCAATTTAATTACTTAAAAAGAAAACTTCGTTTATTTTTCATTCAAAAATCAACGTAATGAAGTGTGTTTTGGGAATATAAAACTCCACTCAATGTTTAAGTTTTTGCTATGTACTGAAAAATTTGCCAAAGTATGAAAAAAGCAATCTAAATATTATAAATATGGAACACTTTTATTCATTATACAACCGCTTTTGCCAAATTACAATTCAATGTCACCAAATCCATTGCAACGAAACAAATAGCAGACATAGCATTCTCCAATGTAATAAAAATTGTTCCTTCAACACACTTCATATCATTCTTCGTTAATAAATAATATATTCAGAATCGTAACGATGCTAATTTTTTTATACACGATAATACCATGTTTATTTGAACTGACTTAAAAACCGTACACCCCTGTTCTATTAAAATCGATCATGCTTTAATCTTCATTTGAATCACCATTAAATTGGAAAATTTATTCATCCTCATAATAAGAAAACACCCACAAAATGAAAAAATTACATAATATATATTGTTGATAGACGGGGTCGATCTAATAACAATAGAAGAAGGTTTTAACTCAATTTTCTCAAATATTTTCGTCTCCCATTCCGTCAATTGATCTAGTTATATCAGTTTATTGGATTTTATTCAACATTTTTATAAAAGATATGTGTCGTATTACATCAATTGTAGTTTTCTCCGACAAATATTTTATCCATTATTCCGATTTCAAGCCGGCCACGTGCTGGACACAAAAGAACTGCCCATCCTAAAACCCACGCCATTTATTTTATTCAATAAAATGTTTCTGACTTGGCATTAAATTTTCATTTCTTAGAATGATTACTTAATCAATTCCAATCTAGTGTTAGACATTGTTGTTAGCATTTAAACTTAATATATTTTTCAATTATTACAAAGCCTTGGAATACAACGCTTTTAGAACAGTAAGTTTTTCTGCCGACGCTGCAGTTGTAAAACATGATATACCTGGTCGGGCGAGGGTGGAGGTAAAGATGGTAGCAGTCCTCTTATATAGACGTCAGCAAGGATAAACTCCTTCCAGGGCCATTCAACAGTGGATCTCCAATCCTCAACCGCTAAGTGTTTCACTTGACTCCGAAGCCGTAATGCAATAGCTGAAGCTTAGGTAAAACCACGGCTTTTGTCGGTAAAAGCGTACCCCAAACCGTGTGACGGAAACCGAGCAAAAAATAAGAGACCCAGAGGGACCCGGCCAAATTTATATAAACCGTAAACATACTTGGGTGCATATTAGCAAAAATTCTACTTTTATGACAATTGAATTTAAATAAACGAATTTACTGACATTACTTTATATTTGCTTGGCCAATTTCTGTTTCCCCCACTAAAAGTACATTGACAGATGATGTGAGGAGGATTCTAGGTACGTCGGCGTGACGTGCAGGTGTTAAATAATATACTTGATTCAAGCTTTTGACGAATAAAAAATACATGATTCTTCTCCTTTGTTGACGATTGTCAAAAATCATTTACAATTATTACCCCAAAATCGACAAAAATTTTCTACTGTATATTTATATACGTATAAAGAATATATTGACAATGTTTTAACCTAACTATTATTACATTTATTTGAAATTGCACGAAATTTATTTAATATTATAGCACTTACGAAAATTTGTCCAGGAATTCATTGAATAGATACAAAATACTGATGTATTAGACGTGCAATCGTATTGTGTAATAATTGGTTATCTGTGTATTATTATTTTCGAATCCATAAGAAAACATGTAAAAACTAGATACGTTGCTATTTTGTGCCTATAGTATAATAAAGTTCTATGGATAAAATATTCAGTTTATTCATTTTTAATTTTACCGTATTTTAAAATAAACAGAAATACAACTTACTAGACCATAGAAACATATCAATACCTTTTTGATTATACTTATAAACAAACTTAAAGTTTTGTTTTAATTGATTTCTACTGTATTCTTTGTGCCATCAAATATTTCAAAACATTTATGATCCAACCATCACGACACCAATCTCATAAATCATCAACGACACCAATCTCATAAATTTCGATTTGTAAAGACCAGAAATTGTTTTTTCAGTTGATTAAATATATAATTAATGAGATTTATACTGTAAAACTTATTTCGTTAAATATTTAAAAATACACCAAAGATTATCAGTATTTTATACTGAATTAATTTATGGTGTTTTTCTTAATTTTAGCCAGTAACTGTGTATCCATAAACAAGTGACGAGATTTTATATTTATTTATTATTCCTTTAATTAGAACATCATATTGGTGTTACATAATTTTGTCATGTCAGTAAACCTTCAAACACCCCTGTAATATTTATAATTCTACCGAATGACCAAAGTTTCCCTTGATTGATAATATTTGTCAGCCATATCATCTAGTAAAACGAACTGTAGTCTTACATTCAGATGTTTTCGGGTTCAAGTAATGATAAGTTCAATATTAAATTTAGATTAATCCAAATTGATATCGACCTGCATTTATTGTGTCAGTAACTTTTTCGATTTTTGGTCGGTAATTTATATAAAATGGTCAAATTTGAATTGTTGAGATTTTGTACATTTCCATGTATTTTGTCACTAACGATCCAAGTTTCGCCTTTCGGCATCTTCATGCATTCGAGCACATGGGTGAACTCGAATTCCTGAAGATGCTGAAAAGCGAAACCCGGATCGTTAGTGACAAAATACATGGAAATGTACAAAATGTACAAAATCTCATCAATTCAAATTTGATATTGAAATTCCATCAAGCACTCTCAGTCGATGTCTTAAATTATAAAATGGTCAGTTAATAAATTAAATAGTCAGATATTTATATAAAACGGTCAGTTGTTCAATTAAAGCTAAACTAAACTCAGCTTTATTTATTTGTCAATTATCTATTTAAACATAATTAATAACTGACCATTTATTACTTCCTACTGAACATTTATCGAATAAGTTACTGACTAAATAATTAGTTGTCATTGTCATTTGAGATCTTGGATATGAGTGTTATAAGCTATAGCCACACTCTCAGCAAATAACTTTTAAAATTTTGATTTCGTTCACGCTCTAATTTCGATACGTTTATAAAAACAAATTTTAATCAAAGAAAGTGAAAGCAAAAGAAATTTAATTCATTATTTGATTTTTTCGTTAAGTTCCCAAAAGATAACATTACCATAAGAACATTCAAGTAAAGTCTTTCTAGTGGATTACTTTTCCTTTTTCATCTAAACACGAAGAGTGCCGTGGAACAAGGTTTCCCCGAAACAATAACCGGTCGTTCAGTTCCCTTTAATATCACCCATCACACTTGATTAATATAATCTACAACAATGACTCTGTAAGGAAATACTTTTATACATATCTCACATTCATTAAAAGTAGATTGAATAGAATAAATAAATTAATTAATTTTAATAAATTGAAAATTATTTCCGGAAAAATATTTTAATTATAAAAATAAAACACTTATTTCACAACGTTATATTGTGATTTGGAGTGATCGAATATATTTTGAAACAACAATGACAAATAATGTAATATATTGTGACATAATTACTTTTATATTAATGTGCTATCTTCAGAGAAACTGATCATTTCTTTTTTTGGTAATTCAATCAATCCTAATTCAAAATAATGTTTTTAGGTTTCGTACTTTTATGTTTCGACAACACATGAATTACTGAATGATCTCTTTTCTAAGCAATAGGGTTTCCAATTCAGGGATCCCGGGATTTTCTAAATGTCAATCCCAGGGTTAACTGTTAGTATTATATTTCACATTTCAAATTAAATACTTCCTAACTAACTACAGCGTGTACCTCTGTTTGTTAATTTAATACTTTGTTTATAATACCTACGTAATTAATATAATTTGTATTATTGTCTACCTCCTTCTCATATTTTGTAATGCCGGGTTCGTACGCGTGTAATGTGCAACATAATGTACCGTGCAATGTAACGCGAATTCGTCTTTTAGACTTAGCTACGGCCCTTACATGTAATGCTTGTAGCGACGATCGAGCTAACCGGTTTATTGGCTGTTTTGAAAAAAACCGAAAACCGGTTTATTTTCCTCGGTTAACCGGGGTTTCTAGAAATTTCTCTTTCCATATTAAATATAATAGGATTTAATACATATATTCATATGTAGAGTTATCAGTTATTTAAAAATATAAATATTGTTCAATTATCTAGTTCCTGCAATATAAATGAGGTAAAATTATGAACAACAATCATTTTTAAATCGATTTGACGTTACATAAATATTAATATCCAAAATTTGAAAGGATTCTCATATTATATTTTCGATGAGAATAAAACTAGTGTTACACAATAGCTCTTATTGAACTTACGACACATCTACGTTTATTATTTATTTTTCAGATGCATATAAAATTTGGAAAACCCCTTGTAGGTACTATTATAAAAAATATATATATATTTATAATCAAATTTGGATTATTTTTTCTAATTTTTAAATACGATACAAACTTCTCCAAATTTTTATTGAAATTCCATCAAGCACCCTCAGTCGATGTCTTAAATCATATTTATAATCAATTTTTTTCTAATTTTTCACGATTACTTCTGATTTTTATTAGAAAGATCTGATTATAAGCTTGGTATTGTAAAAAAATATTTATAACCAGGAATATAATATTGCTTATCTTATCTTATATTTCGCATTTTTTTTTACCATGTCCGCTTCCCAGTGTGGAGCATATGACCTTATAATGGAGTATCTCAACAGAAGTTTTCTACGAAAACTGCTTGTTACTCAGTTGTTCAACCTCTCTTTTCGAAGATAGTAAGGATAGTAGGATAGGGCTAGGACAGGAGTAGCGCTCTCAGTACACCACTTTTTTAGGATCGTACTGGTGAGAGAGAATTTTAGATACCACTAACACCCATTCCTTCGAACAGAAATTGATTTATGGTACTCTCGGCTCAGGGGCTTAATCCCGAGACATCCGTAACCGTAGTCAACGACGTTACCAACTGCGCCACAGACTTCGACACCCATTACATCAACTTAAATATTTTCAGAAGGATTTTTCGTTGTTAGACGTTTTTTAATGTTGAATCAACATCTAACATAACTGCTACCCAATAAAAAAATCGAGAAAGTTGTGTAAAAAAAAGGTATAGTGATTTCTAAGCCAAACGGGATAGTGTGTTTTATTATCTATTGGGAAAATAAAAAGTTTAAATAAACAAACACACGTTTCTATATCCATAGAGTCAACGGAAACACAAAAATTCAATTGTAAAGCATGTTTGTTGGTATTTCCGACAATAAGTGTCATAAATCATAAATCGTTTGTCATAAATCGTTTTCTTAGTAACCTTTACTTTAGACTTAATCTCTTGTAGTGCGAAAGGAACAATAATAATAATAATGTCTCACAAATATTCGTAGTTTAATGAAACACGAGATGCAAAGTGCATTAGAGTTTTTAAACAATAAAGAAAAAATGGTTTAAAATTGCGAAATAATGTTCTTGGAATATACAATCATAGTACCTATGATAAATATGATAATATACACATTAATAATTATTATGGTATCTGTTTAAATACTTATTTTTGGTTCTATATAATACACACATTACAATTATTGCGCCAAAGCTATATGCATACAGTAACAATTATATATAAATAAAACCATAATGTGGAGCATATGGACTCTTAATGGAGTTCAACATAAATTGTTTCTACGATAATTCTTTATTACTCGGATATGCGGGAGGGAGTTTAAGACATAGGAGGCAACTGTATTTTCGAATAGAAATCTATCAATAGATTTAAAAATCATTTTATGACCTCAACCGAAGCCAACGACGTTGACCACTCAATTCATATAAAATAATATAGGTATTTATACATTCGATGAAAAAAAGTTTTGAATGAAAGTGACATTATTGATTTGATGTAAAGGCAAAATTTAAATTTTATGTCAGTTATTATTTGAGAGTAAATTAGTTTATTTTGTTTTTGTAATAATATACTCTAAGTTACATAATAATGAAATAAAAATAATTTAGATTATAAATTATCAAGATTACTAATTAATAAAATAATAGTATTTACTACATTGAAAACGTAACACATTATTTAATATTCATTCCTATATAAGTATATAAAATTCTAGCATATTTTTATTTTTCTTTAAAATGAAATACATACAAAATATGTATTTTTTTTACTCCGTGCGCAATTATCATGAATGCATTTGTCTTTTCTGCATTTGCATTGTGTGTATATGTTTCATCAATGCGTTAACATAATAATTGAATTATTACCAATTGTATTTTGCGTCTGATTAAATATTTTGTTGTGGTGCGTTGTATTTTGTATTTGTGTTGGTGTATATTTAATTCACTTGTATATTATAATACAGGGGCTCCCAGCCTTTAAGTACATTATTATATCAATTATCAAAATATATTAAATATACTAAAAATTATTATATCATTCTCAAAGTCAGTATGATCTTTGGCATTGCATTTCATTGGCCAGTGCTTCATAATAAGGAGAGCTTGATGATATTCCTGTCAGTAAACAATCATAAAGATGCATCCAGTGTTTAGCAGAGCGGCCAGACAACATAAACATTTCGACTTATGCAGACAAATGAGTTCGAATAACATTTTTATCAAATGAGTATTTTATAAAGTTGAGAAAATAAAATTGAAGTAATAAATAATCTGTCACGGTAATTCTACACCGATTTCTATAGAATTGCCGCGATAAATTTGTGAGCGCCGAGCGCATACAAATCGGTGAGCGGGCGCCATGTCCGCCGGCACGGGCTTGAGAATCTCTGGTATAATACATACCTATTAGTTCATATTAGTAAATTTTATGAAGAAAAATACCTTGTTTTTCAATCGTTACACTATTACATCATGGTACCAAAACTGGTTTTTGGAAAATAGTTAAAACGTATATTTCGGTTTAAACCGGTTAACCGGTTTTTTCGTCAGAAAAAAACCGAAAACCGGTTAGTCTTTTTGGGCGGTTAATTGGAAGCCCTAGGAACAGACCATTTTGACAACATTTTTTTGGACTATTTTATAAAAAAAAACATCAATTGCAACCATTTCAACAATATCATCGATTGATAATGCTCACGATGAGTGAAACTGGTCGTGATTATTATAAACGTGCCGAAGAAGTACAAATAACTTTAGTTTATTTTCAAAATATAATGCCTTTCCTCCAAGAATTGATAGTTTCCAACTTAAAAAAGTGTTATGTATAAAATAAATCCTCTCAATAAATAAAAAAAACTGTAATGCCCTAAACTCATATATTTATTCCAATTTAAGCAATAGTGGACACAAATTTAATTTTAAATACACAATTTAAAATATGTAATTACGCTTTACTACTATCAATGTCGAGATTGAAAGATTGTGAATCTCGAAATCTAGGGATAATAAAAATGGTTCGGGATTGGGTGCCCTACTAGAACCGCTCAGAACTTAAAATCACTTCCTTCTTATAGTATTTTACTTACAAGTACTATTGTGCAATGTGCATGTTAATTGATCTTTACTGAAGCTCAAAATATAGTGTATTAGAAATATTCAAAGGAGTTAAACCTCGGACTTAGAATTCTCATTTATATTCATTTGAAACTATCCGGATTTATAAATCCCAAAGAAATAATTCATTCGAAACGTATCACTTTGATAACGAAATGCAAAATAAAACCACCGCTAGATAAATATTTTCACTCAACTCTCATCCGACGCCATTGTTGAATGGGCTCATTATTTCTCTACAATAGCTAGTTAGCATTTTCACGTTTTCCTTTTGTTATTCAAAAATACTTGGCGGGAAAAGTGCGGTCGGCCTTTAATGAATATAAGAGTGTGGTTGGTAATGAAACATTGTTGGGTTAGGCCCGAATTTCACGCTAGTTTTAATACAGGCTTCAATTTAATCTGTAGAATAATAATTTCATTAAAACGAAGCTTTGGATTGTGAAACTTAATTGAAGGGAGCTTTTATTTATTCACTTTTATTACGTGACTGATAGAGCTTTAAGTTTGAAATGTATAGTATTATTTAAAGTTTACTGAATATGATAAATAATTTATTTGATATGTATTAAGCGAATAAAAAAATCTGTTCTTAAGAATTACACTGTCAATTAAACTTATGTTAAGGAAACATATACTTCTTTATTTGTAACATTGCAGCATTTATTACTACAGGACATGTCAAATCGTGGACTGTTGATATGTAAGCACGGTATTGTCGGTATTGTATTTATTTATAACCCATTTTCACCAGGAATCTTTTTAGTATTCCATTTTAAAATTCTCACTCTTGCAGACTGTTTTCTTTCCACGTCGCATATTTATTTTTCGTAACAGTTGTTATGTGAAGTGATGAATTGATGTAAGTGTTATTTTATGGAAACGTTTTCTCTTTATAAACTATTATAAATTTCACCGACAGAAAACAAAACTTTTTTTCGGATATCACGTATCGCAAATTCGCAACGTTATGCATCACTACTTACTTATTATTTGACAGCAGTATACTAATGGAAATATTATCTCTAGTTATCCTTTATACTTAAAAGCGTCATATATTATAAGGAGCAATAGAATATCTAATTAATACAACCAAATCTATAATTGTTTATTTGAAATTTCTTATAAATTCTCTGAAACTTTTTCTGCGAAAATTTAGAAAAAATTACGAAAAAAACTATGTCCGATCCGAATGTGGAGCATATAGCCTTGTAATAGAGGTATCACAATAGAAGTTTTTCTACGAGAACTTCGCGCTACTCAGTTTCTCAACCTCTCTTTTTTCAAAGACAGTAAGTATACAAGGAAAGAACTAGAACAGGACTAGTGGTTAACTAGTTGCTCGCGCTCCATCCGAGTGTTAGGATCGGACGGGTGGAACATATTGCAAACATTAATAATTAACTACGCCAGTATTAAAGAAATCGCTTATGGTTTCATAATATAGTATTTTATTCATAAATCGTATAACATTAACATATTCTATAAAACATATTCATATAGTGAGTCAAATGTTTTATTCTTTATGGTTATATAAAATTTTACAAGAAAATAATTTACCCTTTTTTCTAATTTATTTAACGTACAGTTTTATACAAATCTTTAGTAACAAAAACTTGCAAAAGGGACATTCCCTGGAGAAGTTTTTATACCTGATTTAGTATGTGATAATTAATCTCAGAGGTAACATTTACTTGGGTGAAAAAGAAACACTAAAAAATCTCAATTTCGGCGCGTAAAAAAAGTGTGACCAAGGAATACTAAGGGGTTTACGACACCAAAAATCTAGCACATAGAAAAGAATGTTTAAAAATTCATTTCAATCAACCCAAAATTCAACATTTTCTTACGCATTTTTATATAGAGGCTTATACTAACAGAACCCATTAAGTTAGTTTTCGACTATTTTCTGTTTTAAATTTCAAAATGTAAGCAATTGTACTGTCTACGTGCTGTTAGAACGCATGAAGTCATAGAATATAATAGCTATGAAAAAAACATTTTTTTGGTTTTTAAATAATATTCGCTATTAAATTTAGAACTAGGTTCTTGTTTTTCTGTTTTGAAACTGTAGATGTCACTTAGGCTTCTGTTATAATACAGATTGAGTAAGAATTGATTGTTATTATTATGCTCTAAGTATATTGGTAAAAAAAATGATTAATAACGAACCAACTCTGTATAATATTTTACACGTAGTAATTCAACAATGAATTTGTTATATAGTCGATTATAAATGAATAATCTTTTCTTTTGTACGAAAATAGAAAACTTACGCAAGTACTGATTCAAAAATTTGTGGACAAATTTTCCTTTTAAGACAACATAACAATTTTGACATAACCCTTCTCATCTTGGCATGCCGTGAAAGGGTTATCTCGCTGACCCGGTGTAACTGATTATCTAGTTGATACTGTGTAACAGTTTTCTCGCAAAACCATAGTCAAAAGAAAGCTATTATGTTCAGTTTGTTCTTGGTTTCGTAATAATGCTGAGGCATCTGTTGTCTTGGTTGAATTAATTTATCGCACTACATATACAACTATGACCTCATTATGTTTTCAAATGTCTTCATTTGGAAGAACAGATTGAGTACCTCTACAGTTTAGACTTATTGTATTAAGTAACAAATATTACTATTCTCATTTATATTGAAAGCTTTCGGTTATATATTATGCAGTGTACTGACGTAATCAACCTTTATAAGATACTTTATTGAGTTGATGGAACTCCATTGTAATAAGGTAAACATATAAAAGTGTTTGTTTCCACAAGAGTTATATGATTTGGTTGATAGATATTTCGGCTTCACCCCATCATCATAGCTATCAATCAAATCCTAAAATATAAAATGAAAACTGATAACTTTGTTATCTCACTAATTGTGCTTACGGCTTACATCCCGGAATGCCTGTCAATTAGTCTATCCTGTAATCAATCCCAAGATTTCAGATTTACTGTGTTAAATGTTAAAAAAACACATGATATTACAATATACATTCTGATTAACTCCAACCTACAACTTTAAAATATCTACATAATTAATACATATATTTAAGACATCGACTGATGGTGCTTGATGGAACTTCAATATCAAATTTGGATTATTGAGATTTTGTACACTTCCATTTATTTTGTCACTAACGACCCGGGTTTCGCCTTTCGGCATTTTCAGGCATTCGAGCACACGAATGGACTCGAATGCCTGAAGATGCCGAAAGGCGAAACCCGGGTCGTTAGTGACAAAATAAATGGAAGTGTACAAAATCTCAATAATCCAAATTTAATACATATATGTATTGTTGTCTCTCTCCTCCTCATATTTCATAACTGCCGTAGACAAGAACAGATAAATCTGACGATATATTTTGATATTTTTTTCTATTCATTATTTTATAAAAAAATATAATCTTCTCAATTTAGTCTGATTCTAAATAAATAAAAATACCCTTTCCTATGCCTAACAAATATATAAAATTTATGGACCAATTTAAATAATGAAATTACGTTTAGTGACCAATTCCGGTATTGAAAAATTGTGAATTCCGATATCCCAGGATCATAAAAACGGTCCGGGACTGTGTGTCTTAGTTGTGCTACTAAATGTTGCACGTATTTCGCCACCTTGAGAACTATCGTCAGACTTTATTATATTAGCGTCGCTTTTCTGGAAGAAAACACTGAATCGGAAAACTGACATATTGAGTTAGTTTTGCCAAAATTTATACCTTATTTCCAACTCTACTGCATGGAAGAACAAACTCATTTTTATGAATTACACTTTTACTTAAAAACAGTTTTGTACAAACAAACATAATGGAAAAAGTATAGGATTTCAAATATTTGACAAACTTCAAAGCTCACGTACTCAAAACTAGTATTTTTCAGTTAGTTTCTTTTTCCAGAACAATGACGTTGTCCTCTTTTTATTTATTCGTTTTGATTTATCGGTCTATCTTTGATTTTATTGACGTAAATACGTGTGAGTGAAATTATATTTAAGCTATTTAATCGGTGTTTTTATTGTCACATAAATAAAAATGCATTTAAACAATTTTATCTCTGTTTACTTTCCCCGAACAAAGGAATCTGAATTATTCCTTGATTGATTATTTATGTTCCAATACGCTCACATCATTAGCTATGTCATTAATCTTAGTTTCTATTTCTTATAGTAAATCGACGAATAAATAACACGAATGCTTCAGGGCTGTGGAAAATTTTATATTAATATTAAAAAAAATTATTGTTAAATGTTTCTTGTAGAATCTTAATAAGAAAATACCACGCGTTTAAAGTAAGCATCTGATTTATTAATGTAGTATTTAAAAAGTGAATATTTTAATAACTTAATTCAACCTTTATTTTTATAATAGATAGAGACAAAGTCATGTTAACTATTCGTAGTCAAATAACAAAAGGATTTACTGCGACGGACGGATACGGTAAACGGTGTTGACAATATCAGGAGTATTTTATTATTAAATAAAACACAATGATCTGGACTGGTGTCGCTCATCTCTCTTTCCACCTAAAATAGGCAGTCAACACCTTAAATGTAAATATCAGAAGTATTTACATTAACAGATCGAGAAAATGATCAAACTTTAAAACTTTGACGTTAAAATATGGATGAGTAAATAAAAATAATAACAAATAAATTGCACGGCCACATAATCAACAGTTATTACAGTATATGCACAGCAGACGAAAATAAACAACATGCTTGAAAATAAATAAGTTGGCATGTTATTCTTGATATGAATAAAAATAAAAAAAACTGTTGTATGAGTTTAAACAATCATATAACATTCATTTATTATGAAAGCGGGATCTGTGAATATCCATTTATTAAATACTTAGTCAAGAGGTCGTTAAATAATGTAATATACTTAATAAAACATATTTATCATTGACTGAATTTACTAGGTTCTATTTTATTAAGGTTTATAAATAATTGCACTTTGTGTTAGGTAGTATTCACTTGGTACACTTGATCTTTTGTTTCGATAGTTTGCACTTTGTATAAGATAGTATTAAATTAGTACACTCAAACTTTGATTTTAATAGTTTTCACTTTGAAACGGATTCTTTTAACAATGTACCATAAACTGATTTTGATAGCTTGACTTTGAAACGGATTATTTTAATTTTGTATGTTATAGACATCGAAATAAATTATATTAACATATTGCATGTCCACTTAGAACCCTGCTTCTTCATAAATACCACTCCTATAATATATTAGTGAATAAATTCTAATGCGTGGAGCAAAGACAATACAAGCGGCCTAATATAGAGTTGCGACAAGTAAACTAGTCTATGGTGGAAAATCCTATGTTGCAAGTAGTAAATAATAAGTGACACTTCATTACAGCGTTGTGAAACTATCGATTTAAAAGTGCGAGTATTTATATTGAGTAAAAACTATTTTGTCTATGTGATAATATTTTTTCGTAAGTGCAACATATTTCTTCAATGTTTAAATATATTTTATAATGTGGCATCAATTTATTTTTAGTGAAATAATTTGTTTTTTTGTGGAATGTATTTGTTATAAGTGAAAACTATCTTTACGAAAGTGAATATCATCTAAAAAAAAGTGCATTTAATTGTAAGCCTTTTATCAATGAAAATTATCATTTTATTTTATTGTTTACACGTTGATAGATTTATATATCGGTGGTGTTCGGGCAAAAACTGATGATTGCTTTTTTTATCATTTTATGATAAGAGTAAAAATTGGGTCAGTAGAGTATCAAATGCTTAAAACGCAATGGTTGTATAATGATATGTGAACAAACATGTGGCAATCCATTGTTCAAAGTGGCTCTCCTTTAAATTTAATATTTTGCAGTTAACAGACAATATTCTAACACCACCGAAATATATGTTCAATATCGTTAAAAACTTCGAGTTTATTATATTGTAGTGAAATAGTTTTTTTTGTAAATTAAATAATGGTTTTATGACAACGTCTATCTTTTAGATTTAAAAACAAAGGTTTGATAAGTGGCTGAGTGTTGCGTGGAAGTAGACGGAAAGTCTTAATCCATACAAAGTTAGATGATTTTTATGAAGTTTTCTTAAGTCATTATATTTTCTATTATGATAGTCTGTATAAACGCAATTATTTCCAAGAAACAAAATGCATACTCTTCTACACGGAGCGGCACGTCTTTTTTTCATTATTAACGAAGATCATTATTTCGTCGCTGCACTTTTAAGCTTTAAAAGTTTGAAAAGCTTCACAGAGCTTTCATTAAATTTTTAACTACGTCTTTTATCAACATTAAATAAACTTATAAATTTTAAATGAGGACAAGTTCTTCATTTAACTATACATATATTAAGTAGGTAGAGCTGCGCTATATCTTTTTATTCTCTTTTTTGATACTTCTCTCTAATAATCCATCCATCAATCTCTTAACTTTCATTTTAATGACGTAAACTTTCAAAAGCTTAAAAAATATATTTTGGACAATAAAATCAATGAAGTACTCTCATTAAATAGATTAAACATTGTAAAACATATTAATCCTAATTAAAGGATACGAAATAAAAATACGCAAAATAAGTTTTACGTTTACCTCGTTTTTATAATGGGCAGGTTTCGCTCATAGCGAGCATTATCAACTGATAAAATATAAATCCTTACAATGCTATTTATATGAAATATATGGTCATAGTTATTACCATCGATATATACGTTTTGTTAATCTAGTAAAATATTTATTTTGTCATTACTTATAATAAATACAGTCAATTATTAAAAATAATAGTAAAAAAAATATTTCTTTCTTCCACAGATCTGTAAGATATAAAAGAAATCACAAAAATGCAGGGTCGCATTGGTAGCTACGGGTTGAGCTTCGCACTGGTGGTGCTTCTGGGAGCGGTGACGTGTGGTGCCCGGCCTCCTCGATCTGACCCTACCTACGGTGACGTCATTCAGGTATGTAATACATCAAGTGTACCATTATATGTGATTAAGAAAATCCTTAATTCCTATTTATTCTATCACTATCTCATCAAAATACAATTAATATCATTGAATTTAAAACCTCTCCTGGAAATTTTGCTAAAATGTAAATACGCAGTTTTCTAGCTAAGCCCACGATATATTAATTATGTAGGCATTTTAAAAAAAGTAAATATGTACATAAACAAAACGAAGTGCACATTGAAGTTAATCAATAAGTATACAATTTGGAATATGATTTTTTTATTTACCGTAAATCCCGGAATCACGGGATCCCAGGACTGTATGCCCTAATCATCGTCTAAAAACAGTCTAACATAAAATCTAAAATGCAGATTTAAAAACCGTCTTAATCGTTTTCAATGTTACATGTGTAAATGCATAAACGCTTCACATGAAAATATCATATAGTCGATGTTCTGGAAGAAGACTTTAATTAAAAATTACTATAGATGTACCAATTTAACATGGCCGCTAGTGAGGGTACCACCGTTGCGTTAGGAATGTTGCCATACTCAACCAGAACTGAAATTTCAATAAATTCCAAAACTTATATTTTAACGACGGTTATTAAAAGTAGATAAGATATTTATTTTGCATAAAATGGCAATTGGAAAAATTTATTTTAGACTGACAATTCTAGTTCTGAATTCGGCTGCAGCCAAGTAATGTTGGTAATACTATAGTTTTGAGTAGTTTGGCTTAAAGATTGTCAAATGTTTGAAACGCTATAACTTTTTTATTTTGTTAGTTTGTACAAAACTGTTTTTTAGTAAAAGTATAATTTATAAAAATAAGTGTTCCATACGGTAGAGTTTGAAATAAGTACCATTTTGATATAACCAACTCAATATGTAATTTTTTCAATTTAGTGTTTTCTTCCAGAACAGCGACGATATTCCGTATGGTTTTATATCATAGATTTTTGTGTTGAGTTATCTACATTAGTTTTGAGGAATAATACCAGAATCGCTTAGATAGTAAACACAATTCATAACTGGCCATGGTAACTTCGCTGCCAAGCTCTTCCAGCTTGGCCAGTTGGTAGATAGTCAACTATGTAAATGTGGCAAAATGATCCAGGATGCTGATCACATTCTTTGGGAATGTCCAGACATGAACAACGAACGGGAAAAATTGCTCAACACGATACGACTATCAGTCGGATCTGTCGGCCCCATCAGTCATACCGACTTGGTTGCATCTCTGACAAATTACAAGGCATTTTAAGAGTTTACGGCGTCCTATGGAAAGCGATCGGAAAGCAATTCCTTAAGACATTAACCCCCTTTTTTTCCTTTTTTAACACTTATTTAAAACGTAACATCCTGCACACTAGAGTGCATGCAACCAAACGAACGTTGAGTACTCTAGGTCATTAAAAAAAAAGATAGTAAACAAAATTAAATGATAAGTACTTTAAGAGTCTTCATTTAATTTATAGAGGTTTTTCTGCGTAATGAAAAATATCCTTTCGTCAAATATACTAGTGAAAATATTTATTTCTTGAGTTTAATTCAATCACAATTTTAAGTGAAAATATTTTTATTAATATCGAGTTACAATAAAAGATAGAAAATTATGGCATCGCACAAATAAAATAAGCAATTTATATTTTAACTTCGTGCAATATCAATTTTCATCTTTCATAAAAAACATAGAGGACAATAATTTAAAATGGCTGCTTGGAAAATGAAAGAGATCTTATTTTAACGCCCACCCTTATTACAATAATTTGAAAAAAACTTCTCGCTCTTTTCTTAATAAAATGGAACAGAAATACAATACGTTTCTAATGTAATAAAGCATTTTGTATTGCGACATTTTCATAAGAATTTCTATAAAGTTTCAGATTTCATAGAATGTTTTAAATAATAAAAAGGTTAACTTAAAAACTCATTACTGTATTAAGTACTTTTAAGGTTTAATTTATTCAACTTTATAAAAGATTAAGACTGTGAACAGTTCCATTCGCCCATCCATGCCGTATATAAAATAAAAGCAATATATATTTATTTATTTTTTTACCGTGTCCGCTCCCAACGTGGAGCATATATAATGGAGGTATCTCAACAAAATTTTTCTACGAGAATGGCTTGTTACTCAGTTGCTCAAACACTCTTTTTCGAGAAGAGTAACAATAGAAGAAACGTGCTAGGGCAGGACTAGTGGTTAACTGATTGCTCTCGCTACGCCCTGTTTATTGGGATCAGATGATCGAAAGGGAATTATAGATATCAAAAAAATTCATGACTACGCACAGAATTCCATAAATCAATTTATAAACCTGTTGAACCCAAGATAGCCGTAACCATAGCCAACGACGTTTACCATTGCACTACGAACCCGAAAAATTTAATATATAGCTTGTTTATTTTATAAAATCTGTATTAAATTACTTATTTGTTTTGCATACCAACAAACTAACGGTACTATTTAATTACTAGTATAACCGTACCCGTCATAGATGATGGTATTGAAATTTACATACTGAATGTCTAAAGTAGCTAGTATGTCGGAACTGTGTGTGCATTGCATAATATTGTATTGTATGTATACACCACGAACGCTTAGGCCATGAGAAAATTTCGTACCTTCATGTGATATGTGATAATAATAAAACGTGTACAGAGCTTTTATATATAAGATCTTCTTTCTAGATACGACCAAGAATGTTTAATTCTTCAATACATTATATTGTGAGATAATAAAAGAATTGAAAAGTAAAAGTATCTAGCTAATAACGGTTAAAATAAAAAATATACCAACACAGTTTATGCCACAAAGCGTATTAATATATTCCTATATCAGTTTTCATAGTTTTACGCACTGTTTACATGCTTTTAGCTAGCCATAATCAATATTTAGAGTAATTGTTTGAATTAGCCTCAGTACATTATGAAATACTTATAAATATACGGACGATATTATGAAAAAAACAAACTTAGAAAGTGTCCTAAAACTGATATGTACGGTATTTTTTGTCATTTTTTTATTATGGTAGTTACATACTTTGACAATTGTAACTGTTTGTTTAGCTAAACAAAGTATACATATATACAAACTATAATTATATGACATTATATGAGTCGGGTCCGTGGTGCAGTGATCAACGTCATCGGCTACGGTTACGGATGTGTCGCCATTAAAATGGGATTTATGGATTTCCATTTGTAGGCATGGATATTTGTGATGTCTAAAATTTCCTTCCACCAATCCTATCTTAAAAACGGGGCGTAGCGAGAGTCATTGTACTATCTTTATATCCATAAAACGAGTGATAAACAGTTCTCGTAGAAAACCTCTGTTGAGTTATCAGCAGGTCATATGTTCCATTGGGAGTGGACATGGTAAGAAAAGATGTAAGTTATATTTGATAAAATTATTGCGCCTCTATTTTTCGATATCCGTTTTTTATTCGATATGAAATACATAATAAGACTTGGATGTGTTCGATATTTTTAGACCTTCACAACGACGTCTTAACCAATCCCACGAATAGAAGACTTTGCTGACTATTAGTTCTTTTCTAACTCAATCCTGTTTTACTAGTCCTATCTAAAGAGATAGATTAAGTGACCTTCAACCAGTTCTAGTTAAGTATCCTCTATTAGGATTCCGTTTGGGAGCAGACATATATATTTGGATCCTCAACTGAAAAGTATATATATAATATTTGAATCGTACCATTTTCAGTCTTTCTTATACTGAACGCGCCTCGGAATAAATATTACCAGTCTTCACAGCTTAATATAATTTTCATACCAAAATCTGAGCGTGTTTCCCTGATATATCTTATTTTCTATGGACTCTTTGTGAAAATTCATTTTTAATACAAAATTAATATTGATAACTTTGTTACTCCACTTGTTTTATCACTAACGTGACGCGTTTTGCCTTTTTAAGAAGCATCTTCAGATTAACCATTACGATTGATATTTCATTAGTATAATATATGAATAGCTAAATAATTTGTGACATTTTATTCCGTAAAACCAATACGTTTTTATTCATGTTAACATTAAAAACATTGTGACACAAGAGACCTTTTCGCATTATCAGACGAAACATAAATTTTATGAGCTCAAAATATCACATAAAAGTAAAAATATTAGATAGAGGGTTATGAAATTCAAATAAAACCACGATTTAATGTTAGATCTACGGATATCGAATATGGGTGATGTCGTGGCAACACCATTAAGCAAAGGTGGGCTTCGTGTCTTAAAAATATTTTTTATCTTATATGCAATGTGTTGTTACAAAGTTCAATACAATTCACGGTATCCAGGAGGCACAGAAATCTGTTTTCGCATTAAATTTAAAAAGAAATTGTATTTTTGATCACCGTATAAAGCTACAAAGCATCAAAGACGCAATCAAGGGTTCAACTCCCGCAATGAACACATGCAAAAGCTTATTCAAGGGCTTAATGTATTTACAGGAGTTTCACGAGAGCCGAAAAATGACCTCGTAAGTCAGCTCGAGTTCATTCGTGTGCTCAAATGCCTGAAGATGCCGGGTCATTAGTTACGAAATAAATGGTAATGTACACAGTTTCAAAAGTTCAAATTTGATATTGAAACTCCGTATAGCACCCTCAGTCGATATCTTAAATTATATTAATAGCAAAGCTAGCCACTGCTTTTTCAATACATATTTACAAACATTTTATCGCAACAATTCACAAGTTGGCAGGCAACTATTGTCTTATATTAAACATGCATCAATATAAAACATATTGACATTGAAATATCTATCGTAAAAGTACCAGTTGACAACAATAATGTAAGTTATGATGAAGAAAAATACTAAAGTGGGACGAAGCATTTTATTACGCGTCAGTGGTACATTTTTTTTTCTAGATCTAAGGCGTATTTAAATCGAATTAATTTGATAGCGATCAAACATTTTTTTATTCCTTTCACACCTTCCGAGAAATTCACACCAGCTTCTTTTTTTTTTTTCCTAGCGGGTAATCTAATATTTTTTAGATCGTGGGTAAGTAATCATAACATTACCGCTCCAGGCACACTGGTTAAATAAAATTATCTATCTTTTCGAGGGAAATAATATATTGGATCGCTTTTCCGACAAGAAGATTTTTTACTCAATTCAGTAGGCGATAAATGTGCATCTTTTACATCATCATCTGTGGAAATTTAGACGCATTTAAAGAAACTAAATGTTAATAATTTATTACTACATGGATGAAAAATGATGATACAGTTTGATATAAAATGCATATGTCAAGATTTATTTTTCATAATAACTAATGTGGTTATGAATTTTTATTTAGTTTTTAAGTTTAAGATTTATTTTGCAATCTTTCACTTTGAGCTGTAAATAACCGTTACTGTAGTTTCGAGAAGAAATAAGAAATATGAATTAAACATAATTAATAAACACGAAATTTTAAATTTCGATTCTAGACATAATAAATAAAGATATTTTTCATTTTACCATGTCCGCTCCCAATGTAGAGTATATGAACGCCTAATGGAGTAATCATACTATAAATTTTTCTACGAGAACTACTTGTTAATCAGTTACTCAACCTCTTTTTTTCGAAAAGAGTAGGTGTAGAAAGATAGGACTAAAACAGAACTCGTCTTGTCGGCTCCGTGGCGCAGTTGGTAGCGTCGCTGGCTACGGTTACGGATGTCTCGGGTTTGATTCCCGGTGCGGACGGTTTTCATAGATTGATCTTTCAATCGATTTATGGATTTCTGTTCGTAGTCTGAGTCTGACGGGGCGTAACGAGAGCGATTAGCTAACCACTAGTTCTCTCATAGCCCTATCCTTCTATCCCTACTGTCTTTGAAAAAAAAGAGAGGTTGAGCAACTGAGTAACAAGCAGTTCTCGTAGAAAAAGTCTGTTGAGATACCTCCATTAGGAGACGATATGCTCCACATTGGGAGCGGACATAAAAAAAAAAAAAACAAAACTAGCCGTTTGTTAATTACTCTCATTTCACCACATTTTTTAATTGGATGGGTGGGGGGAATTCTAAGCATCGCAAACATTTATACTTACGAATAGTACAACAGTAAATCTGTCTATATCGCAATTTGAGCCGCAGACGTCCGTAACCAAATACAACGAGGTCTACCACTGCACCACGGATCCGGCAAATTATATGTGTATAATTTTATATTAATTTAATATTTTCTTTTTTAAGTCAAATATCTTTTTACTGTTTATTGCTTTAATATATATGTACAATGAGATGAAAATACTCAAAACTAGGATGAAATTGTTCCTATTAATTAAATATAAATTGTGGAAAACTTACTGTGTATAACGGAAAAATGTTTTTGTTTTATAAAGCTATTCGGTCTACGATTAATAATAAACCAAAATAATTTTGGTACATTTGTTGACTTAAAATACCTTTTACAAAATAAAAAATATAAGGAAAATTGTCAAAATACTGACTAGTAATATTTGATTTGAACTATTTCAACATTAAATGCAAAAAATCTGGATTTTTCCCCAAACTGATAGGTGTCGATCTATTGTGTTGATAATGTTAGAAGATGAAAGCCCTTTTCAATCAAATCACAGCGTTGAAGCATGAATTCGATATAGGAACTTCAGAAAAATCTGACAGTCTCTTATTTACAAAACCGACCATACTGAAATCAATTTATTTGTTCGGGGCGATTGAGGTCTGAGAGTACAGAGAATCCCAACCTTTTTTTTATATTTACTCTACATTATTTGTGTTTAGATTTACTGTGATTTCGATTAATACTTTTTTGTTTATAATCGAATTTGTTTTATTTAAACCTAAGTACCATAATTTTATTTTATTTGTAAAATTACAAAACATGGCATTACAGATGACGCTAATGTGCCATGCCTTTATACAACACATATAACAAAAAAAAAAATTCAAATTTTCCAAAGATTTTTTTGTGTATTTGTGTATTATAAAAAAAAGTATACGATATAATATATATAATTATCATGATTGTAAAACTAAACACGACAATTTTTTAACATTTTCGAGCCAAAAATTGGATACCATCGCTGTTCTGGAAGAAAACACTAAATCTTAATAAATACATATTGAGTTAGCTATAATAAAATAATCCTTATTGCAAACGCTACCGTATGGAAGAACACACTTATTCTTATAAATTATAAATTTACTTAAAAATAGTTTTGTACAAATAAAATAAATGAAAAAGGTGTAGTTAGCATTTCAACATTTGAATAACTTCAAAACTAGTATTTTTCAGCTAGTGTCTTCTTCCAGAACAATGACGATATTTTATATTATTTAAAGAACTCTTAAAATGTACTTATCGTCCATTTCCTGAAAAAAAATAATCTTTAACGATTTTTTTGGATATCCGCTTCATCGTAGTCTATTATTATATATTTATTTTCTATCGCTTCTAGGCAAAAAGGCGTAATTGTTCTAGGAGTGAGCTACCCATGGTAAAGCCAGTTCACGACATTTTATCACGATACAAATATTTTTAATTTAATATTCGGTGTCATATTTTTTAAATCATTTAGTTATTTTATTTTTAAAAATAAAACAATATTTGATTTGTACTATGAACTTCCTTTGAATGCCTTGCCACCTATAATTGAGAGTTAACATTTTAAAAGTGATTTGACTATAGCGTTGGAAACTTTGAGGAAAAATGATATTTTGTCCATTTGTCTTTTCATAATAATAATACATATTGATTTTTTTATAATGAACATTTACTCAATATCACAAAATGATACCGAATGCACTGCGATTGGTTAATAGTAAAACATTTATATTTTGAATTTGGATTATTGAAATTTTGTACACTTCCATGTATTTTGTCACTAACGACCCGTGTTTCGCCTTTCGGCATCTTCAGGCATTCGAGCGCACGAATGGACTCGAACTGGCAGACAGTAAACAGTGTCTAACGTTTATATAGAAGATACAAATACGACAAATATTATTTACGAGATAAAATACTATACGTTTGGGATCCACACGGATACTTGAGTTAACATTTCGAGAATCGCCTTAATCCTTATTTGTAAATAGCACATTAACAGAGTGGCGAATTGCCGCTTTTCAACTACTTTTAGAAATACCAGTGATTTTACAATTATAATAGCATTGTGGGTTTCGACGGAATGTAATTCGACGAATGGGTAAATCATTCCACATTTAGTGACATCCGTTAGGTGTTTCAACGTATAGGATACAGTAACGGAGAATTTGGAAGGTTCAGCTGCTCGTTCAGAATTGGCAAGGAATTTAACCGGACTCTATTGAATTCCAAAATTTCTTGATAAAATAATTTATGATCCCCCATGTTTTGATGCAACAGTTTAACCCCATCATCCGCATTAAACGTATTGTTCTCCATTAGCAAGTGATTTGCGAATGTCAAAAGTTTCTTTTTTTGATCTAAAGGCAGCTAAATGTTCTGATACCCTTGTATATAACGTACGTGTGGTTTTACCCACATAGAAGTGTACAAAATCTCCAAATTTGATATTGAAATTCCATCAAGCACCCTCAGTCGATGACTTAAATTATCTTAAATTATTTATATTTTACATTTTTTTAACCCATGTCTACTCCCAACGAGGAGCATATGGACTCGTAGATTTTTTCTAGAAGAACTGCTTGTTACTCAGTTGCTCAACCAGAGAAGGAGTAAAGATAGAAGAATATAGCTAGAAAAAGACGTAGTTCTTTATTACAACAAGATTTTGTTGATTTGATATTATGAAAAAGTAGTAACATAATATTTTTTGAATGTGACATTTTGGAAACCTCGCTTGAATATCACTTTTCAAAACAGAAAAATGTTTTCCATTTTGGGAAAGACGTAACTTACCGTCGGATAAAGTTTGTGTTCACTACGTGAGTGGAATATTATGAATGAAGATACTTTAAAGTACTAGAAAAGGAACATGTGAATCTCATATTCAAGCCAATTCGACGCTAACTTATCATACGAATTTTAAATAATAAATAAACATTTTTAAAAGTCTAAACAGAATATAAATTAATTGAAAAAATGTAAATTGGCCACGCAAAACAATTCATCGTGATAAACATGCAACGTCGCACCAATGGTATACAAAAAAATGTTTCTTAAATTATTTAGTTGTCCACTGCTAAGTTTCATCCAAAGAAATCAAAATATAATATAAAAAAGAATAGTTAAATAAGGTTACGTCCAACGTTCCTTGTAAGGCGAGAGGTTCTTTGCCCGGATAATTCAAAGACTGGGGATGGGGAGACCAAACCAACAAATAAGCGGCATAATTTTAACCCTTTTACAAATATCGTTATGTCATTTGAATATTTTTTATACAAATTAGTGTTTTTTGTCATGCTTTAGAAAATCATTATTATTTATCCATTAATGTCATAAGATATTTTTAATTAAATTAATTATTTATTTAAATTGCATTAATTTTGAATTGTAAAATTAGCTTATTAAGAAAATTGGAATCACTCATATATATATTTTTGATATGAAATTGAAATGGTTAACTTTGTTATTTTACTGGTTGTGTTACTAAATGTAACACGTATTTCTCCTCTTTGAAAAGCATGTGACATATTTAGTACCACAACTAGGGAAATAACAAATCAATCAACAATTTCATTAAAAGTCATTGTATATGTGGACCAATAAATTTTGTAATTTTTGTATCCAAATATTTATTGATTGAATTGGCATTTACTTGATACTTATAACACTCGATTACAATCGGGTAAAAATATTAAGTAAATGGATAACATTATAGAAACTTTCTTTTTAAAAAGTCGCATAATATTTAAATTTTTTTAACATGTCCGTCACCAATGTGGAGAATATGGTTTCCTAAAGCAGGTATCTAAACAGAAATTTTCTACGAGAACTGCTTGTTACACAGTTGTTCACAACCTCTCAACAGCACAACCTCTCTTTTTTGTAGAGAGTAGGGATAGAATGATAGTCACTTTTAAGGTGTTAACTGTCAATTCTTGGTGGAAAGACATTATATTTTAAAAAATAAAACACAATTCATTTGTACTACTTTCTCATATTTATAATGATCAGGACCGGTTTCGCTCATCACGAGCATTATCAACTGATAAAAATACAAACGTTTATATAAATAAGCCTGTTATGTTTGTATTTTTATCAGTTGATAATGCTTGTGATGAGCGAAACCGGTCCTGATCATTATAAATATGTGGAAGTAGTACAAATGAATTGTGTTTTATTAAAAAAAAAAAATAGAATGATAGGGCTAGGACAGGACTAGTGGAGTCCGTTTTTAAGATCCGATGGGTGGAAATTTTAGACATCACAAACAGCCATGCCTTCGAACAGAAATCCATTAATCGAATTTTGAAATTGTTCATACCAGGACTAAAACCTGAGACATCTGTAACTGTAGCCAACGACGTAGAACACTGCACTACTGACTCAACAATATAACATTGAATGAAAATTCATATAAAATGACGTAAAAAATATATTTATACACAATATTGGGTTTCCATTGTTAATTATTAAAACTGATACAAGCGGCTGATCAAAGTTTTATTTGTTTTCTATTGTATACACTTACACGTCTTAATATAATTGCTACTGAAGTAGTGTGACATTATCAAGTTCATATTACAGCGAAAGGATCAGTTTTCCCCTTCGCTGAAACAGCCCTCTTAACTTATATAAGGATTTAAACTTCCCTACCATATTTATTTTGCCATAATATTTAGATAAAAAAACTGCCACTCAAAATAGAAAAACGAAAATACTGAATACAATATCGTGTATCAATCTTATCTTATTAAATATTCACATCTGAGTTTTATATATTTGAAGACATTGTATCAAATTTCCGATAAAAACAATATTGCTACACTATATTTTACGACATTCGATGGAAAACTTTGAAACTTTCTGTTATCTTGTTGTGGGAAATATGTAGTACAAATTCTTGAAAAGCTCTAGAGTGTCTTTCATATATTTACGATGGTTATTGACAAGATGGAAAATACTTTTCTTCAGAATTCTTTACATTCATCTCATTTTTTACATAATTTTACAATATCCGTTTCCAACATGGAGCAATTTAATTGACCACAACAATAGTTTTTTATAACAACTGTTTGTTACTTAATCTGTCTTTTTTGTAGAGAGTAGAAATATAAAGATAGGGCTAAGACACGACTAGTGGTTAACTAATCACTCTCGTTACGCCCCATTTAGATGACCAGATCTAGGTTTAGGTCACCAAATCCAGCGACGTTGACAACTCGGCTAATACTTATATTTATTTCAATATTTAACGATTCAATATTATTCAAGACATCGACTGAGGGTGCTTGACGGAATTTCAATATCAAATTTGAATTTTTGAGATTTTGTACATTTCCTTGTATTTTGTCACTAACGACCCGGGTTTTGCCTTTAGGTATCTTCAGGCATTCGAGGCAGGCGAAATGTACAAAATTTCAACTATTCAAATTTGATTCAATATTATTTTTTGAATAATTGATTTTTCCATCGGTTAATGGTTGTTTCTGATGTCTAAAATTCTACCCCACCCATCTGATCTTAAAAACGTGGCGTAGTGAAAGCGATTACCTAGTAATATCTTTCTTTTCCGACTATCTTCGAAAAAGATTTTGAACAACTGAGTAACAAGACGTTTTCGTAGAGAAACTTATGTTGTGATACCTTCATTTCTAAACCAAATACTCCATATTAGAAACTGCCTTGGTTTGAAAAAATTTGTATTGATGTACATAGATTGGATTCAATTAGAAATAAATTTACAATTATAAATAAATAGCACATACATAGTACAATACATTCATTAAAATGTATTATTTAAGTATTATTATTTAAGGTGTATTATTTAAGTTATTAACCGTATATCTCATATGAATAACCTGATGAAACAAAGCAGTGGAGATTTTAATACTGTTGATATTTTAGAGACCCTTAAACTTTAGGGTTTATTTAGATAAGAAAAATTAACATATCGAAACTTGAAGTGTGCATAGTTAGTCGATACGTAATATAAATTGTTTTAAAGATAATTTTACGAAGTTATAATCAAGGATAAGCCGGGAGCGAAAAACTAAATTTAATCATCCCCGTGAAAACAATGCTAGCTCATCCAATTGAGAATTCTATAGGTATTTTAAATAAAGGATTATATCGCACCTCACATCCACATTTTGGCTGTAACAACAAAGCGTTTTAAATCCACTTTTCAAAACAAACTTTACAGTTATTCAGTGCAATAATAATGCATTGTTTTAAAACCACAAACTGCTTTACTTCTTGTAGATGGAATTAAATTTATACTAAGCACTGTTAAGATTTATTTGTCTAGACCAAATAGTTTTATTTGAGATAATGATGGTTTATATATATTATATTCATTATTTACAACGTTACTTCAGTGTATGCCTTTGTTTGTATTTATAACTATTTATGTAAAAGCAATAGTCACTCAAATATGTTAGTTGAAAACAAATTACATAACTTTTTTAAAACTGCTGTAATCTTATGTTTAATTTTCTGGATTTCCGTGAAGCTATTCAATTATCAAGTTCCTATCTTTTTTTGCAATTGCATTCACTTTTTCGATTTCTGTCTATCAATTTATTAATAAGAATTCAAAGCAAAATTTCAATATTTTTTACCAAATTCTCTTCCAATTTGGAACATATGGCTTCCTTATTATGGAAGTATTTTAACAGAAATTTTCTACGAGAACTGCTTATTACTCAGTTGCTCAACTTCTCTTTGATTGGTTTCTTGTTGAAGCATCTTCAGACTAACTATACCACAAGACTATTTAGTTCTTATGTTCTCAATGATTCTAATTCTCACTTAAAAATGAAGGGTGTGTAATGACTATTTCTTTCTAGTGGACGTTGGAAGGAGGTTAGACACAAACGATAATAGTACTTTTTATTACCATGTCCACTCCGAATATGGACCATATGACCTCCTAATGGATGTATCTTAACAAAAGTTTTCTACAAAAACTACTTGTTACTCAGTTGACCAACCTCTCTTTTTAGGATGGATAGAAATAGAGGGTTAGAATAAAAGTAGTGGTTAACCTGGTCGCTCTCAATACGCCCCATTTTTAAGGATCAGAAGGAATTTTAAACATCATTGGTGGGAAGGAATTTAAAACATCATAAACATCCATGCCAGGACTTGAGTCCGAGTCATCTGTAACCGTAGCCAACGACGTTGACCACTTCACCACCGACCCGACAACTATGAACTTAGAACAGTAGAGATACACTATATGTGAACATATTCATTGTAAAAAATATTTGCCTTACGAAATCATGTGTGGCATGTGGCACCTTTGTTGTACCGTTTATTGTAAGACATCGTTTGGTCAATAGAAAAAATAATATATCAAATCATTTTTTTGCTCTTTAGAGATGTAATTTTTTAGTTTCAAAAGAATTAAGTATCATTTCACGATAAAGGATTTTGTATATAACTAATTCCACTGTGTAAAAATTTGTTGCTAGTAATTTAAATACTGAGCCACGTGACGGAAGTCACGACTGTAAGCCCCTAGGCCACTGTAGTTTGATAAAGTTTTATGAAATATCAAGTACTAAATAAAAAAATATTTTTCATCACAAAATATTACATGTGTGTCTTTTAAATACAAACAAATTTGTAATCCTGTATGCTTGGATATAATCTCAGCCATTATTAATCCTATCAAGTTTTCAAATTTCGAATAATGATCTAAAGAAAGCTCTCTCGTTGGAGCTTTAATTTGAAACCTGAACTGAATAACTAAGTGAATAAACGTAGTAATTAATTTTTAAATTATTAGTCACTCAGATGTGTTCAGCAGCATAATTTTTATAAATTTAGGAATCAAAATCCAGTAGATTAAATAAATTATAAAGTTTTTAAAGAGAAGCTGACATATTATCATATATTTAAATAAATATTCCCAATTTGTTTTCTACTACTTGCACATTTTTTACATAGGTCAGGACAAGCTTCATTCGTAGCAACCATTATAAACTGATAATGCTGAAAAGTTAATAATGCTCACGATTACAAATCGCAAAACAAATTGTTTCTTAATATTTTGAACATAATGCCTTTCCACCGAGAATTTACACCTGTAAAGGGGCTTTCAATTACATGAAACTAGAGTATTTATGAATATTGCAAATATGCAAAAATGCTTTAAATTTATCCAGTTTTCTTTAAAATTTTACTACAACATACAGGGCCTCTATGCAAGTGGCCATCGTCATTGGCATAGGTTGCGCTATTCACGGCCTCGAATCCCAGAACGAACAGTTTTTGTTGGCAGGAATGTATGTCTGAATTCCCTCTTGCTCATCTGATCGTAAACACGGGGTGTAGCAAGGGCGATTAGTTTACCACTTGTCCTGCCCTAGCTGTATACTTATTTTCTTACTCTCTCCGAAAAAAAGAGATTGAGAGTCTGGGTAACAAGCAGGTCAGATAGAACAACTGCTGTTAAAATAAATTCCATTAGTAATCCATATGCTCCACATTGGAAGAGGACATGGTTACAAAGTTACTCATTATTTAATTTGTTTAACTGATAGAATAACGAAATCTTATATTTTATAAACATTCATATATTGGTCACTAAAAAACCCCGATTATAAAAACGTATTTCTTCTAGCACGCTGTAATTTTGATTTAAATTTGTATTCATTAACAAAAAAACTATGGTTACAAAATCAAAAGCATTTAAAAAAAATTCTAAAAGTAATTGTATAAAATATTTTAAGAATAAAACGCATTTTGTTTTTTACTACTGACGTCGTGATAAGCGATTATCAACTGATGCTTGTGATGATCGAAACCGATCCTGATCATTTTAAAAATGTGCCAGTAGTAAAAAACAAATTGTGTTTCATTTTTAAAATATAATACCTTTCCACCAAGAGTTGACTGTTCATCGTTTGTCCTCTACAGATCTACACAATATTATTATATGTTAATAAATGTTCACAAAACGACTTTGTGTTCCAATAAACATAAAAATATGTTTTCTTTTTTGTAAGCAAATTTGAATAAATACTCATTTTTTACATTGATAAGAATAAAAAGTGTTTTCATTTTGCGTTACTCTCCGTTTCTTGAAAACGTTAAACTGTCATATTACTTTAGCATATGAAAACAAAATATTCCTTGGGAGTCCTTTAATGGAAATTTACATAGATAATATCTGAAGATTTAAGCCGACAAGCCGACCTGAGACCAATAAGGATGTAAGCTTTCAAAAAATGTTTTTAAGGGCAGTATTAAAAAGAAAATATTACGTTTTCTTACCGTGTATAGTTACACCCCATCGTATTATTTATAACACAGTTTTATTTTACATGCATTTAAATATTATGCCATGAACTTTGTACGTACTTTATCAATTAGTTTAAAGCCAATGTATTTTTTTGTAATGTTATTCAAATTCATGTTGATAAAGAGTAATTTTTTGTTGGTTTTTTAGTAGTTGGTATAATTTGATCATCAGTAACGTTCAATATGATTTGTGGGTCTTTTCCCTCTCCACACCTAAACTGCGCGGTATAAATAATTAAACAATATTTGATTTAAAAAGATTAATATTCATAATCTATTTTTGGCATACACCAGAATAAAGTATCGAAAACGGGTATGAAGAATTTTTTTCATGACTTGTATTCGTTCTCCTATATAGAAGGATCAAAATCGTAGACATTTACGTATTTACTTAACTCATTTTCGAAATTTTGTTAAGATATACCACTTCTTCTGCTGGCCACGGATATATTGTAACCATAAACGCTTTCCAATTTGGATTCTTAATAGATATTATTTCAACAGGAGTTGATCAACGATAACGTCTTGTTAATACTCAGAGAGTACGGATAGAATGATAGGGATAGGACAGGACTAGTGGTTAGCTAGTCGCTCTCACCCGCTCCGCTGTTAATTTCGGATGGTTGAGACTATTGGGAGGGAGTTTCAGACATTACATACATCCATACCTACGAAAAGAAGCTGTCTATACTGAGATTGACACCCATGAGATTCATGTTGTTGACCACTGCACCTCGACCTTTGATTGTACCTTACTATAATGGATTTCTACTATGTTAATTCCGATTTCAATTCAATCAATAATATAATGTATTTTGTTTTTTCACTTAACACTCTAAAATATGTTAAATTATACAAATAAAACACACTTTGTTTAAATTTAAGATAATTTAAGACATTGACTGAGAGTGCTTGATGAAATTTCAATATCAAAAAAAAGTACAAAATCTCAATAATTCAAATTTGACACTTTGTTTTGTATTACTTCCACATTTCCACATCAGGAACGGATTATCTCATTCTCTCAAGCATTTTCAACTAATTTAAAGTAATGATCATTTTAACCGCCATATATAATAATATTATTTAAGTCACTGAGTCGCTAAACAAGCTACCGAAGGTTTTTAGAGTAAAACTATCATACTTTTATGGCAGTATGATAGTTTTAAGTATAATTTAAGTTATTTTGTGTCTTGCGGTGTGGTGTATAAGGAAAAGTTAAATATTCTTTCACACTGTTGTTTTTTTGGAGTGCGTCGACGTAAAAAGACGACATTTTTAAGTTTTGAATTTTTTTAAATTTCGAACAAGGGACAAATTAGAAAAATTTTTAGATTTGCAACTGGAAAAATTGAAATCTATTGATAGAGCACATACGTATTAACATTAAAAACTTATTTATTGAAAAATCGCCAGGAGTTTAGCGACTCTAATCTAGAGTGTAACCAATTTGTGTAGGTATATTTAATTTTTATTCAAAATCAATGAATCTGAAAAACGTACTCATTGACGAAAACAATCTCGATATTGATTCCACCCAGAATTTTGTTGCGTAGGTTTAAAAAAAAGTATTTCCCACATTTGGATAAAGCGTAAAAAAAGACATTAACAGCATCGCCATCCATTACAATATGTTAAATATGCGTCGTAGGTACTTTATGCCTGACTTACATCCACATGTGAACGGGGAATAAAAATTTCACCACGTGATATGTAAATGTAAGGTTTTAAAGGAGCCTCGCACCTGTCGTCGCCTAACACCATCACACTGATTAATAATTGATTAAAATTACGAGATGAGCAAATCTTTTTAACTCTGGTTTTTTTATTAAAATGTACTCTTTGGTGGTAATATAACGAATCATTCAAGCTTCCGCATTCCATATATGAAGGCGTACATTTTTATTTTTGAATCATGACAGTAGGGCTTGCAATCCTGGGATACCGGTCAATTAGTCAATCATGTGACTGTCTTAAGAAGGCTTAGTAGGCTTTTTTTACCATTTAGCGAAAATTTTCAAACGGTTACCGTCGACTAAATCTCATGAAGCGTCGAAAATTTCTTTTTTTTTATAATTGTATCTTCAGAGAATTTGATTACACTATTTTCAAGCCTGTCTGGCAAAGAGTTGACACCTGTTTTTAACTGGTTTACGCCGTGGCTACACCAGAGTTCATTGTAAGTTACCGAGATTTGATTTTTTTGGGAATATGTTTTTATTACCTTCCATTGTAATTCAGTAGAAGTCCGTCGTTTGCTTCGTCACCACGCTCGTTATTTCTTTCAATTATATTTAAATAGTGTTTAGGTGCTTTTATTATCGTTAAATAATATTTCAATGAAGTATTTAACGATTATAATAGCGCTTAATCACTGTTTAAATATCGACATCTTTGATTTGAAATCAATCAATAATCATGTATTTTCAAGAATTCTTCAAAACGATTATAAAATAGACTAAGACTGCAACTCCTATAACTTTTATTTTAATATACCGATTTGCAAAAGCTTTTAAGCTGCGGTAAATTATTATTCACTTTTAACTTGTCCGTTATAAATTATAGGTTTTATACTTATGCACTTTAATCACGCCATGTTCCGAAGTCATCAGATTTTATTTCCGTTTACTTCCTGCTCATCTTTTCATTGCGCGTATAAGCTTTCCAGGGTGTTATTGACAGGTTGATGTTTTATGACAGTTTATCGAAACCAAATTTCATCGCTTGTCATAAACTTCACCTCAAAGTGTAATAAAGTTGCATTGCTATAAAAAATAAAGTAATAATTCTGTACATCGCCCGTAATAACATAGATAATCAATCAGTTTTATCTTAATCCAAGGTTTAAGTACTCCTTTCATATAGGAAATAATAATATCCTTGCCAATATCAATCAAACTTTCAAGTCATTATGATTATCTCATATTGTAACCTTGTATGAAATGAATATCAGTAACGCAATTGGTGTAACCAAACATAACCTTCTGTTTTTTTATTATTAAAGACTTTTTTCTTCAGTTTATATTAATTACATATTGATAAAATGGCATTTGAAGTTTTCTTTTTTTTTTGTCTCAGCATAATACTCGACACTGAACCAACCCATCTGGATAGTACATACATAATATAGAGTCGATATTATCGACGGTATTTTGGCCAATTGATTTAATCTTCAAAAAATACGAAAATTAGTGAATAATTGGATCTCATTTTAAAGACAAAAGAGCAGGTCTTGGCCAAATGATAAAAATTAGAAAAATAAATTTACCACTTTTTAGACGGGAAACATCATTCTATATAATGTAAAATTAAAATTGATAACTTAGTTATTCCACTTGGTTTATCTGAAGTTAGTCTGAAAATGCTTCTTAAAGAGGTGAAACGCGTCACTTAAGTGATAAACCAAGTGGAATAACTAAGTTATCAATTTTAATTTTACATTAAAAACGAAATTCCACAAAGTTACCGGCGAATCCATAAAAAATATCATTCTACATATTTTTTAGTTTTAAAAATTCTTACCCGGCCACTAGATGTAAGCCACTATTATATAGACACTCCCTAGGTATAATCCTATATCTGCAAACCAGAGAATTTACAGGAGTGCATATAAAAGATTCATAACGCAACTCACCATAAAATGTTTTCGATAAAACAGTTTTTACTCTCTCCTGAACGATTTCAATTTTGAAGGTTACATCAATTGGCCAAAACACCGTCGAATTATTATACTTTTTGAATAAAATCATTTTAGATTTCGAAATAATTAGAGTTGTAGCATTTCCAATTCTAACCAGGTACTGTAACACCGCCGTATACGTTGAAAAAGTTGCGTTTTTTATACATTTAAATTCTTTTTTTCGGATCTTTCTCACTATATAATAATAAAAATATTTAAATTGCAATATTGTTCCGCGTTATAAATAAAAATAAATATTCAGCCAATGGTTAAAACAATGGAATAGAGTAAAGAATATTAGATGTTCAATCAGATAATTCAGCTTGGAGAGTTGGTCAGGGGACCATAGCAACCCCTTGGATCAGCCCATGCATCCTTGTCACTTATTGCGCAATGCTTATTTTAATTACAACATTGCTCTGTGTATAGATTTGTACATTAATTATTTTCAAGTTAATCACACAATGCCCCAAACGAAAATTAGGGTTGGGGTTTTCAATTAATATTGTATATAATTCCGAACGGACTTACACTAGGAGCTTAATATAAACCTTGACCCATTTTCAAACGCAAACAAATTTATAAATCATTTCACACAGATATTCATAACTATAAATATTACAGGTATTGAATAAATTTTTATTCTTGCTTTAAATATGTACGGAAATTATTCGAAAATACTGTATTTTTTATTAATAATATAATAATTATTTAATTCTTAGAAATAATTCTTCTTTGATTATTTTTTATACTTTTTTACTATGAGCATATGGCATACTAATAGAGGTATCTCACCAGACTTTTTATACGAGAACTGATTGTTACTCAGTTGCTCAGCCTCTCTTTTTCGAAGAGAGTAGAGATAGAATGATAGTGCTAGGACAGATAAACATTAATAAGTTTATTTATTATGCATATATAAGTTAATAGGGATCGTGTATAAGAAGTAAATCTTCTCTAGGTCTCATAGGATAAAATATAAAAGTATTTTACCATGTCGGCTACCAAAGTAAAGTATATGGCGTCCGAATGGAGTATTTCAACAAAAGTTTTTCTCCAAGAACTGTATGTTACTAAGTCGCTTAACATTTTTTTTCGGAGAGAGAAGGAATATATGGACATGACTAGTAGTTGACTAATTGCTCTCGCCACGCCTCGTTTTATAATTGGGTGGGGGGAAGGGAATTTTAAACATCCCAAACTTCTATTCCTATGAATAGAAATCTATAAATCGACTGAAAACAACAATTTGTGAAACTGTCCGCACCGTGACTTGAACCCGAGACATCTGAAACCGTAGCCAACGGCGATGACCACTCCACCACGGATCCGACAATAGAATTGTTTAACAATCTTAAACTCTGATTCTATGGTAGCAATATAAAAACAAGTCTGACTGGTTTTTTTTATTGTTTAATTCTCTTTCCTACAAACGTTTTAATTTCAAAAGCAACTGACACTAATGGACTCTCTTAATATTCCTTCCGTCAAAAATGTACATTTTCAATGTTCTAATTAATATTATTTCAAAGCCAAGAGCCTAAAGAAAAGAACAGTTGAAAATGATCAAAGTAATTTTTAAGAGAAAAGGTATCGTACTAACAATGTATTTATTTAAAAATAAATGTGAAATATCTTTGTACTATGTCTTTCTTTGGGCCATTTTTAATATTGAAAGCATGCGACCCTTCACTCAATGTAAATTGGCCCACATATACCGGGGTGCAAATCGAGTTAGACATGTCTCCCTTAATATAACATTTTCCAGCCCTACGCCCATGGTGTAAGAAATATAGGTGGGCTGGATTGTTGTTTTTGTAAAATATGTGACGTCACTTTGACGAACCAAATTTTTGCTGTCACCAAAACACTGTTGTAAACATATTCGACTGTAATTCAATAAGCACACAATGACGTCAACAAACATGCGAAAATGGCGACTGTCATTTGTATCCAGATCACTTCTATACTGATTACACTATTCCTTATGCCCACGAAGTTTTACGCTAAAGCACAGCATTAATTAATGCCCATTACACAGCATTAATTAACCATAAAACGCAAATTAGCCAAAAGCGTATTTTTTTAAATGCCCCCAAAGGCTTATCTCTACTAAATAGCAGAAAATATATCTATAAATCTGTCTCTCTGTCTGTCTGCAATAGGAACTGTTCACAAACGGTGTACAGTACCTACGGGAGAATTTGCACGTGTCATTCTGTGTGATATTTTCAACTTTTAACGTTCAATATTCCAAAAAACGTTCCAAAATAACGCCATAATAACGTCAACGTCTAAATGTTAGCGCGGTCTATCTCCAGCGATGCTGGGTAATTTATACTTGTCAATGAATAATGTATAGATTTACAACAATTTAGTTGTAAGTTAAATATGTAATGAATGTTTATACTTTTATTTGCTTAGAAACTAATTATTTGGTCAGTAGCTAATACCATAAATGGTCAGTAACTAATATGATAAACGGTTAGTTAATAATGTCTAAAAAAAAGTTAGGTTTGTTTCAATTAAAAAACTGCCCTTTTTCTATTAATATTTGACCGTTTAATTTAATAACTGACGATTATATTATATAAATGAATGACCGTTTCTTTTATTAACTAACCACGTGTATACTGACCATTAAACGAATTAGTAACTGACAATTTTGATTAATTAATGACCAAAAATTAAAATAGTTACTGACCCAATAAATGCCGGGATTTTTTAAAAACTGTCTTTTACCCGCCACTACTTTTTTCAATCTCAAATCTAGCCGCAATCACGATTGAGTTGTGAACCCTTGATCCATGCGATATATTTATCAAAAATATTTCGTGATATTTATCATAACTGGCATAAAATATATATCATTCAATAGGTAGTATAATTCGCAATAAATTGGGTTTTGACGAAACCTACCAATCTTTTAATATCGACGGTGTTTTGCAAAATATATTTAACCCTCAAATTTGAAATTGTTCAGGAGAGTGTAAAAACTATTCTTATCGAAAACATTATATGTTGAGTTGCGTTATGAATATTTAAAATGCACTCCTGTAAGTTCTCATGTTTTCAAGTACGGGATTACACGTAGGAAATCTCGATATAATAGTGGATTACTTGGTTATAATAGTGGAGACCTGCTCTTTCGTCTTTAAAATGAAATCCAATCGTTAACTCATTTTCGTATTTTTCGAGTTTTATTAACCGTCGATATTAACAATTTGTTTACATTGTCTTGAAAAAATAAAATCTCAATAATTCATGTTTATATTATGCCTTTCATATCATTCTTTCATTATTAGGACGTTAGTGAGGACGGTCCTAAAATTAATGTATTGAATACTTACAAAGCTCTCTTGATAAAACTTCAGAGGTACTTAATTTGACTAAGCCTTAATTTCTTCGGCGTACTTTCTCTTACCTTTATCATTTTAATAAAGGACTTTTTAAATGTTTCATCTACACACCAGTGCATTATTGTGGTGTGATCTGTGTACATATATATGTGTGGGTGATCTCTCACAAACGACTGATCACTAAACTTATATACACCCGGTCCTTTTTCGTTCCAGGGACTACCGGACAAAAAAGGTGCATACATAAAAATGGGAGATAGGTTCCATTACTTAAAATACCCCCAAAATATGAAATTCTCGAATTCAAAATTAATTCGAATGTATTTTTTATTTATTTATTAAAATAGTTTCATAAGATACTGAGTAATAAATTGATATGATTTGTCATTTAAATTACACAGTAAACATTAAAAAATATGAACCAAAGAGGGAATAACATCGAAATATAAAACAGCCACCTAAATTTGTCAAATCAATAACAAGTCGTCAATAATGCATCTTAAAATTCGTCAAATGACAAAAGTGACGATTCCTATATTCAAACGCGGCCGAAGTGTTTTTAAATATATACTGTATTTAATAATACGTTTCGTTTTTTGCAACAGTATAATAATTAAAAGAAAATTTATCATTCAGAAATCTTGTAAAACAGAGATTATTGTTTTTAATAATTTACTTACACCCCTATCACGTCCAGTAAAAGAAAATGATCCCAACCCACCCTTTGTTTTTAAGTTGAGAATTAAAATTATGTTTAACTAATAAGTTAATAGCCTAGCGATAAATTAGTCCGAAGATGCTTATTAAAGAAGCGAAGCACGTGTCACATTTAGTAACACAGGCAGTTGAGTAACAATTTATTTTACAACAAGTTATTTTACAATGAAAATATTAACGTCTACCTTTTCAGTAAATTAAATTTTCTCTTTATGTTAAAAATAATATGCACACATAATAACCACATTATAACAATAATTATTCTTTAATATCTTGCAAGGCATTTATTTCTTTCTAGAAGCCTTGTCGATAGCCTTGAGAGAAGACTTAAAAAATAAACGAGGGAAATTTGAGCAGAGAAAAATCAATTTCCTTTTTATACAAGGGCATATTTTGCGATATAAAATATATCAGAATTACGTCAAAATGCAGCCCCAATTTCCCTGACAACCTTACACGGCATTACCATGTCATGTTACTTACGCGGAACGCAGAGGGGGTCGATTGCTTCCGCTCTTAGTAATATTATGTTTATGATCTTAATACTTATCTAAAAATTGATTTATGTAATGTATAAGTAAAATTATTACTAAAATTACATTTTAAGGGCTGTGACCAAAAACCTACGGCATTTTTGTTGGTAGAGTGATTCTTTGCAAAGAAGTTTACATGTATTTGTAAAAGGGGTTGTTTTTTCTCAATTTTGTACGTTCAATTCAACATGTTCGCGTATCATCAGCGGTTGATATCGACAAAACAAGCAACTGCGTTGTTTATTTTAAAAAATAAAACACAATTCATTTGTACTACTTCCACATATTTATAATAATCAGGACCGGTTTTGCTCATGACGAGCATTATCGACTGATAAAAATACAAACATAACAGGCTTATTTATATAAAATTGAGTGTAAAAATGAAGGTATATAAAACTGATGGTTCATGAACTGAGACAAGAAAATACTGATTAACAAACAAATTATACATAAATCAAATGAAAGGGTCTACAATTAAAATGTTATGGACCTCTTGAAAATCATTAAATACTAATCTGAAATCACAAATATAGCTACATTAAAAGTCCATTTAGCTGAACAAAATTTTTAATGACGTTACTAATATAATATACAATAATGAATCAGGGAAATTATAAATATGTGGAAGTAGTACAAATTAATTGTGTTTTATTTTTTAAAATATAATGTCTTTCCACTAAGAATTGACAGTTAACACCTTAAAAGTGCGTTGTTTATCTATAGTAATTTTGATTTATTGATGAAATACGATAAATAATAGCAATGCGCTTAATTTTACAAGAATTTTTAAATAGTTATTTCAGCATGATAAGAAATAAAATGTATCGACGTATATTTTGTTGTATTTAGCTACAATTTATGTAACGAATTCTAATACAGTAAAACCCAGCTCTATCGTTCTCGAATTCATCGTTTTTCCGCAATTATCGTTATTTTTATCATTGGAGTTGTGCAATTCTTCACATTCATCAGGGTTTGCTGTACTAGAACTATCAATAATAACATTTAAAGCTTGTTTGCGAGGTCAAATCACTCTGTCGTGCAAAATTTGATGAGTTATTTTTCTTTTCCTTCAGGATGGAGGTTCCCTAGATGGAAACAGCCTAGCAGTAAATGGAGACTCTCGCCAGTTGAACCATCTTCTCTCGTCTCCCGAGGATACTGCTCTGGCTGCTCTTCAGCTTCAGCTCCTGCAACAGTACTCCAATATCAACAAGTAAAATTTTTAAATATTAAATTAAAATTGATAACTTTATTATTTCACTGGATGTGTTACATTTGACACGTGTATTGATTCTTTAAGATGCATCGTCAGACTATATCGCAAGGCTATTTACTTGTAAGGTAAAAAATGATTCTGGTGGACTTTCCGGGTCCGTGGTTATGGTTACGAACGTCTCGGTTTCAAGTCACAGTACGGACAGTTTCATAAATTGTGTTTTCAATCGATTTATGGATTTATGTTCGTCGACATGTACGTCCGAAATTCAATACCACTCATCCGATCCTAAAAACGGGGCGTAGCGAGAGCGATTAGTTAACCCTTTTTCTTGTCTAAGCCCTATCCTTCTACCCCTACTCTTTTCGAAAAAGAGAGGTTGAGCAACTAAGTAAAAACCAGCCCTCGGAATTGACCGTTCTGGGACTTGAGTCCAAGCTCATATTTTCACTAGATTATAAAGGTCCTACCACTAAGCCACAGTGACCGACAATGATATACAAACACATATATGGATGTATTATTTTTTCAAGTCAGCCGGTTCATTGAAAAGCCACACTCCTAAAATCAATCATGTTTTATCAATTACAATTTGATACATCGATGGACTGGAATAAAGGATGGTATATATTCAGGTATTAAATATTTTGTTGTTTTCTTTCTCAGCGCGCGATCACCATGGGAACAATTCCTCCGTGCGCCTCAAGACAAACGCCAGATCCGCTACCGCCAATGCTACTTCAACCCCATCTCTTGTTTTAGGAAGTAAGCTATGACTGGGAATCGAAACACAGTCGAGACGCAAACCTTTATCATCACAGTATAATATTTCAATATCAATTATTTAGTGCTCTTAGCAAACGATAAATGTTCTGATATGGGTAAATAATAATAAAATTGTAACAAATCAGTAAAATAATATAAATAATAAAAATATGGAAGTAAGCATTTTATTTTCAATTTTTAAAACCACTCCTTATTATCATACCTTAAATTGATTGAATCAGTATATTTATATAAATTATCAGCTATGACTTTACTTAGTTTTCAAATAGTTATCCCACCTGTATTAATTTTTACTTCACCTGTTTACATTGCATTTTGTTATAAAAATAGTATTTAAAAAATAATTTTCATTACAACATTGACATCTGTCTTCAAGACTAACCACCAGTTACAGGATTAAAAATATTTTATTTTTTATATAAAATTTCTTATAATTGTTTTTCAAAGCATATTTTGTTTCTAATCGTCAAATTTCATATTTTTTCTTCATAATATTATAAATTTCTTGTGAGAGATACCCACTAAATATAATAATCGGTTCATTGAAGGTATGTTTAAATTAATGTATAATATCTAATATCTACTGATAAAAGTTAAACAGGACATTTTAATCTATATTTATAACTTATTATGTCTATGAACTGTTGAAATACTACATGGAATTGTAATTATTGTAATCTGAAGATGTAGAATTTGTGTGAAAATTACGTTAACACATATTCATTTTTTGGATATTGGAAACCATGTGAAAAATGATACGAAAAGCATTTTATTTTTATGTAAGAATTTGAACTTGATATTCCAGTGAATAAATAAATCAATTAAAATGAGCAAAACTGGTTTTTATTTATTATTATATAAAAGAAAAATTATGGCGATGCAATATGAATGAAATATCCTGCCTTTAAGTGCCCATACTTACTGCGAAATAACCAGCCGCCAGTGAATTATGATCAATAAGGGTGAGTTAAATTAATGGTCCAGAGTGACATCTGTGGATGGAAAAAAAAGCTAAATGACATTTTTACAAAGACAATTCACAAGATCTAGCTCACTTATTTTTTTAAAACATCTCAATTGAATGTGTTGGGAGTGTGCTAGGATGCGAGTGTCGTGCTTAAACAGTAACCTATTTTTTCAGCTTATTGTGTCATCTCACTCAAAACTCCTAATTTAATTATAAATATATTAAATATTTACAAAAATAAATAAGCATATATCACTGAATCTGCATTCAGTATACATTCATTTAGTGTACTTAACGTTCTTAACCTCAAATAACTACATGATACGTATTTAGCAGAGTTAATATATCCGGAACTGGTTTTTTTAACTTTGTAGAAATAAACAATACCAATATATTGTTTAGGGAAAATCCTTTTGGCAATAAATTTAATCGGTGGTAGCCACACTTCTTCATCAAATTGATAACTATCAAGGCTCGTTAATTGATCGCCCACTGTACACAAATAATTATTTTGCATTCATGTGCAACTGCAAACAAAGAAACAACAAACTAAACATGTACTTCTAAACACTATTCAAAGAGTATGCCCACCGCTCATGAATCTGCAAATCAATCCATTTACTTCCTCCCGAATCAGTGTTGGCGATTAAAAGTTTTCCTCTAGATGTCATTTTCCCACCCAAAACAAACACAAAAATAAATATTAAGTGGAACCACCGATAAAGAAACAGTATAAAAAACATGTATACTTCGCCATTCACTGTTCCACAGTCAGTACATATCAATCACCACCAACAAAACATTAATCCATTTGCTTCTTCCCGAATTATGTCAGCGTTCTGTATCTTTGTGCGTGCAACCTATGGATGATCATCTACATTAGAGAGACTACATAGTTCGGTCTCTTATTTCCAATACTTAATACACCTAATTGTGAAGCTCAGCATATAATTAACCTGAGTTTTTGAGATCTAGCTATCTGCTCTTTTTTGCGCCTTCGTCGTCTGATAGTTACTGTGACAAAGCAAATAGATTTGAATGTCTATGTAATATGAATTAGTATACTGTCAAGTGTCTCTTGAATGTCCCCAACAGGTATTTCAAGTATGGAATCTAAAAAAAGCATACTAAGTCTTGAGATGGCAAAATATTCGATTAGAGACAATAGTTATCAGGTGGAATTAATTTTTTCAGAAAAGACTCGAAGAGAATCATGAAAAGGAATAAAGTAAGGTACAGATATATGGCAGGATCAGTGCTCATTAGCCCCGCAAATGAGCACCCAACCATATTTAAGGTGCCTGCCACAAGCATTAGTTTTTTTCCTATTATGTAATTCAGAATTGCATGAAGCTATTGTGAAAAATAACCAGTGAATAGATTTACATAAATTGAGCAAGGGCTGCTAGTCTCTGCCACGCTAATCAGACTATATCGCTGTCTTTCTAGAAATTGGTCACTCATGAGTCATGATTAATGGCAGGGTATTGGTGAACTCTCTCTGATTTGAATGCGTTTTGATTAAATAATTGTGTCTTGATTTTACATTAAGCTTCCAAATCTCTCATCCAGCAAAATTAAGATATATTCATCTCTACTTACTACCAGGTCACAGGTAAATCACAAGCTGACTCCTTTGGAGGGCAAAATATAAGCAGATGCCTTTTTTGGCTCAAAATAATGAGACGGTCACCATTTCTCAATCAAGAATACTACCAATATGGAATATTCATACATTAATAGCTACAAATACTTCAAATATGAGATTTACCATGGAAAAAAAATAAGTAAAACACAAACTAAAATAATCACAAAATGTTTATTGAGAAACATAAATACCTAGAAAGAGTTTAAAAGTAATCATTTATGTTACATTATTATTTATGTATAATAGAAGTAAGTAATACAATTTATTTATCGGTACAACATTCATAAATATATTTTATTATATTTCTAAATGAAAAGCAGTCCTATTTATATTCAAGTAATCGTAATTAATTATAATCTTTTAAAACAAAACATTTTACACTATTGACAAAAAAATCAACTCTATACACTGAAACGTCATAACATTCACTTTTGTATTTGTGAAGTTTTCATTTATTAAAATTAAAAACAATAGTAACTGAATATGAAAATGCTTAAAAGTGGATCAACTTTTGGCGTAAGAATATAAGCAATTATTATTTGAAGTCAATGAAACCATTCATCAATATTTTTAATAAAATAAATTTGTCTCTGTATTAATAAAATAGGATGTATTAAGCAGTTGTTTTTGTTCAAATGAGATAAGCCAGCATTTTATTAAATGTAAATAAAAAAAACAGAAAACATCAAAGAAGTTTTTTTGTGTCGTTGTCTGATCTTATTGTAGAGCACATTGTCGTAGATACTACAAAAGGTTGTATCTCAAGAAAACCCAAGTATTCAGGAAGTTAGTAAAACGAAACCATTTATGTATTATTTATTCATTCTTTTGAGATTGCTTATGATGTTTTGCTATGTTTACACCATTTGTGACTTCACAGTACAATATCAATTTGAATTATTTATGACATATCACATCACACAGTATCAACAACAATATAGAATTTATTAAGGAGTTTATTCCAACAAGAGTTGTTCTACACTGTTGTTGAGCAGCTGATTTTTTTTCTGTTTCTCAACCGAGAGACTAAGAATAGAACTATAGTGCTAGTGTAGCACAATTGGTTAACTTATCGTTCTTGCTACACCTTGTTTTTAGCATCGGGTACATGAAAGGGTATAAACAGCTGAAAAAATTACATTTATGAAACTATCCATATTTGGATTCAAGCACCGCAACTGAAGACAACAACGCTGACTACATGACTGAAGGCTTGACAAAAAAAAACGTCATTGTTAATACATCCTTCAAATAAATTCATTCTGATGTTCATAATATATGTCAGGTATTCAAAAAATCGTAATTCATCATATGAGATCAGCGAAAATACTTATTAATAACGGAAAATGCTTCCATTATAAAGGTTCTATTTATCTCTAACCAAAGATTGGTAATATATGATAAGATGCTAATATTACCATTCAAACAATAAGTGAAACAAATTGTACATTAATTAGAAAAGGCAATTATTTTCTGGATATTTTAAATCTAGCTGTATTTCAGTTTCCATTTACATATATAACTAATTTAATATTTCTGTAATTTCGAAATTCACTGTGTTATGTTTAAGTACCGAGTTATGAAAATTAAGTACACAATAATTATTAATAACATGATAACTACATTTATAAAAAATATAACTTATTTTTAAAAAATTAGGAACGAAGTTGAAAAGATATTTGCCACTTTGAGAGTAATGTTTGTCAAACGTATTTTTTATATATCTAAGACTATCCTATTACACACAAAAACGCTAATTATTAAAAAATATTAGGTACCTATATTGTATAAATAATATAAAAACATTAATTTGGTTTGTTTATTTATACAATACTATGTATTTAAATTATTAATATTTTTAGGAAGACATGTCTGTGGTTCATCTTTTTATTAATTGCAAGAAATATTTTATTTGACTGGAAAATATTTCTCAAAATTTACATTCTTAGATAAATTAATTAATAAGAGCGAAATTATAATACTGTTACTTAAGTAAATTTCTCGTTATTGAAATTAAATCTAAATCAATTAAGTTGTATGGGAGATATAGCTATCATTCTGACAAAAAATATACTATGCAAGGATAATGAATAGCATAATTATGGATTTTTTTTAAATGTTTCACATATTTAGAAGTTGTATATTTCTAAGAATCGGTCGAAAACCACTAAATCTTATTGATCTTGCGAGAAACTGTAATATTTGAACAAAATACTTAGCTGGCATTGAGTGAATGTTTTTACAAACACAAGTGGTGAGTGATCAGCACAGAATAGGTTAAATATTTTTTTTACAAACGTATTTAAAAAATCTATTCAATAATAAACGCGTGTGTAACTATTTATATGATTCAAATACGAAAAACTGTTTACTTTACCTGAAATGATATATTTATGCATTTAATTTTTTTTACATAGGTCATTGTAAGAACAATCTTAATATCAATGAATTTTTGTTTAACTAGGCAATACAGTGCATATTAGTATTAATTATTTAAAACACACTTTGATATGTGCTTTTACCAGAACAGGGGGGGGGGAGAACAGAACAGATAAAGAACTTTTATACCTATTGATTATTTTGCAGTTTAAGAAAATCAATTTTTTTTTTGTAAAATTGATTTTTTCATTATTGCATCATACTATTTTGCAATTGAAAATACTTTTCAGTCAATTTGTAAAAGTTTTGTAGCACTATATAAACAAAAGTTTCCATATTTTTTATAAAAATATATAGGTACATGTGTTACAATTTATTGTCTATATAACTTAATCACAATATTAACTATTGATATGCATTTTTGCATTCTTGAGCAAATATCGTAGTAGGGATGTTATAATATTTCAACATTTTCTATAGATTAATAATTATTCACAATAAATTTCTTTTATTATTAATAAAATTGTAATAAGCACTGACATCTGTAAATATATAACAATAGTTTCCTTGATATATTGGGCATCTACTAGTTATTGTTCATAGATGGTATTACTATAGTTTTATTTTATTTTGAGATAAATATTATTTTATTGAAAGATGTGTTGTAAATATAATATCATACTTTTTAAAAATTTGCGCAGAAAAAAAATGAAGATTTTATGAATAGTTTTAAATAATTTATAAAAAGTAGTAAAACAATTCAATTTGATAAAACAAAAGTTCGAAACAATTTAAAAATTGTCTTTTATTACAATTAATAGTTAAAAATGCTGTACCTAATTAGAAAAAGGTGATTATTTAGTTACTTTATACACTAATTATCGACTGGTTTTTTTTATATAAACTGGGAAGAACGAATGATTTAGTTGTTAACAACAAATTAATAACAGAGATTCCATACAAACTAACAACATTGATATTTGACAGAGCAAAATGCTTTATACATATGAGCCATAAATATTGGCCTACTTTAAATTTGTTAAGTTCAATCTATATTAAATTTTATGAATAAAATAAATCCGATTTTTTATTGGAATATTAGAAATTTATGAAGGGTTAAGATTCAAATTTATCCAACGACTTATTTTAGATAATTTTATAGAAAAGCTTTTAAATTAAATATTGCATTAGAGTTGAGAAGAATTATTTCATTAAAAAATAATAATTGGCGACTGTGGCGATTGGTAAACGGTTTTAAAAATCTTTAATCAACTGAGCCGTTTTCAAATTTTTGCAAAAAAAATACATGATATTATTTCTTGTTAATAGATGTCACTAATTCTAAGTCTGAACCTTTTCACTTATACTTAAGTAAGTAGTCTAATTGTATATACATTTTTATGAAATCTCATATTTACACGAACTTAAACAATTTTCTAGTAGAGCCAATGAATGACGAAATAATTACTTCTCAATGCAGGTAGTTAATCTAAACACTGAATAAATCTGAAATGCGTTCTCAGTCATGCAAATCGATAAAATTAGTTATGTCCGTCACTAGGAAGTCCATAAATTTGAATAAAAACATTCAAGTCCAAAAGCTAACTGTCGTCACTGCCAGCACTGGGTGGCCTCTCAATTTTGAGACTTGCGACACCTGTTGAGGAAGCACTCAAGTTTGGATTACTGCCAGTTGAGGTCGCACCTCCGGCTGATGGGTTACATCTACAATGGTGACATCCGCCGAGCTTAGCAGTGAGCATTGCTCGCATCTTGAGGGCAGGGCCGAGTTTCATCCGGAGTTGACCGGTCAAGTGGTCTTCTGTCAGCAAGGGCAGTCCAGAGCCATCTATGCTTTGTTCTCGGAACATCTGGAATAGAAAGAAATTATTATTATTAGACAAAAAGTTATTACCAGCATTGATCAAAAATCTTAACCCGAACAATAAGCAGAGAGAGAGAGATAATGAGTGTGTGTGTGCGTTTAATATTCATTTATCCTCCACACACAATCTTGACGAATTTTGAAATCAAATGAGACTTTTTTTAAAAACCTATATTTTATCAGGTACTTTGGGGTACACATCACGGGAGATGGCAATCCGCGAAAAGAGCTTCCAATCCGATCAGGTATAGCTGGAGTAACTTTCAACTTAATGCAGAAAGTCTGGGACTCACTGCTGTACTCGGTCAGAACCAAGTGCCACCTATTCAACGCATGCATTCTGACGGTGCTGCTTTACGGTTGCGAATCATAGCACATCGCAAAACCACTGGGTAACCGTATACTGCGTTTCAAACAGAGGGGTACGATGGTTTGACATTTTCAGGAACTCGGAGGTAAGAGAGAGGACGGACCAGCCCCTATACCGTCCAAAAACAAAAAAAAGCGACGATGGACCTGGCTTGTACATGTGCTGCGGATGTCCCAGGAGAGCCTGAATCCTGCCTGTCTCTATTCCAACCGGAAGACTGGCGGGGGACAGAGAATCTTGGAGGAAACCGTGTGATGTCCATTTGCTCCGAATAGGGATACAGATAAGAAATTTATTAGCTTTACGACTATTTGAACAAAAAAGATACCTTTTTTTTTCATTAACAGATGTCACTATTTCAGATTATAAATCATTTCACTAAACCTTAATTGATTATTTTTAAATTATTTTAACTCACTTTTTTAAATTTGAGAGTTTCATTATAAGCATTCTAAAAATAATAATTTATTATATCCGATTGACTACTTCTGTGTTATACCCCAAAACAAAACAAACCTACTACCCAATGTTTCTAAACTTTAATTAAATAATTATTTAGTTCTATTTCCAGTCGAATGGTAGTAATCGAGTTGGATTAATTAGAGATTGTGGTGCCGACACGTAAGTCTTGGCTTGAGCACGACTCCTCGATTAATTGCTCGAGGAGCTTTGAAAATAACTTACAACCTCCCGAAGGCTTTGCCCACAGTAGGTGAATTGAGGAAGCATTTAATACTACTTCTTTATAACTTGTATCACAACGTTGAATTGAATTTATTATTCGGAACAATTTGTTAAGGTTTATAATTTGATACTGTTTTTATTTAATCCTTAGACATTTGTTGTATAGCAATTGTAATTTGAGCTACTGTAAACTTTCTAATAGATCGATTGTTGGGGGGTTTTTTTTATGACAGTGATTGAATATTGAAATTGTTTTATGGATCGGATCTAAAGGCAAAGCTATCATAACACAGTATGTATTGTCAACTCCAGTAGTTATAAATTTAACTGTGTTTATAGTGAAAAATAATATGGCATTATAATATATTGTATATATATATAGCACAAAATACATGTAGAAATCTGTGTTTGTATGTCTTTCGGTCACAACAACTCCTCTCAAACGGCGTACACAGCGAAGTGAAATTTTCACACGTCATTCTGGCTGTGATTGTTAGTTCAACTGCACTATTTTCAACTTACAACTCTCAAATTTTTTAACCTAAAACTAAAAACGTGATATTTTAAACGTTTCAATGTGGGATGAAAATAGTAATAATAATATTCGCCCAGCAATAGCTCAATACTAATATATTCTGCAAGTGACAGTTGAGATAGTAACGCGAACGCAAATATTTCTGTCGAATATTAAGTTTCATGTTTGTGATTTGGTAAAAAGTGAGTTTGGTAAATTCGTACAACTTGGTGTGCATCTTTAATCGTCATCGAGAATTAGCGTATGGTTCTGATCGTATATTTAAATTGTGGCGCTGCAGAAGCCATTATTAAATGCAGATCAACAAGCTGTCTATCGAGAAGTTCTGCGGCGTCGTAACAAGAGTGCAGGTGGCAAAATTGTCATATTTTATTATAGCTGGCTTAAACTTAATATTATTAATTAGTGGACTATATTTTGTGGGTGGAACAAAAGAGGTACGGTTGTAGGTGATATTTTCAAATTTTAACTAAATTTCAACATTAGCTAGCCAATGTATATATTTAATAACCTTATATGAGCGTTCTCTATCTTGGGCTTAGTCGGGAAAAAAATATAGCTTGAGTATTGGATATTTACTTAGATGAATTTAAAAGCTACAGAATTTTGACATAAACGAGTTTGTATGCTTTGCGAGATTATATAGCTTGAAAATATATTCTGACACACGTAACAACACTGCGTACTTTTCTGAAATAAATGTTAATTAAAGTCAGGGGTTATAATCCTGACACAGCCATGCGAGTCGCATTTGAGTTTTATGCTACTTCCTGTCAAGCTTTTCTAAGCTGTTGTTTTTGCCAATTTCTGTAATTAAATTTATGTTTGTCAAAGGTTAGGTTCTAATTTACAAACAGGTATCAATGGTAGTATATCAATTAATTATAGATATTGAAAAAACTGCTTCATTCAGTTTAAAAAATACATCATCACCGATTAAAGGAAAATTCTCGAATGCAACATGTTCTTCAATTTCCCAATGAGAATTTATTATTGCAATTTGTACTATCTTGGTAAATATTCATTGTAAGAATGTAAGAATACATTTTAAAATATTTAGTTCCATAAGAATTACAAGATAATATCATCGGCATAGTTGCAGAAGACAATTAGTTGTAAAATTGGCTGTTTTGAATTATGAATGCACTACGATATATTTAATAATGTCCTATCGTCTGAAAAAACAAGCTCAGCCATATTCCATGTATTTTTTACCTAATTTGTAGAAATCAATATGAATTAAGTCAATTTTGTTCACAGTATCAGCGGCAGCAAGCTATATTTATCATTACTATGAAAAAGAATTACTAATAAAAAATATGTAAATAAAAATGATTAAATTTCATGATTTTCTTATAAGTCGATCATCTTTAAACAGGGTTTTTTAACGATGATATAATAAATTTGAATTATTGAGATTTTGTACACTTTCATGTATTTTGTCACTAAGGAACCGGGTTTCGCCTTTAGGCATCTTCAGACATTCCAAGGAATTCCTTGCCAATTCTGAACGAACAGCTGAATCTTCCAAACTCGCCGTTGCTGTATCCTATACGTTGAATCACCTAACAGATGCCACTAAATGTGGAATGATTGTACATATTTATCCTTTCGTCGAACTGCATCCCGTCGAAACCCACAATGCTATTATAATTGTAAAATCACTGGTAATTCTAATATTAGTTGAAATGCGGCAATTCGCTTCCCTGTAAATGCATTGTTTCCAAAATAAGGATTAAGGCGATTCTCGAAATTTTAACTCAGGTATCAGTGTGGATCCTAGACGTATAATATTTTAACTCGTAAATAATATTTGCGTATTTGTATATTCTATATAAACGTTAGACACTGTTTACTGTCAGTCAGTTCGAGTACATTCGTGCGCTCGAATGCCTGAAGATGCCGAAAGGCGAAACCCGGGTCGTTAGTGACAAAATACATAGAAGTGTACAAAATCTCAATAAAAAATAAATGTTTCGGCTTCACGCCATCGTATTGTAGAACTAAATATACACTTTTCTAATGAGCTCACTATTTGTATGTATCAATAGTATTTTACATATTTCCTTTTTTTAATTTCTATAAAGTTGGTTGATTTTACGGTATTATGATTCATTCCCTTAACTGAGACTTAGTTGAAATGACTACGTATTATTAAGGTCAAAAATAACAAAGTAATAAGTTAGTATGTAATAATAGTCGGGTCCGTGGTGCAGTGGTCAACGTCATTAGCTTTGATTACTAATGTCTCATCAGGTCTTTCCTTAAATGAATTCATACTCACGTATTCATAACTAATTCAGAAGAGATGTATCGATAATTTTAACTGTTTTTAAAACATCAACAAAAACCATGCTTTCAATTAAAAATTTATAAAACGTCCGTCGTACAGTGGTCAACTTTGGTCACGGGCTCTCTCAGGCTCTCAGGCTCAAATATCGTTAAGGACAGTTTCATAAATCGATTTTACATTCAATTTATGGATTTCTATTCGTAGGCGTGAATGTTTCTGACGTCTAGAATTCTCTCCCACCGAGTAGCGAGAGCGATTAACTAGCCACATGTCCTGTCCTAGCCCTATCTCTTTACCTCTCTACTCTGTTCGAAAAAGAGAGATTGAGCAACTGAGTAACAAGTCATAGAAAAACTTCTGTTAAAATACATCCATTCGGCGTCCATACGCTCAACATTGGGAGCATATGCAGACATGGTAAAAGAAATTGTAATTTATTTGATAATTATTCCGCAATCACCAGTGATGCTGAACTATCCATCATTGATAATATAATTCTTCTAAGGTTTAATAGTTTGCTATATTTTCGTTTGTAGTTAATATTTATTTTATCCGTAGAAAGCAGTATGTATATCTTTTCAAAAACAGCGTAGAAAAGTTATTAACTTAACTCCCGCAGTAATGTAGTAAATCTATTGTGTACCGAGTTAATAATATTGAACCTTCACGATGAAAGAGCAACAATTACTGGGTCTATCTATAGATCAGATTGTGCTACCAATCTGTGGTAGCAATTTGAGCGATCTTTCTCTATACGACGGGGGATAATCATTCCGTAGTTAGTAATTAGATATAAAAATGAAATTGCTTCCCGCTCGATCTAGGCTGGCTAGGTGGCAAAGGTCGAGTCCGGTACCCGCCCGACGCCGGCCAACGAAATGACCACATGTCTAGCGTAAGCACCACTCTGCGTTTAACTCGTTCATGGCTTGAATTCACAGCCTTACTAAGGCTTAGAAGTAAAAAATAAACCTACTTATATTTTTGATAAATTCGGCGACAACTTTGTGGAAATTTATTTTTAATACAAAATTAAAATTGATATCTTAGTTATTCCACTGACTGTGTTACTACATGTGAAACGTGTTTCGCTTCTTTACGAAGCATCTTGAAATTAATTGTATCGCAAGGCTATTTATTTCTAACGTAAACAAGGATTCTAATTCTCAACTTAAAAATGAAGGGTGGGGTGGATTTGTTTTCTCATACTAGAGTGAGAGGGTAAGGTACACATTGATATAGTTAGTCTGAAGATGCTTCTTAAAGAAGCGAAACACGTGTAACATTTAGTACCACATCCGGTGGAATAACTATGTTATCAATTTCTATTTTATATTAAACCTACATATTTGTTCTAATTTTTTCATTATTTTCGACTTTAGTGCCGTCTACGTTCTGACAATATTATATTCCCTAGAGCAGTAGTCGCCAACTTTTCGGACTTCTTAACTCACAAAGTTTGTAACCCGTGGACCACTGGCATGATTTTATTTTAAAAAGTTAAAGACATAATATAATACATGTAATATAATGATCATAAATGTTTAGTTGTCTATTATAAAATTGTAATTACTCTTGTTGGGTCAATGGTTTAGTAGTCAACGTCGTTGACTTCAGTTACCGATATCACGAGCTCAAATCTTAGTATGAACCGTTTCATAAATTGATGTTTCAATAGATTTATGGATTTCTGTTTGAAGGCATGGATGTTTGTAATGTCTAGAACTCCCTCTCACCCATGCAATCTCAAAAAAAACGGTACGTAGTGAGAGCGATTAGTTAACCACTAGTACTGACTTAGCCCTATTTTTCTATGCCTACTTTCTTCAAAAAAGAAAGAATGAGCAACTGAATTGTCGTAAATAAAAACTTAGGCCATATACTGCACATTGTGAGAGGACTTGGTTTTAGAAAATATATACACAATATTGTCGGTCTTCTGCAATATGATACTAATTGAGAAATGTTGGTTTTGAGTAATTGAACTTTGAATTTTTTCAAATGTTTGAAATGCTATACCTTTTTCATTTAGTTTGTTTGTACAAAACCGTTCTTAAGTAAGCACACGAATGCCTGAAGATGCTGAAAGGAGAAACCCGGGTCGTTAGTGCCAAAATACATGGAAATGTACAAAATTTCAACAATTCAAATTTGATATTGAAATTCCATCAAGCACCCTCAGTCGATGTCTTTAAAAAAAAAATGTTCTTAAGTAAGTTAAATTTAAAAGTAAGAATGTTCTTCTATACGGTAGAGTTTGAAATAAGAAACATTTTGGTATGACTAATTCAATATGTCATTTTGTCGATTTAGTGTTCTCTTCCAGAACAGTAGTATCAAATAAATTTGATTCCGATCGTCCAAGTGTTAAGTTCTATTTTTCAAAACTGGTAATTATATCTATAAGTCTCGTGGTGCTCGGTTTTTTTTCTCCTTCCATTAATAACAGCCTTCTGGGTGAGTACGTGGCCTCGGAAGAGACGTGATCTGCCGTCAAACTATCAAAGTGCCCAAGTACCATCGGAATGTACTTTGATTCCACCCAGAAAGTGAATGGGGCGGTGTCAGGACGTAGTAGGCAGCTCGCTTGACACGATCCTGGAAGCCAATGCCCTTTGTTAGTAGTCTATATTTCTGTACAATTGTAATTTTGTTTCATTGTCAACATATGATACTTTCATTAAATGCGACTGTTTGCAATATTTTTGCTACTGTCTCAATATCAACGTCAAATTTTATTTTTCTGGTGCTGACTAATGTCAATTTTAAAAATAAATAACGCTTTCAAAAAATTTGAATTGTTAAAACTTTCATGTATTTCGTCGCTTTGAACGTTTTGTTTGATTTTGGCATCTTTCGGCATTCGAGTACACGAATGAACTCGAACTGATAGACAATAAATATGTTATACCGTTTAGATACATATAATACAAATTAATAAAAATTATTATCACTAAGTCTTATAACCACAACAACTACATTCCATCAAGCAACCTCGTTGATATCTGATTATAAACTTATATAATATAAATTATAAAAAGGCTACTTATATATATGAAATTGAATGTTAATAATTACATGGCATACTGACAATTGGTGCAAGAACTATATCAAAAATTTACAGGTAATGAAACAAATTATATATAAACGAAATTCGATAGTCTACACTTAAATAGTTCTCTTACAAATCAATAAATACTAATCTAAAATTAAACCACAATTATGTAAGAAAAATATAATGAATAAAAAAATACTTCATAAATATTCATTGACCGTAATAGCAAATAGAAAATTTTAAAATAAAGTTATGAACCACTTAAATATTTTAATAACAATTTTAAAGTCAAACGTACAAAATAAAATTAGTTTATTGAGCTGTCAGGCTTAGATTTTAATTTATTATTATAAGTTGCAACGGAGTGACAAATAAAATCCCAAAAATGCTTACATAGAATTTAAGAACGAATCTTGAAATTTATTCCGATTTTTTTCATTATAAAAACATGTTTGAATAAACGAACGGCAATCTATGAATTTTTTTACAAAGCTTTATTCTTTTGGGTGCCTCGGATTCGATTATCGGGAAGTTTTTTTATTTTTTGTGTTGTATCTTAATTTAACGATAGAATCGTAAATTTCATTTTATTTTTACATCCAAAAAAGATTAAATTCAAAATACTAACCAATAATTAAATTCAATTCAATCGGCTTTAAGTAAAATTCTGTTTAGTCATTTTCATTGTAAAATCGTAGACCTGAATAGTAATGCATTTTCGACTTTTTGTATTATTTATGCCGCAACACTACTCTAAAATGCTTGCAAAATAGCACAATTATGCTTAAGTTTTATATTTAATTATTTTTTATTTATCTTTTAATCTATATAAAGTTATTTTTTAAAAACTGTTTTCATGGCTCTTTTGAAAAATTGAGATTTCGCAGATGTACAATTTTTTAATGGAAAAGACGATTTGTAAAATAAAATGTCACAACATGGCAATGAAAATTCTCATTATAACTTTAAATTTCCTAGCGACGCTTTGAATAAATCAACAAGAATATGATAATGAAATGAATTAAGTAACATATTAAATGCCATATATTTCTCTTGTCCCTTTCTTAGCACGGCGGTCACATACGTGTATCATATTGACTTATAGATCAGTTACTCAACCACTCTTTTTAGGAAGGGTAAGATGAAATTTTTTGACCATGTCCGCCCCCAATGTGGAGAATATGGCCTCCTAATGGAGATTTCTCAACAGAAGTTTTCTACGAGAACGGTTCGTTGCTCAATTACTCAAACTCTCTCTTTCGAAGAGATTAGGGGTAGAACGAAAGGATTATGACAGGACTAGTGGTAAGCTAATCGCTCTCATTATAACCCGTTTTTATGATCGGATGAATGGAATGAAAATTTTTCCATTAATGTAATAATAGCTGACAGGTTCATCAAATCGTAAGAGAAAATAATTAATAATAATTCAGTATTTACTTTCAATGCTCTGAATGATTTCCAAGAATTTTATCTATTCATCCATTATCAATTCTTGCACTTTAAAAAATAAACTATTGTGGGTTTTTTTACTTTTGTAATAATTTTCCACGCTTATATTTTTAAGCGTCAAACTTTCATTTTAAAAATATCTCTTTATTATAAAACAACATGAAAGCAAAAAAATGACTCTTAGGTAGGTAAGTTAAATTCACCGTATCAAAATGCAATGAATGGGAACAAAACTCCGCAGGCCCGCTTCATTTTGTTGTCTTCTGTTTACATTTTTGTTTATCTGACAACACTGCACAGAAGAAGAAGAGGTGGAGACAGAGTGACGTGAAGTTGGTGGCGATTCACCGCACAGTAAATACGTGACTTCCTGCGCCACGTTCGGGCCATTTTGGCCGGGCAGGTGTGGCAAACATAGGCGTCGTGACTGTTTAATACATTATTAACTGCTACCAAGAAAAAAAATATTTTTATGTATGACTGTTGACCTTTGATTTAAATTCCACATTACAAAAACTAAATTCGCTATCTCAAAAGTATACATGTTACTTTTTAATTTACCTTAATTTTTGTAGATATATTTATTTTTTAGCCATATCCACTTCCTATAGATACTTATAATGGAGCATATGAAAAGAATAGGTCGGTAGTCAATATGGAAAGAAATAACTAACTGATCGCTGCCACAACATTGCAAAAGCAGTTCGGTTGATCAATGCATTGCCTAGAGAGTTAGATATTTTCAGCACTAAGCTCTGGGTATTGCTCGCTAAATATTTCTTCCTTTGTATTTTATAATTTTAAAAATGTTTTTATTATTATTATTGTTTTCATTATTATTACTGTTTTAATTATTGTACTGTTGTTATTATTGTGTAAATGCATGGCGCATTGGCGTCAGATGTAATGCCATGCATTTTAATTTACAAACAAATAAATAAACAACATGCCAGAATTTGATAGAGTATAGAAGCCAATAATGAAAACATCCATGCCTTTGATTATAAATTCAAAAATCAATTAAATATTATAGATTTTTCCATCATAGGAATCAATATCTTGACTATTCGATTACTACTCGACTCTGTACTTAATTTATTTTGAGAATGTGTTCTAAAGTAGAATAATGTAAAAAAAGCACCAACACGTGTTAACGGTGCTTCATATTTTTTCTGCATAAACTTGTCAAGAGATAATTGAATAACTACTCTTTTTATACGATAAAAATCTAAATTTTAAGAAATGTACGAAATATCGAATTGTACGAAAGCAGAACGTACAAAAGTCAAGGGCCGCCTGTATTAGACAGCATTTATAAAATTGTTTTATTATTTTGTCCTTTTGTAAACAACTCTTTTGCTATAATATATTGACGGCGTTTTGGCCAATTTATGTAACCCTCAATATTGAAATTATTCAGGAGAGATTAAAAACTTTTTTTATCGAAAACATTATAAGGTGAGTTGAGTTATGGATCTTTGAAATGCACTCTTGTCAATTCTCGTGTTTGCAGATACAGGATTATACGTAGAGTGTGTCAATATAATAGTGGCTTACATCAAGTGGCCAGGTCAGAATTTTAAACCTAAAATCATGTTTTAAAATGATGTTTCCCTTCCAAAAAGCGGTTAATTTATTTTTATAATTTACATCATTTGGCCGAGACCTGCTCTGTCGTCTTTAAAATGAGATCCAATCATTAAATCATTTTCGTATTTTTTGAGGGTTACATCAGTTGGCCAAAACACCTTCGAATATCGCAGATGATAGATTCTAAAATCATGTTGATTTTTTGTTCAAATTTAAACAATAATTCTTTCACGATCCGACATAGTAAATTTGATCAATGACTAAGCCTGAAAAAAGTATCAAGTCAACGAATGAAATTTAAATGACATTTAAATTTTTGCCCTAAAACACGTTTCTAATTGTCGCATAAAAAATGTTGACTGTCACTGCAGTACGTGGTCTGGAACAATCCATTCGCATAAAAGTTTCACTAAATATCTTAAACGTGGCATAAAAGCGCGGGTTACACTGGAATAAACACGTGACATGACCCTTTGAAGATAATCGATGTACTTGTTTGGAACTATAAATAACATTGAATTTCAGAAATGTTTTTACGGGAATTACAGAAATGTCCCTATCTTTTCGGATGAAATTAACGTTCCCGATTTCATGCTAATGAAAAATTCCTTCGAATCTCATGCAGCCACATTGCGTTACCGTGTGGGTTTTGTCATATAAACGCATTTATAAAGCGAAATGACAATTTCAAAAAGTGAAATATGGTTTGATATTTAATAAATAAATATTTTAAACCTGAAATACACATCAAACTTTACGAAATTATCGAAAGACGCAACAATCGAAATTCTTCATAGCAGAACAGAAACAGTTGCATACGGTACGGTCATGCATTTCCGATCGTTACTTTAGTATATTTAATACTATACTGTAATGCTGTCTTTTTCGATGGCAAAATTGATTATACAAATAATACGCAAACTATAGTGTATTTTGAGTTATATGTAGAACTATTTTATTTACAAATAGCAAAATTTAAAATTTTTTGTAAGACCTATTTTACAGATAATTTAATGGTCGATGTAACGTATTGTTACACCATGAGAACGGAAGGGTTAACGGCGATAATTACTTTCAGGGCCAGTAAAATTTGGCACTTAATTAATGAAATGTAGCTCATTTTGTATAAAAAATTGAGTAATTACTTCATAAATAGCACTATTGATTTAACTTGTTTATACGATAAATGATCGCTTTATTCAAATCCATTTTAAAAATTACCAAACTCAATAATGAATCGAGCTTTAGAGTTAACATGGAAAGATTGAGTTGACATGGTTTGTAGATCATTATTTCTATGATAGGTGGATTATGAGTCGATTTTTCAGGAGAGCAAAAACAAAGTCAAATTATCGAATCATTTTTTCAACAAAAATGATTATACACTTCACAATATTATCATTATTACTATTCTTAATATCAGTGTTTATATACATGTCGTTGCCTTGTGTAAACACGGTTCCATCTGTTGTTGTTTCGCAAAATCACTTTTAAATGCAGTTTTATTCGCAGTAAAAATACGGTTCTATTTGCATTTCAAAAACTTTACAACGTCCGTAAATCCATTCAAAATTAAATTAGAAAAATATTCTATCTAAAAAACTGACAAATTTTACAGTGCATCAAGGTTCCATCTACATACATAATTAGAAATACCACGTGAAGGAAACATAAAGTGGCTGTGTATTTCTAAAGGAAATCTAAAGTGTATTTCATTCAGAAAACTACATTTTCTGAAATCTTAAATTATTTCTCCTGAACAGTTTTAGTTTTTGCTGACAGAACCTTGCTTACCCAAGGTAACGATATAACGAAATGTCATTAAAACAAGATTTATTTGACCTGTACTTGTAAGACCAAAAAAATATTTATTTAATGAGAACATTTATACTATTGGGACCAGAAGATATTAACAATTACAAGACATTTATTTCGGGTATAACTTAGTCTAATAGACGGATAAATTTATTATATTTTTTGTAGAGCATCTGCAACGTATAGGTATTGTTAGTGTTATTGACGCGTTCTTATATTTGCGATGGTTTTTCGAACTTACTCATAAGTCGGATGGGCTAGATTTATGAATTTAATGATCGACAAACAGTTAAATGTCGTAATCCACTAATCAAAATTGGAGCGCTACGACATAATATTACTGTTAGTCAAATGATTTATTTTCTTAAAACAATAATTGAAGTTATTATATTAATTTTTCCAGCGTTACACACTTTAAATTTTAATTGATCTTATTTTTCTTGGTTCATTAATCTTATTGCTTCTCAGCGAATTAAGTGAAAATCTTCAAAGAGTTTTTTGTCAGTCGATTTAGTCGGAACAATAAGTCAACGTCCATCGATATGGCTCATCACGCACGGTACTCAGGTTTGAATGCGGACAGAGGATGATGCGCATTGATGATTTCTTGGCAATTAAATTATTAATTCCGTCAATTCTTAGAAATCATCACTAGATAGTGAGAAAAGGTCGAAATGTGATAACAGTGATGAGGGCAATAATATACAATCTGTCGGTCGTGATTTTTTAAGTATATGCCATGTAATACTTAACTACAAGATGTTAAACTAGAGTAATTGGAAGTGAGCAGTGAATCATTTACATAACCTCTTTTTTCACTGTATGCAATTACCTAAAGATGGAGTTGGAAAATGTGAAGTGTACAAGAAGTTGATAGCTTATTGCTGTCGCTAAATTTCAAGACCAGATAGTGTGGGAAGATATTGATAAAATTTTCACAAACAGCCATGCTTTCGGAAGAATTAACTATAAATATATCAAAGTGTTGATTTGAGGATTCGAAACTTTGGCTAAATACGATGAGATAAACTTCAGACGATTACTATTTTTTATATATTAAAGTAGATTTTGTCAGTACTTACTTACTCGGTATACTTCCTTGCCGTTTTTCAATGTTTACTATGCTTACCGTTCTTTACATTGCAAAAGCAATAAACTAAACTTATATTTAATATGTTTTTGTTATTTATGTGAATCAAATTTTAAAATAAAAGTAACGACGATGGACCTGGCTTTAGACATGTGCTACGGATACCCCAGGAAGCCTGAATCCTGCCTGTCTCTTCTACCATACAGATGGATTCCGTCTCACCGGGATGATCGCTGCTACAGGACACCAGGATGAATCTCAGAGGTAGTTAACATATTTTAAAAAAGCGAGGAGTTCATAAACTCTATACTGAAATCAACCAAAGTTTTAAAAAATAATCTTTTAAGCTTTAAGAATCATTTTCAACTGTGTCCTATTCTCATAAATATAAACTTAATATGTGTCTAACTTCAACGAAATAAATTCCTTAAAACTCTATTTATGTTACGTTACAATTGTTAATAAATCTCGTCAGAACTCTTTTTTATTATATTTAAATAAATAAAACAAATATTTGACATTGAAAGCAACAAACTTATCACTATTTAATTTCAAATCAATTGACAAAAACTAAAGAAGAATAAAAAAAAAGTCACTCCAGATCAACTTGAGGCAAAAATACATTATTATTTTACTTGTCATAAAAATTAGTCACCATAATTTATTTCTTAAACTGTCACATAATAAATTATTTAACATAATTAGTATTTCAAATAATTGACGTTCTTATTAACACACTTTCATATAAGGAGTATAGGAATTATAATTTCAGTTAAATCCACCAATCTGTTAGCATTGATTATAAGTAGATTAATTAACATAACTTGTTAATTATATAATTATTTTAAGCTTCACTTAAAGCCATTAATGTGAGTGATTTGATTAATCGAATAATAATCCAGAGTAAAACATTGAAATTCGTTTATCGACGGTTGTTTATTAAAGTTGTTACTTTATTAATGAGGAAATATTTAATGTGTTTTATAATCTGGCTGCGTTCTGATTATTGACCTCAGCAACGGAAAAGTTCAGTTATAAGCAACTTTGATTTGTGCGTAGGAATTAAAAAATAAACATTTTACAAGAAAATTTCTAACAAATTGTGGTAAAAACTGACAAACTCTACGTTGCAAAAGAAATTTGTAAACGTTACAACAAACAACAATGATAAAGATAAAATTGATAACTTAGTTATTGCACTTGGTTTATCACTAACGTGACGCGTTTCGTCTCTTTAAGAAGAATTTTCAGACTACATTATCAGATTAACCATTAGAAATAAATAACCTTGCGATATGGTTAGTCTGAAGATGCTTCTTGAAGAGACGAAATGCGTCACGTTAGTGATAAGCCAAGTAGAATAACTACAATTCCACAAAGTTACCGCCGAATCTATAGAAAAAAATAAATAAAAACATATTTACCAGTAGTTTTACAAATCAGATCTTCAAAAGATTATCTTAAGTGACTCAATTTTAATCAAACTGATTATCTTAAATAACTAAAGAACTGTTTAGTATTTTTTCTAACGGTACCTTGGTACTCAAAAAGCTTTCAACTTTATTAAATAATTATTGTGGAACTAAATACTTTGATATTGTTACATTAATTCAAGAAAAAATTCGACATTGTTTATAAATCAAATTTCACCAGGAAGGCGGGAGTCCAGAGTGGAGTTCAACAACTCTCTTCACCTCTCTTTGTCCAAAATGGCAGTAAGCCAAAATGGCTCCTCAAAAAAAATAGAGTCATTCACAGCTCTGTCTAGCCAGTGAATCTTCGACCTGCCTCTTCCATTGAAATCTTAAGCTTCATCAAATAGGCAGAATATAGCAATTTCTCTAGTTGCAAAAGAATAATGTATGTACATGAATAGCTGATAACTATTTCGGCATCACGCTATCACCAGAACTAATACAATAGAATATAGTTACACACATTGAGGATTCTCTCCAAGATTCGATGATCACTTCGTTTCTAACAATTGTATTTCGAAATATCAACTAACTCCTCAAAAAATACTTGTTAAAAAGTTTTCATAACTACCTCATACATTTTTAAGTTTTGTAAGCATCATTGCTTGTTTGTTTTACAGGAAACAAAACATAATTTTATTTATTTATACAGTAGAGAATAAAAAACTGTCAACTGATTATATAAATACAGAAACATATTATTTATACAGCTCGTTGACAACATGCACCGGTGAGAATAATAATCAATAAGTTATGCATGGTTGCCTTTCGCTGGCTTTAAAACTAGTTAGCCCACGTATTAATTCAAAAATATCGATCGGTGTTGGAATTTAACCTAATTGATCGCCACTAAGAAGATTTCTGATACAACAAAAACATAGCATTAAGCCAAGACATGGATAAACAAAGAGCGCGCATTGTTTATGTATCAGAAACTAATTTGTTAAATTTGTTTGCATGAAGATTTACTAACATGTTCCAATGTTTTGTTATTTTTTAACTTAAAATTGTATATTAATGAAGGTTATTAATTTATAATACGGTTGTTTATTTATTTGTGCTGATTATCTCGTAGAATAATCTGGGAATCAATAATATGAAATTTTTCAAATACAAAATGATTTTTTTAAACCATATCCGCTCTCTATTTGGAGCTTATGGTCATAATCACACGGTTCCTTCAAGATTCTCTATCCCGCGCCAGTCATCTTACTTCTTCCCAGGTCATCCCAGCTTCCCGTAGCTCCATCGAGTATATCCTATGGGTGGTCATCAGCGGCCTTCTATGGACATAATCCATCCGATTGATAAAAGATACAGTGTGTGTACAAGCAAGTTTGAATTATGCCACGCATTTGTTGGTTTGACCTGCTCAGTATTTGAATTTTCCGCACATAAAACCTCTCGTCTTAGAGGGAACATTTGTCTCAAAGTAGTAGGAAAAAGTACTTTACTGGAGGTGAAAAAAAACTGTTTTTGAAGCATTGCTTTCATTAAAATGCCAGTAAAATGAGAGGAGTCTTTCATAAATGGCGTCACACTATATTTGGTATGTTGACCCCTTTCTGTTATCGCCATATTTTTTTAACTCCCTATCAAAATGAAAAACTGTTTTATTACTTGGTAGGAGCAAATGATTGTCAATGTTTTGTTGGTTAAGTAACGTCACACCTTTACAATCCACCCCTTAAAGTGTGACATCATATCGTCGTTATTCTGGAAAAAAACACTAAATCGAAAAAAGACATATTGAGTTAGACATATCAAAATGTTCCTTATTTCAAACTCTACCGTATGGAAGAACACACTTATTTTTATAAATTACACTTTTACTTAAATACTTTTGTATAAATGTACACAATGAAAAAGGTATAGCATTTCAAACATTTGACAAAACTTCGAAGTCCAATTACTCAAAATTAGTATTTTTCAGTTGCTGTCTTCTTCCAAAACATAAGCGATATATGAAGTAAAAATATTGTATATCATTAAAATATAATTACCATTTTACACCGCTTAGGTATTATATTTATTGTCTCAAGAATTATTAAGCTTTACAAAAATAATCTTTACCATAATACATATATATAATATATAGGTAAAATTTACTGTAATAAGTTCGGAGATTTTTTCTGTAACCATCAGACTTAGATTGAAGTATATTTTTTTTGCTGATCGATTTTTTTTTGATAAACGTACGAATCGATCGTTCCATCTATTTTAAACGTGAAAAAACTTTAATTAAAGACGAAAACGAACGAACCTCGACTAATTTTCTCGTTCCAAGATGAGACAAACAATTAAAATAAAATAAATATTGACGAGTTTTAGAATTGGTTTGCCTTAATGATGTAATAATGCCATCTTTAATTAACCTTTTTGTGAATTAAAATTACATAATTGGTGTGATTTATGGGCAATACTAACAAGTTACTTAATTTGGTTAGCATGTGGTCGGTTAGCTTATAATTAATGATTGCTTAATTCAAAAGTAGGAAATGATGTGCATAAGTAACTACTTGAATACTTCCTTAGTTTAATAGCATAGATGATCATTTTGACTGGTTTATATGTATATAGATATCAGGCGCATGCAGTGAATTTTTCTCTTTCTTGCTCAATCACACGTTAAGTGAAGGGTTCAAACGAGATATACAAGTTAGTTGCCCCACCTCCACCCATTAGTGCATGTACTCAGCTGTACGGGACTGGTAAATTAATCATGCACTATTGTGCTTCAGAAAAGAAAAATGTGACTTGCTCAGCCACTTGATCTCAACCTCTCGTTTTCAAAGAGAATATGGATAGAAGGATAGGGCTAGGACAGGACTAGTGGTTATCTTATCGCTCTCTTTATGCCCCGTTTTTTTGGATCGGATGGGTGGGAGGGAATTTTAAACATTCATATCATACGAAAAATTCATTAATCGATTGAAAATCAATTTATGAAACTGTCCGCACCGGGACTTGAACCCGAGACATCCGTACCACGGAGCCGATAAATTAAAAGTACTAATTACCATAGTATTAACAATTGCAAAATTAATTACGTGTGTTTGGAGGAGAATACTCCAATAACGAAGAAATACTACATCGAATAAATAATAAAGGAGTTCAGTTTAGAGTTTTTAGAAATTAATGAAACCAATTAAAAGCAAATAAGATTTTAAATAGGACAGATAGCACACACTATTAAATTGATTTGTCTTCGAATTTTGAGAAACCGTTATTTAGTTATCACAAGAGCGTTGAATTCATATTATGTATGGCTTCGGCGGTAACTTCGTGGAAGTTAATTTTTAATATAAAACTTGACAACTTAGTTATTTCACTTGATTTATCACTAACGTGACGCGTTTCACCTCTGTCTTGCTTTTGAAATAAATAACCTTGCGATGTTGTTAGTCTGAAGATGCTTCTTAAAGAGGCGAAACGCATTACGTTAGTAATAAACCAAATGGAATAACTAAGTTATCAATTTTAATTTTATTTTTGTTGAATTAATTTATTGTTCTACGTCAAAAAGCTCGATTTCTGCGTTTGGATTTTTGGCACTATAATTATACATTTAAATTAGATTTCATTATCACTTATTAAATAAATTATATTGACTTATTAAAAAAAATGTATAATACTGCCATGTTATAAGATATCTAGAATACTATATAATTGTTTTTATATCATTGCTACGTGATCTTGCGGGGTAGATAGTTCAACACCGGAGCCATTCGTTAAAATCTGCTACGATATTCCAATAAAGCTCAGCGGCTATTATTTACATGAAAGTTGACATCTTTATTGCTAGCCGACAGCCTGGTCTGTGCGGAATTATTTATTATTCTGGCCTAACATAATATATATATCACGGTGTTTTACAAGTAATTGAAATTTTATTAGAAATTCGATCGGACAATTCAGATACGTTCAACTGAAAATGGACAAAGGATAATCAAAATAATATTTAAATTTGAATGGTTCGAATTTTGTACATAACCATTTCGTTACTAACGACCCGTTTTTTGCCAATCGATATATTCAAGAATTTGAGTACACGAATGAACTCAAACTGACAGTAAGTAAATTGTTTATATCGTTTATATGTAGACAAATTATGAAAATTTTTATTAACATGTCATGGAAATACATTTATATCTGAATTAATCTGAAAACTGATTTCATAATAATGACTTTTAACCTTAGGGAAGGATTTTACAATTGCAGGCGATCATAAAAAACAAATATCATTAAAATGTAATTTGGAAAAATATAACATATATGTATCTACCGATTATTAATTTGTGGATTTTATTAGGGTGAATATCTGATGATGTATTATTGTGAGAATTACATTATTTTGATTGCAAAAGTAATTTATAATTATTTTACGAACTCATCTCACGTTAAGGTTACAACAATAATGCATCTTTTATAATAAAAACATAGCACAGCTAAATAATTTACCAATTTTGAACGAATAACTTAATTTCCCTAACCCTCCCCAATTCATGATGCAATTTTATCGAATACCTCAAATTGTTCCTTGGTTGAGTCAAGTGACCAATTGGTCCAATGTGAGGGCAGACCTCAACAAACAGCGCCAGGGCACTGTATAGTTTCCAACATAAAGGTCTTCCATTTTTATTGTATGTATTTATTTTAAATTGAAAAAAATCAAAATATATTATTCACCTTGCCGGGATTTGAGGCCGACTCTAAAAGTTGTACTCGTAAGCTGATTGTTAGCTGTCAACCACCAACTGAATAAAATAAATTTTACCGACCTTTTTGTTTATGTTGTATGAAGCGAGTGGTCAGTGAATTCATGCCATTAATTACATAGAATCGATTCAACGTTACACAATAACAACATTAACTAGACTGAACACAGTTTCAAACCACTGGTCTGCTCAATTATCTACGCGTATTAATGCCGGCCGCGGTTCATATGTGTCTGTTCAAGAATGAAATTAATCCCCAATAAATAACCGACTACGATATCTAAAGTTAAATTTATGAACACACAGTAAAGCATTATATCAGCTGATCTCAAATTGTCGCTCGCTAAACTTGCTCAGGAACAATGCCTAAGTAATTTATTAATTTCTAATAAGCGTCGACATATTATGTTAATGATTTATATGATCAAGTCAAAACGCAAACGACAGTTCTGATACCTGCTAATAAATAATGAAACGCTTTATTTATTTACAGGTGTGTTTTAAAAGGCAATCATTTTTAATAACCTTGCAGATAATATTGCCCGTAAAAATCATTAAGTTGTAAATAATTTTTAATTTATCACTGCCTCCGGTTTTGTCGCTGAGCTATAATATAGTGTTTTTAAATGTATGTTTTTTTATAATATGGTCAAATTAATGCAACATTTTCTATTTTTAATTTATTCACTAAATTCATTTTGGTAACAGTGTTATGTAACATAATTGTCATGGACTTATTATTAATAATGCCCTGGCATACTCAATGTTGTATCCTACACTACCCGCTACGGCTCCACACTATTACAGGATGTATTCCGCAGCATAAAAGCATTATGCGTGTTTAAAATGTTTTCCAGGAATGTCCGAGGAGAAAGAAAGTGTATGGGAAGTTAAGCTATAAATAATAATGTTAAAAAGTGCTATATGTTTTTAGCAAATGCGTTTTAATCGCTTTGGTGTCGCGAGGTCTTTGAATGCATTGTAATTTGACAGAAATGCAATCAAGTTGGCATGATTGACGTGGCCGACAGATCTGCCAGATTCGTTTTGAACAATACCAGTTCATTGTCCATGTCTGGACATTCCCAAAGGATGTGATCAGCATCTTAAAACATATTGCCGCGTTTACATAGTGGACTATCTTCCAACAGGCCAAGTTGGAATAAGGTTGAAAGGTAGCAAAATGACCATGGCCAGTTATGAATTAGCTGGTCCAGAAATCAGAAGTCAAAATATAATACATACAAATAAAGTTTATAGGTTTGCTATTCCACAGGTAAACCACAACATTATCAACCTCTATTTTATACTAAAAAGGAATTTAATACCGTATCATGATTATCCGCCGAAATATAATATTATATCTAGCCAAATTATTTTACATATTTTTAATATATATATTTCTTTCTAAATTTATTTTACTCTTCATATATTTTATTATTTGTCGGGTCGGTTGTGGAGAAGTCAACGTCATCAGCTTCGGGCACGAATGTCTTGGGTGCAAATCCCGGTATGGACTGTTTCATAAATTATTTTTTCAATCGATTTATAGATTTCCGATCGTAGGCATGGATGTTTGTGATGTTTAGAATACCCTCCCACCCATCCCATCTTAATTGGGCGTAGCTAGAGCGATTAGCTTACTATTAGCTCTGTCCTTATCCTCTTCTTATATCCCTACTCTATTCGAAAAAAATGTTTGAGCAACTGAGTAACAAGCAGTTCTTGTAGAAGAACTTCTGTTGAGATAACTCAATTGGGAGCGGACATGGTTAAGAATATATGTATAAAATATAATATCAACATGGCAAATTTCAAGCACCATGAGCCATAAATAGGTACAACGAGTAAAAATCACCTCATTCATCCATCCGTCCATCCATCTTGATAGATCATCTTCTATAGAATTTATCTATTTCAATATCTAAAATTAATTAATAAACATCACTGATAAATAGTGAAATTCTGCTTTATCGGTTGAATCTACATTCACTTACCATTTTTAAGGTGTTAACTGCCAATTCTTGGTGGAAAGACATTATATTTTAAAAAATAAAACACAATTCATTTTTACTACTTCCTTATGTTTATAATAATCAGGACCGGTTCAGTTGATAATGCTCGTGATCATTATAAATATGTGGAAGTAGTACAAATGAATTGTGTTTTATTTTTTAAAACTGCTTTCACTTGGTAGAGCTTTATTTTGAGGATTACAAAATGAAAATAAGCAGCTGGTTCATTATGTTTCATAATAGAGGGATTTTTGTTTACCTTTTTTTACTAAGCCCCTGCTCAATTGTGCTTTTTATTAACTGAAAATGATATGTCACTGTTCTACAAATAAATTTAGTGAACTTTAATAAGTAAGTTTATTCAAGAAATCTGTTCAATTTATTTAATAATCTCAAAATGTTTAGAACATAACCTCAAAGAGCGCTGGATTGACAATAACAATCATTCATGTCGACAAAGTAGACGAGATTTACGTTTAATTTAACCTCAATTATCTTGCACGCAGTCTCCGCCGTTTACAACACTATCCACAAACCGCCAGCATCACGGTATAGTAATTAACAAATTTTAAATTCATTCATAGATTCACAGCCACATTTATGGCATTGCGAGAGAAAAAAAAAACTTCGGATTCATTCATAGAAAACACTGCCGGCCGGTCTGTAATTTATTACGATCCGGTCACAGAAAATCTCACCGGACCGAGGCGGAAAACGAACAAAAACTATGCAAGTTTTTACATGGAATCAAAACTGATTAGCTCGCCTGGTTGATTGGGATAAAATCTACATGATTTTTACTGCGATCGTGAATTAGATGTGGGTTTAGTTCATGCTGTGCGTTAAGTTTTACATTATCACTCGATTGAAAATGGTGTCGGAAGAAAAATATTAAGATGGAATACAATAAGCAGAATTAAGATGACGTGAATCAATTTTTTATAGTAAATGTATATTATAATAACATAAACATGTTTACTTTAATTTATTCACGCTGCGGTTAGGAATATATAAATAATTTTACTCTTTCAGTTGTAACTGTAAATTTAAAATGAATTAAATAGTGTAAATGATAATATAAGGATGGCGTTACCAGAACAGTTTTTAAAATCTTATAACCCATCAACGTCCTATTTTCATATAGATTGAGTAGAGAGGTATAGTAATATCAAAGAAACACTATTAATTGAACACAAATCCATTGATAAACATATAAAAGTGTTTGGGGATAAAAAGACTTAACGGAAATAGGAAGAAATTTCGTTTGTTGACGTCGACAAACATAGATTCGTTAAATTAAAATTTTTGTGATTTTGTACATTTTCATGTATTTTGTCAATAACGACCCGGGTTTCGTCTTTCGGCATCTTCAGGCATTCGAGTACACGAATGGACTCGAACTGAGTCTCTAGAGACGGTTCGTTAGTGCCAAAATACATGGAGATGTACAAAATCTCAACAATTAAAATTTGAGTCCATTCAAGTCCATTCGTGTGCTCGAATGCCTGAAGATGCCGAAAGGCGAAACCCGGGTCGTTAGTGACAAAATACATGGAAGTGTACAAAATCTCAATAATCCAAATTTGGTCAGTTCGAGTCCATTCGTGTGCTCGAATGCCTGAAGATGCCGAAAGGCGAAACCCGGGTCGTTAGTGACAAAATACATGGAAGTGTACAAAATCTGAATAATCCAAATTAAAATTTGATATTGAAATTCCATCAAACACCCTCAGTTGATATCTTAAATTAGGAGATCAATTGGTCGGCAATCGTGTTATCGGGGGGAATAATGTATAAAGCTAAGCTAAATTCAATTTAAACATAGTTCTGATGAAGGCGGGAAGCCGAATCTCCACCGCGAGCTAAGCTAACTTAATACTAACTTAGCTCATATAGCTTGAAGCTGAAATAGCTATCAACAAACTGATACAATTCTTCTACAACTGAATACTTTGTTATGTTTTGCCTATAAGAATGGTGGAGTACCAATTAAATGCTAAATCAATCAATATTCGATCTATTGAGAAAACGTGGCTTATCACATAGCACAGGACTGACAAAATATGAATGATGCAATCGACGTTTTCTACTAGTAGTTTACGATGATACACATAATTTATTAACTTTTCAACCCGAGTTCAAATTCTTCTTCAGTATAGAATCAAAATGCGGATCGAGGCATTTCACGACATCTTTACGGCACAAGAAAACTATTTAACGTTTCCTTGTCAACGTCAATAACTAGTTTTCCTTCAATCAAACGCGTTGTTGTTCCTCCACAACCTGTCTCAAGCGCAGGCGATGTAATAAATTGACCGCTCGATAAATTGCTGATGTGGCTATCAAACATTCAAGTCTTGTACCACAGCCTCATAGAAAACCCAGTGCAATGAGTATAAGAAAACTGATTTGAAACTTATCTTTGAATCTTGCTATGTTTACTTTTGTAAAACAAAATTACAGTTATACAGCAATTTGTAGCTTTTATAGAGTATGTGTATTGTTTTATCTATGATATACTGACATAAGGCTTTCAGAAATAAAATGAGATAGTCACATTTACTCTCCGAAGTACTAAAGATTTTTCGTACATTATAAAGAATAATATTTTTGGCATACAAATCATAAGATTTCGTGCCGATGATTTACAGTGTTAAAAATAATAATGAATAATTTGTTAAAAATATACGAAAATACTAAATTTTAATTATTTTGTAAGCACTTACTTATCTAATGATATTTTGCATTTAAAATAAACATTTTTATGATTGAAGAAAGGAAAAAACCTTAAATAAAATTTTCTCTAAGAATCATACTAGAAAATTTTAAATTGAAATGTAGCTCACAAGGCAAAAAAGGTTATTTATTGTTATGTTATGATAACATTGTAAAAACAAATTTGGATTATTGAGATTTTGTACACTTCCATGTATTTTGTCACTAACGACCCGGGTTTCGCCTTTCGGCATCTTCAGGCATTCGAGTACACGAATGGACTCGAACTGAGAGACAGTAAACAGTGTCTAACGTTTATATAGAAGATACAAATGCGACAAATATTATTTACGAGGTAAGATATTATACGTCTGAGAGCCACACTGATACCTGAGTTAAAATTTCGGGAATCTCCCTAATCTGTTTACTGTCTCTCAGTTCGAGTCCATTCGTGTACTCGAATGCCTGAAGATGCCGAAAGGCGAAACCCGTGTCGTTAGTGACAAAATACATGGAAGTGTACAAAATCTCAATAATCCAAATTTGATATTGAAATTCCATCAAGCACCCTCAGTCGATGTCTTAAATTATATTGTAAAAACAGTTTTAGAAAATCAAACAATATTGAAGAAAAATAAAACGAAGCAGTTTATTTAAATACAGATGCTCAGTTCATTATTCAGACATAACCCATATTGATATAATAGAAAAAGCAATATTGAAATGGTCACCATAAATCGGATATCATTGTTTGTACCCGGATTTTATAAATTTTGTAAACAGGTTTTTAAAAATTTATTTAATAAAATTTTGTAGAACTAAATACTTTGTTATTTTATTTATTATAATGGAGTTCTACTAACTAAATGCCAACTCAATCAATACTTTTTTTAAAAACAAGCAATGTACTTTCCGAGTAGTCAGTAGAAAGATAATTAAAATTATCATTTTACTGACCAGGTATATCAATATTTTGTTTGTGTTTTTAGATGGTTATCCGCCTTTGTATCTGTTGGTGGTATTTTTGAGATATTTTCATTGTGATTCAAAAATTAGATAGAGCACAAAACTTTACATATAATTGCATATTTATTTTAAAAAAAAAATGTTTTTGATTAGTCTAACTTTGAGTTGCCTGACTAATGAACTGGATGATCGATATGCATCGTACATGTTTCAGGATTGAATCCGCATCCATCAGGATGACAGGCATCCGAATTTTAAACAAGGCTTAATCAATAGTCTACACAGGTCAATACGAACGATTATTATAAATATGTCCTACAGCTATGTCAGTTTCAGCGTCATAATACCTTTCCGTACATCGATCTTCAAAAATCTGACATGTAAATAGAACATCGAGTAAATTCACCACAAAAACATTCGTAATACCATTATTCAAAAAAAAATAATTGTAGAAAATTACAGAGACGCAGCAGGCAAACGCCGACCCGCTCGTTACGATCGACTGGCACTTTGCATTCCGCCCAGAGGGAACAGAGCGACAGGGCGGAATGAGAAGAAGGCGAAATGGAGCGAGGGGCCTTTAATTGACTCGCCTGCAGCTACCGGGCCTGCCGCCGCCCACGCGCAGCTGAGTTTGCACGCAAACAATAATACATCAAGCCGAATGCAAAATTTTGTTCGTTAATAATTCTTCGAGGTTAAATTTTTACCATATTTAGTATTTTAAATATTCAAATTTTGATACTTTTTATGGTAATGAAAAATGGGCAGTGTCAACAAAACTGATAACCGCTTACCAAGCGACTTAATTCATATATGAGGTCATGAAATAAGTCTGATATTATGATAAAAATTTAATGGGGATTATAGTATGTGAAAATTGCAGAAACCAAAACAATATTAACGCGTTAAGTCTAACGCCAGATCCGTGTTGTAGGCCAGTGCTCCGCAACCTTTTCTCACACATGGCACACCTAAGTACTCATTAATATTTCGCGGCACACCATATGGCAAAATTTAACAAAACTTACAATTTACGAATTTGTTTTTATTTATGAATTTTAATAGTAGATACTTCATTTTTTTAATAAAACCCAATTAAACGCTTTCACCTTTTCAAATTAATGAAACAATTATTAATTAATACAAAAAATATTAATTATACAAAAAGTATTTGTAAAAGTCGTAACCAAAAATTAGCGAAGCTATGTTGTGTGTATGTATAAGTATTGTCCATTTTTTGCTTAATCAAATCCGATATAATCTTTCTATTTTCAATAATAGTCTCATTGTTCCTTCGAAACATTTTCAATGATCTAAGTCGTACCTATGCCAAAGTTTGAGTTTCTGTTTGAACCCATTTTATTTGTCAGAGCATTTCAATAACTTTTCATTTCGCTTCGCAATATATGCAGGAATGTGTAATTTCTACGGTAGGATTTTTGATTCAGATACGAGACAAACCCTTATTTATTCCCCATCATTTCTCTAGTCGGTGTAGTTTGCAATAAAATTTGCCATTAAATATCAAAATAATACAATACGTACCTGTTTTAACGAGAATGATTTTTGATTTTGGTTTTGATTTTTTCTAATGTAAAAATACTCTTTTTTTCTCGTTTTGGACGTACTGTGCCACGGCACACCTGAGGTCATCTCGTAGCGCACCAGTGTGCCGCAGCACACCGGTTGCGGAGCACTGTTGTAGGCTTCGATTTACGGATCTCAGGGGCTTCGAGCCCCAGTACGAAAAGTTTCATAAATTGATTTTTAAATCTGATTATGGATTTCTGTTCGCAGGTATGGATGTTTGTGATGTCTAAAATTCCCTCCCACCCTGATCTAATCCTAAAAACGGGGTACAGCGGCAGTGATTCAGTAGTTATGTTTTAGCTCTATCCTTCTCTCCCTACTCTCCTCAAAAAACAGAAGTAATGGAACTCAGTAACACGTAGTTCTTGTAGAAAAACTTTTATTAGTAGGCAATGTACTCCACATTTGGATCGGACATGGTTTAAAAAAAAGCTGATAAAATATATTTTGTTATTTATTAAGAACATTACGACAATGCAAGTTTTTTTATTGAGGGTGTACGGTTTCAAAAAAAAACGTTATTTTTTCAGTTTCCAAGCGATTTTGAGCTGAAATGTGACAATGGGAGGACAATGATTAATGGAAGGGGTAAAATACCCAACTTCATGATATAGTTGACGATAACTCATTTCCGTTAATTATTCGCAGATTTATTCCTGAAACATAGTATGATATTATAATTGGTAGATGGGCACAGTTACTGAAGGAAAAACTAAATAAGTATACATAATTATGTATTAATACAAGAATATTTTTATTACAAAGCGGTTTTTAATTTATTTTGCAAAACATCCGGAAGATGTCAGGGTGATGAGTCGAATGCTCAATTTGAAGGTTCTGTTCCGGTCTAAATCCGATTAGCAATTCAACAATACCGAGAAACATTCTTAAGAAAAAAATAAGTAAGAAAAATGATTTGTTAATCACTACACAATCTTCTTTAAATATATCACTGACATTAAATAATAATAGTTTAACATAAGCTTACTTAATTGACTTGATAAACATAATTGTCATAAAAACACATTGCTCAATTTAATTTATTTTCAAGCATGTCAAAAACCTTTTTTTATTGATAATCAATGTATTTATCATTTTTTTATATCTGATTGGATTCTCATTCAGTATATGTCATAAAGACTCCACAAGGATAAGAAACTTGTTTATTTGATGCATATTGTATTTCTTATTTAATTGTCTTAAAAAAACAAACATAAAGCTATAAAGCTGAAAAGAACTAAAAAATAATCTAAGGTTGATTGCATATTGGAACCTTTTTTTAAATAATTACAATTTCTTCGTCAGTTAACAAGAATTTGATATTGAAAATATTTGAGCGATTTGTTTATTCATAGTCGTGAAAATGTGTTTAATCCAGTGAAACATATTAGATCGATAACTAGAGTGCGTTTCCATCAAGATTCATATGTATTTATTAAAAATACTTAACTGATAATTTTTCTACATTTAATTTAAAATCACGACTGTCTTCTGATTATCAAATTCTTAGCATTTTAATCATTAAAAATCTTTGATAACAGTTAATGGTTTTGTATATAAGGGCTCATAATCACATCTACTATTTAAATTATAAAATATTTTTATAAACATACAAGCTTCCATCTTAAATTAATGTGAAAATTTTGTTCATTTCAAAACTCATGTTCTGATGCTCTATAATTTTCTATACTAATAATATCCATTTCAGCCAATGACAGTGCAGCATTGTACTGTCATGGCCTCCAGTGTTTGTTTACATATCATGGTGTAAGCGCCTGTTCCACAGTTTTATTTGTATCATACTATGCATTTGTAACTGCGGCATGAAAACGGTTTTTTTGGGTTTGCCAAAAACAGGCATTGATGGAGAGCCCTCATATAATATAAAATATATTCCTTTTATATCGCATGCAGTTATTACACCGAAGATCAACAGCAAGAAAAGAAAATATTTTAATTATTTCTTTACGCAAATTTTTCGAAAACTTTATATTATTAATAAATTGTAAACCATTTATAATTGTAAGAAAATATAGTTCGTCTTTACGTGGTTTCGGCGTTTTAGTCATCTGTTTATAGTACAGGTGCTCAAAAAAGAAGCTCGCTTTTAGACATAAAACTACAATTGATTTTTGCTGCAAATAGATACCGATAAAAGTTGGTTGCCTCACCTCCACCCTTTATGTGTATTCAGCCACTGTTTCACGGCCGCCTTCCATAACGAAATAACGATCAAGAAAAGAAACGAATTTATTCCTCATGTTCTTGGCCAGATGTAGAGCTGCACGGAACCGATCTTTTAACCACGCACTCATTGTGCTTAAGAAAATAAAAGATGGAGAGAAAAAAAATATAATTTGACTTGCTCAGCCACTTAGTTTAAGCGATATTAAGTAATGCTGTGTATCTATATACTGAGAATCCGCCGTAGCGCTAGATTTTAATCTACTTCGCGTTGAATCTAAAGAGGAATCGAGAATATCCCGCTCCCTTTATGATGTTGCGATATGTTGGTTGAGATCAAGTCGTCGTGGTCTATTGGGCTCGTGCAAGGAAGGACCACAGGAAACAGCTCTGCTTACAGAACGTGATTAGCGTTCTAGTGTCCACAAGTGAAATCCGACCTTTCAATCAACTTGCCCAGCCCAAATAGTTTTACCGTTGAACTTGCCCTCACCGGTTAAATAGATTTAGTGCCTGCTTACTCGATTGTAGTACATAGAAAGTATTTGCAGTTGAAAACAATTATTATCTAATTTACATATTTACGTGTGCAGCAAATGAGATTCCTAAGCAATACTTACAACTGACGCAATAATACAACCAATACACATTGTGTAAGTTTGTTCGATTAAATCGTGTGTAAAAGTCGCCAACAGCCTTCAAAGGCCGTATCGCAGAGTATTATATTTACTATTAATGATTTTGCAATCGAATAACCTCAAGACAAAGATTAAGCTTTATTTAAGACCGGTTGTAAAACTAAATTATAATATATTATATTATCGTTAACTTAAGCGCTTGGGCGTAAAGTTCGTTAATTAATAAAAATAAAACACAAGTTGTTTGTAATACTTCCACATCAGGACCGGTTTCACTCATCACGACCATTATAAACCGATAAAAATAAAATCATTACAGAGCTATTTATATAAAATTGAATGTTAACAATTACAAGCTATGTAAAACAGTTGTTTCAAGAACTACGACAAGAGTTTATAGGTAATCAAACATATTATATATAAACGAAATGTAATAGTCTACTATTAAATGTTAAGGATCTCTTACAAATAAATAAATACTTAATCTGAAATCAAAACTCTTTAGTGATATTTTAAATGTTAAAGTGAATACAGCGATTTCTTATTGTAAAAATCATCGCAACTCTTCTCACACAAAATTTTACACAGGTAGTTGATATAATTAAGAAAAAGTGAATAGTAATTTATTTACGTTAAATTGATTTTTTATTTATTACATAGTTTTAAACATTTAACGAAAAATGTGCAGTCTATCTAATAGCGCACGCAGTATAGAGTTGAAAATTCACAATGAAAAGAAAACTTTAAATGAGCTTTGTAAATGAAGCTTTGTTCATAAATCTGAAAGTAATTACTGATATGATATTTTATCTCAAACTAAACCTCACAATTAAACGACAAGTACAAATAGGTATATGGTAAAAATAACAAAGTATTTAGTTACGTCAGAATTTTATCAATTGGTTGATAACTATTTGGACATGACACTATCATCAGAAATATGTTCAAACATAATTTTGCTTAGGTTTAGGAGAGATAGACAATAAATCTATCAATATAGACATCACCCTTTCCTTAACCATTACAAGAAGCTTATGTAATTATTCTAAATCATTACAATTTCAACGCATTTTCTCTAACGATTATTTAATGATACTGTTTGTATTGCTTTTTCTAGTACAACTCAAATTGAGTATTTCTTCGAATTGCATTTTAAAAAACCCCCCTTCTGTTTCACTCATATGTGGTCACTAGTCCAGATGATAATTTCTTAGACACAGCGATTAGATTTGTACTATTTTATTTTGTATATAATCGGTATAAACTGTCTATTTGAGTTAGTTCGAATTCACTCGTGTACTTGAATGCCTGAAGATGCTGAAAGGCGAAACCAGGGTCGTAAGTGACAAAATAAATGGAAATTTACAAAATCTCAACAATTCAAATTTGATATTGAAATTCCCACAAGCACCCTCAGTCAATGTCTTAAATTATATCAAAGAGTAATTATTAAATTAAATACTTAAGCTATTTAAATGTTAACCATTAAAACCATTGTAACCATTTAAAACTAACCAAGATTTTGCCAATTCAATCAATCTATATAAAAGTTTATATCATGTTTTTGACAAGACCTAAAATTAAAATACAGAGACAGTTTTGGATAGGAAAGATATATGGATACGAAAATATTCATTCATTTGGCTGCATGGCCTACGATTCGAATGCCAGAATGAAAATTTCGGTAAATTAATTTTTCAATCGATGCACATTCTTCTCTCCAAACGCACCTGTTCACCGATTCTGAAAATCTCTATCCTTACTTCCTTAGAAAGAGTTTGAGCCACCGATTTGGAAGCAATTTTTCTAAGATTATTTTTCATTTAATCGGTTATGGGGAAAAAATGCAAGTTAATTTACGACAGACAAGATTATTGTTCCATCTGTATCTATAACATCGTAAAACGTTAAAATTCCTAAGCCAATATTCTTGGTGCACACCTGTTTTATTGCCTTTAAATTAATTCATTTCAAAGCCCATTGGTCCTGTTTAGTTTAATGCAGCTATTTAGTTACAAGACCCTTTATTATCAAAACACACGATACAATCTTTACGCGAGTAGCAATATAATAAATAATATATGTTTGCGTGTTTTCTATATGCTCTGCAAGTATGTTATTATTGTTATTCGGAATATTGTTAAAGAAAGATTACTGTATCGGCCTTTGAATTTAACAAGTGTTTTTGTTAGGGCTGTGTCTGAAAAAAGAAATAATCCAGCAAACATTTACCCGATAAACGCGTTGGACATGTTTACGTGTCTATTATCTCGTATTTCCGGTCAAACTATAAGGAAACATTTGTAGATATATGCTTTAAAAAATAGTTCAAACCTTTAGGTAGAGAAATTAGGCAACCGACCATGAAAATATCGAGTAGAACACAAGGAAATATATTTTGAAAAGAGCTCTCGATATTCAGTCTTTCAAATTGCAGCTTTGAACTGCCCAATGTATTACACATACTTATGCAGTTACACGCTTGCTTGTGTGCGTGTTGGTGGTGTATATGAAGACTGGTCACAGCCATTTTGCTTGTAAAGTCGTAGTATAAATATTTTTCAACTTCTTCACTTCCATCGATTTATTTTAGCGAGTCAGCGTCTGTGATGTCTCTGGTTCAATTCCCGGTGCCAACAGTCTTCATAAATAGATATTTCAATCGATTTATGGATTTCTGTTCGGAGTGTTTGTGTTATCTAAAGCTTCCTCCTCACCCACCCATCCGATCCTCACGGGGCGTTGTTAGAGTGATTAGATAACCACTAGTTCTGTCCTAACTTTATCCTTCTCTCTCTCCTCTCTTCGATAAAAAGAGAGGTTGAGCAACTGAGTAACAAATATTTCTCATAGAAAAATTCTGTTGAAATACCTCCAGTAGGAGACCATATGCTCCACATTAGAGTGAACATAGACAAAAAAAAATTTAGCGAGTCTGTGGCGAGTTTAGATTACTTCTTGATGTATTTGGGATAACCAAATACGTATTTCACATAATTCTTCATTTTTTTACTGTTGAAATTGATCTATATTTAGCCATAGTGAGCGTTTTAACAGATCGATTAAACGAAAATAAATTCGTGTGAAAACGGCTCGCGCTCTAAGGGTTAATCTACAAAACATGTTATTTAATCAATGTTTTTACTTTACAACAGAACCCAGTATCATCATTTTAAAGGGGCCCTCAAAAAACAATGAACGCGATAATGACGGGTCGACCTTCCACTGCAATTACACATTAAATATTTTCGATGGTTCAATTAAAAATGTTTTGGTGAATATTTTTTGATATTTGAAATGCATGATCAGATTCTTATCATTATAAAAAATGTTGAAAAAGTTCTATACAAATTATGTCTTTTGACACCATTTTGCTTAAAACAATTATGTAATATTCTGTAAGCATTAAAGCAAATAATAAGTAAAATATTAACTGTAACTATTATCGTAGTTATTTATTTTAAATACAGTTTTTTTTTATAAAAATAAAAATAAAATTTTGTACTTATTACACAACTTTATAAATATAAGGCCATTCCACCAAAAATTGATAACTCAAACCTATATTTTGATTTCAATGTTAATTAATAAAATTTTAAAAAAATTCATCAATAGGCAGCGATTAAATTTGTGCCAACCCTGCTCTAATGTTGTTTTTTGTAGAAATTTACCCATTAACAATAAAACTGGGATGAGCTCGGCACGACTTTGATCGCGGAATCCGCTGGCACGCTTCTCGACGCGTGCCATTTCATCGCGATGGAGGCAAGCGTAGTAATATAACGATCAAATCACATTGTTTTTGTATCGCGAGTAACGCTATCACGCCAAATTGCCAAGTTGCATTCACAGCACCACATTCTCTTGCGTTGTAACCAATTAATTATTTTTAATTGGATTACATATTACTGTTTTATTTAACGCTTAATTTAAAATATTATGGGATACAAACATTCAGCATTCAATAGCATTACATTTTCTAGAATACTTAATAATTGCACCAATTCCTCTTTCTGCACGGTTCAATGTAATGTAATCCTTTATTAATCTTTCGTCATTTTTAGGAAGTTTTTATTTACTAGGTCTCTTATTATGTCCAAAATAAAAATAAAACGACGATGGACCTGGCTTGCACGTATGTGCTGTGGATACCCCAGGGGAGCCTGAATCCTGCCTGTCTCTTCTACCAACCGGATGAATTTCGTGGAGCAATGAGACGCTGGGATGATCATTGAGGAAGCAAAAAGTCTGGTGGTGGACAAAAACCGTGGAGGAACCGTATGATTGTCATACGCTCCGAATATAGAGCAGATATAGTTTTAAAAAAAGAGATTTTTTTTATGAATATAGTGCTATTTAAAGTATTAATGACTTTGGTCAGTATGGTATTGTGCGTGTGCATTATTTCTGTCAATATTGCCACGTCACCTGTATCCGTACTGATTAATTTACACACACTCGGCTGTTTTACATGGAACTTAAGTGTAAAAAGAGAATCAAATATATAACTAAAATACAAAAAAACCGTGACAAATATTGTTGAACGTATATGAGAATTGAACCGATTTATTTACTGAGCACCTATAATCAGCATTCGTATGAGGTTTCCCCATTTAAAGTCAGCTGACAGATTCTTTAGTATGTCAGTACCTAGCTAGGATATGTACGAAAAATGGATATAAATATTTGACAAACTGAGGATCCACTACAAAAGCTCCAATATAGGTGAACAAATCGATACAATGCAATCGTCAGGTGTTTTCCTAAAAGAATTTATACACGCGTATTCATAATTAATCCAGAAGAGATGGGTAGACAGTTTTAACTCTTTAAAAAAAATCAACAAAATCCGTGTACTCGATAAACACTTAAAAATCGTTTGTGGTGCAGTGGTCAACGTCATTGGGTTCAGTCAAGGATCTCACCAAGACAGTTTCATAAATTGATTTCTCAATCGATTTATGGATTTCTGTGGAAAGATATGGATGTTTGTGATGCCTAAAAGTCCTTCCCATTCATCCAATCGTAAAAATGGGGTGTAGCGAGAGTGTTTATCTAACCACTATTCCTGTCGTAGACCTATCGTTCTATCCCTACTGTCTTTGAAAAAGAAAAGTTGAACAACTGAGTAAATCAAGCATTTCTCGTAGAAAATTTTATGATAAAATTCCTCCATTAGGTGGCTATATGCTCCACATTGGTAGCAAACAAAAATGGAATATCTTAAAATTTATATTTGGGAGTTAGAACAATAACTGATCTTGGAATACATTTTTACGGCATCACTAAGTCATTAGTATTCGGGAAATGTCACAGAAATTTGCGATAAGTCAATCAATCGAGAAATAAATTGCAAAATCTGCATCGGTATTATGTTGGGTTGTAAGCATCAACTATAAATATTTTTCAAATTCATGTTTAGTCAAGTGGTCTTGACTTTCTCAGTTGCGAGTCACAATACCAAATCTTCAAATGTGAAAAATTCATTTATTGATTATAAATCAATGTAAAGTATTATTTACATCCAAAGGATGTTTTATTTTTAATTGTCAATGATTATTATGAGACCGACCTCTTTTTTACTACAGTTGCCATAAAGAGAATGTAATCTAGAGGTAAAGGATTTTCCTTAGCAATCAAGTGGCATGGCTGATTGTGATGTCTTTTCTCCTCGAGTTGATCTCGAATGACATTACAAATTTTCATCGTGTTGATCTCACGAGATTCAAAAATATGTGGCTGTTAGCCTTTTCTTCCAACAGATATGGTCCCATCAAGTTTAATCCTATCCTTATCTTTCCATCCGAGGATATTCCATTTATCATGAAATAAGAACATATTCATTTTTTTACTCTGTAAAAAATAGTTGTACAGCCCGGGTTGCAAATTTCCACCTAATCAACTTTTCAAGAATATGAACGACTGTTCTATCAAACACTTGAAATAATTAAAAAGCTTGACATCTAAACATGCACAATTATAGCGTTGATAATGTTTCAAAATATTATAAATCTTGCCTTTAATCGTTTTTATTTTAAATGAGTAGCCATACTTCATTTTTAAACTCATAAAAATATCTGGTAAAACGTTTTACTTGTAATTTCGCAAAAATGTATAAAAAAAAAAACAAACGAGTCGGACAAGATGAGATTCGACAAAAAGGGAATCTCAAACTTTCATGTTTCAAAATCATTCAATCATTCTCAAATCATGTCTTTGTGATTTATATCGTTAAATTGTATTTTATATGAATCAAATATATAGCTAGTGTAACCATATTGAAATTGGAATACTGAATGTCTAAACTAGCTTATACGTTGGAACTGTGAGTGTTAAAATGTTATGCAATATACACCGTGGATTCTTAGGTCATGAGAAAATTTTATACTTATATGTGATAATAATAAAACGTCAAAAGACCGGTCTGGACTATTATATATAAGATAATTATACCTAGGCATTTTTTATGGACTCGGCGGGAACTTTGCGAAAATTCATGTATAATATAAAATTAAAATTGATAACTTTATTATTCCAATGATTATGTCACTAGCTGTGACACGTGTTTCACCTACTGTTTGATTAGAATTAATTTCCATGTTATACATAAAAATCTTAGAATAGAGTTACCCTGAAGGTGATTCACAAAGAGGCGAGAGATGGGACTGAACTAGTGACATGACCAGTAGAATAACAACCATATCAAGTTTTTTAGGAAAGTAAATATATTTCCTTTTTTTTAATTATTATTAGAGATAGAGTAAGCAAATGTCAGTGTAACCAAATAAATGAAAATTTACTTTACACGAATCAATGCATTATTCTAAGAGGTATTTTCCGAAACTGTTAAAAATTCCATCGTAGAAAAAGGTTATTTTTTCATTATCACGAAACTCTCTTAGTTAAAAAGTTTTTTGATAATAATTATTCTTGCACTATTTGTGAACCAGTGGCTCGCGTAATTGCGTACACGGTGGGGATAATTTGGTCCGTTGAAGTCGGGGTCCGGGAATTTGTGGGAGGGTCAAAGGAGATGCTCCAAGCTGCAATAGTCAGGAGTCAGGAGTGAGGAGTGGAAGTAGAATGTGGTTCTTTTGAGGGGGAGGCGGGAGAGACAGTCGGTAGCGGCCGGAGGCTATCGCCAACCCGTTATTAGGAACTCTTGATGGATGTTGCAGGGTTGCTATAATTTTTACAAGCTTTATTATGGTTATTAAGTTCGCTTTATTTTTATTTTTGCTTAATGGCAAACTTTCGTAAAAAGGGAAACGGTCTTTTTTTTCAAATATATATATATATATATAAATATATATATGTGTATATATGTAATTTAAGACATCGACTGAGGGTGCTTGATGGAATTTCAATATCAAATTTGAATTATTGAGATTTTGTACATTTCCATGTATTTTGTCACTAACGACCAGGGTTTCGCCTTTCGGCATCTTCAGTCATTCGAACACCCGAGTGGACTCAAACTAACTCAAACAGACATTTTATAACGCTTATATACAATATAAAATATGATAAATCTTATCGCTGTGTCTAAGAAATTAACATCTGGACTAGTGACTACCTTACGACTGAACAAAGTGGTGAGGGAGTTTTTTTAAATGCAACTCCAAGAAAAACCCAATTTCAAGTTAGGGTGATCATGGAACGATGTATTATTATGGGAAATTCATAATTTTACAATATCTCTATAATTCAAATTTGATATGTATATGTTTTTAAAATATAAGATAAGTGATATCAATTTAATAAATCTACTTTTATTAAATAAATAACTTATAATAATTATAATCTTCGGTAAAAAAAATAGGTAGCCCAAGTCCAAGATAATTTTAGTTTTATTCTCAGAGCTTTCATTATATTAAAAAATATTTGTTCCACCAATAATTGACTGGAAATAAAGTACAGGCGGTTTGATTATTTGTTAACTTTTCGTATTAAATGTTTCTATAAATTGAAAATTACCATTTTTTCCTAGAGTTTAATTAACGTGGAACAATGAGACTTTTCCGTTATTACATGAATCTGAAAATTTAATGTAATGTTTTTAAAACACTTTAGTTGTAATAAAACACTGTAATATAAAACATAAAATGTATTTTCTCTCATTCAATTAATAAAGTTAAATAAATGTGAACTGGAATATTGCGCTTCCATCAAATTTCATCAAATGTTTTTGTCAGTCATCAGATTTTCAAATGTCAACTGATGACAGTCGAATATTTGTTTAATGATATATTACTCTGATATACACATAATATATCAGATGAAATGAAAGCGGCTTTCTATTATCAACAAAAAATAATTTTGAGTGAAGTTATAAAAATACAGAAACTTTAAAAGATGCTCAGCACACCCCTAATAGCAGGGCGTGTCAATGCCTGAGGCCGCAACCGCGTCCGACCTTTGTGAACCCGACAAGCTCTTTTGTTGATCGATATTCTTATAATATTCTTTTTACTATCTGCCCCCGACAGTCTCACTCAAGTCTTCGCTCCGACCAAGCGGAGTTATTAGTGGAGTATGAACACTGTAATGTATTTAACGGATGGCTTAAAACAATACCAACTATTCATTATATGCAATAGGAAATAATAATAGATTAAAACAGAATAATGAACTGTGTTAGGTATCGTTATTTTTCTAAGATTATTTCTTACAAAGAGGTTATGTCGTGAATTAAATGAATTTAATAAAACACAATTCGTTTGTATTATTTCCACATGTTTATAATGATCAGGCAGATTTCGCTCATCGCGAGCATTATCAGTTGATGGTATTTACGTAATATTTTAATAATTATTCAAGAATAACAATTGTAGGTTTCGCTGGAAGACATATTTTCGAAACTTATTCTCCTGCAGCACGATACTTTCGGTTGGGTTCATCGAGAATACGACGTTTGGAAAGCAATTGCCGGTAGGGAATGTGTGCATATCACACGTATATTTCAACAACTCGACCATATACTTGATCGGATCTCATCATCTGATTTTCTGACTTCATGATATTATGCAGTTTTTGTTAGTTTATATGAATTTTGGGTGGGGAATGTTCGTTTAATTTCAACACTTTAAAAGTTAATTATTTAATAAAACAAATGCTTAAATCAAAGAATCCTGGTAATTGATATTTATTTTAATCAAAAAGCTGCAGACTCTTCCATACGCATCACGCTTTTATATTAACGTTTCCGTCTTTCATTATATTTAATATAGTAAAATTTATAATATAAAAATCACGACGGAAGTAATTTTTTAGGCCACCAAGTACTATTCTATATGGCTGCATGCGCGCGCGAGTTGCGCGTCTCTACCCTGTGGCCATTCAAAGGCCATACATAATACAATCTACTGCAGAGTTTTAATCATTTCGAAATTGCCGGATTTCGCCCGCGGCGCACAGGTTACGTACCACTGTAACCAAAATCACGCATCGGACGCTGAAAATCAATGTACCTTAGTACATAAATAAACGGGCATGTTAATAACTAACTATACATACGGATGTAATATCATTGAGCTTGGGGTGCAAAAGCTCTACGGCGTAGCTGTGACGAGGAGAGTTCAACGATCGGTGAAACGCGTATATTTCACATATTTCAATTGTTTTCATTTATTTGGCACATTTCACAACTCATCGCTTCTGACTATGAATATTTAAGTAACTAGAAAACGTTTATCTTATTCAAATAGTCTGCTGATTATATAATATCTCTTGAATACAAAATTTTATATTTTCAGGGGTGTAACATGTAGCCAATTTCAGGCGCAACATACTGTTATGTATTTTCAATTACTTAACTCAAATAAAATTCATTTTCTCGTAATGTAGTGTACCGAGGGATATTATCTAACCACTAGTACAGTCCTAATCCTATCCTTGTTTTAATTTTTGTTTTTCAGGTATAAAAAATTGATAGACGCTCACAGCTGCTCTGCGTACTCCACTTAAGATGGCTGTTTATTGTTAATATTAATTACATACTTAATATTTGATTGTTTTTAAATGGTTTACTAATTTTATCTTATAATTTTCGCAATCCATTATTTGCTTAATGCATCAGTAATATCATTTAAAAAAATTGCTCAGCTAATGGACTTTTAATGTAGCTATATTTGTGATTTTATATTTGTACGTATTGATATGTAAGAGGTAAATAACGTTTTATTTGTAGATTATTTTAATTGATTTATGTATAATTTGTTTGCTAATCAGTTTTACATACCTTCATTTGTACACTCAATTTTATATAAATAAGTCTGTTATGTTTGTATTTTTATCAGTTGATAATGCTCATGATGATTATACATATGTGTAAGTAGTACAAATGAATTGTATTTCATTTTTTAAAATAAACAAACTATCCTTGTATCCCTGATCTCTTCAAAAAAGAGAGATTGAATAACACAGTAACAAAAACTGTTGTTGAGATATGCTCCACCTGGAGGCGGATATGACTTATTAAAAAACAAGTGTATACGAAACAACGCATCGAATAAACATTCTGTGAACACTGTTTCATTAGGTGATGTACATAAACAGATGATGAACAGAATATCTTTGATTGAAACTTGTGTAAATTATAATTAGTTACTAACAACAAAACATGCATTGTAACGATAGTGATCCTAACATTTGGCAATAGCGTACAAATAGTTATATCTTTTGTTTGACTACGAACTACGAGAACATTGCAGAGATTTTCAAACTTGCATTTAAATATGATACATCAGACCACAAGAATTCGTTAGGCTAAACTACATTGAAGTTCGAACGGCTTTTATCAGTGATATTTTAATTTTTTCTTGTGTATTATTTGTACCCCTCTCTGCCTGTTTTTTTAAGATGGCTAATGTATTTCCTGGGGCGTCCGCAGCCCTAGGGGAGATTGAACCGATTGAACCCTGCTTGTCTCTTATACGAACCAGATGGATTCCGTCGTCCTGAAAGGCCGCTGTTGACCATCCATAGGATGTATTGTTGGGACGTTGGAGTGACCTGGGAAGAAACGAAGTGACTGTCGGAGGACAGAGAAGTTTTGAAGAACCGCGTGATGGCCATATGTTCTGAATAAGAAGCAGATATGGTAAAAAAAAAGTATTTCAGCCGGATACAAATATTTTTTATGACTTCGGCGGTAACTTTGTGGAAATTCGTTTTAATATGAATTAAATTTGTCGTGATGAGCGAAACCAGTTTTAATAATTTAAATACAATGCGTTTCCACCAAGGCACTAATTATTAACAGTTAAAACCCTAAAAAAGATTATTAAATATTTCAATTTTATTTTTATATTTAATAATTTCCAGTGACTCTTTTCTTTTATTTGTAGATTTCAACACTTCCACAGCATATTCGATGCGGAAGCGACAGCGTATGAGGAAACCCCAAGAGAATATAAATCTTTCTACGATACCAGATTTATTTTAAATAAGTATCTGGAAAATCTATTTCGAAATTGGTAAATATTGAGATTCGTTAACTGAATTGTATCTCCGTTGGCATTTGATGCAAGATAAGCGAAAATGTGCTCGACCGGATTCAAACTTGGCTTCAGCAGCCCACGCGCAATACCAGTACACCTGTTACCCTAGTCACTACACCAAAGAATATGTCTCTATCCAGGCACGAAGTGGCGATGCTTATTATCGACAAATTTTAGTAAATAAAATCAATAGGTAAGTATTAAGGAAACATACCTTTCACGTTATATTTTAATTAAGCAACACGTTTGGTGAAAGATCTTTGCTACCGACATCTACGTATGATATTTACATATATAATACTTAATAGAAATCAGCTTGTCATATTCACCACCCGTTCAGACTTGTACTGGACTAGTCGTCTCACGAATTTTCGTCTGTCAAAATTAATCGTATTTTCCCGTGTTCTTTCTTAAGTTTGTCGACCTTAAACCATTCTTTAGCCGGTTGACAAACCACTTTATGAAGCGACTTTACTTGTCGGTCTCTGTGGTTTAGTGGTAAGAGCTTTGCCATAGCAATCAGGAATCATAGAATCAGTTCTGGTTCAAGTCCCATTTAGATCAATATCGAATTTAGATTTTTCAATTTTAATTTATGATGTCGGACATGAGCGCCTTATAAAAACTCTCATCGAGTTTATCTTGTTTGAATTTCCAATTTTCAATATATTTGGTGCATTAGCTGTCAGCTGTAATGCCTCATATACAATTAAAAAAAAAGTTTAACGGGAACTGGCCATAGAACTGTAATGCAGCCTTTTTTCGGGGAAGTTGGAAAATCAAAAAATACTACAATTAGTTCGCTGATCATTCAATTTCCCATTTAGGGGTTCATATTTTGATTTATATTTTGTTCACCATGACCACTCCCAATATGGACTGTTTGTTACTCAATTTCTTAACGTTTCTTTTTCGGGTAGTAGCGATAGAAGGATAGGGATAGAACAGTACTACTGATTAGCTCATTGCTCTCGCTACGCGTAGATTTTAGGATCATAAGGGTGGGAGGGAATTTAGAACATCACAAGCATCCAGAAATGAATTATAAAACCAATTTATAAATCTGTCCGTAATGGGATTCGAGCCTGTGAGATCCGTAAAATCGATATATATCAAAGTGTCAATCATACTGTCAATCATTCAAACCTTTGCTTTTAGTAGGACCAAAGCCCGTGATAAATTACTACTCGGTTACGAAAGCGGGAATTGCGTACGACTTAAGTAACAACATACATATAAATATTAAAAGATTTGTTTTTGTATTTATTCTATATAAACCGGGTACTGTACTGACAAGTAACACAAGATTAATCTAATAAATAAAACATTTTTTATTAGAATTTAATAAATCAATGTGTTTTATCGGACTACAATGCATATTAGGTAATTACCTATTGATAATAATTGGAATCGAATAAGTATGTCGACACGATAGCGATGCCCATCTCTAAATCTCGGACAATGGCCGGCTAAAATGGTAACTGCTTTTATATGCTACGTATTATTATTGTTATAGCTAGTAAAAGAAATATTATAATACAATAATACGAATGCACAGTCTGAGAGCACGATTGACCTTTTTGACGGACACTTGTTGCCTTCTGGGTGATCCGTGGGTAACCAGATCAAAAAGGGCAAATTATTACAATCATAACTGCAGTAATTTATGTTAGCCTGATACTTTTGTGCGACAATATTTCAAATAAATTAAATTTCTCTTCAATTAATAATTTTTTTATTTCTAATCATTGTATCAATAAAAAATATTAATTTAATTTTTTAAATGATTTCGGATATCAAAAATAACAGTAAATTCGTTGGTTTTTGTTTAATGATAGAAAATAATGCCATATAAATTGCGATTCATTTACCTTGAATTAAATTCTTAATAAATAGTTTTAAATATGTCGAGTAGCTCCCCTTTTCCTTCCAAGAATTTCTTTCCCTCCTAAATACTTATTAATTACCTCGTTTCCTCTCCATTCCTGAAAACGTTTTCTAGTACCACAACAATCAAGATACATTTTTAAGACCATTACTTCTGAGACCATAAAAGTGAAAGATATTCCACATTTTCCAAACTCATTGACAATTGATTTGATTTTCATTTGAGCTATATAATACTTCAAAGCACCACTTGAATACCTAGTTAACATTTATTTCTTAAGCATACTCACTATAATTTTTTTCAGAAATCGTGGATATCGATTGTTTGTTTTTTACAAAATGTAGAACCAACCTGTTAATGGGGTTGCCATTAAGGAGAGCTTTAAAAATGATTAAAGGTATTGCTTTGGATGTCGACATATTCCGCGTGGACGTCAGTGAGTTTAAGCGCGCATTATTTTTGAATATATTAAATTAGATTTTGTCTCAACTTATTAGGTTGACTTCCTTGCCAATTTCCAATGTTCACTATTTTTTAGGTATGTTTTAAACTTCTGAAACCGATCCTGATCAATATGAAAATGAGGTAATAGTACAAAACATATTGTGTTTTATTTTTGACAAATAAGGCCTTTCTACCGAGGAGGTATGTTTTGAACGGTTTTGACATTGAAAAAGCCATAGACTTTTAATACGTAATTTTTTTAACGTCATCATTGTTCTGGGAGAAGACACTAACTGAAACATTTTTGAGTAATTGGAATTTGAAGTTTTTCTAATGTTTGAGATACTACATGTTTTCATTTTGTTTGTTTCTACAAAACTGTTATTAAGTTAAAATGTAATTTATAAAGTGTATTATTTCATAAAGTAGAGTTTGAAATAAAGAACATTTTGGTATAACAAAACCAATATATAATTTTTTCGATTAATTGTTTTCTTCCAGAACAGCGACGATATGGTAAATAGATAAATGAACTTTCAACACGATGAATTTACGTAACCTCCTAATAACTTTAGAACGTACAAATTAATACATTGAATGGTTTATTTAAAATACCAAATAAAATTTAAATTCTCAATTGCCTTGATAATTTATTACACCAAATTATTGCGCACAATATTATTCAAAAATAAAACCAATAATTCATCAATTTAGTTCAATGACAATACTATAAAATTAAACTTGTAGACAAAACGTAAAGATTTTTTTAACTCGACGATTTCTGCAATGTATATAACATAATACAGAAAAAAAAACACTACATATCTATTTTGATTGTTAATTTATATACCTCTGAACGCGATACAGCAACTCACCTACGTTGGTTTCCGCATTTAAACCTTTTTTATTATCATTCAGAAGCATAACGTATTTTTTGTTAATATTTTATACTTCTACCCAAATTGGTCGCGGTGCGGAAAATTGAAAATTTTACGAATGCTGTTGAGCATTATAATTTTTGATGTGAAATTTAATGACAAACATTCTCTTTTTAGCGAAATAAGTGTGATATGAAATTTATAGATCGATCGTTAAGGCAAAACATTACTTCCTAGCTGGACATAATTTATTGTGGTATTTTGTGAAAGTGTAGAACGGAACTATATTTATGTTGGTTAATTTATAATAAAATGACAGTTTGATAGACTTAGCGATGTTATTTTAGCATAATTACTAACTATCATATTAATATATTACCTTGCCCTCCTCTACCCACCACTGATTTCCCATCCGTTAATTTTATACGGCAGTATGCAGTGGCGTAAAAAACGTTAAGCGTATCAATAGTTTTTTTCTCTTAGTTGGGAGTGTCTTTGGAGCAACTGCCCAAGATTTAGTGGCGTGGACTTAAGTGTGCAGAAAACCAATCCCTCCAGATAAATGGAAAGCTTCTATGAGTTGAGGTCTACTCGCTCTCCGTATGACGCTGCAAATTTTTGAAGGCCTCGTAATTTGCCTTATTCGCCACCAAGTCAGCGTGGCTGATCGGTTCAATGGAACGTTGAACCGAATTGCGCAGCTCTTCCCTTTCTTCATGCATTAAATGACACTCCCATAGGATGTGTTCAGTATCCTGCTTTATAGTACCACATTTTCATGTTGACCTATCCACTAACCAGCCAAGCTCAAAGAGCTTGGCACTGATACCACCGTGGCCAGTAATAAATTGGCTCATCCAGAGATTTGGAGTCAGTACTTTAGTTTCCTCCATTCGCCACTTAAGCCACAATAAGTAGGTTTGGCGGCCCGTGGTAGAGGAGTCCCACCGTTCCTGCCAGACCCGCAAAGCAGCGTCCATCGCTAGGCCCCTGACGGTGGTTCTGCGATGAGCCGCCTCATAGAATCAAAGTCAGCGGTGGGAGCACCAGAACGCCCCCAACCACAACAGCCTCTCCTCTCAGCAGCAAGGTCGTTGCGCCACGAACCTGTTCGTAAAGATTCAACGGAAGCAATTCGGCGAGTACCGGCAGAGCGTCAGTGGAAGATGTTTTATAGGTCTTGGTAATGAAACTTAACGCACTGTGTTTTCCACTTAAAAGTATATTGCAAAAGAGTTCGAGCTTACATTTTTAGAACCACACGCTGGCGGCAATGCAATTTTGATAGCCCGTACTTTCAGACCCCAGTCACTGCCAGCAAGTCTAGCAATGCGCAGGTAGGCCAGAGAGACTTTCCTGACTGCACTCTTCGCATGCTGGGCAAATGACAGCTTATTATCAAATGTAACATTAATATACTGTTTACATAATCATATACTGCTAACATACGCAACTGTGTTTCGCACTCTATACATTTCCTTGGTTCTCAGTACGCTTGAATATGGATCTATTATCTGGAACCCATATGAAAATTCCTACAAGTTGAAATTTTAGCGAGTTCATAGGAAATTTCTACGATATTTTTAGTTCAAAAAATTTAAATATTTATGCTTCAATAATTCTCTGAAAGAGTACTACCCAACCAAATTTCATTTAGGAATGCTATCGTTTCACTCTGTAAACGCTTGAATATCGTTATCGATTCTAAACCATTTTTCTCTTCTTCTTCTGGGACGAGTTTATATTCCATAAATTCTTAAGAGCATATATTAACTTAGATGCTCCCAATTTTCATTGCATTTTTTACGATTGAAAATTTCTCAACCTTTTCGTCGAATTTATGCGGTATAAATTTTACTAATCTATATTAACTAATATGAATCAACAGTAAATGTACGTGTTAATTAAAAAAAAAATGAAATACCCGTTAAAGAGCTTTTGTGCAGGCAACCTTTTGTCCAGTAATCATATAGATGCACTTAGCATTTGGTTCGATTTTGGTCCAAGACAGGTTTCGTACGTGAACTCTTTCGTTTAAAAGCTGGTTTCTAATACAAACCAGTCCGTATTAAATCAAAATGCCAAACATTATTTACGGCTCTTAGATTTATTTCGACTTCGTTGAAATATCGGTATCATATAATACATCTAGTCAAATTAAGTTACCTTTTAGTTAAAATGTAATTATATTTAATATATTTTATAATTATAATCTAGCCAATTAGCAATATTGAATTCATAACAGATTGATAAATTTTATTTAATTTTCCTTCATTTAATTATTTCCTGATTACTTTTTTACCATATAAATAACATCATAAACGCTGACAAATATTAACTTAACTATAGCACATTTTATTGCTTGTAATATATAGATTTAAGTTTTATTAGTCAATAATAGTTAGTAGTCTTTTCTAAAATAGTTAACATTTTAAGACATTGATTAGATATAGTTTACTTTCTATAAAAATCGTTAATTTATTTTTATGTTCGTGTGTTATTTTTAATTGGTATTTAAGTTGAAATAGAAACATTTCCTTCGTTGCAAAAGTTTAAATACAGTGTTACATTTAAGATGTTGCACGTTGGGCTGAAAATGGGTGAGAAAATAATAAGAAAAAATAGTATGTAAGTGCTACAGTATTTGTTTGAAGTAAGAGTAAGCAATTAACTCAGAATTACTTTAAAGTCACCAAGGTTAGGTGAATGCAGAGAATCAGGATCTATTGCAGTATTCCCTCTGAGCTGCTTACGTTTGCAGCCGCGCAGCAGTTTTAGATCCCCTGCGCGCTAATCTCGTATTCGAAAGCACTCCAATACAAACTTTTAAAAACCATGTCCGCTATGTGGAGCATACGGCATCTTAATGGTGGTATCTCAACAGACGTTTTTCTGTGTTGTTACTCATTTGTCCAACTTCTCTTTTTCGAAGAGAGTATGTGTAGAAGGATAGAGTTAGGAGAAAAGAATAATGGTTAACTAATCGCTCTAGCTATACATCGTTTTTTAGGATTAGAACACATCATTATATATTGTTGTTTGCAAAATAAAATTATCCAGCGCATTTGTTGGTTTGGCCTGAGCTGCCTATGAATTTTCCACGCAGATAGTTTCTACTCCATCTTCTCCATACTATTTCGTCCAGCCACCGTGTAGTAAAAAACAAAAAAAAATCATTATGAAATACTGCCAACCGTGCCATGGTAAAATAAATAAATAAACTAATAATCGAGCGGACCGTTACAGTATTCTACCTTGGCACGGGCGGTCACGACAAGTGAACTGGTGGTCATTTATTATATTATCGGCGACCGCGCAGCCGCGCGCTGGACACTAGTGGGAGCACACTAAGCTACAGGTGGCTGCCCGCCTCTGTGTTAGTCTATGTGTGTGTGTAAGATTGTTCTTTTTTCAAAATCTGGTTTGCTGGTATGCGTGAAAGTTCACCTCTTTGATATCGAACACGGGCATCGCCAACCTTTTGTATCAAAATTTTATTTATTGATTAAATGTAACTGCTATATTTTTAGATAGTTTAAGATATCGACAAAAGGTGTTTGATTGATCTTCAAGTCATTATATTTAAAAAAAAAAAACACAATTCATTTGTACTACTTCCACATATATCCTGATCATTATAAATATGTGAAAGTAGTACAAATGAATTGTGTTTTATTTTTTAAAATATGTCTTTCCACCAAGAATTGACAGATAACACCTTAAAAGTGATTTAAGTCATTCGTTCATACGTGTATCTTTAAACAGGGTAAGAAAACAAGTATGAAGTAAGGACAAGATTAGTGCTAAGGTTATTCTTATTTCTCTTCGTCTCGTTTAAGTAAGATTAAAAATATAACAAAATTCTAAGCCCTTCGATAAATATCCATAAATAAAATGAAACATAAATGTATGAAAGACTCTTTGGAGAGTCAAACCTTTGACCACCAGTATAATATAATTTAAAAATGAACACGTTTTAATTCAGTAATAGATATATTTAAAAAAATGATTTGGCAGTATAGCTTTAGAAATAAATAGTTTTTATTACCAGTAATATTATTATTTTGAGAAGTCAACAAAAACGTCCAACAGAAGAAACAAATACATTCAGATAATAACAATCTTCCTTTTTTAGTCGTTGTCCTCAACGGAGAGGGTTACGACTTACGACCACCGCCTATCGCAACTAGGACTTACAATCTCGGAATCCGGGATCCCGAAATCCCGGAATCCTGACCAATTAGTCAATCTTATAATCCCAGGATCGACTTAATACCAATATCGGGATTTCGGTATTCGCTATAAAATAGTAAAAAATAATTTATATTAAATTGCAAATTCTTATTCTTATCTTCGATGAACTATAAAATATAAAATGCACATTATTATCCGACTTACTATAATAACAACGTTTCAGGTGGCTGAGTGCCTAGGTATGTTCGATTTATATATTTTAAACATAATTGATATATATGTTGTCTTCTCTCTCACACTCATATTTTGTGAGCGGACAGGAACAGACAATTTATTGTTTTTTTGCTAATCATTATCTACAAAAAAAAGTTGACCGCTATTCTATTTTTAGATGCGCTATGGAATATTTTTTGTCATTTAACTGTTACATGTCTTCAATTACTAATACAATACAAGACAATCGAAGAAAGTAACCGCTCAAGATTCTGCCTGCAAATACTTTTTGCATAATTATGAAGATACCTAGGTACCTACATATTTAACAAACATTTTTGTGTGACTGCACGTGTTCATAATTATTATAATTTCGTCTTATATTTTGTATTTATATTCTGATTCCTAGTTAAAAAAAGTAACCATATAAGTACCTATATATATTGTTTTTTTATGCGTTTTTAGGAACACACCTACCTATCCTAATATGTTGTAGGAACTGCAAATCCCTTTTCACTGGGTTTTATTTATATTTTGTATGAGGATTTTCATATATTTTTCCGTGGCTTCGTTTATACGGTTTATAGTGGTACATATTACCTACAATTTTCTTTTTGACAATTTCAAATTTGAAAGGATTGAAAAAAAGTCAATCCCGAAATCCCGGGATCAGAAAAGGGGTCCGAGATTGAATGCTCTAATCGCAACAACCACATTTCAATTCGGAACAATAATGGAACGACATTAGGCGTTATTTCAACTAGATAACCATAAAAAACGCGTATAACTATTTATGTATTTTCATTGACTAATGAAAATGCAGGTCATTCAAGCTTTATATTAAATCTTTTTGTACATCATTAATTTATACTATTTTACAAAATTTTACCACAAAATGTTATTATTAATGAAATAGGTGACTCGAGTGCCAATATTTATAAACCCCAGATTGAGTGTTTTTTACAGTGGTAGCAGGTTGTATTGCAAGAGTGTAGAGTAAAGGAGGCTGTGAGGGAGGGAGGGAAATGGGAGGAGTCAGTCGTGACCGGTGCGCGTGCGCGGCACGCGGCGCTCACTCATGCAAGGGTCAGTCTTCTACTAGACTCTATCTTGGATGGTTGATGTTAGAATACACATAATGAAATCTTTTCTTTTACTTAACTGTATGATATTTATTACGTATTTCACTTTATATGTTAGTTGATAAGACAACATATTTTTTATTTATAACAGTAATAAATATTTCCGATTAAAGAAGATATAAGATAATAATTAATCTCTTGTCTATACTTTTCAGTATGGATATTTAAACGTACATTTATAAATGATTAACGAATTAATTCAAAGTTTGAATATTTATTTTCGTGAAAAAAAATTGAAAATTTAAGTCGCTTATCATACATTTTTATAATTAAAGCTTTTTAATATTATTATAATTTAGCTGAATTCACACAGCATTGCAGTAAAAGTAGTCATTGTTTGCAGTCATAGTTTGCGGTTTATAAAATGAAATTAAATATATGTATTCTATTGAAGTGTTAAACAATCTATAGTCATTTCTAATATTTTCGACGAATTCGGCGGTAATTTTGTGGAAATTCATTTTTAATATAAAAATTGATAACTTACTTATTCCACTGGCTGTGTTACTAAATGTAACGCGTTTCGCTTCTTTAAGAAACATCTTCAGACTAACTATATCGCAAAGTTACTTATTTCTTATATTCATCATGCTCCTAATTCTCGATTAAAATGATGGGTAGGTATTCTTTCTACTGAACGTGGGGAGGGGGTTAGACACAAACAATAATAGTACTAATTACTATAGCATTACTAATTACCCCATCAACTACTAGTGTTTTCAGGGGAAAATCCCAATTATTTTTAAACCACATCGAGTAAAAATATTTACAGTAAATAAGTTATTTATTTTTAACGTAAACAATGATTCTAATTCTTAAATTAAAAATATAGGTTAGGGTGGGTTTGTTTTCTTCTACTGGATAGAGTTAGTCTAAAGATACTCCTTAAAGAAGCGAAACGCGTTATATTTAGTAACACAGCCAGTGGAATAACTGAGTTACCAAGTATTTTATGTAAGAATCATTTGTATTAAATAAAATTTTAATGTCAGCATGATTCCGTTTTTACACTTCTCAGTATTTATAATATTTTTTTCGATACCGTCAGTTTGATAAATTTGTGACATCGCCAACAAATGGTTTACATCAACTAATTTTAAAATTATGTTAAGGTCATAAGAGCTTCAATGTGTATCAGCACTAAATTAAGAATACCAAAAAAGACCGACATTCAAAAGAGGCTACGACATTTTGATAAATCACCTTGGCGAGTGTTTCTGTAAATGTTATTGCGCTTAAATTAGAATTTATTTCAATGCTGCTCAGGTTCACTCTCAGCTCAACTTTCAATCGATTAACAGTGATCTTCTACACCTTCCTGTAAACAGGGTGCAGAGAGGGCGCTAACTGCTTGCTCTCTGAAAGCAGTTAGTGGGATAACACCCTCACAATATACAGCTTTCTTTACACTCAACGAAAGTATAGATTGAATAACTGAAAAATTCAATTGATTCGAAAATTTTAATTATTGAGATGTCTTAAATTATATCTATTGATTCCCATTAAGTTCCCATATGATCAACTTTTTAGTGGACATGGTAAAAAAAAGCCGGGAGGGTTATTTTTTTAATTTATAAAAATACTTACCAACTATAATGAAAGTAGAAGTAATATAATTGGGAAAGGTTTAGAAGCATAAAAATACAAATGTTAAATGTTACTCCTGTAACGTCAAACAATTGAATTACAGAAAATTGTGTTTTCACATCCTTTTATATCTTTTGTTTACTTACGTCATTTATGGAGTTTCTTGAATATTTAAAAATTTAAAAATACATCGATCAAATATCATATAATGATAAATGTCGAGAAATAAATAATGGAGGATATAAGATTCAAATTCACAAAATAATAATATATATTAATTTAACATTTTTTGACATCGATGTTTAAAGTATGTTTTTAATAATATTGATTTATGTACTCCTAGATAATAAGTCTTAAGAAAATAAGGAATTTGGTGTAAATAACAGTTATGAAAATATCATACGCTTAAAACTCTGATTGAAGAATGGTTTTTTCAATGAAATATCTATATATCCATTAATTGCCATAAATTATTTACACGTATTTTATAATTTGAATAAATAAAAAAAAATATTGCACAGTTTGAGAGTCGCTGAAAATGTTTTTTTTTTAAACTCAATATTTACAGCTAATAGTTATTCTCTTTTAATACATTTATTTATATCGTCATAAACATTTACACAGCGGATTGTGAGAATACAAAATAGTTTATGACTTAACCACTTGAATAGATGGAAAGAAAACGATCACTTTTGGAAACATAAATCCAGATACAGATTAATATCTACCTTGAATTATACTTTCAATAGTAAATCATGTTAATTAATATAAACAAGACGTTTTCGTATATATAGGCATATATTTATAAAACAAAAATAGCCATAACCTGCTATTAAGAAATTTATTGAGGGAAAAAAAATGGTAATACGGTAGAATTAATATATTTTAAACGATCTTCAGTGCTCCGGTTTGGTTTTTATTATATATATTTGAACGATATTTGCTGATCAACACAGATTGAATTACTATTTATTTGGTAGAACTCCATTGTAATAAAGAACTGAATTTAACAACAGTTATATATGGATATATTTGATAGCTTTCAGTTTTAAGCCATTGTCAGAATTAACTTAGAACTCGCATATAAAGACACGTTTTTTATATTTTATTTAGGATCGATTTCTGGGCTGTTATCCAAATGCATAGTTATCTGCAATATCATTATTCTTTTTCACCAACCTAATCCTGAAAACGCGCAGTAAATTGATTGATTTACTAACTGTTGGTACATTCTCAACTTATGTTGTTAAAATTTTTTATTCGTTTTTCGTATTGGTATTCAGTTTTTCAAGAATTTATCGGTTTGTTGATTGGTATGTCGGGTTCTCGCCATCGTCAGAACTAATTTAATAAAGCCCTTACTTTAACCATGAAAATAAGATCATGTAATTACGCATTGTCAATAAAATTTTAACGCATTAATTTAACGATCAATTAATAATACCACGTATACTACTTTTCCTAGAACAACTCAAAAACACAATTAGGAATACGTTAAATATTTTAATTTTAAATACAAGTTATGATAAGTAATATTATTTAATAAAAGTGTCTATCTCTTCTAAAACAATAGATAACTCAGCAAAATTAAGTTTAGACAGTTCTGACGATGGCGTGAGGCCGCAATAGCTACATAAAAACTGATATCATTATTGTACAACTGAATACTGAAAAAATTGTCATTTCTACCCTATTACATAGATTCCCTATTGTAACGAATAGCGATTGAAATATTTCGAATTGTCACTTCAGAATGATTTTATTGTTACTACGCCACTATACATAAATTAAGATAAATTAAATAATTTTGTTTGCCAAAGCGATAAAAAATTAATTGTCACAATTGAAGGTGACATGGCTAAAGACATGGTAACCTAAATATATTAAATCTCCGCCATAAAGCAGTAAAATTTCCTATTGTAACCGCATTTCCTCATATGTGCTCATAAACAGTGGTCCAATATTTTGTTTGATGTTTTTTTTAACAATACTCTTTCTTTAGTCACTTTTGATTGAGTTAATTACTTTGAATAACGATTTGAAACAGTAATTAACAGAGAAAACAATTCTGAAAATCGTACGTCTGAGTTAAACGGTTGTTTTATCAATAGTTGTGTGGAAATTTCTATCACAACAGAGTAATTAAATGAAATTAATCTCGGTGCTGCTCGTGGCTTCCGTCAGGCCAGATTTCTACTACTGCTACCTGTAAGTTGTTAGGAACCTTTGATAGCCGAGCATAAAATAAAAAAAACAATAGTTAATTGAATTAATTATTACGAAATTTAGCTAGCCAACCATCCAATAAATTTAACATCACCAGCATTCATATTCAAGATTTGATTGAATTTGCATTTACATTGTGAAACTTCTTATAATAGGATACAACTATATTTCCCTTAATAAATACGAGTTTCATATTTCTTTCTCATATAAATATTCTATGGTGACTTCAGTTTACGAATTATTTCAACCATTTTCAACCATTAAACACTTAATAACTCAACGCACACTCAACAACTGTGGTAATAAATATATTTCTTACATAATTCTTAAAAAACTTCTACAAAATTTCTTATGATTTGCTAATATTGAACCAAAAATATTATAATGATAATGAAGCCCATCATTCAGAAAAATACATCGTATTTTTTAAATTTATTTGTCAATCTGAAACGCAGTCCATCCAAATATGCACGTTCACACACTGTCCATCAATTTTCCCTTTACGTGCGTGCATCCACGGCCGCGCAGTAGTTTTAGAATCCCCACGCACTCCTCTCAGGTTGGCACGCACTTCAGTACAAACTATTCAAATTCAATTTTTGAAATATACGTCTCCAATTTTTTCCAATAAATGTTGTATACCCATATTATGCATATAAAAATGATGAAGAATAATCTTATTAACTAAATCAGTATAAAAAATAACGTTTAGCAGCAAAAATATAACAAATATTACAAGAATATGGATGTTTGCAATTAGGTTAAAATTATCCCACGAATTTGTTGGTTTGGCCTGCTCAGCATTTGGATTTTCGGCGCAGAGAACCTCTAGTTTTACACGAAACACTTCTCTCCATGTTAACGCATTGTGTGCATTTAGCGAATATTTACATATATCCATTATGTGCATCACTAAAAAGTATTCAAAGAAAATTTAATTTAAGATATATACCAAGGGTTCTTTGTGGAATTTCAATATCAAATTTGAATTCTTGAAATTTTTTACATTTTTATGTATTTATTCACTAAAGACCTGGGTTTCGCCTTTCGGCATCTTCAGGTATCAGAGCACACGAATGTACTCAAACTGACATAATTTAAATCAAAGCTTTGCTACGAATATCAATAGTTACTTGCCTACTATTCGTAGCCGAGAAAATTATTTACTATTATTTTAAGATTAATATAATCCAACGGTGAGGTTGGCGACCGCTTCCTTCAGTAGCCCGGCAACAGTTTTCATTGTTCCTATCTTAGGCTTATTAATTATATTTCTCTGCTAGGTATGTCATCCACTAAATAAATAGTCTGGCCTGCCGGATACTTGAGCCACCCACGGCGACACGTCAGCCTGCTGCACTGGTCACGACCGCGAGGGTCAGCTAACGAACGATATTACGCGTGAACTGGATAAGCCTTCAGCTAAAGGAATATACCATCAACATATTAGCTTCCATAAATTTTATAAGTATCAACTGAAAACGTATGTTTTTTTGTCTAAAACCTTCTCGTAATTGTTGTAAACATCTTGGATATTATAGCATGATTTCGTGCAAAAAAAAAATATTTTTATCTAAAGCAGCAAGCTTTGTTTCTTTCAAATATCTTTCTTAGTCACTTTTAAGGTAATATGATAAGATATTAAAGTATTCAGTTCATATTTTCTATGGATTTGGTGGAAACTTTGAGGAAATTCATTTTTAATATATTATTAAAATTGCCATCTACTTAAAATTGGAATACTTAAGCCAGTGGAACAACAAAGCTACCAATGTTAATTTTATATTATTCAGTTCTTGTTGATTGAATTGGCATATATTTGGTAGAACTCCATTATAATGGAATAAAAAATATCAAAGTATTCAGTTCTACAATATTTTATTATGTAGTTGATGGCCATTTTGGCTATACTATAACTATACTTCAATTTATTTTAGCTTAGCTATATCGTCACCGTGGGTAAATAAGGTTCTATCTGAAAAAACTAAAGCTGTTCAGAAGACGCAATTTAATATTTCAGAAAATGTAACTTTCTGAATGAACTACACTTATGCATCCACATACGTGAATGAAAGAGACAACCGCTTTAGAGACTGATTTCCTTCGCGCGGTATTTCTAATTATGTATGCAAATGGAACCTTGATGATACTGTAAAATTGGTATCTTTTTCTAAATGGAGATAGAATCGTATGTTAAATGCAAATAAAACTACATTAATAAGTGATTTTGTGAAAAAACAGCAGATGGACCCATGTTTAGCCAAAGCGACGATATATTCTGTTTACAAGAGATAGAAAATATTATATCATCTCACATATTCCAACATCATAAAATTTATTTATAATTAAAATATTTTCCGTACTAGTTATGTTTTTGGAAAAGAAGCTTACGCGGTGTTATTAATTAAACGTTATAGATATTTATTTAGTTAGTTGATAGCTATTTCGGCTTTACGCCATCAAATGAAACTTTTTACAATACAAAATATTGAAAAATGTTGCATTCGATTTAAAATTGGATAAAGATTAATACACGTGTATTTTTCACATTCATCTGGCTTTGATGGCATAAAAGTTGATTACCACACGATATGAGTAGTCCAATGTCGGTGTCCGTGGCGCAGTTGGTAGCGTCGTTGGCTACGGTTACGCATGTCTCGATTCCCGGTACAACTAATTGACTATTCAATCGATTTATGGATTTCTATTCGTAGTCTAAGTGTTTGTGATGTCTAAAACTCCTTCACCTATCCGATCCTCACGGGGCGTAGCGAGAGCGATTAGCTAACCACTAGTCCTGTGCCAATCCTACTCTCTTAAAAAAAAGAGGTTGAGCAACCGAGTAACAAGCAGTTCTCGTAGAAAAATTCTGTTGAGATACTTTCATAAGGAGACCATATGCTCCACGCTGGGAGTGGACATGGAAAAAAATAGCCCAAAGTTATAAAATAGTTACTGAAAAGATATTGAGCTATTTTTATCAAATTCTTCGTGCTTTAGAGCCATCAGATATCGATTTTTTAATGTGAAAAGTAGGATATTTATGATCATGAATAAGCCCACTTCAAAATTTTTTTTTCAGATAACCAAAATCACAGTTAAACCTAATGCATTCTTTTCGGTAACAATAGAGGGTTCTCCGAATCGATCTAAGATGTAGGCAAGTGAACTTTGGTGGGAGAAAAAATCCAATTTCGTTGTAAAACCAGCAAGTAATTGAATGTCAGGGAATTGACTCTCGGGTCGCACGAGCTCGGATACCGAGATGTTTCCAGCAGCGTGACAGATACGTAATAAATTATCGAAATATATTTTCAGATGCAATATCATATAAATCATTTTCGGCCACAATGGCGCAAAAAAATCATGTACTTTCGAAAAATTACTCACAATGGATATCAATTCACTAAGACGTGCATTCCTCTCAATATTTTGTAAGTCATTGCAAAATGAACTGCATTAAGATCTGCAGGGGTTCAATTCTTCAAATTGGACATGCATTTTGAATGCGAGAATTCGGATATTTTAGAAAACACAAACAAAAAAATACCAATACATTAGTAGCGTGTAAGATATTTTTTTCTATGAGTTACTTCAGATCATAATTACTATACAAAATTGTCTTGATTTTTCTGTCTACCTGTAACGCAAGACACACACGCTCTCAACCCTATCAGCGCATACGCAGAAACAGTGTATGTGAGCTTCAGTGTTATACTAATTACTCATACTTTTTCTCTCATTCTCTCTGTCTACGCATCGTGCGCATCAGGCGTATTGAGTGAATTCTATAAAGTATAAAGAAATTATGACCAACTGGTCATAATTTCAAGTCCGAACAGAAATGGCTAGAATTTACATTTATGATTATACTTTATTCAAAAAAAATACGGAACCAAAAATATAAAATTAAAACTGATATTTTTTTATTTGACACGTGTTTCACTCAATTACGATGCATCTTCAGGCTAACACTATTTTATCAGAGACCAGCTTGTCTTATTTAATATTGGAAAAATGCTTCTATTCCGCACGCTCTAATTTAACACGAGTAACAATGTCGGGTCCGTGGCGCAGTGGTCAACGTCGTTGGCTACGGTTACTGATATCTCGGGTTCAAGTCCCGGTTTCGTAAATTGTTCTTTCAACCGATTTATGGATTTCTGTTCGTAGGCATGGATGTTTGTGGCATCTGAAATTCCCTCCCGATCATCAAATCTTAAAAACGGGGCGTAGCGACAGCGTTTAGCTCACCACTAGTCATATCCTAGCACTATCCTTCGATCCCTGCTCTCTTCCAAAAAGAAAGTTTGAGCATCTGAGCAACAAGTTGTTCTCTTGTAAAACTTTTCTTAAGATTCCTCCACAAGAAGGACAAAACGATGGCCTAGTTCCAAAGTGATACAACTAGAAATTGGTAGTTTTGAGATGGCTTATTATTTGTATTACTTTTTTATTCCAATAGGTGTTCAAGAATATATAGTTTTAGGGTTAAAGGGTGTTTCTTTGTGGAACGCCACGATTTATAAAAATGTATTTCCACAATATGATATTTCGATATGTATGTATATGAAATGTAGAAATTATTTAATTTTGCTGATTCCCATATACAAATATCTACCTTTTGAGAGAAAACCTGTACATTTTACAAGCTGTACTTCTGTGGAACTGTAAAAGAGCTGTGTTCAAATATAATGGCTAGCTTAACTTAAAACATCAAATTTTTGACTTATCGTCCTATGGAACTGGGCCACCGATATACTCCACGTCAGAAGCAAACGTAGTTAAAAAAGCATTTTCTTATGAATAGGATCAGTTAACAATGCTTAATCAATTAACAAAACCAGTTGTAAACGCGTATTGTGTTATATAAGATGTCATTTTTTTATAAGATGCAGTTTCCTTAATTGATAGAATCTGATTTGAGCATTCAAGTTTGATTGGTTTAGAAAATATTTTTTTTATTTTTAATCAACTGTAAAACCGTCAGGCGCGAATGAGCAATCAGCTAATTGCGAAATCGAAAACGATTAACTTTAGTGTCGAATTTAATTACGATAATAAATCTATAATTAATTGATGTTATCTAACATGTCCATATAAATTGTATTCCTCCAAATTATTTGAAGAGTTTTTCGTCGAAACTAAATGATATTTAATAATTATTTATTGATAAAATGCAAGCCAAGCTTCGTATGTATAACTTGAAGTTATTGAGGATCTCTTATGCCAAAGTCTAAGCTTAGAATACGTCCCAGCTTGACAAGGACTGTCCAGTTATGATCTTGGCGTTCCAGACAGTTTGTAATTGTGTCCCAGTTATTAGGAAAAAGTAAAAAGTTTCGAATATCCACGTCCGCTTAAAATCCAGAATAGACTCTCGGCCGTTTATGCAAGACGCTTACTCGGCTTTTTGGTCACATTGCTGACAAGCCTACCGACAATCTTTAGAGGTTCATCGTCACAAGAAAGTTTGAAGAGAGAAGGGAAGTGGAAGGTTTCCAAGTCTCTTGGGAGCCATGTGAAGGACGCCACAGGCCGCTTCTTACCGATGGCCCTCAGAACCCTCGAATGGCAGATCGTCAAAGGAAATTCAGTTGTTTCGGTAAGCAGAGGTCGTGACCCTCACACATAAGGAATACGACTAAGAAGAAAAAGAAAAATGTGCAACCTTGAATGGTTATTAGGCAACACAAAAATACGAATTTAACACTGGTCTAGTACGCAGTATCGCAAGTCAGTAACGTGGTCGCTGCGCATGCGCAGTTATGGTCTGTTAAGAGTACATGAAAAATACTGCTTTATAATTTTTTTTATAGCCACTCGATTAATAAGTAAATTTGAATCATAAGTACTTGGCTGAATATACTTCTCTATTTCTACAATCTTATAAAAGACGCTCAATTTCCATTTTGAGCATAACAAAGAAATTTATCCCTGCTTGAGAAAAAAACATGGTCAGTCAATCTATAGCTTTTTTAACTAATATGAATGTCAAGTTTTAAAGTAGTACAGACAAAATTTGAAGAATATAATGTTCACCTTTTAATTTTATACCTTAAGAAACCATCAAGAACTGTTTGTGAAGCGGAATATTTTCCAAATTATTTTTTTGACTTTTTTTTCAACGTAAAAGCTTTAAATTTCGGCTAATAAATCGAGAAAATGTGGGAGCAATGAACTGAATACAAAAAGATGATGAGCATCCAATTTTCTCTTTCTCGAAAGAAAAGAAAACTTTTACTCGGAAAAAATAAGGCAGAGTAAATAAAATACTAACAACGTAAATGGAGCTATAAACATTTATGTATTTCCCTCATGCCTTTAGATAAAAAAATGTACATTATTTGAACCCCAAACCACAGTACGGAAGTGGAAAGAGCGATAAATTATGCTACGGTGAGAAGCATGTTACATTGAATATAATCAAAGATTCACTTCCAAACACCAGAAATTAATTTGTATTTAGTAGTGTTATCGTTTGTGCCTTACACCATCCCCACGTAGCCATTTCCTTCTACTGAAGTAGGGGTAAGACGCAAACAACAGTAGAACTTACCATAACACTGCTAATTAAAAAAATAATTACTAGTGTTTGGGGGTGAAAATCCCGAGGGAAATAAATTTAATAGTGGCAAACCATGTGTTTTGTGTACCAATAATCGATTAATGTTAATAGTTTTATTATTTGCTAAAAACTATTCATTTAAATATCTTTTTTATTTACTCGATGGAGTATCTCTACGTTATTAGTTTTAATAAAACTATGATAATTTTCAATTAAATGATTCGCAGACTATGAAAAAATATTATTTTTGGGACATCCCATGTGTTTTTTAATACTAATATTAAAAGTTCTACCTGTCTGTCCTAAAATAACCTTGACACTCTTAGAGAGGCGACATATCTCACATTGGGATAATGATTCTATTCGATCTTGATTATTCAATAAGATTTTATATACCACATACATTAGTCTGAAAATCCTTCTTAATGAAGTGAAACGCGTTACATTTAGTAACACAGCTAGTGGAATAACTAAGATATCAATTTTTAGTTTATAATAGTGAGTACCCGACATGCGTTGCCATGCCACTCAAATAAAGAAAGTGTTTTAATTCTGTTTATTGAAGTGCTTTTGGATACACAATTATTTTTTGTTTTACCATCTGGTGCATACCTGAATAAATCAGAAGGTTTTTCTACGAGTGATCAGGCTACATACAGCTGTCCATGTGGGAAGCATGGATTTTCCAAATCTAATCGACACACTTGTAGCAATTGTCTCTGTGCTTTGCATAGCGGAACGTTAGAATTCGACTGGAATACCTGTCGGAATCATAGGGATGCGTGGCAACAGTAGGTAAATCTTCTCCTTTAAATTTTCGTTTTAAGACAGGCAATTGGAAATTAACAACTAACACCATTTGCTATGTCACACACGAAATTTCACTGTTTATTATACCTATTTTATTTTTCTTTTAAGATTTTTTTTTAGAAATCTTTGCGGGTGTGCGCACAACAACTCACCAAAGTAACATCGTAATCGGATGAATACTATAGGACCGCATACGGGACATACAAACAAACATACAAACCAACAACCATTTTTATACATATAGATAGAAAAATAACTAATAATAAATATATCATACTTCAAATATATGGTACAAAACAAATTGTGTTTTACCTAAAATGATTCTTAGATATCTTTACCTTATTACTAGTTTCATACAAAACGCTCAACTCTCACGAAGAATTTTATGTTACGACAGCAACAAAGACAACGGTTCGCGTACAAAGAGACAAAATATCAACACGGCAAGAGAAAAACAAAAAGAAAAACGAAAAAAAAAAATTGGGCGGCTGAAACCGCAAAGAGGCGAAGAAATGCCGCAGCCATTGTGGAGACGTGCCTTAAACTGTATCAATTCCTTTTGTGAGAGATTCGCGGTTCACTCACGGCTGTGTCTCATTTTATTATGCATCTACATAAGACAGCCAACTTTATTACAGAAAGTAATTTCTTTTCTAAAATATTATAATTTATTATTATCTTTTCGGCGACTATTTCGAACATAAAGTAATCGGTTCGAATGTCTACTGAAACAGTATTTTTTGCTGGTATGCAGAGCAACAAAACACAAAAGTATTTTTATAAAATTAAAACACCATTTGTAGTATATTGGTACCTACTTGCTCTATTATTATAAGGAAATAACAACAATTATATATTTAAGCAATAATTCTGAAGATAGAGTGTAGTATTTCTTTTTCTTTTCACTAGCCATGTTCTAGCGCTATCCTTTTATCCCGACTCTCTTTGAAAAAGCGACATTGGGCAACTGAGTAAGAAAAAGTTTTCGTTGAAAAAAATTCTGTTGGGATATCTTCATTAGAAATCCGTATCACCGTTTCCATAGCAAAATTCTGTATCTGCAAAATCAAAATTTTTCGGAGGAATATAAAATAACTTTATCAAATTAATATAAACATGTAATTAAAATTAAATATGTATATCAATACTAATTACGTGATTTTTTTTAAATCTTGCTTTAATTCGATCAAAGTCGAGTTATTTTTCAAATGTTTTTATATACTCCCGAAAAAAATTGATTTTGCAGAATTTTGCAACGGAAATGACAAAATAAACTTCCAATTCTTTTTACAAGAACTCCTTGCTACTCAGTTGCTCAACCTTTCTTTTTTGAAGACCGTAGAGATAGTAGGATAAAGCTGGGGAAGGACTGATGGTTTACTCGTGACGCCGCGCTCTTAGGATCGGATGGGTGGGAAGGAATTCTAGACATCGCCAACCATGCCTGTGAACAAAATCCACAAATCGATTAAAAAAATAATTTATGGAACTGTCCGTACCGAAATTTGAACCCGAGACATCCGCAACCGAAGCAAACGATGTTGACCACTGCTCCAGAACAGTAGGCATATAACAATATTGACTTTAAAACGTGGCGAAATCTTTAACTTCGATTCCTTCAATCTATTGGTATAATATATGTAAATGAGTAATCAAATAATTACAAATTTCATAACATTCAAAGTTTAAAAATCGATGGTATCAGGAGTACAGAGACAAGTCGGGGTATTTAATGAGAAGGCGGTGGTCACCTTCATTCATTTTGCTCTGTGCAGCGTTTCGAATCGAACGGAATTATTGCTATCAATAAAATTGCAGCGCGAATCGAGTGCACTGCATTCGTCTCGTCACGTGTATACCTCCTCGCTCGTTCTTTTACCCTGATACATTTTTTTTATTTGGATATTTTACTGATTGAAATACATTTAAAATTTTAATCAAAATGTTTGAAAGGATTATTGAGCTTCGGAAGAGGCGAAAAAACTTACTGTTCACAAAAAAATCTGGCGAATAATCTATTATATTTTACCTGCAAATACGTATAACTCAGAGAGTAGATAAATTAGTATCGAAATTCTGTTTTTTTTTTCAGTAGTTTTTACTGAAATACACTTAAACAGCTTGAAAATCTTCAGATTTTGAAAATGTAACTGTGTAAATGACAAGAATAGTTAAATGTTTACTTTTTTGCAAAGACACTTAATTACCATTAGTTATTTAGAACTATCTTTCCGTTAATACAGTTTTTAAAATAAAATAATACGATATAGTTGGTATAAATTATTATTGAATTAGAAAGATGCTTACTATTATAATACACAATTGGCGAAAAGTTTGACGATAACTTGACGTTTTCAACATTCTAGCTAGCTAGATTTGATCAATTACGTTAAAACCATTTGATAGATGTCACAGTTACAGAATCTGAATCTTGACACTCACTCTTAAGAAACAGAATAGTGTTTACCACAACTGAATAGTTTTTAATTCATGTCGATTTGTCATTTTATAAAATAACCCTTTAAAATAAAACGTGTATTGTTTAATGTTGTTAACTAAAACCAATTATAACATGACGTATTAACCCTTAAACAATAATTTCATGAATATAAAATGCAAGAGTCCAAACACTTGAATCAAGTATATTAGATTGACATACAACTACAAAAAACAAAACTAAAAAATCATAAGTAGTCATAATAACAAGTTGCACCTGTTTATATTATAGAAAGCAACATTTAAAAGCTTCTCAGAAAAAAACGTTATATCGTAATATAGTGCATAAAAAAATAAAATAATTTATAAAGATGAATTTTGATTTATTTGTTTAGTAAAACATAATTGATGGTTTAATTAATCAGTAAATGTAGTCTACATACGAAATCATTAGACGAATTCGTTTCGTGTGAGCAATTAATAAGAATATCTGGCAAGCCTTCTCAACAATCCTTGCACAAAACACGTTCTGGCTGTAAATGTTTCGAAATCAATTCACGGTGGAACGTTGGAAGAAGTTAATTTATCGCCTCTGTGATTGATTTACGGCACTCATTTGCGAAGATGGGCAAATATCTATTCGGTAGGAAATTATTTATCGATGTGAAACAAGAAGCAATATATGGGGCAATTAAATCTGCACCATAATTACCATTGTAACTGTGAAATATTTACCAAAACAAACCTCACATAATTCATGTTGGATCGTTAAATTAATTTTATAGCTGGATTTTATTTTATAATTGGTTTGTACAGTGGATTGAATCATAGTGGGAAAAAGCTTTTCGCAATGTTATGTCTATTAAAAGCTTTCCAATTATACAGCTTAAATAAAAATTGAGTGTATTGATTGAATTGTCATTTACTTGGTAGAACTCTATCATAATAGGATAAAATAACAAAGTCAACTATAACAAAATCAACTACCTGACAAAAATCTTGCAGGGCTAAATATTTTGTTATTCTATCCTATTAAAAATTGAATGATTTAATTTCTACCCATACTGTCCTGCTCTGTCGTCTTTAAAATGAGATCCAATTATTAACTCATTTTCGTACTTTTGAAGGTTACATCAATTGACCAAAACACCGTAGATACTTACTATTTATCGACAATGGTTAAAAGAAAGAAGTTTCTAAACATGTGATCAATAAAGGTTTATCGCGCATTCATTTGTATGGCTACTGTCTACATTTTTGAAACAAAACACCCCATTAAATGCATTAACAATAATTATTACAAATTGACAGTATTTCAACAATTTTTATATCATAGTATTCTCAAAATACTTGTTTTATTGAAATGGAGAAAATACCAATACAATAATCATTCCCTCTTTTAACATATTGTATATAAAAATTAATGCTACGGTTATTTTCATTTTATGTAAATGGTCAGTGGTTAACAAATATATGCACATTATATATTGATGTTACTTAAAAATCTTACCAACTGTAGACGTTCGGTAGTTCAAATATTGACGTAACTGTTCACTTACCTGAAACAAAAGTAAAATTAAATAAATTTTGTGTTTTTCTGTACATTATCATTATAACGTTAAGTAATTTACTGGAGATGATACCAATTGTATCCCTGTTCAAATTGTGTACACTTCCATACGTTTTGTCACTAAGAACGCGAGTTTTTCCTATTGGCATCTTTCGGTATTCGAGTACACGAGCACAAAAGAGTATCAGAACATTTAACGGCTTTTAGATTTAAAAAAGATTCCAACAATTTTCTCTCAGATAATCACTGGTTAATCGCGGATGAAGGTGTTAAAATATGTCATCAAGGCATGCTGGATCATCAATTGTTTTATCAGAAATAAACAGTTCACAGCTTATTGTATTCTTTATGTGAGATGAGTTCATAAAATAATCATAAATTATTCAATCAAAATACAGCAATCTAATTGTTTAACAAAACCCATTAATTTAAAATCAGTATGATATATTTTTTCTTAATCACATTTTAATGATAATTGGTCTTTACGACCACCTTAAAATTGCAAAATCCCATGAGTCTGTAATTGTTTTCTCAATTATAATCAAAAAATTATTAAAATTAATTAAGACATCAATGTCGTTGCTACACTTAACGATAATATTTTTTAATGATAAGATTTAATTTTTAATGTCTAAAGATGTTGAAAGGCAAAACTCTGATCATTAGAGACAAAAAGTATGGAAATATATACATTTTGAAAGATAAAACTTTGATATTGGAATTACATCAAGCAACCTCAGTCAGTATGTTAATTGTATCACTATTAAATTTTTATTCGAGGTTATATTAAATTAACTTTAAACGGAGATAACCCGGCTGTCTAATTTTAAAACCTAGTAACTGATGTTTTTTTACAAATTAATAGATCATAATAATATATAAACTGTGGCTGAAATTGTGTGCGAAATCAGTGCACATATAAGTAAACTCAACATTGTTTTGAACTGAATTACATAATCCAAATATATCATATGAATTATAACAGAAAAGAATTCTAGCTGTCATCGATATTCTTTTTCTTTTAACATTATTTATGGCAACAAATAAAATACATATGTAATACTCTATGTCATATCTATTAATAACTGGCTGTAGCTTGAAACCTTTCCAAGCATTTATATAACAAGATAGTAAAATTTGTTTGGTTTGTAATAACGAATATTGTTGATTACGATTTGCATTGAAATCCCAAGTCAGCGTAATGGGCTATAATAATATAAAAAGCAATCAACCTTTGATTCATATAATTTGAAATATAAACTATATATGAAACGTCATATTATAATGTAGTTTATTAACCATACCTGCTCCCTGTGTAAAGTATATGGCCTGTTGGGGCTTTTAAAATATAGCATTACCTTGAAAAAATTTTATTATTAGTTTTAAAACATATAAGATATCTCAATTCGATAAAAAACAATCAAATTATAAGCAAACAATATTAGAAATACTCCATTGAGTAAAAAAAAGGAATTAAAATGAACAGTATAGATATAATTTAAGACATCGACTGAGGGTGCTTGATGGAATTTCAATATCAAATTTGGATTATTGAGATTTTTTTTAGTAGTGCTATGGTAATTAGTACTATTATGGTTTGTGTCTAGTCTCTTTCGCAAGTCCAGAATGATGACATAAATAGAATCTGTGTTCTCATTAGGTGTAAATCACTTTTAAGGTGTTCTTTTTAACTGTCAATTCTTGGTGGAAAGACATTATATTTTAAAAAATAAAACACAATTCATTAGTACTACTTCCACATATGTATAATGATCAGGACCGGTTTCGCTCACCACGAGCATTATCAACTGATAAAAATACAAACATAACAGGCTTATTTATATAAAATTGAGAGTAAAAATGAAGGTATATAAAACTGATGGTTCATGAACTGAGACAAGAAAATACTGATTAACAAACAAATTATACATAAATCAAATGAAAGAGTTTACAATTAAAAAATAAATATGTGGAAGTAGTACAAATGAATTGTGTTTTATTTAAAAAAAAAAAAAAAGGTGCAAATCACTTTTAAGGAGTTAATTGTCAATTCTTGGTGGAAAGGCATTATATTTTAAAAATAAAGCACAATTTGTTTTTACTACTTCCACATTATAATGATGAGGAAAGGGTTTACTCACCACAAGCATTATAAACTGATTAGAAATAAATAACCTTGCAAAATAGTTAGTTTAAAGATGCTTCTTTAATCAAAACACGTGTTGCATCTAGTAAAACAACCAGTGAAAACAAACGTATCAATATCAATGTTATATCATTGACATATCGGTAATTAATTTTGAAATATTAGTAGTGTTACGTTGATTAGTTATATTTTTCCTTGTGTCTTACCACCTTATCACCACGTCTAGTAGAAGGCAATAGTACCAAAATACCTTTCATTTTTAAGTTCAGAATACAATCATTGCTGACTAAGAAATAACTTGCAACTAGTTAGTTTGAAGAAACTTTACTTTTATATTAAAAGCTCTGTTCATTTCCAGAAAACAATATTTTTATAAATGTAGGTACTTCATAAATATATTTTAGTATGTATATCATCTATTATCTCGCCTTTAGGGCTCAATACGGTGCCAGCAATAAAAAAAAAAATCCATCAACAGGCTATTACTTATGTATGGTAAAACATTTTGATAGCCTGAAGTAAGACGTTTCACTTTGCAAATATACACAGTCTGTATTATATATGATATGTATATGTGAACGTGGGCATTTGTTGCCGAGCCGGACCTGTAAATTTCTACTTGTCTCGTAAACTCTAGGTTGGTTGACACGTTGTAGACCAGACTGAACCACGCTTTATGATCTTGTTGTTTTAGCTACAAATGAGCTGCGACTTTTATCGACAACAAATTCTATACGTATATCGATACCTCGGTTCCAAAGTGTAGCAAGTCAGAATTTCGCATTTTTTGTGTTTTAAGTATTTTTAGATATTGACTGAGGTGCTTGATGAAATTCCAATATCAAATTTTAAATGTGTAAAATTTGAAAAATTCAAATTTGAGTTAATAGTTAATTTGAGTTAGCAGAAAAAAAAATCAGTTCAAAGCAACCAAATCCTGGTTAATTTCTTCTAAGACGTTCCATATAATAAGCGCATGATACATTTTGATACATCAGTTCCAAAGTGTAACAAGTCAAAAAATTGCAGTTTTGAGTTAAGTATAAGGAAATGCTTTGAATACATATACCGATATCTCAGTTCCAAACTGTAACATGTGGTAATTTTAGACTGACAGTCATTATTATTACTTTAGATCCAAACTATAACAATTACGAAAATCCTAAAAATTCGTTTTTAATGTATATTTTTAAATCGTAAAATCATACGACATTAACTCTGTGAGAATTTTATAAGTCACTCATGTCCAAGATCACAAATTTTAATTGAAAAATCTAAATTTCACCTAGCTGGGATTTGAACTAGGAGTACTAGGACCCATATGATCGCTAGGACAAAGCTGTTACCACTAGACCACAGGAGCTGATTCGAATATAAGAAAAAAATATGTGTCTAATATTCATAAATACAATTATTAGGTTTGCCCATCGGTCTAAGATCGGCACACTACATGAAAAAAGGTGCTGTTTTAATACCATGATAATACTAATGCCATACGAATATTTTTTATTTAAGCAAAGGTATTAGTTAGTCCCTGGTGATAAAAAAATGAATTAATGTGAAACATAATTTATTTTATTGTAGAATTTGTAAGCTGTCAGCTTGGAATGATAAAACACAATTCAAAAACTTTTCTTAAAATAAATTTGTATTACTAATCTGTAAACCAAATGCTGTATATTTGTTTCCCATCTCAATTATGTACAGAATATATGAAAGCATAAAGTAAAGTTGCCAAAATTTTAAAATCACTAAATTTATAGTACAGTGATTATTTGTATCGTGGACCAAAGTTACACGAATTGGATGAAAATTTTGCCCACCTTGTTTTATCTATATTTATATATCGATTATAACAATAAATCGATTTATGTCAATTAAATTTGATCTTAAGACATTAGTTCATTTCTATGTAGAACAATACCACACATAAAGCCCAATAGAAAATGTTATTGAAAAGTTATTTAATTTTCAAGAAACTAAATAAACCAAAAAATTGCTAAATCAATAAACAAATTTACTTTATAATAGCCAATGATTTTGCTTACTTTGACATTATCATTTAGATATTTTAGATTGATTGGTTTTAAGTTTTAATTTACGATGTAAGCTAAATAAAACACGTTTTATTGGTTGGAATGATTTTAAACCAACTTCATGCATTGTCAAATATGATATGACTTCATAACGATTAAGTAAGCTGTAGTGTTACAACCCTGCAGATTTGAAAAATCTGAAATTTGAGGAAAAGTTTTGTTTTGTGCCAGAGCATTACGTCACGTCAAAAAAATTGATAATAGTAATCAAATAAAAACATTCCATAAAATGATACTTATATCAATTCATCGCTTGTAATAACAGAATTACGAAACGTGATATTCCTAAATATGTGATAGTAAAAGAAAACAGTCTGAAAACGTGAGAAAATATAATATGACAACTAAGGTGGAATACGAATAGAAAAGAGGACAGGAGTGAAAAATAAATAAAAAGGAAAATCATTCTGTCGTCACTAGCTGAACAAGAAACATCTTTTATTAACTGCGTAAGCGTCGTTATAATCATCATCCGTCCTACCGTTTAATCGAGTCAAACATTCAACAATATAAGAAATATATTCCTAAAAAGCCAACGTCCCTTCCTGTAGATAAAAGGGTTTGAAACTGGTGTCGAATAATTATATTTAAAAAATTAAATATCTTATAAAATATTTTTATAGTCGGTAATCGTTCGCCTTTCGTTTTTGTATACAATCTTTGCTTGATACTTAGAAATTTCTCTTTGAATTATATTCATAAGTAACACCACACTGACACTATAGAGCGTGTGTTAACTGTCCTGTAATAATATGACGTTCCGGTTCAGTCTTTATTTATCTATTCAGATTTACTGATGATGACGAGAGTTGCTGCGTAGCTGGTAGCAACAATTTGTTTCTAGATGTAGTAGCTAAATTAACATTGCAATAATTCTTTGTAAAATAAGGCTTACAAGCGAGAATATAAGTGGCAAATTGTTGCTGTCAGATCAAAGTAAAATATAGTTTAAAAGTGCATGTGAATTACTAAAAAACTTTAGAAAGCAATGATTGTCTCCATCAAGACTGATTTCGGATCGTTTATTCTCTTACAATTTTTTCATTTTATTATGATACATTTCATACATTATTTATTGATATGTAAAACCATGATGTCCCCAGCACCAAGCAAACAACCGCCAAAACTATAGATATAGAGGATACGAGGTCTTCTGGCTTCTTCACCTCAATAAAAAAATTAAATACGTTGGATAATAATTTGAAAACCCAACTGTGTTTCGCACTCTATACATTTCTTTGGTTGTCAGTACGCTTGAATATAGATCTATTATCTGGAGTCCATATGAAAATTCCTACAAGTTGAAATTGGAGCAAGTTCATAAGAAATTTCTACGATATTTCTATTTCAAAAAATTTAAATATTTTCCTTTTAATAGTTCCCTAAAAGAGTACTACCCAACTAAATTTCTTTTAGGAATGCTAACTTTTCACTCTCTTGAAGCACGAAGATCGTTTTCGATTCTAAAGCATTTCTCTCTTCTTCTTCAGGGACGAGTTTATAATCTTGAAATTCTCATGTCTATTAATTTACATGCTCCTAATTGTTATCTACGTGGCCGAAACCATATCCAGACAATTTTTATTCTTAAAACTTGTTCTTCGCGTCGGTCATTCGAGTCACCAGTTGCCAGAGCCGTTCGGATGATTAATGCACTGCCTAGAGAGCTGGATATTTTCAACACTAAACTATGGGTATTGTTCACTAAATATTTTTTCCTTTTAAATTAATAATGTCTTTTTTTTTTTATTTAGTAATTTAAAAAAAAATGTTTTTATTTTCATTATTGTTTTTATTAGTAGTACTGTTTTCAATAATTATTGTTATTGTTGTTACTGTTATTATGTTTGTGGAATGCATGGCGCATTGGCGTCAGCTGTAATGCCATGCATTTCAATTTTTTTAAATTTACAATAAATAAATAAATATTTGTTTTAGTTTTACTATTCGATATCCGAATAGTTGATAATGGCGAATATTTGGAATCCTTTGTACTATCTATTGAGGGTACTCATAGGGAAACGGATGCTGGCATGATCGTCGGAGGAAGCAAAGCGAATGTCAGGGAATCCGCGGTCGTCACGCAGATATGGATTAATAAGAAGAAGTTAATTGCTAAATTCGTATTATTAAATATAATTTGCATTAAGCTAAACGTTGAATCTCGAAAAATGCTTCGTAATTTGTAAGTGATTATCTTTCATTCACATTTGCATTTACTTGAGATTAATGGTAAGACATAAATCGTGGACAACTTTGATTGATTTCTGGAAATAGCATGTCTGCGAAAGGTCATCCAATGAAATCGTCGATAAAACGTCTACAACATAATAGCCAATTTGCTAACACTGCCCTATCAAGTGGAGTTATGTTAAATCTCTTACTATTAAAACACTTTGTAACCGTTCAGTTTACGGGTATTTTAAAGTATCACTGATCCATAAAAACACACCAACAGTCAATGTTTTATAGATTGATATACATGATTACAGCTTCCAGTAAACCCAGGATTTTAGAATTCATTTTAAACATTGAAAATAATTCATATTTCAAATAAAATACTCTTTAACGTGTACATCGATTTGTTTATGTGAACACGTTTTTATAATACCTACATAATAAGTACATATTGTCAAACATAAGGCAGAAGGCGATTAGTCTAAAATCGGCTGTTTTGAGATATAAATGCAGTACTATATATTTTAGTTTCATGCAATTTAACAAAATTTGAAGAAACCAATCTGAAGTAAATGATTAACGAATCTCATAAATTGGTTAGTTTAATAAATAATGTTTTGACTTAAATTTCATAATTTTCTTAGAAGCGATTATCTCAAGATTATTTGAATTTATGCCGTTTGCCACTATAACCATGATATTATAATTTGTATTTTGGTGTATCTTCTTATCATAGTTTGTAGTTGTAGGGCAACGACATTTTGACAACATATTTAACCAACCATTCCCAAGCCAAAAAAACATATGTAAATAAAATATTATATTTATTTCAATTGAAGCAATAATTGACACGAAATTCAATTTTTGAAGTACAATTTAATTATTAAATAGAGCTTAATGGCCACTTCTGGGATTGAAAAATTGTGAATTCCGAAATCCTGGAATCGTAAAAAGAGTCCAGAATTGAATGCCCTATACATGATCGCATATGTTTTTAACTCTTACAGTATAACGTTTATTTTTAACTGTAAAAAATGCATTTTATTATGCTTAATTTAATCGTTTATAACATAAATTATGTTTTCGATTGATTCGGCGGTGACTTTGTGGAAATTCATTTTGAATATAAAATTAAAATTGATTACTTAGTTATTTCACCGGCTGTGTCACTAAATGTAACGTGTGTTTCGCATTTTTAAGAAGCATCTTTAGATTAACTATATCCCGAGGGTATTTTCTTTTAATTAAAAAAAATATCTGGCAGAGCAGTCAGCTGACAGCTAATGCGATAAATATTTTAAAAATCGGAAAACCATACGAGATAAATTCTATGAGAATTTTTATTGAGAGTCCCTCAAGTCCAAGATCAGAAATTTAAATAGAGAAAAAAGGAATTTGATTTTGAACGTGCTGGGACTTGAACCAGGACTAACCTGATCGCTATGGCAAAGCTCTTACTACTAGTTCACAGAAGCTGATAGATTATTATCGAATTTTGTGGATGTTAATTTAAAAGCTATACCATACATTTAGCCACACGTTTCAACAGTTTTAATGAATAATTAATTTAACCGTATACTATCATTCGGCTAAACTTAGTCCGGCGACGATTCTTTTGTAAACACTGTAGAACGCTAAAGCACTTATTCATTATGCGATGGAATTTTTCACGCCTTATTTGTTTGATATTGTTGTGTTCATTGTCACGATTTACTGCCAATTAATTGAAAAGTTTTTGATTTTTCATCACGAGTCTTACGAATCATCAAAAACGGGGCTGAGGGTTCCCATTGTCACGCCAGGAGTATAATATATTATACATGTTTTCTCTAGTTACGCAAACTCTCTTTATCGAAGAGAATAGGGATAGATGGACAGGGCTAGGACAGGACTAGTGGTTAGCTAATCGCTCTAGCTACACTCAGACTAGTAACAAAAATTCATAAATCGATTGACATATCAAGTTATGAAAACGCGGAAATTGAACCCGAGACATCCGTAGCTGTAGCCTACGACGCTACCAACTGCGCCGCGGACGTCGACTGCATAATATTATACATAGTGAAATGAAAGCCTTCGTATTTTTTCTTCTATCTAAGTAATCTAAATGTGAATAGATTGAAAATGAATGGGATAGCATTTTTAAAAAGTAATAAAATTCTTATAGGCAGAAAATTCTTTAAGAATGATAGATATTCAAATAGGATGGACAGTTCACTAACTAACCTTATATTTATACGAATATGCGTGGTGAGCAATGTTACCTATACGCCTAAAATCCATAAGCCGACAAGGGATAATTTTAACTTTTTGACAAAAAAAACATATAATATCATTTATATAATTTAAGATATCGACTGAGGGTGCTTGATAGAGTTTTAATATCAAATTTTAATTGTTGAGATTTTATACATTTCCGTGTATTTCGTCACCAACGACCCGAGTTTCGCCTTTCGGCATCTTCAGGCATTCGAGCACTCGAGCATTCAGTTCGAGTCCATTCGTCTACATGGAAATGTACAAAATCTCAACAATTCAAATTTGATATATCATATTTTAGTGGGGTTTTCCGATCCTACAAAACGTGTTATATCGAGAGCGATTTACTAACTAACCATAAGCGCTGTTCTAACCATATGCTTTTACCTCTACTGTTTTCGAAAACGAAACGTTTTCGACTGAGTAACAAGCCGTTTTCATATAAAACTTCTCTTGAATTAGCTCCATTAGCAGTCCATATTGGAGCGGATATGGTTCAATTTGAATAGTTTGTAGGTGTTGGAGTGCTCTCCAACCCGAAATGAATGCGCGGGGGTTCTAAAACTGCTGCAAAAACGAGGAAACCACCAGTGGTAAGTTCTTTTACATCCGCGTGGATGGTCGAGTGTAAAATCACCACACCCTTTATTTCTACGGCGTTTAATAATGAATAAACTAAAATAAATTAATATCTTAAAGTTGATTTTAACAATTGTCTGAAAATGCTATTTGCATCAGCGAAATAGTCGCACTAAGTTGCGTGATAAGTGAAATATCAATCATTAAATTGCAATTAATGAAGACGAATGTTTACTATGTCACATTTGATTCATCAATAATATTGGGGTTAGGTGAGACATGAAAAAAATTAGCAATTTTCAAAGAATCCAGGAGACGTCTCGTAAATGAATCAATAACTCAATAAGTCAGTTCTTGATGATTTTCTGTTTTAACTGTTAACATGTATGGAATTTGACGCTTAACGTCTTGGTAGAACGCATCAAGTAATAAGACTTAATGGCTTTGAATAGAAACAGTATTAAGTAATATTGGTTTTTTTGTTGTGTAAAAAAAAGCATGATATCTATAGCTCATCGATACCAAATGTTAAGATTTTAATGCAAAAAAAATTATTCTTTATAATGTAAGAACAATCTTTTTAAAAAACTGTTGAAAAACTTGGGAAAGACATGTACTTCGAAAAAAAAAATAATGCTTTAAATGCGATTATCTCAGAACTTGTTTTTATGACTTTATGCTTTTTGTATACCATCCTTCAATATATTCGTAATAAAAAATAAAATCAAATACACTTTAAAATATATCAAGGAATATACAAAACAACTGGGTAGACAATCAATTACTTCCCTTGGTCGATACAGCAGACAGCATAGCACTGTACATTATTTGTAGAATGGTAATATCGAAATCGAGTAGATATTAATATTATATGAAATTCAATGACACTAAATAACGCGGGGAAGCATTTCGATGACAGGGGCCCAGCGGGACCCGACGGCGAAACCTCTAACGGCCGGAAGGTAAAGCCGCGGGATATCTTTATTATACGAATAACCCTTTTTCTTAGCAACTGTCTGAGACCCTGATACAAAACATCATATTTTGAGCTCCAATTGAATGAAATGCATGCAACTGAGCAGCAGTAAAGCTGTGAAGTTTTCTTACTATATTAAAGCCCCTATTTAACGGGCGAATGTGGAGGACGAATTAAAAATAAAAAAATCCAAAAGAATTATGTCAGCTTGTTCATATTATTTCTCGCCTTCACGCAATTGTCAGAACAGTGATTAAAATTTATTTAGCTAATCACTTTTAAGGTGTTAACTGTCAGTTCTTGGTGGAAAGACATTATATTTAAAAAAATAAAACACAATTCATTTGTACTCACTCAATTTTCCACTCAATTTTATATAAATAAGCCTGTGATGTTTGTAATTTTATCAGTTGATAATGCTCGTGATGAGCAAAAACGGTCCTGATCATTATAAATATGCGGAAGTAGTACAAATGAATTGTGTTTTATTTAAAAAAAAAAAAATATTGATCTAAGTTTTATATACCGATTTAGAAGAGATATAATATTTTATAGTACCATCTCACTTCTTTCAAAATCATTCAACTTTTATGTACAATTAAAATATTTACTGTACAAATTCTAGAAGAAGAAGCATACATGGCATTATTAATTAACCGTTAAATTAAATTAAATTAAATTTTATTGCATAAGATTAATTTATCAACCTCGCGTATTTATGCAAAATCAATTAAATTTCAATACTTACTTTTGAGGAGTTAACTGTCAATTCTTGGTGGAAAGACATTATATTTTAAAAAATAAAACACAATTTAAATTTGGATTATTGAGATTTTTGAGATGTCTTAAATTATATCTTAAATTATTAAAAACACAATTTGTTTGTACTACTTCCACATATTTATAATGATCAGGACCGGTTTCGCTCATCACGAGCATTATCAACTGATGAATTTCAATACATTTAATTTAACGATTAATACTTTCGTTGTTTTCACTTTTAACGTTTTTGTTCGCAAATGTCAATTCTAGATTGAAAGGCATATATAAAAAGAAATTAACACAAATTCCACATTTTTTATCAAGACCACAACCGGCCTTGTTTATCGCGATTGTTATCACCTGATGTTTTAAAATATACATTTACTTTATTTAATAACTAAAAAAATAGTTTTAGACTGAATTAAATATCTTAAAAAAAAGTTTTAGCTACACGGATTCAATTTTTAGAGAAACACAATTATGTTTCAAAGTCAAAAAAGGTTGTTTCTTAAAGTTCATATTATTATCTTCGCTGTCGCCGCATACATAATTGAGATATGATAATATTTATCGACGAAAAAACAATGATAGATGTGGTCAATTAATTTAAAAATTATTATCCACCTACATTGGCATCGAGACGATTCAAAAACAGTCATTGGTATCATGACGTTATAACAAAATATGACAAAATCAATTAAATCGTAATGTTTCGATCCCTATTTACGTTCCTGATATATTATATCTATATTATACAAACGTTGTCTTTGTGAAGACGAATCAAATGTGAATATTAAATGCTGTATATTACGATAGATATAAAACATATGAATGATCAGCTCTCATCTTAAGAAAACATTTTTTTCGTTAATGGACTCAATTATGCTGAAATGTATTTTTTTTTTTAATATAAATTTAAATTGATAACTTTGTTATTCCACTAGTTTTATCACTAATGTGAGACGTTTCCCTTCTTTATGAAACATCTCCAGACTAACCATATCTTAAGGATATCTATTTTAAAGGTAAACAATGATTCTAATTCTTACATTAAAAATATAGTGAAGGATGGGATTTTTTTCATTCTACTGGACGTGAGGAGGGAGGTAAAATATAGACACTGATAGACTAATTATCATAACACTACTAATTATAAATCAATTACTAGTGCTTGGAAAACCTTCTTCTTCATCTTAGTCGCTTTCCTCATGTGTGAGGGTAGCGGCCTCCACCTACCGAAACAATTTCCATTGACGATCTTTTGCCACTCGCTCCTGCACTCCTCTGCTCTTAGGACCATCACTAAGGAGAAGCGTTTGGAATCATTCACTTGGTCGCTTCAGCGAGTTGGTATCCTTCTGTCTTCGACCTTTGACGACGACTCTCTCAAGATTATCAGTAGTCAATGTGACCAAAAAAGCCGAGTAGACGTCTTGTATAAACGACCGACAGTCTATCTTGGATTTGGAACTCAGGATAAATACGTTTATTCGCTTGGTGGTCCATGGTATATATAGCATTCTTCTCCAATAAAATGATACGCATATTAAAAAAAAAAGATTATGCTTATAAATAATCCTATAAACTGTTTGTTATAAACGTGTGGAAGTATTACAAACAAATTGTGTTTTATTTTTTAAAATATAATGTCTTCCCACCAAGAATTGACAGTTAACCTTAAAAGTGATGATTAATAGTCGTTTAAATAGTTTATGAATACGTAAAATTGATTGGAAAGTGCTCACTGTTGATAATATGTGAAAGGAAATTATACGATATTATGAGAAGATCATTTTTTATTTTTTTCTGGTGAAAGACACTATTTTGAAACACTCCATTAGAATTGAATTGTCCCTTTCTAATAAAAGCTCTGGCGTCCGTGGCGCAGTTGGTAGCGTCGTTGGTTATGGTTACGGATGTCTCGGGTTCGATTCCCGGTACGGACAATTTCATAAATTGATCTCTCAACCGACTTATTGATTTCCGTTCGTAATCTGTGTGTTTGTAATGTCTAAAACTCCATCCCGCCCATCCGATCCTCACGGGGCGTAGCGAGAACGATTAGCTAACCACTAGTCCTTTCCTAGCCCTATCCTTCTATCCCTACTCTCTTGTTGAGCAACTGAGTAACAAGCAGTTCTCATAGAAAAATTCTGTTGAGATACCTCCATTAGGATACCATATGCTTAACGTTGGGAGCGGATATGAGAATTTTTTTGTAAACATCTCTGATGATTAAGGCAGTTTTTGTTATACTATTCCACTAATAGTTTACTGTATATTGCAAATGAGGCATCAGTGGCGGACATGGAGGAAAAAAAAGCTACTATCCTTTAAATATATATATGAGTTATTTCATTATTGATTTTGTACAAAAATTTCTTACTGTTCAGTCATTCAAAATTTCATTTTCGGAGAGGTTTAATATAAAAAGATGTGGTTAGTAAAACTACAATAGTTAGATAATTGCGTGAGAGGCGATTTAGATAGAAGCGACATCCTTGTCTATGAATACAAATCCACAATCACTTTATAGGTGTTCTTGTCTAACTATCTATCTAAACTATAATTTCTTGGTGGGAAGGCATTATATTTTAAACAAAATTTGTCTCACATAATTGACTTTTAACACGTCTTTATTTTTGAAGTCCTTTGCATTTTAATTATAGACTGTTTAATGCAAATTCGTGTCATTGTTCTTGAACCAATTGTTTGATATACCTTGTTATTAATAACAGTAAATTTCAAATAAATAGCCCTGTTCATGCTGATAATGCTTGCGATGAGTGAAACTCGCCCTGATCATTATATAAATGTTGAAGTAGTAAAAATAATGTGTTTTATTTTTCAATACAAACCCATAAATCAATTTCAACACATAAATTTACGAAAGTGTCCCTAATTTAAACTCGTGGACAAAGTTACCGAAGAAGACATCGTTAACCAATCGGCTGCAGGCCTGGATATTTACGTATACATTCTTGAAAGGTCGTAGCAGTATATATAACAAAATAATTTTACGGGATCACTAAGAAACAGAATTGCTTACATGATTAATTGAAATGAAACTTCAAAAATAGTTTTTAAGCGAGGCTAGTCGCCATGGCAAAACAAAGGTGCGATCTTTGTAATGAATATTGATAACAAAATATTTTAGTCAAGTTATCAAACCTTATCTATTAAATTTGAATTGTTCAATTATTACTATAGTTATCTGTTAGTATAAATAAACAACTTACAGGATTCGGTAATCTACCTTATTAATTAAGATAACATCTGAAATACTATGGTTGTGAATCACTGATGGCGACACACCTTTGAACGCATAAACCCGATCTAGAAATTATGAGGTTACAGGTTTCTTCTATAACCGCGCGTTGGTGTCTAAAGCCGAACGCAGGTTTTGCGATAGTAAATAACAATTTTATTTCCTATCGAATATAATAATTTGTCGACGTCGTGTTACGAGTGGAGAGAACACAGCCTTCACATGAAAACGCATGGGGTTTGTGTCATCGCGTAAGACAAACAAGATAAATTATAATGTAATTTTCAAAGCAAATAAATATATTCTTGTTTTAAATCGTTTTTAATCCTCTAGTAGCAAGAATTGTATATCTAGCTTTTTGTGGAAATCCAACAAACAATGCCAAAATGAATTCAATTGAATTGAATTGAAAATAATGTAAAACAGGTCTAAAAATATGTTATGCATTATTTAAATGATAGATGAAATGAATTAAAACAAATTATACAGCATCAAAACGAATTACATTTTTTTTTCTATATCAGCTCCCAATGTGCAGCATATGGTCTCTAATCTAGGTATCTTTACAGAATTTTTCTGTGAAAAGTGTTTGTTACGAAGTTGCTCAACCTCTCTTTTTTTTCTTCGAAGAGAGTAGGGATAGAATGATATCACTAGGACAGGTTAGCTAATCGCTCTCGCTACGCCACATGAAGATCGGATGGGTGGGAGGGAGTTTTAGGCATCAAAAACACCCAGACTACGAACAGAAATCCACAAATCGATTGAAAGATCAATTTATGAAACTCTCCGTACCGGGAATCGAACCCGAGTCATCCGTAACCGTAGTCAACGACGCTACCAACTGCGCCGTGGACGCCGACAATATAAAGCATTAATACTGAAAAAGATGTAGAATCATAAAGATATATATTTAAAATTAATACAGATTAAATAAAAACATATACCTATGAGTGTACCCTGACTGACCTGATGATTTCGAAATGTTACATAAAACTTGCTAAGAACACTGACCAATTTAATGGCAACACTTAAGTGTTAATAGCACCGTTAAAACCTATTCATTTAACTCGCTTTTATTTGGGAGAATTCCATTATAAGAACGTAAATATAACAAAGTATTGAGTTCCACGAGAACTTAATCAATTTGTTTAAAGCTATTTCAGCTTCGCATGATCGTCATAACTATGTTTCAACTTAATTTAGCTTAGCTTTATATACTGCTTTAGAAGAGAAAGACAATATCATATCATCCCATTTGTTCCAAAATCATAAGTTTTAAACATACTGATTGTGCTATTTAGTTGTTCCAGAATATATCATCTATTAAATTTGGATTATTGAGATTTTGTACACTTCCATGTATTTTGTCACTAACGACCCGGGTTTCGCCTTTCGGCATCTTCAGGCATTCGAGCACACGAATGGACTCGAACCTCTCAGTTCGAGTCCATTCGTGTGCTCGAATGCCTGAAGATGCCGAAAGGCGAAACCCGGGTCGTTAGTGACAAAATACATGGAAGTGTACAAAATCTCAATAATCCAAATTTAATATTGAAATTCCATCAAGCACCCTCAGTCGATGTCTTAAATTATATCATATATGTTCCTTTTGCTATAAAAACTCAACAATCTGATAAAATTATTGTATAACTTATTAAATTGGCATTTAGTAGGCAGAATCCCATTATAGTAAGGTAAAAATAACAGAGTAATTGAAGCGCTGTGTCGCTAAACACGCTCCTAAAGGTTTTCAAAGTTTTGAGTAAATCACGAAAAACTGTTAGGGGCAGTGTGATAGATTTAAGTATAATTTAAGTTATTTAGTGTCTCCTGGTGTGTAACGAAAAGTTAAATACTCTTTTACACTGTCGTTTTTTCGGAATGCGTCAACCGTGTAAAACGAGGATCGAGACCGTGTAAAAAAACGACATTTTTAAGTTGCGAAAACTTTTTAATTTCGAACGGGGGACAAAATAGGAAGAAACTGGAAAAATAGAGCATATACGTACATTAAACAATAATTTTGTGAATAATCGCCATAAGTTTAGTCGCACTTGAATTTTCCCAATATGTATAAATGCTATTTTGGCTTTACAACAATGTTTCTGAAGCTGTGGTAAATCCAAAATAACAATCGATAAATTGATATAATTATTGAGGAACTAGATAATTTCCTTTTTTTACCTTATCTTAATAACATATTATACTTGTAGAAGCCTTAGTATCGTTAGTATAGTAGTATATTTGATAATGTCGGATTTAACAACTCGATGGAAATTGGCGATTGTATTCAATATCTGACAGACTGCACTAAAATTATTTTATTTCAAAAGTTTGCTACATTTCAGAGAAACAGTTTCGAGGCATTAAAGAGAGGTACGAGTCGAGTAGATTTATAACCAAATTGCTATTACAAACAAGATTGATATCAATAAAACGGTGACGGTAAAGTGAAAGACGCCATTTAGAATTATTAAGCTTTAGGCAATGATTAAATTATACTACATATAAATTTAGCAGTTACCATTCTATTAAAATAATAATTATATTTCAAGACACTTTTGACTGACGGCTTTTGACTGCGCATTCATGTCATTTTATACTTGCTCTCTAGCTTGGTAAAAAATTGTTAATATATAATTTTTAACGTTAATGTAGAGAGTAAAAACTGTTTTTATCGAAAAAATTATGATGAGTTACGTTATGAATCTTTGAAATGCACTCTTGTAAATTCTCATGGTTGCAGATACGGGACTATAAGTAGGAAGTTTCGATATAATAGTGGCTTAAATTAAGTGGCCTGGTTAGAATATTTAAACCTAAATCCAATGTAAAATGATGTTTGCTTTCCAAAAAGTGATAAATTGATTTTTTAATTTACATCATTTGGTCGAGACCTGCTATGTCGTATTTAAAATGAGATCCAGTTATTACCTTATTTTCGTATTTGTTGAAGGTTATTTACATCAATAATTGGCCAAAACACAGTAGATATTTAGAAATCACGTTATTATTGCTTTTGAGACATCTAATATGTTCTTTAATTATAATTAAAATGTCATTTACTACCAACGTTACAAAGTGGACAAATCTCTTTTTGCTTTAAGACGTCTCATGTGGATATAATTAAATTGAAAACTAATTTATACCGCTTGTAGGGAAACTTAGGAAGTTAATTTTCATCTACAGAACGATGTAAAACTTTATATTGTCATTTTCTCTTTTTATTATAGTTGGTAATATTGTGCAAATATATTTTATAACTAATAAAGGTAATTTATTGCTATTCTAAGTATAAAAATAAAAAAATACATTATTAACTTCAATAAATGTTTAAACATGTATACAAAAGAGAAATTTTATTAACCGATTTATTTATTTGCTCACATTTAATTGTTATTTTCAATTAATTATAACCATATAATGTTTACTGTTATATTTAATTAAAAAAACACACAATTACTTATTATTGGACATAAAAACTTGCTGGAAAATTTACTTTTACTGATATATTGATAAATTGTTTTGTACTAAAATAAAAATATAATTGTAATTTGAAAGTTTCTCGTATTTTAAAAAAACGTAATATCAGATTGAGTCAACTATTAATTGATTCAGTCAAATTGGGTTAATTATAATTTTATATTCTAGAACAATATGATATAAATTTATGAAATCTTTAATATTAAAATAAAAACATAGGTTAAGAATTTGCAACGTATGATTAAAATAAGCGACTTGTGTTTAGATGTTTATCAAAGAGGCACGGCACATGGCACAGTAAGTAACACAACCGGTGGCATAACAAAGTTATCAATTTAATTATATTTAAAAAAGAATTTCCACAAGTTACCGCCGAGTCCATAGGAAACTTTTATGGCATGGTTTGCCAATTGCGAGTCTTTTGTTTTATATATTGTATATCTGAAAGCGTGTAAAAACAACTTTATCAAATTAAAACCATAGTACAAAACACGTTATAAATTTTGATTTATAGGTCTATAATGTTAACTACGTGTTGTGTTTTTGTTTTTAATTCGATAAACTGTTTTTATTCTCTCTCGAAATAAAATTGATTTTGAAGATACACAGTTTTTCAATAGAAGCGACGTTACATACGTATTTATTTTTATCAGTTGATAATGTTCGCTATGAGGGAAACTGGTCCTGTTCATTGTAAACACGTGGAAGTAGTGCAAGCAAATTGTGTTTTATTTTAAAAATATAATGCCTTTCCGCCAAGAATTGACAGTTAACACATTAAAAGTGTTTTTTTTAACATGTCCGCTCCCAACATGGAGCATATGGCCTCCTAATGGAGTTATCTCAAAAGAAGCTTTCCATGAGAACTGCTTGTTACTAAATTGCTCAAACTCGCATTTTTCGAAGAGAGTAGGGATGACTATACTAAGACTGTGAGAGTAAACTATCTACAAAAATCCATAAATCGATTAAAAGATAAATTTATGAAACTGTACCCACCGGAAATTTAAACCGAGACATCCGTAACCATAGCCAACGACGTTACCAACTGCGCCACAAACGCCGGCAAAGCCAATAAAGTGATTATATACATAATTATTTTTTAAATCGAGTTGAAATAATCCTAGCTTTATGTCTTATATTTGGTGAATCACACAAACCGCAGAAAATTTCGTTGACTCCACTTCTGTATAGCTTATTTATTTGATCTTAAATATTTTTAATTTGCCTACCAAGATTTACAGAATGCTTAATTTATCGGTGGATTTTTTGGTAATCGCCGTTCGAAGCCTTTAATCATGTAGCGTGACGTAGCTTTCTCGTCAAAGGTAGTGTTATTATAGATTATTGTAAAGCTCTGGTAATAATCATTGCGACACGTAACGTATTCATCGCCGCAACCTACATTCGCCGCTCGTTGCATCTAAATTGCAAAAATGTGAATAACAAAGTGATGCATGGCCCATGAAGAGGATGACGCTTCTAAGTACAGAGATATACGCGTGACAGATTGCTTTGAAATGTATAACGTTCCACTATTCAGACATGCCAAATGAACACATCGAACGGGTCGCGAGCGAAAAATCTTTATTTAAATCAAAATATATTGAAGGTATACTTACAAAAGACATTAAGTCATTTGAACAAGTTCTGAGATAATCGCATTAAAGCATTATATTCAGGAAACAATGGACAGGCTGCGGAGCAACTCGTATCGCATTGGCCTCAAAGTCAATGCGAGTAAAACCAATGTGCTCCGCAACCGTTTCTTCCAGACCCAGACTACCCTCTGATGAGCGCGGGGCAAGACATCGAGAGAGTCGACGGCTTCAGGTACTCGGGAGTACACATCACGGGAGATGGCGATCCGCGTAAAGAGCTCGCAATCTGATTAGGGATAGCTGTAGCAACTTTTAACTCATGCGGAAAGTCTCGGTCAGAGCCAAGTGCCACTTATTCAACGCATGCATTGCTTTACGGTTGCGAGTCATGGCACCTCATCAAGGCACAAGGTAACCGTGTACTGTGCTTTTAAAATAGATGTTTGTGGCGAATACTAAGGGTACGGTGGTTTGATGTTGTCAGGAACTCGGAGGTAAGAGATCGGACGTACCAGCCTCTTATTACGTCTAAAATAAAAAAGCGACAATGGACCTGGCTTGGACACGTGCTGCGGATGCCCCAGGGGAGCCGTAATCCTGGCTGTCTCTTCTATCAACCAGATGGATTCCGTCGCCCTGGAAGACCGCTGATGACCATCCATAGAATGTATTCGGCGGAGCTACGGAACGCTGGTATGACCTGGGAGGAAGCGAGGAGACTGGTGGGGGACAGAAAAGCTTGGAGGAACCGCGTGATGGCCATATATTCCAAATAGGGATAGGACATAGTTTTTAAAAAAAAATATTTCTAAGTACAATTACAATAGCTGATTTTATAAAAAGATATTTCGTACATATCTCTTTGGCATAGAGTTTAGTTTCGATGAGTTATATTTATAATTTGATGATTTGTTGGTCAATTGGTGAAACCGTAGAAATGGATAGAGTAAAAACTGTTTTTATCGAAAACATTATATGGTGAGTTGCGTTATGAATCTTTAAAATGCACTCCTGCAAATTCTCATATTTGCAGATATGGGATAATACATAGGGTTTTTTAATAAAATAGTGGTTTATATCAAGTGGTCGGGTCAGAATCTTTAAACCTAAAACAAATGTAAAATGATTTTTCCCTTCCAAAAAGTGGTTAATTTATTTTTCTAATTTACACCATTTGGTTGAGATCTGCTCTGTCGTAATTAAAATGAGATCCAATTATTAATTAATTTACATATTTTTTTGAGGGTTGTATCATTTGCCCAAAAACACCATGGATATCATGCTTTTTTCCAGAATAAAAAAAATACCTACTGCTTTTATTCAAAGCTTTTATATTATATGTCAAACATGCATTCACCAGTACATAGAGAGTTACATTCCGTACATTTTGTCATTTAAAACATAAAATCATAAAAAACTGACTTCATGTTTACTATCAGTATACCCTTGCTATACGGAAAGTGATAATTACAGTGACAATCGAAAAACTCCACCAAACCTTTCCTTCCTCAGTAAATGTAGCATAATAGTATCATCTTTTAACGCTTTCCTTGCCAAACAGTATTGACTAACTGCACTAAAATACAACAGTAAACATACAAGGAAAGAAGGAACTGTAATGACAATTGAAAAATTCCACCAAGCTTCCCGTTGACAGATTAAGTCATAAGAAAAATTAAAGAACCTCTTATCCTTTCACTGTATAAAAACTTTGGTCACCATCATTCAAATTAAGCCGTTTACTTACACGGAAAGTGGTAACTGCGATTACAATAAAAAACCCACCAAAGATTCTACAGTGTAGCATAAAAAAAATAAATGTTTATTTTTTATCTGTAAAAAAGTATCGATCGATTTCATTTAAAACTAGCGACTACCTGGCATGCGTTGCAATGCCAATATATGAAATTAAGTGTTTCTAATTTAATTCTGTTTATCGGAGTGCTTTTGGATACAAAATATTTTTTCTTTCCATCTGGTGTTTCAGAAATGTCGCTGTTTGTACGTATTTGATTTATTTTTTTAGAAATCTTCACAGGTGTGTGCACAACAACTCACCAAAGTTTCATCGGAAACAAACAAACATTCATTTTTATATGTATAGACAAGGAGTATTTACGGAAAGTGATAACTGTCTTAACAATCAAAAGAAAAGTCTTCCCATCATTGAAGAAAATTCGGTCTAATTATCCACTGTCTAGGAATAAATTCATCCATTTCCTTATTGATCCTTATTTGATTCTTTTTTACCTCTGATAAATGTTCTCAAACATATCAAGCTACACAATATGTATATGTGTGTGCTTTGCAAACTCTCAAACGAGATCACACGACCGCAATTCGAGTGTGTGTGTACGAATGCATGTACACAGTTTGTTGCACAAAATCGTTCTGAAATGTTGCATAAGAGCGATCTTCATTGTGGTAATTCGAAAGTGAGTATCTGCTCGCCTTTAAAACGCCTTCCATTTAATCTTTCACGATAGCGATTTAATTCGTACGTATGCTTTTGACGGGATGATATATGTGAGTCGTTTATTTATTATCAACTCTTCCTACTCATTTTTATTCGTGTTATTTAATGCAAACGTAAGTCTACGGTGCTAAAAAAAATAATGTTAAATATTGTAAGTTCAGTTCTAGGAAAATACATATAAAAATCTGTCTGTGTATCTCATGAACTCCTCCCATAAGGTGGAGAGTATCTACAAGAAATTTTCACATTTCATTCAGATCATTCATAGGTCAACTGTGCACTTTTTATCAGTCAATTTTTAAGTTTGAATCGTTCAAATTATGAAAATTTCCATCGTCCATGTCACTAACGACCTGAGATTCTCCTTAAAGCATCTTCAGGCATTCGAGTACACGGAGGAACACGAACTGTCAGTTAGTAAATAGTCTATATGATATAAGACAAATAAAAAAATATTATTATCATTATCGGCTCCGTGGTGCAGTGGTAAACATCGTTGGCTTCGGTTACGGATGTTTCATGAATTGAATTTCCAATCGATTTGTGGATTTCTGTTCGTAGGCATGAATGTTTTGTATGTCTTAAATTCCCTACCACTCATCCAATCTGCAAAAACGGGGCGTGGCGAGAGCGATTAGCCAACCACTAGTCCTGTCCTAGTCTTATTCTTTTATCTATACCCTCTTCGTAAAACAGAGGTTGAGCAACTGAGTAAGCAGCAGTTCTCGTAGAAAACTTTTGTTGGTATACCTCCATTAGGAGACCATATGCTCCTCCCTGGGAGTGGACATGGTAAAAAAAAATTCAAGTCTAGAAGCTACATGCAAGTTAGGAAAATAATTATAATTTTTAATCTTAATCTTTCTGGGAGTATGGACGTACTTGTACGTTGCTGCGATTTTTCCGCGAAGAAGTATGGACGTACGTCTACGTCAGTATGGTAATATGTGTTTGGGTGTGTGATTTAGGCTTAAAAAATCATTACAATGTCTGTGGACTTCTGGGTATATTATTTCATCATTTTAAAATAGTTTTGAACCTTAGAAACTGCAGAATTCTACTTTTTCCGAAACAACAAAACACCGAAATTGCATCATTCATCAAATTTTTGTATAAAAAAAACTCACTCCTCATAGCACGGATATACTTAATTAGTTACTCCTGGAAAGGTTAATTTAGTTGTCGTGAATGCTGTAAAACATCGGTTATTATTTTAAATTTGATTAAATTGATCGAATCATTTAAATTCACGTCACACAAACAACCACCCATCCAGTAGCGAACTAATTTCGCTTTGTAGCGTTAAAAGCTTTCGATGGTTAGTTGTGCATGTCCAATTTGTTGTGAAAGCTCGCCTGTGTTGTACATAATACGAGTTCGCAACAATAATTGTTACCGTGTTACCGCCTTCACTGTAACAAGACAGGGTACACAGTAATTACTTTCGAAAACAACAACATAATGATCTATTCATTAAACACTCCATACACGTATTGTGAGTAACTCAAAATATTTTAAACCGGCGCATCCCAAACATTCTTATGTAACTAAAACTGCTAACGATATTCGTGAGCAGAAATGATCTCGTTTCGTTCACTCAATAGGGTCATCACGCAAACCTATTTGCAAACATTAAAATTAATGATGGAAAAAATATTTAAATCATGGTCGTTTTTCTTGAAACTTTAATGATTTGTTAATTGTATTAAAATACCGTCAATCAGATAATACGCTTTATAACTTCTCTCTATACTACACATAGCGTGTCAGCGTGGGATCCCGTGTATGTATCAGAATGGATCCCGTGATTCTAAATGTAGAGCCGAAGTGCAAAGTTATACGTCTGATACAGAAAATTAGTATATATTTTTTTTAAATCTCTTGTACACGTATACGGTGGACAAAGCATTTTAATGAACGGCAACTGACTATTTCATACAGTACGTAATAATTTTGATAAAAAAAATTTAAACGAATTGCCCACCTATGCCAAAAATCGAGCATTTTAAAAGACGGTCTATAATTGAGCCAGCCGCTAAGGCGTGGATGGCGAAATAACTATGTAGGTACTACATTTTTTTAATGACGGAGAAGTTATAAAATTCAATTATGTAATCTAAGACGTCGACTGAGGGTGCTTGATGGAATTTCAATATCACATTTGAATTATTGAGATTTTGTACACTTCCATGTGTTTTGTCACTAACGACCCGAGTTTCGCCTTTCGGCTTCTTCAGGCATTCGAGCACACGAGTGAACTCGAACTAGTCGAATAGTTTTTAGCAATTAATAAAACCATTAACACTAATCGAATATTGGGTCGTTAGTGACAAAATACATGGAAATGTATAAAATCTCAATATTTCAAATTTTATTATATATTTTGAAATGTGATTAAAGATTTCATAACAAAGATGTGACATTATTGGTCAAAGTCGTTTATGGATGACCACAAAATGTTATATCTATGATACAACCTCCTTTCAGTTCCTTTTCTTCGTTACGTATTATCAAATACTCTTTATGAGGCGGTGTACGATGTAACGTAATTATTTTTCTTCAAATATGACGACTATTGTTTTATGAAAACGTTATCTATTGACTTTGTATCCATAGTTTTTAATTTTATCGCTTTTAGTTTGAAAACAAAATAGTCATTTATTAAATAGAGTACATTTATTTGACAACCCTGTTTCTTGAAGGCTGTATTCGCCTGGTAGTTAAACTGCCACCGTAAAGCCGCAAGTGTGAAGAGAAACATGTTTCTATATTATCGAAACACCAGAAGCATATAAAGTACGGGTATAAGAGGGAGTGATTTCGTAGATATTTTAAACAATAGATAACAATCTTCGATTAAATTTTATCTCGCAAAGCTCTTTGTTTGAAATGCGACTAAATATTTAATTATAGATCTGGTAAGATATAGCCTCGAATAAAATATGTAGGCATAAAATTTTTATAAATATTTTATTAAAGTTGTTTTGATCTTAAAGCATTTTTTTATTTTTTGCAATGTAGTACAAATTGACATCAGTGTTAAGCTGAGAGCCACTGAACGACTTTAATGACCGATTTTATTCGGAAAAACGGTTCATCTCTTAAATTCTTATACATATAAATGTTACAATTCAACCATTTGCCAAATCAAGAACGAATAATAAGATGAACTTAATCAATTAATACATTGTTTCTTATTTTGTATGATTGCATGGTTAATATTTTCGAATGTATCAGGAGTGCAGGAAAAATAGTCGTAATAGAAAAATAGAAATAATTTTCAAAGTATCAGGTTCGCAGAAAGTGAACAGTATGTATTTTAATATATTATCTGTAAATGCATTATTGATAATACTTATGATGACAAACTGTATATAGTCAGAAAGACTTCTGTCTTATTTTTAAATAATAGGTATTACAATATGTAACGCGCATTAGGTAATGAAAAACCAAATACTGACATGGTAAATTAAAAAATCAATTTTTAAAGTTTAGGCCCAGCTTGAATGCAAGAAGTACGCAGAAGAGTGATTCAACGATGTAATTAATTTAATAGCAAAATAACATTGTTTTGACGTTATGCTGGGTATTTTTATGTTGCTTTGTTGTTTGTGCTTTAAAATTTATTAGGCGCACAGAAAATACTTAAAGGTATTTTAACTTGACAGTAATAAATTACTCTATTCTTTTTGTGCCAATTCAACATTATAGGGTACAGGTATCAGGATAACAGAATGTATAACAAGATAAATTCTCAACGTGACTCTTCTATCAACGAATACATTCTTATTACTTGAGATAATATTTTCAAATGTATCAGGCGTACAGAAAGAATAGTTGTAAGAAAAAATATATTTCAAAGTATCAGGCCGTCATAAAGTTACAAAGTAAAATTTACGGGTTACTCTTTAGTTATCAAGTTTGTAAGACCTGCTATATAGTATCAATATGTACTGACAACGACTAGCGAACGTGATCGACATCCCAACAAGAACTGGGGCAGAGTCGTGCCACATGAATATGTAACGTAGGCAAAGCTTTCAGTTTTACACTTAACGCAAATATGTTTATTTGCAAATAATGCGAAGTGTTTCCAGCACATCTTTATTGCTAAACCTACTGCGATATATTTAGCCCTTTCGGAACGGATGAAATACGTCAAAACTAATTAAAATTACCAGCGCAAGTGATGCGATAGAATATTTCAACTAATCGAAATTGATCGTGGCGATTTCATATGCGTATATGATTCAATTTAATTTAAATCTAAAGCAATAGTTTTGTAATCAGTAATAAATGAAATTTTCATTTTTTGATTCGAACTATCTTTTATTGATAACCGTGTTTCTTCAAACAACCCAAGGGTGCGCTCAGGCATTCGTGCGCTCGAATGCCTGAAGATGCCGAAAGGCGAAACCCGGGTCATTAGTGACAAAATACACGGAAGTGTAAAAAATCTCAATAATTCAAATTCGATAGTAAGAAATTATGAAATTTTACATGAAGCGTTTGAGAGGTTTTAAATATATGAAGTTAACATTGATATTAACTGAAACTTGAAAATGATCATAATTTTAATAAAAATAATACTCCATTGAGTAAATGAAAAAGGTATTAAAATAAATAGCTTAGAATTTCTAGAAAATGATAAAACCATTAACAGTAATCACTCATCACTATTAAATTTATTTTCCTTGGTATTTTCACCTCCAAACATTTTACTTTTTCTCATGTCCTCTCCCAACGTGGAGCATATGGTCTCCTAATGGAGGTATATCAACAGAAGTGTTCTGTGAGAACAACTTTTTACTCAGTTGCTCAACCGCTGACTTTTCGAAGAGAGTAGAAAGATAGAAGGATAGAGCTAGGACAGGAATAGTGGTTAGCTAATCGCTCTCGCTACACCCCGTGAGAATTGTATGGTGGGAAGGAGTTTTTCTTCCAAAAACTAGTAATACATTGTGTAATTAGTACTATTATCGTTTGTGTCTTACCCCCTTCTCACGTCCGGTAGAAGGAAACAAGCCCTCCTACCTTTCATTTTTATTTTCAGAATAAGAATCATTACAAACTTTGGAAATAAATAACCTTCCTTTATAGTTAGTCTGAAGATACTGCTTAAAGATGCGAAATGCGTAACAATTGGTAACACAGCCATTGGAATAACTAAGATATCAATTTTAATTTAATAATGATTTCAACCGTTACCTGTTATGTAGAAGAGAAGAAGTTTTTAAACTCCGATATTGTACAGAATAAAAAGGATTTACAATCATAAAAATATGACACTTTTAATTGGGGTTGACTTAGGGTATCTATCTTTAGAGGAATTCCAATTTTTTTGATTAATATTTTAGAAGTAAAAGTTAACAGTTTTAGTACAGAGGCGATGATTTTAGAGATGATCCCTGAAGACACTCAGTTTTGGATATAATATCAATAAAGATATTTTCTATCGTGAGATGGATTGTTTTCAAATTCTACTTTAAGTATCAGTTTTATGACGCGGAAAACTTCACGCATGCGCCTCTTAATAATTCGAGCAAGTAAGGTATGCGAATGCACAGAGCTGTTTCCACATTGAGTGAAGAAAGTGAGAGCATTGCATGTTCCATGAATTCATTAATAAACGTTCTACTATAAGTCAGAAACCAAGTAAAACGTGCGCACCACACTACCTTATGGGGAAAACTATGCTCTTATTTGTATTGATAGATATTATATCTAGACAAAAAGTAAAATAACACGATATAAAATTTCAACACAACATGGGGTAACGTTAGCTCAACAAAAATAAATAAACGGAAATCATATGTCATTAAATGAGAAATGAATATATTATCCGCATTTAAAAAACTATGGACGACCAATGATAACGCAGGACACTCGAACGATGTAATGGTATTTTCTTTTTAATTTAATTATTTTTCAAATATCTGGTATTACAGCCGATAGCCTATGTAATTTCGATATTGATCGTGCTGGGACTTGAACCAGGACCCACCTGATCACTAGAGCAAAGCTCTTATCACTAAGCCATCGTCAGGTGACTGAGAAACTAGTCTAAATAGCATTTTTTCAAAATACGGTTTTTTCGAACTATTTTTAAGATTAGGCGGTAATTCACAATGATTGAAAAAGGTTTAACTATAATTTTAATATTTCGATTGATTTTTACTATTGAACCGAAGTATTATTAATCGGGAGACATGGAATAGTTAAATCTTAGAAAGGCTCTCATGCACAATTTACGAAATGTCAGTTAACCTATTTTTGCATTCAGATGACACGACGTTGGCTAACAATGTGAAGCATATGGATTCCTAATGGACGTATCTCAACTAAAGTTTTCTACGAGGACTGCTTTTTACTCGGTAGTTCAACCTCTCTTTGTCTAGGAGAGTATGTACAGAAGGACAGGACTAGTGATTCGCTAATCGAATGGATAGAGGTAATTTTGGATATCCATGCCTACAAACAGATATCCGTAAAACGATAGAAAAACGAATTTGTGAAACTGTCCGTACCGATACTTGAACCAAGCCGTCCGTAACCGAAGCCTTGGGTCGGATCAAATCTGTGAGGTCTCCAACGGATCTCACAGATTCAAATACCAGTAATGAAGCTCTGTACAAAGACATGGATGTTTGTGATGTGTTAAATTCCCTCCCACCCTCCCTTATCGTAAAACGAGACGTGGCTATGGCGATCATCTAACCACTAACACTGTTATAGCCCTATTCTTATGTTCCTACTCTCTTCGAAAAAAAAGGTTTCACAACTGATTAAAAAGCAGTTGTTGTGGAAAAGCTTGTGTTAACATCTCTCCATTAGACATGGATTAAAAAAAAGCAAGTGATCTTCATAATCAATATGAAAGGGCGAACTCTTGCTAAGCTGAAATGCGTTGAGCACTCGACTACATGATAAACCAAATCAATTTATTGTCAAAGTACATACCTTCTACACAAAGCCTTTGCCTACTTCTGAAGGCTTTATTTGGTGTTTGTTTATGCATATTATTATTGCGTGTGTTTTGTATAGTTTTGTTACACTATGCAAGGCGGAAGCAAAAGTATGTTCAAAAAACGACATCACGTATAAAATTAAAACCGCACGAGAGGAAAGCGTGGTACGCTTTTAAAAAAATGCAGCCGCAAAAGATATATACGTTTTCTATACCAATCTACAGCAGAGTATTTAGACCGTTAAATAATTCACTAGAATATTTTAATACACAATTTGACATTACTATTTAGGTTTGGGTAACGAATGATACATTATTTTCAACATTTACATATTGTTGTTTTGATAGAAAAACTTCAAAGCGTAAACTTGCTGTGGACATCATCAGTATTTTCTTCTAACTGGACGAGTTCCTTCGTCCTATTAGACCACAAGGTCCACAAGTGACTTACATAGGTTGCACTCGATGAATTTTCTTAACCTAAATGAAGCTTATTCAGATAAGTAAGTTAAAAATGACTTTCGTTGCTCTAATATAGAGTTTTCACATACTTTTAAGGTAAAGGGCCTCACTGACTCTTCCACTAAGTCATAACAGCCAAAATCTAGCTAGCTCATTGTACTAACAAACTTTAGTTTTGAATAACGCGCAAATTTTCGTATTGGGACTACCTGGTGAGTGACCAATGGCGTAGGGCTCCGATCACAATTTCAGTCGTTAGTACTTACGGGCAAGTGTCAACAGCATTTCATTCAGTCAAAGCACAAAAAAAGTAAGTTGTTAGTTAGTTTTAGCATTGAGCAAAATAAAATATTGAATTAATTGTCATTTACTTGGTAGAACTTCATTTTAATAGGGTAAAACAAGAAGTTGTTGATAGCTATTTGGGCTTCATACCATAACTATTCTGAAACTTAATTTAGCTTAGCTATAATATATATATATATACTGTTTTAGAAGAGATAGACAATATTATGTCATTTTACTTATTCCAACATTATAAAATTTAAATTTTTGAAATTTTGTACGTTTCCATGTATTTCGTCACTAGCGACCCGGGTTTTGCCTTTCAGCATCTTCAGGCATACGTGTGCTTGAATTCCTGAAGATAGCAGACATTAAATATTTACATCGTTTATATATAAGATAAAAAAAAAGAAACACTATAATCATTATTGTCCAATGTATATCGAATCGCATAAACCGCTGGAAATCCTGTAAATTCCACTTCTGTATAGCTTATAAATTCTATCTTTATATTTTTAAGATGTTTATCAAGATTAATTTATTTAAACCATTACAAGAAGCTCACGTAAGTACGCATGATCAATAAAATTTCAATGCATTTACCTTAGCGTTTAATTAATAGTACTATGTTTGTTCCTTTTCATATATCAACTAAATAAAGTATAAACGCATAGTTCTGACGATGGAGTGAAGCTGAAATAGCTATCATTAATCTGTTAAGATTGTTGAAGAACTGAAAACTTTTTTATTTTTACCTATGATAATGAATATATTTATTTTGTTATTTTCATACGAAATCTAGCGCTCATATATTACAATTATAAAGTGAAAATAAAAATAAATACATAGCGGTGTTTTCAAAAAGATGTTTTGATTACCTCATCATGTACCAGCTCTAATAGATTTGTACCCACTTTATATTCCACGAGAGGGTAATCAATCAAATCGATTTTGCTACAGGTCCAGAGGCGCTGTCGTGAAATTTCGAAAAATCATATTGCAATTTTTTTTATTCGCTTCGCGTGATATATTAAAAACATCCACCTCCAAACGTCGGATGAAATTCGATAAACGAATTAATTGATTGGTACGGTTGAGTTTTCTGAAGAGTGTATATTAAATTTGATAACATTATTAACTGAATATTGAATAATGATATAATGAACACTGTTTCATTTCCGATATCAGATGGACTATTTGTAAAATATTTCAGTCTCGAGTTACTTTATCATGGATCTCTATTAAATAAACGGGATAATATAATGAAATTTGAAGATGAAGAACAACACTTTTAAAACACAGTGTTTGAATACGAATCAAAATATTGATCGAGTCATTTCATATTTCCAACTGGAGATAGGATGTCAGTTTTAAACGATTTAATTCATGTTTTGTTTATTAAAAATGCTTTTATATAAAATATAACAATTCAAAATATATTATGATTATATTGAAGATCATTATTAAAAAGCAATAAAGGGTTGTCCATAGACGATAATATTTTTAAGAATAGGATGGATGGAACGGAGTTTTTGACATCGCAAATATTCATGACTACGAATAGAAATTCATAAATCGATTGAAAGATCAATTTATGAAACGGTGTGCTCTGGGAATTGAACCCAAGGCATCCGTAACGGCATCCAACGACGGTAACTACTGCGCCAAGAAGCCGACACTGCGTAATATATTATTTATACATATATATCCATTGACAACACATACGGAATTAATAACATTGAAATAACTAAGCTAATTTCGTTTCGTTTTAGAAAAGGAATAGACTAATGTAAGGTCACAGGTGAATATTTCGAAATTGTTTTTATTAAATATTATGTACTCCTCGCTCATTGCTTTCAGATATCATTCATTCATATACACATCAAACGACAACAATACAAAAAGCATAGAGATGACTTACACGATTCCGTATGTAAGAATTCGTGATTGAGTTATTTTCCCTTTGATGCCGAACGGAGGATCATTTCTTAGGATTGGGCAATGCCGATGTGCCAGGCGCAAAGGCGTGGGACTTAGATTGAAGATATTATGAGTTGTGAGCGTTTATTTCATTATTTTGAGTATAAAAAAAATTGTATCACGAGTGCAAAGGTCAAACAAATGATTTCTTAATAAATCATGAATAAAATAACAGTAATCGACACCACGTTTATTTATTTTTTTATTACAATTACGTTGGTGTATATTTAAGTTACGGCGAATTTAACTAAACAAAGTAAATATTATTCAAGTACATAATTATTGGTTGTTCTGACATTTAAGTTGAATATTTTAGATTGTGATACTATCAAGAAATAGTAATAAAAACATTACAAAAGCCTATTTTGAGGAATAAGTAAAACTAAATTAATCATTTGTAGAAGTCGACGAAACAGTATTATTTATTTGCGCTAATTTAGTTGTAAGACATATTTATCTATAATCGTAAGTAATACCGATAAAATCTATATTTCAAAACCACAAAGACAACTTAAATGTAACAATATTTTTATGAAGCTGTAAGTATAAACTGTCTTGTGGTAAATGTAATGAAATGTATATGGGCCAGAATCTTACGAATATTAATGCACAAACAATAATGTAAACAAACACTGATTTATGATTTTAAAAATTAAACACAATTTGTTTTGTAGTACTTTCATATTTTGAATAATTATCAGGACGGTTTACGCTCGTGATGAGTGAAGCGTGTCCTTATCGTTTTAAGAATGTGGAAGTAGTACGAAAAAAAATGTGTTTAATTTTAAAAATACAATGCCTTTCCAACAGAATTGACAGTTAAGACCTTAAATGTGAAAATATTAAGTACATATAAATACTTCTATCTAACAAGTTATATATAGAGAATACGCTTTATGACATTGCACTTTTTACTACACCGACACGCTGTGTGTATAATACATAGTGTGTGTCAGTGTATTGGTATGTATGGATCCCGTGATCCTTATTTGTGAGAGTTTATTTTTAACACAGTACTCATTGCACTTTGTTTTCCAAGGTTGTTCGTTGGTCTTTGATCGCGGGGTTTTCAGATTTGAATCCCAGTAAGAACGATATTCAATCGCTTAATGGATTTGTGCTCGAAGGCGATATTTAAAAAGAGGCGTAGCGATTCAGATTAACTTCTTCAAGTCCTGTCCTAGCTATATTCTTCTAACGTTAATATCTCCGAAAAGGTTAAAGTTACAATTAGTTACATATTTAATTTGAATTTCAGGTTTCGCCTTTCGGCATCTTCAGGTATTCCAGCTCACGAGTCGACTCAAACTAACTCAAACAGGAGTTTAAAAAAGAAAAGTACATATTTCTCTTGAAACAACTTCTTTTGAGATAATCTCCAATTAGAGTCCATATACTTCACATTGGAAGCGGATGTGGTCTAAAAAAATGCCATTGGTTTTCAAATATTTCTCGTGGTGAAAGGTGTCATTGTACAATAGCGGCAAGTATTCGATTTGAACCAGACAGCACTTGTCGATTTCCATCTCACCTAACAGATCTCTATCACGACACAGTAGGTAGCCATTGCCCGGGGCACACTAAATTTCGAAAGGTTAGAGTATTTTTTTTAATACATTTTTGATCCAACCTATTGATAATGTATACGGAATTAAGAGCCCCTGGCTTATAACAGATAATTTCGCAACCAAGGAATGTAAGCATACGGAAGCTGAACAAATAAATATCGAACGATTTTGTATGTACTATAATTTTTGTGACCGGCAAATTTTATTGACAAGTATAAAGTGATTGTCATACCACCGGTTGTAAGGCGAATACTTTGCGTTGAAACAATTCATTAGGAAATAGTTAAAATAATAAAATTAAATAATAAAAACAGCCACTACAGTAGCCGAGTTATGTTAAAACGAGGTATTTGTCATATTCGGTTGTGTGGTCATAGGATTGATTATTAACTTTTATTTTGTTTACTATTGAGTCTTGGTGGGAAATCATTATATTTACAAAAATAAACAACGTAATTTATGTTAAATTTTAATATTTTGTACATATCCATGAATCCAGTGCGCTTTCACCACTTGTCGGCGTCCGTGGCGCAGTTGGTAGCGTCGCTGGCTACGGCTACGGATGTCTCGGATTCAATTCCCGGTGCGGACGGTTATCATAGATTGACGTTTCAACCGATTTATGGATTCCTCCCTCTCACCTCTCTACTAGTCCTGTCCTAGCCCTAACCTTCTATCCCTACTCTCTTCGAAAAAAGAAAGGTTGAGCAACTGAGTAACAAGCAGTTCTCGTGGAAAAATCCTGTTAAGATACCTCCATTAGGAGACCATATGCTCCACATTGGGAGCGGACATGAAAAAAAAACAACATAAAAAACATAAATAACGACTCAGGTTTTACCTTTTAGCATCATCAAGGTGAACTCGAATTGAGAATTAGTGAATAATTTATATGTGTGTTATAATGTCGGCGTCCGTGGCGCAGTTGGTTTCGTCGCTGGCTACGGTTACGGATGTCTCGGGTTCAATTCCCGGTGCGGACGGTTTTCATAGATTGATCTTTCAATTGATTTATGGATTTCTGTTAGTAGTCTAAGTCCTCCCTCCCACCAATCCCATCCTCACGGGGCGTAACGAGAGCGATTAGCTAGCCACTAGTCCTGTCATAGCCCTATCCTTCTATCCCTACTCTCTTCGAAAAAGAAAAGAGAGGTTGAGCAACTGAGTGACAAGCAGTTCTCGTAGAAAAAATTCTGTCAAGATACCTCCATTAGGAGACCATATGCTCCACATTGGGAGCGGACATGGAAAAAGAATAATAATATGTTATAAGACGTATGCAAAAGAAAAAGGGCATTAAGTCTTAAATTGTTACTTTTCAGAAAAGCCAAAACAAGATTTACTTTTGTACGAACTTTACTAATTCAGCACCATTGATTCGACTAGTACTTTTTCTTTCATATGGAGGTATACGTTGTAGTTATTTTGGCATATTTAAACTACTTTTTAAATGTTAAGACTTAACGCCCTTTTCCTTTCGCACAAAGATATAATATGTCTGAATTAATTTTAGTACTGATTTGATAAAAATTACTTTTAATTTGGAAAATAATCACATAAATAATTACAAACTCACGGATTCCAGATATATACCTGGATTGTGAGATTGATTTTTATATATATAATAAGACCTACTGTAAGTTAAAAATTAAAATGTTGAGAGTCGGCCTAATTGTACTATGCCTATATCCTTTGCACAAGTGCAAGCAATAACTTGACAAAGTTTTGCCGAAATCGGATGAACGGTATGGCAGTGCATAAGATACGAACAAACCCACATTGATTTTTATATTATTCAATAGATAAATCCAAAGGCATGGTTGTCTGTGATATTTGTATTCTTTCCCACCCGCTTCGCAAGCGATGCTAAAACAAGGCTTCCAAAGACTAATCTGATTACAAAAGATAAAACTAATATTTTTTTAGCATATTTAGCATATTTTTAAATTCTTCGAAAAAGTGACTGAATTAATCCAGTAAAAGTTATTGTTTTGAGATGGTGTATAAGGAGTCCATATGCTTCATATTTGCATATGGGAAGTGACTTATGTTAGATAACTTGCTGAACGTTGCTGGTTTCGATTACAGATCTCACGGGCTTGAATCCCAGTTCGGACATTTTCATAATTTGATTCTTCAATCGATTTATGGATTGCTGTTCTACAGGTGAGGCGTCAATAGCTAACTTGTCCTGCCCTAACCATATCCTTTTATACTTCCTCTTTTCTGAAAAGAAAGGTTGAACAACTGAGTGACAAGCAGTTGTCATAGCAAAACTTGTGTTGAGATACCTCCGTAAGGAGGCCATTAGCTCTACATTGGGAGCTGACATAGTTTTTAAAAAAGTGCGGAGTGTTTATCGAAATATATAGTGTTTCATGTGGCGTGAAAGCATTTACCAAAGCGCCATATTCAGAATGGATAATATTTATTTAACTCAAAAAATATTTAAAAACAATTTACCGTAACCTCACAAGAGTTAAATTGGTCGGCGTATATGCATAAAATTTCATATTAATGCGTGTATAATGAAAGGTAAATTTGATAAGAAACGCCATTATGTGAATGTGTACCAACATAAATATCAAATCGAGAGTAAATTTGGTGTAAAAAGCGTGTCAGAACCTGATTGCATTATTTTTAACGCATTGACTACGAAGAAACAAATTAAAAAGTGTTTTTATTTATTAAGCAAACTGACTCTACTCTGAAGAGTAACGCTATGTTTTAAATAGTCATACTGAAGGTGCATGATAGAATTTCAAATTTGAATTGTTGAGAAGAACAAATCTGGCATTTATAAATTACAATGTAGTGATTTCCAACACTTCTATGTGGGTAAAACCACACGTACATTCGATATAACAGTAACATAACATTTAGCCGCGTTTAGATTAAAAAAGTTACATCATCATTTGCAAATCACTTGTTATTGGAGAACCATACGTTCAATGCGGATGATGGGGGTTAAAATGTTGCATCAAAACATGGGGGATCATAAATTATTCTATCAAAAAATTTTGGAAATTAATAGAGCCCAGTTAAATTCCTTAAAATTTTGAACGAACAACTGAATCTTCCAAACTCTCCTCTATTCTACCCTTTACGTGAGATGGGTACGTAAAAAAAAAACATGAATTAACAATCAAAATTAAAAATTAATTACCAATCATAGTAATGAATTTCCCACATTAATACATCGTCCATGGTCACCCTGAGAGACCCCATTAGTTGAAATTGGGTGAGTATTTCTTCGAATTGCATTTTAAAAACCCCCATCTGTTCACTCGTAAGGTGGTGACCAGTCCAGATGTTAATTTATTAGACACAGGGATAAGATTTTTCATATTTTATTTTGTATAGAATCGTTATAAACTGTTTATTAGTTCGAGTTCATTCTTGTGCTCGAATGCCTGAAGATGCCGAAAGGCTAAACCCGGGTTGTTAGTGACAAAATACATGGAAATGTACAAAATCTCAGCAATTCAAATTTAAATTGTATTGTTTTGTTTAAATTGTATTATATTTAAAATCAATTGTTTGCGTCAATTGTGTTTAAATTTAATTGTAAATTCATACGTTAAGTGTAAATGTAGTCTCAATTGTATGTTGTAATGGCAATTTTTTGTTTTGTAAAACCACTGCATCTGTAAATAAAAGAGATTAACCGAACAGAAGTGGCGTTTGCATTGAGACCCTCTATTTCATCCTGGACGCCGGTAACCATTCATTCGTCCTCTTCGACCGGGCATTCACAAAAAATAACCAATAATAGTGTAATTAACGGAAGAAAGCGAGAGAAAGGCATTCGAGGTGGGCAGGACATTCTGAAATTATAAGGCGTGTCAATCAATACTTTCACGTAAATTGAAAATTGGGACCATTTCTGTGTAAATATTTGTTATACATTTGAAAAATTCGCGGCGCTTAAAGAGTTAACCAGAAATAATCATATTGGATACGCCAGCAATGCAAAAAGAGAGATTAAAACAAGCCGTCGAACTGTATTTAATGAAATTATGCGTTGCGATAAAACTGACCTGCTCGAAATTTCAAACCGGTGATTAAAACTACTTTTGAAAAATAACAAAACTATCATACTCATTTTGTGTCTGATAAAGATACATAGCGCAGATTGAGATCAGTGTAAAATTTGACACAGCTTAATGTAGAGTGCTCACTTTATAACTTTACACTCCGGAGTCCTGCTATAGAACAGGTGAGACGAACCTAGAGTACACGTACCATATATGGCACGTTCAACAATATAGCTGACACGTAACAATCAACAGATTATTTTTTAATGGATTACTCATGAATATGATATCTTGACTTTGATTTATACTTATTTTTTCGACTAGCGACGACAATATTATAAATTTCCTCTTCCAAATTGTCATTATTTTGCGAAATTATTTTATAAATTGTAGTGCAAGAAGTAGTTTGAATGATGAATCCAGTTAAGCGTGCATTGTACTAAAATCGATATATAAACCCGATATCTAAAACCGATATATAAAGTATTTGGCATCGAATGTACAGCAATACAAATCTCATTAATAACTGAAAGTAAATTTAACTTTTTTAATAAAGTTTTGAAAAACTCTTTTTTTCGTATTGCCTCTATTAAATATTTGAGACGGTGAATGAACTCATACGGACAATGCTGTTAAATGATGACATGTTCTTTACGTTTTTAAGTAAAAAAAACTTATTATAGCTAATAGTAGTTATTCAAATAAATAATTTTACGAAACACTGCTCGACACGTCAGACAGTCGATATATATTATTTGTGGATTTTTGGCACGCACATATAAAAAGGTTTGCTAATCCAGCTCTAGAATCTAGGATCACGGGATTCATACATACCGTACAAAGATTGCTATTTTATAAATAAGCAATAGGGTTCAGCTCAAGGATCTGGGATAACTATCTAATTGTTATCTACGTGGCCGAAACCGTGTCCAGACAATTTTTATTCTTAAAACTTGTTCTTCACGTCGGTCATTCGAGTCACCAGTTGCCAGAGCCGTTCGGATGATTAATGCACTGCCTAGAGAGCTGGATATTTTCAACACTAAACTATGGGTATTGTTCACTAAATATTTTTTCCTTTTAAATTAATAATGTCTTTTTTTTTATTATTTAGTAATTTAAAAAAAAATGTTTTTATTTTCATTATTGTTTTTATTAGTAGTACTGTTTTCAATAATTATTATTATTGTTGTTACTGTTATTATGTTTGTGGAATGCATGGCGCATTGGCGTCAGCTGTAATGCCATGCATTTCAATTTTTTTAAATTTACAATAAATAAAAAAATAAATAAATAACAGAATCCATACATACTAATACACTGAAACGCTTTATGTATTATAAACAAAGCGTATCAGTTTACTAAAAAGTGCAAAGTTATAAAGTGTATACTCTCAATACAACTTATTAAATAGTGGTATTTATATATGTAAAAAATTAATCAAGTCGGATGGCAACTCAGACGAGGTGGCAATACTGGAACAGAATCATAGATACAGGTAGAAGGCGCACTACCTTACACATGGACGGGTGACAACTGTTGCACAAGCCGACAACCGCTCTATTCTTAAATTAAATCTCTTCGGCGTCCGTGGCGCAGTTGGTTTCGTCGCTGGCTACGGTTACGGATGTCTCGGGTTCAATTCCCGGTGCGGACGGTTTTCATAGATTGATATTTCAATCGATTTATGGATTTCTGTTCGTAGTCTGAGTCCTCCCTCCCACCAATCCCATCCTCACGGGGCGTAACGAGAGCGATTAGCTAACCACTAGTCCTGTCATAGCCCTATCCTTCTATCCCTACTCTCTTCAAAAAAAAAAAAAAAAAAGGTTGAGCAACTGAGTGACAAGCAGTTCTCGTAGAAAAAAATTCTGTCAAGATACCTCCATTAGGAGACCATATGCTCCATATTGGGAGCGGACATGGAAAAAAAAAAAAAAAAAAATAAAAGTTAGGAACACGATTCCGAAATATATAACACATATTTTCACTTTTAAGGTGTTAACTGCCAATTCTTGGCCAAATTGGTTTAAATTTTTAAAATAACACACACCTTGTTTTGTACTACTTCCACATGTTTATAATTATCAGGACCGGCTTCGTTCATCGCGAGCATTATCAGTGGAAGTAGTGCCAAATTAATTGCGCTTTATTTAAAAAAATAAGCTAATTAATAACCCAGCTTCCCACTCTATACGTTAAAATTTAGTTGTTTGCGTTATTATAGCGATTGTTTGGTGCAGGTAATGTTGTATGTTGAAAATATCACTGAGGACAGTATCTATTATTTTTACACCCACAAAATATTGTCCATGAATTAAAATCATGTTAAAAGAATCACAGTTGATCTAAAAATGGCAGCTAAAATTACATGTATAAAAATCACGTCGCTGCTTTCCGCCGTTTGGGAGGAGTTCTTATGACAGACAGACATACAGATACATGTATTTTCTGGTATATATTATGGAAAGGCAGTATGCACCCTGCATTTGTGAAGCATACTATTAACTTCTTATTTAGTATTGCAAAGTTGCAAGGACACGATTCTTGCGTAAACTTATTCCCAGACACAATGTGTAAGGGTTAAGTCAAGAGAATTATTATTGATCTTGAATACTGAAAATTAATGTAGTTATTAAAAAGGAAAATCATATAAATGTTCGGCAAAGTATTTTTACTCTGCGTATCCACGTTTTACTATTAGTATGTGTAAAAATCAGCTGGTTAGTAAGGTAGTTCTGACGATGACGTAATGCCGAAATAGCTATCAACTACCTCATAAAAAAATTTGTAGAACTAAATACTTTGTTATTTTATCCTATTTTAATGGAGTTCTACCAAGTAAGTGCAAATTCAATCAATAAGGTAAAAGTAGTTTATGTATTACACACTGTTGACAACGGCCGGTGAATATTATTAGAAAAGCTATTGACGATGAGAGAGTTGAAATTGTAGCCCATCAGCGTATTGCGATGTCAATAGGTGTAATATAAAACTTATTCAAGTACAGTGATCTTACTCGAGGTCTATCCTGAACGAGTTACAAATCCAAGATAGACTCTTGGCCGTATATACAACGCTCTTTTGGCTACATCGCCCGCAAGCCTAACAGAAATCTTGAAAAGCTTGTCAACAAGGGAAACGTCGAAGGCAAAAGAGGACGCGGAAGGATCCCGACTCGCTGGAGTGACCATGTGAAGGATGTCATGAGCCTGTCCTTACCCTCAGAGCAGCGGAGTATAGGGCGAAGGATAGTCGAGAGAAACGATCAAAAATAAGTTAATTTCATAATTTATTACTCTGTACTTTTTACGTATTTTGATATTGGAAATATAAAGATAAACCTCAAGTCGGGGTAAGTCAAGTAAGTCTATTTAAAAGAAGAAAATTTGTTAAACTTTGATGGAGACATTACAAAAAAGAAAACAACGACTGTTTTGAAGTACTTATTTCACAACCTCTTGAAAATGAAAATGTCTAAGTACCATACTTTTAAAAATGTTCTACATTAATAATGAATGATAATCGTGATATTAGAACTCAAATTAATACATATGTTCATACATTCACTTACCAATCACGAATACTTCATATTCATAATAATTATTTTCGACCTCAGCGTACGTGTGTTGCATAAACCAATTAGCAATTTGCACGAGTTTTGCTTATTAATTATGAAAACCTTTAAAAATGCTACCGACCAATGATGAATTTAATATCATCATCGGGAGCCATTATAAATTCATTATTGCATGAATTATCATCTCTCAACATCGCAAAAAAACAGTAATATCTATAAGAAATAAATTTTCTTTTATTTTTATATGCTATTAAAATGATGGCATTTGGGATATTTGATTCTATACCAAATTGCATTTGCTTAACAGAGATGCATTTATTACATGCCATATAATGCAACAACTCTAATACACGAATCTTATATATAATAACCCATATCGGTCTGTAGGCGTAGATGTAGACGTTTTAGTATTATCACATACTACATTTAGGTATAAAAATATAATCATAACAGGGCTATCCATATAAAAATTTATGTTGAAAATTACAAGGTGCATAAAACAGTTGGTTCATGAACTAAAACAAGAGATTTACAGGTAACCATACAAATTATATATAAACGAAATTAAATAGTCTACAATTAAAATGTTAAACACCTCTTACAAATCAATAAATACGAATCTAAAATCAAAAATAAAACTACATTGAAAATCCATTACTAAACAAAATTTTAATGAGTTTAACTAATGTGTTGATAATAAATTAGTGAACCATTCAAACCTGTAAAAAAATCTGTCTTAGTTCACGAACCAACTGTTTCATACACCTAATTGTCAACATTCAACTTTATATAAACAGCCCTGTAATGATTGTATTTTTATCATTTGATAATGCTCGGGATGAGCGAAACCGGTCCTGTGGAAGAAGTACAAACTGTGTTTAAAAAAAAAAGTTGTAATTATAATAAAAGTTTGCTACATGGACGTCAATCAAAAAGAAAGTTTAAAATAACTTACCGGTGAATATTCTGCACAGATATCAATGCTTTCGACGAACTTGCACACGTCATCCACACCCCAACCGGCCACTTCAGGATCTGATGCAACACCACTACAATCTCTTCTATGCTCCCCTCTGTAACAACTACCACACTCCCTCGACGACCCTGGACTCTTGCGCCCTGAGGAACCAGGACTGGCAGCCTCTGAACGGGCACACGCTGATTTTTCACACTTCACAGTCGCATCACATCCATTAATACTTTTGTTATTAGAATTGCTTCTGTCAGCTGGAGATCTCTCTCCGTAAGACCCTGCTGAAGATGACCCTGATTCGTTCATATTACTTGGTTCGTTTTTAGGACTAAGGCGTAGCTTTTTGGATGATGATGAAGGGTATACGGCTGCGATTGATGCAGAGCTTAAGTCTAGAGGTGATGATAAAGGGTTTTCGCTGGCGGCGGAGACTGGTGGTCTTTTGACGGCTCCTTTCATGAAACTGTTGGTCATCTCTGATTCTTTGGCTGCGTTTGCTACGCGGGCGATTGCCAATAATGCCTGTTGAAAAAAAAACATAAATTGAACAAATTGTTTTTTAATTCTTTTTAACTTGAATGAATTGTAAATAAGCAGATTATTGCATCACCTTAGCACGTCTTGGCTGTCAATAGCGGCTTCTGTTTTTACCTCTAAGTAAGTCAAGGATGCAGTTTATTTTAGAGCAATTTTAAACCAAATAGATCGATGAAACATATTTTAAACTAATGACGAACCATTTAAAATACATTTAAATACGTCGAAACTGTCAATATTTATTGCATACATAAATTATATGGTTATAAATTATTTATTTTGACTATTTTTCTTTATAAAATAATGAAATAAAAATGAAAGACAAGTAGAGGTAAACTCATTACACTTTTAAGGTGTTAACTCTCAATTTTTAATGGAAAGGCATTATATTTTAAAAAATAAAACACAATTCATTTCATGTTCATTTCATTCATAACTGTCAATTCAATTCATGAGTCAACTGTTTTATATACCTCAATTTTTTACATTCAATTTTATGTAAATAGCTTTATGTTTTTATTTTTATCAGTTGATAATGGTCGTGATCATCGAAACCGGTCCTGATCATTATAACCATGTGGAAGTAGTACAAATGAACTGTGTTTCATTTGTACTACTTACTGGAGCGGACATGGAAAAAAAACAATTTTCAATTTCAACGTACTTGAACCCGTGAAATCCGTAATTGAAGCCAACGATGTTGACCACTCCACCACGGACCTGGCAGAACTTTGGATATATTATTCTCCATTCAAGCGTGTTCCATTATTATTAGCCTATAATTTTCTGCAGCAATCAATAAAATGTTTTCATTTAAGCATGCCAGTTAATGCGCCGAGTGAATTATTTCTAGAAATGTGTAGGAAAAGTGTGTTCCGATAATTACCGAGACAGTGTGCAAATCTCAGCTCTATCTTTGATTGCAGTAAATCAACGGGAGCAATTACGTTAAGATGCGATCCAGCTTTGCGGTAACGGCCGATAATTACACGTGACTTGCGATGTTTATATTTTGTTAAGATTCACGATAAGGAATTTATAGTTCCGTATAGATAAGAATTCGAAGAACAACAAACGAGCATAGCGTAAAACTTATGAATAATTTTCAATAAAAAATTACATTTTTTAATTTATTAACTACTAGTGAGTACCCCGGCATGCGTTGTAATGCCACTTAAAGAAAGAAAGGACTTGTGTTTTAACTCTGTTTATTGAAGTGCTTTTGGATTAGTGGTCTGCACGAGATGAAATTTCATAAAATTACCTGGTCCGAGCACGAGTCTCAATATCACACTTGTTACCCAAACCCGAACGGAGCCTAGATTTTTTTCTCAGCCCGGAAAAAGCCCAATTTTTTAAATATAATAATTCATTTATACTTTTCAAACAACATGTGTTACTGTTTCCATATTTTCAACGAAATTCATAGCACATGTTAAATGAAATATTTAAGTTATGAAGCCTTACGGCTGACTGGCCCGAAAATAGTCTGGTGCGTACACGAATAAATCAGAAAGTTTTTCCGAGATGTCGTTGTTCGTATTTAATTCTTTTTTTTGAACTTAAGATTTTAATTTTTTTTTCTTCAGAAAATTTTACGGGTGTGCGCACAACTACTCACCAAAGTTACATTGAAATCGGATGAATGGTAAAGGAGCGCATAGAGGACAAACAAACAAACAAACATTAATTTTTATATATATAGATTTTCCAATATTAAGTTTTAAGGCTGGTTCATTTTTGGGTAGTCAACTCTCCAGATCAGTGGCACACTACATAAATTGATTGTATCGACGGTGTTTTGGCCAATTGATGTAACCCTGAAAATTTAAATTGTTCAGAAGAGAGTAAAAACAGTTTTTATCGAAAACATTATACTGTAAGTTGCGTTATGAATCTTTGAAATGCTCCCCTGTAAATTCTCATTTTTTTGCAGATACGGAATTATACATAGCAAGTGTCGATATAATAGTGGTTCACATCAAGTGGCCGGGTCAGAATTTTAAAACCTAAAATCAATATAAAATGTTGTTTATGTTCCAAAAAGTGGTCAATTTAATTTTCTAATTTACATCATTTGGCCGGGACCTGGTCTGTTGTCTTTAAAATGAGATCCAGTCATTAACACATTTTCTTATTTAATGAGAGTTACATCAATTGGCCAAAACACCGTCGATATTATAGGTTTCCCATATAACAGTGACATTGTACTAAATAAATGAAGTCAATTAATTTATAAAATCTTTCCAAAAAAATTAATCATAAACAATGGCTTCTATTTGGCTATCATAGGAAATGAATTCCTATTCTTTATCAATAATTAATAATTACTATAACTCCTCATAATTACAATTAATAGCCGCACTCGCCGCTCATAATAAACGGTAATATTCTCAACACAATAATGCTAAGTAATAATAATTATTATTACTGTACATAGTTCGTTCATTACCAATAAAGTGCGCTGACCATTCACCGCATTTTAATTGGATATGCTCTGTTCAACTCTGGGGAGTTCGCGCCAACCAATAAACAAAACATATTCTATCTTATGAATATGTAACAAGAAGATTGCCGTGATTTACCATACTAATTGAATGAATACATGCAGGAAAGGTTCGATGTAAAAATATAAAAGTAATCTTATATATAACCCAGACCGGTCTGTAGTCGTTTTATTATTATCACATATTACAAGTAGGTATGAAATTTTCTAATGAACTAAGCGTCCGCGCTGTATATAAAATGAAATGTTATGCAATGCATACATACACGCCCAACAATACACACAGTTCCGACATGACGCAAATTCGGGGTAAACAAACAAAAATAACAATCAGTCCGTCAGTATGGAAACTAAATAACAACGGCGTTTGCGATTACGTCGTAAGCCACAGCAGAGATAGAGAGAGAAGCAAACTCCGGAAGCTGCAAAATTCCGGCGCGATGTTGATGCCGAGGCACACAGACAACAACGATCACAAAGAACTCCGGAAGCTGCACTATCTCGACGTGCTGCTAACGTGGAGGCTCATCGAAGAGCTGAAGAAGCTCAAACATTCTGTATTCAAATTTCAATACCATCATCATAATAATAAAACCGTTTCATTCAAAGATTACTCATAAAAATTCTCGTAATATACGTGTTTTGTAGTAAGGTCCAAATGTTGCCGACCCAAACATGCTAGAACAAGTCATTTTAAGTCAAAAATTCTAATGTATTCCTATTTTCGCTCCGATTACGTTTGCATGGCAATAGATTTCTATCACTGTTTTCATTACATATTTACATTTATTAATTATTTCCATAGTTAGTAGTTTTTGGACGTAACTATAGAAATAATTAATAAACGCCATATTTTCAGCATTTATAGAAAGGAGACGTTTAATGACAATATTATAAATAATTCTTCGAGACAACATATTACACATAAAAAAGTGGAAGTAGTATAAATGAAATGTGTTTTATTTTTTAAAATATAATGTCTTTCCACCAAGAATTGACAGTTAACACCTTAAAAGTGAAATATAGAATAATTGGGTCGTAGAAAAACATTTGTTCTGTCGAGAGAAGCTCCATATTCAAGAGTCCATATGCTCTACATTAGGAGTGAACAAGGTTTAAAAAAAATTAAATTCCATTTTAATTTAACAAACTTTTTAATATGCCGTTTCTTCATACACCAATCCAATCGTCTTGAGCACGCGCCTAAAGGTTTACATAAAAACCTAAGCCATTAATTTAATGGAAAACAATACGCTAGTTTGGTTTTAACATTTCTGAACATAAATTTATCTTCAGGTGGGTAATTTATTCGGGCGCTGATTTTCAAAGTTTAGGTGCAGATCCATCAGATGTGCACGCATTCAAATGGTTAACGCATTTCATTACGATTTAAAAGGATAAAGACGTTCATAATTTTTAACGATTACAGCTTAATGTTTGTAATTAAGTTAATCGTTTTTTACTGAAATCTCCTTTTAGGGGATTAGGAAAAATGTAAAATTTAATTTAATGAATTGCTAAGTTATTCTACTAGTTTTGTTACAATATGAACTGTTTTAAACTCCGTTTACTCAATTTGTTTTATTTCTAAGAAAGTTATGATAGTAGATAGGGTAAGGTTCTTCAACTTAAGACTTCAACTTATACTTAGTAAGCTAATTGCTTCTAGGGCTTCCAATCCCGGGATTCCGCTCAATTATTCAATCCCGTAATCCCGGGATTGAGATTCAGTCAATCCCGGGATTTCGGGATTCACTGTAAATGCTAAAAAATCGTCTATCAAATCAAAACTTCCTGATTAACTGCAACGTGTACTTAAGATTTTTCATGTACATACATAGTTTTTTTAAAAATCTATAGAATTAAAATGAATTGATTGTAGTCTCCTTCCTTCTCATTTTTCCTAACAGCCGTTTTTAAATAATTTTAAATGGAGGACAAATTAAGACCACTTCTTAAATGAATGGAGGGCAATATCTCAAATTGAAGGGCATGTCCTCTTTTTGGATAAATTTGGTAAAACCTATTATAATAATGCAATAAATAAAATAAAATTATTTGTCTTTTTTCAAATATTTTTCTCTTTTTTTTGTAAATGACTGTCTGCTTTAATTCAACAAAAAAATCATTTCAATACCCAATAAAATATTGAATCTTATATAAAATTCCAATTGAAGTAATAATGGACACAAATTAAATTTTAAATGTACAATCTAACATATGAAATTAAACTTAAAGACCAATCGTGGGATCCCGGGATTGAGAAATTCTGAATCCCGAAATCCCGGGATCGTAAAAAGCGTCCGGGATTGGATGCCCTAATTGCTTTTGCAACGCCTCGTTTTTAGGATCGAATGGGTGTGAGGGAATTTATACACCATAGAAATCCATGCGTTCAAACTTCAAACACAAATCCATTAATCGATTGAAAAAAATAATTTGAATCGATAAAATATAAAGTAAAAGGTTTATATCGTTTAAGTGTAAGACTAATTAAAAAAAGTATTATCACTAAGTCTAGGAACTACATTGATAACTGACTTAATTTTAGTACTGATTCGATCATAATGACTTTTAACCTTAACTGGAAAAATAATTGCATAAACAATTAGAAACTCATAAAATTGTGCAAATCAAGGTGAATAATTAATTTATAAATCTGTCCGTACTGGGATTGGAACCCGTGGACAACGTAGGCAAAGTCATCGACGTCAACCACTTGATAGCTAACTGTGGTTAATAAAGATATATACATTTTTTTTAATTTTAGATAACATGACATCAAAATGAATGTTTCAAGTCGATCTGTTGATATTTTAAAATAAAAAAAATCACTTTGTAGTGGCTAATACGTTGGAAAAATGCATAGTTAACACTTTCAGAAGTGAAGCCCTCGAGAGGTGAAGTGGACCAAGTGATAAACGGCGTAACTTTTTTATTGAAAGTTTTAGTTTAATGAACTACTTACACTAATTTACAATTTATTGAATTTAACTTCTTATAGAATAATATACTTTTGCAGTCTATATTTACTTAGCTCACTTCACTTTTATGATTCTTTATGACATTTTTTTACCATGTCCGCTCTCAATGTGAAGCATATATCTACATATTAGAGGTATTTCAACGGAAGTTTTCTACGAGAACTGCTTGTAACTCAGTTGCTCGACCTCTATTGTTTCGAATAGAGTAGGGATAGAAGGGTAGGGCTAGGACAGGAATGGTGGCCAGGTAATCGTTCTTCCTACGCCAGGTTTTTAGAGAGGTCATTTTAAATATCACAAACATCCATGCCTACGAACAGAAATCCATAAATATATTGGAAAATAAACTATTCAAACTGTCCGTACTGCGATTCGAGACCGTGGGATAAGTAAGCGAACCCAACGTTGATCACTGCACCACGAACCCAACATTAAGTGAATAAAGGTACCTAACAATTTCTAGAATTGGAGATAGTTGATTTGTTTGCAGAAAGGTACGATAATTATCATGACCTTACGTGGGGATCGTTCTGCGGACCAAAGCCTTGAGGCAGGTTGCATTCAAAACATTTTAAAATAAAATGCAATGTGTTATATAAATATCTTTGCTTTAGTTTTCTTTTCAAGCTTTTAACTTGAGCCCGAGACATCTGTAACCATAGGCAACGACGTTGACCACTGCACCACGAACACCGACATGTAGAATATCAAAACGCATCTGACTTTTTTTGAAAACATCAGATGGCTCACTTAACTTCTCATTGGCTCAAATAGTGTTGGAACAGATCGTTCCGAGAAGAGATAGAAACTATAGACAATGAAGTCGGCTTTAATCTCTTTCCGGAACAGCTCCAGAAGGCGTGGCGTTATTATTTAACTGCAGTTCATAATAATTAACGACTCGCTAATTGGACTAAGGTTCGATTCTGCTCGCGTATCGCGGTCAGCTCATCCGCTATTTGAGAGTTCTCCCATTGGCGTGCATACAAATAATACAAACGTTTACCTTTATTTTAATCCTTGACGTTATGCAACTTGCAACTTTATTGCTTTATTGTATAATTAAACAAATATGACAAGAAACGTAATAATTAAAAACAATTTTACAAAGATCTTTAAGGTTACAAGAATCATAAAAGACGAGCTCATTATTTAATTTAAATTCTCAAAAAAATTGAATTGTACTTACTCAACATAGGAGAGTAGTTCTCTACGATAAAAATATAATTAATATTAATGTATGTCATATATCGTCATCCCAAATATATTTGTTTTAATTGAAATATTGGAAGTTGAAACCAATTTCAATATATTTCATTTGATCTATAAAATAAGTAAGAAACATTAATTGGTGAAAGAAAAAATGTAAAATCATACGAATTTATTACTAAAAACCTCGTAAAAATCCATGATAAAAAACAACGCACTTCAATATTTGATAAATAAGCTAAGTTAGGTGTGATCCACGTTTTATTCACTCTAAAACATTTAAAATGCATTTTTTTCAAAATACAATTTTTGCTTAATGGGCAGCGATATTATCATGTACAGCTTTCAAGATCAATTTAAATCTATTAACAAATATACATTCACTTTTAAGGTGTTAACTGTCAATTCTTGGTGGAAAGACATTATATTTAAAAAAAAATAAAACACAATTCATTTGTACTACTCATCACGTGTCATCACAAACACATCACATCACAAAAAAAAATATATATTCTATTAAGTCTTTATTAAATCGACGTAAAAAAAAAATGATGAATTAGCGCATCTGTATATTGTGGAATTGTCATGCGCACACTTGTAGAATTGAATTGAAAGAATTGCATCTATCACGGAATCAGTATTTTTTTATTTCTTATAAAATTCAAAATTTTCTAGCCCCTTCATATCAAAAGTATAAAACACTTCTCTGTTCAAAGAACATCCGCTACCGTCTCTGCTGACTTCTGATTTATACGTTTCTCTCCTTCCGCTGATAATAATCGCAGGTCAAGGGTGTTCCTGCCGTACTGATTACTTGTGGCTGTTAAATAAATGTATGATGACCATTATAAAAGTAAAGCCGTTTTATTTACCCTCGCTTGTTTCCGGCTGTGTTTTTGCATATTTAAAACTGTTCATTTGAAACCTCTGGTGACTAGTAACGGGAAAATAATATAAAACTTGTATATTTTTGAAAGATTCCGAGCACACGGCGTCCTATGGAAAACGAATGAAACAGAATTCCTTCTCATTATGTACCAACCGTACTTCTTTTGCTACACCCACAAAATCCAGTCCACCAATTATTAATAATGTTAAGAGTTGAAACCAGCTAAAATAAAAGATGACAATTTTGCCACCGTTTTTGCCTGCCATTTTTTTGTGGAAGCAGTACAAATGAATTGTGTTTTATTTTTTAAAATATAATGTCTTTCCGCCAAGAATTGACAGTTAACACCTTAAAAACACAAAAATGTGTAAAAAAGATTTATATAATTACATATGCAGATGATGAAATGTTCACTAAGTCACTAATCATTAAAACACACGATAAACGAAATTAAGATTGTGTTAAAAATAGGCCATGTTCTTACTTTGGTTGAGCTCATATCAAGCATGGGCGGAAACGCTGCCAAGGTTCTGGGTCCTCCCTGCGCCAGCGAATATCCGGCAAACAGTCCTCCCACTTGCCTAGTTGGAGGCGGAGAAACCGCTGACGGTGGGACCTGTTGCTGCTGGGCAGATGACGAAGTCAGCTGGTGCTGTGATGTCACTGCGGGAGGAGGTGGAGCGAGAAGACCAGCAAACGGGGCTACTTTTAACGACAGACCTCTATGATCTACTGACAAGCCGTTGGCGTGAGGTCTGGAGGCGTTGAAGAAGCTGTAAAAAAAAAACACATTCTTAATTACATGTTTTATCGGGTTAAAAACACAATAAAGGAAAGAACTACTTAACTAAGTCAATTGTCCCATCAACATAGTAACTAAGACGGTGAATTATGTTACGTACATTTTAAAACTTATTATAGCAAATAGTTACCAATGCCTAGAAACTATCAAACATGCCATTAATTTTATCACACGATGATAAAACACTTATGTGTAGATAAAACACTAGTCAACATTTTAGTGAAACGTTGACCGGTTTCACGTGGAAGCATATTCGAACGATGACCATAATTTAATTGGTTTATTTTTACAGTGACTACTAGTAAGACGCCCGTCATAGATGGCCATATTGCATGTTCGTGCTTCTTCAGCTCTTCGATGACTTTCTACGTTAGCGGCTCGTCGGGATTTTGCAGTTTCCAGAGTTTACCTCGCTCTCCATTTCTGCTGTCGCTCACGGCGTAATTGCAAACGCCGCTGTGCTTTAGTTTGCATACTGATGGACTGGTCGTTATTGTTATTTTTGTCTGTTTGCCTCGGAATTTACGTGTGTATTGTTGGGTATGTGTGTTTGCATTGCGTAACATTTTCTTTTATATACACCGAGGACGCTTACCTACAGACCGGTATGGGCTATTATATATAAGATTACTTATTATTTCAATTAATACAGTTGTGTAATCGTAAGTAAAATCGTAATTCATTTTTTCATAAATATTGCAAAACTGTTTTAATGAGGGTTGAATTAAAATAAAACAATCAAAATTGAATATAAATATGACTCACTCATTGGGGTTGGTGTTGTTATACTTGGCAGCTAGATTTCTCATAAACTCCGAATAGTTTCTCGCTAAAGCATGCGGGGGCTGCGCATGGGCATGTGCGGGATGAGCCGGGTGAGCGGGATGGACGGGATGCGCAGGGCTGGGGCCCCGTTCCGCGCCCCCCTGCGGAGGCGTCCCAGGAAATGAACATGTTGAGGGGGTGACACTACGCGATCTGTAAAAAATATAATATAAGAGTAATATTATACTAGATGTCCAGTTTGAATTCAATAAAACCACATCCAAATAAGTAAATAGCATTTATTATCCGTACTTTTGATTAGTATATTGTTTAACGGGTTTATTATAGCATGATATTAGTACTGTATTCAAGCAGCCATTAAAAGCTATCATCTAAATCAATAACTATTATATACTACTGTCGGATCAAATCAGTGATTTAAACCAGTGTTTCTCAACAGGTGGTTCGCGGATCACCGACGGTCCGCAAATAGTTAACGCCCATTTTAAAACGGGTATATAGAAATTCCAAGCAATTATAATCATTCAAAACCCGTGGAACTACATTATATTTTTGTTCTTAAAATAGATCAAAGGTTTTGTTTACCATGCAAAACCTTTGATCAACCATTTCGGTGGTCCGCAAAAACAAAATCGTCTACTTTTAGTTGACCGTAAGTGTGAAAAAGTTGAGAAACACTGATTTAAACTACAGTAAGCCTAATATTGTCTATGGATTCGACGGTAGCTTTGTGGAAGTTCATTTTTAATATAAAATGAAAATTGAAAACTTAGTTATTCCACTTGGTTGATCACTAACGTGACGCGTTTCGCCTCTTTAAGAAACATCTTCAAACTAACTTTAGTTTTATGGATTTCTGTTCGTAGTCTGAGTGTTTGTGATATCTAAAACATCCTCTCATCCATCCGATCCTCCCGAGGCGTAGCGAGAGCGAATAGCTAACCGCTAGTCCTGTTCTAGCCCAATCCTTCTATCCCTACTGTCATCGAAAAAAAAGAGAGGTTAAGCAACTGAGCAACAAGCAGTTCAAAAATTATGTTAAGATACCTCCATTAGGAGACCATATGCTCCACATTGAGAGCGGACATGGAAAAAATTTGTATAGTTCTACAACATTTTTCGATAAATTAGTAGATTTATATAGAGCAAAAATAGCTGTCAACTAAATTCAACAATTATTTTTTAAATTTGGATTATTGAGATTTTGTACACTTCCATGTATTCCAAATTTGATAGTGAAATTCCATCAAGCACCCTCAGTCGATGTCTTAAATTCTTTTTTAACTAAACTCTTTACTATTTTTATTTTACCTTGTAGAAAAATTTATGTTCTAATTACAATAAACATTTAAGTTATTTAAGATATCGACATCTTTCAAATTTTGTACATTTCAGAATGTTTTGTCACTAACGACCCGGGTTTCGCCTTTCGTTGTCTTGATGCATTCGATAACACGTATGAACTCGAACTGACAAATCAAAATAATTCAGTAATTGGATTGATTTTAAACAGGGGAGACTTTGGCTAACCGCTTTTCATCGACCATTAAACTTAGATGTCAGATGATTGGCTACTTGCTAGCAGTCGCTGAATATATCATATTGAAATACCATCTTCAAAACTATATAATGTAGGAATATAATTTGAAAAAAAAAATCCTATTTACCTGCTTGAAGATCGATCATTTGCGTTATGTTGAGGACTCAGTCTTTCGTTTTTGATGCCAGAAGGTAAAATAGGATTACTGCTTCCAATACTACTAATTATATTATTGTTATTGTGATTCAGTTCATGTGGGCTACTGTTCATATGAGCAGGGGGTGTGCCGTTGTGTGCCGCGGGCGCTCTTCGGCGGGCCGGAGCTCGAACCCGAACCCCTAAACTGCCACCACCTGCAATACTGCCCGGTTGCTCTGCGCCACCTGTAGAAAATAGAAAGAAACAATCATTAGTATGCAAGTAATTGAATAACAGGCGCAACATCACAATCAAGCACAACCGCTGCAAGACTGTACGAGAATCTTACTGAAATAATCTCCAAAACTGGTAACTAGAATATTAAATCTGTGTGTGAAAAGAAGAGGGCTAAGTCTAAAATTGGTAATTTTCAGGAAAGCCAAAACAAGGTTTGGATTTGTATGAAATTTGATTACACAAATGTAATTTTTAAACATGAATTTTACCAATTTAGTGGCGTTGATTCAAATCCTTTTTACATTATATGTATGTATTGTAGTTATTTTAGAATATTTAACTCATTGTTCAATTAACTCAATTTGACTCCTTTTTCCTTTCGCACACAGAAATATAAATATCAGTGTCATGAATAAGTTTTGTGGAACCACCGACCCTCTTTATGAACAACAAAATTCAAAATTTGGTAAAGAAAGAGACACGTTGCTCATCGGAAGGTTACGTGTAAGACATAGGCAATGAGTCACTTAGACACGATTAAATTGCCCACTCCAATTCGTTCATTGGAGTCGCATTGCTGCGTAACAAAAACTTAATTATTTGCGGTTCAATTCTAATTGGATTCTCCTCAATTGACAACACAGTATTCGAGTGAGAAAACTTAAGACTGTCAGCTTTATACTGGTTGGATTCTCCACGGATCAGTTCGTTTTGGTGTTTTGGCCAATTGATGCAACCCTAAAAATTTAAATTATTCAGGAGAGAGTAAAACTGTTTTTATCAGAAACATTATATGCTGAGTTGCTCTATGAATCTTTGAAATGAACTCCTGTAAATTCTCATGTTTGCAGATATAGAGTTATACGTAGGGAAGGTCGATATTACAGTGGCTTACATCAAGCGAGGAGGGTCAGATATTTGTAAACCCAAAACCAATGTAAAATCGTAAAATGATGTTTATCTTCCAAAAAGTGGTCAATTTATTTTTCTAGTTTACATCATTTGGCCGAGACCTGTTCTGTCGTCTTTAAAATGAGATCATATCATTAACTCATTTTCTTATTTTTTGATGGTTACATCAATTGACCAAAAGATTTCGATTTTAAAAAATAAAACACAATTTGTTTGTACTACTTCCACATATTTATAATGATCAGGACCGGTTTCGCTCATCACGAGCATTGAGCGAAACCGGTCCTGATCATTATAAATATGTGGAAGTAGTACAAACAAATTGTGTTTTATTTTTTAAAATATAATGTCTTTCCACCAAGAATTGACAGTTAACACCTTAAAAGTAAACATTTCGATTTATTGTTTTCGGAGGGCGAATTCAAGAGATTCGTGATGATTCTAAAATATCCATAGTAGCAAACGAATGTTCACTAAAAAGATTATTTAGCTTGCAACGATTACGCATATAGATAATGCGCATAGTTACAATATATGTGACTGTATATGCGTGAGCTAGATATATGTGTGCGCATTAGTAATAAGAGCGTACATGTTATCATGGGACAAACCATCCGTTTGTCTGTATATAACTGTCAACTAGACTCAAATTGAAATGAATCAAAAAACGCACCTGCATTAAAATATTATTATTTTAAGCTCATTATAAATTAACACTTTTATAACTCTGACCTCAAACGTTATCAATTATCATTGCAATCACCCCAGTTCATACAAGATATAATTGTAACACAATAATCCTACAGATTATTAATCATCTTATCATAATATTTATAAGCCTAACCAATAAACTTCTCTGTTAAATTGAAACTAAAAACTTAAGGAATTTTGATTATTTAATGAATTAAATTATACATATTTGTCTGTTGCAATTGATAACGATATCATCGTCCTATTAAATCGTTATCACATTTCATTGATTGGGAACATCTTTATATTAAATTATACTTAAATTATATCTTTATATTTCTTTTTAATTCGTTTAATAACCAGTAAATTTATTTTAAAATCGTAAATCAATGGTTTTGAACATCGTCTTATTACTCATATTAATTTGGACTTCAGTTTCGGTCATAATTTTTTATACTTTGGTCAGAATTTATATAAAATTGTCATACTGTATCGGTTAGAATTATATAACTGTAAAAATAATTTATGGTCAGTAATTCTAACCTAACCTAACCTTTTATTCTGACCCTATAATAATCTTATTCAGACCGTTCATATTTTTATTCTGACCAAAAATTAATTTAAATTCTGACCATTTAATTCAAGGGTGCCCAACCTTTTTTGCCTTGGGAGTTACTCTCAATTAAAAATTTTCTCGGGATCGACTTTTAATATGATTCTTATACGAAATTTTATTTAAGGTTTTTCCTTTCTTTAAACATAAAAATGTTTAAATTTGGATTATTGAGATTTTGTACACTTCCATGTATTTTGTCACTAACGACCCGGGTTTCGCCTTTCGGCATCTTCAGGCATTCGAGCACACGAATGGACTCGAACTGAGAGACAGTAAACAGTGTCTAACGTTTATATAGAAGATACAAATAAGGATTAGGGCGATTCCCGAAATTTTAACTCAGGTATCAGTGTGGCTCTCAGACGTATAATATCTTACCTCGTAAATAATATTTGTCGCATTTGTATCTTCTATATAAACGTTAGACACTGTTTACTGTCTCTCAGTTCGAGTCCATTCGTGTGCTCGAATGCCTGAAGATGCCGAAAAGCGAAACCCGGGTCGTTAGTGACAAAATACATGGAAGTGTACAAAATCTCAATAATCCAAATTTGATATTGAAATTCCATCAGGCACCCTCAGTCCTTAAATTATAAAAATGTTTATTTTAAATGCAAAATATTATAAAATAAGTATGTGCTTACAAAATAATTATTAATATTTATCATTATTTTTATTGTATATAAGATATATTTCATTTTTATAAAATTATTTATTTTTTTCAAAATTCACGGAAGTTTTCGGCATCGACCAAATTTTACTCAGGGATCGACCAGTTGGCATCATTGATTTAATTTGTTGCCATTAATTTGGATAAAAAGCCTAGCCCTTACATCGGCAATCTACACCCTCCAACGGATATGGTAATAGCTAACTTTTGGTAATTTTGCAGGAAAGCGAAATAAATGTTTTGAAATAATATCAATCGAAAATTAATACCTTATAATTTAAAGAAATCAATAAAAAGCCTTAAATCATCGAGATGTGAAGGGAGCCAAGTGATAATGCCCACTTGAGCAAAATTGGTTTTTATAATCATAAAATTATGAAATAAGTGTGGTTTTTAAATAATATGTAGTATCATAAATACCGAGCCATAAAAAATAGTTCGAATTAAAAAACAATTTATTAAATACAACATAATTATAAAATCATAATAACATTTGAATTATAAACTGCTATATCTTCCATAAGTTTCGTCTTTTCTGCAGTATTAAACGAGTAATATCGACCATACAATTATATAGAATTATTCCAAGGTTCTTGTACTTTAAAATGAGATACGATAAATGCGCTTAACGCGGTATTAGGAGAGTTCATAAAGTATTTACCACTTTCTACAAAAGGAGTTTATATTGATGGGGCAAATATAATGATTAAATCATTGCCAGATTTTTCCATGTTTTTTTAAATTGGTAATACTATTAAATTTGGATTATTGAGATTTTGTACACTTCCATGTATTTTGTCACTAACGACCCGGGTTTCGCCTTTCGGCATCTTCAGGCATTCGAGCACACGAATGGACTCGAACTGACAAAATACATGGAAGTGTACAAAATCTCAATAATCCAAATTTGATATTGAAATTCCATCAAGCACCCTCAGTCGATGTCTTAAATTATGGTAATACTATGTTTACAGAAATCATAAATAGGTCACAGAGAAATATTTAATATTTGGTTTATCGTTTCAAATTATCATATATTTACCTACATTATAAATTTATTATCTAGACTAGACTTGGATACCATTTTTATGACGTTACAATCGTAATCTTGATTGATTAGATTATTTTTACCAACACTTAGCATTGATCTAAATTCCAAAATTGATTTCAATTTTAAAAAATAATACATTACCATTTATGATACTTGTCATGTAAAAAAATGCTTTAAAGATTTTAAATATGTCTAAGACTTTGATTTCTAAGTATTGTAAATAATCTATATATTATTTCTTTTAAGTCAGTTGAGTATATTACTATTTTTTTAAATCATTGAAAATTGTATATACAGAAAATATGTTTTGTAAGTGCCCTTCCGGATGTCGGCGTCCGTGGCGCAGTTGGTAGCGTCGCTGGCTACGGTTACGGATGTCTCGGGTTCAATTCCCGGTGCGGACGGTTTTCATACATTGATCTTTCAATCGATTTATGGATTTCTGTTCGTAGTCTGAGTCCTCCCTCCCACCAATCCCATCCTCACGGGGCGTAACGAGAGCGATTAGCTAACCACTAGTCCTGTCATAGCCTTATCCTTCTATCCCTACTCTCTTCGAAAAAGAAAAGAGAGGTTGAGCAACTGAGTGACAAGCAGTTCTTGTAGAAAAAATTCTGTCAAGATACCTCCATTAGGAGACCATATGCTCCACATTGGGAGCGGACATGGAAAAAAATGCCCTTAAGTTATTTATTAGTCATAAAATTATTCAAATATATCGATCGTTCAGTTCATTAATCAGACAATTCCAAAAATATTAAATTTGAGTTAAATATATGTAAAATTTTGCGCTCTATCTGATTTTCAGGTAACTCAAAAATGCCATCAAAGGTAGACAACCTTCTATATAATTAAACAAAATGTTAATAGTTCTGGGTCAGCAAAAGAATGTTTCTAAATATTCTTATACGAACTATTCTCGGAAAGTACTTAATTGTTAAATATCTGTCTATTAAATGTATAAAACTTAGGCACAATCAGTAATATTTGATTTATGGTGACGATTTTAATATTGCTTTACCCACTATCTCACCAAGGGTTATTTGAAGTAATTATGTCAAATAATAAATTGGATGATTGACATAAGGGTTTTCTAAATTGTTTTTACATAATGAATAATAAATATAGTTTAAAAAAGGCTAATGCAATTTTATAGAATAAATTATAAACGTTGTATGTTTTTTAAAACCATATCCGCTCCCTACTCGGCGGTTCCTCCAGTCCCCCGCCAGTCTCCTTGCTTCCTTCTAGGGTCCCGTAGCTCTGCCGAATACATCCTACGGATGGTCATCAGCGGCCTTCCAGGGCGACGGAATCCATCTGATTGGTAGAAGAGACAGGCAGAATTCAGGTTCTCCTGGGGCATCCGCAGCACGTGTCCAAGCCAGGTCCATCGTCGCTTTTTTATTTTGGACGTAATAAGAGGCTGGGCCGTCCGCTCTCTTACCTCCGAGTCCCTGACAAAATCAAACCACCGTACCCCTAGTATTCGCCTCAAGCATCTGTTTTCAAAGCCCAGTATACGGTTACCCTGTGCCTTGGTGAGATGCCATGACTCGCGACCGTAAAGCAGCACCGTCAAAATGCACGCGTTGAACAAGTGGCACTTGGTTCTGACCGAGTACAACCGTGAGTCCCAGACTTTCAGCATTGAGTTAAAGGTTGCTCCAGCTATCCCTAATCGGATTGCGAGCTCTTTACGCGGATTGCCATCTTTCGTGATGTGTACCCTCAAGTACCTGAAGCCGTCGACTCTCTCGATGTCTTGCCCCGCGGCCATCAGAGGGTAGTCTTGGTCTGAACAGAAACTGTTGCAGAGCCCATTGGTTTTTATCTTCATATCTTTAATTAAACAATTGTTACTTTCCTACAAGAACATCCGTGTATTTTTAGAATATAGAACTTTTAGACATCAAATGTTTTGTTTGTGCAGATTCATGCATAATAGATATTGTAAAATAACTATTATAAAATACTGTGTAACGCTTGCATACAAATACATACTCTAAAAACACGGTAAAAAAATTTGGTTGTATGCAAATGTTTTACGTATAATTTGTATGACAATAATTATTTTTATTTGTACGGTCCCCGTCGTAAACCGTATTGACAAGCGAGTTTATTCTGGAGGGAAAGAGAAGCAGGTAGGTATGTTTAATTTTTTAAATTCAGAGGCAGTTCGTGGAGAGTATAGCATTAAATTGTTTAATTTATTGACTTTACTTGTCTCAGTTCATGAACCATCAGTTTTATATACCTTCATTTTTACACTCAATTTTATATAAATAAGCCTGTTATGTTTGTATTTTTATCAGTCGATAATGCTCGTCATGAGCAAAACCGGTCCTGATTATTATAAATATGTGGAAGTAGTACAAATGAACTGTGTTTCATTTTTTATTTTTTTAAATATAATGTCTTTCCACCAAGAATTGACAGTTAACACCTTAACAGTGATATGTATATTCTATATCAGTTTCCAATGTGGACCAAACGGATTCCCAACGAAGCATCACTACAGAAATTGTCTTAGTGGCCTCATTGCACCCAAGAAAGACTATTTACCTTTCTATGTGCTGTACAACAAGATAAAAACTGCTGTAATAAATTAATGTATCACGTATTTTGGCGACATCACTGCTCAAATAACCACATGTTTCCTAACGTCAGCAATGTATATTCATATCGCTTAAAAAGATATAGTTAGCAAAAAAGGCCTGTTGGAATCGCAATAATACCGATTGATTAAAGCAATACCAGTGTACTATTTTTCTTTTCCATATCCGCTCCGAATATGGAGCATACGGTTTCTTAATGGAGGTATCTTAACAGAATTTTTCTACCAAAACTGCTCGTTACTCATTTGCTCAACTTCTCTTATTCCGAAGAGAGTAGGTATAGAAGGATAGTGCTTCCGAACTAGTAGTTAGCTAATCCCTCTCGCTACGCCCCGTGAAGTTCGGTTGGGTAGGAGGGAGTTTTAGACATCACAAAGACTACTAACAAAAATCCATAAATCGATTGAAAGATCAATTTATGAAAACCGTTTGTACCGGGAATTGAACGCGAGTATATTATACACCCCAATATATTATACATCGTTTTAAATATCGATATTAGAAATATATCATTTAATGCTGATTTCCAAATAAACCTTCAACACATTGTTCCTTTACATTAATAAAATATTACTTTTAAACCCACTGGACATTAACACTGCAATGTGTAAATTTTAATCGAACCATCATTAAAGGCAGTCTCAGATTGTTATACAAATAATTGTACTATCCGTGGCGCAGTGGTCCACGACGTTGGCAACCATTACGGATGTCTTGGGTTCAAGTCCTGGTACTCAATCGATTTACGAATTTCTGGATGTTTGCGATCTCTAAAAACTCTCTCGCACCCATCCGATCCTAAAAACGTGGCGTAGCAAGTGCGATTAGCTAGCTACTAGCCCTATTTTTCTCTTCCCACTCTCTTTAAAAACGATAAGTTGAGCAATTGAGTAACAAACCGTTCTTATAGAAAACTTCCGTTAAGATACCTTTATTAACAGTCAATATGCTCCACATTGGGAGCGGACGTGGTAAAAAAAGATCTACCCACATCTAAATACAATAATAAAACCCAATGTTTCGGTTTTAATTACAATCCCTATCCCTATCCCTCGTGAAGAAAATAAATATGAAAACAAATACAAAAGTCACGCGTCACCTCTGCAGCGTCATTCATTACAGAAGCAAACAGTGTCATGTCACGTTTCCATCTAAAGAGTCCAAATTGGAGTCTTCACCTGGGCTCAGAGTAAACAGTCGCCGGGTCCGGTCGACTCAATCATTGGAGGAAGGTATTTACTATTTATAGAAGAACTTCTTCGTAAAATGCACTTACGTATGACCGGCTAACAATGACATATTTGAAAGCAATACACGTCGGAATTTCTCGTGGGACCAAATACACAATTGTTTTCCCCTGTTTACTGCCAATGTGGAGCAGAAGGACTTCTAATCGGTTGCTCAAATTCTTTTTTTCAACGCGAGTAGGGATAGTACGATAGAGCTAGGACAGAACTAGTGGTTCGAAAAAGACTGGTTGCAACTGAGTAACTCACGGTTATCGTAGAAAATCTTCTGTTGGGATACCTGCATTAAGATAAAGCTAGTATCATTTTTTTAACCATGTCAGCTCTGAAAGTTGAGCATATGGCCTCCTACTCAGCTGCCAAACCTGTCTTTTTCAAATAGAGTAGGGAAAGAAGGATCGGGCTAGGACCAAGACTAGTGGTTCGCTTATTACTCTCGCTATGCCTTATTTTTAGGATCCATGCCTCCATAAATCGACTGAAAAATCAATTTATGAAACTGTCCTTACCGGGTTTTGAACCTGAGAAATACGTGATCGAAGCCAACAACGTTGACCACTGCACCACGGACCTATTAAGACTATTGAAGTGACAATAGATTGCTTTTTCGTTTGTTAAAAAAATCTCCAGACTAATTTAAAATCAGTTCTTGGTCAACTTCGCTGGCTACGGTTTCGGATGTTTCGGTTCAAGTAACGGTACGGACAGTTTCATAAATCGATTTATGGTTCTCTGTTCATTGGCATAGATGTTTGTGATGTCTAATATTCTGTACCACCCATCCGTTCCTAAAAACGGGAGGTAGCGAGAGGGATTAGTTAGCCACTATTACTGTCCTAACCCTACTCTCTTCGAAAAAGAGTGGTTGAGCAACGTGGTGAAAAGCGGTTCACGTAGGAAACTTCTGTTAAGATACCTGCATTAGGAGTACATATGGTCCACATTAGGAGCGGAAATGGTAAACAAAACTTGGGTCACTACCTACTATCACACAAGCATGTGGCATTTAAGAAATACGCACATTTTAATGGCACATAGATAAGGATTAAACATAACATCTAATCTAGCATGACAAAACTCTGTGATTCAGACCGTCAAACGATTCGTTAGTGTGTATGCCCATTGAAGCATCTAATAGCTCGACCCGGTACGCACACTTAGCGAGATGACCTTATACACTTATCCAGTCAACGTCGGAACAAATTATTGTACATTATGATCAAGATATAAATACACAATACTTGAGGCATTTTATGATTGCCTGATACAAATTTATTATTAATTTAATGAAATAGCTCTCTACGATTCATTCGTTGTGATGGCCACAAATACATTCTTTTTTCATAAAGGCGTGGATACACTAGGGGACAAAATGAGCAAAACATACGTCTATGTGGCGAGATCAACGCCGTTGAACATTTTGATTGTACACACCAGAACTCACGTTAGTTGTCGCCCGATGAGTTTATGTTGGTCAATTTCCAGACAAAATGTGTTAATGTTGTTAAATATGAAATTTATGTTAAACCTATGAAATCATAACGTTATATATTATTATGAAAACATAACATATCATCTCTAAACTATAAAAATAGGGGTGTCACTTTAACTCTTTAGGTCAAATATTTATTTATGATATTATGGACGTGAAACTTGTAAAGCTTTTATCCTCAAAAAAGTGGACTGGTGTATAAAAATGGATCTTGTTCATTAATGTTCGTGATATGAAAATATATCACTCAGTAAAGACATACATAGTTATTTATAAATATCCTTTTACTAACATCGAAAATTGGAGTGCTGTCAGACGGGAAAAACTGAAAGATGCCAGAAAAACAAAAACTAATGTTTCCGAAAACGGAGCCTCAATTCCAGGAAAACAATCGCCAAATAAAATGAGTAGAAAAATGATAAACGTATGACGTATGGGTAACGTGTATAAGTGAAAGCATTGACAAATATCTTCAAAGAATTCGGTAATGTTCAATTCTATCAAAATTTGAGAGACCGCCATAACAGCGAGAGAAAACAAAACAATTGTTTTTTTATTGATAGTATTGATATTCAAAGAACAACGATAAATAGCAAATGTTGTTTATCATTGTTCTACCATAATTTGTTTTGAGAATGCACATTGATATTCTATTTTTTCTGTATTTATTTACAAAAATAAATATACGTAAAATTCTTGATTTAACGCTTTTCCTCATTCCCAAAATTTATGCAATTGTGTGTCTTATGTGTTCGTAGGGTGCTTTCAGTTGTGATTACAAAATACAAAATTTCGATTAACCCAATTCAACCCACGTATATCCTATGTGAGTCACATTCTTTCATGCTTAAAACACAAGTAAAATAGTATTTAAATATTACATACAATTGTATTATTACTATAACAAAGGCATCTCGTAAAAAAGTCACAAATAAACGATAAGTCATCGTTTTTTTTATATTTATCGATCGCTCCTTCACCTACATTGAGGTTAAAATCGGATGTTGTTCTGAAAATCGCTCGCACGGAACATTTTCGATTTGCGTGGTTTTTTTTCGCCGCACTTGCTCCGAGGCCGCAACTTTTGGGGCGTGTACGCCCGTGCGATCCGCGAACTAAATTTTAAAAAAATATTTTTAATAAAATTTAATATTACACGCCACCGCTGATTTGTATTATTCAAATATTGACCCAACTCGTAGCCCAGTCAAAAAACCTATTTTTTTACTTAGTTTAAAAGCATACCATTATACATATCGTCGGCTTAACTGGCAAACTGCTTACCTACATGTCAGTGAAAGTTCAGAAGAATTTAAATACTGAAAAAATTCAGTTCTAACCATGTTATTGTTGAATTTTACATAATATATTATATGAATAATATAAAGTCATTATTCATATTACATATTCATATGAAATTCAAAAATGACATTGGTTAAAACTGAATTCATTCAGCTTAAACTCTCCTGTTTCAGTGGAGAACATTATTAAATTACGTATATTATAATACTATATTACGTACGTATATATTTAATTAAGTTTTGTGGCATATGTTCCCGAATCGTCTCAAAAAAATTTTGACAACCCTACCAATGACCTTGGTTTCACCTTTCAGCATCTTCAGGCATTCAATTACATGGATGAACTTGAACTGATGAAAGTTCTTATATAATAAATGTAATTTCACAATATTATCCACTGAAAAACTACTTAACATAACACACCTAGTTTTCCGAAGAAACTTATTTTGCATACAAATAATAAGTGAAAAAATAATTTGTTGGCAACCCAAGTTGTTGGTGACAAAACGTATGGAAATGTACAAAATTTGAACTATTCAAGTTTAGTATTGAAATTTCATGAAACACCCTCAGTCGATATCGTAAATTAAATCTACCAGAAGTTTTGAAACGTGGGGGGGGGGGGGGAGTTTTTCAAAAATACACAAAATTTTATGACATCCATGGAGAACCCCTTCACTATTTCTACAGTAAACATAGGATGAATAAAGTAGTCGAAGAAAAATCGAGGTTTCAATGCATTACTCTAATAATATACATTCGTTGCATCGATGGAGAAGACCAACCACCGTACCTTTGGCAAAAACAGATACAAAACTAGTTTACCTGCACCTATGTAACAATTGATTTTTGAAAATACGGGATAAAGGTAAAAATTCCTTGCCTTCTAAACAATTCGCAGAATATTTATGAAATAAAAAAGCATGTCTTTGTGAATAATAATAATTTTTCTGTCAAAGTTTAGGGCTCGAAAATATTTGACGCCGACTGAGATGTCGGCCAGTGATTAGTAAACGACAGGACACGAGCGGTAATTGAAATGTATTGCCGTTCGTATAAAATTGAATAAAACAAATATGAAATATCAAATTGAAATGCACTCGTAATGTGGTGCTTTAAATAGTAATAAACATTCAGAATGGTATTAAACAAATTCAGAATGGCGCCTGAATCCTGCCTGTCTCTTTTACGAACCGGATAGATTCCGTCACCCTGGAAGGTCGTTGATGACCATCCACAGGATGTATCTGGTGGAGATGCTAGACGTTAGGATGCCCCGGGAGCGTGACACTAAGTAAATGCAGGCTATAGTGTTTACAGATTGATTTGTTCAGTTATGAAAATTGCAATAAGTTCAAAGCGCAAAAAAATCACAATTATTCAATACACAATTCGCTGCTTATTATAAAAAACTTATTTTTAATTACTTACTTTCGACCAAATATTTACTTCTGTTGATTTAGCTACACAACATTCAAATTTTTAATAGTATCATTTATCATATTATGAATAATTACATGAACTCGATGAAATGATTTTTAACGTTTTATTTTCTATGATTACTTGGTAAGATTAGTTTATGGATTGAGTGAAATATCAAAAGGAAAAAATAAATATCAATTAGACTCGTCATTCTTGTACTTTATAAAAATTATTCTTAACTTTCGATAAAAATTTCAATAAAATTATAATTAATGTCTTTAAAAATAGCTGTTAAAATAATGGTTGGTACTCAATGGTGGAAGCAATGGGTAGGACAGCAAAAACGATCGTTTAGTAAAGTGTTTCCAAGAAATTTGACAAAAGTTGTTTTAATCTTCTACCTTTATTTTGTCGTGGGTCATCAAGGGTTACCTGGGACTTCAGGTAACAAGCCAACGTAACCTTTCGGACCCCATTTAGGTGAGGTTGAAAATATTTTTGTGTTTTTTTTATTATTATTTCACTTAAAAGCTGCCGACGACTTTCAGTAAGACAAGTGGTCAGGATTGTGAGCTTCTCAAGTACCTAATACATCATACTTGGTAAATTTAATGAAAGTTTGAATTGACTACATACATTTCTCTTTTCACGATGTTTTATATTCATTGTTGTCTTCAAAACTCATCAACTAAATCACATAATTATTTATACAAAATCATTGTAATATAAAATTAAAATTATGAAACTCAGTTATTCCACTGGCTTTGTTAGTAACGCAACGCGTTTCGCTTCTTTGAGAAGCATCTTTAGACTAAATATATAGCAAGGTTATTTATTTTCAAGGCAAACACTGATTCTAATTCTTAAATAAAGTTTATAGAAGATACAGTTGGTAGAAATTAGTATTTTTTTATTTTGAAGTATTCTAAATTTTAAGTTCAAAACAGTTATATAGTATAGATGGATTTTGTATAGTAGTTAATCAAGAGTATTAATAAAAGATATCAAAAACATTCATGCATCAGAACGGAAATCCATAAATCGATTGAAAAATCAATTTATGAAACTGTCGTAGCGAGAGCGATTAGCTAGCCACTAGCGCTGTCCTAGTTTTATACTTCTATCCAATCTATCTATATCTAAAATGAGAGCTTGAGCAACTGAAAAACAAGCAGTTCTCGTAGAAAAAACCTTTGAGATACTTACATTAGGAGAACATATGGTACACATTGGGAGCGGACGTGGTAAAAAAATTAATGAAAAAGTTCTGTATTTTTTAGCGTGTCCTCTTCCAATGTAAATAATTTACCCTGCAAATGGAGATATCTTGACAGAAGTTTTCTATGAAAACTGCTTGTTACTCGGTTGCTCGAACCTCTCTTTTTTCGAAGAGAGTAGGGAAGAAAGACAGGGCTAGGACAGGACTAGTGGTTAGCTAATCGCTCTCGCTACGCCCGGTTTTTTTTGGATCGGATCGGTGGGAGATAGTCTTAGACATCACAAACATTCATGACTACAAACAGAAATCCGAAACGATTGAAAGATCAATTTAAGAAACTGTTCGCATCGGAACTTGAATCCGAGGCATCCGTAACCGTAGCCAACGATATTACTAACTGCACCACGGACCCGACTAATGTAGATTAGATTAACTTTGTTACATAGAAGTGCATTATATTTTTCTTTTACTCAAAAAACCACGATAGACTATTTTGATTTTTTTAATATACAGCGACTGAATGCAATATTGAGATATTTTTATTATTTACACTTGTTATCTAAATATTTTACTGCAAACCCCTAAAACGAAAGCTCCTGCTTAACTTACTAAAAAATTTCATTTTATTAGTTTATTACTTAAAAGCATTACGGCTCAAATACATTAACTTTCAATTTTGTTCTGATGGTTTATGGTTATTATTTTGACTTCAAAGTAATCTCCGACATGGAAAATATATTGTTTTATGCCTCTTCTTAAAATGCAAAAATTTTATGAGTTTGCCCTTTCCAGCCTCCGCCGTATGCCGTTTTGACGAAATTGTTCGTTTACATGCAGCCAGTCGGTAATCCCAAAACAAAACCAAAGCAAAGATACATACATTGCATTTTATGATTTCCTGGTACCATAATTTGTTTGGCAGGTAATATTTGACAAAAAAAAATCCGTTTACAAAAGGTTCTTCTCTTTGTAAAATGTTTTGAATGCAACCTGCCTCAAGGTTTTGGTTCGCAGAACGATCCCCAAGTAAGGTCATGATAATTATTGTACCTTTCTGCAAACACATCAACTAGTTCTAATTCTAGTTTCTAGAAATTGTCTAGGTACCTTTATTATTATTCACTCAATGTCAGTTCTGTGGTTCAGTGGTCAATGTCGTTAGCTTCGGTTAAGGATATCACGAGCTCGAATCCCAGTACGGACAGTTTCATAAATTGATTTTTAAATGAAATTTTTTGATTGAAGGTATGAATGTTTGTAATGCGTAAAATTTTCTCCCATCCATCAAATCCTAAAAAAACATGGCGTAGAGCGAGCGATTAGGAAACTACTATTCCTGTCCTAGTTCTATGCCTCTATCCGTACTCTCATCTAAAAATAAGCGAGTTTGAGCTACTGAGCAACACGTAGTTCTTGTAAAAAAACTTCTATTGATATACCTGCATTAGAAGACTATATGCTCCACGTTGGGAGCGGACATGGAAAAAAATCGCAACTTCTTTCGTGATAAGGGGCCAAGATCTGTTGTGATTAACTCTTGAACTTCAAACTTTTTTCCGTTATAGGATCATGTTCTATAAAAATATGCTGAAACGGTGTTGTAAAAAAATAGGTCACAATATATCAACAGTGTTATACGAGGCCCATGTGTACTGCATTATTGCAGTGAAATAGGTACAGTGCTTATTTTGTCAAGAAATAATACCAAATTTTAATTCTAAGCTATTCGTAAATCGTAAGAATATACTGCTATTTTTGTTGAAAATCATCATATATGTAATTCTGCAGTAAATAAATAAAAATATGTATTTGAAGTTTTTTTTTAAAACAGAACACATGTTTTTAATGATCAGGACCGGTTTCACTCATCACGAGCATTAGCAACTGATAAAAATACAAACATAACAGGCCTATTTATAATAATGTAGTACAAATGAATTGTGTTCTATTTTTTCAAAAGACCAGTAATTGAATTTGTTTAGTTTTATGATTAAATTATGAATCCAATAATTTTAATTTAGCCTAATAATTGATGATAACAAAACTAAATAATATATATTATTTTATAAATGTACGACAAAATTAGGTTAGGTAACGTTACGGTTACGGATGTCTCGAGTTCAATTCCCGGTGCGGACGGTTGTCATAAATTGATCTTTCAATCGATTTATGGATTTTGGTTCGTAGTCTGAGTGTTTGTGACGTCTAAAATTCCCTCCCATCCATCCGATCCTCACGGGGCGTAGCGAAAGCGATTAGCTAAATAAAGATTCATTCTGTTTTCTTGCATTTTAAAATATTGTATTTTTTGATACACATCTATTCAGTTAAAACGAATCTTAGCAATACCATAGAAAAAGAAATTATCATTGCAATGATTAACGATAAAATATTCTTCGTTTTAAGCAGTTGGAGAGATTTTTTTATTTGAACAATAGTTTTTATTAGCAATTAAAATACAATGATACGATAAAGTAATCAAAAATAACTTATTTTATGGGCCGATTTCTCACAGTTTAAGGCTCGATACGTCTTAATTTTATGTTAAGAATGCCATAAAGTGATCGGGTCGCGGGTTTTGTTTGATACGACACGGCAGAGCTTTTGCCTTGTATCGAATAGAGACATAAAAAGCTCAATCGACGCGATAACCTGTAAAAGTTATGAACCCATAACCTGGCATTCAATAGCTGGTCAACTTTCTGGGCGCCTGATACATAAAAATAAAGCGGGTTGAATAATATATGTACATCGTTTCTTATCACTTTTATTTTAAGTTTTACAGCTTTCTAGATATCGTTTTTAAAATAGCGTGCAATGAGAACTTTTCTCACGGTTGATTTATTTTAAATAGTGATTATTCATTTATTCGTTGTCATATGTTTACAATTCATATCCACGATTCCTCAAAAAATGATCAGGAACATGAAGCTTAACATTGTCAATGGCGGTATCCTCATTTTGGTGGCAAGTTGAAAGAAATACATCATCATAGTACTGGCAGAAGTTGATAAGTGACATATTGACAGTTCTGAGTAAACAGCGAATGAAAATTTTAGCTTGTATGAAAAATTCTTTAGCCTCGGTATTTTATGTTACATAGATAATTTTTGTATCAAAATATAGATGGAAGTATACCAAGTTCGGGATCAATAGACAGGGATAGTTTTTTACCTAAAAATCTGCATTAATATACTGATAAAACAAATTAATGTGGTATATTTAATGTACCTACTGAGTTATTCCAAACAAAGAATTGATATGCATGTATCTCATTGTGCACTTACCAAGGATTAGTCAATTTTGTTACTTACCAACTTTTGCCAGTACGGAGACGATATAGTCAGACATATTTATTTTCGATCGTCTCTGTTAAATGTGAGCATGCCCAAGAGAAAGTCAGTTGGATAAAGCCACGGGTAGTAATTCATACGCCTTCAAATAGAGATACCATATATTACAAATATTGTATTCTAACCAAGATTGATTTTTTTATTGTAAGGTAAATGTAATGGTAGTTGACAATGTATCAGTAGTTGACATTTTTTCAATAAAAGTGCCCAAAATAAGAAACATCAACGAACGATTGCTCTAAATTGTAGAGTCCATACAAGTGAAACCATCTTATGTCTGATTGAGGAACTATCACCATATATGTCATTGGGGTGTTATAGTGGCCATTTGAAACCACCTTATGCAGTAAGTGTTTTATTTTGAATTTCGTGAGAGAATTTTTAAGGATATGCTACTTGATTCAACCAAGAGTGGTCTTCCAAGAAGCTCTGAGACAACCCTGATGAAAGGTTGTCATGAAACCCTCTGATTAAACATGGTCAATTACTGAATAAAAAAAGTGGTCAACTACTGGAACTTTCAATTTTTTAGATGGTTAACTACTGACATTTTAAGATGCTGTTTATAAATTTAACATAACTTTTTGTAACAACCCTTTATTTATTTTTGTCTTATGATATTGATTAAGACATTTGATCAAATAAGAATAGAGTTGATCTGTCATCATTTGGTCTCATGCTAAATGTTAATCCTTTTAATTATTGAATTTTTCTCTTAAGCGGTTAACTATTACTACGTTTATCTTACTTATGCTATTTTGAAATGAATGATTCTAAAAAATAATAGTTCATCGTAAACTAATAAGTACATATTATGATATACTATTTTAATAAACAGGTAATTCTACATAAGTGATTTAGTGCTGTTTATAATTTTCAAATCACTATAATGATCTCGTTTCTAGAAGATTTAAATTGGTCCAATTAATTTGAATACGGTAATAGTGGGTAATAATAATTTTATACCAAACGCCCACAACCTTGCGCTGAAATAAAAAAAGATATACCTCCTACGAGATTCTGTTCTCCTAATGTAAAACTGCTGTCAAATAGATTGATTTTTATCTTGATGATTGCTATTGCCACAGATTTTCATACGTTTTCAAGATAGCTTGACTCAAATATAGGTAAATGTATCGCTTTATTGATTCTGGTCCTTACTTTAGTTATGCTAGTGAGGAAATCGACTAATACACAGAAAAGAACTTAAATTACACTTTAAAACAAAATTTTATTCATGTAACTAAAATGTAAATTTAGTGATTTTTTATACCTTAGGGCACTTAAAAATGTTATGCATGTTTAAAAGTTTTCACAGGAATATCCGAGGAGAAATTCCTCATGACTTGGTTGCAAGCACAGTGTGCAGGATGTCAAATATCGATAACAATAAAAAAGAGTCTTTTGGAATTAAATTTCATTCGCTTTCCGTAGCACGCCGTAAGTAAAGTTATCAGAGACGCACCCAAGTCAGCATGACCAACGGGACCGAAGGATCCGACTGATATTCGTAAAGTCTTGAGCATTATTTCCCGTTCGTTGTTCATGCCTGGGCATTCCCGAAGAATTTGATCAGCATCCTGAATCATATTGCCGCATTTACAGAGAAACTGGAAGAGCTTGACAGCGAAGTGAACAAAGCCAATTATGTATTGGCTGGTTCATAAATCAAGAGTCGCATGTTGCCACCACGTTGCACTTCCAGGATTCCCTGTCATCAGCAGATCGCTTTACTTCTTTCTATGGCATGCATCTGAAAGTTTTTAAATACGTCGGAATCCTTCAAATTGGAATACGTGGTAAACAAGGCTGAGTCTGTTGAGGTATCCGCAGGATAAACTATCACATATATGCTAATAATGTGCGAAACTCATTTTTTATTAAATCAGTTTATCACTACAAATCATTAAGGACAAAGTATGGTTTGGCAGAAGCAGTACTACGTTGTTTAGGATTAATAAAGGCTGAACTTCATAAGTCAGTGAGCAAGAAGGACTGTAATAGTACGATTCCAAAACTGCTGCTTGACGTGATTAAGCGGTGGGGACGAAAGCTGGTGATGATGACGTTTGACGACAGGTATCACGATGGGACTGTTGTTGTGTCGTGGACGGTGGTTGATACAGAATTCCTTTTAGTTGTCATCTGCTTGTCTATTTATATTGTATTTTGGAATGCAGTTTTAACACACATTGATGGTCGTTGACCTCTCACGCGGTGTCAGCAGAATGACGAATATCAGTCAAATATTATTGCAAGCATTCCGTAATCTGCAACGTCGTGTCTTGTTATAGGTATATTGTTTGCCAATAAATAATGCTTACTGATAAACATAATGTTTCAATGCGGGTGAGTATTCATATTTCGAAACCTACAGCGTCAGGTCTTGCCATAGGACTAATCAGAGTTCTGACAATCTTTTGTCAGACCGAGTCTTGTGTGAAGTCGCTCAATGCTATTGTGATACGGGATACTTCCAGCAAGGGATGTAAATCGGTAACAGGCCGCGACGCGTACAACGTAAGAAGATAGATCTGACAATGTCATGATGACGAAATTTGCAGTAATAATTCTTGACGAGCAAAAGATATCGATACTGTTAAAGTAAAAATTCATTTTTATTGACCATTTGATAAAAAAGTGTGTTTAATGATACATGTCACTATTTCGATTAAAAAATCACAGATAAATAAGCGTACATAAATGCCACAGGTACGCTCCCATGATGTAATGAGACTTGAACCCGGACACGACAACCCTGTTTAGAACCGATGTCATTTAACGATATGCAAAGTTCAATTGAAATAATTGACGACACGTTGAGAGTGTTGACTGGCCGGTGGAAATGATTACCATAAATATTTGGTGCACGCAGTTTGGTCATCGGGACGGACAGTTCATGAAACTCCATAAGCACCTATATCAAACCATTTACGTAGTAATGTCTTGAGCAAATTCATTAACGTCTTGAAACCCGATGATTGAACTTCTTAGCTAATGTAAACGTTGCTTTTACTATCATCTGTTAATAGGATTTCTAACAATTGTCGATTTCTAGATTTCTCTTCATAGGAAAGGATATTTGTCATGAATAAAATTCTCTCCTACCCATCCGATCCTGAAAGGGAGGCGCAACAGGAGTGATTAACTAACCCTATATTTCTATCCGTACTATTTTTGAAAAAGGGACATAGATAACCATGTCCGTTCTTAATGTGGAGCATTACGGCCTCTTAATGTAAGTATATCAATAGAATTTAAGACATCGACTGAGGGTGCTTGATGAAATTTCAATATCAAATTTGAATTATTGAGATTTTGTACACTTCCATGTATTTTATTCGTGCGCTCGAATGCCTGAAGATGCCGAAAGGCGAAACCCGGGTCGTTAGTGACAAAATACATGGAAGTGTACAAAATCTCAATAATTCAAATTTGATATCAATAAATTTTCTCTACGAGAAGTGCTTGTTACTAAGCTGCTCAATCTGTTTTTTTCGAAGAGAGTAGGAATAGAATGATGGGACTAGTGGTAAGCTGATTTCTTTCGCTACGCCCCTATTTCAGCATCTGATGAATGGAAGGGAATTCTAGATATTACAAACATTCATACCTTCGAACAGAAATCCTTAAATCGATTGAAAAATCAATTTATGAATCGGTGTTTTTGAACCCTTATCATCCCTAACCGATACCAACGACGTTGACCATATAATAAATGTAATGAACAAGTTCTTATTTGATTTTGGAGAAAATTAATGCCGTTATTATTGAGTATATAATATTTTAATAACCTTTTTTATTCCGGTACAGAAGTGTTAATGAAACCAGACGCGTTGACCGACGATTCTGAACGACCCCTGAATACTAACCGCACGAAAATGGAAGGTGGAAGATGACCAAACTTTAAAAAATCAACGGCATCATTAGAATACTAAGTGACCCAAGTCTACGAATTGTCCAGAGAAAAAAAGTTTCTTCTATACGCAATGGCGTTTGATCAGTGAAGTAATTAAATTGTCAAATTTGAATGCAAGAAACTATTGCAAGTGTTTACTAGGGCTTCCAATCCCGGGATTCTGGTCAATTGTTCAATTCCGTTATCCCGGGATTTCGAGATTCACTGTTAATTCTAAAAAATTATTTATTTATCAAATCAAAACTTTCTGATCAACTTCAACGTGTACTTCAATTTTTTCATGTAATTACGTAGTTTTTTATAATACTTATATAAAAATATAAATGTTTGTATTGTGATCTCCCTCCTTCTCATATTTCATAAAAACCATTCTTAACCCATTTGAAATGGAGGAAAAATTAGGACTGCTTCTTAAATGAACGGAGGACGATTTGTTGAAATCGAATCGAAGGGCATGTCTTCTTTTTAGAAACCATCCGGTAAAACCTACCTTAATAACGCAATAAAAAAAAAACTATTTTGATCAAAATTTTTTTTTAGATGACTGATTTAAAATCAATGAAAGAAACTATTCCAATACCTAAAAAAATATTGACAATTGAGTAATAAGCAGTTTTCGTTGCAAAATGTTATTTTAACCGATGTTATTTTGACCGCTGAAAATATATTAGATCACTGATAAGCAATTTTATTATTCAATTATCTGGATAGTTAACACAAAAAAACAGTTACCTATACTAGAAATGAATAAAAGTTTCTCCAAAACACCTTTGGTTATTAATACTTTTATTATTATTTATCAGAGTTTCTCAAAGAATTTTTGCCATTATACCGAGAGTAGAATTTGAGATTTATTACAACCAGTATTTAGGAAGCACAAGAATTCCTTTTTCGATCACACAATATTACATTGAATAATCACTAAGTTCGAAATTCGAAAAACGTAATTATAAAATTTCTCAATAATTTAAATTTTGAGCAACACAGTGTCATTTCCAAATAATAATTATATCAAAAATATTTATACGAGCTGCAATATCACATCGGGAGCGGATATGGCTTGAAAAATAACTACTAAATGTAAATAAAATATAATTCTTCGAAATTGTATGGTATATATACTTAGTAATAATAATTACTATTTGTATATGGACAACAAACTCCAAATACATTCATATTTATGACAAAGCATCCCGTCTCGCTTATTTGTATGCAAAGAATGTGACACAACGATGACTGACGTACCATCAACAATGCGTGAAAAGTCACCAAAAAACGCAGCTTACCTCAGAGAATCAATCAGTTATCTCCTTCGGTTGTATGTAAATCAGAAAGAGACATTATTACGTGTGTGTCTTTTTGCGAGTATTTTGATTGCGGTGTTATTGTTGTGTATGGATTTAACCGGTGACAAACAAAGGTTAGACCGAGTCGAGGCCTTTGAACTCGTGTGACAGAGGTCGCCGATCAAAGACCGATTTTTAACACTTTGGCCTCAAAAACAAAATTGTATTCAACATTATAACGAATATTACAAACAAAGCGTTTACTTTGCAACACACTGTCGCTGATTTTTTATTTTTATAATTAGATGTGTATTAAAAATAGCATTATAATATATATTTTACTTTTCACGGTGTTCTCATGTACATGACAATGACAAATCATCTACTTGATTTTATACGTTCAAATTTGTAACATCTATTGGATAAATATTAATTAAAAATACAATTTGAGACTTGCTCTAATGTCAGCTGTCAATAACTATTCGAAAACAATCTTTTGAAAATAGAACAAGGCAGTGGACACCATAGATATAGCGAAGAGTCTATGACATAAACAATCCATACAGTAGGGAAATTATATTGACTATACTTGATGCATTTCATAAAGAAGAATATTAAATTTTAATCTACGAAGTTTGCTTTTCTACTTTTAAAAAAAAACTCGAATTCTTGAAGATGCAGTGGGTCAATAGTGAATTATGTGTAAACGTACAAAATTTGAACAGTTCAAATTTAATATTTAAGTCAAATTTCGATTTTTTGGAGTTGTCTGAACGATCGCTGTTCAAACGTTTACCTTAAATATTCTACTATGTTACATGTGGTTACTTTCTTCTGTAAGTCGTCGAAATATATCATATATTTTATTGCCTAAAAGTGGTTTCGGTAAGCTTTAAAATATTTTAAAAATTATCACATCTTCGATCAATAAATATACGTAGCCTGCGACGGGTCAATTTTATTTTCGGTTATTTAAGTACCAAGTGACTTTTTCTGACAGATAATAATAGCCTTGCCGGCAATTAATTGATTTCATGTTTTTTTTCTTCATAAGTTATGTACAAATGGCAACTGGTTAAAACTTTAGACACTTAATTTTCTTGTAAACTAATTTAAAGAAATATTTACGAAAACACATTATTCAATTAATCCGTCTGGTAAATATCTCAAAATAATATTTTGTTTACCAAAGATTGATTGGTTGAAGACACATTTAAAAGACTAAACTTTTGAAAATATTAATTTATTTATGAAACATATCCGTTGTTTATAATGAAACCTGCAATATGATAACTAGAAATGTGAAATGAGTCACTTAGTCGCGAATCAAAACTTTGAGTGAATTACTTTTCTCCTACCCGATTTCACTGACTCTTACGTTCTTTTAGTATCACTGCATAACGAAAAGAAATGACTCAGAAATAATATAAAATTATAATTGATAACTTATTTATTACAGTGGCTGTGTTACTAAATGTGACATGTGTTTGCCTCTTTAAGAAGCATCTTCAGACTGAACCTGTAACATTGAGAAACACAGGTAGTATAATAACTATGTTATAAATTTTAATTTTATATTAAAAATGAATTTCCACAAAGTTACCGCCTAATCTATCGAGAAGATTCTACGCTAATCATTTGTTTTTCACTGTGCCTACCATTGACTTATCAATGTAAGAGTGGGAAAACTAGTCATTCTTGATAATTCTAATATTTCCGCAGAGGCGAGTAAAAGTAATCAGCTGACCACTAGTCCTATCCTTATATTCCTACATTCTCCGATTAAAGAAACGAGGTTGAGCAACTCAACAAAAATATGGCTTAAAAAACTTACCTAAGTTAATAAACAAGGTTCTGGGGATGGCGTGAAGACAAAATATCTATCAACCAAATCATGTAATTCTTGTGGAGCTAAATACTTTGATATTTTTTCCTTTATTATTATAACAATCTTTAAAATTCTTTTAGATGGAATTAAAAAGAATGTTAGGTTCAGCCGGAAGTCTATGATATTAATCGAAGCTTTTTTTGATAAGCTTCGACTGCATTCCGGTGCGTTTTATACCGTGTAAGTAGCCACATTAGGAATTTAAGACATAATCAAAACCAATATAAATAAAAAGACTTAATGTATTCATCAGTCGCCGTTCTTGTTTGGAGGAATTTCGGACACAAATCAATCTCATGCTTAGTACACTATTAACTATCCGAATAAATTGTAAGTAAAATAAACTATCTAATGTATAATAGCAGGTGAAGGTATGAAATTTTCTCATGACCTAAGCGTCCGCAGTATATATATACAACACGCACAGTTCCGACGAAACGCAAATGCTGAGGCAAACAACAATCAGTCCGTTAGTATGGAAACTAAAGAACAGCGACTTTAGACATTCAGTATTTCAATTCCAATACCATCATCTATGACGGGTGTTCCCCCTAGTAATCAAGATTTAATATAATATTAAAATTGAATACTTACGTTACTAAATATGACAAGTGTTTTTCTCTTTAAGAAGTATCTTCAGACTTACTACATCGCAAGTTTATTTATTTATAAGGTAAACAATGATTCTAATTCTCAACTTTTTAAGTTGAGAATTAGATCAGGTCTGCCAAAAAAGCTATCACAATATATTATAATTTTTACGAAACTTAATAATTTTCTGTCGGGGTCCGTAGTGCAGTGTGGTTAACGTCGTTGGCGACGGTTACTGATGTCTTGGGTTCAAGTCCCGGTGCGGTGGTTTCATGAATTGATTTTTCAATCGATTAATGGATTTCTGTTCGTAGTCATGAATGTGTGTCATGTGCTTCACACCTATCCGATCCTAAAAACAGGGCATAATGATAGAGATTAGTTAACCACTAATCCTGTCCTGGCTCTATCATTCTGTCCCTACTAGCTTCTAAAGAGAGAGGTTGAGCAACTGAGTAACAAGCATATCTCGTGGAAAAAATTATGTTGAGATACCTCCATTAGGAGGCCATATGCTCCACACTAAGAGCGAACATGGTAAAAAATCTTTTCTTTTACTTTATTATAATAGAATTTTATATATTATAAGTAAATGCTAGTTTAATCAAAAAATTTTACTCATGATGGAAATGTAAAATTTTAAAGAAAAAGAATTTAAAAAAACTGATTGGATGAGCAAGATAGGCACTAAAGCACTCAATGTGTAAGAAATAAGCTGGTACATTTTTTGTTTGTTTCGAACGAATCAATTTGAACGTGACGTGACCTTTATAGGCGACCGTGTCAGGTTTTGTTTTCTTTTCCGATCATAAATATTTAAATTGAAGCCGGCCCAAGTGGAAAATGTCAAACCACCTTTGCCTTATCGAGAGCACTAAGGATCAACGCTGTAGACATAGCTTTATAATACACACGCGAATTGAGCAAGGCCTGTTTTATAATTACTCAGTATTAAATACGTTCGTTTTTAGGACTTCCAATCCAGGGATTCCGGCTAATTAGTCAATCCCGGATTTCGGGATTCCATTTAAATATTAAAAATTAATCCAATTTTCAATTTCTCATATTTCGTAACTGCCTTACATAAGAATAAAAAATAGTTTTTGCAGTCAATTCATGGTGGAAAGGCATTATATTTTAAAAACAAAACACAATTTTTATTCTACTACTTTCACTTTTTATAATGATCAGCACCGGTTTTACTAATCGTGAGCATTATCAACTGACTTTATTTAAACCAAGGCCAACTATGAGGCATTCGATAAATTTACAAAATTGTATGGGAATCGGGATATTCTTGATTCCTTCTCAGATCATACGCAGAGTAAATGAATCTCTCAGTATGCGGATACACAGGACACTTGATATCATTTAAAACTAAGTGGCTGAGTAAGTTTCTTTGTTTTCTCAATCACAATAGTGCATGATTAATACATCAGTCCCGTGAAGTTATGTATCGAGCCAAGAACATTACGAGTAAATTCGTTTCTATACTTGGTTGTTATTGCGTTATGGAAGACCGCCGTGAAACAACGGCTTTATAGACATTTCGGGCGGAGGTGGGTCAAATAAAAACTCCGTTACCGATTCGTTTTAAAAACACGGTTTTCTATTGCCAAATGATATAAACAGTGGATAGTGCTGGACACACATTTTTTTATTTGTCTTTTATTGATAATTTTTATCTGATGAAAACCGAAAATAGAAATTAAGATTGTCAGTTAAGAATGAATTACCTGCTTAAAATCGCAACGAGTTATCTTTGGAAAGTAGGAAATTCATTTACCAGTCATTGTGGATCTGGAAAATAGGGTATCAGTGACATTATTGATTTCACGTTTAAAGAAAATGGGAAATAATAAAACGTAGCCACTTTGATGCAGGGGCACCGCAAAGCGAAATGTTTGTAAACCATCGCGATAGATATAGATATTATTCATTCCAAATCATGTCGAATTTATATTTGCATTTTAATCAAGGTGAAATATATACATAATAAATGCATTTAAAAATATGTGAAACTAGTCTGGTGATTATAAAAAAATATTAGTTCTGCCATAAAATACATTTAGTAAAATGTAATGTTCAACAATGTTTTTTTCATCAAATAGGCGATTTATTATTTCATATGCTGAAATATTAATGGCCCATGAGTATTATTTCAATGGTATCACATGTAGTAAAAACATGAAAGAAAAAAAAGTAGTGGTCATATATTATTAATTTATCATATGGCAAGAGATAATCGGCAACCCTATCACATGACCACACAATGCCTTGCATATAAGCCACTGTGATAAATATAGCGGGAGGAAATATTCTTTTCAAACGACAGATAAAACAAACTGTGGCAATATCGACACTCCTTACGTGTAATCCCGTATCTGCAAACTTGACATTTTACAGGAGAGCGTCTCAAAGGTTGGGACAGTGCTATTATTTTAAATCTTGTTTCTTATTTTATACAAAGTTTTGCTCAAAAGTGTACAGTTTTTTAAATAGTACAATTACGACATTGAACTTCGGATTTTAGGTAAAGACTTTCGTATAAGTGACTAGTTACGTGTTTAGACGTAAGGAATGTCGACATATAAACTCGTGGTGAAAATATAAACAATTTTAAACAAAACGCAGTATGGTTTGATTGTTTATATGGCAATCTCGTTAAACAATATTAATTTATTTTAAAAATAAAACACAATTTGTTTGTAATACTTATACATGTCTATAATGATCAGGACGCGATCATTATCAACTTTTATCAGTATCATCGTCAGTTGATAATGCTCGTGATGAGCGAAACCGTTTCTGATAATTGTAAACGTGTGTAAAAGTAGAACAAACGAGTTTTATCTTAGTAATATAATGCCATTGCACCAAGAACTGACAGTGAAAAACGATATTAATTCATATAATTTAAGATATAATTTAAGACATCGACTGAAGGTGCTTGATGGAATTTCAATATCAAATTTGAATTATTGAGATTTTGTACACTTCCATGCATTTTGTCACTAACGACCCGGGTTTCGCCTTTCGGCATCTTCAGGCATTCGAGCACACGAATGGACTCGAACTGACAGACAGTAAACAGTCTCTAACGTGTATATATAGAGATACAAATGCGACAAATATTATTTACGAGATAAAATATTATAAGTCTAGGATCCACACTGATACCTGAGATAAAATTTCGAGAATCGACTTAATCCTTATTTTGTAAACATCGCATTAACAGAGTGGCGAATTGCCCCATTCCAACTAATATTAGAATTACCAGTGATTTTACAATAATAGCATTGTGGGTTTCGACCACCTCTATAATTGTCAAATATCATTTATATTTAAAGGTTCTCAATCTTTACATAAAATGCTTGAAAATGAGATAATGAATGTCTACCATACCAGTGTAATCAGCGGTGTACCCACCGACACATCTACAGACATTACTGGACCTATCCTACTACACTGCAGCGTTAAGCACTTTCAAATGATTAACTGGAGTATATTAGGAGCAGTTACCCACAGATTACTAACTATGCAATTTTTTTTTTTTTTTAATTCTTTGTCCCGCGTTTTATCAATCAATGTTTACAGACCATACATTTGCGACCTGACCTTTGAGTAGATCTTATTTATATGCGGCATTTAAAAAATGTTGCGGGCAGAAAGAGGGCGTGGGAGGAAAATTATTCTGAGACACTTTGTGTTTGACAAACTGTGGTGCCAAATTAAAACCAATCACGATATACAATCAAATTTATGTTTTATTTTCACTTTTTTGATTGCTCGCGTTGAGTGTTACTTGTTGCTTGTTTCCTACCTCCATTAGAAGGCCATATGCTCCACATTGGGAGTGGATATGATTATTGAATAAACAGAATTATTGTAAACTTACCAAGAGGTAAATGACTTATGTTTATACAACCAAATATTTTTTAGGTTGGGCGCGAGTAAAAACTTAAATAACTGTTAATATATGAATAGTTTAAAAATACCATCTTTAAATGGAAATACATATTTGATTATTTCACAGTATTTTCATTCAGTTTTACAAACATATTTTATTTAAATAATTAATTAATAACACCACGTAAGCTCCTTTTTCAAAAACACAATTAGTACGCTCAATAATTTAATTATAAAAAAACAGTATGATTTTTTAATACGTAAAATAACATAATATTGTATATTTCTTCTAAATAGTAAATATATAGCAAAGCTAAAATAAGTTTATGCATAGTTCTGACGATGGTGTGAAGCCGACTATCTAGTAAAAAATTTTAGAAGCTAAATACTTTGTAATTTTACCCTATTATAATGGAATTCTATTAAGTAAATTCCAATTCAACTAGTATATTTAATCACTGTTGATGCAAAATGCTTTATAAAAACGTCAGTTTTGGTCATCAAGCACGGTTGAAATATTGAAAATGATCCTTGAACTTTCGTTTGAGCAAAAATCGCCTACTCAATGTAGCCATAAATAAGAGTTTTAAACACAGCAATAATCTATTTGCTGTTCACCTTTTCGTTTAATGAAAAATGTCATAAATTAAGATAGTAACATGTGACCTTTCCTAAACAGTGCAAGGTGACATTGTTAATATGCGCATGGGACTATTTCACGTGGGATATTCAAAAATACATACAACACAGCGGTGAGTAATTATCACGAAAAATCTGAAGTATATATCTGTACCTGAGAGGCTTAAAGTCCTATTTCCGTTTTAACAATATTACAGGAGGAACGAAAGCGTGTTTGTAAAGCGATTTTTATTGTATACCAATTGGCATAGTTGTTCTGTTTTTATTTTCGTTCTTTTGCAGTTGATAAATAAGGGGCATGGAGAGTTTCATTTACATATGAAATCATGACTTTTTTAAGATTTTATGAACAGAGGATTGTTTACCCCGTAAAAGCAGTGTGAAATAGGACTAGTTTTGGATAGGGGTTCAGTAACTAGTCCACATTCGCCAAAGTGTTATTTAACCATAGCTACAGATCTTGAAAATTACAAAATAATGTGACATTTATGACTAAATTTTGCTGTATTCGGACAGAAGACTATTAGCCTCTAAGGTAAAGATAAATCGACCATAATAAGTTGTCAAGGCCCGTGGTGCAGTTTTTAACGTCGTTGGCTACGGTTACAGATGCATCGGGTTCAGCTCTCGTTACAGATAATTCCATAGATTGATTTTTTTAGTCGATTTATTGATTTCTGTGCGTAGACATGGATGTTTGTGATGTCTAAATATCCCTTCCGTCCCACCCGATCGTTCTCTATCCTTCTATCCCTACTCTCTGTGAATAAGGGAGGTTGAGCAACTAAGTAAAAAACAATTCTCGTAGAAAACTTCTAATACAGGTACCTTGTTATAATTATTAACCCTCAATTTTATATAAATAGCCTTGTTAAGATTTATATTTTATCACTTGACAATGCTTGCAATGAGCAAAACCGGTTTTGATTATATATATAAATGTCGAAGTCGTTCAAAACAAATTATGTTATATTTTTGAAAAATAATGCCTTTCCTCCAAGAATTTCACAGTTAACACATTAGAAGTGATTATCTGAAAAGAGTTGTCGTTAATTGCCTTCTATTGAAATTCTCCAAAGTTCACATGTTTCACGGAGAGTGGGCATTATTAAAAAGATTGTGATGTTAATCTTATTTACACTCCAAAAAATGAAGATATTGATAAAATATCTGGTCAAATATTGATCTGTAGCTTGTTAGGAATACAAAAAAATGTGTGGTTATATATGACGCATGCTAATATTATTTTAATGGTGATGAATTCCGAGATTTCCTCTGCGAGCTGTCACAATAACCTTTTCGAGAGCATAGTTGGATGATGAGTGTGATTTGGGACCGGGAGGTCACAAGGTCAGATGGTGGGCGATGTGGAGTTATTGTGATGAGGCGACCCACAGCATAAAGTCAGGCTGGAGTCACATCATTCGTGAGACTTCAAGAAGTTTCGAAGCCAAAAATAATCAAGATGACATCAAAAAAGTTTGAAGTATCTTTGCAAAAACATCACATCAGTTGATAATACTTTACTTTTTGACATTTACTTGGTAGAACTCCGTTATAATATGGTAAAGATAACAAAGTAATCAGTTATCTAAGAATTTTATCAGTTTTTTGAAAGTTATCTCAGCTTCGCGCCATCGTCAGAACTATGTTTAAGTTCAATTAAATTTATCTATTTATTTTTTATTTAAAAATAATATCTGGCTTTACAGCTGACATCCAATGTGCGAAATATGTTGAAAATTGGAAAATCATACGAGATAAACTCGATGAGAATTTTGATAATTCACTCATGTTCAATATCACAAATTTTAATTGAAAAAATTATATTTGATATTGACCTTACTAGGGCTTGAATAAGACTGGACCGGGACCCACCTGATCGCTAGGGCAAAGCTCTTACCGATAGACTACATAGGCTGAATTGTAATAAGTCTTTTGCGATATTTTATAACGGCAATCATTACCGTTTTATACTTTTGTGAGCTATGTACTACGTTTTGTTTTGTCAATTTACCATCGCAATTAAAAAAGTAAAGACAAAATGGAAATTTCAGAAAAGGACAGGTCACTGAAATATTCAAGTCGGTCCAACCAGTTGTTGGGCAAACTACATAGCTTTTAACAAATCTGCTTCGTCTTACGGAGAATGACTAAATATTTAGTCTTAACATTTTCGGAGTTTTACAAAGGTATTTTCAGCACACTCAAGTGCAAGTTGCCAAGTCTTCTCAAGAAGAAAATTCCTCCGAAGCAATCCGTGATAACGTTTTACGTGTTGAGGCCACGAAAAAGTCTACTAAATGTCGTGATGTTAAGTGTAAGGCCATGATGGATGGTAGTGGCAATAATTTTTTAAAACATTTTTACAATACCCGCTCCCAATGTGGATTCGTAATGAAGGTATCTCAACCAAGTTTTTCTACGAAAACTGCTTGTTACTCAGTTTCTCAACCTCTTTTTTTCGAAGAGAGTAGGGATAAAAGAATAGGACTAGGACAGGACTAGTGGTTAGGTAATCGCTCTCTTTAGCAACATTTTTAGGATCGGATGTGTGAGAATTTTATACATCACAAACATCCATGCCTACAAACAGAAATTGATTGAAAAATCAATTTATAAAACTCTCCGTACCGGGATTTGAACTCGAGACATCCGTGACATGTGCGATAATGACTTTATAACTGACGTGACTGATGATCTTTTATCAACAGAATCGTGAAGTTTTCTGTAATCAGGTTTCAAAATTTGGCAGCTGTAAGACTAACCTACAACACTTCTAGTCTTATTGTCGACATCTGTAGCAAATACAAGTGCAAGAATTCTGCCATGGCGATGTTTCGCAAATAAAATTTCGGTTTTCCCGCTCCGCCCTGCTATTGTTAAGACAATAAACAATGCGAATCCTGAACAGCCTCTCGATTCACCGTTCACCTTTAAACGCCTTTGCGTTTTGATGGACCGGCGCAAAAAGTTGACGCGACTACATATTATCTCCAGGCAAAGCGACAATCGATACACAGCATCGCCAATAGGGACAAGATAATACATACATTATATCAAACAAAAAAATTGCATACATTTTGATTTACAAACTATTGTGGGATAGCAAGAATTGGTACTAGCTCCGTTCTACTAAATCATTGACTTGAATCTCTGGTGCCTCATGCTAGAAGTGCCTATGTCAGATTTTGACCAATTTGACTTAATTATTAGAAAGTATAATTTAAGACATCGACTGAGGGTGCTTGATGGAATTTCAATATCAAATTTGGATTATTGAGATTTTGTACACTTCCATGTATTTTGTCACTAACGACCCGAGTTTCGCCTTTCGGCATCTTCAGGCATTCGAGCACACGAATGGACTCGAACTGACAGACAGTGAACAGTGTCTAACGTTTATATAGAATATACAAATACGACAAATATTATTTACGAGGTAAGATATTATACGTCTGAGAGCCACACTGATACCTGAGTTAAAATTTCGAGAATTGCTTTAATCCTTATTTTGTAAACACCACATTTACAGAGTGGCGAATTGTCGCTTTCCAACTTCTTATGGAATTACCAGTGATTTTACAATTATAATAGCATTGTGGGTTTCGACGGGATGCAATTCGACGAAAGGGTAAATATATACAATCATTCCACGTTTAGTGACATCTGTTGTTGGTGTTTCAACGTATAGGATATAATAACGGAGAATTAGGAAGGTTCAGCTGCTCATTCAGAATTGACAAGAAATTTAACTGGGCTCTATTGATTTTCAAAATTTCTTGATAAAATAATTTATGTTGCATAAAAACGTAATCGTAGTGCAGTGGTCAACATCGTTGGCTTCGGTTGCGGATCTCACGGGTTCAAATACGGTACGGAACGATTTTTCAATCGATGTATAGGTTCCTGTCCGTAGGATGTTTGTGATGTTTAGAATCATCTCCCAACCATAGACCTCCTAAAACTTAATGTAGAGCGAGAGTGATTAGATAACCACTAGTCTTGTCCTAGCCCTGTTCTTGTATTCATCGCACTCCCTCCCACTCTCTTCGCAAAACATAGGTGACTAGCAGTTCTCGCAGAAAAACTTCTGTTGAGATACCTCCATTAGCAGTCTATATGCTCCACATTGGGACCGGACATAGTTAAAAAAACCTACTCTATCACCGACCAGAATATAAGGTGGTCAATGTTTTTAAAAATATATAAGAAATTTCTACGATACTTCTATTTACCAAAAAGTTTAAATATTTTCCCTTTAATAGTTCCCTAAAAGAGTACTACCCAGCCAAATTTCTTTTAGGAATGCTAAGTGAAGCTCGAAGATCGTTTTCGATTCTAAAGCATTTTTCTCTTCTTCTTCGGGGACGAGTTTATAATCCTGAAATTCTGATGACTATTAACTTACATGCTCTCAATTGTTATTTACGTGGCCGCAACCATATCAAGACAATTTTTATTACTTTTAAGGTGTTAACTGTCAATTCTTGGTGGAAAGACATTATATTTTAAAAAATAAAACACAATTTGTTTGTACTACTTCCACATATTTATAATGATCAGGATCAGTTGATAATGCTCGTGATGAGCGAAACCGGTCCTGATCATTATAAATATGTAAAAGTAGTACAAACAAATTGTGTTTTATTTTTTAAAATACAATTTTTATTCTTAAAACTTGTTCTTCGCGTTCGTCATTCTAGTCATTAGTTGCAAGAGTCGTTCGGATGATCAATACACTGCCTAGGGAGATGGATATTTTCAGCACTAACCTCCGGGTATTGTTCACCAAATATTTGTTCCTTGTAAATTAATAATGTCTTGTTTTTTTTTGTATTTAATAATTAAAAAAAAAATGTTTTTATCTTCATTATTGTTTTTATTAGTATTATTGTTTTCAATGATTATTCTTATTGTTACTGCTGTTATGTTTGTGTTATGCATGGCACATTGACGTCAGCTGTAATGTCATATATTTGAATTTTTTAAATTTACAATAAATAAATAATAAACGAAAAGTATTATGGAATATATATGGATGCAAATCAAAAGGTGTTTAATCATATTTGCTTATTCACCGCGAACATTATCAACTTTCCCAAACCATCGACAAAAACGACAAATCAGTGTGGCAGAAACAATCACCGCAATAAAAATAAATTTGAAAAAAAAGTTGTTTCCGCAGATAAATCTGGAATATTGACATCGCGAGTCATATTAATAAATAATCATACAAAACACAAACACGGCTTGTGTTCAAACAAACAACACAATCTCCAATCTACGAAGTTGTTGCGCGTAGAATTAAGTCACAAGTCTATCAATTAATAATTATCTTGAGCGTTCGTTCTATTTGGTTACAGTAACAAGAATTCAAATACCCGTGCGGTTTTTTTAACCATGTCCGCTCCCAATGTGAAGCATATTGTCACAGTACTGGCAGAAGTTGGTAAGCTACATATTGACAGTTCTAAGTAAACAGCAAATAGAAATTTTACCTCGTAGGATAAATAAAGTCTTTCCAATTTATAAAACTGCCCGTTCTGGGATGTCCCCGAGCGGTTAATTTCGCAAACTGATTTTTAAATCATTGTGAAAATGAATACTAATCATCGTTTACCTTAAAAATAAATAAACTTAAAAGATAAAGTTAGTCTGTAGACGCTTCTCAAAGAAGCGAAACACGTGTTACATCTAGTAACACAGCCAGTCCAATAATAAAGTTATCATCTGTAATTTTATATCATAAATAAATTTCCATATTACCAAAAACTAATTTATGCAATTCAAGCCCGAATATCTACAATCGAAGAAACCAACTTCACTGTAGGCCAAGCTAAGCTGTTCTAGCTACGATTAATCAAACCGTCAAATAAAATTAAAAAACAATATATTCATTATTCTGTAGAAATCCAAAAATAAATGTATTTTAACTAGACAAAAATCATGTAATAATTTTGATGAGCATCATTTAGGTATCAACCCATCATATTTCTGTGGAGAATGAATCAAAACGGTTGGCAATCCAGACGAGATGTCAATATTAGAACAGAAGCATAGACACAGGTAGAAAGCGCACTACCTTACACACGGACGGAAGACAATACTTTTTACTGGCCGTTGGCCTGCGGTAGATCGACGGCCACTCTATTATTAAATTAAATCTCTGTTAAAATACAAGTTAGGAACATGACTTCTAAAGTTCGATGGCGTGAGGCTTAAATATTTATGAACTATATCACATATTTACTGTGAAATTAAATATGTTACTATTTTTACTTTAAAAATCCATCAAAAATAAAACTATTTTAGATTAAAAAAAAATCTCGTTACATTCGGGCTAATACGTTGCATTGAATATAGTAAGCAAAACAGTTATCTCAGATGATAAAATATGTATCGTGCAATATTTGATACAGTAAACTCTGTTCTCCTTGTAAGATAAAACCCATAAAACAGCGGACGTATTCTCAACCGAGTTAACCTTTAGCGTTTGGCATACACACACAACGTAAGCCTCGTAGCCCCAATAGCCCCGGGTTATGATAGTCTCTAATAGTCCACAGCCGGCAATTAACCACGTTATCCCATCAATTTATTAAACACTTCCTCTCCTACTAATGTATATATTATTAAGAATCGAATCGCTTTCCCACGGACAAACATGGATGACGCGCTATTTTTTAAATCAGTGGTTTCCAAAGTGGTTCTTACGAACCCCCAGGGGTCCTTGTAAACGTTGAGGGGGACTGTAACAAATTAAAAATAATAGAATAAAATAACAAAGTATTTAGTTCTACAAAATTTTTATCAGGCAGTTGTAATTACGCATAATCAGTAAAATTTCAATACCCTTATTTTAACGACTAATTAATAACACCACGTAAGCACCTTTTCTAAAAACACAATTAGTACCTTGAATGATGTAATTTTAAAATAAACAGTATAATGTTTGAATACGTGAGATGACATGATATCGTCTATCTCTTCTAAAGAGTTTATATAGCTAAGCAAAAATAAGTTTAAGTATAGTTCGGACGATGGCGTAAAGCCGAAATAGCTATCAACTGCCTGATAAAAATGTTGTTGTACTAAACACTTTGTTATTTTATCCTATTATAATGGAGTTCTACCAAGTAAATGCCAATTCAATCAATAAATTAAAAATAATTTGGGTGTGCGTCAACAACATCGGGGTGTCCGCGAAATGTTTAATATAAAAAAATGTTTGTTGAATAATCCACAAATGAAGAACAAGGATACCACATATTCTGGTTACAAAACCATATACAAATTGTATATCCTCCATTACGGGTCACTGTAAGAGGCTGTTGATTGCTTTCCTGTATTCCTATATTAAGTAAAACGTGGATTTAGTGCAGTTATGAATGTCATCACGAAAAAAAGAAACCAACTGGAAATTAGTGCTCGTGGAGACTAAGGAATGTTACTCGCAAACATAGAGCCGAACATAAATAATCTCATATCATCCCAACAGGTTCACCCTTTTCATTGAAAAAATAATAATGTTTATTTTTTAATGTGTTAACTGTCAATTCTTGGTGAAAATACATTATATTTTAAAAAATAAAACACAATTTTTTTGTACTATTTCCACATGTTTATAATGATCAGGACCGGTTTCACTCATCGCAAGCATTAGTATAAACAAATTGTGTTTTATTTTTTTAAAAAAAATGTTTTTTTTTATTTTAAAATAAATGTTATAATTTCAATAAATAATAGTTTAAATACGAAAAAGCATTATTTATATTTCGTTTTTACATCACCATTTTTCTATTATGCAGTTATGTAGAGTTATTTCACTTGGAGGTGCACGTTAAGGTTTTTGCTTTAAAAAGGGGTTCACTAGCATAATAAACTTGGGAAACACTGTTTTTAATGATCATACCCGTTGATATACTTTCAAAATTCTGAGCATAATTTAGTGTAAAAACATTAAATTTAATATGTATCACATTCTGTTGGTTTGCTTTTGCACGAGAAATGAAAGTTAGTGGATTATAATAGCTGGAGCTCTGAAATTGCAGCTAATAAAACTTTAAGCTAAACAATGAAATCATAAACACTCTGTTCAATTGCTCAGACACTCATTAATATAGTATAACTCCATTATAATAAAATGAAAATATTAATTTTCTACAAGAATTTTCAAATATTACTTTTAAAGCTATTTATATCGACAATTTTTTGAAGCGCTACATATACATTGCTGTTTTTATTCCCAAAAATCCCTTCTTGATTTTTTTGTACCTGATCCATGTATTGTGCTCAGGATTGAGTTATCTGCGATTTTTTTAATGAAGATGCAGAAACAACTATTGAACATTATTAATCAATTCACTATATTGGATTTCTACCAAGCCAATCAGTAAATTGAGAAAAGAATATTCTAAAGAATCATCAAAAAGCTATCAAAATTATGATATAATTCTAGTGGGTAAATAAATTGATAATTGTTCATTCGAAATTAAAATTGAAAACGTCGTTATTCATCTGGCTATGTTGCGAAACACGTGACATATTTAGTAATACAACCAGTGGAATGACAAACTTACAAATTTTAATTTTACATCAAAAATATTTTCCAAAATCATTTCATAAATTAATTTTTCAATCGATTTATGGATTTCTGTTCTCTTCCGCCCATCTGATTTTTATAACGGGGCGTAGCGAGAGCGATAAGGTACTAATCCTGTTCTAGCATTATCTTTCTATCCCTAATCTTTAAGAAAAAAGAGATTGGGCAACTGAGTAACAAGCAGTTCTCTTAGAAAAATATGATAAAAAAAGTTTTCACGAAGATACTGCCGAATCTGTCTTACTTATATATTATATAGAATTGTCTCAGAAAAAGTTGTCAACCCTAGTTGAGATCCTCTTGCTTTCTGTGTCACATTCACCATAAAGATATTTTATGCAATTTAATTTGCCCTTACTGATCCGGTCGTTTCATAAAACTATAAAAACCATCACTTAGCTTCGTATGTCGTATGTCCAGTAAAAACTAGTCGCGAGAAAAAAACACACAGCTGACCTTTCGTGTTGCCGGTCGACAAAAATATTTTCCCACACATTATAATAATATAATCTACCTCCAAAGCAGTATTACGTTAAACTTATTAAGAATAACCGGTTGAATGCGAAGACGGCTACTGTCTTTCTGAACCGCAAATGATGCGAGGTTAATTATTGCCCATTTAGCCGTGACCTGCGATTAGAACTGATAATATAAAAATCTCTCACGGTATATTGCCAAGCTTACGTGATTATTATTTCTATTGGGATGATAGGCGAAGGCTTCGACAAGCGCATCGTCATTTCCGTTGCAAAATTGTAATCATACACGCAAAATCTATTTTTATTCAGGAGAGCGTAACAACAAAAACAGTAACTATCCTAAAATAAGTTTACGCATAGTTCTGACGATGGGGTGAATCCAAAATAGCTATCACCTAACTAATAACGTGTCCAATACTCGTGCTGCGGATGCCCTAGGGGAGCCTGAATCCTGCCTGTCTCTTCTACCAACCAGATGGATTCCGTCACCCGGGAAGGACGCTGAGATGTATTGAGAGGAAGTAAAGAGACTGGCGGGGAACATAGAATCTTTGAAGAACCGCGTGATGGCCATATGCTCCGAAAAGGGAGCGGATATGTTTTAAAAAAACTAATAAAATTTTATTGAACTGAATACTTTAACATTTTATAATATAATAATAGAGTTCTTTCAAGTAAATGCCAACGCGATTAACATCATAAAAACTGTGTTGAACTAAAACAATAGTAAACAACACGTAATTAATATTAAATATATACAAATATACTATTAAATGTGACACCTGTTTCGCCTTTTTAAGAATCATTTTCAGACTAACATTATCACAAGGTTATTATTTATTTCTAAGATAAACAATGATTCTTATTCCTAACTTAATTATTCCTTCCTACTGAACGTGAGGAGGGGCGGATTTACTAACACAACCAGTGGTATAATAAAGTTGTCAACTACTCAGTTGTCACCGCCGAATCCATCGAAAATACATGTCATCAGTGTTTACAGTTCAATATTTCATATTGAAAATTGCGACAAAAACTAGTTTTCACGCTCACAAAACAAATGCGCACATTACATTGGACCAAATTAAAATGCGCACAGTGATAATTGTTCTTATAGAAACACTTTGGACAACATTTTCGGCCGAATCGAAACATACCAAAACCATTTTGTCAATAATTTTTACACAAGTGATAATTACATTTTAAGGAAAGTTTCAATAGAAGGCAGGCATGGTGAAATTAAAAAAAACATATTAAAAGTAATTCATAGTAAAATAAACATTATGTCCACTAAACTAGCTACTGTGCGACGTAAATTTTTCGGCAATGACCCATGGTTAAATTTAATTTGGTCTAATTGGTCCGTTTCCAAACTCGATCTTGCTGATTTACCAATCAGAGGCCGTCGTTCGTTACCGGTTATAATGAAACATTTTTTTCGACCTTTAATCGATTTAGAGCTAAGTTTTTTTATCAGTCTATTGCTGATAAAGCTTGTGCTGTTTATGTATGTTGATCGAGTTATCTAAATAATTTATTTATTAATATTTCAATTTGTTTTGAATGCTGTTTTCAATTGAGATATCGTGTATTTCTACTTGACACATACAAATTGGAAAATATTATTTTACTTTCAAGTTCAGTAATAATAAGGTAGATATTTGAATTATTTGATTTTATTCAAATGTTGCTTGTTTCAATATATTCAAAAATACATAAAATAGACCTGTGTTCTCCAACCTTTTTACACCTGCGGACCGGTAAAAAAAGGAAAAAATTTTCGCGGACCACTAACACTGAAAAAAAATGGTTTTTTATGTAATATTTTTTTAATCTTATATTGTGACGGACTATAACTAGCAAATATACACACAAAATTCTTGAAAATATATTTAGGTAGGGTTTTGCATCTGGCTTCTCTATCCAAGAGCAAATATTTCTCTTCTCCCTGAGTGTACCTGAGAAGATTTATGACTGTTGATTCTGAGAAAACCAGCGACCATCGTGTCGCATTATCCTACCAATTATCATTATTCAACAACAACTAAAAATACAAGCAAACGTGCAGACGAAAAAATCTTGTATTCAATATTTTTGCATGGCGAATTTCTTGAAATTTAGCATACTGTTCGCAGCCCAGTAGAAAGTCTCTGCGGCCGCGAACCACCAGTTGAGGAACACTGATATAGACGACAATATTCATCGTAAAATCATACTATTTTTCTTATATGCTATAATCAAGACATGTCTGGATAAGTATCTCACGTGTAAAAAAAACCAGAAATATATTACTTTTTAATTGTTTACTGTCAATTCTAACTTAAATTATCTATTAAAATTGGTTATTCACGTCGGTCATTTGAATCACCAGTTGCAAAAGTCATTCGGTTGATCAATGCATTGCCTAGAGAGGTGGACATTTTCAGCGACGAACTATGGGTATTGTTTTTTTTTTTTTTTTCTTTTATGTTAATAATATCTTTTCATATTTTCTTATTTTAAAAATGTTTGTTTTATCATTATTGTTGTTATTATTATTATTATACTTCATAAAGACATGGTGCATTGGCGTCAGCTGTAATGCCATGTATTTTAATTTAAAAATAAATGAAAAATAAAAAAATCTTGTTAGAATATAATTTAAGATAATTTAAGACATCGACTGATAAATTCCTTGCCGATATTGAATGAGCAGCTGAACCTTCCTAATTCTCCGCTATTATATCCGATACGTTGAAACACCTAACAGATGTCACTAAATGTGGAATGATTGTGTATATTTACCCATTCGTCGAATTACATCCCGTCAAAACCCACAATACTATTATAATTGTAAAATCACTGGTATTTCTAAAAGAAGTTGAAAAGCGGCAATTCGCCACTCTGTTAATATGGTGTTTACAAAATAAGGATTAGAGAGATTCCCGAAATTTTAACTCAGGTATCAGTGTGGCTCTCAGACGTATAATATCTTACCTCGTAAATAATATTTGTCGCATTTGTATCTTCTATATAAACGTTAGAAACTGTTTACTGTCTCTCAGTTCGAGTCCATTCGTGTGCTCGAATGCCTGAAGATGCCGAAAGGCGAAACCCGGGTCGTTAGTGACAAAATACATGGAAGTGTACAAAATCTCAATAATCCAAACTTGTTAGAATAGCTTTATATTTTAAAAATAAAGCACAAAAAATAATCAAGTTGTTCGTTACTATCTTTTACAATTTTACATTTGCTGTTTTGGCTAATCAATATTTACGATTATATTCTCATTATATTTTGCTCAAATAATTGATTTTTTAAGTGGCCAAATTTTTATTATTTATTTATTGATTTGTGGATTTGTATGGCTAAGCACTTTTAAATTTAAAACATTTAAATTGTGGACAATTTAATTTCGCTTAAATGTAATTTGTTTTATTACCAGTCAATTATTGCCATAGTTCTTGAACCAACTGTTTTATACATCTTGTAATTGTTAACATGCAATTTTATATAAATAGCCCTGTTATGATTTGATATTTTTTTCAGTACTCGACCAATTCATGAAATTGTGGAATTTGTAAAAAAAAATCGCTTTATTACTATCAATTCACTCGTGTGTTTTGAAATATTAATCGATTACGTTGAGAAGTCGAGACTTTGTCATACGTATTTTCGAATTATTCGTACGGCTAATTCAGATCTAGGATTGAAACCACTAAAACAGGTTTGAGTCCCTGCGGGTCAAATTACTGCTCGCCATTAGGCATTCTCGGATTATTATTCTTGACCGTCTTGGACCAGTTCTGAGATCGCTCTTGAAATCAATGTAGTCTAATTGACATCAGCCTTATTGCTATTTATTAGATTACGTAAATCATTTCATGTTATATAATTTATGGATATATATGATAGTTGGAGCGGCAGCCTAAGCTATGAAATCTATTTGTTTTGATATTTTCTCTTAAAATTTTATTACATTTTTAGTGTGAAAATCAAATTTATCCTTTAACCGCTCAGCGGTCCCGTACGGGACCGTTGAAAATGACACATTTCGCGATCGGATACACTGATTTACGATAAAAGTATTCAAAATATAAATATTACCTTAAATAAATAATGACTTTGAGATATTGAATCATAATTCTGTTTTCACATTCAATAAATATTTTTTGAAACGCAAATGTTTGTATTACTTAGTGTGTAATACAAACATTTGCGTTTCGGGGTCGTCGATATCCACATGTCAAAAGTTTAAAGATGGTCCATATATAGACAAATGTTTTAAAAATTGACATACAAAAAAAATATTTAATCTTTGTGTATTTTTAAGGTTTTAATTGTAATTTTATTGTTTGATTCACTATTTTTTAATAATTTTACAGTTTTTAATCAATTTTGGAGTAATTTTTATAGTTTTAATTCTTCAACTTTAATAGAAAATTACATGAATTTTGAAAAATAGTGAATAAAGCTTTTATAAAATTTAAACAATCTTTTTTTTTGATAAAGCTTTTTACTCTATCCAAATAAGATTTAAATGACAGCTTAGGGCCACGCAATAATTGCGCAAAAATGCTCAGGCGGATATAGGTTAAATCTGTTGGGCAACATATAAACGTATATTTATATAGTAATTGAAGGCTTTAATTACGTAAAAATTATAGTCAAAATATTTTTATTTGAAGCGATTCAAAAAAAAAACACTGCTTACTTGTAATGAAGAAAATATTAATGACAAAAACCGGCACTGATCATTATAAAAATGTAGAAGTAGTACAACATAAATTGTGTCTTTTGTAATATAATGCCATTTCACCGAAGATTGGCTGTTAAGACCTTAGAAGTCAACAATAGTTCAAACGAAAGCGTAACGCAGATAAACTTTTATAGAACTAAATATTTTGCATGTCTATTATTAATGCAGTATCGGGTCATGGTATAAGACGTAAAGCTGCGTCGGATGGCTGTTTTTGTAAAATATGTGACGTCACCCTGACGAACCAAATTTGTCTGTTACTCAGTTGCTCAACCTCCCTCTTTTTGAAGAGAGTAGGGATAGAAGAATAGGGCTAGGACAGGACTAGTGGTTAGCTAATCGCTCTTGCTACGCCCCGTTTTTGAGGATTGGATGGGTGGGAGGTACTTTTAGGTATCACAAACATTCATGACTACGAACAGAAATCTAAAAATCAATTAAGAGCCCAATTTATGAAAACTGTCCGCACCAGGTATTGAACCCGAGACATCCGTAACCGTAGCCAACGACGCTACCAACTGCGCCACGGAGCCAACAAGTTGTAAACATAGTAGATTATAATTCAATAAGCACACAACGACGTCAACAAATGCATAAATGGTGACTAATTTTTTACCCAGCTCACCTACACTGCCCTGCTAAGTGCTTAAACATACATTATTAAAAAATGTCGAAATTTATGTTAGTATGGGGTATGATAAAGTGAAGGATTTGGAATATTTTACGTAAGAAAAACCCAAGTAAAATTTATATTTTGTCGTAAAAAAGGTTAAAATGTTTTTATATTTATTGAAAATATCGAGCATTATTCACAGTATGTACTCAACGGAGCTGATGGAGCTCTGGTATGTCATATGAGGAAACAAAGCGATTGGCAGGTGACAAGGATTCATGGAGGCGCCACGTGGTGGCCAAATGCTCCACATAGGTAACGAATATGTTCAAAGAAATATAGAAGCTCTACCAAAAAATTTCGACTCAATTAATCTATCAATTTGGACTTATACTCTGTCGAAAGACTTCAAATATAGCGAGTTAAATAAAGCGATGTTTCCGGCAAGTAATTAAAACTTTCAAACACGCGAGCTTTCGAAATATACTACATTATACAGCTTGTTTAAAGAGATCGTAGCAAATTGTAGCGCAATTCGTGTCATTCAGTACATTTTACGCGACACGTTTTAACGTGTAACTTTACGTTCGAAGGCACGTTCAAAAAGAACATTCAAAACTGTTCGCCAACAAGCAGCTACTAGCATCTGTCGGAAAATATATCGGCACAACGTTAATTTGTTGCATAGTGGTGAGAAAAAATAAATTGTGAGAAAACAAACCTCCAAAATTTTGAGTCTACGCTCCAATAGTATTCTCTTAAAGGGAACACTAGAGACAAGTGGCAGAGTGAGTTGTAATTATCGGGAGAGGCACTTGTCTCTCTGAACCGACTTTAAAAGATAAAGTGAACTTCTAATTCTGTGCGTGAAAGCACGATGGAGTGAAGTCTAAAATTGGTACTTTTCAGGAGAGGCAACACAAGTTTTGCTTTTGTATGAAATTTGATGAAAAACGGGATGTTTGAATGGTAATTTTACTAATTTAGCAGCATTGATTCGACCCGTCCTTTTTATTTTATATAAAAATATGCATCTTAGTTATTTTGGAATATTCAACTGATTTTTCACTTTTAAAGACTAAATTAAAAAAGTGTTTAACCAGTAAAAACAACTTATATTTGTATCAATTTATGTGAAACTTTCAGTGTTAAAATATATGTCATTTATATCAAATAGAAAATGAGCTTAAATATTTTATGCATGAAAATAATACAATATATTGTGATATCTGTGTCAACTATTTTAAGTTTAAATAATTTAAATAACAGGAATATTTGTTCGTGATTAATGTTTGGTGCTTGTCCTATCGTTGATTGTACTTCTACGATCGTAGAATGTGCATCGTAGTTCTTTTACTAAGTAGTAACAAGCATGCCACTTATTTGTTTTTTTAATCGATTAAAGCTTATGACGAGTCAAAAGTAGCCAATAAGTGGACGATTATTGTTGCGTGTTAGATATCTGTAATTCTTTAGTTCCTTCTCGTCCGCAAAGTATCCGATTCTGAAAACGGGACGTAAAGAAAACGAATCCTAACCCAATCGTTCTATACGAGATCTAGTTACTTACTAACCGCCAGTTAACGTTTAAAAAATGGATAAATATGTTATGTATATGTTAAATATGTTAAATTTGAGAAAATGAAAATCAATATAACTGATTACATAACAAATGTCGACAACTACTGACAGCATGGTTGAAAAACAGCACAACAATAATTCTATACTGCATAAAAGACAACCTGATAATATGCTGTCTTACTCTCCAAGGCCTCGCCGCAAAAACAGACAGGTGCAGAATTTTAATTCAAGTTCGCCTCTGTCTTTCGAAGCCTCCTTATTCGGTAGCATTTATGTGTTATTTTTTACCGCCGAAGCCTTGTTTGGCGGGACTGGCCGGCGAGAGACAATGCTCGTTGACCGGGAGGTATGCGGTTCGAGACGAGAATAAATCCGACTCTTTTTGTTGCCCTCCGATACGAATGTTTGACCCTCGGTCATGGAGCGTTGACAGCCCGACGGCTGGTGAAAAGTGATATGGTTGCTATCCCTCCATGCCCGGCATACCAAGCTCTTCGTATACGTACTTTCAATGAATTTTGAGCGAACCTTTTCATAGTTTAACCATCATTAGTGACAACAATTTTAAATGTATTAAAAATTAATACCTTCGATGATACTGATTCAACCAGCATTTACATGAAATATTGTCATTTTAAAAAAGTAAATATTTTGACTGAACAAAAAAACTCATTAACGATGCTTATTTTAAATTCATTCAGTGGTGTAGATTATTCAATTACAAAAAATACATGAAAAACATCATACGTTTTAAGAAGAAAATGTCAAATTTATATAGTATCACTCATGATTTCATCGACCAGGTATTTTATTAATATAAAATGAAGTTAACCCAAAAAACCTACAATACCCTTCATTTTTAATTTCAGAATTAGAATTAATGTTTAACTAAGAAATAGATAGCCTAGCGATATTTATTTACTTAAGAATCCCCGATCTTCAAAACGCCAAAAACGAAATTTTTAACGGTAGTAAGTGGTAATACCACTCACCTTTGGCTGGTAAAATCATAGCACCGTAACATTATTATTTTGCGATCACACGTTCGAGTCGTAGTCATTTGTATTTGCATACCATTGATGAACCTCGACCCCAATATGAAAAACGACCTTTTTTCACATTTTTTGTATGATTTTTACAAAAAAATCATTATCCTAGGGGCTAGGTTAGATATAAATTCATAAAGAAAAGCCTTGAAATTATAAAGGTTATTTATAAGCCAGCTTCGCTCTGGGTAGAGGGCGCTAATATTTAAATGTTGGCGTTATTTTGGTGGAAGCTAATATTGAAATCTGAAAATGTCACTGTAGAGCATACCTTGAGTGACATTCACATATTAGTCAACTATTTAATAATAATCCTAAATAATTTAAGACATCGACTGAGGGTGCTTGATGGAATTTCAATATCAAATTTGGATTATTGAGATTTTGTAAACTTCCATGTATTTTATCACTAACGACCAGGGTTTCGCCCTTCGGCATCTTCAGCTGACTCGAACTGAGATCCGTTTGAGTCCATTCGTGTGCTCGAATGCCTGAAGATGCCAAAGGGCGAAACCCGAGTCGTTAGTGACAAAATACATGGAAGTGTACAAAATCTCAATAATCCAAATTTGAAACCAAAATTATTAGCCTCCATCCGGTTAAAGAGGATTTACTACTTAACAGCGATAATGATGTAAAAGGTCATATTAAGATTATTTCCAAGTCCGTAGCTCACTGTAATAAATAACGATTTATAAAAAGCCAAACAGGAATACAAAATGTCAGACAGCGCCCTTCTTTTGTGATTATTGGGTATTACGCGTCTGGCAAGTTTTTTGTGCGGCCCACACAAGTGAGCCGATACGGGATGTAGTTTAAATTAAACAGCACGGTCATTAACGCTGTACTGTTAATATTTGTATCGATTAAGACCATTTCAGGAAATATAGTTACGTAATTGTCTTCAATTAAGATACTTAGCAACTTTAAAAGAAAAACTTAATCTCCAGACTCCACTTTATTATGATTTAGCAAAATAATCATAAATTACTTTTTTTTTCCATGTCCGCTCCCAATCTAGAGCATATGGTCTCCTAATGGAGGTATCTTAACAGAATTTTTCTACGTGAACTGCTTGTTACTCAGTTGCTCAACCCCTCATTTTTTTGGAAGAGAGTAGGGATAGAAGGATAGGGCTAGGGCAGGACTAGTGGTTAGCTAATCGCTTTCGCTACTCCCCGTGAGGATGGGATGGATGGAAGGGAGGACTTCGAACAGAAATCCATAAATCGATTGAAAGGTCAATCTATGAAAACGGTCCGCATCGGGAATTGAACCCGAGACATCCGTAACCGTAGCCAGCGACGCTACCAACTGCGCCACGGACGCCGACATAAATTACTACAGCAATCAAAATAATGAAATTCCCATGATAATATTTCATCTCACCATAACCATGTTCACCATAACAAAACCCTATATGCTATATTATTTTCCAAATTGCATTTTCATATCCGTTGGTTCTTGGTCGCCTACAATTGCTAAGTCTTACGAGTTTGTAATTATTTGTGCAATTATGTACCCAATTAAGGATAAAAGTAATTTTTATCAAATCAGCATTAAAATTAATTAAAATGTGAATGTAGTTCTTAGACGAAGTCATAATAATTTTCGCACCCTATGTAAAGCATATGGCATCTACCCGTTCCTCCATGATTCCCGCTAATCGCTTTGCTTCTTCCTACGACATGCCAGAGTCCCTCAGCTCCCCCGAGTACATTCTGTGGATAGTAGTCGATGATCTTCTGGGACGCCGAACCCCACCGGTATGAAGAAGAGGCAAACAGGATAGAGGTTCTCCGGAAGCATCCACAGCACGTGACCCAACCAGTTCCAACATCTCTTCGTGACCGCTGATGATTACATTTTATATATAAACGATATAAACTATTTACTAACTGTCAATTCGAGTTCATTCGTATACTCGGATACCTTAGGATGCCGGGTCGTTAGTGATTAAATACATAGACATGAACAAAATTTGACCAATTTCAGTTTACTAAATAACATTATAATTCTTTGGAGGTTTGATTTTGATACTATCGCCATTCGTTCCATTTATGCAGCAAAAAGCTTCAGGTCTTTATGACCGGATGTATGGTTTCCAGTCAGCCGAAGAAACTTTCCTAAGATAGGAGCAATTTTGCAAGATTTGCGAGTCTTGCGACGAGACTTAATCTGTATCGTTAAGCTCTAATGACAGTGGTTAGAATAATAAACGACTTTTTATCGTAAAACATCAATAGATCTAGCAATAGACAGAGGCGTAAAGTTAAACAGTCTAGAAAAATTATAATCAAATATATTTTTTAAAGGCATTTATTGTAAAAATGTTTACATTCATGAAAGTTAATCACAATTTCTTTTTTATTTACCATGTCCGTTCCCAATGTGAAGCAGATGACCTTCTAATTGAAGTATCTCAACAGAAGTTTTCTACGTGAATCGCTTGTTACTCAGTTGCTCAAGCGCTGTTTTTAGGAGAGGGAGCTATGGAAGGACACGGCTAGGACAGGAATAGTGGTTAGCTAATCGCTCTGGCTACGCCCCGTTTTTATGATTGAATCAATGGAAGGGAATTTTAGACATAAAAAACATACATGCATACGGACAGAAATTTATAAAACGATTTAAAAAGCAATTTAAGAGACTGTCCGAACCGGGACTTGAATTCAAGACGTCAGTTACCGTAGTCAACGACGTCGACCACTCACTGCACCACGGATAAATCACAATATTAGGTAGGTACAAACTATGCATTTTTTTTGATCAAAAAATAAGAGGTCCTGGCCATGTTAAATTAAATTATATTTTATTTTTGTTAACATATAATTGGTATCTAAGATGTCTCCGTTATACGAGGTAAAAAATAGTAAAGAACGTAGATATAACTAAATGTTGTATTTATGATGGTTGTAAGATGTCGAAATAGCTCTCAACCCCCAAAATAAATTTATATGGAACTACTTACTTTGCTATTTTTTTTTATTTAAAAAGAAAACGATGAATATTAATAAAAACTTAAATTTGATAACGTAGTTATTCCACTTGGTTTATCACTAATGTGACATTTTTTGCTTCTTTAAGAAGCATATTCACACTAACTATATCGCAAGGTTATTTATTTTATTAATAACCTTTCGATATGGTTAGTCTTAAAGGAGCAAAACTCGTCCTGTTAGTGATAAACCAAATGGAAAAAAACTAAGTTATCAATTTTAATTTTATAATAAAAATTAATTTCTACAAAGTTACCGCCGAATCCATAGAAAATATGATGAGTATATTTTCACTTCTACAGAACTAAAAGCACTTCTAGTGTTCCATTTCCAGTATCGATTAGATTTTGTTAGAACAGATGGTACATTTGAGAAGTCGAACCCTTCAGCGTTTCCACTCAGCCACGGCGATCGATAAGTATAGGTAAACCGATGTTGATATTTGTGTATGTAAATTAGTATAGAAAGATTTAGATTATTGCGATTTTGTACACTTCCATGTATTTTGTCACTAACGACCCGGGTTTCGCCTTTCGGCATCTTCAGGCATTCGAGCACACGAATGGACTCGAACTGACAGACAGTACAGACAGTTAGTGACAAAATACATGGAAGTGTACAAAATCTCAATAATCTAAATTTAATATTGAAATTCCATCAAGCACCCTCAGTCGATGTCTTAAATTATATAGTATAGAAAGATTTAAAATGTTATTTTACAATTTTTACTGGTATTATTCATATTTGTAGACGCCACTGGTCGACTGGCGAGCAAAAACCACGCAGGTCAAATATGACAGTTATTTTGATAGCGGAGTAGCCTTCTGTTTTGTCTGGAATCAAGGCTTGCATCAAAATATGTATCAATACCCAAACGGTATATATTCTTTCGTTAAGCTATAGTACCTAGCTTTGAATTTGTTTTGAAACTAATGTTATAGGAAGCTTAACCGATCCTGTAGCCGAGTTGTCAGCGCTTATGGGCACTTAATAAATGGATTTGTATTTTCGATGGATTCGGCAGTTGATTCATTTTTAATATAAAATTTAAATCGATAACTTTGTTATTCCACTGATTCCGATACTAAATATAACGCGTGTTTCTCCTCCTTGAGAAGCATCTTCAGACCAACTATATCGCAAGGTTATTTCTGTGGCGTGATGGCAGAAATTGATATGTCAGTTTTACTTCCTTTACAGGAGACGAGAATTTGATATGTTCACAATATTTCAAACTTTTTACAGTAAGTGTGAGTTGTCAGATGTTGCTATCTATAGTTGTCAATCAGATGTTGTATTCTTGTGATACCAAGCAACGATAGGTAACATGGCTTCTCTTGGATGGATATTGACCGACTTATCAAATATTGCCTTCACATGCCGAAGAATATTTTCTTTAAATCCTGAGAATAAACTCAAAATTACAGAAAATACGGACATATCAACTTTTGCCACACAGATTTATTTCTAAGGATTCTACTGCAAGTGGAGCGAGGACTAGACATAAACGATAGTTATACTAGTTACCATAACAGTATGGAGATAATTTCAAAAATTATATTATATATAAGTTTTATATAGGTTGACATTTCATTCTTAACAATTTCTCAAACGTTGACACTCTTAATATATTATAATATATGCAACCATACAAAATGGTTTCATAAGAACGCACTGACTTACTTGATTTGGTACATTTTTGGTGACTTTACAGTTACCATTATCTACCTTAATAGGCATTAGAGTACTGCACGGGCCCGGGGTTGGCCTGCGGGATTTTACCCAGCCCGACCCGTAGGCCGAGTTTGGGTGGGTAAATATAATTAAGATTAGGGCTAGGGCTGGACCCGGGATAGGAATGTAATTTCCAAATAAATATTTTTGACATGTTATGAATATCGTTGAAAATATGAAATTAATAACATGACGAAATGACGATTCCATTGCAAAATTGAATATCTTCATATGCGTTTTCGACTTTTTGTACTATACTACAAAACTCACTGTTAAGTGCATGCAAAATAACACAACTGACAAAACATATAGTTAAGTATATTTAAGTTTTGTTTATAAAATAAATCGGGTTCTGGATTTCGGTTCCGGTTCGCGTAACAAGTGTGATATTGAGACTCGGGCTCGGGCCGGGTAATTTTATAAAATTTCGGCGAGTGCAGGCCTCTAATAGGCATACGTGTAACATGAACGTAACCCCATCTATTCATCGATCCAAAGTGAGCATTCCGAAAACAAAATTACATTGGTCATCTAAAGCCACAAAAGCAATTTTTGGATCAATTACGATGGCTTTTTTTGTATCATTCTTCAACGCATGATGAACGAAAAGAGTTGGTTCCACTTCGATTTTACATACATTGTCGGAGCAGCTTTGTCGGGAATCGAACCCATTGTGTCTGCATGGGCAATGTGGCGTCAGAGCATTTGACCCGGATGCCTCAAGGTGGAGCGAGTGTCAGAAATCACAGTACTACAGCACAGCTCAAAAACAAGTTACACATTTAATACGAATCAAAATATTAATATGTGATATAATTAGGACAAAAATATCCACAGTACGGTAAACGTACCAATAGTTGGCCGCTTAAGAGAAAAATTCTACAAAAATAACGATTAACCGTTAATCAAGTGTATTCATAATGGATCAAATGTCTTAATTAATATGATAAGACAAAAATAAGGAAATGGTCTGAAACATGTTAAGGATCACATCACATCAGAGGGTTTCATGACAACCTTTCATCAAAGTTGTCTCAGACCTTGTAAGACCACTCTTGATTGAATCAAGTAGCGTATGCTTACATTTACTGATATACTTAATAATTCTCTTAAGAATTTCAAAATAAAACACTTACTGCATAAGGTTTTGTTTTCAAATTTCTACTATAACACCTCAATGACATATATGGTGATTTGCTAATTCCTTAATCCAACAAAAGATGGTTTCACTTTTCTGAACTCCAATTCTAATTTTGTGCACTTTTATTGAAATAAGGTCAACTACTGCTACATTTACTTATATTGCTTCAATTTAATTCAAATAATTTATTAAAAATAGTAATGCATAATAATTATTATTACCAACATAATTTGGTTGTATTATAATGTCGTCCGCATAGTGGCAAGTGGCGATAAATCGAAAATCGGATTTTTTTAGTTATAAATATAGTACGATGTATTTTAAGACGTTATGTCGTCTGAAAAAACAAGCTAATCCATACATATAACATGTAAATCTTACGAAATTTGAATAAATCAATATATATTAAGTCAATTTCGTTCACGGTTATTACTGGCAAAAAACTATAATATAATAATGGTTAAGCTATGTAGTTCGTAAGCACGTTTGTGATGTTTAAAATTACTTCCCACCCACCAAACAGTAAAAAGAGAGCGATTAGCTAACCGCTAGTCCTGTCCCAGTCGTATTTTTCTGTCCCTACTCTTTTCAAAAATGAGTGGTTGAGCAACTAAGCAACAAGCAGTTATCGAAGAAAAACGTCTGTTGAGATACCTCCACTAGCAGGCCATATGTTCTAAATTGGGAGCGGACAAAAAAACACATTACTGTTAACTTGTTTGTTTTCCCAACTAGGACTAAGGGTCATTTTTGTGATTAATTTAGGTATTAATGTAGTTCCTAGACTTAGTGATAATATTTTGTCGTATTTTATCTTATGTATAAACGATATAAACTATTTACTATCAGTTCGAGTTCATTCGGGTGCTCGAATTCGTGAAGAAGCCGAAAGGCGAAACCCGGGTCGTTAGTGAGTAGTTAGGAATTTAAGCAATTCATATTTGATATTTAAATTCCATCAAGCACCCTCAGTCGATATCTTAAATTCAATTAATTATTGATTTACTTTCTGCGAGATTATTATACGCCTAACGATCATATAAAATATAATAGTTATGCGTAAATATAACACTCTTCACGGAATTGTATTCGTGACTTCTTATTGACCGTGTACCTGTAAGCTTACATAGCCTCCGATTGTAGTAGAGGTCTAGAAAATAATTAGTTTTCTTTGTAGGAAGGACGTTCTCGGAAGCCCGCGGTAAGCTTGCGTTGCACGCGTGCAGCTTTTGTAATTTCACGCTTTTCTTAAATATTATAATCATCACGTATGAGTTAACATGCATATGCATTTAATACTGAACGTACATCTTACAATTGAAATTTGTTTTTGTAATAATGTTTGTTGTATAATATAAAATTTTAATAAGATAAAATAACAAAGTATTACAATGGAGTTCTACCAAGTAAATGCCGATTCAATCAGCATGTAAAATGTTTTATATTTTTTATTTACATAAATTGGTTCTACTCAACAAAAATATTAATATTAAATTGATAACTCGGCTATTCCACTGGTCGTGTAACTAAGTGTACATATAGTTCAACTGCGTGAAAATTATTTTCAGACTTACGTTACCATACGACTTTAAGTATCAACTATTGATGTAATCCTCAAAATGGAAATTGTTCAGCAGAGAGAGTAAAAGCTGTTTTTATTGAAAACATTATATTGTAAGTTACGTTAGCGAATCTTTGAAATGTATTTCTGTAAATTCTCATGTTTGCAGATACAGGATTATACGTATGGAGTGTCGATATAAAGGTGGCTTAAATCAAGTGGTCGTGTCTGAATTTTTAAATCGAAAACCAAAGCAAAATGATGTTACACTTTCAAAAAGTGGTCGATTTATTTTTCTAATTTACATCATTTGGCTGAGATCTGCTCTGTTGTTTTCAGAATGAGATCTAATCATGAGATCAATTCATTTTCGTATTTTTGGAGAGTTACATCAATTGGCCAAAACGTATTCGAATTATGTATATACATATTATACGAATTGTTTTAATTCCTTTCTCACGTTACATATGAGATAAGTGGAATTTTTCGGAAAACAGAAAGATACAAACAGACACAATAATAATTCTTACCAAAAGATTTTTTAAAGCAATTCATTTAAGAGAAGCGGGGTAAAAAATACTAGTTATTATATAAAATCGTATAAACAGATCAATTTATTATTTTGTATATTCAAATGATATCTCACTAAAACAACAGGTTGAGAGGAACTTAAATACTTTGAATATTAACAAGTCTCTCGCCACATGTGTATTGTAAATAATTCTGTTTTATAGTGTTGAAATACATAAATGCCTATCCCTTATTTAAATACCTGGACACATTTTACGCCAGTTAGCTATAAAAATAACATATAACCAGCTATAAAATGAAAACGCGTTCAAGCGATAGAACAACTCAATTAGGTTGAATCTCGGATGTTGTAGAATAAAAAATATTACATACATATCGACTGTGCAAAGGAAAAAGGACGTAACCCACACACAAAAAATATTGTGTATAGCCCAAACAAAACGTGCATTAAATTGTATACATTGTGATTATCAAAAAAAAAAGATTTTGAAAAGATTTGAGTGACAAGTCCTTTTGCCTTTCTACGATCGATATATTATATATTAGCACGTTTTGTGGAAGTTTTGTGGGTCTAAGTAAAAAAACATCGACGAAATTTGAATGTATGCCAATAATTGTTTTAAATAAATAAATATTAATAGTGTTTTTACTCGGCTTCACTGTTCGCTTATATTAGTCCATTAAACACTTTTTTCTTCCTATATTTGAATTGTAGAGATTTTTTACAAATTTTGAGTCAGTTCGAGTTCATTCGTGTGCTCGAATGCCTTAAGATGCCGAAAGGCGAAACCCTGGTCGTTAGTGACGAAATACATGGAAATGTACAAAATCTCAACAAATCAAAATTGCTATTGAAATTCCATTAAGCACCCTCAGTCGATATCTTAAATTATGTAAATTATTTTCCGATCAATCTTTGATTTTTTACAAATTTTACGATTGTCATGAAAAATTATTAATTGTTCCATCAAGCACCCTCAGGCTAAATAGCGATATACTGTATTTCACCATCAATTTATATATATATTGCCACTTATTATTTGGTGAGTAACCAATTTGGTAAATGATCAGTTAATATTTATGTTTGATCAGTCAATAATTGCCAAATAAATGAAGGTTAGGTTAGGTTTAATGTAAAAAACTGATCGTTTTATAAAAAACAGTTTAATTAAATAGCAGACTATTTTTAATAAATTACTTACCACTGACTTACTGACTTACTGACCATTTATCGTATTAGTCACCGAACATTTTGATTAATTACGGAGTATTTATTATATCTTACTGACTAACAATTGAAACAGTTTCTGACCTAATAAATACAGGCCTATAAATAATAAAAAAGCGACGATGTACCTGGCTTGGACAAGTGCTGCTGACGCCTCAGGGGAGCCTGAAACGTGCCTGTCTTTTCTACCAGTCGGATGGATTCCGTCACCTTGGAAGGTCGCTGATGAGAATCAAAAGGATGTACTCCGTGGAGCTACGGGACACTGGGATGACGCAGGAGGAAGCAAGAAGACTGGCGGGGAACAGAGAATCTTGGTGGAATCGTGAAATGGCGGGGAAACCGGATATGGTTAAGAATATATACATTACCTTTACCAAACTGATCGTGCATTATTTGTTGAAAGAAAAATCAGGAATGTTTTTTGTTTTATTTTAATTATATTTTTTTGTTAGAATAAGCTTATGCGTTTCAACTTTCAACAATATAACACTCTTAAAGGGCAGTGATGTATAACAAAGATAGTGTAAGAATTTAATTCATATTCAGCTGAAAGAAAAAGGTTAAAATGTAATACGACACAGCAATTACACAGTAATGTGTCACTGATACAAATAATTCTCACGGAAATCTTCGTCCACCTGTGTACTGTAAATATGATATTTGGTTGACAAAAACTCCTGCTAGCTTATTGTATTTTATTTCATTATCTCTTAAAAAATGCATACTAATCATAAGGCAAGAAGGTGAAAAGAATGACAATTCCTCTATTTTAATATTCCGTCATAACGCTACCATTTTGTAACGATTTTACATAATTTATTGGTATCTTCAAATTAATATTTCGTCGCTACACATTCAATTTGTCCTATATGACTAAAAGTACTTTTCGAGATATCGAAAATAATATTTATTTTTATATGGTTTATTTATTTATTTATGATTTTGCCAATGATACATAGTTTTTAATAATTGTTTTTTTTCCCGTGTCTGCTCCCAATGTGGAGCATGCATATGGAGGTATCTCAACGCAAGTTTTTTATCAGAACTGCTCAGAACTACTCAGTTGCTCAACTTCTCTTTTTTCGAAGAGAGCAGGGATAGAAGGATACGGCTAGGACAGGACTAGTGGTTAGCTAATCGCTCTCGCTTCGCCCCGTTTTCGAGGATTGGGTGGGTGGGAGATAGTTTTTTTAGACATCACATACACTACCAACATAAATTCATAAATTGATTGAAAGATCAATTTATGAAAACTGCCTGCACCGGGAATTGAACCTAAGTCATCCGTAACCGTAACGAACGACTGTACCAACTGCGCCACGGAGCCGACCTAGTTATTACTTTGGTAGAAAACAATAATTTTCCGTATTTTTTGAAAATAGGACATATTGTATGCATTGAATTCCCAATTCAAAAATTGGATGACTCTCATATTTAATGTGACAAAGTCTCACATAGGATATGTTCTGTGTGCGAAAGGAAAGGGGAGTTAAGTCTAAAATAAGATTTGCATTTGTATGCAATTTGATGAAAAAGTGAAAGGTATCACATATTACGTATTGAATTTCGCTATAATTTTTGTATTTATCCATTATTTTGAAAAACAATGTATGAAACTGCTCGAACCGACGCCAACGACGTTGCCCACTGCACCACTGATCACTGATCAAGTATCTTTCTCTATACATAGTAATATTTACATTTATAATCAAGTTCTACTAAGAATCATCAATTGTCTTTGTAACCTGTCAAAGTTTTATACTAAATAACATAATATATGTACAACCAATAACGGGCGCATTGAAATTTAGAGTGATATAACATTTAAACATTTAAATATATACTTTTCATTCAATCAATATAGAAACAGAATTTAAAGATAGTCTTGATTTTAAGCACAAAGTATAAATTATTTAAAATTTACGATACAAACTTTAATATCCTAAAACGACAGGCGTTTTAACAATCTGTAACCTGAATCTCGATCGTATTCAATATGTTTCGTTGCAAAACAATTTATGTACTTATCTATATAATATTAAATTTGCATTTAGTTTAAAATGCCATATGCATTAAAATATTACAATAACAGCCAGCGTCTCAATCATTCGACGCCATTTTTTTGTCGTATTGTTTAAACTTTTGAATCTGGAACTCGCGCGATTTTGTTTTGAAAGTGACATTCAAATAACAGGTGTTTCGTATTTCTTTTGTTTTTTTTTTCAATATCTGTTCACTAAGTGAGTAATATTTTTATCTGACATCTAGTGTTTTAAAAAGATTTTTATCAAACCTTTTAAATATTGAACTAGATTTTTTTTCAATCAATGAACAATGCAGAGTCTGTGCAAACAACGAATTGAAAAATAATCCAAGCAACTATTAGATAATAGAATTGCAAAGAAAAAATTAAGCAACATTACAAGAATTGCATTGAAATGGTAATAAAAATATGCACGTAATGAAAAAACGCAGAATTCTATATATATATAACTAAATATAATAGTTTTTCGTTCGTTGACTGCTGAATATTATCAAAAAGATCTCCTGTTCGAATATGAAACATATTATGGTTGGCTCTTGTATTATAATGGGAATGATATATGATTCCCTGATATCACCGTGTAACATAAATCCGCGTTATGCGAAGTTCGAAGTTCATTTGAATTATCGTTTGCATTCCGAAAAACATAAATATTGAAGACTTTCCTTTTTTTTAAACCATGTCCGCTCCCAATGTGAAACATATCATTGGCGTAACTAGCAAACTGCTTATCTACATTTAAGCAAAGTGTTCTGTAAAGTTTAATATTATTTCTGAATTTCACATATGTTATATTAATAATGATTTAACATTATTCATATAACATGAAAAATATATAGAACTAGTATGTTTTACCCGACTTCGCCAAAGATGGTGAACGCTTATATTGTGTTCTTAAATTTAGACGTTGGCTAGCTAATGTTGAAATTTGAAAATATCACCGTCGACTGCACCTCTTTTGTTACATCCACAAAATATAGTCAACCAATTAATAGTAATGTTAAGAGTTGAAACCAGATAAAATAAAAGATGACAATTTTGTCACCTGTACTCTTGTTATGGCGCCGCAGAACTTCCCGATAGGCAGCGTGTTGATTTGCATTTAATAATGGCTCCTGCAGCACCACAAATTAAACATACGATCAGAGTCATATGCTAATTCTCGATGACGGTTCCAGATGCACATGAAGTTGTACGAATTTACCACTCACTTTCTACCAAATCACAAATATGAAACTCAATATTTAACACAAATACCTACATTCCCATAGGATAAAATAACAAAATATTTAGTTCTAAAAAATTTTTATCAGGTAGTTGATAGCTATTTCGGCCCTACGTCATTGTCAGAACTATCTATAATGGAGGTCTACCAAGAAAATGCCAATTCAATCAATAAATACCTACGTTCGCGTTACTATCTCAACTGTCGCTTGCAGAATATATTAGTATTGAGCTATTGCTAGGCGACTATTATTATTACTTTTTTCATCCCACATTAAAACGTCAAAAATATAGCGTTTTCGGGTTTAGGTTAAAAGTTAAATTTCGAGAGTTGAAAGTTGAAAATAGCGCAGTTGAACTAACAATTTCAGCCAAAATGATGTGTGAAAATTTCATGTCGCTAATGGACACTGCTTAGAAGGAGTTGTTGTGACCGACAGACATACAAACATACAGATTTCTACATGTGTTTTGTGCTATATAGTAGAGATAACTTATTTAAGACTCAGGGTACCTGATGGAATTCTAATATCAAATTTGAATTGATCAAATTTTATGCAGTCCTACAAGCCATGCTTTTGTAATTTTTAGTTCATTTGTATACTCGAATGCCTCAAGATGTCAAAAGGCGAAACCCGGGTCCATACAGACGACATAAATGGAAATATAGAAAATTTGAAAAATTCTAACTTCTTCGTTATTCTTAGATGTCTGCTTGTTACTCAGTTGTTCAACGTCTCTTTTTCAACGAGAGTAGCATAGAAGGATAGGACTGAGATATGACTGTTAGCTAATCGTTCTCGATTTCAAACCGTTTTTACGATCGGATGGGCGAGAGGGAATTTTAGATATCGCAAAATCCTTGCCGAAAAAAAGAAATTAATAAAGACAACTAATTATTTGGTCAGTATCTAATTCAATTGACGGTCAGTAAATATTAAAGAAACGGTCAGTAACAAATGCATCAAACGGTCAGTAGAAAAATAAAAATGGTAAGTAAATATTAAAGATACGGTCAGTAAATATTAAAGGAAGGTTAGGTTAGGTTAACTAATTAAAAAAGATGAAATATTAAATTAAGTTTAATTTAATAACTGACCATTTTATATAAATTCTGGCCGCTTATTTTATTAACTGACCACGTGTATACTGACCATTTATCGAATTAATTACTAAGCTTTTTGATTAATTACTGACCCAATAAATACAGGCATTAATAAATCGATTGACAAATAAATTTACGAAACTGTCCCTACCAGTATTTGAACCCGAGATATGCGTAACCATAGCCAATGAGGTTGATCACTGCGCCACAGACCGGACAATTCAATTTTTAGGTCTCTTTAATTGGTTAGGTTGTTTTGTTCGAATATGATAGATGTTAAAGCTATTGCGTAGCAACTGATCTCGTCAACAAATTTAATAACAAACATGGAGCCCAATACAGTTGTCAAATGATTTAAATAATGTATTCACCGTACCCACTTGCTCACAATTTTATTGTTGGAATACATTATTATTTATTGATATTTTGATTTGTCAATCTAAAAACGACCTCACTCGTGTCATAGCAATCGAACCCGGAATCTACCACATCACCTGCTGGCTGAATGTCACTGAATTAACAGTCGCAGGGCCTCTGAATTCAGCTTTTAAGTATACAGGTATAATATTGATATTAATTATTAATAATACGTCTTTGTCGATCTGACAAAAACTTTAGGCCGAAAATACTATCGTATTTTTGTCTCAACCGATTCACTCGACTACAAAAATTATTATCAATTACTGTGCTTGTTCCTAAAGTCAACCGTCGCCAGTAGTCGGCTTTTTGAGCTTAAAACATAAATAATAGTGGATATATTTAAAAAAACAAATAATTTCTGCCACTTACCAATATATATCTGCACTATACTGACCTATATGATGCAATAAGCAATTTAAAAAAGCACATTTTTACTTCGCAAGATTCGACAAATTTGTCTTGTATGGGGATCGCTAACAAAATATACTTTATATTATCATGCTTTGCATCATTATGTTTTTTTATTGTTCTGTCTACTATCATTAAATTATTTCGCGATATTCATGAAGTTTCATAGTGATGGCCGAACACTGCGCAACGAAAGGCCGACCATTGGATTTTGGGGGCCGACCACTGGGACAATTGGCATTTTTTTTTTGTTAACTTCTATTATTTTATGCTTGGTACAATATTTACTATTTTATTTTTAGTTGTTTACATTACTTAATCCTTGTTTAATGGAATAACAGCGAAAAAATATGTAATTTGGATTATTGAGATTTTGTACACTTCCATGTATTTTGTCACTAACGACCCGGGTTTCGCCTTTCGGCATCTTCAGGCATTCGAGCACACGAATGGACTCGAACTGACAGACAGTACAGACAGTTAGTGACAAAATACATGGAAGTGTACAAAATCTCAATAATCCAAATTTGATATTGAAATTCCATCAAGCACCCTCAGTCGATGTCTTAAATTATAGAAAAAATATGTATTTATCATGCATTGACTCCTCAATCTCTTTTGAAAGTACACCTGTCACTTAACTGGCCGAGCACTGGCGAAACCCTATTCTACTTATATGATTCAAAGGTTTGATTTTCTTTTTATACTTCATTTGTGAAACGGCTAAATTCATTTGTTTTTTTCTATCGCTGTTGGGCTTGGTGTTGGGAGTATTTGATGTTGTTTAATTTTCGTTCATTTCATTACGCGGACCCTTGATCATTATAAACATGTGAAAGTAGTACAAAAATTTTTTATTTTTAAAATAAAATGCCTTTCCTCCAAGAATTGACAGTGAACACTCAAAAAGTTATTAAAATAATGACGTCCTCGTTGTAAGATATATTAAAATCTACAATAATTGAACATCACTGCCTGTTCAGAAACTCACAAGCACTCACCTACACAAAGGCCAACAGATTGTTGCGAGATGGAAGGTCGAAGTAGCAACCTTTTTATAGACCAATCAGTCAACTCGGTAGCAAGTCCAATAAATAATTGACAATTTCGTTTGCCGGAGAAGTTCACTTTGATACATAAAAAGACAGGCTAACATCTCAAGTGAATCCGAAGACCGTGTGATGTTATTTTTGATTGATTTTAGCTGGAAGTAATAATTTTCATACTTTTGTGATGTAATGAAAATCAACAAAGGACGATAAATAATATTTCAATCTGTAATTAATTAAGTGAAAAAAAAACTATTTAAAATAATAAGAATGCAGAATCGTGAAAATTGGGTCACATACATATAACAGGTGACAGTGAGACTACAATAAGTGTATTTCGTCGTTGTTTTTCAAATGTGTGAAATACTATACCTTTTTCATTTAGTTTTTTTGTACAAAACTAACTCAATATGTCGTTTTTTCAATTTTAGTGTTTTCTTCCAGAACAGCGACGATTCGTTTTTAAGTTTTTCAACAAAAAAAAATTTTGAATTTGTACTTAACGTTCTTTTGTATTAACATAATCACAGAATCGTTGAAAAACAGTAATTAAAATATTACTTTACACCAGGTCTGGGCAAGCCCCGGTCCGCGGGCCACATACGACTCGATACTTACTTTTGAATGGCCAACGAATATAATTATTGTATTTCTAAAAATCAACTTTTGTATATCATGTGAGCAAACCTCTTCTATCACGAATCTCGTTAAAAACGAGCAATTTTAAGGATCGCAAATATTAAATTAGAATCCAGATGGAAAACAGTTCCATTTGCCTTAATAAGTTGTACGTTTTAATATAACCACTACTTTCAATGATAAAATACCTTTTCCATGATAAAACTTTTTTTTTGTTTTCCATGTTCACTCCCAATGTGAAATAAATGCTCTCCTAATAGATGTTTCTAAACAGAAGTTTTCTACAAAAGCTATTTGTTACTCAGTTGCTTAGCCTGTCTGTCAGACAGAGTGGGGGCAGAAAGAAAGGGCAGGACTAGTGGTTAGGTAATCGCTCTCGCTTTGTCCCGTTTTCGAGTACGTGGTGCAGTGGTTAACGTTGTTGGCTACGGTTACGGATGTCTAGGATTCAAGACTCTAGGACAGTTTAAAAAATGATTTCTCAATCGATTTATTAATGTTTGTATTAATGTACCCATCCAATAATAATTATCATGATACAAAATGTTTATCTAAAAATTATATTTTACTTGTGGCCCACCGTTTATTTTGAATTCTTAAAGTAGTCCTTCAGCCTAAACGTTTGCCCAGACCTGATGTACACGAATCAAGTGATTCAAAGAAATAATAACTGTCTAGAAATATGGTTGTAATTGCGTAACGAGTTCACAGTATTGTAATCGTCCCAAAAAAGGTTACAGGCTTCCAAAACAGATGTGACCTTTTCGAAAACAGTTAAAGTCACTTTACAATAATAGGAGTTCGAAATGTGGAAATAATTATTACTGGTATATTTTTAGTTCACAAACAAAGTGCTTTTGGGTTCCATTTTCCATTGTTTTTCGGCGTGCATAAAAATTGCACACCAAAAACAGACTGTGGGAATTTTCATTTTTGCATATTCGAACAAAAAGATTGTTTTGTGTTTTGATTGATGGTCGTTTTTCACGCTTCAAATTTTGGATAGGTACTATTACAAAACTTCAGCAATTTTCTGATGTTCGTATGGAACAGTTTCGCTTTTTGAATTATTAATATTATAAGTTACGGTCATGTAGTTTCAGACATGGTAAAAAAAATGCATAAAATAAATACCAAATCGGTATAAAACAAATGGATAATAATATATAGATTGTTTCTACGCCGACTTTCTTTAAGCCTTAATGTGATTTCAAATGTATCAGGCAGTCATAAATAACAGTTGAACAAGTGGGAATAATTTGATGTGGAATTTTTGCATACCTGAGTAACACCAGGCCGGCCAGACGACCGGCGTCTCGGCGTCCACTTCCCGCATGACAGGCGCCGTGGCCGCCCTCACAATATTCGCTGCCACAGTCGCTATCTTCGGGCCTTCTGGTGCGCCTGATCCAACTATCCTGAAATTCCTCGTGCTACCTTCTGGATGAAGGATTTGGGAAGCTGCAGTCTTGCGTCACGATGAGTGAGAACTGACTGAAGTCATTGCTTCAGGGATATTATAATAAGTTGTTTTTATTTTCACTTCTGTTATTCAGATGCTTTTTAACGTAATGACTTAAACTCATTTGATGCACTGCACTGTTCCACTGTGTTTTTTTTTACAATAATGTATTTTAATTAATTGTCATGTTTTCCAATATTGAAAAAGTTTTTTTAGTAACTGTTATGATTTATTTACTTTTCAGATTGTATTCTTTTTTATATATGATTTATATTTATTCTGTAAGTAAGCTGAATCCGTAGATATACATATTTATCAATAAGCACTTTAAGAGAAAATGGCGATAAAGAAATATAAATAAATCATAAAAATGATTAATATGCATATACTTTAGCTTGCATATTGACCGTGCTGTATATATGTATTATATTAATAATGATGTATTTACCGATAAAAGTAAAAGCCCATAACATAACTTTTACAAAAACTCTGCATTGATTTAATAGTATATAATTTAAGATACGACTGACGTTGCTTGATGAAATTTCAATACCAAATTTGAATTGTTGAAATTTTGTACATTTCCATGTATTTCGTCACTAACGACCCGGGTTTCGCCTTTCGGCATCTTCGGGCACTCGAGCACACGAATGAATTCGACGTGACAGACAGTAAATAGTTTATATCGTTAATATATAAGATAAAATACGACAAAATATTATCACTAAGTCTAGGAACTACATTAATACCTAAATTAATTACAACAATGACCCTTAATCCTAGTTGGGAAAGCATAATGCGTTTGTTGAAAATTAATTATTAGCATATGTTTGATATTTGGTAGAAATCCATTATAAATAAGTAACAAATATATAAATGCGTTAATTACAACAATGACTGAAGAAAGGATCGATTACTATTTCAGCAACTTGACGTTGCCACAAACATTAATAATTTTATGAACATGACGTATTTTATACTAACTAAAATGCAATATGTTATATCGCTACTCATTTTGTAAAAATTTTACAGGAAGCTATATAGTAGGGGTGGCCAAAACGTCGACCGCGGTCGACCACGTAGCCATTCCTAGTCACCCGCCTGCCTGATGCCTCGAAACAAAAATTATTATATTCGGTTTCTATAAGATACAGTACAATTTTTTCCGTGGTAAATTTATAACTACATACATAGAAAATATTTACGGATTGTAAAGCTAATAATAAGCATATTGCTTGTGCTAATAAAACTAAAATAAAAGAAGGTCTTGTTTCATTTACATACTATTTTTAAGTTTGTGTGACGTTATCATTAATTGCTGTAAATAAAATAAATTGGTATTTATACGTTTATTTTCAATTCAAATTTATTTTTAGTTTTAAATTACTAGTTTTAGAATGAGTAGACAACCGCCGATAATTTCAAAAGCAGGCCGCCCGTAGTGGTTGAAAGTTTGGCCACCATTGTTATATAATATAGAATACTTTTACTAAAATATTATTTATTATATTTTTTCCTTGTGCTTGTAGAACGTTATCATTATTATCTTAAATATACCAGAATTTTCAAATACCATAGATACTGTCAATTATTTTCATTTGTAAATTACTATTACCCCTGAATCTTTTTTGTTTGATAAGTATTAATAACGATTGACAAGGATTAATACAACAATTTCATAATCGATCAGAGTCATTTTCAACCAAATCAAAGGTGACGAACCTGTGGCCTTATAGGACCTCAAGTGCGATCTTTGAAACAAACAAATACGTAAGTAAATAAATTTCATTGTTTTCCTTCATTTTTAAAATTATGTACGCCCATTTTTATGTATGTTTCTTAAATGCGGTCATTTTTGATTTTAAGATAAATGAATGCAGCCTTCCGACTGAAAAGGGTTTATCGGCCCTGGTCTAAATGGTTAGATACTGAGTATTAGGATTAGACCATGGATATCTCAATCAAATAAATATTCTTGATGATGACGTGATGCCGAATAACTTATTGGTAAATTTGACAACCCTTGTAGAAGTAAATAGGTATGTAATTTGATATTTGTACCGGCCTAATTTGTACATTGAATACCGGAATTCCTAGTATGCAATAGCGCGATAAAATATTTTCCGCAAAATTCCCAAAGATATATAAATGAATAAATGACTTTTTGATTAGTTTATCTCAATCGTGATAAGGTAGCAAGGTTACAAGTCAACGAGTCAGTGGTCGAGTGGGAAATCTTGCAACATGCGATATTATCAGTCGTGTGTTTGACTCCTGTCTGTAGCTGATGGTCTCAATTGATAACAGCAGGCGGCTATCTTATCGTTATCAATGTTGTCATAACGGAGAATTGCTTTGCAATAAATTAGTAACGTTTAAACGTTCTTATACTCCGAAGCCCTGGGCGAATATGGCAAAAAAATTAAACTGTATCTTGAGCCAAAAACTAATTTATTTTCAATTGATTGAATTCGCGTTGAGACCGGAGGGTTTACGTATATATTTCTATATTAATAACAACAAAAATTTAAATTAAAAAGACTATATTTCATATTTAAATTCAACGAAAACATGCCAGTTGCTAAGCATATCGTTTTCTGAGAGGGTAATATATTTTTTAGGAGATGTATAGGTTTGAATTGGAATCTATAAATCATTTTCAAAAACAATTAACGATTTGTTTTTTAAAAATCAGGTACCGTAATACTCTAATTACGCCACCAAAGTCACGCTGACAAATGCGAGATTATTACGACGTGAAAACATAAATTACTAATATGACATCAAGGGCTTAAAATCAGACAGCATTATCAACAAAACGTGTTTTTGTTTAATAATGTTATTTTACATTCTCGGCTACAGAAAAATCATTTCCAGTTTCTTTTTAAATCTTCAGTAAAGTTTAACGTTAACTACATAAATTTGCCCCTGTTTAATAAAAAAAAACTATAATAAAAGATGTTAGAGATATTGTCAAAAGAAATACAAATGTCCAATAAACTATAAAATATGAACAATAGGTTTTAAATAAATATCTGCTTTGTTGGGTTACGAGAAACGGAAAAACTTTGTTTGGCTCTCTTGTAAAGTTACACAGTTGTAGATAGTGTTGTTTGACATTAACCCTTCCTTACCCATGGTGTAATAATGAGTTACTTAAGCCTTTAAACCTTCATTTTCTACGCACTCAGTTCTATGGGTAGACATCAAACAACATTTAAAAAAGTACCTACTTGACCGTTTTTTCGTAAAGTTTAAGCACATAACCAGCTACTTACACGAAATATCTTTACCTAAAGTCCAATGTCGTATCTGTAATGTCTCAAAAACTATAAACTTTTGAGCAAAACTTTATATAAAATAAGAAAGAAGATTTAAGATAATAGCATTGTCTCAATTTTGAAGAAGATAGTTGTAGCCGTTTCTTTGCAACTGCGTTTTGAATCTTTGAGACGCTCTCCTGTAAAATGTCAATATCTCAACAGTTCATAGCAGTCATACATCAAAAATATATATATTTGCCGCCGTGTAAGAATATATCGACGGTGTTTTGCCCAATTGATGTAGCCTTCAAAAATACAAAAATGCGTTAATGATTGAATTTCATTGTAAAGACGAAAGAGCAGGTCTCGGTCAAATGATGTAAATTAAAAAAATAAATTGACCACTTTTTGGAAGCGAAACATCATTTTACATTGATTTTAAATTATAAAATTCTGACCCCTCCGCTTAATGTAAGCCACTTACTATTATATATATATATATTGACACTCCCTACGAATAGTATCTCCCGTATCTGCAAACATGAGAAATTACAGATCAAAGATTCATAACGCAACTCACCATATAATGTTTTCGATAAAAACAGTTTTTACTCTCTCCTGAACAATTTAAATTTTAAAGGTTACATCAACTGGTCAAAACAACGTCGAAATTATTTCACACGAATTGCCACAAATAAACCACCATATTGAAACCACCTGTTTCAATTCCAGCGCCTTACTTACACACCAAATTTCTAATCTGACAGTTCCAAAACACATTTAAATTTAATTGATTTTTATATTCGTTAATGCAATGTAAAACGGTTTTACTTGATTCTTTATACTAGTTTAAATGCCATATCATAAAGCTTTGATTTTTCTTTATTTGTAAAGCGTTTATAATATATATTCAAATGCTACATCAGTGCTTTACGACCGGTGTGCCGCGGTGCAATCTGTCCAAAACTATAAAAAATCGAAAATGCTATTATTACAAAAAAAAAAGCTATTCGGTTGCTAAATATCCGGTTCGTAAATGTTTCCAGATCAGTGAGGACATTTTCCGAGCAACAAACGATGTTTTCAAAGGTTATGACATTAGGTGCAATTATTGTATTATGAGTGTTTGCACGAATGTTGTAAACGATGGGGGGCAATGTGGTTTGCCTCGAGTGGAAAACAAAAAAATCTTACAGTAGAAATTACACATTGCTGTATACATCAGAAAACATTAATACTGAAAAACTTGCCGTACGAATTATTAAAAATAATGGACGAATGTATTAAAACAATAAAAAATATTGAATCAAGAGCCTTAAATTTTTGAAATATGAATAAATGTGATTGGAATATTAATTCATATTGTGTTACACAGAAATACTTGATGGATATTTTTAATTCAAATTAGTTAATGTGAATTTTGTTTTACATATATTTTTCGTGTGGTGTCATTAGGTGTGATGTGGATGAGAAAAAGTTGCGGAGCACTGTGCCACATCAGTCACATTCATCCACAGAAGGTATTATGATCTTTATTATTATACCGGTTCGAATTCTATTCATCGACAGACCTCACAGAGCTGTTAATGGTATAATCATTTTTCATTGATTGCATACAATAACCATAATATATAACTTATTGATATAATTAATGTAATCGATCTATTGATTGAAAAATATCTCCCAAATTGAACCTAAGAATAATTTAAAACTGACACCTATGTCGGTGTGTTAACTTTTAAACCGAAATAAAACAATAAAACTTTTACATTATCTTTTTAATGATTTGATTTACTATTTCAGTAGATAAATTAAAAAATATTTAATAGCTATTTCGGTATTCCGCAATCGTCTTCAGAAATACCGTCTTAACTCATGTTAATCATTAAAGATATCGACTGAGAGTGTTTGATGAAATTCCAATATCAAATTTGAATTGTTGAGATTTTGTACATTTCCATGTATTTCGTCACTAACGACCCGGGTTTCGCCTTTCTGCATCATCAGGCATTCGAGCACACGAATCAATCAGTTCGAGTTCATTCATGTGCTAGTGACGAAATACATGGAAATGTACAAAGTCTCAACAATTAAAATTTCTTGTTAATCAACTGATCAAGTCAACATTTGTAATACGTATTTTTACAATTATTAATACTTGTGGTACAAAAAAATATACTGCTTTCGGGTAATCCTTTTTGAAAGAACCAATGATCATTAATGAAAACTCATGAATTGAGGATAGTTCATATTTTATAGAACTGGTTACGTTCGGTTAGTATTTTCACTTTGTCAATACCAATGAGTTAATTGATTTGAATTGTTGAAATATAAATAAAGCTTGTAGTACTTCTCTCACAGTTTTATAATATTAAGCAAACCGGTTTCGCTCAGCGAGTTCAATTGAAATTACTAGTTACTACTTATTTCATCAGTTGAACTTTTCAACTCGCTTAGTCAAGCCAATCATGATTATATTATTGATCTTTGGAATAAGTATTACATTTTTTTATAAATGTAACATTCATTTATTTATTGTAAAAATAATATGGCAGTGGATGGCATTGGTGATGTAATTGGAAAAGTGAAAAGTGGAAAAATCTGTAAATAATCCTTCAAATTCATTGAAAAAGATTGAAATTTATTTATTAAAATTGCTTTTTAGTATAAAATAATTTAATTTCCACACTCTTCTGGCTAAAAAATCACTTCGATTACGTCAACCTTCAATTCTCGGCGGAAATGCATTATATTTATTACATATCGACACTAGGTAGTACCCTGAATCTTTTTTTTTAACCATATCCGCTCCGTATTCCGAGCATATGGCCATCAAGCGGTTCCTCAAAGCTTCTCTGTCTCCCGCCAGCCTCCTCGCCTCCTCCCAGGTCATCCCAGCTTCCCGTAGCTCCGCCGAATACATCCTATGGATGGTCATCAGCGGCCTTCCAGGACGACGGAATCCAGCTGGTTGGTAGACAGGCAGGATTCAGGCTCCCCTGGGGCAACCGCAGCACGTGGCCAAGCCAGGTCCATCGTTGGTTTTTTATTTGGACGTAATAAGAGGCTGGTCCGTCCGCTATCTTACCTCCGAGTTCCTGACAAAATCAAACCACCGTACCCCTAGTATTCGCCGCAAACATCTGTTTTCAAAGCAAAGTATACGGTTACCCTGTGCCTTGGTGGGGTGCCATGACTCGCAACCGTAAAGCTACACTATCAGGATGCATGCGTTGAATAAGTGGCACTTGGTTCTGACCGACAAGCGCGAGTCCCAGACTTTCCGCATATAGTTGCTCCAGCTATCCCTAATCGGATTGCGAGCTCTTTACGCGGATTTCCATCTATCCTGTATCTGCTACACGATATTTTACAGAAGAGCATTTCAGAGGTTTATAACGCAATTGCAAACTAACGACTGTATGCATATTCGTCAAAATTGGGACAGTGGTACAATTTTAAATCTAAATTTCCTTGTTGTTTGAGTGCGTAAACATCGACAATGCAAAAGGCATAACAGTCACATATTTGGCATTTACGTGATTTTACCAGGGCTACGGAGTCGGAGTTGTAAAAAAAGAGTAAATTGTTGAATTTCTGCATGTATCAATTCATTTGTTTCATTTTTGTGTATGCCTATAACATCTTTTTATCCATCAATATACATTATAAGTACAATATGAAAAAATTGACCATTTGCAGGATTGGTTGGTTTGTGTTAATTTAAAGACCGATTACACATAAATAGGAAAGGTATGGGAAAAAATCTGACAAATTTAGACTTTTTGAGTCGTAATCTGAGTCCGAGTCGCAATCGGAATCTGGCTGTTGGTCAATGTCGGAGTTGGAGTCACGTTTTTTTGGTGGACTCCACACCCCTGGATTACACGTAGGGATTGTTAAAACACACACAATGATCAGGACGGGTTTCGTTCATTGTCAGCATTTTCAAATTATTAAAATAAAAATAGTTAAAACTGCTCATAAAAATGTTATGTAGCGGTCGCCAATCGGTGGTTCACAAAGTTATCGCAGTAACGTAATTTCGCCAAGAATACATAAACTTATATCGAAAAAAAAAACGCAGCAACAAATATTGCTTTAATTAATTTGTTATAATTAAGCAAGTGTTAATACCATTTCATGATCATTATTTTATAAGTATGTATATGTTGGTAAATCGATTAAAGACCAATTTATAAAACTGTCCGCACCGGGACTCAAGCCCGAAACATCCGTAACCTTAGTCAACGACATTACCAGCTGCGTCACGGAACCGATTTCTGTTCGTAGTCATGAATGTTTGTGATGTCTCAAACTCCCTTTCTCCTATCCGATTCACAAAAACGGGGCATAGCGAGAGCGACTATCTAACCACTAGTCCTGTCCTATCCCTATCCTTCTATCCCTACTCTCTTCGAAAAACGAGAGGTTGAGTAACTGAATAACAATCAGTTCTCATATAAAATTTATGTTGAGATACCTCCATTAGGAGGCCATATGCTCCACGTTGGGAGCGGACATCATTGAAATTTTTGTAGTATGGCAGAAAAATCTTCATAATCTTTCAAGAAAAAAACATGTTAATGGTCCATAAGAAACGTTGGAGAACGCTGACTTAAATGATGTCGGATAGTTTTGTTTGTACAAATTTTAAAAGCTTGATTGATCAATAAATCATTTTATTATTAAAATCGACAAAAAAAACAAATATTTTAATGTACTATTCGACCCAACGACCCATGTTGACCCGCATATTTATCAGAAGGTACATTATGTGAATAATGTGAACGCATACCCACATTTTTCAATTCCAACAGCCATCACAAGCAGAACGGCGTAACCCCAGATGACGTGGGAAAGTTCACATAGCAATGAACGCGGCGTAAAAGAATAATATAAAATTGTGTTGGTTTTCACATACACCACGAACCGTCCTTGAACTTTGGCACGGAGCTCTAAGAGATCGTTACAAACCGGAATCTGCGATGATCCCGACTGCAAACTCGGCGAGGACAGTGTCGACTCGCGAGGACTGTGTGAAAAACAGAAGTTGCCTCCTCTTATACGAGTTTTTTTTAACCATTTCCGATCCCAATGTGAAGCGTATGGACTCCTAATAGAGCTAATCGCAACAGAAGATGCAAAAGGTTATTCATACCTTCAAACAGAAATCAAAAAATCGATTGAAAAATCAATTTATGAATTTGTCTTTACTGAGACTCGAGCCCAACAGCACCACAGACGAAGCCAGCGACGTCGACCACTTCACCACGGACTTGGGAACGTATACGAGTTTTGCAATATTTATGAAGTTACCATATTTGAATCCTGTCTGGTCCGCGGTGAAGTGTTCAACGTCGTTGGCTTCGGTTACGGAAATCTCAGGTTCAAACCCCGGTACGGACAGTTTCAAAAATTGATTTTTCAACCGATTTACGGATTTCTGTTTGTAGACTAAAGACGGGACGTAATGAGAGTGATTAGATAACCACTAGTCCTGTCCTAGCCCTATCTTTCCATCCTTACTGTCCTCGAAAAAAGAGAGGTTGGGGAACTGTGTAACAAACAGTTCTTACAGAAAAACTTCTGTTAAGATATCTCCATTAAGATTCCATATGCGAAACATTGAAAGCGGACATGGTAAAAAGTCCGGGACGTATGCCTTAAAATTCTAGTAGAACTTAAAACGTTGACATTTTTACTTTATCACAATGAAGTACATCCAAGTACATTCAAATTCAACTAATTTACTCATATCTTTGTCGGGAATTTTGATGTTGTTTTAGCCTAATATGACTGAGTATTTAAAATAAAATAATATTTGACCTTTTATTTATAAATAACGAAGAAAAATGACAGTTTCTTTGTTTGAAAGTAAAGTGTGTCGACGCCTGTCCTCAAACTAATATCAATAAACAATGTAACTGACTATTGTCATTTACCTCATCGAATATATTCATAAATAAAGTATATACATATAGTTTCACTAGGTAAACAAAATTAAGAATTGCATAGGTATTTATTTTTAATTAAACAGAATGCCTGATTTATTCCCGCTTTATTTTATTAAAAGAACGAACGAATGTTATTTAAAAATGCTCCATTGCTGCGCAAAAACATTCTTAATCATTGACGAATAAACGCTCAAAATTGTGTTTTATTTTTAAAAACATAATTTGGTTAAAGTTGTTAACCGTCAATTCTTGGTGTAAAGGTAGTAGGTATATTGAAAAAATATAATTTATTTTCACCAAAAATTTTCTAATGACAACACTCATGTGGTTAGGTTTTGAATTATCGAATTAATTTCAGAATTTGAAATTCGAACGCAGTACGCAATACGCAGTGACATAAATAAATGACAGACAAAAATAACTTAATGAGAAAATGAAGTTGTCATTCGACATTGATAGTACTGGTAATAATAGGTCGCCGAAAAGACACAACCTAAATTCAAACATTTCATTATTTCACATTATAATAAATAATGACTTAAAATTCTGTTATAACCAATTTGAATGCACTTCGTACGACCCAAGGTCACGGGGTCACGCTCTCGGCGACCTTTGCGACTAGCGGCCTAGCTTAGTACTAAGTCAAGCCAACAGACTCACACCGATGATAATTACAATGACATTTACAAATACACTCACAGGATCGTGACACGAATGACTGATGACAGATGACAGCACTCGTTCAAACACAATCGCGTACAAGTGTCACAGGTGAGAGGCAAAGGGGAATATGGCGGACATTGTTCTATATGAGAATATAAGTTACAATAAGTGTTGGCATCCATAATAATTATTAGATATTTTCCACTGATAAGCTTGCATATTTTTTCATTTGAATTATATTTTGCGTGGGACCTATCAATCGTAATCCTCACCGACATGTCCGCTCCAAATGTGAAGCAGAAGTATTACAAACAGAATATTAAATTAAACTTCATAAATTTGTCATTGTACTGGCTGGGTTACTAAATGACACATGTGCTCCACCTCATTGTGAAGCATCATCAGACTTCATCCGTATCTTCAGGATTCTTAAAGAGGTGAAACACGTGTCACATTTACTAACACATCAAGTGGAATAACAATTTAATCAACTTAAATATTAATTTCCAGTTACCGCCGAATCCATCGAAAATACTACTTACTAATAGAGCTTATTTCAATAGAAGTTGTTCTACGAGAACTGTTAAGTCGCTCAACCTCTCTTTTTCGGAGATATGGATCGGAAAGGACAAGTGATTAGCTGGTTTTTTTATGACGCCCCATTTTAAGGATCAAAGATATCACAGACATCCTCACCTTTAAAATCAATTTATGATACTGTCCGTACTAGGATTTTAACCAGAAAACTCTGTAACCAAAGCCAACGACGATGACCATTCGACATATGTATATTTACTTTAAATATGTTTTTAACGACTAAAAGACAATTATCAAAAATATTTTCTTACTCTATCGATCTTCCAGTTAATGAGTCGTACAATGCCAAAAAATGAAATTTGAGTTACATGTAAAATTTAGTGCTCTGTCTAATTCAGTACTCTGAAAATTGCCACCAAAAATTGCTAACCAGATAACATTCCCAAGAATTAAGCATGTTGATATTTTTGGGTCAGTAAAAAGATATTTCTAAATTTGCATTTATTGATTTTACTCGGAGAGTAGCTAATTGTTTAGATTGTTAATTGTTAAACACCTGTTTAGAAAATGTATAAAACTTGGGTATAAATCAACAATATTTGAATATTACTTTTCTCATTATCTCAATACAGGTTACTTGGACTCTTCTGAGTAATGAACTGGACGATCGATATGGTTATTCACTCAATACACTTTCCCCCTTCTAACGCTCTCTCTCTATATGAGATATGCAATGTTAAAAATCGTAAAAAACAAGTTTCACTTACTTCCCACCGTATTAGTAATATTCGCCCCCAGTTTCCCTAAACAAAATGATGACACTATCGGTTTATTTAATTTTGCAAGCGTAAGTCAGTATGTTGGCTATACTGCATAGTCTCCATTTTAGGACAACAATATGCCATATTTGTCAACGGTTAAACGTTCATTTTTATTACTCAAAGTACTAAACTCTAAATTGTGAAACGTACAGGGTCATATCTTAACACTCCGGTGACATAAAAACTCTATCACATTCAACTCAAATCTTTTCAAATAATCGATTTTGCAACGACATCTTTACAAATAAATTTGTATCTTTAAACTGTCAACAAATGTATTTTTTCATCCATATTCAAATTTCATACTTAGAATCATACAATTATTGTTATTGTATACCATCGATAGATTATTTTTATTTGATTATTAGATTACGATAATTTCACAAATATTATTATTACACAAGTAATATTAATTTATCCAAAGTGAATTATTGTTGAAACGGATTTTATTCTTTGTGTATTAAAATAAAAAATGATTTAAATTTTATACAACGACCATAACCAGTTTCACTCATCGCGAGCATTTATAGCTAATTTTTACTCTTCTAGATTCCTAAAAAAAGCTATGGAGTAAGCCGGCGCCACCAAAAAAAAAACTGTTTAGTGTTGTTATGAATAGTATTTAGCCGGGACTATGAAAAAATAACGAAAAATGTGAGACTGGAGTTCCACTGTATCTGTTTAAATCAGAGCGTTGGGGGGGAAGCCTGGAGCAGGAGCGGAATCGAAGCACGCAAAATTCGCAGTGCTCCAATACTCCGAAAATTTATTCATATTAAAACAAAAATTCCAATAAATGTCTTTTTTTACTAATTATCATTATTAATTTTATCTTTTTATAAAAATCTCAATATTCGTTTTCGTACACAACACTAGCTATTTTGAAGATAAACAGTTAATTCTTCTTCTTTCATATTCGCTCCCTATGTGGAGCATATGGCTACCACGCGGCGTCTTCGTGATTCCCTGTCACCCGCCAATCGCTCTGCTTCCTCCTATGACATGCCAGAGTACCTCAGCTCCGCCGAGTGCATCCTATGGATAGTACCCGATGGTCTTCCAGGACGCCGTAATCCCACAGGTCGGAAGAAGAGGCAAGCAGGATTGCAGCTTTCTGGAGGCATTCTGCAGCACATGACCCAGCCAGTTCTAACGTCTCTCCATAACCGCCGATGTGATAGGGCGTTGCCCGGTCCGTTCTCTAATCTCCGAATTCCTCACGAATTTAAACCACTTCACCCCCAACATCCGACGCAATCATCTATTCTCGAGGCTCAGACTACGGTTTTTTTGAAACTTCATCAGGTGCCATGATTCGCCACCGTAAAGTATTATAGGTAGAATGCAAGCGTTGAACAAATGTCATTTGGTTATGATCGTGTACAGCTGCGTGTACCAGACGGTCTGTATTGGGTTAAATGCAGCTCCGGCTATTCCTAATCGAATAGCGAGCTCCTTCTTTGTGTTACCGTCTTCCGGGATGTGTACACCGAGGTATCTGAAGCTGTCAACTCTCCCGATAGTCTGTTCCGCGTTAGTCATTCTTAGCTTCATTTAAACATATCTCGTTCCCCCCCTATTCATAATAATGGCGTGATCACATAATAACTAGTATTAACCTCACTACAAAATTCTCATGGAACTAAATCTTTGCTATTACATATTATTATTACCTTTGTTTAATGTTATTAGTAAATGCCAATTCAATCAAGTAAAAGCAAGCTAAAACATTGCCTATAAAACGAATAAATCACGTGTCACTTTTATTGAATATCATTATAAAATCGATAGGCAAAATGATTCAGTCTATTCTATATACAATCGATTAACTATTACATTTGCGATCCGATCGCAATGAATCTTTCAAATCCGAAACATTACGTAGAACTTCTGATTAAAATCACCTTTTCGACGCGATGTTCGCGGGTTAGCGTGGTCTGTGATTAGGTACGTGGCAAATCGCGAACAATAGGCAGTTAGGTTACCGCCGCCGTACCTATTCGCGTAGAGTTCGCCACAATTATATGACCTTTGCCCGCATCAAAATGTCGCGTCAAACGAATCGATCTCGCGATTAAATCGGCCCGAGTTTATCGATCAATCGACTGAATCGATTGCTTGGGTCATCACTATATTTATTGCGATTTAATTTTATTCCAGATTAGAGAGACTGATCGTGTTGTACGAGTTTCGCGATTATGTAGAGATAAATCAATTTTTGATCCGATTCAAGATAAATTGTGTGTGGTTGGAACATGTCATACATTAGAAGTTAAATTTTATTGATTAAATTAGCGTTTACTTAGTAGAGGTCTAATTTATTTAGTAAAAAAGGACCAAAGTATTAAATTTGAATTATTGAGATTTTGTACATTTCCATGTATTTTGTCACTAAAGATCCGGGTTTCGCCTTTCGGTATCTTCAGGTATTCGAGCACACAAGTGGGCTCAAACTTACTCAAACAGATAGATTATAACAATTGTATACAAAATAAAATAGGATAAATCTTATCGCTGTGTCTAAGAAATTACCACCTGGACTTGTGACCACCTTACGACTAAACAAAAAGGTGAGGGGGTTTTTTTAAATGCAATTCCAAGAAATCCCAATTTTCATTTTGGATGACCATGGACCGATGTATTAATATGGAAAATTCATTACTTTGATTGTTAATTCATGTTTTATTTTTTACGGACTCATCTCACGTACAGACTACAATAGAGGAGAGTTTGGAAGATTCAGTTGTTCGTTCAAAATTGGTAAGGAGTTTAACTGGGCTCTATTGATTGACAAAATTTCTTGACAGAAAAATTTATGATTCTCCATGTTTTGATGCAACATTTTAACCCCATCATCCGCATTGAACGGAAATGTACAAAACCTCAATAATTCAAATTTGATATTGAAATTCCATCAAGCACCCTCAGTCGATGTCTTAAATTAAGCAAAGTATTAAGTTTCATCTCCAAGTTGTATCTTTACAATATGGCAGAAAATACATGTATAAATCTGTCACAAGAACTCCACTCAAACGTGTACACAAATCGGCACATAGGGCATTTTTTAAAATGAATAGAAGGTTTCGGAGATAAAAAATAAATATTTTTTTATATACAAGAATCACTGCGAGCTACATTCCATTCACTTAATAATAAATATAAAATTTAAATTAATGCTAAATAGATTTTTTGACATGGAATCAGAATCCTGCGAAACTATTCTTGTACATAAAAATTCTAAATATTCCGTGTTGGTTTATGGCAAAAAATAGGAATAGTTGTATTTTAAAATACCTTTGATCCAACTGTAAAATTTAAGATATCGACTGAGGGCGCTTGATGGAACTTCAATATCAAATCTGGACTATTGAGATTTTGTACACTTCCATGTATTTTGTCACTAACGACCCGGGTTTCAGTTCGAGTCCATTCGTGCGCTCGAATGCCTTAAGATGCCGAAAGGCGAAACCCGGGTCGTTAGTGACAAAATACATGGAAATGTACAAAACCTCAACAGTCCAGATTTACTATTGTAAAAATTA